>JALAZF010000252.1:6530357-7836428 GCA_022829125.1 Lathyrus tuberosus
TATAAGTGCCCAAATATCCCAAACAACTCAATTTGGTTCTAATTTTTTCTCCAGAGGAGGAAGACGAGATCATAAGAATATTGAAGGAGAACATAGATCAGTTCGAATGGAAACCAGTTGACATGCTTGGAATAGATCCAAACATAGTTTGCCACCATCGGGAACTGGATCCAACCATCAAGCCAATGTCTCAGAGAAAGCAGAAAGATGGCGAGGAGAAGATAAGAGTAATAGAAGATGAAGTTGAAAACTTGTAAAAGTCGTTTTCATTTAGGAAATTAAGTATCCAACTTGGTTAGTTAATATAGTTATGGTAAAAAAGAAATCATAAAATGGCGAATGTGCGTGGATTTCACTTACTTGAATAAGGCATGTCTCAAAGATCCTTATCCATTTCCTCACATTGATTGACTCATCGACGGGGCTTATGGTTTCCGTCTTCTTATCATTATGGATGCTTACTCAAGTTATAATCAAATATGAATGAATCTGTTGGATGCTCCCAAGATGACATTCAAGACGAACAGGAATAATCATTATTATGATGTGATGCCTTTCGGAGTTAAAAATGTAGGGCAGCCGACCAAAGATTGATGGATATGGTATCCTCTTCACAAATAGGGCGGAACTTGGAGGTATGCGTGAATGATATGGTGATCAAAACCCAAAAAAATTGAAAGCACGTCAAAGATTTAGAAGAAACATTTGCGTCTATCAAAAGTTATAACATGAGGCTTAACCTAGACAAATGTACTTTCAAGGTACAAGTTCGAAATTCCTTGGGTTTATGTTGACCAATCGGGGAATAGAATAAAACCCATATAAATGTATAGAAATTATTGATATGAGAAGTCCATCAATAGTAAAAGAGGTACAACAGCTGACAGGACGTTTATCCGCTTTATCCCGCTTTTTGTCTTCGCTGCGGTGAAAAAGTTGGCAAAGTTCCAATGGACAGAAGAATGTGAAGATTCTTTTAAAGAAGTAAAATGTTTCTTGTTTACACCTCTCATCCTGATACGAACAAAGGAGAACCAGCCTCTCACCCTATACCTAGCAGTTTCAGACAAGGCTATGAGTTCCGTGTTAGTCTAGGAGACGGAGGAAGAAGAGAAGTCAGTATATTTTGTTAGTAAGGTGTTAAAAGGAGCGGAGTTGTGTTATCAAAAGATCGAGCATCTTGCATTAGTGGTAGTGATTACAGACCGGAAGTCAAGATACTACTCCTAAGGACACCCTATCATTGTCAAAACTAATTATCCTATCAATCAAGTCTTGAAGAAACCAGACTTGGCAAGAAGAATGGTGGTATGGGCAGTAGAATTTTCAGAATATGATATAAAATTTGTGCCTCAGAGTAGCATCAAATCTCAAGTGCTTGCTAATTTCCTGGTTAAATTGAGTGCTCATGCTTCGTAAGATTCATCATGGAGATGGACTCTTCCAAGACTTCCCTTCTCAAGTTCCATAAACCCAAGACTTATTGCTTAAACCCTTCAGGTTCAAGACTTCTGCTAAGACCCTCGATCCGAGAATTCATTGCTTAAATCCCATGGATTAAAGAATTCTGCTCAATCAGTCCACTTGATTAAGACTTTCATTTCTCTAGCACATAGCAAGAGACTTACATGGCTTAAGCATCTTGGGGAGAGACTTAGTTGCTCAATCAATCCACTTGATTAAGACTTTCAATGCTCTAGCACATAGTAGAAGACTTACATGGCTCAAGCATCTTGGCGAGAGACTTTGTTGCTCAATCAATCTACTTGATTAAGACTTTCAATGCTCTAGCACATAGCAGGAGACTTACATGCCTCAAGCATCTTGGCGAGAGACTTAATATAAACTGATATACAACATGTTCAGCAGATTAGAGAACATGGTGCACTTGATACAAATATCTGAGGTACAGGGAAATCACCATAATAAAGACCTAAAGCTCTTGAGATTTCTAATATATTCAACGTTTAAGAAGTCTTAAGGCTTTTAAAATTACAAACTACAATAGAAATTTTGCATACTCGATTATGTTGATAATTGCTGATCTTGTTACTCCTTCATTAGATTGACCCTTGTTAAAGATTCAATTTGAACATTCAGCTACTTATATAGCGTTTTCAGGAGACTAGCCATTGGAGAGATAACTTGATCAAGCGTCTTTGCTTTCTCCATAGTACAAGAGACGTTGAAGATAGATACACCAAAAGATCTTGATCCATTGTGTAACGTATTTAAACATTGAGTCTTCAAAGAGATCATGCACTTTAGAGACGTTGAGAGTAGATATCCGTAAAGCATGCCAACTTTTCTTGAGCCTTGTGAACTAAGACTCTAGCTGACAAACTGATTTGACAATGCAACTTGCTTTCTGCAGTACATATAACTTCAGCTTTATCATTAACTTTGAATAATCACCAGAAGCCAATTTACATTCACCAAGTGTAGAGACAATTATGTTGCTTCTTCTGATGCTGAGACCTTCAGCTTCAGAGTTTAGCCAGACATCACTTAGAGAGTGTTCTTCAGATTCTGCACCACCAGAAGCTAGCAATTCAGCTTCTCTCAAGTGCGCCCTTGTATATCAAAATTTGAATATATATATATATATATATATATAAGTATTAGAACCTGCATACATGAAACACGCATCAAATATAACCAGTGTTCTTTTAATACTTTGTTATCATCAAAACCCAAGGAATATATGTCATGAACAAATCTTGTTCTAACAATCTCCCCATTTTTTATGATGACAAACATAAGTATTCAAAGGACAATGTTCAACTTGTCGTAGTCAAAGCCAGAAACTGACAATGGATTATCCGACCAGTAAATCGGGAAACAGTAGTTCTTGTCCAATGCGTACATAACCTAGGGACACCTTTTCCCACTCTTCACTCGAAGGAAATTATCCTTAAAACCCTTATAGTTAGTGGTGTAAGCTTGAAGAAAGCTCTTCCCCGGAATACCACTGAGGGATAACCAACCTCCTTTTTCCCTCCCTTTAACTCAAAAAATGAGAAAAATTGTCATAAGTTAGGCGTTATGTCCACAACGTCACAAACGATTTCAAAGGCCTTGATAAAACCCCAACCGTTTGGGCGTAATTGAGAATAGGCTATATTTAGGGTTTTGAGGAGATCAGACTCAAAATCGGAAAATGGAATACGAAACTTAAAATCCTCGATTACCTTAAATAGATATAGAAATATTCATCGGGAACCCCTTTAGCCGAGTAAAGCAAACCCTCTCGCCAACCACATAAGGCTTTAACATAACATGTTCCTCGTTCCCAATGGAAGAAATTGTGCTATTAGAACGAAGCCTCGAGATGTATCTATCGCCAATGACACTATGGTCGTGGCTTAGAATCTTTTTTATCTATCAAAGTTCATGTTGCCTCCATCAGAGTGTCTAACAAACCTGAAGACGAAAACTTTGAGTCAGTGCTACCAATAGGTGAAGGATTTCACGATAAACTTCTCTAATAATCTGGTCAAAATCCATTCGATTCTAATAACCCTCACACTCTCGCATGCAAGCATTCCAAATCCTATTTCTATCACTAGAAGCAAGGGAAATCGAATGTTCTCTCGAGTAACTATAGCTTATTATTGAAGACTTAATAAAAAGAACTGTAAAAGCAAAAATAGTAAAGAAAATAATACTTGGAGCTTGAGATATCAGAAGAAACGAGCGGTGGATGAAATAGAAATTTGTCTGCAACACTTAGAAAGAAGATCACTAGTTTGGGTAGCAAACCAAATGAAAAAAACAAAGTCCCTTTAAGAACAATTTTCTAACGGTGAATAATTCATATCAAAAGAGCAATGATGACAACTGAGAGTTCCTATAAAAACCATCATGATGAGGAAAGGGAAATATTTGTCATCATTAAGATGACTGACACCTCAATGATTCGCCGAGTAGGAGGTCGGTCTAGGGAAGAGAGGAATTCCAAGATTATCTTTACCGAACACTTCAATCCAATAAGACCTCATGATCGGTGAGCTTATGTACATCCAGAAATTCCTAAAATGTCGAGCTTTGGTGAACCAAATAAAATGAAACAAGTAAGTCGAGTAAGCATAAATCTTGCACAAGTCAGAGTCCGGTTAAGGTACCATACCGACAATACACGAACGCCGATCCTGTAGTAAACTCTGATAGAAGAACAAGTCAACTCCAACCTTATGAACGATGCTGGAAGTCATGTGAGCAGTCACCATGGACGGTTATGAAAGGTCTCCATAATTAAAGAGGGTGGTTGCAGAAGTTGAAGGAAAGGACATTATGTGATGATTATGGAAGACGACAGACGTTATTTCGAGTTGCCTTAATGAGGGATATGAAGAAGCACCCCTTTAAGGGCCATTTATGGTCGAAGGAGTATAGAAAGGAGGCTTATTGCATGAGGAAGGAGGGACAATAATCACCAGAAAAAACACATTTACAGATATTTAAGCAACCATTTGAGACTCTTCCTGACTAGCATCGGGGAACTCAACTTTTTAATGTTTTTAGCAATATATATATATATATATATATATATATATATATATATATATATATATATATATATATATATATATATATATATATATATATACATACACACTCCCTCCGGCCTTATTTATACGCAAAAGTCTTTTAATGTTTTTCCCTTAAATATAACCAAATGTCAACAAATTTATGTGTATTTAATGTCCTTATTCCAAAAATATCCCTGCATTAATTATTTAATATTGTTAGTGGAAAACACTTTAAGTATGGGGACAACTTCTCTATCTGCCATAAAAAATTGGCTAATGTACCTTCAACCAATCAATCAATGTCATATCATTTTATTATATTTAATTATTTATTTAATAGTTTAAATTTTATAATTTTCCAATACAATTTACTCTATGTGTAACTCTATCCAACTTTTTGAGATGGATAGATAAAAATTCACCTTTAAGTATACTAGTAATTGTGTTATCTTTCTCAAATGAAATAAAAAAAATTAAATGCACTTAGTGAAATTTGTCTTTTTTTGTTTATTAATCAAACCATACCACCCGAGAAAAAGTATAAAAGAATTTAATAATTAAAGAGAGTATCAAATTAAATTTGATAGGCTCTAAGTCCGTTGATGATATTTAGGATATGAGAATTTAACCCGCGACTCTCTATTAAATTAAATTTGATAGGCTCTAAGTCCGTTGATGATATTTAGGATATGAGAATTTAACCCGCGACTCTCTATTTTATATCTGGCCTTCCAATCTTTCATATTTTTAAAATTGTCATTGAAAAAATTTAAAATAATCGTAAAAAATTTATATTATCGAAAATTTCAATTTTTTATCCGAAATTTCCGGTAAAAAATGAAAATTTTGAACTATCAAAAATTTCGAAATTTTCAATATTGTATCGACATTTTTCAAATTTTCAAAACTGCATTAGAAATTTCAAAATTTTCGATAGTTTAAAGAAATTCATATTTTTTTCAAAAATTTCAAAATTTCCGTTAAAAAATTAATGTTTTTGATATTCTTCATATTTTTTTTCTGGGATTTTTTATTTTTTATTGAAAATTTCAAAATTTCCAAAAAAAGAAATTAAAAAAATTCCAAAATTATTAATATATATTACAAATTTGCGGTAAAAAAACATGTAAAATAAAAAAAAAACGGGATACTCCCTCCGTTTCAAAATGACTGTCGTTTTAGAGAAAAAAAATTGTTTCAAAATGACTGTCATTCTCATTTTTTTAATATAGTAATAATTATTATTTTTTTAATTGTGTTATATAATTATTAGTATGTGTATTATTTCTAACACATTAATAAAACTAATTTAATAAAAATATAATATTTAATATAATTATATTTTTTAATATATATGCAAAAATTTTAAATGACAGTTATTTTAAAGCTGAGAGAATACAAAAATAAAAACGCTTTAAACGAGAAATGTCCGATACAAATAAAGATGTCAGGTTAAATTCTATTAGGATATGAGTAGTACTTTGGTGGTGTGTTTTCTATTTCAAGACGTGTGTTTTCCATTCAAGTTTTGCTTTTGAGTTCTCTTCCATTTTGGTGAAAAGGCACGTGGGTTGCCTTACTTTGAGTTCCAATAGTTGAAACTGACGTTGGTTCAAAAAAAGATGTTGAACCATTATCCATCAACATCGACAAAGATAAAGAATCTAGAATCTGCAAAAAGTTGCAACGGAAAAACTATGATTGGTTGTCTTCCACATGGCTAGTGCAGCTATAATAGCATGTGTTTTATATAAGTCCCCACATCTTTACTACACCAGGGAAGTTTAAAGCTAGTGGATCGAGAACAAAGTATGTCAATACCCCATGCTTTGTTTGAATCGAAAGAGAAAATAAAAGAAAAAAATGTCCCCACCACAATGCGTCTCATAGCAAAAGACATCAATTGTGAATTGAAAATTTATAAAATTTAAATTATTAAATATAATAAAATAACATAACATTAATTAATTGATTGAAAGTACACTATTCAATTTTTTTATGACGAGTAAAGAAATTGTCCTCATGTAAAAATATTATCATGAGCGTGTGACATGCCTTTTATAAGCCAAATGTATATTTCTACTATTTATTTGAACATTTTATATTTATTTAACAAATAAAGTTGCTCAAAGGGTCTGTCATGTGCAATTGTAACCAGACTTTTAGCAGAATGCCTCATGGATGAAGTCATATTATCAGTGTGCCTAAGTAGTTGTGGTTTTGCTTAATGCTACATGTGGGCTCTACTCATGACTTTGAGAGGTTTTCATTTTCGCCTATAATTTTATAATTGAAAGTTGTCTATGATAGGCAAAGATTCCTTCCACCAAGCTAACATGGTTTTTTGTGTGACATTTGTTTAAAGATATATATTTAGATTTTTGAGCGGTTAAATGTATAACTATGTGCGGACAATCTCGGTATCTAGGCGTGGTTAAGAATTGCAATATCAATATTTGATTTTGATCCACGTTAGGCATATGTGTTTGTTTTAAATTCCATATTGTTTAAATTTTTAAGTTGAATGTATTAATATTTAAAGACAATCTCAACCTCATAGCTTTTGGGTTGAGATGCAAACGTATTTATCAAATAATTTTATTTTCGTCCTTGTAAGTTGGCGAGTTTTTGGTTTTCGTTCCTGAATATTTTTTTTTTCGATTTTAGTCCCTATAATTTACATTCATGTTCGTTTTAGTCTTTAAAACTAAAATCCGCAGGAAAATCCGAAGGTTTCCTGTGGATTTTTCTGCGGATTTTGGTTTTAAGGACTAAAACGAACACGAATGTGAAATATAGAGACTACAACCGAAAAAAAAAATTCAGAAACAAAAATTAAAAACTCGTCAACTTACCGGAACGAAATCATTACTTAAGCCTTATTAAAAAAAAAAAATTGTGTATAGTGGGCATAAGCTCCTTCCACCAAGCCAACATGACTTTTTGTGTTATAATTTTATTAAAATTGAAGAAAAATGAAAAGTTGTGTACAGTGGACAGACCATCCTACCACAAAGCCCAACACAAACTTATTTTTGTTAATGGATGAAACATTAATATATTTAACTATTTGAATTTTTCATTTTAGAATCTCTTCTAAAAAGTTGTTTATATTCACTAAAGGATATTATTTTGTTTATAAATAAAGGTATTTTTATAGGTAAAAAATGATGCGTAATATGAACAAAAAAAATACAAGAAATAATAAGTGATTTGAATTGTGTTGGTTTAAAAACTTTTTTTTTTATTTTTTTTTATTGTCATAATCATTAACAAATAATAAGAATAAAGTTTAGATTATGTCGGATTATATTTGTCTAAAGAGGTTTTTAATCATGGTCAATTATATGTTGTAATTTTTAGAATCAAAACTAAAGAAGGACTTAAAGTCTTATCATGACAAACAAAACAATGGTTGACTACAACAACAAATGTATTTATAAAGTTTTTAATAACATTTAAGAAGTAACAATACTATTTGTTTTGTCTATGTGTTAATTAGTGTCTTTAATTGTTTCTATAATTCATTTTTTTAATAAGTTTTTTCCTTATTTTTACATGCGCAAAAGATTTTCTAATTGTATATCATTATGCAGTGGGAACTTCCTACACATTTTGCTCATATATTTGTTGTTTTAATTGTAATTAGTAAACTGATAACTCAAAAACATATCATATTTCTGATTCGATTCACATGCATTTTTGTGTCATTTCCTATTTCTTTTATAGTATTATGTTGGTATTTTGTGTCCAATTCATGTATTTTACAAGTAGGGGTCTCCATGCGAGAAAAGGTGCGAAACGGTGAAAACAGGAGCAAAAGACACATTATGCACCGTCGTGATGGGCCCGCTGCCAACATGATGGTTGTCATGACGTGTCACCGGTAGTTCGTCACAGGAAGAAGACAAAAATAGAAAAAGACGCGTTCCAGCTGGATGACGGGTAGGTCGTAATCTGGATGATGCTTGTCATCCCTCCCCACCTCATAACGGACGGGTCGTCATTGCCATGACACCTGTCATGAGCTTAATGCACAGATTTTCTGCCCACATATCAGGACTGAGTAAGAGGCATTTCCACAATTATCTCCACTTTCTCTTACACGATCTAAGGCATCCCAATATGAATTTAGACATTTTAAATAGAACTTTTCAATTTTATAATTAGGATCCAAGTTTAGTATTATTTTTAGGCAGAAAAAGCACTTTTGTTAAAGCAGTAACTTTCTCACATCGAGGAATTACTGCAAGTTTTAGTAAGAATTTGAAGTTTCTCTATTTGTATTTAGATCATTTACACTGCAATCTTGTCAGCATAGTTTTTCCAAATTTTAATTCAAGATTTTTTCGGTACCAATTTGAAGCTCTTAATATATTTTCACGTTTCTGTCATTCAAGTTCCTTATTACTTTCTATTGCTTGTTACATTATTTCAATCTATTGTACTTACATGTGTTATTTTAATATTATTATTATTAGGATGTTATAATTAAATATAAGTAATACTTCAAGTAGCTTATATTTATTAAGCATGTCCGACTAATTTTGCCGAGTCCGGAATGTGATGATCGTCGTATCGATGGTGCTCGATATAAGTCATTAAAAATTATAATTAGTTGGGAATTTTGTTTCTAATAACCCCGATCATACCTTGAGTAGTTAGAAAAGTATATAGCCTTTTGATAAATTTGAATTATTTTAAAATATGGAATAGGAACTCACTAGAAGATTTAGGTAGGAAAGGAGAGTACTGATGTTTAAAATCCAGTACAATTGGACACATTGCTTATGCGAAATAAAAACACCAAAGTGTATATAGGAAGTAAGCCAAAATGCACTTCTTTAATAAGTTCATGTGCCCAAAACTTTAGGAACAAAAGCCTTAAATAAGTTCTTGTGTCTGAAACTGGAGGAACAGTGGATAATTCCACCATTAGTACCAGGTTGAACTCATTACAAGTGAGATACCGTCAAGGGAAAAGGTGGAGCATCTACTTAGCCTATCAATAAAAACGCACGTGTGTCTCTGAGTACAAAAATCTTAAAATAGGTTGTCAAAAATTCCCCCTGCTGAAACTGAAAGTGAAATCTTGGACCATAGGATAAAGCAAACAAAGTTAAAGTTAGGCTAGCTATCTTGATTGAAGAGTCCTGGCGTGACAGGTAGAATCACTAATGCATAGAGCAAACACACACTTATAATCTAGCTTCAGGGTTGAGTTATGTCACTATTTAAAAATAAGTCCTTTGAGATGATTTCTGAGTTGATGATGAGTTATTCTGGCTGGAAAGGTGGTTGTGTGGATGGGAGGTTTTTCTGTCGTTAACTGTCACATCACCTGAGGACAGGAAATGATTTAAGTTTGGGGGTGTGATAACCTACCTTTAGTGAATTATTATTTACCTTAGTTCATTCACATTCTTAGTTTTATTACCTTTTTAGTATCTTTCTTTTAGATCATTTTAATTGTTTTATAACAATTATTTTGGAGCGTAATAGGTGCTCCATTTTGTTTAATGTTTTTGTTGCTTGATTTAAGGTTAGCTCTAACAAGCGAAGGTAAGATTGTAGTAGACAGCACCTGGGAGTGCTAGGTGGAGTATGAAGATGGATTTTTCCAAAGAGATAAATAGACAAAGCAGGTGAGTCCTAGGAAAAGATTAGAAGAAATGGAGTATTAGAGGGAAACTTCGCTTTGTACAGAAGGAAATTCATTTGATTTAGTGGATAAGATTAAATAGGTGCTAGAAAACAAAGATAATACAATAGTACAACCACCACTCTGCGCGCTCTACAAGAAAGGATAGTGCCTCCTGCACCCTGTTGTGGTAGTCTATCACAAGACACTTTGTCTCCCACAAATGTTCCCTTGTATATGATTCCTTAGAGGCTAAGCAGAAAGAATGTTAAGGAAAGCACTGAATTTGTTATTAGGCTTGATGTGACTTCCTTAGTTCTGGCCTATGATCCAAGATATCTCAAGAAACCCTAGTAGAAGATTATAAATAGACACTGCTGAAGATTAGAAAAAGAGTTCACCATTCCAAGAATACAAGACAGAGCAAAATAATGTGAGGTCAGTAGAGAGAAAGAAAAGTTCTTCTTCTCACCATTTCCTGTACCAGCTGTTGAACCTTGGCGTGACTGGATTCATCCCTTGTTAAGTTTCCCTCTCAAAGAGTCTTCAAGTTACTATTAGGTTTACATTTCTTTTTCAGTATCTGTTTAAGAATGTATCTTTTGATAACCATGTCTATTGTTTGTACTCATCTCATCATGAGCTAAACTTTTTGTCTATTGAGTAATGGGAAGTTGATGTTATGATGTTTTTATGTTAAGTGAAGTGTTATTTAGTGTCTTGTTTAATTATGTGTTAACTTGCTTACAAATCTAATTCTTTGAGTGATCAACTTAGAAAAAAATAACAACTTGTTGTTGTGAGAGATCCAACAATAAGTGGATTTCATTATAAAAGTAGTTGAAAAGAGTAGGATAAAGATATTCAATTGATTATTTCACTTAGAGATAAGGAGCAACAACTATAAGGTATATCATAATATAATGGACGTATTGTAGAGTTATAAGTGTGACTTAGAGATTTATTCCCTTGCCCTAGTAATGCACGCTTTGATGATTGTAGAAATACACCTCTAGATCACTCTGATCTTTCATGGCATGACACTACACATCATGAACACATAAGTTACTTCATTAACATTAATGGACCCTATCTCAACTTGGACTCTATTGTTATTTATTCACTCCCACCTTACACCATTTATAGATCTAGTCTTTAGAGGAAAGATCGAACTTGTGACATCCATCTATTATTTTTATCCATGCTCATGCTTAAATTCAAAAGATAGTTTATTACAAAATCAACTTAAGTAACATTCACTCCATGTGGGTAAGATATTCTTACTTTTTATCACTTGCTACTTTTAAACATACAAGTATACTTGCATGTGACATATTTTCAAGCAATAATGGATACGAGTTGTCTAGATCAACCATTCGAGCAATCATAATCCACTCAAAAACACAATCCAAGACATCAAACTTGTTTTTTTCTCGCCCCCGTGTAACGCCCCGATTTGTTTAATTGTATTTATTTATTTCATTTATGTGAATTTTGTGAAATGTGTGAATTTATTGTATTTTACCTGCTAATTGAGTTAATTGGCTAATTTCCCTGATAGGTAAAATATTTGCAATAAATTATAATTTCTTTTCAACTTTTATTTCCCGAAATATATTTCATCGTTGTTTATGTTTTATCGCGTTTTGAGAGCGTTTGCGAGATATTTGAGCTGAGGGATAAAATGGTCATTTTGAGGGGTTAGATATTTTAGAAAAATTAGATATTTTTATAAATAGAGAGTTTAGAGAGAAAATAAAGAGAAAGAAAAAGAGAAGAGAGAAAGGAAGAGAAGGGAAAAGAAGAGGAAGACTTGGGATAGAAGAAATCATCCGTTCAAGCGCGATTAATCGGGTAAGGGTGAGAAGTTTCGATTATATCTTGCTTATGTATGTATATGTGTTGTTTGTTGTAATTGTTTTGGTTGTTTCACAACTTTTCCTTATTGATAACCTGTGATCAAAATAAATAAAAATCGATGTTTTCACGGGTGAAACTTGATATAAACTGCGTAAAATACTTGTTGTTATGTTTGGAACATGTTTTGGTTGATATATTGTGATTTGGAAGTGTTTGGGTGGAAGAAATGATGAATTTTAACCCAAAATGACCCAGAACAGCGCTGCTGAGAATTTTTGGGTTCGCAGGTTCGCTTTACGAACCAAAGCAAAGGGGAAAGCGAAGGTTCGTTGGGGGTTCGCATTGCGAACTTTCTGCTGTTTTTTCTCTGCCATGGTTCGCTGGGGGTTCGCATTGTGAATAGAAAAGCGAAGGGGAAAGCGAAGGTTCGCTAGGGGTTCGCATTGCGAACTTTCTGCTGTTTTTTCTCTGCCATGGTTCGCTGGGGGTTCGCATTGCGAACTTTTTGCTGTTTTTTCTCTGCCACGGTTCGCTGGGGGTTCGCATTGCGAATAGGAAAGCGAACATGACAGATTTCCCATTTTGTTTCCTTCATAAATGCGTGCGAGGATTTAATTAAGTCGTGGTTGTGTAAAAGTGTTGGTGTAGCGAGCGATTTTGGACGCGGTTCTTAAGCGTTGGTCGCTCTCTGCGGTTTGAGCTTTGACTACAGGTCGATTCATTTTTTATCCTATTGTGAGCTGAATAAGGAAGGGAAATAGATGTCTCCAATTAACCCTGCTTTGCATACTGAGTTTAAACAGCGGTCTGTTAAGTTACGAATGCTATCAATGTGGGGGGGCCTTTGTACTGGTTATTTGTATTTTCGCCAATACTGTTTTCTTTCTTTTTTTACCTGGGCAGAAGGTTTCTGGCGGGGAACAAGGATTAGGATGTTAGGACTGATGCTTTTGAATTACTGCTTTTGATTGATGGAGATATGGGATTTGGTTTTTTTTGTTGATTGCGCTCGCTAAGATCTTTTCTTTCGATCTTATGCCTACGTATTCCCGTTTACCGAAACAGGGAAATCAGAGCGTTCGTAGTTCCTCCTATTCTATGGGAGGAAATTGGTTTTTGGTGTCTTGTTCAAAGCCCAAGACGTGAAGAGAAAGGTGGTTTGTATCTTGTTCAAAGCCCAAGATGTGAAGCTGAAGGTCTATTTGTGTCTTGTTCAAAGCCCAAGGTGTGAAGCTGAAAGATCTCAGCTTTAGAGAGAATTTGTCATCTCTAAAGAGGGGAGAAGGAGAATTACTTTAACTGGGATACGCGGATCCGAGCAATGCCATAATTTCCGAAGAAAGGGTTTTAACCTGAAGGAGAAGACTTTAACTCAGTGTAGAGCAATGCCATCTTTCCTTAGGAATTTCTCATGCTAAAAGAGGGACAGTGGCGTGGATATAGATGATCCAGAGGCTTGCCGCTTACAGCGATTAGATGAAGGGAAAGGAGTTGTTGATGTTTGTGTACTGTGAACGAGACACAGCTTTGATGCTAAAAGGTTGATTGGATCAACCAGTGGTTTTCTTATACAAAGCCTAAGAGGAGGCTAATTTCCGCTAGGAAAATCATTATACAAAGCCTAAGAGGAGGCTATTTTGTGTCTCGTACAAAGTCCGAGAGAGAGGCTAAAAGTTTTTGACCCGACGATGGAGTCTTTGTGTCTCGTACGAAGCCCGAGATGGAGGCTATTGTTTGTTTGACTCAACGAGGGAGTTTTTGTGTGTCTCGTACAAAGCCCGAGAGAGAGGATAAAACGTTGTTTGACTCCACTAGGGAGAGTCATTGTACAAAGCCCAAGAGGAGGCTATGTCAGTTAAGTGACAGGTCCAGTATACTAATTTTGAAAGAGAAAATCAGTTCTTATATGAGCATCACTGTACTCGTGGGTTAGATCTGAGGATCGGGGTTGTTTCCTCTTCTTTGGGGAAACTGGAAATCCGAAGGGTATTGAGACTGTCCGAGTCTGCGGGTTTCCTTCCTATTTAACGAAGGGGTCACTTGAGAATGTCTTTTGAGACTCAAGGAAGTTAGACTGTCCGTGTCTAGAGTTTTATCTTTTGTACTATGTTTTGAGAAACAGTAGTAGACTCTATGAAAGGACTGTTCTATGAGGATGACTAGGTTCTGTTCCTATACCTCTAGGAGGTCGTCGGGACAATTTGTACGAAGCCCAAGAGGAGGCTGGAAACTTTTAAGAAGCCGACGGGTCCTTGTACGAAGCCCAAGAGGAGGTTATCATTCCCGGAGGAAGAGATCATTATACGAAGCCTAAGAGGAGGCTGTGAATACTTTTAAGAAGCCGTAGTGTCCTTGAATAATGCCCAAGAGGAGGCCGATGCTTTTAAGAAGCCCGTGGGTCTATCATCTCCTTTCCATTAGGAGAGATAACTCTTTTAAAGATAAAAACCACTGGTAAACGTGCGAGGTTTACTATCCAGCGACTTTTATCCTTTAAAGAGGGTTCCTTAGTTAAGGTCCAAGATTATGACCGTAGTGGGTACCCAAACCCCGAGACATTCAAGGCAAGCTATCCACAAGGAATAGATCAAGTCAGGAAAGTTTGAGAATTTGGAAGAAACTCAAAGATGCCATTCACGGAGAATACATTCATCTTGGGGAGTAGAGCTTCTTGACGATTCCTAAGGAGGACAGCCGAAGAGAAGACTGTATCTGGTACTCCTATTGGGGATCTAGGCGTCTATTTCTACGAATAAATGAAACGGCGTCACCTAGTTCTAGACGTAGTTGCCGGGGAAACTCGAAATATCTATACTATTATTACACAGTAGATATGAGTTTATGAAAGGAGACTTACAGTGAGCAGCCCCACAATACAGTTTATAATATGAGTTTGTGAAAGGAGACTTACAGTGAGCAGCCCCACAATACAGTTTATAATATGAAAGCAGTAAACAAAAGCGATAACCACTTACTCGGTTGGAGTGCTTCCATGTTGTTTGGTTAGTTGTTCAACAAAGAAAGATTGAAAACAACAGTATATTCAAAATCAAAGGAGAAAGTGCTTTGAAAAAGAAAGATTTGGGGCTTACAGCTCAAGGAGAGGCCCAGGGTTTTATCAGTGAGCGCACTGTTTGAATTTGTACAGAGGGACTTATACAAGTGACTGAGGCCCGAAAAAGGTTTTCTGTACAAAGGGATAGGTCTTACACTCTCTCAAGAGGCCCAAAAAGGTTTAAAGAAAAGAGTGGGGCTTACAACACGAGGGTAGGCCCAAATGATTTTTCGTTTAACAACGGCGATCGCGCCGAGGTTTTCTTTTAACGCAGAGGGACTTATACAATAAGTGAGGCCCAAGATGTTTTGGTTAAAAGGGGGATTGGGTCTTACACTCTAATAGAGGCCCAAAGAGTGTTTTGAAAATGATTTATGAGGGTTGAATTAATCCAAAACCCTAATTTGTTTTCAAAATGTATTTAATTGAATAAAAATTCAATTAAAATGATCAAATATTGTTTAACACATGGAAAACAAATTGTGATCTTGGATTAATGCTTCAAAAATTAAGTATTGACCTACAAAATAATTAGAAAGCATTAAAAGTTGCAAAATCAATGTAGAAAAAATATTTAAAATGCCAAAAAAACCAAAATATTAATTCTTTACAAAAATATCAATTATATGAAATAAATAATATTTTTGGGATTTTTTGTGAAAATACAATATTTTAACATTTTTGTGAATTATTAAAAAAAGAATCAACTCAAAATCATTAAAACTCAGAGAGAAATTAATTTTTGAATCAATTAAACAAAATCACAAAATTCAAATATTTGAATTTCTAAAAATGGCGCTAAGAACAAGCTGAAGAACACACGCGTGTTCTTGGTTTCTCAGATTTGCATTTTCTATCCAATCTCCATGAATACGTAATCATATCATGCAATCCACATATCATTATGCTCGCCTCAACCTCACGATCATGTCTATGTACTTTAATTTCATTTAAATTAAACATACAACAAGAAATCACGAAGAGACCTCAAGAACCCTAATTTCTGCATGAAGGCTAGGATTTTTGATACACGATTCAAACAATGCAATTAATTGAGGGAAAACATTCCATGCATGATTATGAACATATGGCCAAATTATTGTGCGAGGAAATATGCATAGATTGAGAGATGAACAAGTATGTGCTTACCTCCAAGTCGTGACAGCAAGTTCAAAGTGATTTTTGATTTGGAGGTGTTACAGATGAGTGGTGATGATCTGAACAGCTTCCCTACACCCTATGGATTGTGTTTGGATGGTTGGACTTGATTGAAATTGGCTGGATCATTTTGTGGCACCTCAGCTGCACTTTGGTTAAAACCTTGAGCAACCAGCTGGTGATTTTGTGAAATTGATGTTTCAGAAGTAATCTAAGTGTTTGATCAGCTCATATGTGATGTATGTGAGGTGTGTGAGTGATTGGTTTGATTGGAATTGCTCTCAAACTCAAAACCCGATAGTGACTTGCCTTAGAAGGCAAAATTGGAGTGAAAGAAGAGATTTTGAGGAAAGCATCTGTTAGATGGCTTTGGTGTACTCAAACTGACCACAATTGAGCTCTATTTATAGTAGAGCAAGTTTGTTTTGCAAGGAATAGTGCATGGCAGCTGGTAAGTAGGTTTGGCCAATGTTGGCAAATGAAAATCCAAGTCTCCTCTAGCCATTGACTAGAGGTTAGGGCACAGAGCTTTGGTTCCCTTGGTCTTGGATAAGTCTTGACTGATTTCAGATGAGAATGGCTCAGTCCATGCCACCTTGATGGTTCCATTGAATGCCTCATTCCAAATTTGAAGTCTTGTCCCTATTTTGGCCATTATAGGTTCAACATGCTATTTCTTGTTCCATGGACTTTGGAGGCTTGGCTCAGTGATTGCCCCCTTTAGATTCAATCCTCTGAGGTGTCCAAGTGGATAGGAGCAATTGAATTTGGCTGATTTTGGCAAATCGACCAAAGTTGCAAATTCTGCCTTGCCTTGACAGATTTCAGCAAGGCAACTTGGCAATGTTGTATCTCATGGTGTAGGTTGAATTTGGCAATGTTCTTGGCCATTTTGGAAAGCTCTTACATGATACAACAACTGTTTGAACAAGTTTGGTTTTGATATCTTTTGATTCCAAGTGAAAAATCCCCCTACATTTGACAAAAAGTGAGGCAGAATCTGACTTAGTGAAAATTTCACTAAGTGTTGGAAAAAGTGACATTTTCACCTTTCAGCCACTTTGATCACTCCATAACTCAAAATCCTTAATGAATTGGAATGACTTGTAATTGAAGTTTTTGTAGGTGATAATGAGGGCTATAAATCCATCTTTGGATGAGAAAAAATGGCCTTGTGGTTTAGGAGTTATGGTCCTCCAAAGTTGGTACCTTTGCCACTTTATTTTTAACTTAGAAAAATTTCTAAGTTTTATGGTTACCCCTTTTACAAGTTATCTCACTTTTCTTGATTTTTCTTGATGAATGATGATTCAAATCATACATTAACATCATTTTAGGGTTAAAAATCCATTTTGGTGAAAAATCTCAAAAAGTCAAAGTTGACTTTTGTGCACAGTTGACTTTTTATCAGATGAATTCCAAACTGTGCAATTCTTCAGGAAATCATGTCCTTGACCTAAATCAAACTTGATGGACATGTTCCATGGGTGTCATAGGGTATATACACTCATGTATTAGGGTTTGAGAGCATGTCCTGGTCAAAAGTCAAAGTTACAGTTGACTTTTCTCTTAAAACCCTAATTGTGGTGCAGATGAAATTGAGACTTGTTGCTCAAGCTTCTTGGATCAATCCATTGTTCCAAATGGATCAATATGGTATATTAGAGACCCTCAAATCATGTCTTGAGGTCTTGGCTCATGGTTTGTCCCAAAAGTCAACTTAGGGGTGAATTAGGTCAAGAAACCCTAATTCCTGATTTTTGATGAATGCATCCCCTGAGACAAAATTGACTTGATGCATGGGTTCATGAGGTTCCATGAAGTATATTAGGTTATGTTTTGGATCATTTCCTTGTGCCCAGATGAAAATTTCCATCTGGAGGCCCTGGTCGACCAAAACCCTAATTTGGTGACACTGTCGATCTTGAGACTTGATCCACCTAGAAGGGAGCAACTTTGTGCTTAATCCTTGAAGTAGGAGTCCTTTTGATCCTTTGAGGATGTTTGAGAGATTAGACAAGTTGAAGATCATGTCATTTCTTGATTGATCCTTTGTCTAAGCACTCAGAGAGGGCTTGAAACCCTAATTTTGATTGTATTGGATGCTCACCCATCTTTGGGGAGACTGATGAAGCATGATGGTTCATCCATATTGTGATGATGATTTTCACAATGATGGGAAATCTAAGTGGTCAAAATTTGGGGTATTACAGATGCCCCTATTTAATCTTCTTGGACCCGAAGGTGTGAATGACGAAGGGATTCGGGCATTCGGGGTGCAAGAGGATTAAATATCGGAATACCCGAAATTTTGATGGTGGTTATGAATGGTAGCTTACGCATTCATCTTCTTTAGCTAAGCAATGATGCTTAGAAAAGGTAAACTTCCTCTCGATCCTGGTCTCCTACCAAGAACTGGTCTCAGTCTCTTTTGAAATAAACTTCCCCTCGATCCTGGTTTCCTACCAAGGAACTGGTCTTAGTTTCTGATATAAACTTCCCCTCGATCCTGGTTTCCTACCAAGGAACTGGTCTAAGTTTCTGATATAAACTTCCCCTCGATCCTGGTTTCCTACCAAGGAACTGGTCTTAGTTTCTTTTGAAATAAACTTCCCCTCGATCCTGGTTTCCTACCAAGGAACTGGTCTTATTTTCTTTTGTCAATAAACTTTATTGACAAGGGACGCTATTAGTAGCGGTTTTCCCTCAAACTTCTTGCCGAATTTTCCTGGGGAGACGCCATTTGAGTGGGAAAAGATTTGATGTCAGACTTGGTGGGGAACCCATTCGTCTGAATTGTAGAGTTGTACAAACTTCTCCGTTGGAGACGCCATTTGTCGATTCTACTGGGGAAAGCGAGTCTCTTGAGAGACTATTTTCGTTTGGGGTTACATCATACTTTTCTCGGGATCTTCCCGGAGAAATTCCATATGATGGGATCCAATTTTGAGGTGCCAATGACCTTCTCATCAGTGGTTTTTCGGAGCAAAACTGGCGCCTGCCGAATCTCTGATCACAAGGCTTTCTATGTGGATTTTCCTTAATCTGGGAAAGCAAGGATATCATCTTCAATGGCGAAGAGTGATGTTTATTAAAAGTTTTCTCTGGCTTTTCAGAGGTTCAAGTTATCAAAGTGGCCAAGTGCCGACTCTGATCTAAAGATACACTGGTGGCGAGATTGTGCAGACGCAACACTTCCTGACGAGGAAAGAACTGACAAACTCGATTGAGAAAACTGTTTATCACTAGGGGACAAGACCGGCTAGAGTGATAACGATGCAATATTAAATGTAAATGCAAATAAAAAATGCATGAAGTACGTATGTATATGCTGACAAAACAGACGCGACATATAGACTAATGGATGAACACAATTGGATACTCGGCCATCGCGGGGCAAAGAAGTACCGTTGGTTCAAAATAGCAATTCCACCTTGCTTAGGAGAGATAGTCCCGTTGGGAGCTATGTTGATCGGGCTTAGGAGATGAGAACTCGGCCGAGGATGTCAGACGAAACATGGTCTCTGACATTATTGATCCTTCATTCAGGAGTACTGGTCTAGAAGGAGTACTTTGATTCTGCACTTTGAAGTTCGCTTACTTCGGGAGAAGCGATCGATGTTCTTCTGATGTTCAACAGTCAAAAGAAATGCCATCTTTAATTTAAAAGCAGAAAAAGTTTAACAAGTAAATTTATTTTTGTTTTATTTCAAGAATCGCTGATTAAATTTAAACAACGTCGTTCTGTAAAGCTAAAACAAGTAAAGAATTACAAACAAAAGCACAAGGGCTCAAATTTTATTGATAAGATGGAGATCAGCCAAACGCGTGATTCCAAAGAGTATATACAAAGTTAGAAAATGGTAATTTACAGGGAAAAGGGCTACGTTGAAACAGAACGACCACTATCCTTCTACCAACTTTGAATTCGGGACATCCTGAGCTTCTGTCGAAGATGACCTTTGACTGGAGATTTCCTCCGATAGATGATGCAACTGTTGCTGAGGGACCTGCCTCTGTTGAACATAGTTACTTGCCATTATCCCTAGCTTTTGCCTGGATTGTACTATGAGATTTCCAATCCATCGGGATGACTCTTTTCATGTCTCTAACTTTTGCCTGGACCGCCCTTTCGGGTTTTCAATCCACCGAGACGTTTTTTTTTAGTTTTAGGCGAAGTATTTCTTGACTATATCAACATTCGTGGGATAGGCAAATTCCTCTCCGTCCATGGTTGCAAGTCTCAAGGCGCCGCCTGAGAAAGCTTTCGTGACCACATAGGGGCCATCATAATTTGGGGTCCATTTGCCCCGAGAATCAGTGAGAAATGATTGTATCTTCTTGAGCACAAGGTCTCCTTTTCTGAAGATACGCGGTCAGACCTTTTTGTCGAACGCCCTTTTCATTCTCTATTGATACAACTGACCGTGGCATAGTGTCGTGATTCGCTTCTCTTCGATCAGGTTCAGTTCGTCGTGTCGACTTTGACACCATTCAGCTTCGGTGAGCTTAGCTTCCATCAATACCCGGATTGATGGGATCTCTACTTCTATGTGGAGCACTGCTTCCATGCCATATACTAGAGAGAAAGGGGTTGCCCCTGTTGAAGTGCGGACAGATGTTCGATAACCATGAAGAGCAAAGGGTAGTATTTCGTGCCAATCTTTATAGGTTACAACCATCTTTTGAACAATCTTCTTGATGTTCTTGTTAGCCGCTTCTACCGCTCCGTTCATCTTGGGTCGGTAGGGAGATGAATTATGGTGTTCGATCTTGAACTCTGCACACAACTCCTTCATCATCTTATTGTTCAAATTAGATCCATTATCAGTAATGATCTCGCTTGGAACACCATAACGGCAGATGATATTGTTTTTGATAAATCGGACCACCACTTGTCGGGTTACATTGGCGAATGACGCTGCTTCGACCCACTTGGTGAAATAGTCAATGGCTACCAGGATGAACCGATGTCCGTTTGAAGCCTTGGGCTCAATCATACCAATCATATCGATTCCCCATATGGAAAATGGCCACGGGGAAGAAAGAACTTTGAGATGTGATGGCGGTACATGAATTTTGTCGGAGTATATCTGACACTTGTGACACCTCCTCATGTACTTGTAGCATTCGGATTCCATGGTCAACCAATAATACCCGGCCCTGAGAATTTTTCTCGCCATTGTGCGTCCGTTGGCATGAGTGCCAAAGGATCCTTCATGAATTTCTTTCATGAGCATGCCTGCTTCTGGTCTGTCGACGCATCGGAGCAAGACCATGTCAAAATTTCTCTTATAAAGAGTGTCACTGCTCAGGAAGAAGTTTCCAGCCAATCTTCTGAGGGTTTTCCTGTCTTTTCTGAGTGCCCCAGATGGGTACTCTTGTTTCTGAAGGAAGCATTTGATATCGTGATACCAAGGTCTGTCGTCTATGACTGCTTCAATCGCGAAGATGTAAGCGGGCCGTTCAAGGCGCATGATGTCGATCTTAGGTATGTCATTCCATCGACCTGCACTAATCATGGAAGAGAGAGTGGCTAATGCATCAGCCATGTGATTCTCATCACGAGGGATGTGATGAAAGTCGACTCTGTTGAAGAAGGGTGACAACCTCCTTGCATAGTCTTTGTAAGGAATCAATCCTGATTGGTATGTGTTCCAATCTCCTTTTATCTGGTTAATAACCAGGGCTGAATCGCTGTATACGTCCAAGTTTTTGATCCTTAAATTAATCGCTTCTTCGAGACCCATGATACATGCTTCGTATTCGGCCTCGTTGTTCGTACATTTGAACGTAAGTCTGGCAGTGAAAGGAATGTGGGAACCCTGAGGGGTAACAATGATTGCCCCAATTCCGTTTCCATAATGATTGACTGCTCCATCAAAGATAAGTCCCCACTGGGAACCTGGTTCTGGCCCTTCACTGGGTAGCGGTTCATCGCAATCTTTCATCTTTAGATACATGACATCTTCGTCTGGGAAGTCAAACCCGATTGATTCTTGATCGTCAATCGGTTGATTAGCCAAATGATCAGCTAAAATACTTCCTTTAACGGCTTTCTGAGCATGCTACTCTATGTCATATTCTGATAGTAACATCTGCCAACGGGCAATCCTTCCCGTGAGAGCAGGTTTTTCGAAAACGTACTTGATTGGATCCATTTCGGAGACCAACCAAGTAGTATGACGAATCATGTACTGGCGAAGACGTTTGGATGCCCAAGCCAAAGCGCAACAAGTTTTCTCAAGCATCGTGTACCGAGTTTCGCAGTCGGTGAATTTCTTGCTTAGATAGTAAATGGCAGACTCTTTCCGTTTAGTTTCGTCTTATTGGCCAAGTACACATCCCATTGGGTCCTCTAGGACCGTGATGTAAATGATCAGTGGTCTTCCTTCCACTGGAGGTGATAGAATCGGAGGATTCAATAGATATTCCTTGATACTGTCGAAGGCGGTTTGGCAATCTTCTGACCAAACGCAATCCTGGTTCTTTTTGAGTAATTCAAAAATCGGCGCACACGTCGCGGTCATGAGGAATATGAATCTGGAGATGTAGTTCAAACGTCCCAGGAATCCTCTGACTTGTTTTTCAGTTTTCGGAGAAGGCATTTCTTGAATGGTCTTGACCTTGTCAGGATCAACTTCAATTCCTTTCTGGCTGACGATGAACCCTAGTAATTTCCCCGAACGGACACCGAAGGTGCACTTGTTAGGATTCAAGCGGAGCTTGAATTTTCTTAGACGTTCGAACAATTTTGACAGATGTTCAACGTGCTCCTCCTCTGTTCTTTATTTTGCAATCAAATCATCGACTTATACCTCGATTTCTTTGTGTATCATGTCATGAAACAGAGTAGTCATGGCCCTTTGATAGGTTGCGCCGGCATTCTTCAAACCGAACGGCATTACCTTGTAACAAAAGGTACCCCATGGGGTAATGAACGAAGTTTTCTCCATGTCTTTCGGCGCCATTTTGATCTGGTTATAGCCCGAGAATCCATCCATGAAGGAGAATACTTTGAACTTTGCTGTGCTGTCAACCAGCATGTCAATGTGTGGTAAAGGAAAGTCGTCCTTTGGACTTGCCTTGTTTAGATCTTTGTAATCAACACACATTCTGACCTTTCCATCCTTTTTGGGAACGGGTACGATGTTGGCTAACCATTGAGGATATTCAGATGTAGCAAGGAAACCCTTGTCAATCTGTTTCTGTACCTCCTCTTTGATTTTAATGGCCATGTCCGGGTGAGTGCGTCTCAACCTTTGCTTTACTGGCGGACATTCCGATCTCAACGGTAAGTGATGTTCCACGATGCTGGTATCCAACCCTGGCATATCCTGATAGGACCAAGCGAATACATCGGGGAATTCTTTGAGAAGCTTTATCAGATCTTCTCTGACAGTTGGACTGAGCAGTGCTCCGATCCTGATTTCTTTTCTCTCTTTTTCTGAACCCAAGTTTACCGTTTTCAACGGCTCTTTGTGAGGTTCAATGGACCATTCCTCTTGTCTAAGTAATCGAGAGATCTCTTCTGGAATTTCGTTGTCATTTTCTTCTTCAGCCTCGAATACCGGGAACTCAAAGTTGGAAGAAGGCATCGGATCGTATGTTTCAATGGGGTTTAAAATAAATAATCTGTATGACGTGATGATTCGTGTTTAGAAGAGATAGAGAAAATGTAAGTGTGTGCAGTGTTTTGATTTTACTGCTTATTTTTATTATTGAATGTTTTTTTTTTAGGATTACCATTTTCTGAAAAAGCAAAAAGAGAAAACAGCAATTAATGTGGAAATTACAGAACGACGTTATTTTATTAATGAACAAGTCGAATCTTGAAACTACAGCCCTATAAAACAAAACTCACTCGCTTTGGGCAAAGCGAAGAGGGAAATTTACAAAAAGCGAGCCCTATCAAAACATCCGTTTCACCTGGGCAGGGTGAAAGGTTAAAGATGGCAATTACTTTGACTGACGAACGACCTTCGGAACCTCGACGGTAACCCATTGGCGGCGAACTCCTCGGTGAATCACAAAGTCTGGCACCTTTCTTGATTTGTCTTCAGAAATGACGCTGATTTCTGGTGGAGTAGGATCATTGGAATCTGTTTCCCAGGAAGAATTGTCGTAGGAGGATTCCTCTGTTGCATTTTGCATAGCATTGGTGCTCTCAGCTGTATCTCCCCATCCAGTTGACTGGATATCTTCGAGCCTGATACGAGAACTTTCGGGAGCAGTGTACTTGACCATAAAGTCGTATTTTCCACTTGGTTGTCCCAGAGTGTCCCAAACTTCTTTGGAACTGGAGAAGTCATCCCTCTCGATGACGTTGACCTCAGAAAAAGCATAGTTGATGAATTCTAGTCCTGCAAACATTGCGAATTCATCTTCATGTTGAGTAGTCTCTGAATGACCTGAGTGTTGATCCCATGACATGGTGGGGACACAGGCATTCTGTTTAATGATGCTCAGCTGAGTCTCATTGTTCGGCTGACTCTCTTGCCCCAAGTTTCCTGGGTAAGGCTACCACATTGGCAGGCCATCCATTGGGCCATAGTAATTATGGTCAAAGTTGTCTTTCATCAGAGTGTCTTCCTCTAATGAATTTGGCGGAGCACGACATCCTTCCGGATCACAATCTCCGTAGATCATTTCGACATCTGATCTTGGTATAAATCTCGGACTTTCTGTAGGAAAGCAAAAAGGCATAGGCACCTCTTCCTGAGACATATAGCCGTCCTTGTTAAGGTAGGACTTCCATTTTTCATCTGTGTCAGAGGGATCTTCCTCATTGATAGCATGAACTGTCTGAGACACTGGGTGAAGAAAACCTCCACTGTGGAAGAAGTTTTGAAGGGGATGAAGACTTTCATCGTTGGCGGCTGTCTGGGTACAGGTCGCAGAAAAACCAAGACCCTTCTTTGTTTTATTGTCAATAGGAATGACAAGCCGTCCCCATCCGGTTGTATCGGTACTCTCGACCGCTTTGATAGCATCGTTGTATGAGGAAATCGAGGTTCCTCCTTCAGATTGATGTTCTTGCTCACCGATAGTGCTTGGAACTGAGTTCCAATAACCTCCTCGGGTTCCACACAAGTAGATGATGATAAGTTGCTCACAAGCAAGGCTTGTTCCCCACAAACCATGACAAGTTGATCGTTCTTGACGAACTTTAGCTTTTGGTGGAGGGTTGAAGTAACCGCTCCAGCCTGATGTATCCAAGGTCTTCCTAATAAACAACTGTATGTTGCCCGGATGTCCATGACCTGGAAAGTGATTTGGAAAGTGTGAGGACCAATAGTTATGGGAAGATCAACTTTGCCGATAACTGTTTTTCTGGATCCGTCGAATGCTTTGACGACGACCTCGCTGACTCTCATCGGAGGGCCCTTAAATGATAATTGCATCAAAGTGGACTTCGGAATAACATTCAGGGCTGACCCTGTGTCTACCAGTACGTTGGATAAAGCATCGCCCTGGCAGTTAACTGTAATGTTGAGCGCCATGTTATGACGGCGACCCTCTTCAGGTAATTCCTCATCACTAAATCCCAAATTATTGCAGGAAGTGATGTTAGAGACAATGCTATCGAATTGTCTGATTGTTACATCCTGTTCCACAAAGGCTTGCTCCAAGACTTTCTGTAGAGCCTCTCTGTGTGCTTCTGAACTGAGTAACAGTGATAATACTGAGATCTTTGAAGGAGTCTGTAACAGTTGATTAACAATGTTATATTCACTCCTTTGGATGAGCTTTAGCATCTCATCTTTGTCTTTTGAAAAGTCGGGATTACTAGATTGACCGACTAGTGGATCATGAATTTCTGCCTGAAGTTCCTTTTCTTTGTTGGATTCTCCAACCCCTCGGTTGAAGATTCGACCGCTCCGTGTTACACGACTGATGTCTGCAATGTTCACGACGGAGGGTAATGGAATTTCCTTTCCATTCTCGATTATTGTTGCACCGTATTTGTAAGGGATTGCCTTAGCTGATTCATACGGTAGTGGCCCCGGTAGATAGATGACTATGGGAACCTTCTGATTTTTCTGACCATCATAAGTAACCTTGATCCGTTCCCGGTTGGGAACTCTAGATTCGTCAAGTAGAGGGATGATGGCAAAAACATCCCTGGTCCTGTGATGACCAGAGATCGTGACAACATCCTCAAGTTGCTCGGCAAGGTAGTTCGGCGACCAAATGATGGGTCCTGAACCTGGATATGGACGAATTTCTCCATGATCGACCTGACCCTGAAGAGCTGCTCTCACAAGGTAACACCCTTGGTTACTTTCCGAACAGACGCTACAACTGTCATAGTTGTGTGGTGGCACCTGGCCACGCCCACTTTGAATACAATTTAACTTCACTAGGTTATCTTCCATTGATCGGACATCCTGACTTTGACGACGAGTAGGATTCCTGTGATTGATACTAATCTGCTGAGTATCTTCGTCCATATAGATTGGCATCCACAAGTGATTTAACAAGTGCTGAAGTGCCTCCTGGACAAGGGTACAACCTCGATCATTTTCGCAACCTGCTTTACAGTTTTGATAATCATGTGATATTAAGAATCCGAGTCGGACCTGCTCAGCATGTAACTCTACCAGGTTGGTATTCATCACGCGAATGTCAAAGATCTGAACCATGTTGATTTGATAGGAGTTCCTATCATGGTAGTCTTGGATCCATCCAAGATCCATCTGACGCTGGAGGGCCTCTTGTATGAAAGAGCATCCCTGTTTATTTACTGAGCAAATCAGACAGGAACTATAATCGTGCCGCGGCAGATTATGATACTGGCTTTGCCTTGAGTGCATCGCCACCAAGTTGACATTCATCGCACGGATGTCGTGGTTTTGAATGACGTTGGAAATCATGTAAACCATGTTAACTCCACGAACTCGGTGCTCTTGGATCCATCCAAGATCCATTTGTTCCTGTAGAGCTGCTTGCACTACAGAACATCCCTGGTTGTCTTTAGAGCAGATATCACACTGGTGATAATTATGAGGTGGCACATGGCCACATCCACTCTGTCTACAATGCATATTGACCAGATTGGTCCCCAATGAGAGTACATCGTGAATTTGATAGACATTGTTAGTCTCTTTCTCAATCAGATTGACTGCAGTTTTCTCATGTTGAGGCAGCGGGTTCGTGAGAACATTGGGATTCGTATCTTTGAAAGATAAGAGTCCGCTCCTAACAAGCTTTTGCACGTCAGATTTGAAATTGAGACAAGTCTCAATGTTATGCCCTGACCCTCCTTGATGATAAGGGCATGTTTGATCCGCTTTAAACCAAAAAGGCAGATTTTCCGGAACTGAAAGGGGAGACTTAGTCTGAATGTGCCCCTTAGCCAGCAGTAACGGAAACAGCTCTGCGTACGTTACGGGTATAGGATCAAATCCTGGTGGCCGTATTGTACGGTTGTTGTTATATGGAGGACGAGCCTGCTGAAGAGGCTGTTGTGTCCTTTGTTGGTCAGGTTGGCTCTGCGCAACCTGAGGTTGATACATAGGAACAGGCGCGGGGCCGATAGCAGGAGTAACAACTGCTACTGGCTGATAACGTCGCCTTTGCTTTCCGAGAGAGATATTCCCAATATCTTGCTCTTTTTTCTTAGGGAGAGCACTGCCGTATTTTTTAGTACCGCTCGTTGATCCAGTGTCTTTTACCAAACGTCCTTCTCGGACGGCTTCCTCAAGACGTACACCATGCCGACCATTTCGGTGAAATCACTGGGTGCACTGGCAATCATTCGGTCATAGTAAAATGAGCTTAAGGTCTTTAAGAAGATTTTTGTCATCTCTTTTTCCTCAAGAGGTGGACAAATTTGAGCGGCAATTTCACGCCACCTTTGAGCATACTCCTTAAAGGTTTCCTTTTCCTTTTGCGACATCGATCTGAGTTGATCTCTGTCGGGTGCCATGTCCAAATTGTATTTGTATTGTTGGACGAAGGCAGTACCAAGATCTCTTAATGTACTGATCGTAGTACGGTTTAAACCCATGTACCATTTGAGTGCGGCACCGGTTAAACTATCCTGGAAGTAGTGAATCAGCAGGTCCTGATTCTCCGTCTGAGCTGACATCCGCTGAGCGTACATCACCAGATGGCTCTGAGGGCAAGAGTTACCCTTGTATTTTTCAAAGTCGGGCACTTGGAACTTGTGCGGGAATTTCACATTTGGGACCAAGCAGAGGTCTGCGACATCTTTTCCAAATAGATCCTGACCGCGAATGGCTTGCAGCTCTTTCTGCATTTCCAAGAACTGCTCCTGGAATTCATCCATTCTGTCAAACATAGTTTCCTTCTTACTAGAAGGTGTCTGTGGAATCTGTCCTTCCGGGACAGTGTGCACCACAGGGGGTGGTACCGTGACTACGGCAGTAAGTCTTGGCGCCTCCCGAAGTTTGTAACCTTCAGGAGTCTTTAGTATGCCCCTGGCATCTTCGCTTTCCCGAAGTTTGTAACCTTCAGGCCCAGCGGCTTCTGTTACGATTCCCAGATCTTCAGTGATCGGCGGAACATATCCTTCCGGGATATAGTTAACAGGCATGCCCCAAGGACGATCTTTCGGCATCTGATACCTAGGATCATACTTTTCTATGATGGGCGTTGAGGTGATCTCTGAGATCACAGTTCTTTGTAGCTGAGCTTCTGCCATGGCTTGCATGTCGTTACGAAGCTTTCTCATATCCTCTCTCAGAGTGTCGATCTCTTCTTTCAACTCTCTATTTTCTTCCTCAAGATCATCCATCTTTTTCTGACGATTGGCTCGAGTATTATACGAATGAGACAGTTTGACTCTAGAATCGAGACACAAACGTGAGATTCGTAGGTAAGGAGAATACGCGATGTGAGAATGATGAATGCAATGATTATATTAATTGTTTTTTTAGTTTAATCAAAATAAACTTCGACAATTAGATTGAAAATATCAAACAGTGGGGAAACCCCTTTTTATTGAATTCCAAAGGATTACAGAAATGGAAATACAGTAGATTACAAAGTGCAGAAACAGAAACCTAAACTAATGGGTCCCGAGTCCTCTTCTTTGACCGGGGCGCTTGGGCCGTTGTCGGGTTGTCATTCCTTTGCCAGGTGAAAGGAGCGAGCAAATTCCTTTGGTCATCTTGATTCTCTACAGCATGCTGCTCCAAAATTTCAATCAGAGCATCTTTCTCTTTTAGTATTTGATGTATTTGGATACACTCTACGTCGAGGGTGCGGTACTTGTTCTTCCAAGATCTTCTTTCCTTTTGAACTTTGTTGAGAGTAACCTGAAGCTTTTCAGTTTCCGTCATGAAGTACATGACAGTTTCCCTTGGTGGAAGAATTCCGTAACGAGGATAAGGCATCTTTAGCTTGAGAGCTCTAGTTTGTACCCAATGGAGATAAGGCTCCACTGAGACACAGTCCGGTTTTCCCAGAGACTCTCGTCCTTTCTTATGAACCTGTTTCCAAGCTTGCACTATTTCCATCTTTAGTGCTCTGTCATTTTCTCCTTCTTTGAAGAAAAGACCTTCCAGATGAACACCCAGTGGGATGTGTCTCATCGGGTATCCAAATTGACGAAGAACTAATATCGGATGATAGTTGATTCCTCCTTTGGTTCCTATGAGGGGTACGCTGGGGAAGTCTCCACAACGGTCAATGATTCTGATTCCCTCATAAATCCTATTACACCAATCTATATCGGAATTGGTGAGAGACATGATCTTCTGCGACCAACGTAAGACACTCTTGCAATCCCAAAAAGCAGCAGACTTGGGCAAGTGCGAGATAAACCATTTATAAAGCAGAGGTACACAACATGTGATCTCCCCTCCGCTGTACAAATTTCCTAAGTGTACAGAATGATACGCATCTGCGAGCAAAGTTGGCACAGGGTTTCCAATGAGAAAAACCTTAATAGCGTTGATATCGACGAAGTTATTAATGTTGGGAAACAAAAATAATCCGTAGGTGAGCAAGACAAAGATGCTTTCAAAAGCAGTCCCGTTCCCTATACTAGCGAAGTATAGAGCATTTTTTGTCAAGAACTGGGCTGGCAAACCTTGGATGCCACCCTTAGTGGTCATGTGAGTCCTGACCTCAGACTCGTCCAAATGAATTGCTATTGCAATAGTCTGATTCTTTGGAATTTCTTCCAGTCCAGAAAATGGAGCTCGATCAGTAATGTGTAGATCAATCAGATGAGAATACTCCTCCAGCGTTGGTGATAGCTGGTAATCCGGGAATGTGAAACAGTGATAAACTGGATCGTAGAACTGAATGAGCGCGTCCATGATCCCCTTAATCACATGGACTCTTAACAGTGGTAGCAAACCACCGTGCTTGGCTCTGAAAGCCTCTGGGTTAACGATCATCCTTGCTAACTTTCTCAAATCCTCTAGCTTTGGAACCTTGAAGGTATACTGGCGAGTTCTCCTTCTACCGAAATCCATTAATGCAATCTTTTTCTCTGATATTTGCAATCACAGTCTTAGTTTAATTTGAAAAACAGAGAGACTATAAGAGAAAGTTTTTTGAGTGTTTTAATGTTTTATTAAATGAATGCATGAATGCAGCACACAAAAACATAGAAAAAACATGGGGTCAAAGGGTCGTTGTCATGAAGTCAAGGCTCTACCCATCCCCAAAGGTTTATACTAAGGTGATTTCTGTACCTGTACTCACTATCATCAGCTCCTCCCAGGAAAGCAAAACAACAAGCGGATCGACAGCGAGTTGTAGAGCAATCTTAGAGTAAGTGCCATTCACCGAGAATAGATCACTAGCCTCAAATGAGGGTAGTATCGCGTAACAACTATTTCCGATAGTTTCCGCACTACGAAAGGGTTTGGCTCCTCAGCTTCTCAGACTTAACAACCGGCCCATTGGCTAGAAGAGTGAATGGGTTGCGTTGGTCAGCCTCCACTGAGGTTGATGGTCGACCCCGTTGCCATCACTTATCTTAAGTGTATACTCAATCTTTCCACATACGGCATCACCCGCATTCCCATTAGCAGAAAAATAAACATGTATAGCAATTAGGAAAAGCAGTATATATATTTGTCCTAATCATCCTAGACTTATAAAGCTAAGAATCCTAAGTTCCTGACAGAAAATGGGTTCCCCGACGGAAGCCCCAATCTGTGGTATTCACACAAGTGAAGAAAAGGAAGACCGTGCCTAGACCTAACTTTGAAGGGCCCCACGGTGGGCGCCACTTTTCTGTAGCGAGCGATTTTGGACGTGGTTCTTAAGCGCTGGTCGCTCTCTGCAGTTTAAGCTTTGACTACAGGTCGATTCATTTTTTATCCTATTGTGAGCTGAATAAGGAAGGGAAATAGATGTCTCCAATTAACCCTGCTTTGCATACTGAGTTTAAACAGCGGTCTGTTAAGTTACGAATGCTATCAATGTGGGGGGCCTTTGTACTGGTTATTTGTATTTTCGCCAATACTGTTATCTTTCTTTTTTTACCTGGGCAGAAGGTTTCTGGCGGGGAACAAGGATTAGGATGTTAGGACTGATGCTTTTGAATTACTGCTTTTGATTGATGGAGATATGGGATTTGGTTTTTTTTGTTGATTGCGCTCGCTAAGATCTTTTCTTTCGATCTTATGCCTACGTATTCCCGTTTACCGAAACAGGGAAATCAGAGCGTTCGTAGTTCCTCCTATTCTATGGGAGGAAATTGGCTTTTGGTGTCTTGTTCAAAGCCCAAGACGTGAAGCGAAAGGTGGTTTGTATCTTGTTCAAAGCCCAAGATGTGAAGCTGAAGGTCTATTTGTGTCTTGTTCAAAGCCCAAGACGTGAAGCTGAAAGATCTCGGCTTTAGAGAGAATTTGTCATCTCTAAAGAGGGGAGAAGGAGAATTACTTTAACTGGGATACACGGATCCGAGCAATGCCATAATTTCCGAAGAAAGGGTTTTAACCTGAAGGAGAAGACTTTAACTCAGTGTAGAGCAATGCCATCTTTCCTTAGGAATTTCTCATGCTAAAAGAGGGACAGTGGCGTGGATATAGATGATCTAGAGGCTTGCCGCTTACAGCGATTAGATGAAGGGAAAGGAGTTGTTGATGTTTGTGTACTGTGAACGAGGCACAACTTTGATGCTAAAAGGTTGATTGGATCAACCAGTGGTTTTCTTATACAAAGCCTAAGAGGAGGCTAATTTCCGCTAGGAAAATCATTATACAAAGCCTAAGAGGAGGCTATTTTGTGTCTCGTACAAAGCCCAAGAGAGAGGCTAAAAGTTTTTGACCCGACGATGGAGTCTTTGTGTCTCGTACGAAGCCCGAGATGGAGGCTATTGTTTGTTTGACTCAACGAGGGAGTTTTTGTGTGTCTCGTACAAAGCCCGAGAGAGAGGCTAAAACGTTGTTTGACTCTGCTAGGGAGAGTCATTGTACAAAGCCCAAGAGGAGGCTATGTCAGTTAAGTGACAGGTCCAGTATACTGATTTTAAAAGAGAAAATCAGTTCTTATATGAGCATCACTGTACTCGTGGGTTAGATCTGAGGATCGGGGTTGTTTCCTCTTCTTTGGGGAAACTGGAAATCCAAAGGGTATTGAGACTGTCCGAGTCTGCGGGTTTCCTTCCTATTTAACGAAGGGGTCACTTGAGAATGTCTTTTGAGACTCAAGGAAGTTAGGCTGTCCGTGTCTAGAGTTTTATCTTTTGTACTATGTTTTGAGAAACAGTAGTAGACTCTATGAAAGGACTGTTCTATGAGGATGACTAGGTTCTGTTCCTATACCTCTAGGAGGTTGTCGGGACAATTTGTACGAAGCCCAAGAGGAGGCTGGAAACTTTTAAGAAGCCGACGGGTCCTTGTACGAAGCCCAAGAGGAGGCTATCATTCCCGGAGGAAGAGATCATTATACGAAGCCTAAGAGGAGGCTGTGAATACTTTTAAGAAGCCGTAGTGTCCTTGAATAATGCCCAAGAGGAGGCCGATGCTTTTAAGAAGCCCGTGGGTCTATCATCTCCTTTCCATTAGGAGAGATAACTCTTTTAAAGATAAAAACCACTGGTAAACATGCGAGGTTTACTATCCAGCGACTTTTATCCTTTAAAGAGGGTTCCTTAGTTAAGGTCCAAGATTATGACCGTAGTGGGTACCCAAACCCCGAGACATTCAAGGCAAGCTATCCACAAGGAATAGATCAAGTCAGGAAAGTTCGAGAATTTGGAAGAAACTCAAAGATGCCATTCACGGAGAATACATTCATCTTGGGGAGTAGAGCTTCTTGACGATTCCTAAGGAGGACAGCCGAAGAGAAGACTGTATCTGGTACTCCTATTGGGGATCTAGGCGTCTATTTCTACGAATAAATGAAACGGCGTCACCTAGTTCTAGACGTAGTTGCCGGGGAAACTCGAAATATCTATACTATTATTACACAGTAGATATGAGTTTATGGAAGGAGACTTACAGTGAGCAGCCCCACAATACAGTTTATAATATGAGTTTGTGAAAGGAGACTTACAGTGAGCAGCCCCACAATACAGTTTATAATATGAAAGCAGTAAACGAAAGCGATAACCACTTACTCGGTTGGAGTGCTTCCATGCTGTTTGGTTAGTTGTTCAACAAAGAAAGATTGAAAACAACAGTATATTCAAAATCAAAGGAGAAAGTGCTTTGAAAAAGAAAGATTTGGGGCTTACAGCTCAAGGAGAGGCCCAGGGTTTTATCAGTGAGCGCACTGTTTGAATTTGTACAGAGGGACTTATACAAGTGACTGAGGCCCAAAAAAGGTTTTCTGTACAAAGGGATAGGTCTTACACTCTCTCAAGAGGCCCAAAAAGGTTTAAAGAAAAGAGTGGGGCTTACAACACGAGGGTAGGCCCAAATTATTTTTCGTTTAACAATGGCGATCGCGCCGAGGTTTTCTTTCAACGCAGAGGGACTTATACAATAAGTGAGGCCCAAGATGTTTTGGTTAAAAGGGGGATTGGGTCTTATACTCTAATAGAGGCCCAAAGAGTGTTTTGAAAATGATTTATGAGGGTTGAATTAATCCAAAACCCTAATTTGTTTTCAAAATGTATTTAATTGAATAAAAATTCAATTAAAATGATCAAAAATTGTTTAACACATGGAAAACAAATTGTGATCTTGGATTAATGCTTCAAAAATTAAGTATTGACCTACAAAATAATTAGAAAGCATTAAAAGTTGCAAAATCAATGTAGAAAAAATATTTAAAATACCAAAAACAACCAAAATATTAATTCTTTACAAAAATATCAATTATATGAAATAAATAATATTTTTGGGATTTTTTGTGAAAATAAAATATTTTAACATTTTTGTGAATTATTAAAAAAAGAATCAACTCAAAATCATTAAAACTCAGAGAGAAATTAATTTTTGAATCAATTAAACAAAATCACAAAATTCAAATATTTGAATTTCTAAAAATGGCGCCAAGAACAAGCTGAAGAACACGCGCGTGTTCTTGGTTTCTCAGATTTGCATTTTCTATCCAATCTCCATGAATACGTAATCATATCATGCAATCCACATATCATTATGCTCGCCTCAACCTCACGATCATGTCTATGTACTTTAATTTCATTTAAATTAAACATACAACAAGAAATCACGAAGAGACCTCAAGAACCCTAATTTCTGCATGAAGGCTAGGATTTTTGATACACGATTCAAACAATGCAATTAATTGAGGGAAAACATTCCATGCATGATTATGAACATATGGCCAAATTATTGTGCGAGGAAATATGCATAGATTGAGAGATGACCAAGTATGTGCTTACCTCCAAGTCGTGACAGCAAGTTCAAAGTGATTTTTGATTTGAGGTGTTACAGATGAGTGGTGATGATCTGAACAGCTTCCCTACACCCTATGGATTGTGTTTGGATGGTTGGACTTGATTGAAATTGGCTGGATCATTTTGTGGCACCTCAGCTGCACTTTGGTTAAAACCTTGAGCAACCAGCTGGTGATTTTGTGAAATTGATGTTTCAGAAGTAATCTAAGTGTTTGATCAGCTCATATGTGATGTATGTGAGGTGTGTGAGTGATTGGTTTGATTGGAATTGCTCTCAAACTCAAAACCCGATAGTGACTTGCCTTAGAAGGTAAAATTGGAGTGAAAGAAGAGATTTTGAGGAAAGCATCTGTTAGATGGCTTTGGTGTACTCAAACTGACCACAATTGAGCTTTATTTATAGTAGAGCAAGTTTGTTTTGCAAGGAATAGTGCATGGCAGCTGGTAAGTAGGTTTGGCCAATGTTGGCAAATGAAAATCCAAGTCTCCTCTAGCCAATGGCTAGAGGTTAGGGCACAGAGCTTTGGTTCCCTTGGTCTTGGATAAGTCTTGACTGATTTCAGATGAGAATGGATCAGTCCATGCCACCTTGATGGTTACATTAAATGCCTCATTCCAAATTTGAAGTCTTGTCCCTATTTTGGCCATTATAGGTTCAACATGTTATTTCTTGTTCCATGGACTTTGGAGGCTTGGCTCAGTGATTGTCCCCTTTAGATTCAATCCTCTGAGGTGTCCAAGTGGATAGGAGCAATTGAATTTGGCTGATTTTGGCAAATCGACCAAAGTTGCAAATTCTGCCTTGCCTTGACAGATTTCAGCAAGGCAACTTGGCAATGTTGTATCTCATGGTGTAGGTTGAATTTGGCAATGTTCTTGGCCATTTTTGAAAGCTCTTACATGATACAACAACTGTTTGAACAAGTTTGGTTTTGATCTCTTTTGATTCCAAGTGAAAAATCCCCCTACATTTGACAAAAAGTGAGGCAGAATCTGACTTAGTGAAAATTTCACTAAGTGTTGGAAAAAGTGACATTTTCACCTTTCAGCCACTTTGATCACTCCATAACTCAAAATCCTTAATGAATTGGAATAACTTGTAGTTGAAGTTTTTGTAGGTGATAATGAGGGCTACAAATCCATCTTTGGATGAGAAAAAATGGCCTTGTGGTTTAGGAGTTATGGTCCTCCAAAGTTGGTACCGTTGCCACTTTATTTTTAACTTAGAAAAATTTCTAAGTTTTATGGTTACCCCTTTTACAAGTTATCTCACTTTTCTTGATTTTTCTTGATGAATGATGATTCAAATCATACATTAACATCATTTTAGGGTTAAAAATCCATTTTGGTGAAAAATCTCAAAAAGTCAAAGTTGACTTTTGTGCACAGTTGACTTTTTATCAGATGAATTCCAAATTGTGCAATTCTTCAGGAAATCATGTCCTTGACCTAAATCAAACTTGATGGACATGTTCCATGGGTGTCATAGGGTATATACAATCATGTATTAGGGTTTGGGAGCATGTCCTGGTCAAAAGTCAAAGTTACAGTTGACTTTTCTCTTAAAACCCTAATTGTGGTGCAGATGAAATTGAGAATTGTTGCTCAAGCTTCTTGGATCAATCCATTGTTACAAATGGATCAATATGGTATATTAGAGACCCTCAAATCATGTCTTGAGGTCTTGGCTCATGGTTTGTCCCAAAAGTCAACTTAGGGGTGAATTAGATCAAGAAACCCTAATTCCTGATTTTTGATGAATGCATCCCCTGAGGCAAAATTGACTTGATGCATGGGTTAATGAGGTTCCATGAAGTATATTAGGTTATGTTTTGGATCATTGCCTTGTGCCCAGATGAAAATTTCCATCTGGAGGCCCTGGTCGACCAAAACCCTAATTTGGTGACACTGTCGATCTTGAGACTTGATCCACCTAGAAGGGAGCAGCTTTGTGCTTAATCCTTGAAGTAGGAGTCCTTTTGATCCTTTTAGGATGTTTGAGAGATTAGACAAGTTGAAGATCATGTCATTTCTTGATTGATCCTTTGTCTAAGCACTCAGAGAGGGCTTGAAACCCTAATTTTGATTGTATTGGATGCTCACCCATCTTTGGGGAGACTGATGAAGCATGATGGTTCATCCATATTGTGATGATGATTTTCACAATGATGGGAAATCTAAGTGGTCAAAATTTGGGTTTTTACAGTTGGGTAGCTGTTTTACAGTGTGTTGTGCTATTGTTATATGACGTGGAGCTTTTATGTGGTTTATATGATGTTGAAGCATGTGATAAGTTGTTGTAATTGTTGTGGCCTTGGCAAAATACGTTGTTGGCTTGAATACAAATGTATGGTATTAATGTATGTTGTTGTGGGTAGCCTTTGTGGCGTGAATCCTAGTGTTGTGAGTATCATTGTATGATTGCAGGATTGTTGTGGTTTGTGGATTATGATGAAATGCATTGTTTATGTGAAATTCAATGTGTTATTTGGTGGCCTTATGGCAAGTAAAGGCATTGTTTGAATTGATTTCCAATGCATGAATAATGACGATGAGATAATTCATATTGTTGATTTGTGAAGATGCATTTGATTGTCATGAGTCATTTGTATGCCAAGCATCATGATATGCATCTTGTGATGTCGTGTGCCCTTGTGGGGTGTGAGCGACGAAACGATTCCAGAGGGAATCTGCTGTAACGGTCGTGTGCCTTATACAAAGAGGACCTAAAGCGACGTTATAGACGATCATGTGCCTTATACAAAGAGGACCTAAAGCGATTGGATTGTGTGCCTTATACAAAGAGGACCTAAAGTGATCCATAAACATCGTGTGCCTTATACAAAGAGGACCTAAAGCCACGGGGAACATCGTTTGCCCGACGGGGAGTTACACTAAGTAACAAGCGATGATTCCAATAATTCCTGAGTGAATTAATGATGATGAGAATGATGGATGGAATGGTACCGCATGCATAGAGTCGTTGTGTCGGTCTCTGTGCATTTGCATAAATCATGAATAGATTGATTATGTGTGGGAAATTGTGAAGGGATTGATTATGTGTGGGAAATTGTGAATGGATTGATTGTGTGTGGGGAATTGTGAATTGATTGATTATGTGTTGAGCTCATGATAGCATGGGTGATTTGATATGCATTTGTGATAATTGCATTGGTTATGGATGATATGTTTTATGTATAGATATATGCTATGTTTTGGGGGGATGTTGTACATTACAATGATTGTATTAATTCTCTATGGTATGCTATATATGAATATACGTGATGTGGTGGTGTGTTTCCATATGTTATAACTTTGAGATGCATTATGTGTGAATATGTGATTATGTTGGTATAATTGATATATGCTATGTGGTTGGATTATTAGAAATATGTTATGTATTTGTGGCGTGCTATATGTATTAATATGTGATGCTTGTGGTGAGAATAATTATGCATGTGAATTTATATGTGTTGCATATTATTATGCAATCTTGATTTAGTTGTTATTTCTCACCCTTCTGCTGTGGTTTGTTGCTCTATGAGGCAATTGCAGATTAGTATCTTGGAGGCTTTTGTGAAGATTAGTTCTCCACCCTTTTGTCGGTCTGTCTACTCTGATACGTAACACCGGAGTCAGGGAACGCTTTTGTTATATATGTATACATTTGTTGGATCTATTTTGTATTACCTTTGTATGAATATTTTGATGTTATAAAATAATTTATTTTGTAAAACAAGTCAGTTATGGATCTTTCCGCTTTATTCCATAATTGAACTTTCCTTTTTGTTGGAAAAAGTTTCCCTTTTATGTTTATTCCATTTTGTGTTATGTATCAAATTTATGAGCAGGGATTGTGTTTTCTTTCTTTAAATGTGGCATCCTTGTTTCTGTCTAAGAATAAAAATTTTATTCACTCTGATTTAATTATGTATAATTTATTCGCGATGGGAACTAGGGTGTTACACCCCGCGCGATCGAAAACCTTTTTTTCCAAAAGAACACTATTTAGTATGTTCTACCGTGATACAAACAAGTGCTTAAGCTTACCCTACGAGTATATAAACCAACGTTTATATGCTAGAATGCGACCTAAACATTAGTTCACTAAAATCAACCAACCAACACTCATTTTCTACCAAGAACTATGTTGCTTTGAGTTTTCCATCGCACCTGGGGATACGTAGGAGCGAGATTCAACGTCTCGTCAAGCACTATAACAAAAAGCTGAAAAAAATATTTTGTCTTACCCAGAACTACGTCGCTTTGAATTCCTCATTACACCTGATGATACATAGGAGAAATACTCACAGTATTGTCAAGCATCCTAGTAAAAAAAATTGCGACCCTTTTTTTTCCCTTTTCAATCTTTTATCACTCGAAGAAAATAAACGACATAAGCTTACATTCTATCGCAAATATAACTAAATGGTTCCCATTGAGTACAATGGATGTGAGATGTGCTAATACCTTCCCCACGCATAATTCACCCCCGAACCCGAATTTGGTTGCGACGACCATTTTATTTTCCTTATAAGAGTTTTATCGATATTTTCTCTTTCCTTCTTTGGAATAAATAAATTTCCGTGGTGACTCTGTTCAATCATTCCTCAAGCGTGCGATACGCTAGAAGGTCATATTTTTCACGACGCAACACATTATAGCACGTTGCACACGCGTAAGCGGACAATTAGATTACAGGCTAAAATTCGTTACGGGTTACGCGAAAACAAACGGTTCCTTAAAAAATAATTATTTTATTACAAGAAATAATTGTCCAATTTTAATTATAGTTAACAAATTTGCGAGCACTAGCTGTCCAACTTCTCTTGTCTCATAATTAATTTCAAAATAACTTATTTCTTTCTCTATGCAAGAAAAACCATTATTCATTATCTTAAATACACATAATAACAATAGATAACAGTGGTTGACATTAGTCTCTATGAATTCTACATTTTTTTTATATTATAATTAATATTTTTGTGCACTTGCCCGACCAGACCTATCATAAACTATGTTAATATTCTAATAAGTTTTCTATTACATAGTTGCTAATACAATTTTTATCTATTTGAACATCATTTTACATTGAAATTCACTACAATATATTACATTCCTATAAATGACAAATATTAAAAATATTCTATTATAACAATAACATTTAGTTGTGTCTATGCTGTTAGCATTCACAACAACTTCTTGTGGGGAGGCACAGAATCCGTTAGGAAGATTTATTGGGTTAAATGGAGTTCTGTTTGTAGGCCTAAGGAAGAAGGGGGTCTAAGGGTGAAGAATCTATTTCGGTTTAATACGGCCCTTTTGCTTAAGTGGAGGTGGAGGCTGCTATCGGTCTCGGATGAGAAGTGGAAACGAATTATCAGGTTCAGGTACATGAAACACTGCAATCCTTTGGCGATTTTTAAAAATCCGGATCATTTTGCAACTAGGAAAGGGTCGATTTGGTGGAGAGACATTGCCCTTATCTCGTTTAACAAAGTACCCTATTCTGACTGGTTTGTAGAAAATTTGAATTGTGAACTAGGAGACGGGAAGAGATTATCATTTTGGTATAGTAAATGGGTGGATGTTGTCGCTTTCATTTCGCGCTTTCCACTACAAGCCCATGTTAGCAGATCAATTTTTGTTAATGTGGCAGATGGTTTAAACAGTTTTCTTTTTCCTGATTCTTGGCAGCATTCTAGACCTGGAACTGCTACTGATATAGATTTTAGCAGTGTAGCTTTTACCCTTTTGTGTGTTGCGCTGTTGGATAGTGTTGTTCTGCAGGAAAATGTTGAAGATGTTACCACCTGGCCGTGGTAGGATGACGGGGAGTACTCGGTTTCCAGTGGTTATGCTGCGCTGTCGAAGGTTGCTTTCGTTAATGAATCTGAGATCATGGCTCCAGAGGTTTTAAGCAAGGTGTGGAAGATAGCAATCCCTTCGAAGATCCAATGCTTTGTGTGGCGCCTGCTGCAGAACAGGCTCCCAACCAAGGAGCAGCTTAGCTTGAGAGGAGTGAATTTTAGTGTAGACCAACAACTTTGTCCCTTTTGCAGACTACACCAGGAAGATGCGGATCACATTTTCAGCAACTGTTCCATCGCAGTCTCAGTATGGGAAGCTCTTAGTTCTTGGCTCAGGATAAACCTTCCTTCCAAAAACTCTTGTTCTTTCATCTTTACTGCAGCGTTTTCTCTCCTTAGGCGTAGTAGCCGTAACAACTTTGGTATGTTTGTTTGGTGTGCTGCTGTTTGGCATTTGTGGTTGTGTCGTAACGATGTAATTTTTAATAATGGAGGAGTCTCTATTGAAGGTATAGTTCAAGCGGTTAAAGCGTCTGCGTGGTTGTGGTTAGGAAAGGGCCTTAAGTTGTCTTCCTCTTGTAATTGGTCGGTTTGGTCATCAAACCCGATTTCGTGTATTTCTTAACGTTCTCTTCGTTATAAGGGTTCGAGTACCCCTTATACTCGGTGTTTTTTAATCTCATTGCTTTCTAAAAAAAAAATAAAGCTGTGTCTATGAGTCTTACTAGTTTTGTGTTATAATTTTATTAAAACTGAAGAAAAATGAAAAGTTGTGTATAGTGGACAAACAATCCTACCACAAAGCCCAACACAAACTTTTATTTTGTTAATGGATGAAAAATAATTATATTTAACTATTTGAATTCTTCATTTTAGAACCATTTCTAAATAGTTGTTTCTCTTCACTGAAGGACATTATTTTGTTTATAATTAATGTCATTTTGTAGGTAGAAAATAATGAGCGAAATGAATATAAAAAATACAAAAAATAAGTGGTTTGAATTGTGTTGGTTTAAAAACATTTTTTATTTCTTTTATTTGGATAAAAAAATTCCTCAAAATAAATGCAAAGGAAACTAGATAAAAGATAGAGTGGACACAAGATTTATATCCCGAATCACCCCATATTTAACTTCATTACTTAGTTCAACTAACTATATTTTATATTTTAAAACGTGTAGATACTACAACTTAGTCTCTTTGTTTTCTCAAATAATATGGATACACCATACTCTTTTGAGGAAATTATAATCAATGAAATGATAAAATGTTTGGTGTTTACAGCTTTACTCTCATAGAGATGGCAGACATAGTTTCTAACTCAATTCAAGTGTTTTATTTCTCAAAGAAAGTATACTAAATTTGTATCACTTGTTGCTTTGAATATTTCTTTCTTTCTCAAACTTGCAAAATGGTTCTTGTTTCATGTAAAAAATAATATGAAAAAGTTTCTTTGCAAAGTTCTTTGATATGTTATCATTTTTATTTAAATTGAGAGACAAGTGACAATATTTTTTGAATGGATGAGATTTCTGAAGATCTATTGACTTTCCTTTCTCTAAAGTGAGAGAATCACAACACTACAAGAAAAATTAATATTGGCTGGGTAATTTTGCTGGGTGAATTTCACCTCGCAAAAAATGATAGTTGCTGAATGATACTCACCTCGCAAACCATTTATCCAAATAAAAATATTTTTTTTTTAAAGATATCACCTCGCAAGTCATCTGGAGAGAATTGAAATTTTTTAAAACAATGTTTGGGAGGTGTTATTCACCTCGCAAGACAATTTTCAAATTTCAAAATTTGAACATTATGACAAGTCAATTCAATGTAGGGATTGGCAAGAGTTGTGTAAGAAGGTTGCGAGGTGCAAATAACTCAGCAATGGTTACATGCATTGTGATGTGTTATGCACCCAGCACAAACTGACGTTGCGACATGCTTATTATTCCGCAAAGTTCACATGCATTGCGGTGTGTTAAACACCCAACAAACTGACATGCACAAATTCCAAGAAAAACTGCAATAGTCATAAAGGCAAGGCCGTGCATTTATTAATCTTTCCTTTCTTCATCTTCCTTACAACTAATTTCATATACTCTCACCCTCCTTCTTCTTCCACAAATCACACAAAATTTTAACAGAAGCTCACAAAATTCTACATCTCCTAGACTAAAATTTTGTCATCTTCTCCATTCCAGCATCAAACTTTTGATTTACGGTTCATTGTTATTATAATGTACACACTTCATTTCAAATTTTTTCTTACCAATATTGGGTTGTTCTGGTTTAATGTGTTTGTTCACATGCATTGCGGTGCGTTAAACACCTAGCAAACTGACATGCGTAGATTCCAAGAAAAACTACAACAATCATAAAGGCAAGGTTGTGTATTTATTGATCTTTTCCTTTCTTCAGCTTCCTTACAACCAATTTCATATACTTTTACCCTCCTTCTTCTTCTTCCACAAATCACACAAATTTTTTACAGAAGTTCACAAAATTCTACATCTCCTAGTCTAAAATTTTGTCACCTTCTCCATTCCAGCATCAAACTTTTGATTTACGTGTCATGCACCCAGCAACACCCGACGTTGCGACATGCTTATCATTCCACAAAGTTCATATGCATTACGGTGTGTTAAACTTGTTAGAACAAGGTTTGGTTTTGCAATAATACCTGTGTGTTTTGATGATAACAAACAAGTATGTTTGTATGAACAATTTTGGTATTCTAATGTTTGTTATTTTTTAGAATTTAACAAACAGATTCTGCTTCTGATAAAAAGCGTGGCTAAGATATTAGAAGAGAATTATTCCGCTTCTGAGCTACAATTGTTCTGCTGAACAGTGGCATTTGCTTCAGAAGACTCTGAAGTTGTATGACTCTGATACGATGACTTAAGAAAACAAGTTCTGAAGATCTGAAAACAGAAGTTTTGATGAACAAGTCCAGATGCTGAAGACTTAAGAAAACAAGTTATGAAGATCTGAAGACAGAAGTTCTGATGAACAAGTCCAGATGCTGAAGACTTAAGAAAACAAGTTTTGAAGATCTGAAGACAAAAGTTCTGATGAACAAGTACAGATGCTGAAGACTTAAGAAAACAAGTTCTGAAGATCTGAAGACTGAAGTTCTAATGAACAAGTCCAGATGCTGAAGACTTATGCTTCTGAAGACAACGGGTTCTGAAGACCAAGTGCTGAAGACTCTGAAGATGTAGCTCTGCAGAATCTGAAGACTTGAAGCTCTTAAGACCTAAGTTACGTTTTCCCTTCTTCTAACTCATGCTCTCAGAAGCCTCTGAAGTTAGGAAGTTGAGAAAACTAAGCAACGTGGTACAACAGTATGATGAGGACGCTTTGCTCCACTCCGGATAAGGGCAGACACAAATGTACTATTTGTCCCCCACATTCTTTCAAGCCGCCATAATTCTGAAAGGTCAGAAATATCCTTCAACAGTCATATCCATGCATGGCTATATAAAGGCTTGAAGACTTTAAGAATGGAGCTAACGAGATATCAAGAACAAGACCAATTTTCACTGTTTATACGCTCTACTGCTCTTAACATTCTTAAGTCAATTTGTTCTAAAATTTGTTTACTTATCAGCTAGTGTAGAAACAATTTTCTGTAAACGTTGTATTTTCAAACAGTTGTTTGAATTCCTTAAGAGACCAGTTAGGTCAGAAGTCTTAAGAAGTTTAGGACTAGTGTGTCTTAGAGATTGTTTCCTTGAGAGACCGGTTAGGTCAGAATTCTTGAGAAGTCTAGGACTAGTGTGTCTTAGAGATTACTGTTAGTCACCAGCAAGTGCTAGTGCAGTTGTAATCAGTTTGGTTATAGTGGATTAAGAACTCGCTTGAGAGAGGCAAAATCACCTTGGCGGGTGGACTGGATTAACTTGATAGTTTTCAAGTAAACCAGGATATATCATGTGTCTTTCTCTATTTGTTAGTCTATTTGTGATCTTTGTTTGAGTTTCACAAAAAGCTTTCATTTTGGAAAACCCAATTCAAAACCCCTTTTCTTGTGTTTTTCTCACACCTTCAGTTGGCATCAGAGCTCCGGTTCTGATTATGATACACGTTTTATCAGCACTTAACAGTGTTCAATACCGATCCAGTATTTGTGTGAGATATCATGGCAGCTCTTGTTAATACCACTACTGAAGAGAAAGATCATTACAGTGCCAAACCACCAGTCTTTGATGGTGAAAAGTTTGACTACTGGAAAGATAGAATTGAAAGTTTCTTTCTTGGTTATGATGTAGATCTTTGGGATCTTGTAGTCGATGGCTACACTCACCCAGTTGATGCTACAGGTGTTAAAGTGTCTAGAAGCGCTATGACAAACCAACAAAAGAAAGATTACAAGAATCATCACAAGCCAAGAACCATATTGCTAAATGCTATCTCTTATACTGAGTATGAGAAGATAACAAATAGAGAAACTGCCAAATCCATTTTTGATTCTCTAAGAGTGACTCACGAAGGAAATGCTCAAGTTAAGGAGACAAAGGCGCTTGCCTTAATTCAGAAATATGAGGCATTCAGAATGGAGGATGATGAAACAGTTGAGACCATGTTTTCAAGGTTTCAAATGCTAGTCGTAGGACTCAGAGTTCTGGATAAAGGTTATTCTACTGCTGATCATGTCAAAAAGATTATCAGGATTCTGCCTGTAAAATGGAGACCAATGGTAACTGCTTTGAAAATGGTAAAGGATCTGAACAACAGAAGTCTTGAGGAACTGATTAGTTCATTAAGAAGTCATGAGATAGAACTTCAAGAAGATGAACCTCAGAGAAGAGGTGAGTCTGTTGCTATGAAGTCTAAGTCTAAAAAGACAAAGGCTTACCAAGGAGAGGAGAACTCAGAAGAATCAGAAGAAGATTTAGACGAAGATGAATTGTATCTCATATCAAGAAAGATAAACCAGCTGTGGAAACACAGAAAGAGCAAGTTCAGAGGGCCAAGATGAAAAGGTAGACCTGAGTCTACATCTGGTCAAAGGAAAGCATCTGAAAAAGAAGCTACTTGTTACGAATGCAAGGAGCCTGGACATTATAGGAACGAGTGCCCAAAGCTCAAGAAAGACAAGAAGCCTAAGAAGAATTTCTCCAAAGCAAAGAAAGGTCTTATGGCAACATGGGATGATTCAGAGTTAGAAGAAGAGGATTCTAATGAAGAACATGCCAATGTGGCACTCATGGCAAAGACCAGCATGAGTGAAGCCTTATCAGAGGATCAACTAACACTTGACGAAGAGTCAGACTCTGATGACGACAAAGAGGTACTTTCTTCCTTATCTCGTTCTGAACTTGAATTAGGTTTATCAGAACTTATGAAAAGGTATCAACTTCTTCTAAGTAAACACAAAACTCTGAAAAAGACTTGTGTGGTTGCTTCTGAGAACTCTACTAAGAGTGAGCCAAATATTTTGGATTTAAATGAAAAAAAAAATTCTTTAGAAAAATCTAATACTGCTCTAAAAGGTAAAGACTCTAAACTAAAAAAAGAGATTACTGCTAACATATCTGTTACTGATGCAGTAATCAGATATGATAGAGCTTTTTAGCACTTCCTTGCTAAAAGCATAGATAGAAGCAAGATGGCTTCAATATTCTATGGAGTTAGCAGAAACGGAAGTAGAGTTTTGGCATATTTAGGACCATCAAAACCAATTGATGAGACTCTAAGTATCAAACCAAAACCTCTGTCTGAACATTTTGTCCCTGCTGGCACCGAACAGAAATGTTCAGAACTAAAAGGTTTTGATTCTGTTGCACCACAAACACAGATACAGAAGGAAACTTCTAAGCCTAAATATCATACACAAATTCCACTTGATTATCCTGTTGCACAGAAATCCAAAGGTGTCAGAACCTCTGGAAAGACTAACAAGAAAGGACCCAGAAAATGGGTAACTAAGAGTGAGATAATCTATGTTTCAGACATCCTTGATGGCGCCACTGAAACACCAATCATGGTACCTGGACAGTGGATGCTCGTGACACATGACGGGAGAAAGGCATATGTTCCAAGATTTGAAACTTAAGTCTGGAGGCGTCGTCGGTTTCGGAGGAAACCAGAAGGGAAAGATCATTGCCTCTGGAACTATTGGTAATGGTAAACTTCCTTCCATCAACAACGTTCTTTTAGTTTAGGGTCTAATGCATAACTTATTGTCAATTATTCAACTTAGTGACAATGGTTATGACGTTATCTTTAATCAAACGACGTGTAAGGCTGTTAGTCAGAAGGATGGGTCAGTCCTATTCAATGGTAAGAGGAAAAACAATACTTACAAAATCAAACTATCAGATTTGAAAAGTCAGAATGTAAAATGTCTTATGTCCATTAATGAAGAGCAATGGGTCTGGCACAGACGTCTGGGTCATGTTAGCTTGAGAAGAATTTCTCAGCTGAACAAGCTAGGACTTGTTAGGGGCTTGCCCAATCTGAAGTATTCTTCAGATGCTCTTTGTGAAGCATGTCAGAAAAGCAAGTTTTCAAAAACTTCCTTTAAAGCAAAAACAATTGTTTCTACCTCTAAGCCATTAGAACTTCATCACATTGATTTATTTAGACCAGTGAAAACTACCTCAGTCAATGGAAATAAATATGGACTAGTCATCATTGATGATTACAGTCGTTGGACATGGGTAAAATTCTTAAGACACAAGGATGACTCACATTCTGTGTTTGCCTCCTTCTGCACCCAAGTGCAAAATGAAAAGAATTGCAAAATTGTCAGAGTCAGAAGTGATCATGGTGGAGAATTTGAAAACAAAGATTTTGAAAAACTTTTTGATTCTTATGGCATATCCCATGATTTCTCCTGTCCTAGAACTCCACAACAAAATGGGGTTGTAGAAAGAAAGAATAGGACATTGCAAGAAATGGCTCGCACCATGATCCAAGAAACTGACATGGTTAAGCACTTTTGGGCAGAGGCAGTTAACACAGCATGTTATATTCGAAATAGAATCTCAATAAGACCTATTTTAGGTAAGACTCCTTATGAATTGTGGAAGAATAGAAAGCCCAACATTTCTTATTTTCATCCTTTTGGATGTGTCTGTTTTATGTTGAACACTAAAGAGAATCTGGGCAAGTTTGATTCCAAAGCACAGAAGTGTCAGTTGTTAGGATATTCTGAATGCTCAAAAGGCTACAAAGTCTATAACACAGAGTCAAGAATTATGGAAGAATCAATTCATGTCAGATTCGATGATAAGCTTGACTCTAAAAAGTCAAAGCTAGTTGAAAAGTTTGCAGATTTGCAGATTAGTTTTTCAGAACCTAAGAAAAAGGCAAAAGAAATCAAAGATTCAGAAGCTCCTACTTTTGATATTGTTGTTGCTCCCACTGATCCTCCACAACAAAAGAAAAGAAGAATTGCAACTTCACACCCTAAAGAATTGATTCTAGGAAATAAGGATGCTCATACCAGAACTAGATCAGCCTTCAAATCTTCTGAAAAAACACTTCTGGGTTTGGTCTCCTTGATTGAGCCAACATCTGTTGATGAAGGACTACTGGACAAAGACTGGATTTTGGAGATGGAAGAAGAACTTAACCAGTTTTCAAAGAACAACGTTTGTGATCTTGTTCAGAAGCCTAAAGGTGCCCACATTATTGGAACTAAATGGGTATTCAGAAACAAGCTCAATGAGAAGGGTGAGGTTGTCAGAAACAAGGCACGACTGGTTGCACAAGGTTATAGTCAACAAGAAGGAATATACTATACAGAAACATTTGCTCCAGTCGCCAGGTTAGAAGCCATACGCCTATTAATGTCCTTTTCTGTAAATCATAACATCATCTTATATCAGATGGATGTTAAGAGTGCATTTTTGAATGGTTATATTCAGAAGAAGTTTATGCCAAACAACCTCCTGGATTTGAAAATTCTGAGAAGTTAGATTTTGTTTTTAAACTTAAAAAATCTCTCTATGGTCTGAAACAAGCGCCCAGAGCATGGTACGACAGATTGAGTAATTTTCTTTTAGAAAATAAATTCACCAGAGGCAAGGTTGACACCACCCTCTTCTATAAAATGTTCAAAAATGATATGCTTATAGTTCATATTTACGTTGATGATATTATTTTTGGTTCTGCTAATCCCTCTCTTTGCGAAGAATTTTTTAAGCTAATGCAGGCAGAATTCGAGATGAGTATGATAGGTGAATTGAAGTTCTTTCTGGGAATTCAAATTGACCAAAGATCAGAGGCTACTTACATTCATCAAAGTAAGTATACCAAAGAACTTCTGAAGAAATTCAACATGATGGATTGTAAATTAGCCAAGACTTCAATGCATCCAACATGTATTCTGGAAAAGGAAGAGGTAAGTGGAAAGGTTTGTCAGAAGCTCTATCGTGGTATGATAGGCTCTCTTCTGTACTTAACTGCTTCTAGACCTAATATTCTTTTCATTGTTCATTTGTGTGCTAGATTTCAATCAGAACATAGAGAATCTCATTTAACTGCCGTTAAAAGAATTCTAAGGTATCTGAAAGGAACTACTAACCTTGGCTTGATGTATGAGAAAACATCAGAGTACTCTCTTTCTGGTTATTGTGATGCAGATTACACGGGACACAGATTGGAAAGAAAAAGCACCTCTGGAAACTGTCAGTTTCTCGGAAAGAATCTGATCTCATGGTCAAGCAAGAGGCAATCAACAATTGCTCTCTCAATAGCAGAAGCAGAGTACATATCCGCTTTTCTATGCAGTACGCAGATGTTGTGGATGAAAAACCAGCTAGAAGATTATCAAATACATGAGAGTAACATTCCTATCTTTTGTGATAATACTGCTGCTATCTGTTTAAGTAAGAATCCAATCTTACATTCTAGGGCTAAACACATAGAAATTAAACATCATTTTATTAGAGACTGTGTTCAGAAGGGAATCTTACGTTTAAAATTTATAGATATAGACCATAAATGGGCTGATATTTTTACAAAACCCTTGGCTAAAGATAGATTTCTATTTATTCTTAAGCATCTGAAAATGGACTATTTTCCAGAGTAAGATTTCAGCAGAAATAGATGTGTTTAGTCAGAGTCTGAAGATATCAGATTTTCATTTAAACTAAGAGGCTTTTGTTTTTAACCTTAGTCATCAGAAGATGCTTTGTCAGAAGTGTTTCTGATCAGACGAAAACCTTTTGGTTTTCCAGACTCTGAGGATATCAAAATGTGTCACTTGATTAAAAGGTGATTAACGCGTGTGCAGTACTTTTCTTGGAATTGATTAAATCATGATTACGTTCATTTATTAACCCCCATTATTATGTTTAATACTTCACTCCACTCACACGTTATATACCCACTCACACCACTTCATCCCACACTCTTATCTTAGAAACCCTAAAATCCCTTCAGTTCTCTGCAATTCCATTATCTTCATCAATGGAGGAATCATCTCAAACCATCTCCAAAGCTAAGCTACTTGAATATCAGTGTACTATTCCTTAAGAATGTCCTATCTCCCTCGACACTCCTGTCAATGAACTTTGAGTTCTTAGTGAATCCATAGTTCACTTCACAAACCTCAGAGATAATGGATGTGATCTTACTCGAACACTCATTTCTCAAGGATGGGATGTTTACTTTAATAGATTGCAAGGATCCTCACTTCCAAACTTGGTTAAAGATTTCTGGATTCATTCAATCACTAATAGAAATTTCATTATTTCTACTGTGTTTGGAAGACGAATCATTATCACAGAAAAGACTATTAGTGACTTAATCTCTCATGATGGAAAGGGACTAAGAATCGTCAATGTTCAACCAAATAAGCAAAGGGAAGCTAAAGTCACAGCCGCTATTTTTAAAGAAGGAACTGCTCTAGACTCTAAAAAGGATCCACCATCATCGCTCTTGAAAGATACTTTAAGAGTTTGGTTCAAAATCATGTTGGGAACTATGTATCATCGTCCATCCAGTCATTCATCGGATTACATTAATCTGTCACAGAAGTATGTTTTATACTTTCTATTGAAAGGAAAGAAAATACATCTCCCTTGCATTTTATTCAAATTTCTAAGAGAATCTATAGTTAACTCAAGAACTGGCTCCATCAAGAAGGGAAATCATATCCCTTATGGTCGACTCCTGTCTGATATTTTCATTGAGTCAGGCTTAGTTGAAGATTTATTAGTGGCTGGGTTCACTAAGGAACTTGACAAATCTTTTGGACAGACTTTTTGGGCAAAGAACTTAAAGAATATGAAGATTATTAAGAAGATCTCTCATCGACCTGTTATTCCAAGCCAGTTTGAACTTACCTTTATTCGATTTCAAATCTCTGGATTTCCACCTTTTTCAAATCACTATAATCCAGAAGAACTAGCAAATTATTTTGCTGGATGTGAAGAGGAACGATTAGATGCATGGATTGATCTGGAAAATTAGCCGGATACTCTCCCTGAAATTGTTCAGAAAAAGGGAAAAGGAAAGAAAAAGAAAAGTGATGATGATGACGGACCATCAGCAAAGAAGATGAAGATGGCATCTACATCTACTTCCTCCGCTACAGAACAAATTAAGTCTTTTGAGTTGCCCTCTGTAACTACATCTGTTTCTATTGATAGAAATTTGTCTTCATCTCTTCCCATCTCGTCACCATCACTTACAAACCAAGCATTTTTATCCACTTATCCACCAATATTCTCTACTGTTGTCACGACCTCTCCAACACACATTACTGGAAGAATCACTACTTCACCTCCATCCTTACAGTTGACTCCACCAATGCTTGAAATTATCTCATCTCAACCAACTTCCACCCTTTTTTATCCAACCAACTCTTGTCACATCTGTTCCACCATCTCCAATTATTCAAATAACTGAAGAAATTCTCACTGATCATCCACGAACAACCATCTCACCTTCACCAACTTCAATTACTGCTCCACAACCTACTCCAGAATCAATAATTAATAATCCTGAAATTTCTCTAAACAATGATATCATCATTCTTGATGACCCTGTTGAAGATGATCTAACCTTAACCGAAAATTAAACCTCTGACCTTTCTCTTAACCTAGATGAAGCAATATATGTTTTTAAGGATAGTGTGGTTACAAGGTTCAAGACACTTTCTGATGAATCAAATTCTAGTGAAGACCCCTCTGATTTGGGTGCTTCATGGGATATGTTCAATCAGTGGATGGCTGAGGAATTTTAGAAGTTTCAAGATCTTTCTGTTCAGACAAGGGGTTATTTCATTCAAGAAGCTGAAACAAGGTTGCAAGAGAAGGAGGAAGCCGAAGCTAAGCTAGATGCAGAAAAGGAACTGGCAGAAAGATTAGCCAAAGAAGAGGCTGAAAGATTAGCTAAGGAGGTTAATAATCAAGCAGAAGAAGCTAGAATTGTCAAAGCTGTTAACACCTCTGAACCTGCTTCCTCTTCTGAACCTGCCCTTGTTCATTTGGCACATGCAATTGACAAACTAAAAAAGGATCATCAGGTAATAAAAGAAGAACAAAAGAATTTTAGAGAAAGCTTTACTGAGCAGAAAATTGTCAACAACTCTCTTCAGAATATGCTTCAACAGATTCTGAACAAGTTGTCTCCAAATCCTTCTTCCGCTGGAAGTTAGGCACTTACGCATTTAGGCTTTTATTTTTCATTTTGGCTTTAATCCTTAGGATTCTGTCTTGTTTTTTTTTTTTTTTGGTATTAATGAAATTTCAACTTTTTGATTTTGACAAAAAGGGGGAGAATTATAATATGAACGTGATATTTTGATTCTCATAATTAGTTTTTGAAAAACAAGCTGCTTAGATTTTAATCAATAAACTTCTGTTTTTGTTAGATTTATCTTCTTGTTTTCTTTTTCAGGAAATATGAAATCCGAATACTTTTGGCATCTAATGTTGTTGACTCTGATATTTCAAGATCTCAATTGGTACAATTGATTTCTGGAATCTGAATCAAGACTCTAAAGATCTCAATATCTGAACTATTGTAACCAGGGGGAGTTCACCCAGAAGGTTCACAAGTCAGGATATTTAATCTTCATCCAGTCTGAGATTCAGGGGGAGACTCTCATCTAAAGGATAAGTGTTCCTTTACCCTCTTATTTTTGTTACCTTTTTGTGTTATGTACAAAATTGTGTCATCAAAATACATAGTTTTGTCTTCATCAAAAAGGGGGAGATTGTTAGAACAAGGTTTGGTTCTGCAATAATACCTTTGGGTTTTGATGATAACAAACAAGTATGTTTGTATGAACAATTTTGGTATTCTAATGTTTGTTATTTTTGAGAATATAACAAACAGGTTCAGCTTCTAATAAATAGCGTGGCTAAGATATTAGAAGAGAATTGTTCCGCTCCTGAGCTACAATTGTTCTGCTGAACAGTAACATTTGCTTCAGAAGACTCTGAAGTTGTATGACTCTGATACGATGACTTAAGAAAACAAGTTCTGAAGATCTGAAAACAGAAGTTCTGATGAACAAGTCCAGATGCAGAAGACTTAAGAAAACAAGTTTTGAAGATCTGAAGACAGAAGTTCTAATGAACAAGTCCAGATGCTGAAGACTTAAGAAAATAAGTTCTGAAGATTTGAAGACAGAAGTTTTGATGAACAAGTCCAGATGCTGAAGACTTAAGAAAACAAGTTCTGAAGATCTGAAGACTGAAGTTCTGATGAACAAGTCCAGATGCTAAAGACATATGCTTCTGAAGACAACGGGTTTTGAAGACCAAGTACTGAAGATTCTGAAGATGTAGCTCTGCAGAATATGAAGACTTGAAGCTCTTAAGACCTAAGTTACGTTTTCCCTTCTTCTAACTCATGCTCTCAGAAGCCTCTGAAGTTAGGAAGTTGAGAAGACTAAGCAACGTGGTACAACAGTACAACGGTACGATGAGGATGCTTTGCTCCACTCTGGATAAGGGCGGACGCAAATGTACTATTTGTCCCCCACGTTCTTTCAAACTGCCATAATTCTGAAATGTCAGAAATATCCTTCAACGGTCATATCCATGCATGGCTATATAAAGGCTTGAAGACTTCAAGAATGGAGTTAACATGATATCAAGAACAAGACCAATTTTCATTGTTTATACGCTTTACTGCTCTTAACATTCTTAAGTCAATTTGTTCTAAAATTTGTTTACTTATCAGCTTGTGTAGAAGCAATTTTCTGAAAACGTTGTATTTTCAAACAGTTGTTTGAATTCCTTAAGAGACCAGTTAGGTCAGAATTCTTAAGAAGTCTAGGACTAGTGTGTCTTAGAGATTGTTTCCTTGAGAGACCGGTTAGGTCAGAATTCTTGAGAAGTCTAGGACTAGTGTGTCTTAGAGATTATTGTTAGTCACCAGCAGTTGCTAGTGCAATTGTAATCAGTTTGGTTATAGTGGATTAAGACCTCGCTTGAGAGAGGCAAAATCACCTTGGCGGGTGGACTGGATTAACTTGATAGTTTTCAAGTGAACCAGGATATATTGTGTGTCTTTCTCTATTTGTTAGTATATTTGTGATATTTGTTTGAGTTTAACAAAAAGCTTTCATTTTGGAAAACCTAATTCAAACCCCCCTTTCTTGTGTTTTTCTCTCACCTTCATTAAACACCCAGCAAACTGACATGCGCAAATTCCAAGAAAAACGACAACAGTCATAAAGGCAAGGTCGTGTATTTATTAATCTTTCCCTTTCTTCAACTTTCTTACAGCCAATTTTATATACTCTCACCCTCATTCTTCTTCTTCCACAAATCACACAAATTTTTTACAGAAGCTCACAAAATTCTACATCTTCTAGTCTAAAATTTTGTCATCTTCTCCATTCCAACATCAAACTTTTGATTTACAGTTCAATATTGTTATTATAATGTACACACTTCATTTCAAATTTTTTCTTACCAATATTGGGTTGTGCTGGTCTAAATGTATTTATTGATGTTTCTATCATTGTTTATGTTGTTTTAAATTTTATTCTTGCAGATATTGTTTATGAGGAAATTAATTTTGTTTTGATATTATAATGTCTTGTTGTGATTTATTATTTCTAGTTTTTAGTTATTATAATAGGACATAATTTTGTTTTATTTTTTTTATAATGTTAAAAGATTAAAACAGTACATATATTATTAATAGGATATATTTTTATCAGTATATGACATGGTATTGATTTTTTTTATAATGTTAAAAAAGTATGTATATTAGGGTTTTAGTTTATATTTTTTTTTAATCAAAAAGGAAGATTGAATTAATTCAAAAAACACTAAATTACAAGGCGATCGCTCGGATCCAGCCGTCATAGAAGACTATGAGAATCGAGGACACTAAAAAATCATCAGCTTTGCGATATAAGTCCTAAGTTTTCTGCTATACCACCCCTTATACACAATCATATCTTTTATGTTTTCAACTATTTTATTCTTATCAATAGCATTTCCAAAACAAATATCATTTCGATATTTCCACACGCCATAAACAGTCTCTGTAGCAGCTAATTTCAAGATGGAAGGTCGTACACCCTTACCTTTGGTATTTTTACTCAGCCAATCCAATTCCATGTCCCAAGGTTGCGGGATATGTGTAATCTGAACCCATTCAAGGATATTTGCCCAGATACAACTCGTTTTATGACAACCGAACATCAGATGATTAATAGATTCCCCTTCTTGGGTACATAAGCAGCATCTGTCTTCAGTAATCATACCAAACCTGCGAAGTCGTTGTTTTGTAGCCAGCCTACCGTGACAGGCCATCAACATAGTCATCACAGCTCTTGGTCTAGCTACATTATACCGAAATAAGTTCCTCCACTATACTTTTGGAGTATTTTTAACCATATTCCTATATACATCATTCATCCGAAACTTATTACTATTTAGCATGAGGTTCCAAACCTGCTAAATGTCATCCAAATTAGCTCTCTGTTTGAAAATATTTTTCATAATCCAGGAGTTGTGATTTTTAATGCTAATATTCATCAGATCCTCATGTTTCAAATAATAAATGTGCACCCATTTAACCCATAGGTTATCCGCTTTCCCACTGAGGTTCCAGAGCAGTTTCATCATGGTAATTTTGTTCCAAATCTTGAGATCAATAATATCTAGCCCTCCATAATCCCTGGGTCTACAAACATTATCCCAAGCAATAGGGCTTTTTCTACAGATATCTGATCCACCCGTCCACAAGAAAGATCGACAAATAGCTTCTATCTTATGAACAACAAATTTGGGGATAGGGAAGCATTGCATCCAATAGTTCGCAATGGCAAATGTAACACTTTTGATAAGTTGGACACGCCCTGCATAACTAAGGAGCTTCGTACTCCAATGATTAATACGACTCGTTATCTTTTCAGTCAGCGGGTTTTTTAAAATAGTATTAATTATTTTTTTTAATAAAACAAAAAAAAAATTATCCTTAAAACAATATAAAAATTAGTATATATATATTTTCGTTTTTAAATTAATTATTTATAGTAAAACAATATATATATATATATATATATATATATATATATATATATATATATATTACTGTTTCTATATACTTTTTGATATTTTTTAGTTAATGTTTATTACATATGTATGTTAGTTTTTAAATAATCATGAGTAGTCCATATAATTTATGATATTTTTTAGTCAGTGTTGAATATATATGTATTTGATATAATTGACCAAAATTTTTAAATTGGTCAATTGATTAAAACCTTTTTGTGATTGTGAGATATTGGATCGAACTCTAGTTTTAGCATGTCGTCGAAGTCTGCTCATATGCTGTTGTCGAAGACCTACATAGTGTAGTCGAATTGTGTTCTAGTATGTAGGAGATCGAATTGGGCCTTGTGTTATGAATTCAATTGTTTAAGTTAGCTTGTACGCTAAGTTAGCTTGTAATGGGTAATTGTTAAAATGCCCATTAGTTTATTATGTTAGGTTTATTATAAATAGCATACTAGTCTCTCTTCCTAAGGTGTGACAAAACCTTATTAGGTTGAGGGAGGTTAATTGTTGGTATTCACTTGTAATCTTTGAACCCTATTGAGAAAGTGAATAGTAAAACAGATTTAACCAATTCTCTATTCTTCTTCCTTTTTCTCTTCCTTTGTGATCCCTAATAGGGTTTCGTTTGTTTGTTCAAGTTTTTCCCTTCTTTTCTACCTTTGTTCAAGAAACCAAATATACTTTGTTATTCCGGTATCGTTTTTCACAACAAATTGGTGTCGTGAGCATGGAGAAGATGCCTTCAACAAAGAATGAGATTGAAAAGTTCACCGGAGTGAACGATTTTGGTCTGTGGCGCTTGAAGATGAAAGCCCTACTGGTTTAGCAGGATTGTTTGGAAGCGTTGAAGGGAGAGGTAGCCATGGATGATGCGTTAATGGTAAAAAAAAAAAAGACGATCATGATAGAGAAATCCCACAGCGCAATATTGTTGAGCCTTGGTGATAAGGTTCTTCGACAGGTATTAAAGGAGACTACGACATCGGGGTTATGGTTGAAACTTGAAAGTTTGTATATGACCAAATCTCTGGTGAATCAACTCTACCTGTAACACCCACATATAACAACATACATCAAAGCATATATATTATACATGAATCCAAGTTTTGGTACTTAAATACCATAAGTTCCTAGATAACACATTGTATACATTACATGCCCAAAAATACAAAGTACTAAAATCTATGGCATAACATATACAAGATGTCCCAATAAACTAAGAACTAGATCAATACAATGATCTCAAAATAAAACTCCAAAGCGGAAGTCTTTCCATCCCAAAAAGCCAAGAGGCATAAGGAAAATCAAACGACTTTCTCCTTACCCTTCGCGGAACCTGTAGTACCTGTAATATAATCAACAACATGGGGTGAGATATTAAATCTCAGTGATTTCCCTATCTTATGGATTCTCTTGGCTTTACGAGGTTCTAACAAAATCCTAACTCAAGTCCAAGGGAAGGAAAAGGACTTTGAGTTCACAATCTCATAATCTCACACTATATGGAAACATGTTATGAGTCTACTAACTCAATAATCATCACTGTCGATAACCTTATCAAGGCATCTCTTCTTCCCGTCCACTTCTACGTCTAAAAGTCAGAGCGAGTCATGGATCCTCGTAATTACTTGGCATACGATATGGATTCAGAGCTAAGGGACACATTATCACCTTAATTCGTCACTTTACACGGTCAGTTCCACCATTACAAGTCTCTTTACCATATAGGTTCCATTCATACTATAACACTGGGAATCAAACCTACCAAGTAATAGTGCATTCGTTCCAGAGGAGCTCGTTACTCATGGATGACACATAATAGGGGAATGGTTACGATTTCGTGATTTCTCATACAACCGTGATTGTATTAAACATTTCTAGGCCACATACACCTTTAGGCCTCATTTTCCCTTTTTCAATACCTAACATAGTAGCCATGTTCCATAATAGTGTTCTATTCTTTTATATACCACTCGGTGTTTGGTTACACGCTTCGGCCTATCATGCGCGAGCGTTAACATTAGATTCTTTACCAATTTCCTAGCCCATTACTAGGTTCTAATATAATTTGGTGTAAGTTTTACTCACACTTCCTAGTTATCTTTTAAGTATGCATCTCTCAATATCAAGTTTAACAACAATAAGATAGGCAAGGCATATTACAATTGCGCAATAGAATTACATGTGATAATTTAAACATAAGTTATACCACTTTTGGGTTTTCCTCCGATTATTTAATCGGGCAATAAAACCGATATTTTTCACTTCCATTGTATAGAATATTTTTACAGCTTTCCATCGATATAAAGAACGTCTAAATCGGAACCACGGTTAAAAAGATATTAATTTTCAAAGATAATTTTTCAAAGTATAATAGTGGTAACCGGTTACTCACCATAGGGTAACCGGTTACTCAAGCTTTAGTGTTCACACAGAACCAAATTGAGAGTTAGAGACACTTTTGGGTAACCGGTTATTCACTATAGGGTAACCGGTTACTTCATTCATTTTCTGCGCAGGATACCATTTTTCAAAGGGTAATCGGTTACTCCCCAGAGGGTAACCGATTACTCTGGGCGCAGGATCAAAAATACATGTTTTAATTGGATACTTCCAAGTTCAATCTCATCCCAAACAATTTCAAACATGATAATAAGTTTCAACAGATGATTATACATGCATATTGATTATTCTATACGATTTATATCTCATTTCATCCGTTAGAAACATCGATTTACTCATTGAATCAAAATTCACCATTTTTGATCAACTTCTAACCTAAGTTTCTATAATTAGGGTTCTAACTAGAACTCACCAATGATCAAGATGATGAAGATGAAGAAATGTTGGGTTGATTGATGAAGAAGAGATGATGATTCTTGATCTTGAGTTTCTAGGGTTTTCTTCTTCTTTCTCCCTTTTCCTCTTCCTTCTCTCTATCTCTTACTATCTTCTTCCACTTTTGTTTCTATTTTTGGAAAAGAATGGAAATGAAATGATATAGAGAAATATCATTAATTAGTAACACTACTAAATGTCCAAATAGTCTCTATTGCTCCAATCAATAAAACCTCAGAGTCAGATAATATTAATTGGATTTGCTCTGAGCTCAACAGTTACTCTAATTATCTTTGCAAATAATTTCTCAGAGTACACCGGAACCCAGTTGATCTCAACTAATATTATTTAGAGCAAATTAAAATACGGGGTATTACACTACCTGAAGCAAGCTTTGTATTCATTCAAGATGAGTGAAGACAAAGTTTTGGTTGAGCAGTTGGATATGTTCAACAAGCTGATTCTTGATCTTGAAAATATTGATGTGAATATCGATGACAAAGATCAAGCACTGTTGTTGTTGTGTGTTTTGCCCAGAACACATGCTCACTTCAAAGAAACTCTCTTGTATAGAAGGGAGTCCCTGAGCTTTGAATAAGTTCAATCAGCCTTGTATTCTAAGGACCTGAACGAACGAAAGGAGCATAAACCTTCGACGGTTGGTGAAGGTTTGGCGGTTAAGGGAAAATTCTTGTGAAAGGATGGTAAGTTCGACAAGAAAAAAGGTAAAAGTCAACAGAAGTCTTATAGTGGCGAAACATCTGGTATTCAATGTTATCACTGTAAGAAGGAGGTTCACACAAGAAAGGTGTGCCCTGAATGCCTAAAAGATCATGGAGATAAGGATAATGGCAATGCAACCATTGTTCAAGCTGACTTCGACTCATCTGATGTCCTTGTAGTTTCAAGCGGCGACTCAAGAAAATAGTGGATTATGGATTCAGGTTGCACTTGGCATATGAATCCAAATAGAGAATTGTTCGAGGAGCTATGTAATCAAGATGGTGGATCGGTGCTGCTGGGAAACAACAAATCCAGCAAAACTGCAGGTATTGGATCTGTGAGATTCAAGCTCCATGATGAGTCAATAAGGTTATTGACTGAAGTCAGATATGTACCTGATTTGAAGAGAAATTTAATTTCTCTTGGTGAATTCGACAGGAAAGGATATGTTTTCCAAGGAGAGGAAAATATCCTAAGAGTCAAGAAGGGGTCAAAGGAAGTCTTGAGAGGCGTGAAGAAACAAAGCTTGTATACCCTTGAGGCTGAGGTTGTAAGTTGTTCGACAAATATTGCATCCACGAAACCTGTGTCGAAGACAAAATTATTGCACATGAGATTGGGCCATGTCAAAGAAAGAGGCCTGGTCGAATTGGGGAAGTAGAACCTGCTAGGTGGTGACAAAGTCGAAAAGTTGAAGTTTTGTGAATCTTGCGTATTTGGTAAATCCTGTAGGGCGAAGTTTAACAAAGGCAAGCAAAGAACACATGGATCCCTAGATTACATTCATAGTGATCTTTGGGGGCCTACAAGGAATCCGTCACACTCAGATGCAAGGTATTTTCTATCCATCGTTGATGACTATTCTAGAAAGTTATAGGTATTCATTCAGAAGACGAAGGATGAAACTTTTGAGAATTTCAAAAGTTGGAAGGTTCTGGTCGAAACTCAAACTGGCAGAAAGGTTAAGAGGTTGAGAACCGACAATGGCCTTGAGTTCTGCAATGAAGCATTTGACAGTTACTGTGTTGAGTCTGGGATTGCAAGGCATAAGACTGTAGCATGTACTCCTCAACAAAATGGCCTAGCTGAGAGATTCAATCGAACAATACTTGAAAGGGTTAGATGCATGTTGGTAAGTGTTTGATTGAAGAAGGTTTTTTGGGCAGAGACTGTTTCGACAGCAGCTTATCTGATAAACAGATGTCCTTCGACTGCATTAGATATGAAGACACCTGAAGAAGTCTGGTCGGGACATCCACCTAGTCTCGACAGACTGAGAGTATTTGGCTGTGTGGCCTATGCTCACATTAGGCAAGACAAGGTCGAACCTAGAGCTCTGAAATGCATGTTCATGGGATACCCTGAAGGAGTCAAAGCTTATAGGTTATGGTGCCTAGAGCCATGTCATAGGAGGTGTATCACCAGTTGAGATGAAGTTTTCAATGAAGCTGGGATGGCTTTCAAGAAAACTGATGATGCTGACGAAGAGCTGGAACAGGGAGAGATTCCTGTTGAGGTGGAGCATGTTGATGCTGAATTGCGTATCCCAGATGAAGTCGAAGAAGAAGCAGAAGATGCTTTCGAAGATGAGGAGACTGATAATGACTACCTCCTAGCAAGAGACAGGTCGAGAAGAGTCATAAAGCCACCTCAGAGACTTGGGTATGCGGATCTTATAGCTTATGCCTCAATCTCTGCAAGTGAGGTTCTCGACGAAGAACCTAGAGACTATAAGGAAGTTATGATGAGTCGAAAGAAGACTGAATGGCTGAAGGCCATGGATGATGAGATGAAATCTCTTCATGATAACAACACATGGGAACTGATCAAGAAACTTGCTGGAGCCAGGTTAGTCAGATGTAAATGGATTTTCAAAGTTAAGGAAGGAATCGAAGGAGTGACGTCGAAGAGATACAAGGCAAGATTGGTCGCTAGGGGGTTCAGTAAGAAAGAAGGTGTCGATTTCAATGATGTGTTCTCTCCTGTTGTGAAGCACAGGTCCATTAGAATATTGCATGCCACGATGGCACAGTTCGACCTTGAACTGGAATAGATGGATGTGAAGACTGCGTTCTTGTATGGTGATCTAGATAAAACAATCCTGATGAGGCAACCTGAAGGGTATGTCGAAAAGGGGAAGGAAGATTATGTGTAGAAGCTGAAGAGATCTTTATATGGACTAAAACAATCTCCTCAACAATATAATAGGAGATTCGACAAGTTCATGGAACACATAAGTTTCATTAGAAGTCAGCTCGACCACTGTGTTTACTTCAGATTTCGACCTGGTAATTTATTTGTTATTTTGTTACTTTATGTGGATGATATTTTAATAGCAAGCAACAATGTCGAAGATATAATGAGGGTGAAGGCTGAACTCAACAAGGAGTTCAAAATGAAGGATCAGGGATCTACGTCTAGGATTCTTGGGATTGACATCCGAAGAGATAGAAAGTAGTCGAAATTATGCTTATCTCAAGAGGCATGCCTACGGAAGATTCTCGAAAAGTATGGTATGTCGAATTCAAAGCCTGTTGTGACTCTGACAAACCCTCAATTCAAGCTAAGTATAGATCAATGTCCCAGTATTAATGTCGATGGAGCTTATATGAATAGAATAACATATGCTAATATAGTGGGTTCTTTGATGTATGTTATGGTCTGTACTACACCTGACATAGCATATGCAGTAAGTCTTGTAAGCAGGTACATGGAGAATCTTGGAAAGGCTCATTGGCAAGCATTAAAGTGGATTTTAAGGTACATAAATGGGTCTCTGAATAGAGTCCTAATTTATGGTGGAGCCTTGGGTGAAGATAGTAAAGCAGCAATCGAAGGATATGTCGACTATGCTTATGCAGGTTGTATGGATTCCAGAAAATCTATTTCTGGATATGTGTTCACTATGTTTGGGACATCAATCAGTTGGAAAGAAACACTTCAGAAGGTTGTTGCCTTATCAACCACTGAAGCGGAATATATCGCCCTAACTGAAGCTGTAGAGGAAGCATTGTGGCTTGAAGGTTTTGCAAAGGAGCTGAAACTTCAAGGTCCAGTTATCACTGTTAAATGTGATAGTCAAAGTGCAATACACCTATCGAAGAATTCAGCCTATCATGAGTGAACCAAGCACATTGATGTGAGGCTACATTTCGTCAGAGAGGTAATCGAGCATGGAGAAGTCCAAGTGTTGAAGGTTTCGACAGATCATAATGCTGCTGATATGATCACCAAGACGCTGCCCAGTTGCAAGTTTTTCCACTGTAAGGAGTTGATAAAGCTGCATGAAGAAAGCTAGTTTATTTCTTGAGGATATAAAGTTAGATCCAAGGTGGAGATTTGTGAGATATTAGACTGAACTCTAGTTTTAGCATGTCGTCGAAGTCCGCTCACATGCTGTTGTCGAAGACCTACATGCTGTAGTCGAACTGTGTTCTAGTAAGTAGGAGATCGAATTGGGCCTTGTGTTATAGATCCAATTGTTTAAGTTAGCTTGTATCCTAAGTTAGCTTGTAATGGGTAATTGTTAAAAAGCCCATTAGTTTAGTATATTAGGTTTATTATAAGTAACATACTAGTCTCTCTTCCTAAGGTGTGACAAAACCTTATTAGGTTGAGAGAGGTTAATTGTTGGTATTCACTTATAATCTTTGAACCCTATTGAGAAAGTGAATAGTAAAATAGATTTAACTAATTCTCTATTCTTCTTACTCTTTTCTCTTCCTTTGTGAACCCTAATAGGGTTTCGTTTGTTTGTTCAAGTGTTTCCCTTCTTTTCTACCCTTGTGGATTTCTTGGTGTTCAAGAAACCAAATATACTTTGTCATTCCAGTATCGTTTTTCACAATAGTGATTATAATGGCAATAATGTTGTAAATGTGTAGTATGAAATATTATAAGTATTATCGTAGTTGGATGTATGATCAAATGTATCCTGGACGATACGGACTTAAACCACATTTTGAGGAAGGAGTTAAAGAGTTTATTACATTTGCATTTGCTCAAGAATGTTTTCAAAGAGAAGGATGAGTATGATGTCAGTGTCGTAAATGTGGATGTAGATGTATAATCAATGATCCAAAAGAAGTAGAAAATCATTGGAATGGAAAGGGTTTTATGAAAAATTATTAAATTTGGACATCAAATGGAGAAGAACTGCCGAGTAATGTACCAGTGACTAACAATACACAAGCTTCAAGCAGTCGATCACATAAGGAATATGATGAATAATTTAATCTAATCGAAGAAATTCTTGGTGATGCTTTTAGGGTGAATGTGACCTACGATGAGAACAAGATTTTGATGGGGAAGAGTTGTCGAATAAGAAAGCACAAAATTTTTATCAGTTCTTGAAATAAATAAATACGCCATTGTTTGAGGGTTCATCAGACTCTAAGTTATCAATGTATGTGAGATTATTAGCTGCAAAGTCAAATTGGAATGTTCCTGATCTGTGTTTGGAATTATTTACTCAAATGATGTCGGATGCGTCTCCTAAGAAAGACTATTTGCATACAAGTTTTTATGACGCAAAGAGGTTGGTGTCGAAGTTGGGTTTAGAAGTAAGAAAGATAGATTTTTGCATTGGTGGTTGCATGTTATTTTATGACAGTGAATTTGGTACTAATGATGGGGCGTTGGAGGAATGTAAGTTTTGTAAGAGTCCAAGGTATCAAATTCGTAGTATAAGCAGTTGAACATAAGCAAAAACGTGTAGCCGTAAAATCCATGTTATATTTGTCGATAATACTAAGGTTGTAGAGAATGTTTGCTTCGATGCTTAGTGCTAATCAAATGACATGGCATCATACAAAGAAGATTAGTTCAGGCACAATGCAACATACATCTGATGGTGAGGCATGGAAGCACTTTGATCGAATGCATCCTGAACTTGCTGCGGAACCAAGAAATGTCTGACTTAGGTTATGCTCTGATGCTTTCACTCCATATGTACAAATGTCAACAATTGGATATTCTTGTTGGTCAATTATTATTATCCCTTATAACCTCCCTCCTGAGATGTGCATGATAAAACCTTACATGTTTTTTACTTGTCTCGTTCCAGGACCGTCGAGTCCAAAAGCAGGAATTGATGTGTATTTACAACCCTTAATTGATGATTTAAAGAGGTCGTGGATTGGAGAATGGACTTATGATATATCTTATAAACAAAACTTTAATATGCGAGTTGTGAAGGTGTGAAAAGTAGACAAGAAGGGGGTTGAATTGTGTTTTATGTTTTCTTATTATTTAGCTTCTGATCAGAGTTTCAGAATCAGAACTAATGTTCAGATTCTAAGTTAATTTGTTTGGCAGCGGATACAACAAAAGTAAATAAAATAACATTAGTAGACACAAAAGATTTATACTGGTTCCTCCCCTAACTGAGAGTAGTCCAGTCCCATTGCCTCACAAGAGCTTTTTCATTATAACCACTTTATGATTACAATCGCTTATGCTTCTGCATAAGACTTTTACAACTGCTCAAACCAATTGTCTGAGACTTCCCTTGCTTAGAGCTCGTGTCTAAGACTTCTCTTGCTCACACCATCTAACTGAGCCACCTGCTCATCTGTATTTTGGTTGAGACTTCCCTTTGCTTAGAGCACATGTCTAAGACTTTCCTTTACTCACATCCTCTGGCCGAGCCACCTGCTCTTCTGGCCATCCAGATTGAGACTTCCCTTGATCAAGCCGCACTCGAGACTGAAGGGAAATCGCGATCTAAAACGCAGTGGAAATTAAAATTTTCTCTTTAGTGACCCTTACAAATGAGCATGGTCATTGATAAAAATGGTTACCTCTTGTGGTGATTAACAATTTTGATGCAGATTTGGATGAATGATCCCCGAGCGTTGAATGAAGAACAATGCCTCTACTCAGTCCACACGAACATAGTGCCTTCAATCTCAGGGCTAGCTGCTACGAATGAAGACTTTAAGTGAGAGAGAGAGAAAAAGAGAGAAATACGGCCAGGGTTTCACCAACTGAATTTCATCAAGTTCGAAAAGCTTCTACACAGGGTTGTATTTATAGAACCACTTGTGTGGGCTGCAAGCTAAAACGTCCAACTTAAGTGCACCATATAATAATAATAATAATAATAATATAATAACCATTATTATAATAAACATATTTTATTATTATTATATTTAATAACTTTTATTATAATAATAATATTAACTCTTATTATTATATTATACAATGTTCCATATTTCACTTAAGTACACCGTACCTTACGGTGTTCCATAATTCTCTCAAGTACATTGTACCTTATAGTGTTCCTTATTTATTCTATCTCTCGTCAATCTGTTCTTATGTGTGTGACCCTGTAGGTTCTCGTGACGATGACAATTATATTAAATCATATATTTAATATAATAAACAATGAGCGATATTTAGCAACACATCACTGCTACCCTAATCACGAATATGTCATGTGATCTAACAAAACCTTTTGTGATAGTACTTGTGTGTACAATTACCTTTTTGCGCTTATGTCTATATTGAACACAAGGCATATACCGTGTCATCCTTGTCCAGTTCAATATTGGGCCATTAGACATTTATCCTGTTATGCAGGATGGGCAAATTCCATCTAGGTCTCCCATGTCCCTCAGCATGCTTTGTGGAGTACCCATCAACTGTCTTTATGGTCATTCAGTTACGGACAATGTTAGATCAGTAATAAAGTACTCGATTCTACATCTAGGGTTCATAGTGGTTTCGGATCGAAGGAAGGTATACATCATTATCACCATGTGAGTAACTTATGACACTTTTCATAACATTTAATGTAGTACTCTCATAACGGGTCAATCCAGTATAAATATTACTCCTAATATTCATACATATATTATGACTTGATAACTCTTTATGCATGATCCATGAGTGTAGCATGCGGTTTTTGTCGGTGACGCGACCACCTTACCGCAAATTGGATTTGGGTGCTTCTTTCTGATTTTTGTATTTATTCTATGAAGCTAGAAAAGAAAAGGAAGATATCTAAAACTAACCTTGCACGCAAATGTTTTCTTTAACAATTGCTGAGAGATCGGGGATCAGGGTCTGGTTATACAAAGGGAAGCTATTAACACCCAGTGTATCTATGGTAATCCATAGGAACCTTCTTTTACATGTATATCTGTTAACTTTAAATGCTTTCTTGTGTTTATCTACTGTAGATTGGGAAATTTTCTCCTTTGGGAGTGTTGAGAGAATGTTTTTGTTGTTTTCGAGTTTTCTGTTGTTTTTGGGAAGGCACTGGACCTAAAGTTTTTTATTTGTGTACTCGCTAAGATTTTGAAATCTTATGCCTACGTATTCCCGTAAAGAGATTTGGGAAATAAGAGCAATCGTAGTTCCTCCTATTTCTATGGGAGGAAAGATATGGTGTCTTGTTCAAAGCCCAAGATTGAAGCTATCAGAGTATTTGTGTCTTGTTTAAAGCCCAAGATTGAAGCTAAAAAGGTGATTGAGAGAGAATTTGTCATCTTTAAAGGGAGATATCTCACCTATTCATCACAAATGTTGAGAAATTGGTTATAAGAGAAATTACTTTAACTAGGGTATGAGAATCCAGTAATGCCATAATTTCCTTTATAAGAGAGATATCATAGAGGAAGAAGCTTTATCTCAGTATAGAGCAATGCCACTTTTTCCTTTATGAATCTTTCATGCTAAGAGAGGGACATTGGCTTGGATGTACAGAATCCAGAGGCTTGCCACTTATAGTTGTTAGATGAAAGAGAGATTTTAGCCAGGATAACGGAAGGACTCCAGCTTGGATTTTGAATCAACAAGTGTGCCACTTACAGAAATTATCTGGAAAAGGTTTTTGATTGTTTGTTTTAAAATATGATGTATAGAGAAAATGTTTTCCTGCAGAGTGGACTCATGGTCTTATTTGAAGGGATGTTGGTTTTTATGTGCCTTGATCAGAGCCCACGGTTGAAGCTAAAAGAAAATGACTCCACTGGGGAGGGTTTTAGTTGCCTTGTACAAAGCCCAAGATTGAGGCTGACTGGGGAAATCATTATATGAAGCCTAAGAGGAGGTTGTCTCTTGCTAAGGATTTATTGAAATCCAGGAGCAGGTCCTAATTGTATTGGGGAACCCAAAGGGATTTACCCTTGCTGGGAATCAGGAAAGAGTTGAAGTACCAGATGCCATGAGGCTCTAATTTTGTTGAAGATTTGTTGGTGGTAATTTGACCCTGGTTGGGGAATTTTTAAGGCGAAGGTCAAACCTTGTAGGGTATCAGGGGAGTTTAAAAGTGAATTTGAAAACCTTAGAGGTTTTAAATCTATTGGAGACTGATGTATTGGTAGAGTGATTAGGGTTTTCATATGCTTTTAGGAAGCTTGAGGGTCTCTGTGTGAGATCCAAGAGGAGATGGGACTTTCCAAGTCTCATTGAATGAAGCCTTAAAGGATGATGAGACTGTCCAAGTCTCTCAAGAAGTGGTAGACTCTTGTTGGGGAGAAATCTTTGTATGATGCCCAAGAAGAGGTTGTAGGTTCTAGAGATGAAGATTAATCCTAGCATTGTCTGATGTTTTGGAAATTTGACTCTCCTGGGAATTGAACTAGCAAAGATGACTAATTTCTATCATATGCCTTTAGGAGGCCTGGGGGTCCTTGTACTAAGCCCAAAAGGAGGCTAGGGAACTTCTAAGAAGCATGTGTGTCCTTGTACTAAGCCCAAGAGGAGTTTGGGGATGCTTTTAAGAAGCATGTGGGTCCAAGCCCAAGAAAGGTTCAAGAAAGGTTTCCCCGGGAATAATCCTTTCTTTGTTGAACAGTTCTAAGGTTTGAAGAAATTCAAAAGAGGTTTCACCGGGAATTAATCCTCTCTAGGGAAATGAATTTCTTGTATATATGTATATTTCTAAGTTTTGACAATCTTGAGAAAAGTTTCACCGAGAATAATGCCTTTCTCTGTTCCATATTGAATAAGCCCAAGAGGAGGCAGACTGTATAGGGAATTTCCTATGAGGGAACTAGTTTTGACTAAGTTAAAAAGTAACCTTTGGTTTGACCTAAGTGTAGACCTAACTGCTGGGGGAAACTCTAAACAAATATTCACAAGTATATATATAGATAAATGAACTGACAGATATATAAACAAATATGCATAAAAAGATGTTGGGACTTACATTCTGAGAGGAGGCCCAAGTGTATGGTGATCTGTTGTATTGACTACAACTCTTGTAAGAAGAAATTGAATTCTGATGTAGAGGTGTTATAGATGTTGTGTGATGATCTAGACAGCTTCAATGGACCTAATGTAAGGTGTTTGGAAGCTTGGAATGGATTGAAAGCACCTGGATCTTGTTGTGGTACCTCAACTGCAAATAGGCCAAAATGCTTGAGCAAATGGATGGTGACTTAGTGATTCTAGTGTTCCAGATGTGTTTTGGGTTTATGGATCACTTATATATTACATATGTGAGGTGTTAGGATGATTGGTTTTGATGGAATTGATCCCTATTTGAAAATTCGAATGTTACTTGCAAAAGAAACATTTTCTGGATTTTTGTGAGTGAAAAGAAGAAAAGTATGAGTTGTTATGCTTTGGTGTATTCAAACTGATCAGAAAGAACCTCTATTTATAGTAGAGCAACTTTGTTTTAGGAGCAATAGTGATTGGAGGCTGGATCACTCCATTATCCATTGAACTTTGTCATGTAGCCAAAGTCTCCTCTAGCCATTGACTTGGGTCAATCTTGCAGGCCTATGGTCTTCTGATGCTTGAGTTCATCTTGACTCATTTGCAATGTTGTGGACTGATATATGCCAGCTCTATGCACCCCTTAAATGCTTCATGACAAATTTGAAAGTTTTGGATTTTGAACTTTGAATGTCACATGCCTAAAGGATGAGGTTTTTGACTTGGTGGCCTTGTGATCAGATTCTTCATCATTTAAGTTGATTTTGGGCTGAAATGAAATGATGCAAGTGTTCAAAATTGGCTCAAGAAATCGTGGGAACCAAGTTATATCTTCATGCCTTTGTGTGGGCAGGGTGAAAATGCTATTTTTGGAGGCTTATAACTCCTTGCTCAAGTTGAACCATGGGAGGCTCTTGTACTTTTTGGAAAGCCCCTATAACATACTTCAACTTTGATGTTTAACTTTAGTCTTGAATCATCTTGGATCATAATGAAAAATGGCCTCAAAGTTGGTGAAAATGCAAAACAGATTATGTCCAAAATTTCACTAAGTGTTGAAAAAGTGTCCATTTTCCATTTTTTGTGATTTTGATCAATCCATAACTCAAAATCCATTGGGATTTAGAATCTGTTGTAGTTGACAATCTTGAAGTATGTAATGAGAACTTTTATTTGAGTTTTGGATGGAAGTAAAAGGTTACTTGGATCACAAGTTATGGTCTTGCAAAGTTGGGTAGAAATCACTTTTTTTCATGACTTAGTGAAAATTCAAGTTTCTTATGATTGCCCCTTTTGCAAGTAACCCCACTTTTCTTGATTTTTCTTGATGGATGATGATCCAAACCATAAGTTAACATTTTTTTGACTTAGGGAAGCCATGTTTGTCAAGAAATCCAAAAAGTCAAACTTGATTTTTGGGCACAGTTGACTTTTTGTCAGAGGAATTTTAAACTTTGTGATCCTCTATGAAATTAAGTTCTTGACCTAATTCAAACCTAATGGATGGATTCCATAGGTGTTTTAGAGTGTCTTGAATCATGTCCCAAGGTTTGGGATTATGTCTTGGTCCAAAGTCAAAGGTATGGTTGACTTTTCCTTAGAAATCCTAGTTTGGGGTCTAGATGAATTTGAATCTTCATATTGCTCTTGAACCAAGTTCTTTGTGTCCATTTGAACTTGTAAGAGGATTAATATAAGATATTTGAGGTCTTCAAAACACTTCTTGAGGGCTTGGCTCATGCATTGCTCCAAAAGTCAACTTAGGGGTGAATTAGGTCAAGAAACCCTAATTCATGATTCTTGATTAATGCATCCCCTGAGGTTATTTTGAACTTATGATTGGGTCCATGAGGTCCATTTAAGCTTCTTGGATCATGTTTTGAAGTATTAGCCCATTCCCAGATGAATATTTCCCTCTGGAGGCCTTAGTCGACCAAAACTCTAATTTGGTGACACTGATGATCTCGAGGCTTGATAAGTTTAAAATGTTGCATTCTCAGGCTTGATTCTTGATATGGTAGACCTCTTGATCCTTCATGGATGTTTGAGAGGCTTGACAAGTTGAGGATCATGTCTATTCTTGACTGATCCTTTGTTTGAGTACTTTGAAAGGGCTCAAAACCCTAATTCTTGATTGTAGTGAATGCTCAACAATCCTTGAGAGGATTGATGAGGTATGGAGGTACATCCATATTGTGATGATGATTTGAACAATGATGGGAAATATTGTGGTCAAAATTTAGGGTATGACAGATGCCCCTATTTAATCTTCTTGGACCTGAAGGTGTGAATGGCGAAGACGTTCGGACATTCAAGGTAAAAGAGGATTAAATATCGGAATACCCAATATTTTGATTGTGGTTATGAATGGTAGTTATTTGCTCATCCTTATTCTTTTGCTAAGTGATGTTACTTATAAAAGGGTAAAACTTCCCCTCGATCCTAATCTTCAGCCACGGAACTAGTCTCAGCTTTTTTAAAATAAACTTCCCCTCGATCCTTGTCTTCAGCCATGGAACTGGTCTTAGTTTCTTAAAATAAACTTCCTCTCGATCCTGGTCTTCAGCCATGGAACTGGTCTTAGTTTCTTTTGAAATAAACTTCCCCTCGATCCTGGTCTTCAGCCCCAGAACTGGTCTTAGTTTCGTTTGCAATAAACTTCCCCTCGATCCTGGTCTTCATCGACGAAACTGGTCTCAGTTTCTTTTGAAATAAACTTCCCCTCGATCCTGGTCTTCAGCCACGGAACTGGTCTCGGTTTTTTTGTCGAGTTCTTCCCTTAACAAGGAACTCTATTTGTAGTGGTCTTCATCAAACTTCTCGCCGAGTTTTACTGGGGAGACACCATTTGATGGAAAATGATTTGAGGTCAGACTTGCATGGGAGAACCATTTGTCTGAACTGCAGAGGTGTGCAAACTTCTCTGTGGGAGATGCCATTTGTCGACCTACTAGGTAAAACAAATCTCTTGAGAGATTGCTTTTTGCTTGGTGATATTACATCATACTTCCCTTCGAGATCTTTTTTGGAGAAAAGCCATGTGATGTAATCCAATTTTGAGGTGTTGATGACTTTATTGAAAGCAAAAAAATTTCGAGGAGAAACTGCCGTATTGCCAAGAGTCTTTTGGTGGAGAGGCTTTCTCTGGGATTTTTCCTTAATCCGGAAAAGCAAAATATTATCTTCAACCGTGAAGAGTAATGTTCCAAAGGTGCCTATCTGAATGTCTTCTTGCCTTTCAGAGGTTCAAGTTATCAAAGAGATTAAGGACCGATTTCAATCCAGGAATAAACTTGAGAGATATTTTTTAGACGATACATTTTCGTACGAGGAAAGAACTTAGACCGGAATTTTGTCCTATCTGACGTAGAAAGACTGACAACTCTATCGAAGGGAGGACGTTTATCAATTGGGGATGAGTATGACCAAAGTGATATTAATGCAATATGAACATTAATATGAATCAATTATGCATTATGTATGTATGTTTATGCTGACAAAACAGACACGACATACATACTGGGGATGGACACAACCGGATACTCAGCCACTCTGGGAGATGGGGGTATCACTGGAGATTCTGAAAGTTGTATTTTTTTGCTAGAGAATAGGGATTCCTGCATTCGTTTTGGTTTCCAGAGGTACAAAACTGCTAGAGATAGAAATCCATTCCTGCTTTTCAGATGTGGACCCTACTGGGGAGAAAAACTAACAATGGGTTTTCAGGGGTAAGAACTCTACCAGGGATGATAGATGGATCATTTCATCTGAAGCAGTTGATCCTTCCTTTAGGGTGTACTGATCACAAGGAGTACTTTGATTATGCATTTTAAGGTTTGATCACTACCAGAGAAGCAGTCGATATTCCTTCTAGTGCTCATAAAAAAAGAAATTGTCATCTTTGTTTTGAATGCAGAAATAAATTTGACAAGTAAATTCATTTTTTTTTGTTTCAAGAATCCTTGATCATACTAAAATGTCATTTTGTAAAGCAGAATAAATTAGAATTGCCAACAAAAGGCACGACTCAAATTTTATTGATAGAATGGTAATCAGCCAAACGCATGATCCCATGGAGCATTACAAAGTTTTAGAAAATGGTAATTTAAAGGGAAAAGGGCTACATTGAAACATAACGACCGCTATCCTTCCACCAACTTTGAATTCTGGACATTTTGAGCTTCTATCGAAGGTGACCTTGACTAAAGCTTTCCTGAAAGATGACGTTACCGCTGAGGGACCAGTCTTGTTGGATGTAGTTAATTGCCATGAATCCCTAATTTTTGCTTGGATTACTTTTTCAGGTTTTCAATCCATCGGGATGAGTTTTGCTTATGTCTCAAATTTTTGCCTGGACTGCCTTTTCAGGTTTTCAATCCACCGAGACGTTGTTTTTTTATTTAGGCGAAGTATTTCTTGACTACATCAACATTCGTGGGGTAGGTAAACTCTTCTCCATCCATGGTTGCGAGTCTCAAGGCACCGTCTGAGAAGGCTTTCTTAACAACATAGGGGCCATCGTAATTCGGACTCCATTTTCCCATGGAATCAGTAGAAATGATTATATATTTTTGAGCACGAGGTCTCCTTCTATGAAGACACGGGGTCAGACCTTTTTGTCAAAGGCATTCTTCATTCTTTGCTGATATAACTATCCATGACATAAAGCCTGTCATACCCCAAATTTTGACCACTAAGATTTCCCATCATTGTGCAAATCATCATCACAATATGGGGGAACCATTCTATTTCATCAGTCTCCCCAGAGATGGGTGAGCATTCCCTACAATTAAAATTAGGGTTTTAAGCCCTCTCTGAGTGCTTAGACAAGGGATCAATCAAGGAATGACATGATCTTCAACTTGTATAACCTCTCAAGCATCCACAAAGGATCAAAAGGACTCCCACTTCAAGGATTAAGCATAAGGCTGCTCCCTTTTAGGTGGATTAAGTCTCAAGATCGACAGTGTCACCAAATTAGGGTTTTGGTCGACCAGGGCCTCCAGATGGAAATTTTTCATCTGGGCATGAGCCAATGATCCAAAACATAACCTAATATACTCCATGGAACCTCATGGACCCATTCATCAAGTCAATTTTGCCTCAGGGGATGCATACATCAAAAATCAGGAATTAGGGTTTCTTGACCTAATTCACCCCTAAGTTGACTTTTAGGGCAAATCATGAGCCAAGACCTCAAGAGAGGGTTTGAGGGTCTCAAATGAACTATATTGATCCATTTGGAACAATGGATTAATCCAAGAAGCTTGAGCAACAAGTCTCAATTTCATCTGTACCACAATTAGGGTTTCGCGAGAAAAGTCAACTGTAACTTTGACTTTTGACCAGGACATGCTCCCAAACCCTAGGACATGCCTCAATACACCCTATGACACCCATGGAACATGTCCATCAAGTTTGATTTAGGTCAAGGACATGCTTTCCTGAAGAATTGCACAGTTTGGAATTCATCTGATAAAAAGTCAACTGTGCACAAAAGTCAACTTTGACTTTTTGAGATTTTTCACCAAAATGGATTTTTAACCCTAAAATGATGTTAATGTATGATTTGAATCATCATTCATCAAGAAAAACCAAAGAAAGTGGGATAACTTGTAAAAGGGGTAACCATAAAACTTAGAAATTTTTCTAAGTTGTGGAAAAAGTACCACTAATACACTAACTTTGGAGGGTCATAACTCCTAAACCACATGGCCATTTTCTCTCATCCAAAGATGGATTTGTAGCCCTCATTACCCTCTACAAAAACTTCAACTAGACCTAAGTCCAATTCATTAAGGATTTTGGGTTATGGAGTGATCAAATTCAAGAAATCACACTTTGTTAAAACACTTAGTGAAAATTTCACTAAGTCAGATTTGACCTCACTTTTTGCCAAATGTAGAGGGATTTTTCACTTGGAATCAAAAGAGATCAAAACCAAACTTGTTCAAACAGTTGTTGTATCATGTAAGGGCTTTCCAAAATGGCCAAGAACATTACCAAATTCAACTTACACCATGAAATATGACATTGGCAAGTTGCCTTGCTGAAATCTGTCAAAGGCAAGGCAGAAAATTTGCAACTTTGCTCGATTTGCCAAAATCAGCCAAATTTAAATGCTCCTATCCACTTGGAAACCTCAGAGGATTGAATCTAAAGGGGACAATCACTGAGCCAAGCCTCCAAAGTCCATGGAACAAGAAATAGCATGTTGAACCTAGAATGGCCAAAATAGGGACAAGACTCCAAATTTGGATTGAAGCATTCAATGGAAGCATCAAAGTGGCATGGACTGAGCCATTCTCATCTGAAATCAGTCAAGACTAATCCAATACCAAGGGAACCAAAGCTCTGTGCCCTAACCTCTAGTCAATGGCTAGAGGAGACTTGGATTTTCATTTGCCAACATTGGCCAAACCTACTTACCAGCTGCCATTCACTATTCCTTGCAAAACAAACTTGCTCTACTATAAATAGAGCTCAATTGTGATCAGTTTGAGTACACCAAAGCCATCTAACAAATGCTTTCCTCAAAATCTCTTTCTCTTGACAAAAATGCTTTTCTTAGCAAGGTAGCTATCGGGTTTTGAGTTTGAGAGCAATTCCAATCAAACCAATCACTCACACACCTCACATACATCATATAGAAGTGATCCAAACACTTAGATCACTTCTGAAACACCAATTTCACAAAATCACCAGCTGGTTGCTCAAATTTTCAATCAAGTTGCAGCTGAGGTACCACAAAGTGATCCAGCCAATTTCAATCAAGTCCAAGCATTCAAACACAATCCATAGGGTGTAGGGAAGTTGTTCAGATCATCACCACTCATCTGTAACACCTCCAAATCAAAAATCACTTTGCACTTGCTGTCACGGCTTGGAGGTAAGCACATACTTGGTCATCTCTCAATCTATGCATATTTCCTCGCACAATAATTTGGCCATATGTTCATAATCATGTATGGAATGTTTTCCCTCAATTAATTGCTTTGTTTGAATCGTGTATCAAAAATCCTATCCTTCATGCAAAAATTAGGGTTCTTGAGGATTTTTCCTGATTACTTGTTGTATGTTTAATTTAAATGAAATTAATGGACATAGACATGATCGTGAGGTTGAGACGAGCATAATGATATGTGGATTGCATGATATGTTAAGTATTCAGTGAGATTGGAGAGAAAATGCAAATCTGAGAATCCAAGAACACGTGCGTGTTCTTCAGCTTGTTCTTGGCGCCTTTTTCCCAAATTCAAATATTTGAATTTTGTGATTTTGTTTAATTGATTCAAAAATTATTTTCTCTCTGAGTTTTAATTATTTTGAGTTGATTCTTTTTTTGATAATTCATAAAAATGTTAAAATATTTTATTTTATCAAAAAATCCCAAAAATATTATTTATTTCATATAATTGATATTTTTGCAAAGAATTAATATTTTAATTGTTTTTGACATTTTAAATATTTTTTCTACATTGATTTTGCAACTTTTGATGCTTTCTAATTATTTTGTAGGTCAATACTTAATTTTTGAAGCATTAATCCAAAATCACAATTTGTTTTTCACATGTTAAACAATTTTGATCATTTTAATTGAATTTTTATTCAATTAAATACATTTTTTGAAAACAAATTAGGGTTTTTGGATTAATTCAACCCTCATAAATCATTTTCAAAACACTTTGGGCCTCTAATAGAGTGTAAGACCCAATCCTTTATTGACCAAAACATTTTGGGCCTCAGTGTATTGTATAAGTCCCGATACCGTCAAAAAACGAACGGCGCGATCGTCGCCCTTTTTGAAAAAATAACCTTGGGCCTCTCCTTGAGCTATAAGACCCATTCAAAACTTTTTGGGCCTCTAATAGAGTGTAAGACCCAACCCCCTTTTAACCAAAATCATATTGGGCCTCACTTATTGTATAAGTCCCTCTGCGTTAAAAGAAAACCTCGGCGTGATCGCCATTTTTAAGCGAAAAGACAACTGGGCCTACCCTCGTGTTATAAGCCCCACTCTTCTTCTTTAAAACTTTTTGGGCCTCTTGAGAGAGTGTAAGACCCATCCCTTTGTACAGAAAACATTTTGGGCCTCAGTCACTTGTATAAGTCCCTCTGTACAAATTCAAACAGTGCGCTCACTGATAAAACCCTGGGCCTCTCCTTGAGCTGTAAGCCCCAAATCTTCCTTTTTCAAAGCACTTTCTCCTTTGATTTTGAATATACTGTTGTTTTCAATCTTTCTTTGTTGAACAACTAACCAAACAACATGGAAGCTCTACAACCGAGTAAGTGTTTATACGCTTTCATTTACCGCTTTCATATATATATAACTGTATTGTGGGGCTGTTTCCCTGTAAGTCTCCTTTCATAAACTCATATCAACTGTGTAATAATAGTATAGATATTTCGAGTTTCCCCGACAACTACGTCTAGCACTAGGTAAAGCCCTGTTGATCACTCTGAACTTACAGTCAAAACTAGATCCACATAGGATTACCAGACACAGTCTTCCCTCCTCTTGGGGTTAAACAATATGGAGATGTGAAAGGCAGATTCTTTTTGAACCCTTTCTCAGACTGTCACTCTTAGAAATAGACTGAACTAGATCCCCAATAGGATTACCAGATACAGTCTTCTCTTCGGCTGTCCACATTAGGAATTGTCAAGAAATTCTATTCCCCCAGAGATGAATTATTCTCGGTGAAACATCTCTTGAATTTCTTCAAACCTCAGAATTGTTCACTAAATGAATTATTCTCGGTGAAACTTTTCTTGAACGTTTCTTTGGTTTGGGACCCACGGGCTTCTTAAAAGCATCGGCCTCCTCTTGGGCATCGTACAAGGACCCACAGGCTTCCTAAAAGCAACCCCGCCTCCTCTTGGACTTAGTACAAGGACCCTACGGCTTCTTAGAAGTAATCACAGCCTCCTCTTAGGCTTCGTATAAAGATCTCTTCCTCCGGGAATGATAGCCTCCTCTTGGGCTTCGTACAAGGACCCATCGGCTTCTTAAAAGATTCCAGCCTCCTCTTGGGCTTCGTACAAATTGTCCTGACGACCTCCTAGAGGTATAGGAACAGAACTTAATCATCTTCATAGAACAGTCATTTCATAGAGTCTACTACTGTTTCTCAAAGCATAGTACAAAAGATGAACTCTAGACTTGGACAGTCTTACTTCCTTGAGTCTCAAAGACATTCTCAAGCACCCCTTCAAAAATAGGAAGGAAACCCGTAGACTCGGACAGTCTCAACACCCTTTGGATTTCCCGCTTCCTTAAAGAACAGGAATAACCCGGATCCTTGAATCAAATCCATAAGTACAGTGTTGCTCATATAAGAACTAATTTTCTCTGTAAAAATCAGTATACTAGACCTGTCACTCAAATGAAACAGTAACCATAGCCTCCCTCTTGGGCTTTGTACAATGATTCTCCCCAGTGGAGTCAAACAAAGTTTAGCCTCTCTCTCGGGCTTTGTACGAGACACATAAGAGACTCCCTCGTTGAGTCAATCACCCCTTTCGCCTCCATCTCGGGCTTTATATGAGATACCAAAAAGGTTCTTATTGAGCCAAACAAACCTTCAGCCTCCATCTCAGGCTTCGTACGAGATACAAAAAACTCTCTTGTTAAGTCAAACAGCCTCCATCTCGGGCTTTATACGAGATACCAAACGACTCCATCGTCGGGTCAAAACCTTTTAGCCTCTCTCTCAGGCTTTGTACGAGACACATATTAGCCTCCTCTTAGGCTTTGTATAAGAAAACCACTGGTTGATCCAATCAACCTTTTAGCATCAAAGCTGTGCCTCGTTCACAGTACCCAAACACCGTACACTCTTTCCCCTTCATCTAATTGCTGTAAACGGCAAGCCTCTGGATCATCTACATCCATGCCACTGTCCCTCTTTTAGTATGAGAAATTCCTAAGGAAAGATAGCATTGCTCTACACTGAGTTAAAGTCTTCTCCTTCAGGATAAAACCCCTTCTTAGGAAATTATGGCATTGCTAGGATCCGCGTATCCCGGTTAAAGTAATTCTCCTTTAACCCTTCTTTAGAGATGACAAACTCTCTCTAAAGTCGAGGTCCTTCAGCTTCACGTCTTGGGCTTTGAACAAGACACAAATAGACCTTTCAGCTTCACATCTTGGGCTTTAAACAAGATACAAATCACCTTTCGCTTCACGTCTTGGGCTTTAAACAAGACACAAAAACACCCATTTCCTCCCATAGAATAGGAGGAACTACAAACGCTCTGATTTCCCTGTTTCGGTAAACAGGAATACGTAGGCATAAGATCGAAAGAAAAGATCTTAGCGAGCACACTAAACAAAAAAAACCAAATCCCATATCTCCATCAATCAAAAGCAGTAATTCAAAAGCATCAGTCCTAACATCCTAATCCTTGTTCCCAGCCAGAAACCCTCTGTCTAGATAAAAAGAAAGAAATTGTATTGGCCAAAATACAAATAACCAGTACAAAGACCCCCCCACATTGATAGCATTCGTAACCTAACAGACCGCTGTTCAAACTCAGTATGCAAAGCAGGGTTAATTGAAGACATCTATTTCCCTTCCTTATTCAGCTCACAATAGGATAAAAAATGAATCGACCTGTAGTTTAAGCTCAACCGCAGAGAGCGACCAGCGCTTAAGAACCGCGTCCAAAATCGCTCACTACAAAGCCGTCATTCTCTTTTCTTTGATTAGGTTTAGTTCATCGTGCCTGCTTTGACACCATTCAACTTATGTTAGCTTGGCTTACCTCAAGACTCTTATTGATGGTATCTCTACTTCTATGGGGAGCACTGCTTCCATGCCATACACTCGAGAGATGTGCGATAACCGTGAAGAGAAAAGATTAACATCTCATGCCAATCTTTGTAGGTTACAACCATCTTTTGAATGGTTTTCTTAATGTTCTTGTTAGCTGCTTCTACCGCTCCATTCACTTTTGGTCGGTAGGGAGATGAGTTATAATGTTTGATCTTGAACTCAGCGTACAACTCTTTCATCATCTTGTTGTTCAAGTTAGATCAATTATCCGTAATGATCTGGCTCGGAACACCATAACGACAGATGAGATTTTTCTTGATAAATCGGACCACCGCTTGTCGGGTTACATTGGTGTATGATACTGCTTCGACCCATTTGGTTAAGTAGTCAATGGCTACCAAGATGAACCGATGTTCGTTTGAAGCTTTGGGTTCAATCATGCCAATCATGTCGATTCCCCATATAGAAAAAAGGTCAGGGAGAAGAAAGAACTTTGAGATGCGTTGGCGGTACATGAATTTTGTCAGCATATATCTGACACTTGTGACACCTCCTCATGTACTTGTAGCAATCAGATTCCATTGTCAGCCAATAATATCCTGCTCTCAAAATTTTTCTTGCCATTGTGTGTCCATTGGCATGAGTGCCAAAGGATCCTTTGTGAATTTCTTTCATTAGCATGTTTGCTTCGTGTCTATCCAAGCATCTGAGAAAAACCATGTCGAAGTTTCTTTTGTAGAGTATATCATTGTTTCTGAAGAAGTTTCCAGCTAGTCTTTTGAGAGTCTTCCTGTCTTTTCTTGATGCCCTAGGCGGGTATTCTTGTTTTTGAAAGAAACATTTGATATCGTGATACCACGGTTTGTCGTCTACGACTACTTCAATTGCGAAGATGCAAGCGGGCCTTTCAAGGCGCATTATGTCAATCTTGGGTACGTCGTTCCATCGACTCACACTAATCATGGAGGATAGAGTAGCCAATGCATCAGCCATGTGATTTTCTTCACGAGGGATATGATAAAACTCGATTCTGTTGAAGAATGGTAACAACCTTCTCGCGTAGTCTTTGTAAGGAATCAATCCTGATTGATATGTGTTCCATTCTCCTTTGATCTGATTTATAACCAGGGCTGAGTCTCCATATACATCCAAGTTCTTTATCCTTAGGTCAATAGCTTCCTCGAGGCCCATGATACAAGCTTCGTATTCTGCCTCATTGTTTGTGCATTTGAATGTCAATCTGGCAGTGAAAGAAATATGGGTACCCTGAGGCGTTACTATGATTGCCCCAATTCCGTTTCCATAAGCATTGACGACTCATTCGAATATTAGTCCCCATTGGGAACCTAGTTCTGGCCCTTCACTGGGTAGTGGTTCATCGCAATCTTTCATTTTTAGGTACATGACATCTTCGTCTGGGAAGTCAAATTTGACTGATTCCTGATCGTCAATTGGCTGATGAGCCAAACGATCGGCTAAAATACTTCCTTCGACGGCTTTCTGAGCCTGGTACTCGATGTCGTATTCTGATAACAACATCTGCCAACTGGAAATCCTTCCCGTTAAAGCAGGCTTTTCAAAGACGTACTTGCTCGGATCCATTTCAGAGATTAACCAAGTAGTGTGACAAATCATGTACTGGAGAAGACGTTTGGCTACCCAAGCCAGAGCGCATCAAGTTTTCTCGAGCACAGTGTATTGAGTTTCACAGTCCGTGAACTTCTTGCTTAAGTAATAAATGGCAGATTCTTTTCTTTTTGTCTCATCTTGTTGGCCAAGCACACAACCCATGGAGTCTTCCAAGACTGTTAAGTAAATGATCACTGGTCTTCCTTCCACTGGAGGAGACATAATAGGTGGATTCACCAGATATTCTTTGATGTTGTTGAAAGCTTTTTGGCAACCTTCTGTCCATACACATCTTTGGTTCTTTCTGAGCAGTTTGAAGATCGACGCGCATGTCGCGGTCATGAGGGATATGAACCTTGAGATGTAATTTATACATCCCAAAAATCCTCTGACCTGTTTTTCAGTTTTTGGAGAAGGCATTTCTTGAATGGCCTTAACTTTGTCGGGATCAACCTCAATTCCTTTTTGGCTGACGATGAATCCTAAAAGTTTTCCTGAGCGGACACCAAATGTGCACTTATTAGGATTTAAACGGAGCTTGTATTTTCTCAGACGCTCAAATAACTTTGATAGGTGTTCCACATGCTCTTTTTCTATTTTAGATTTGGCAATCATGTCCTCAACATACACTTCAATCTCTTTGTGCATCATGTCGTGAAACAGAGTTGTCATTGCCCTTTGATAGGTTGTCCTTGCGTTCTTCAGACTGAACAACATTACCTTGTAACAAAAGGTGCCCCATGGGGTGATGAATGACGTTTTCTCCATGTCATTTGGTGCCATTCTAATTTGAGCCCGAAAATCCATCCATAAAGGAGAAGACTTTAAATTTTGTTGTGTTGTCTACCAGCATGTCAATGTGTGGTAGGGGGAAGTCATCCTTGTAGTCTACACACATTCTGACTTTTTCGTCCTTTTTTGGAACTGACACTATATTGGCTAGCTATTGAGGATACTCTGAGGTGGCAAGGAAACCTGTGTCGATCTGCTTCTGTACTTCCTCCTTAATTTTGATGGCCATATCTGGATGAGTCCTTCTCAGTCTTTGTTTTACTAGAGGACATTCTGTTTTCAGTGGTAAGTGATGTTCCACGATGCTGGTATCCAACCCTGGCATGTCCTGGTAGGACCAAGCAAACACATCTGGAAACTCTTTGAGAAGTTTTATCAAGCCTTCTCTGGCAGTTGGACCGAGCAGTGCTCCAATCTTAACTTCTTTCCTCTCTTCTTGTGAGCCCAAATTTACCGTTTCCAATGGCTCTTTGTGAGGCTCAATGGTCATTTCCTCTTGTCTGAGTAGTCGGGAGATCTCTTTTGGAATTTCTTCGTTCTCTTCTTCTTCGGCTTTAAATACCGGGAATTCAAAGTTGGTAGAAGGCATTGGATCGTATGGTTCAATGGGGTTTAAAACAAGCAATCTGCATGACGTGATGATTCTTTTTTTAGAAAAGACAGAAAGAATGCAAAAGTGTGTGCGGTGTATTTTCTGAAAATGCTTGTTTTTATTTTGGGTTATTTTTTAGGATTACCATTTTTTTAAAAACGAAAAGTGAAAATAGCAATAAAAATGCAAGAATTCAGAATGACATTATTTATTTATGATTTGTTGATTCTTGAAACACAACCCTATAAAACAAAATTTGTCGCTTTGGGCGAAGCGAAAGAGGGACATTTATAGAAAAACAAGCCTAATAAAACATCCAGTTCACCCGGGCAAGGTGAAAGGTTAAAACAAAGATGTGGCAATTACTTCGACTTATGAACGACTTTCGGGACATCGACTGTAACCCAATGGCGACGAACTCCTCTGTGAATCACAAAGTCTGGTACTTTCCTTCTTGGTTTGTCTTCAGAAATGAAACTGATTTCTGGCGGAGTGGGATCATTGGAGTCTTCTTCCAATGCAGATTTATCATAAGAGGACTCTTCTGTTGCATTTTTCATAGTGTTTTCACTCTCAAGAGGATCTCCCCATCCAGTTGGCTGGATGTCGTCGTATGTGATGCAAGAGCTTTCGGGAGCAGTGTATTTGACTAGAAAGTCATATTTGCCGATTGGCTGCCCCAAGGTATCCTAGGTTTCTTTGGGAATAGATGAGTCATCTTCCTCAATGACGTTGACCTCAGGAAATGTATAGTTAATAAATTCTTGTCCGACAATCTTTGCAAATTCACCACCAAGGTGTTGGACATTTTCGGAAGGTTCTGAGTAAGGATTCCATGACTCTGTGGGAACATGTGTATTCTTTCCAGGATCACTCAGCTAATAGGCATTGTCCGACTGACTCTTTTGCTCCAAGTCTTCCATGCATGGCTTCCAGATATGCAAGTTATCCAGGGGATCAAAATAATCATAGTCGAAGTTATCTTTCATCATAATGTCTTCCTCTAATGAATTGGGTGGAGCACAACATCCTTCGGGACCACAATTTCTGTAGATCATTCTGACATCTGATCTCGGTATATATCTGGGACTTTGCTTTGGAGAGAAAAATGGCAAGTGCGTTTCTCCCTGAGATATATAACCTTCATCGTTGAGATAAGACTTCCACTCCTCATCCATATCGGAGGAGTCGTTCCCATCGATGGTGTGTACTTCTTGAGATACTGGGTGGAGGAAGCCTCCGCTGTGGAAGAAATCCTGAATGGGACGAAAACTTTCATCCTTCTTTGTAGCCTGGATACAGGTCGGAGAGAAACTAAGACCTTTTCTTGTCTTGTTATCAGTAGGAATTACAATATGTCCTTATCCTTTTATGTCACTACTCCCTATTACTTTGAGAGCGTCCTTATATGAGGAAATCGATGTTCTTTTCTCTTGGTGATTTTCATTGCTCACCGAGAGTGCTTGAAATTGAGTTCCAATGACTTCCTCTGGTTCTACATAGGAGAATGATGATAAGATGCTCACGATTAAAGGTTGCTCTCCACACACCGTGACTAATTTGTCGTTTTTGACAAACTTCAGCTTCTGGTGAAGTGTCGAAGTGATTGCCCCAGCTTCGTGTATCTAAGGTCTTCCTAATAAACAATTGTATGCTGCTCGGATGTCCATGACCTGGAAAGTGACTTGGAAAGTGTGGGGACCAATGGTTATGGGAAGATCGACTTCGCCGATAACTGTTTTTCTTGATCCGTCAAAGGTTTTGATGATGATCTCACTGCCTCTCATCGGAGTACCTTGAAAAGATTGTCGAACCAAAGTTGACCTTGGCATGACATTTAAGGACGAACCTGTGTCTACCAGTATGCTGGATAAAGCATCGTTCTGGCAATTGACTGTGATATTAAGTGCCATATTATGGTTCTTGCCTTCCTCTGGAAGTTCTTCATCATTGAATCCCAAGTTGTTGCAGGAATTGATGTTGGAGATAATGCTATCAAGTTGACCCACGGTCACATCTTGTTCTACAAAGGCCTGAACCAAGACTCTCTGTAGGGCTTCTCTGTGAGCTTCTGAGCTAAGCAGGAGAGATAGTACGGAAATTCGAGACGGAGTTTGCAACAATTGATCCACAATGTTGTACTCGTTTTTCTGAATTAGGTTCAACATTTCATCGTTGTTCTTCATAGGTTTCGTATTGACTTGTTGATTAGGAACTTCGACTTGAGGTTCCTTTTCTTTGGTAGGCTCTCCAACTCCTTTGTTTAAGATCTGACCGCTCCGGATAACTCGACTGATGTCACCAATGTTCACAACAAAGGGTAATGGAGTTTCTTTTCCATTTTCTATGGTCGTTGCACCGTACTTGTATGGGATAGCTTTTTCTTACTTGTACCGTATTGGACCTGGCAAGTATACGACCACAAGGGCTTTTTGGGCATTTTAACCGTCATAGGCAACCTCGATCAGCTCTAAGTTTGGAATTTTTCTACTGTCAAGAGGGATTTTTGACTCCTTGAGCAGAGGAATTATAGCGCAAACATCCATGATTATTCCATGATTGGAGATTATGACAGTGTTTTTGTTTCGAACAGGGAGGTAATCTTGTATCATGTTGATTGATTCAAAATTTGAGCATGGTTGAATCTCTTTTCGGTCTAACTGATGCTGAAGGGCTGCTCATACGAGATAGTGTCCCTGGTTATTTTCCGAGCATATTCCACAGCGTTCATAGCTGTGAGGCGGTACCGACCATATCCGCTCTGTATGCAATGCATCCTTACTAGATATGTTTCTAACGAGCAAACATCACAGCTTTGGTGTCTACCCGGATTCCCGTCTGTCATACTAACTTGTTGTGTGTCTTCATCCAGGTAGATCGGAAGCCACCAGTGATCCGACAGATGTTGAAGAGTTCTTTGCACAAGCGCACACCCTTGGTCATTTTCGGAGCAATCTCCGCAGTCTTGATAATCGTGTGAGGCCTGAAAACCAAGTCTGACCTGCTTGGCATGCAATTCCACTAGACTGGTATTCATCAAGCGGATGTCAAAGATCTGAACCATGTTAACCTGATGATCATTCCTTTCATGGTAGTCTTGGATCCATCCAAGATCCATTTGACATTGGAGGGCCTATTGTACAAAAGAGCATCCCTGATCGTTCTTTGAGCAGATCGAGCACGCGCTATAAATGTGTCATTGCAAATTGTAATACTGACTTTGTCTTGAATGCGTTGCCACTATATTGACGTTCATTGCATGAATGTCATGGTTTTGAATAATGTTTGGATGTGCAAGGGCCATGTTTACTTCATGAATCCTGTGATCCTGAATCCAGTCCAGATCCATTTGCTCTTGCAAAACTGCTTTTACTATGGAACATCCTTGATTGTTCTTGGAGCAGATATCATACTTATGATAGTTGTGAGATTGCACATGGTCGTACCTGCTCTGTCTGCAATGCATCTTTACCAGGTTGGTTCCTAGTAAGCATATATCGTGAATTTGATAATTGCTGCCAGGTTCTTCTTCTATCAAATTCACTGTAGTCTTCTCATGTTACGGTAATGGGTTCGTCTGAACATTCAGATTAGTATCTTTGAAAGATAAAATCCCGTTTCTCACGAGCTTCTGTACATCAGACTTGAAGCTGAGGCAATTCTCAATGTTATGTCCCAATCCTCCTTGATGGTAAGGGCAAGTTTGATCTGCTTTGAACCAAAAAGGTGGATTTTCTGGTACTGTAAGAGGAGTCCTGGTTTGATCGTGCCCCTTGGCTAGTAGAAGTGGAAATAATTATGCATACAACATCGGTATAGGGTCGAACCCTAATGGTCGTGGAGTACGATTGTTGTTATTGTACTGTGGGCGAGCCTGCTGAAGAGGTTGTTGCTGCCTTTGCTGATATTGTTATTGATTTGGTTGGCTTGTAGCAACCTGAGGTTGATATGTCGGAGATGGCGATGGATTAATAGCAAGAGTTACTACTGCTACCGGTTGATACCTTCTCCTTTGCTTTCCCAGAGAGATATTATTGATATCTTGCTCTTTCTTCTTTTGGAAAGCACTACCGTATCTTTTGGTACTGCTGTATGGCTCTGCATCTTTGACTAATCGTTCTTCTCTGACTGCTTCTTCAAGGCGTACTCCCATGTTCACCATTTCAGTGAAGTCACTGGGCGCACTGGCGACCATTCGATCGTAATAAAACGAGCTTAATGTTTTTAGGAAGATATTTGTCATTTCCTTTTCCTCAAGAGGAGGACAGATCTGGGCGACGATTTCACGCCATCTCTGAGCATAGTCCTTGAAGGTTTCTTTATCCTTTTGTGACATTGCTTTGAGTTGGTCCCTATCTGGTGCCATGTTCAAGTTGTGTTTATACTGCTGAACGAAGACTGCCCCGAGATCTCTGAAAGTACTGATCTTGGTGCGGTTTAAACCCATGTACCATTTGAGTGTTGCACCGGTTAAACTGTCTTGGAAGTAATGGATTAGTAGTTGTTGATTATCTGTCTAGGTAGACATTTTCCGAGCGTACATTACCAAATAACTTTGAGGGCAAGAGTTGCCTTTGTATTTTTTAAAGTCAGGCACCTTGACTTTGTGCGGTATCTTTACATTAGGGACTAAAGAGAGGTCGGCATCATCTTTTCCAAACAAGTCCTGACCGCGAATGGCACACAATTCCTTCTGCATTTCCAAGAACTGTTCCTGGAACTCATTCATCCTTTCATATACTTTTTCATTTTTGCCAGTAGTGGCTTGCGGAATATGTCCTTCCGGGATAGTGTGTACCACTTGTTGTGGTATAGTCATTACTACAGTAACTCTTGGTGCTTCAGTGACCTGAAGTTTGTAACCTTCAGGAGTATTTGTTGTAATCCTTGCATCTTCATTTCCCTGAAGATTGTAACCTTCAGGTCTGACTTTCGGGTCTTCAGTAACCGGTGAAATGTATCCTTTAGGTATAAAGTTGAGATGCATGCCTCAGGGGAAACCTTTAGGCATGTTGTACTGAGGATGACTGCCAGGTGTCTCAAACATTGGTGTAGACGTAATCTCTGAGATCACAGTCCTTTGATGTTGTTGTTCCTGGGCTGCTGCCAGGGATTGCATGTCATTGTAGAGTTTCTCCAAACTCTCCTTTAGAGCATTGATTTCTTCTCTCAGCTCTCTGTTTTCTTCCTCGAGATCGTCCATTTTCTTTTGTCGATTGGCCTGAGTATTGTACGAATGAGACAGTTTGACTCTAGAGTGCGACACATGTGTGAGACTCAAATACAAAGATGTGTTATGTGAGAATGATGAATGATATGCAAAGAATAATATATTTTTTTAGTTTTTGTTTTCAAAAGTACTTTTAACAATTATATTTCAAATATCACATAGCAGGGGGGGGGACCCTTTTATTAAACTCGAAAGATTAGAGTATTTTACAAAGTGAGAGAAAGAAAATTAGGCCTATGTGTCGCGGTGAGAATTGGATGTCAAGCTATTATGTTAACTTGAATCGCATTTTTTTTATTCACCACCGTCTTTGATTTATCCAAGGGAAGGGAGAAAGATCGAATACCCACAATGTAATGCAAATGCAGCTAAGAGTCTAAGGTTCGGGGGTTGGTTATACCTAGGGAAGGTGTTAGCACCCTAGATATCTGTAGTACTCTACAGGAACCTCTTGTTTTATTATCTTATTTGTTTTTGTTTTGCTAAGGGTTTAAGGGTAGGAAGACCTAAGAATTCTACTCCTAAGTGTGCTCGACAAGATATCGCATCTTGTGCCTACATATCCAGTCGGGAGTGGAATCAGAGCACTCGTAGTTCCTCTCTGAGGGATACTAAAGGTTGTTTAAAAGTTTTAGGAGAAAAGATGAGTCATCGTCTTAAGAAACCACCACAGTTTTTTAAACTTGTTTGTATTTTGTGGGGTATGGGATTGTATGTCCCTTCATTGAGATGATTCACATCTAATTCTCTTGTGTGGAGAATTAGGTGGGCTAAAGTTTGATTAAAAAAATCAAAATTGAAGGGGGACTAACTTAGGAAATCTATCCTAAAGTTGTCTAAATAATCCGTATCTTAAGGGTATAAAACCTAAAGGGAGGTATAATGCTAATGAGTATGCACCATGCACAATAATTTGATTATCATGCATGGGATTTTCCCTTGGATATTAATGCGATTAATTATATTAACGTTTAAACGAGAGTGCCAGCAAAGTCGTGCTAGTCTTGTGTCTAGTGACCAAAGGTTGATGGCGATGCTCGAAAGCAATCGACTTACATGGGTGGAAGATGGCTCGACGTTGGATCGAGATTTTTATGTTTTGAAAGGTTTAGAACCAAGCAAGCATACATCACATATAATGATAAACAACCAAAAGCGTAAACAAGGCATGATATCAAACAAGACTAAACTATTTCACACACAAGCGTACTATCAAGCGCGAGGGATTATAAAGGGGAACGATTTTATTAAGAAAATAGTTAATTTTAAAGGGGGATTATAAAAGGTTTTATTTTTATTTGGAGAACTATGTTAGAGATTATTTTTAATTTTAAAAAGGAGTCAAGGATTTCTTATTAATAAAAAAGGGTTTTATTATTATTATTTTTTAGATTTATGTTTTATACTAAAACTAAATTGATAACATTATTTTTTATAAAATTCTAATTTGTATATCTTAAAAAAAGGTTTAGTATATAAAAAAGATTTGGTCATATTTATTATAAAAAGACTTTATTTGATAAAAGGTTGTTATTATTATTTTAAAAGAAATCTCAAAAAAAAAAAAAAGAGTTCTATATTTTATTTTTTCAGATAAAAGAAATGGTTATATTTTAATAAAAACCAAAATTAATTATGATGAATTTATTTAAAAAAGAGTTAAATTAGAAAAAAATTGATTATTCTAAAACGGAGGGATCAGGCGTTATGAGGGAGAGAGGGTCCATCGTGGACCCTCGGATCTCAACCTTGTGATTCAAAAAAAAAAACGATCCAACGGATCAGGGCGAGGGCGCACGGAGTAAGGTGTGTGCATGTGTACAGGATAAAATAAAATAACATAAACCAAAACGTAAAACTCTCACCCTCTTGTTTTTCTCCCTCGTTCTGTCTTTCTTCTCTCAAAATAAATTAGGGTTTGAGACACCCTTAACACGCCGTCGTCGGCTCTCTCGTCTCTCCGATCAATCAAACAAACAACCCTAACCCCACACCGCCCAATACCCCAATTTTATTATGATTTCACAATTACATTTACATCAGATGCAAAGATTAAGGCAAGGAAAAAAAGGAATGGTGGCGGCGACGGTTGCGACGGCTCCGTGATTCTCCAATCAGGGATGTATTCCTTCCCTCCTTATCTCTTTGTGTGCTTTGTTTGCCTTCGTGTGGTTCTACTTCTTTCCTGTTGTGACTTTCTGAGATGATGATGACTGATGAAGATTTTGAATCTCTGAGTTTTTTTTTATTGGGTTATGAAATTGATGATTTGGGTGCTGCGTCTAGGGTTGGGTGGTGATTTTTCGTGTGTATATGGATTGGTTTGATGTTGTGTTTTTGGTACGAATCTGAAAGTGGATTGGCTTGTGGTTGTGTGTGTGTTGATACGAAAATGGTTAGCTTTCGTATGGACTGATGAACTTATATAATTTGTGAATTTGTTTGGCTTTTTTCGTGTATTCTCCTCTGTAGGGCGTGTGCCTTATATAGTCAAGAAACTCATCAAAAGAAAATTTTTCTTTTGAATGTCTTTAAATGGTGTATGAACATGTCCTTGTTGTTTAGGAATGTTTTTAAAATGTGGTGTGAGGCATGTTTGGTTTGGATTTGGAAAATACTAACACTTGTCTTGAACAGGTTTGAAATGGTTTTGGAAGTAGATTGATGATGTCTGATAATGTTTGGATTCTAATTAATTCTCACTTCTTGCCAAAACCGTGAATAATGTGATTTTGGATTTAACCGCTCTTGATTTGGTCTAATTGAAAACTGATATCTTACTTTATCGTTCAGGAGAATAAAAAGTATGTCACTTTGAAGTGCTTTACTCCTGATAACTGACTATTTTCCTTTGTATTTGTACGTAATCGACACTCCCCGTGAATCTTTCTTTCTAATTCAAACTGTTATATCCATTATGTAGATTGAACTTGATCCATGTGAATTGAGTTGTACTGAGAACTAACTGTTTTACGTTGATGGCAGGAGGCATGGTTTTGGAACAAACTTTATGGATCATGAAGTCTTGGATTAGGATGCATGGGTCAACATGAAGGTGAGAATTCTTGTGGCAACATGCTTGTTAGCTAGAGAAACGAAAAAAAAGGTGGCACTTTGTAGTTGTACTTGAGAGATTCAAATGATTTTTTTTGTATCGTGTGTTCTTGAGCTTGCAGTCGTAATTGAAATTGTTTGTGTACGGCTGCTGCGTATGTCCTTACATTTTCTTGAATTTGAAACCCCATCGTACGACTGCGATACGACGTATTTGCATTGTTTGTACAATTTAAATTGACTGTAATGGCTTGAAGCTGATTTGGATTCATTCTGGACAGGTGATGGCAGCAGGTTGTAGTTTTGGTCTTCACGTGCTTATAGTTTGAATATATGCTTGATGATGAATTAGTGTGATGTTCAAGGGTGGCTTGACTTGATTCTGAACACTAGATTTCAAACTTATAATTCCTTCATTGGTTAAGAACATAACATCATTGAGCAAATATGATTCTTAAATCTTGAGGAGTTGACAGAGGGGAGAAAATGCTAACTTGTAACACAATCAGTGATCAACCTCCAGGGACCAATTCTTCATATCAGAAGGTATAAGGGCCTAATCTTCTGTAGGGGAAAAACTGAGGAATCTTGAGGGAAAGGAGGCTTGGGTAGTGGATTAGGGACCAAAACGATAAGGACACAATCACACAGGAACCTAACACAAGCCTGCAGAGACCAGAGAACCTCCACAAACACACACCTAGCATATCCTTCAAGTTCTTTGAGCCTTCTGCAGCAGCACATGTCCTTAAAAAGAAACAAACAGACAACAACTAGATACAGCGGTTAGTTATGCACAAATGATGACCTAATATGCTATGCAAGAAGCAAGGCGGGGATCTTAGGGTCAAAATTTAGGGTGTGACAGATGCCCCTATTTAAGTTTCTTCTATCCGGAGATATGAAGATTGAAATCTTCATCTCGACGAGATAGAAGGGACTTAAATACAAACATGCACAAATTTTTGGCTCTAAGATGCCGCCAAATGCACATGATATGGTATGAAAATGATATGAAATGCAAGATAGAGATCCTGTGAGGAAATAATGTCACAGGGGATAACTGCGGAAAACAGTGAAACACAGCTAAAGAATGGAAGACCCGACGAGGAACGACTCAGCAAAACAAGACTCCACGAGGAAAGATCTAACCCCACTGGGGGAAGGAGACTACCAAATGACAATCGCAGTGTATCTTGAACACAGGGTGATGAACTTGTGACGAAATCTTCTAACAAAATCTACTTGAGGAACCTGCTGTCGTGGTCAACCGGGGGAATCTTCAAGAGACATCCACTGGAGGAGTTCATTATTGAGACTTAGAACCCCTTCTAATAATACCTTATCCGAAGGTTTTATTGAAAACGTGTCCATTGTTCAAAGATACTGGGGAATCTGCTGAGAAAAGAAATGACCGTCTGTTTGAGTTTAAAATTAACCAGGGAATCTACTGCCGAGATCCTGGAAAGAAACGACTGACTGTCGGAGTTTAAAGTTAACCAGGGAATCTATCGCCGAGATCCTGGAAAGAAACGACTGTTCGTCAAAATTTAAAGTTAACCAGGGAATCTACTGCCGAGATCCTAGAAAAAAACGACTGTTTTTCGAAGTCTGGTGGAGTTCTACTGCCGAGAATAACCAGGGAAATAACTACTGTTGAGGTCTTCTGGAAATCTACTGCCGAGAATAACCAGGGAAATACCTACTGCCGAGGTCTTCTGGAAATCTACTGCCGAGAATAACCAGGGAAATACCTACTGCCGAGGTCTTCTGGAAATCTACTACCGAGGATAACCAGGGAGATACCTACTGCCGAGGTTTTTGATCAAGTATTCCACTTGAAAGGGTAGAAAATAAATCATTGCTGCGAGGTTGTCCGCCTCGAACACAAGTCTGGAAATGAACTGCTACGAGGTTGTCTGCCTCGAATATATCTTGAAATAAACTGCTACGAGGTTGTTTTCCTCACATGCATCTTGAAATAAACTGCCACGAGGTTGTCTGCCTCGCCTACATCTTGAAATAAGCTGTTACGAGGTTGTCTGCCTCGCCTACATCTTGAAATAAACTGCTACGAGGTTGTCTGCCTCTAGCACAATCTTGAACTCCTCCTGGAAAGGTGAATACTTGTTGGAAAGTAACTTCACAGGGGGTCGGGATTTCACCGGAGATCTTATGATTTCAGCTGGGATCCATAACTTGTTGGAGATTTGAAAGTTTCACCGGGGATCTTCAAAGGAGATGCAGGCCGGCTGACTTGTAGAACATGTCTTCTCAAATAAAGAGAAAGATCATCTAAATCTTCATCAAACTTCTCGAAGAGATGCAATTTAACGGAAGCAAATTGAATTGTGGGCTCACTAGGGTGAATACCACTGAGAAATAATATTGTTGTAAATGAAATTCATTGAAGCGATAAAATTCTTGCAATACGGGTTCTCAAATAAAGAGAAACACCTAGAAGGTCTTCAATGAGCCTTTCTGACGGATTTTCGGCGAGATAACATTTGATGGAGAATGAGTTGATAATCTCGATAACTTCACCGGGGATAGACAAAATGTCTTGAGGAGACTACCATTTGTCATCTAGATAGAAAAATGAGCTCAAATAAAGAGCTACCACTTGTTGTCTGGGTTTAAATTCCACGAAAATGTTGTAATAATACTGCTGGAGGAATAATTTATGTCTTCCATGGAGATCTTTGTAGAAAATTCTTCTTGGGGAGACACAGTGCAAAATAAATGCACGCTCGATCTAGGTTCAAAAGCCTAGAGATATCCAAAGTTGTGATTGTCAGAGACCAAAGTTCAATTCAGGAAATAACTGAAAATAAACGGTCAAACAAGACCCATCTAGTGAGGAATGAACTCAAAGGGGTTTATCTTTATCCAAAAATGGAAAAGAAAACTAAAACAACCGTCTTCCACGAGGATCGAACTCAGTGGGGAATTAGAAAGGATGTACTCTTTCTGCCTAGGGCTGACGAATCTACTTGGAGGGAGCATACAAAACCCAGTCACTTGGGGATAAGCGCAACCAAAGTGAAAGAACAAACAAACAACACAAAAATGCAAAATGCACAAATGCCATGAATCTACATAAAAGAATGACATGCTATACTTATGCTTATGCTTATGCTGGCAAAACAACAGAGAGAAGCAAACTGAAGATGAAATAAACATCCCGATACGGATACTTGGCCAATCTTCGCAAGATAGAAGCATCACTAGGGATGAAATGAGAGCCACATATGGAACCACAATTCTGTTTCAAGGCTTCAAACTTCTCTGGGGGAAAAGAGAGCACTCCATTTAGGGATAAACATCATGATTTCACTTAGGATTGTCAAGATGAACCTCGTGATTATGTTGGAGACGAGAAAGATTCACCGGGAACGAATCAAACTCATGATTGAATAGACTTCACGGGGGATAAAATAAATATCCACTGCGAACTAAAGTAGTCTGAATGAGAGTTGTGACTGGATAAAATAAATATCCACTTCATCGGAGAAAAATGTCGGGGATAAAACTTAGAGGGGATGAAATAAACATCCGTCTTCACTGGAGAAGATTGTGATAGAGAGAAAATCCAATGGGGAATGAAATAAACACTCGCTTCGCCGGGGAAGGTTGAAATTATAAGAAAATCCACTGAGGATTCTTAGGTTGTCGACTGCGGAAATCTTCCGTTAAACGTGCCATAACTTCTTGAAGTAGAGGTTCACGGGGGAATAGTCGTGACTATTTGTAGCAAAGACTTACTGGGGAGTCGTCACATTACCTGGGATAGAAACTCTTTGAGGATGGGTAAAGAATGTTGTGAGGACAGGATAGTTCTTCATTGATGACCTGCATGGTAGTCTCCATTTTGAACAACAATTATTGTGGATGAGAAGCAATCTTTACTTCTCAAATGCCACAGATCACTTGGTTTATAAGGAGAAGTCATACCAAGAGCATTTTACAGAAAACTTGTCGTCCAACTGTTCCAATGTCTTCAAACTCTTGGAGAGATCCGCCAAATATCAACGTAACTGACCCGGATTGACTATATCTTGTATAACTGAGTCTTCGAATTTGGAGAGATTTGTCAAATCTCGATGTAACTGCCCCAAACTGACGGTGTTCTGAGTCTTCAAACTTGGAGAGATTTATCAAATCTCGACATAGCTGCCCCAGATTAACGGCATTCTGAGTCTTCAAAATTTCCCCTCTGGGGACAGACTATGAAAGAAACAATCGGGAAACGACTTGCCCCTGCTCAGCAAAGTCTTCAAGTATCGTGCCCCTGGGTATAGTCATCCTTTTGAAATGATTCACCATTTACCCATCAGAGTTTCAAATATCAAAAGATCTAGCTCATCGCTGATGCTCGTATGCTAGCTTCTATGATGTCAAGCAATGTTCGCAAGCAGAAAAATGTTAATTCTGAAATTGCTAATGCAACATATGTTTATCTTGAAGTTTTTTTTTTGAAAAGAAAATCGCAATAACTTGTGACCAAGTCACTAGTTAGGATATACAATTAATTTTCTTTTTACAAAGCCAACACAATTTTGAGCATAGCTCATAGGAGTCAGGAAACGTCATCTCATTGAGTATGCTTTCGAAACAAAACCCTGCTTCAATTAGGTCTTTTGAGGGTTGTATCGTGGTCTGGTTCACGGTTTAAGAAATAAAGGATATAAGGCTCAAAGTTTGTTTGTGCCCACCCAATCTTCGTGGTATTTTACTCCATTTTTGTTAACTGAAAAATCACCCTGCCCCAGGTTAAGAATGAAGGTTTTTTTTCATTGTAGAGAAGAAAACTCCTACTTCAAAGGCTCCAAAGGGCTAACGAGGGTCTATCTCCTTATGTCTCCGGTGTTTAGGGATTTGAAACAATGCCTCATATCATTAGCAGAGTTTTATTTAAAAGCATACAACGAGAGATCTTGCGTTTAATTTCGTCATCCTCCATTCAATTCTCTGCCGAGGCAAGAGATTGGAGTAGTATTGGCATTATAAAATAGAAAGAACGTTTAAAATGAGTGAAACGAATGGATTTCTTCAAGACAAACATTATTATTGCATTAATTATTTAAAACAAACAAGTTCTTACACGCCAAAACAAATACATTAACAATCATAGAAAATTGCATATGAAAACAACAAAGAAGCATAAAATATGACGAGACGTAGCCTTAAAGAAACCGTCCTTGGTATCAATCCACCATGTGCAAGGAGGGGATTGCTTCTTGTTCGAGTGAGAGATGGATCTCAACTTGGGGTTCGCACACTTCGAAAGACAAGACTCTCTTCTGAACCATCTCTTTCACTTTCTCCTTCAAGACATAACATTCCTCGATATCATGGTCGGGTGCCCCTTGATGGAAGGCACAGAAAGCATTAGCTTTGAGATAACTCCTATGGGTCATCGGGAAGGATAGTGGAGTTTCCTTCTTGATCAAACCATATTGTAGGAGGGTAGGGAACATATCAGCGTAGAGCACAGGGATGTCCCTATATTCACCACTTCGTTCAACTGGCCGATTAGTGGAGGAGGCAGAAGAACCATCCTGGCGTTGGGATATGACCAACTCTTTGACCAAATCCATCAGGCTCTTCTTGGTAACCTTTAAGTTTGCAACCTCATCGCGAAGTTCTTGATTTTCCTGCTCTTGAGTGTCTATCCGATTCTTCATAGTAGTAGAAAAAGTTTCCATGTTGGCCTTTAGAGTGGCAATCTCCGCTCGGAGTGCTTGGTTTTCTTGTTCTAAATGATCCATCATTTTCTTGCGACCGGCTCGAGTATCATATCAATGATTCGGAGTCTGAGAAGAGAGACACGAATGAGAACCTGGAATGCAAAGGAATGCAAATGCAAATGATGCGTATGATGCAACAAGATTCATGGAACTCAGCTATTTATAATCATCATGGAATATCAAGAGACTCGATTTAAAAAAATCATTAAAAACGGTTACGATAATCAATATCCGGAATATTAAAACAGATTTATTAATAACGCATCGGTACACTTTCAAAAAGTCATAACGGAAAAGCTAAATAAAAGCTAATAATGATGGATCTAAGGAGACTCTTCCAACGGTCTTCGTTTGACTTCTTCCAATTGAGCCTCCAAGGTATTTATTAAGGACTAGAGTAGCCTTTTTAAAGAATTTCTCCTTTTGTAGTCATGTTGGCTTGAATATTAACCGAAGATGAGAAATGGATACTGGTATTGAATTAGTAACTCCGTCAGCTGAGGAAATTCTTCAAGGATAGGTACCAATTGATAATCAAGGAAACAGTAGTAGAATGGAGATAATAACTTCCCATATCTGGTCTCGAATCTTTCTTTATCTGTCAGTAAAGTCAACAGTCCCCTTAGATCGTCCAGGTTATGACTCTTGTAAGTGTACTTCAACATTTTCTTTCTTTTTCGGAGTTTATGGTATCCCTACGATGTTTACAAATAAGACTAAGTTCCATGAATCTTTATGATATGATGCTTATGAATGCCTGGATGCAAACACACAAAGCACAAAGCACGAAGCACACACAAGCAATCAAACAGACAAAGAGTCATAGGTTTGAAAGGTCATGAGCGTGGAGTCAGGGTCTAACCATCCCAATAGGTGTGTACTACGGTTTCACATGTACCTACCAAACGGGTTCTACAAAGTTCCCAGAGTCTACAATCCATCTTTCGGATATTATCGATTTTCCAAATCACTTGGTAGTCAATAATATTCTCAAGAGAATCTCGTCTGAGTGTAGTATCGCGTAGCAACTAATTTAGGAATAAACTCCCTCATAGTCCCCGCACTACATTCTAATAGGCGAAGTTGGGTTAAAGGTAACTACGGTCCTCAGTCTCACGGATTCTTGGTCGAAATTAATATCGTTTTAACGAATGGAATCGTTCAAACAATATTAAGTTCAAGAGAACCTAAACTGAGCGATGATTTTCTCAACTCAACTTTTCAGGAATCGACTCCCTCAAAGTATCCTTGAGCATATCATCTCCTATCATAATTGCACTCAAGTCCGGGTATAGGACTCCTCACCACACAAAGTGACAACCCAAGAAAGCATAACAGATACAAATATATAACAAATAACATAATTAAACAAGCTAGGGGGAACCCTCTTATGAGAGTCCCCAGTGAAGTCGCAATTTCTGTCGCGGTGAGAATTGGATGTCAAGCTATTATGTTAACTTGAATCGCATTTCTTTTATTCACCACCATCTTTGATTTATCCCAGGGAAGGGAGAAAGATCGAATACCCATAATACAATGCAAATGCAGCTAAGAGTCTAAGGTTCGGGGGTTGGTTATACCTAGAGAAGGTGTTAGCACCCTAGATATCTGTAGTACTCTACAAGAACCTCTTGTTTTATTATGTTATTTGTTTTTGTTTTGCTAAGGGTTTAAGGGTATGAAGACCTAAGAATTCTACTCCTACGTGTGCTCGACAAGATATCGCATCTTGTGCCTACATATCCTGTCGGGAGTGGAATCAGAGCACTTGTAGTTCCTCTCTGAGGGATGCTAAAGGTTGTTTAAAAGTTTTAGGAGAAAAGATGAGTCATCATCTTAAGAAACCACCAAAGTTTTTGAAACTTGTTTGTATTTTGTGGGGTATGGGATTGTATGTCCCTTCTTTGAGATGATTCACATCTAATTCTCTTGTGTGGAGAATTAGGTGGGCTAAAGTTTGATTAAAAAAAATCAAAATTGAAGGGGGGCTAACTTAGGAAATCTATCCTAAAGTTGTCTAAATAATTCTTATCTTAAGGGTATAAAACCTAAAGGGAGTGTCATACCCCAAATTTTGACCACTAAGATTTCCCATCATTGTGCAAATCATCATCACAATGTGGATGAACCATCATGCCTCATCAAATGCCTCAAGGGTTGTTGAGCATTCACTATAAACAGGATTTAGGGTTTCAAGCCCTCTCAGAGCCTTAGACAAAGGATCAATCAAGGAATGACATGATCTTCAACTTGTCTAATCTCTCAAGCATCCACAATGGATCAAGAGGACTCCCACTTCAAGGATTAAGCACAAGGTTGCTCCCTTCTAGGTGGATCAAGCTTCAAGATCGCCAGTATCACCAAATTAGGGTTTTGGTCGATCAGGGCCTCCAAAGGAAAATTTTCCTCTGGGCACAAGCCAATGATCCAAAACCTAACCATCAGAGGAAAACTCCGGTCAAGGTCATCTTGGACAGAAGCTCAGGATGTCCCAAATCCAAAGTTGGTAGACGGATAGTGGTCGTTATGTTTCAACGTAGCCCTTTTCCCTGCAAAATTACCATTTTCAAACTTTGTAAATACTCTTTGGAATCACGCGTTTGGCTGATCTCTATCTTATCAATACAATTTGAGCCTTTGTGCTTTTGTTTGTAATTCTTATTTGTTTTAGCTTTACAGAACGACGTTGTTAACATGATTAACGATTCTTGAAATAAAACAAAAAATGAATTTACTTGTTAAAACTTTTTCTGCTTTTAAAATAAAGTCGGCAATTTCTTTTGACTGTTGAACATGAAAGGAACATCAATCGCTTCTCCAAAGGTGTTCGAACCTCAAAGTGCATAATCAAAGTACTCCTTCTAGACCAGTACGCCTGAATGAAGGATCAACAATGTCAGAGACCATGTTTCGTCTGACATCCTCGGCCGAGTTCTCATCTCCTAAGCTCGACCAACATAGCTCCCAACAGGGATTATCTCTCCTAAGCAAGGTGGAATTGTTATTCTGAACCAACGGTACTTCTTCGCCCCGCGATGGCCGAGTATCTAGTCGTGTTCACCTGTCAGTTTGTATGTCGCGTCAGTTTTATCAGCATAAACATACACACATCATGCATTATTGATTTGCATTCACATTTCATATTGCATCACCATCACTCTAGTCGGTCTTGTCCCCTAGTGATAAAAGTTCTCTCAATCGAGTTGTCAACCCTTTCCTCGTCAGGAAACGCTGCGTCTGAACATCCTCTCTCCTCCAGTTTTATTTCTAGAATGAAGTTGGCCCCTTGACCACTTTGATAACTTGAACCTCTAAAAGACCAGAGAACCTTCAACCAATATCACTCTTCGCCATTGAAGATGATATCCTTGCTTTCTCGGATTAAGGAAAATCCCCAGAGAAAGCCTCTTAATCAGAGATTCGGCGGTACGGCGGTTTTTCTCTGAAAAAACCACTGATGAAAAGGTCGTCGGCACCTCAAAATTGGACCCCATCACATGGCGTTTCTCCGGGAAGATCCCGAGAAAAGTATGATGTAAGATCCCCAAGTGGAAACAGTCTCTCAATAGACTCGCTTTCCCCCAGTAGAATCGACAAATGGCGTCTCCAAACAGAGAAGTTTGTGTACCTCTACAATTCAGACGACTGGGTTCTCCAGCAAGTCTGACATCAGAGCTTTTTCCCTCAAATGGCATCTCCCCAGGAAAATTCGGCGAGAAGTTTAAGGAAAACCGCTGCGAATAGCGTCCCTTGTCAATAAAGTTTATTGACAAAAGAAACTGAGACCAGTTCCTCGGTAGGAAACCAGGATCGAGGGGAAGTTTACAAAAGAAACTAAGACTAGTTCCTTGGTAGGAAACCAGGATCGAGGGGAAGTTTATTTCGGCAACTGAGACCAGTTCCTTGGTAGGAAACCAGGATCGAGGGGAAGTTTATTTCCGCAACTAAGACCAGTTCCTTGGCTGAAGACCAGGATCGAGGGGAAGTTTACCTTTTCTAAGCATCTTCGCTTAGCTAAAGAAGATGAATGCGTAAGCTACCATTCATAACCACCATCAAAATTTTGGGTATTCCGATATTTAATCCTCTTGCACCCCGAATGCCCGAATACCTTCGTCATTCACACTTTCGGGTCCAAGAAGATTAAATAGGGACATCTATCATACCCCAAATTTTGACCACTAAGATTTCCCATCATTGTGCAAATCATCATCACAATTTGGATGAACCATCATGCCTCATCAAATGCCTCAAGGGTTTTTGAGCATTCACTATAAACAGGATTTAGGGTTTCAAGCCCTCTCAGAGCCTTAGACAAAGGATCAATCAAGGAATGACATGACCTTCAACTTGTCTAACCTCTCAAGCATCCACAATGGATCAAGAGGACTCCCACTTTAAGGATTAAGCACAAGGTTGCTCCCTTCTAGGTGGATCAAGCTTCAAGATCGCCAGTATCACCAAATTAGGGTTTTGGTCGATCAGGGCCTCCAAAGGGAAATTTTCCTCTAGGCACAAGCCAATGATCCAAAACCTAACCTAATATACTCCATGGAACCTCATGGACCCATTCATCAAGTCAATTTTGCCTCAGGGGATGCATACATCAAAAATTAGGAATTAGGGTTTCTTGACCTAATTCACCCCTAAGTTGACTTTTAGGGCAAATCAAGGGCCAAGACCTCAAGAAAGGGTTTGAGGGTCTCTAATGAACTATGTTGATCCATTTGCAACAATGATTAATCCAAGAAGCTTGAGCAACAAGTCTCAATTTCATCTGCACCACAATTAGGGTTTTAAGGAAAAAGTCAACTGTAACTTTGACTTTTGACCAGGACATGCTCCCAAGCCCTAGGACATGCCCCAATATACCCTATGACACCCATGGAACATGTCCATCAAGTTTGATTTAGGTCAAGGACATGATTTCCTGAAGAATTGCACAGTTTGGAATTCATCTGATAAAAAGTCAACTGTGCACAAAAGTCAACTTTGACTTTTTGAGATTTTTCACCAAAATGGATTTTTAACCCTAAAATGATGTTAATGTATGATTTTAATCATCATTCATCAACAAAAATCAAGAAAAGTGGGATAACTTGTAAAAGGGGTAACCATAAAAACTTAGAAAATTTTCTAAGTTAAAAATAAAGTGACAAGGGTACCAACTTTGAAGGATCATAACTCCTATGGATTTGTAACCCTCATTACCCTCTACAAAAACTTCAACTAGACCTAAGTCCAATTCATTAAGGATTTTGAGTTATGGAGTGATCAAAATGGCTGAAAAGTGAAAATGTCACTTTTTCCAACACTTAGTGAAATTTTCACTAAGTCCAAATTTGTCTTCACTTTTTGCCAAATGTAGGGGGATTTTTCACTTGGATTCAAAAGAGATCAAAATCAAACATGTTCAAACAGTTGTTATATCATTTAAGGGCTTTATAAAATGGCCAAGAACATTGCCAAATTTCATTTGAGTCATGAGATATGACATTGGAAAGTTGCGTTGCTGAAATCTGTCAAAGGCAAGGCAGAATTTGCAACTTTGCTCGATTTGCCAAAATCAGCCAAATTCAAATGCTCCTATCTACTTGGACACATCTGAGGATTGAATCTAAAGGGGACAATCACTGAGCCAAGCCTCCAAAGTCCATGGAACAAGAAATAGCATGTTGAACCTAGAATGGCCAAAATAGGGACAAGACTCCAAATTTGGATTAAAGCATTCAATGGAAGCATCAAGGTGGCATGGACTGAGCCATTATCATCTGAAATCAGTCAAGACTTATCCAAGACCAAGGGAACCACAGCTCTGTGCCCTAACCTCTAGTCAATGGCTAGAGGAGACTTGGATTTCCATTGGACAACATTGGCCAAACCTACTTACCAGTTGCCATTCACTATTCCTTGCAAAACAAACTTGCTCTACTATAAATAGAGCTCAATTGTGATCAGTTTGAGTACACCAAAGCCATCTAACAGATGCTTTCCTCAAAATCTCTTTCTCTTGGCAAAAATGCCTTTCTTAACAAGGTAGCTATCGGGTTTTGAGTTTGAGAGCTTTTCCAATCAAACCAATCACTCACACACCTCACATACATCATATAGAAGTGATACAAACACTCACATAACATCTGGAACACTGATTTCACAAAATCACCAGCTGGTTGCTCAAATTTTCAATCAAGTTGCAGCTGAGGTACCACAAATTGTTCCAGCCATTTTTAATCAGGTCCAAGCATTCAAACACACTCCATAGGGTGTAGGGAAGCTGTTCAGATCATCACCACTCATCTGTAACACCTCCAAATCAAAAATCACATTGCACTTGCTGTCACGGCTTAGAGGTAAGCATATACTTGGTCATCTCTCAATCTATGCATATTTCCTCGCACAATAATTTGGCCATATGTTCATAGTCATGCATGGAATGTTTTCCCTAAATTAATTGCATTGTTTGAATCGTGTATCAAAAATCCTAGCCTTCATGCAGAAATTAGGGTTCTTGAGGTTTCTTCGTGATTTCATGTTTTATGTTTAATTTAAATGAAATTAAGTGTTATAGACATGATCGTGAGGTTGAGACGAGCATAATGATATGTGGATTGCATGATATGATTACGTATTCAGTGAGATTGGGTGGAAAACGCAAATCAGCCAAACCCAGAAAAATGCGCGTGTTCTTGCTTGTGTTCTTGGCGCCTTTTTCACAAATTCAAATATTTGAATTTTGTGGTTTTTATTTAATTGATTCAAAAATTAATTTCTCTCTGAGTTTTAATGATTTTGAGTTGATTCTTTTTTTTAATAATTCACAAAAATGTTAAAATATTTTATTTTATCAAAAAATCCCAAAAATATTATTTATTTCATATAATTGGTATTTTTGAAAAGAATTAATATTTTAATTGTTCTTGACATTTTAAATATTTTTTCTATATTGATTTTGCAACTTTTAGTGCTTTCTAATTATTTTGTAGGTCAATACTTAATTTTTGAAGCATTAATCCAAAATCACAATTTGTTTTTCATATGTTAAACAATTTTGATCATTTTTAATTGAATTTTTATTCAATTAAATACATTTTTGAAAACAAATTAGGGTTTTTGGATTAATTCAACCCTCATAAATCATTTTCAAAACTTATTGGGCCTCTTGAGAGAGTGTAAGACCCAACCCACTTGTACAGAAATATTTTGGGCCTCATTCGTTGTATAAGTCCCTCTGTACATTTTCAAATAAACGGCACGATCATCGCCTTTTGAAAAATAACCTTGGGCCTCTCCTTGAGCTATAAGACCCATTCAAAAACACTTTGGGCCTCTATTAGAGTGTAAGACCCAATCCTCTTTTAACCAAAACAATTTTGGGCCTCACTTATTGTATAAGTCCCTCTGCGTTAAAAGAAAACTTCGGCGCGATCGCCATTTTCCAACTGAAAATATTTTGGGCCTCTCCCTGAGTTGTAAGCCCTATCTTTTGTACAAAAATACACTTTGGGCCTCTAATAGAGTGTAAGACCCAACCCCTCTTTTTTATATTTTCTCATTTTATTTTATAATGATTTGGAAAATTAATAACTCCTTCAATTTTGATTATTTTTTATTGGTTCTTTTTCTGAAAAATCACAAAAATAGTAAAATATTTTATTCTACATAAAAATCAAATTTATATTATTTATTTAATATAGTTGGTATTTTTGTGAATAAATTCATTTTTAATTGTTTTTAAGCATTTTAAAAGTGAATATTCATCTTGAAAATAAAGACTATGGGCCTCCCCTCGTGTTGTAAGCCCCATTTCTTTTCTTGAAACTCTTTGTGCCTCTATTAGAGTGTAAGACCCAACCCCTTGTGTACAGAAAACTTTTTGGGCCTCATTCGTTGTATAAGTCCCTCTGTACATTTTCAAATAAACGACGCGATCGTCGCCAGCTTAAAATTAACCAACTGGGCCTACCCTCGTGTTATAAGCCCCACTCTTTTTCTTTAAACTTTTTGGGCTTCTTGAGAGAGTGTAAGACCCATCCCTTTGTACAGAAAACCTTTTTGGGCCCCAGTCACTTGTATAAGTCCCTCTGTACAAATTCAAACAGTGCGCTCACTGATAAAACTTTTTGGGCCTCTCCTTGAGCTGTAAGCCCTAAATCTTTTTATTTGAAAGCACTTTCTCCTTTAATTTTGAATATACTGTTGTTTTCAATCTTTCTTTGTTGAACAACTAACCAAACAGCATGGAAGCTCTACAACCGAGTAAGTGTTTACCCGCTTTCATTTACTGCTTTCATATGTATATAACTGTATTGTGGGGCTGTTTCATTGTAAGTCTCCTTTCATAAACTCATATATATATAACTGTATTGTGGGGCTATTTCGCTGTAAGTCTCCTTTCATAAACTCATATCAACTGTGTAATAATAGTATAGATATTTCGAGTTTCCCCGGCAGCTACGTCTAGAACTAGGTGACGCCGTTTCGTTTATTCATAGAAATAGACACCTAGATCCCCAAATAGGATCACCAGATACAGTCTTCTCTTCGACTATCCTCATTAGGAATTGTCAAGAAACTCTACTCCCAGAGATGAATGTATTCTCCGTGAATGGCATCTTTGAGTTTCTTCCAAATTCTCGAACTTTCCTGACTTGATATATTCCTTGTGAATAGCTTTCCTTGAATTTCTCGGGGTTTGGGGACCCACGGGCTTCTTAAAAGCATCGGCCTCCTTTTGGGCATTGTACAAGGACCCACAGGCTTCCTAAAAGCAACCCCGCCTCCTCTTTGGCTTAGTACAAGGACCCTACGGCTTCTTAGAAGTATTCACAGCCTCCTCTTAGGCTTTGTATAATGATATCTTCCTCCAGGAATGATAGCCTCCTCTTGGGCTTAGTACAAGGACCGGTCGGCTTCTTAAAAGCTTCCAGCCTCCTCTTGGGCTTCGTACAAATTGTCCCGACGACCTCCTAGAGGTATAGGAACAGAACCTAGTCATCTTAATAGAACAGTCCTTTCATCGAGTCTACTACTATTTCTCAAAACATGGTACAAAAGATGAAACTCTAGACTTGGACAGTCTAACTTCCTTGAGTCTCAAAGACATTCTCAAGTGACCCCTTCGTTAAATAGGAAGGAAACCCGCAGACTCAGACAGTCTCAATACCCTTTGGATTTCCTACTTCCTTAAATAACAGGAATGACCCAGATCCTTGAATCAAATCCCTGAGTACAGTGTTGCTCATATAAGAACTGATTTTCTCTTTAAAATCAGCATACTGGACCTGTCATTTAACTGAGACAACATTTAGCCTCTCTCTCGGGCTTTGTACGAGACACATAAAGAGACTCCCTCGTTGAGTCAATCACCCCTTTAGCCTTCATCTCGGGCTTTGTACGAGATAGAAAAGGGTTCTTATTGAGTCAAACAAACAATAGCCTCCATCTCGGGCTTTGTACGAGATACCAAAAGACTCCCTCGTTGAGTCAAAAACCTTTTAGCCTCTCTCTCGGGCTTTGTACGAGACACATATTAGCCTCCTCTTAGGCTTTGTATAAGAAAACCACTGGTAAATCCAATTAACCTTTTAGCATCAAAGCCGTGCCTCGTTCACAGTACACAAACACCAACAACTCTTTCCCCTTCATCTAATCGCTGTAAGCGGCAAGCCTCTGGATCATCTACATCCATGCCACTGTCCCTCTTTTAGCATGAGAAATTCCTAAGGAAAGATAGCATTGCTCTACACTGAGTTAAAGTCTTCTCCTTTAGGTTAAAATCCCCTATAAAGGAAATTATGGCATTACTAGGATCCGCGTATCCCGGTTAAAGTATTCTCCTTTACAAACAGTTGTGACATACAACCCCCTCTTTAGAGATGACCAATTCTCTCTAAAGTTAAAACCCTTCAGCTTCACGTCTTGGGCTTTGAACAAGACACAAATAGACTTTTCAGCTTCACATCTTGGGCTTTGAACAAGATACAAATCACCTTTCGCTTCACGTCTTGGGCTTTGAACAAGACACCAAAAACCAATTTCCTCCCATAGAATAGGAGGAACTACGAACGCTCTAATTTCCCTGTTTCGCTAAACGGGAATACGTAGGCATAAGACCGAAAGAAAAGATCTTAGCGAGCACACTAAACAAAAAAAACCAAATCCCATATCTCCATCAACCAAAAGCAGTAATTCAAAAACATCAGTCCTAACATCCTAATCCTTGTTCCCCGCTAGAAAGTCCTAGAAAGAAAGAAAACCGTATTGGCGAAAATACAAATAACCAGTACAAAGGCCCCCCACATTGATAGCATTCGTAACCTAACAGACCGCTGTTTAAACTCAGTATGCAAAGCAGGGTTAATTGGAGACATCTATTTCCCTTCCTTCATCAGCTTTAATAGGATAAAAAATGAATCGACCTGTAGTTTTAAGCTCAACCGCAGAGAGCGACCAGCGCTTAAGAACCGCGTCCAAAATCGCTCGCTACAGAAAAATGGCGTCCACCGTGGGGCCAAATTCTGATTTCCTTTTTCTTCACTTATGTGAATACCACAGATTGGGGTTTCTGCCGGGGAACCCATTTCTGTCAGGAACTTAGGATTCATAGCTTTAAAGGTCTAGGATGTTTAGGACAAATATATATACTGCTTTTCCTAATTGCTATACGTGTTTATTTTTCTGCTAATGGGAATGCGGGTGATGCCGTATATGGAAAGATTGAGTATACACTTAAGATAAGTGATGGCGACGGGGTCGACCATCAACCTCAGTGGAGGCTGACCAACGCAACCCATTCTCTCACCTAGACAAAGGGGCGGTTGTTAAGTCTGAGAAGCTGAGGAGCCAAACCCTTTCGTAGTGCGGAAACTATCGGAAATAGTTGTTACGCGATACTACCCTCATTTGTGGCTGGTGATCTATTCTCGGTGAATGGCACTTACTCTAAGATTGCATTACAACTCGCTGGCAATCCGCTTGTTGTTTTGCTTTCCTGGGAGGAGCTGATGATAATGAGTACAGGTACAAAAATCACCCTAGTATAAACCTTTGGGGATGGGTAGAGCCTTGACTTCATGACAACGACCCTTCGACCCCATGTTTTTTCTATGTTTTTGTGTGCTGCATTTATGCATTCATTTAATAAAACATTAAAACATTCAAAAAATCTTCTCTTCTAGTCTCTCTGTTTTTTTTCAAAATAAACTAAGACTGTGATTGCAAATATCAGAGAAAAGGATTGCACTAATGGATTTCGGTAGAAGGAGAACTCACCAGTATACCTTCAAGGTTCCAAAACTAGAGGATTTGAGAAGGTTAGCGAGGATGATCACTAACCCAGAGGCTTTCAGAGCCAAGCACGGAGGTTTATTACCACTGTTAAGAGTCCATGTGATTGAGGGAATCATGGATGCACTCATTCAGTTTTACGATCCGGTTTATCACTGTTTCACATTCCCAGATTACCAGCTCGCACCAACGCTGGAGGAGTATTCTCACCTGATCGATCTACACATTACAGATCGAGCTCCATTTTCTGGACTGGAAGAAATTCCAAAGAATCAGACCATTGCAAGAGCAATTCATTTGGACGAGTCTGAGGTCAGGACTCACCTAATCACTAAGGGTGGCATCCAAGGTTTGCCAGCCCAGTTTCTGACAAAGAAAGCCCTGTACTTCGCCAGTATTGGGAATGTGACTGCTTTCGAAAGCATCTTTGTCTTGCTCACCTACGGGTTATTTTTGTTTCCCAACATCAATAACTTCGTCGATATTAATTCTATTAAGGTTTTTCTCATTGGAAATCCTGTGTCGACTTTGCTCGCAGATGCGTATCATTCTGTACACTTGGGGAATTTGTACAGCGGAGGGGAGATCACATGTTGTGTACCTTTGCTTTACAAATGGTTTATATCCCACTTGCCCAAGTCTGCTGCTTTTTGGGATTGTAAGAGTGCCCTACGCTGGTCGCAGAAGATCGTGTCTCTTACCAACTCTGATATAGATTGGTGTAATAGGATTTATGATGGAATCAGGATCATTGATCATTGTGGAAGCTTCCCCAACGTACCCCTCATAGGAACTAAAGGAGGAATCAACTATCATCCGATATTGGTTCGTCGTCAATTTGGATACCCGATGAGACACATCCCACTGGGTGTTCATCTGGAAGGTCTTTTCTTCAAGGAAGGAGAAAATGACAGAGCACTAAAGATGGAAATAGTGCAAGCTTGGAAGCATGTTCATAAGAAAGGACGAGAGTCTCTAGGAAAACCAGACTGTGTCTCGGTGGAGCCTTATTTCCATTGGGTACAAACTAGAGCTCTCAAGCTAAAAATGCCCTATCCTCGTTACGGAATTCTTCCGCCGAGAGAATCTGTCATGTACTTCATGACGGAAACTGAAAAGCTTCAGGTTACTCTCAACAAAGTTCAAAGGGAGAGAAGGTCTTGGAAGAACAAGTACCGCACTCTCGACATAGAGTGCATCAAAATACAGCAACTACTGAAAGAGAAAGATGCTCTGATTGAAATTTTAGAGCAACATGCTGTGGATAATCAAGATGACCAAAGGAATTTGCTCGCTCCTTTCACCTGGCAAAGGAATGACAACCCGACAACGACCCAAGAGCCCCGGTCAAAGAAAAGGAAGATACCAGAATCAACACCCGATTTCTCTTCAGAGAGGACTCGGGACCCATTAGCTTAGGTTTCTGTTTCTGCACCTTGTAATCTACTGTATTTCCATTTCTGTAATCCTTTGAATTTCAATAAAAAGGGGTTTCCCCACTGTTTGATATTTGCAATCTAATTGTTGAAGTTTATTGTGATTTAACCAAAAGAACAATTAATATAATCATTGCATTCATCATTCTCACATCGCGTATTCTTCTTCCCTACGAATCTCACGTTTGTGTCTCGATTCTAGAGTCAAACTGTCTCATTCGTACAATACTCGGGCCAATCGTCAGAAAAAGATGGATGATCTTGAGGAAGAAAACAGAGAGTTGAAGGAAGAGATCGACACTCTAAGAGAGGATATGAGAAAGCTTCGTAACGACATGCAAGCCATGGCAGAAGCTCAGCTACAAAGAACTGTGATCTCAGAGATCACCTCAACGCCCATAGTGGAGAAGTATGATCCTAGGTATCAGGTGCCAAAAGATCGTCCTTGGGGCATGCCTGTTAACTATATCCCAGAAGGATATGTTTCGCCGATCATTGAAGATCAGGGAATCACAACAGAAGCCGCTGGGCCTGAAGGTTACAAACTTCGGGAAAGCGAAGATGCCAGGGGCATACTGAAGACTCCTGAAGGTTACATACTTCGGGAAACGCCAAGATTCACTGCCGTAGTCATGGTACCACCCCCTGTGGTGCACACTATCCTGGAAGGACAGGTTCCACCGATACCTTCTGGTAATAAGGAAACTATGTTTGACAGAATGGATGAATTCCAGGAGCAGTTCTTGGAAATGCAGAAGGAACTGCAAGCCATTCGCGGTCAGGATCTATTTGGAAAAGACACCGCAGATCTCTGCTTGGTCCCAAATGTGAAAGTCCCGCACAAATTTCAAGTGCCCGACTTTGAAAAGTACAAGGGTAACTCTTGCCCTCAAAGCCATCTGGTGATGTACGCTCGGCGAATGTCAGCTCAGACGGAGAATCAGGACCTACTGATTCACTACTTTCAGGATAGTTTAATCGGTGCCGCGTTAAAATGGTACATGGGTTTAAACCGTGCTACGATTAGCACACTCAGAGATCTTGGTACTGCCTTCGTCCAACAATACAAATACAATTTGGACATGGCACCCGACAGAGATAAACTCAGATCAATGTCGCAAAAGGACAAGGAAACCCTTAAGGAGTATGCTCAAAGGTGGCGTGAAATTGCCGCTCAAATTTGTCCACCTCTTGAGGAAAAAGAGATGACCAAGATCTTCTTAAAGACCTTAAGCTCATTTTACTATGACCGAATGGTTGCCAGTGCACCCAGTGATTTCACCGAGATGGTGGGCATGGGCGTACGTCTTGAGGAAGCCGTCCGAGAAGGACGTTTGGTAAAAGACACTGGATCGACGAGCGGTACTAAAAAATACGGTAGTACTCTCCCTATGAAAAAAGAGCAAGATATTGGGAATATCTCTCTCGGAAAGCAAAGGCGTCGATATCAGCCGGTAGCAGCTGTAACTCCTGCTATCAGCCCTGCGCCTATTTCTACGTATCAACCTCAGGTTGCGCAGAGCCAACCTAATCATCAAAGGACATAACAGCCTCTTCAGCAGGCTCGTCCTCCATATAACAACAACCGTGCAACACGGCCACCAGGGTTTGATCCTATACCCATGTCGTACGCAGAGCTGTTTCCATTACTGTTAGCTAAGGGGCACATCCAGACAAAGTTTCCTCTTACAGTACCGGAAAATCCGCTTTTTTGGTTTAAAGTGGATCAAACTTGCCCTTATCATCAAGGAGGACCAGGGCATAACATAGAGACTTATCTCAATTTCAAGTCCGACGTGCAAAAGCTTGTTAGGAGCGGGGTCTTATCCTTCAAGGATACAAATCCTAATGTTCTTACGAACCCGCTGCCTCAACATGACAAGGCTGCAGTCAATTTGATAGAAGGAGAGACTAACAACGTCTATCAAATTCACGATGTACTCTTGTTGAAAACCAATCTGGTCAAGATGCATTGTAAACAAAGTGGATATGGCCATGTGCCACCTCATAACTATCACCAGTGTGATATCTGCTCTAAAGATAACCAAGGATGTTCGGTAGTGCAATCAGCTCTACAGGAACAAATGGATCTCGGATGGATCCAAGAGCACCGAGTTCGAGGAGTTAACATGGTCTACACGAATTATAACTTCATTTAGAACCACGACATTCGTGCAATGAATGTCAACTTGGTGGCAATGCACTCAAGGCAAAGCCAGTATCATAATCTACCGCGACACGATTACAGTTCCTGTCTGACTTGCTCGGTAAACAAACAGGGATGCTCTTTCATACAGGAGGCCCTCGAGCGTCAGATGGATCTTGGATGGATCCAAGACTACCATGATAGGAATTCCTATCAAATCAACATGGTTCAGATCTTTGATATTCGCGTGATGAATACCAACCTGGTAGAGTTACATGCTGAGCAGGTCCGACTCGGATTCTTAATATCACATAATTACCAAAGCTGTAAAGCGGGTTGCGAAAATGATCAAGGTTGTACCGTTGTCCAGGAGGCACTCCAGCACTTGTTAAATCACTGGTGGATGCCAATCTATATGGACGAAGATACCCAGCAAATTAGTATCACTAATGGAAATCCTACTAGATATCAAAGTCAGGATGTTCGGTCGGTGGAAACAGACCTCGTAAGGTTGCACTGCATTCAAAGTGGACATGGTCGGGTGCCACTACACAACTATGAGCGGTGTGGAGTTTGTTCAGTGAACAATCAAGGATGCTACCTCGTACGAGCAGCCCTTCAAAGTCAGTTGGACTACAAAGAGATTCAACCATGCTCAAGTTCTGGATCAGTCAATTATCTCGCTGATCAAATCAAGGATGTTGCGGTAATCTCTGATCATTAGAGGGCTGGGGATATTTGTGCCATCATTCAACTACTTGACGAATCTAAAGTTCCTAACCGGGAACGGATTGAAATTACTTATGATGGTCAGAAAAATTAGAAGGCTCCCATAGTCATCTATCTGCCAGGACCACTACCGTATGAATCAACTAAGGCTATCCCTTACAAATATGGTGCAACAATAGTCGAAAATGGAAAGGAAATTCCATTACCCTCCGTCGTGAATATTGCAGACATCAGTCGTGTAACACGGAGCGGTAGAATCTTCAACCGAGGGGTTGGGGAACCTAACAAGGAAAAGGAACTTCAGACGGAAACTCCTGATCCACCAGTCGGTCAATCCAGTAATCCCGACCTTTCAAAAAATGATGATGAGATGCTGAAGCTCATCCAAAGGAGTGAATACAACATTGTTGATCAACTGTTACAGACTCCTTCAAAGATCTCGGTATTATCACTGTTACTCAGTTCAGAAGTGCATAGGGAGGCTCTACAGAAATTCTTAGACCAAGCCTTTGTGGAACAGGATGTAACCATCAGACAGTTCGATAGCATTGTCTCTAACATCACTTCCTGCAACAATTTGGGATTTAGTGATGAGGAATTACCTGAAGAGGGTCGTCGTCATAACATGGCGCTCAATATCACAGTTAACTTCCAGGGCGATGCATTGGCCAGCGTACTGGTAGACACAGGGTCAGCCTTGAATGTTATGTCGAAGTCCACTTTGATGCAATTATCATTCAAAGGCCCTCCGATGAGAACCAGCGAGGTCGTCGTCAAAGCGTTCGACGGATCCAGAAAAACGGTTATCGGCGAAGTTGATCTTCCCATAACTATCGGTCCTCACACTTTCCAAGTCACTTTCCAGGTCATGGACATCCGGGCAACATACAGTTGTTTATTAGGAAGACCTTGGATACATCAGCCTGGAGCGGTTACTTCAACCCTCCACCAAAAGCTAAAGTTCGTTCAGAACGATCAACTTGTCACGATTTGTGGGGAACAAGCCTTGCTTGTGAGTAACCTATCATCATCTACTTGTGTAGAACCCGAGGAGATTATTGGAACGCAGTTCCAAGCACTGTCGGTAAGCAAAGACAATCAGTTCAAAGGAGGAACCTCAATTTCCTCATATAGAGATGCTATCAAAGCGGTCGAGAGTACCGATACAATTGGATGGGGACAACATGTCATTCCCATTGACAATAAAACAAAGAAGGGTCTTGGTTTTTCTGCAACCTGTACCCAGACAGCTGCTAGCGATGAAAGTCTTCATCCCCTTCAATATTTCTTCCACAGTGGAGGTTTCCTTCACCCAGTGTCTTAAGCGGTTCATGCTATCAATGAGGAAGATCCCTCTGACACGGATGAAGAATGGAAATCCTATTTGAATGAGGACGGTTATATGTCTCAGGAAGAGGTGCCTACGCCTTTTTGCTATCCCGCATAAAGTCCGAGATTTATACCAAGGTCAGATGTCGAAATGATATACCGAGATTGTGATCCGGAAGGATGCCGTGCTCCGCCAAATTCATTAGAGGAGGACACTCTGATGAAAGACAACTTTGACTACAATTACTATGGCCCAATGGATGGTCTGCCAATGTGGCAGCCTTACCCAGGAAACTTGGGGCAAGAGGGTCAGCCGGACAATGAAAATCAGCTGACCGTCATTGAACAAAATACCTGTGTCCCCACCATATCATGGGATCAACACTCAGGTCATCCGGAAACTACTCAACATGAAGATGAATTTGAAATGTTTGCAGGACTTGAATTCATCAACTATGCTTTTCCCGAGGTCAACGTCATCGAGAGTGTCGCTCCCGGGATTTTCATCCAAGTACAAACGCGAAAGTGGCACCGAAACAGAGTCGCCAGCAATGTGTATTTATCCCAAGAGAGGGAAAGGAAACACCGCGTAAACCTGAGAGAAAGGAAAAGCATGGTCTTGCGACCAAGAGAAGTGGGTAAGGGAGTCGGTTACGCGAGAGGAAGGTATTAGCACCCCCTCGCGTCCATCGTACCCGATGGGATCCACGCTTGCTTGTCTCGATCAAAGGGTGTAAAGAAGAGATACTGGAAAGGGGACTGAAAGAAAGAAAGGAGAAAGAAAAGAAAAGGAACGGGAAACAAATGTAGGGAAAATAAAAGAAGTGCTCGCATGGGCCCTACCCCACTGCCTACGTATCTCATCGGGAGCATGAGAATCAGAGCGACGTAGTTCCCCTCACTAGGGGTGGATTGTTTTTTTAGAGAACGGCTTACGTTCTAGCTCAGGTGTTGCAGGCTCGCTGGTCCGAGTGCGTTACCATCTTGCAAGAGAACGAGTAGAAGCGCGTTCGTACGCTAAGAGTGAATGAGGTGAGAAAAGAATTCCCGAAGGAAAGACGTTATTGTTTGTTTTTGTCTTTTAGAAAGAAGTGTTTTGTTATTTGTTTGCATATGATAGTGTATCCAAATCTTAGTCCTTGGAATGTGTACCTTCTCACATTCCAAGATGGAATGAGTAAGAAAGTACACTAAATATGAAGAAGACCCCCACACTTAGTTTCAATTGTCAAGGTTCAAACACACTAGCATACTTGTGTTTATTAAGTGTTTTTGTTGATTAAGAAATGAAGAAGTGTTTTTTATTATTTGCACCTTCAACAAGTATTGCATTTAAGTCCCTCATACAAGATCAAATGTTTAACACATTGACCCAAGATGGGCTATATGCTACACATTCTAAGATTACAAGAGAAGACCCCTTATAATCTTTTCTTTATATGAAAGGCCTAAATGCAATAAATGCCTACCTTTATTATATGTTTTGAATTTTCTTTGAGATGAGAAAAGAGACTCAAGAGAGGAGAAAAGGTAAAACCTATATGGACTAAGACTCAATCCTAATTGAAGATTAAAGGGAGTGATCCTAAAGGTTTGTGAGGTTTCAACCTAAAGTCTAAAGAAAGAAAGAATTAAACAATTCACTTCTAAAGTAGAAGATGAATTGTAACTCACAAGGGGAAAGTGATGAGTTATTAAAAGAAAGCACATAAGTGCTTAACAAAACACAAAATGGAATTGTAAAAGAGAAAGGATAGAAGTTGAATGTGGATTCCTTATCCACACTCAATTGAAACTTACCAAAGCCCCTACATGGTTAGTAAACATGTATAAGAAGTATAAGAAGTAAAAGAACATGTAATGCATCATAAAACTCAAAAGAATTAAATGAGAAAACAAATCCTAGAACCACAACCAGAATGGGCATCATATGGAAACCAATGGTTATTATCATACAAGTGCAAGTGAATAAGCAACAATCATCACCCATTAGCATTTAAACATATTACAAGAAGAAAGGGTAGATGAAAGATGGAAAGAAATGAAGAGGACATGCATAAATGGAACATGTAAATCAACAACCAGAATTGAAACTAAATGGAAAATGGTTTATAAACATCTCAAAAGTATTTATGAATCAACTTCAAGACATTCAAGAAATAATATAAGAAGAATTGAAATGAAAGTTCAAAGAGAAAGTGCAAACAATACATGTTAATGATGCACAAAGTTCAAATTGAAACATCATGTAAAGATGACCTATAATGTGTATCAAAGACCTATAATATCATATGAATGGCTCCTAACATATGCAAATGCTCATACAAATATGCACAAAAGAATTCATGCAAACATGCACTAAAGATTACAATGATATAACATGTCATAATGCCTTAAATGAAATGCATCAAGCAAAAATCAAATGTCCTCATGAAAATTATGAAAACATGGTATTGGAGTTCACTAATCAGAGATAAATCACATATCAAAATAGCATATCAAAATTCAAAGCAAAATGACTTCAAACAAAGCAATTAGGTCAAATTGAAACATCATGCAAAGTGGTACAAATATAGGCATCAAGACATGTAATAAAGTGACCTAAAAAATCAAACAAAAATCATATAACATGCTTCAATGTATTAGTGAGTCAATGCAAAAAGAATCATGTCAAAACAGTTGGTAATGAGCAAGAACAAAATTAAACAAATTCAAGTATCACAATTAGAAAGCACACAAATGGAAATTCAAAGAAAATCATGGAACAGGGGTAAAAATGTCATAAAATCATGAGATAAAAATGTCAAAAATTTTCTAAATGTCTTGAGAATGTTCATGAATTTTTGTAGAATTTTCTTATGTAATTTTGAAATTTTAAAAATTAGAAATGAAATGTGCACAAAACAAATAACAATAAAAGAAATGAAATGAGAGAGGGAGGTGCAAGCATAGCAAATATTCAGTTCAATTCAATTGGGCTTGAAAACATGGGGGTGTGGGTAGCAATCTGAATAGGTCCATTTCTGCGCATAACATGTTAACAACCATGTGCTTCAGTCAACACAATGTCAAAGCAATCACAACCATGAGATCAAGTCAAGTCAAACAAGCAGTCAACGTAATCATGATCAACACACACGCGTGAGGGAACACATAACATACCATGCACTGCACCACACGTTGCATAAGTGAATTCAGAAAATAGGCACGTGAGGTGCATGCTTCTTTTAATGCGCTGGCAATGTTTCACGCGTTGGATCAACAAGATCAAACGGCTGTAACTCCAACTGGCAAGAAAAACCCTAGAACGAAGCTACCGGCCGGAGAGGGACCTCCGGTCACCTTCTCCGGCGAGAACCACCACCTGAAACTCTCACATCTCACAAAAATCCACAAATATGGTACCAAATTGAAGCTGAGCTTATGTAGGTTAAGAATTCACTCCCAAAAACAACATGTCATGCACTCATAGCAAGAACAGAGGAGATGAATTTGTGCCCTAAGTTTTGCAACTACGCCTTTAAAAGGCCTATCAACTAGCCGGAGTTAGGAATGCTCCTATTGAGCTGAAACCAACAAGAAACAAGTGATAATGAAGAGAAATCGTGCAATCAAAGTTCAAGAACTCAAACCTGAAGTGGATGAAGCTTTGAGTACACAAGAATACCAGAGGAAACTGCTCCTTCCTTGAGCTTCACTTGGCCAAATAAAGGCTTTCCACTTTTGAAAAACGATGATGGATATGGATTTGCAATGATGCTAATCTTGCAGAAATGGAGTTGCTCTAGTTGTTCTTGATTCAACCACACCAAAACAATGAGCAATGGAAGCACAATGGAGTTGAGATCGTGGAGAAGAAAATGAGCAAAATCAGAGAGAGTGAGAGAAAAGTTCTGAAGTGAGTGAGAGAAATGAGTGTTGTTATGAGAAATGTGAGTGAGATTTGATTTTATAGTGTGAGTTAGAAGTGAACCATAGGTGGTTAAGTGAGTGAGTTGTGGTGAGTTATCATGGTTAAAGTGAGTCCATCCTAACTAACTGAGTCAAGTCAGTTAGGGGACGAGTTATCAATGGCTGTGCTAAGGTGAGGTGGATGTTTAGAGTGTTATGGTGGAGATTAATTGAATAAAGAAAACTCATATATGCTGCAACAACATAAACTTGTTCTACAAGCTTTCTCCTTCCATTTCCATGTATAGTGAGGCACGTGATGTGGTGTTCATGAAAAGTGTTTGGTTTAAAAGGGCAATGGATGAATGGTATGAGTAATGCACGTGCAAGCTGGGTAATAACAACATCAACAACATTTGTTTTTTCTGGTTTTTTATGGCAGTTTGGAACAATGGAGATATGGTGGTTTTGGTGATGATTTTGTCTCTACCCAATGGGTGGTTTGATGTGTTTTTGAGGTCATTGGAAAGAAGAATCATAATAGAACAACTTTGGTATGAGAAATGAATTGAATTGAGGCTTGGAATAGGTTGAAAAAAGGATTGGAACACACAAATTTGGAACTGATATAAGGGCGTGGCACATGGTCGTTTGACAAAGCAACATGGCACTTAGGTTTTCAGCATGATCATAGTAAATTGGACCCATCATAACTTCTCAACCTTTGATCAAATGAAAAAATCATAAACACCACTTTTGAAGATCTCACATAGAGGAACAACTTTCATGTTGAAAGATTTTTCATTTGAGGCCTCTAACCATGAGTAATTGATCAATACATTTGGCCCACCATGTGTTTGTGAAAATGACTGCGCGCGACCTGAAACTTGCCCAAGCTGACTTGCATTTTGCCCAAGTTTCCCTCAACTTTGATCATCTATAACTCTCTCAATTTTTATCCAATGGAGATGTTCTACACATGGATTTAAAGCTTAAAACAAGATCTTTCATTGAGGCAGAGTGGATTTCTCATTTGGTGCTCCAAATTTGAATGGCCTTGGTTCAAATTCTGATGCAAAATGGCCAAAACTTGCTATTTTTAGTAACCCTTCTTCATCCAAAAATGGCAACTTTCCACATCTTGATTTTTTCATGATTCCTTTGGAGTTTCTTGATCAAATTTTGTACATTGGACATATGTAACATGAATTTCATGATTTTGGGCTCAAAAAGTCAAGAGTTGACTTTTTCCTCTGATTATTTGACTTGGCCCCAAATTTCCTGATTTTTGATCTTTCTTCCAATTGAACCACTTCTAAAACCAATTGAGATGCAATTTTCCACATACATACACTTAAGGACATATGGAATACCATGACATCAAGTTTTGTCCAAAAAATCAGAGATATCCTGATTTTATTAGAAACCCTAATTTTGACCCTCTCTGGTTAGGAGGAAATTGCACATCTTCCAAATCCAAATTCCTCAGAGTATGTTGTGTATCCTCTTAAAGGATGATGAGAAATGCCACTTGAGAATGATTTTGAATCAATGAGCTATCTCTTTGGAGGGTTTTCCTTCAATTTTTGAACCTCTTGCATAGTAAAAGATGTAGTGCTTCAATCTCCCATTGAATCTCACTTCCTTGAGGTTTTGGAAGATCAATTGAGATAGTATGAGACATGAGAGACCTCTTGGCTTGCCTAGAGCCAACTTGATTGACCTTTTTGTGTTTTGAATGATTCCTTGATTATCCACCTTCCACCTGATCACATGCCCTGATGGTAAGAAGGATGCCATGCTTCATTTTTCTATGTTAAATGCAATGTAATGTTAATGAGGTGGATATGATATGATAAATGATAATGCCATGCTATGATGACAAAAAGGGAGAGCAAATTTTGGGGTATTACAGCTGCCCCTATTCAAGCGCTGTAGACCTGAATGCCTGAAAGCAAATGCTTTCGGACTTTCAAGGTATATAGTGATTGAATACCAAAAGTAACCAAAAATTTGCTCTGGGTGAAGAAGAAAAGGGATATAAACCCAACGAGACTGCTGGATTGAATCCTCGATGAAACGTCGGAGAGATCTGTCTTTTGAACGATGCCAGACGACTACTGGCTTGCCACGCTGATGGTGGACTTTAATACTGTCTTTTTGAACGACGCCAGACGACTACTGGCTTGCCACACTACTGGTGGACTTTGGAAATGTCTTTTTGAACGACGCCAGACGACTACTGGCTTGCCACACTACTGGTGGACTTTGGAAATGTCTTTTATGCAATTCCAGACGGCTACTGGCCTGCCACACTACTGGTGGACTTTGATAATGTCTTTTATGCAATTCCAGACGACTACTGGCCTGCCACGCTACTGGTGGACTTTGCAGCTTCGTGCCACCCGAAGATGGACTTTTGCCAATCCACTGTTGGACTTTTGCCACCCGAAGACGGACTTTTGCCAATCCACTGTTGGACTTTTAGAATATGCCACCCTTAGATGGACCTTTGCCAATCCACTGTTGGACTTTCAGCTGCTTTGCCACCCGAAGATGGACTTTTGCCCATCCACTGTTGGACTTTTGGAATTTGCCACCCTTAGATGGACCTTTCGCCAATCCACTGTTGGACTTTTGCCACCCGAAGACGGACTTTTGCCAATCCACTGTTGGACTTTTAGAATTTTAAAATCGAATTACTCTCTGCCTCTGCGCCAGACATCTCTGCCGACTCTGCTGAGGAACCACAATCAATGATTTAATCTCGGAGACTCCTAAAAGGATAATATCTCTGCTGGCGAATGGATGAACAATCCGTCTGCTTCGAATTGTCAAGCTTGCCAAAAATAAATTGGACTTTAAGATATGAGGGAATGACGACTCTGCCAGGAATTATTCCATCTGTTTGGGGGAACGAATTCTGGTCACAGCGATTCCGCTGGGGATGAGAATTTTTAAATGACGTCCTGCTGGGGAAATGAGCCATTAAAACTCTGCTTGGGGATTTATTCAACCCAAGATCCTTTATAGGGATTATCAACCTTCTGACCCGGCTGGGGAAAGGCTGTACCATCCTTGTTGAGGAATAGATTCTGTCGATCTGATAAACCTCTGCGAAGAGAACAACAACTCAGCTGGAAGTTGCTGACAAGATTCGATGCTGACCTCTGTGAGGATACCATGACCAGAGATACGATCTTGCTGGGTATCAGGGCTACTCTGCCAGGGATATGCAAATCCTGGTTAGAACATTCTACTGCAACTTGCTAGAAAGAGTCCTTAGAGATCTGTTGGGGAAACCCAAAGCAAATCCACAGTAGTCTGCTGAAGAATATGACTGTCAAGCTTAGGATGAGTACCACAATGCCCCATGTTAGGCGAGCTTTCCCTTTGGACGATTCCGTTGGGGATGACGAGTTTATAACAAACTCTGCTGGAGAAAACTGCTTTAAAGCGTCTCGTGTTGGGGAATGCCTTTTGAGAGGATTTTACAGAAGACCAACTGTCCTCAAACTCTACTGGGGATGATCAACACTTCATGATGGGGAACCAAACAATTTGTCCCCTAAGAGGATGTCATAAGAGGATTTTACAGAAGATTTAGCTTCTTCAAACTCCTGCGACTTCGCTGGGGATAATGACCATCAGTTTCGGTGTCGACGAGACCACCCTTTTGGGGAACCTGTGACCGTTATCGACACAGAAAAGCTAGTAGTTGTTGGAAGTACTGAATGAGAGAATCGACTTAATAAGATGCAACGGTACCCAGTTGAACTTAATTCACTGATATCGACCCGTTATGAACAATCGTCGACCGAACGATGAACGCCGATCTCCTTACCCATAATTGCCCCAGTCTTTTGCGTGGGGTGATTTATTGCTGGTCTTGTGCTTAAAATCATCTGCACCTGCTACCTGCATCAAAAGAATATGCCCACATGCCCCGAATATTGCGTGGCTAGAATCCACCATCCGGGAGTATTCAACATTCGAAGTAATTTCAAATATTTTTTCTGCGCATGTTATTGCAAGGCTGCCATGTTTTCAAATGCAATGTTTTATCAAAAATTAGGACGTTTTTGCAAACAAAGCAATAAAACAAAAATAGAAAACTTTTTATTGAAATTCAATTTATTGACTGAGAGCCCAGAATAGGCAATTACATCCGGAAGCAATCCCTGGAAAGAGGTGATCGCTGAAAATTGAGAAAAGAAACTATCCTAATGGCAATGTGAAAACGGAATTCCACTGAGTTTCCATTCTGTTATGACCAGTATGTCTTCAAAACTCCCCGACCTTGCCTTTTGAGGAATGATCAGACCGATTCCTATTCTTCAGAACGTCAGTTGTTCAAACGGTAATGGGTACAGATAACTCAGACTGTAGTCATTCGCTTAAATCCCTCTTTTGTGTGGACCGCCCTTTCAGGTTTTCGATCCACCAGGATACCCTTTTTTGCCTAAGTTGCCCTTTCGGGTTTTCAACTTACCGGGTGTACAATTTTTTCAATTATATCCCTAATTTTTGCCCGAACCTTATTCTGTTTTTGGTTCGCCGGGATGCCCTTTTTTGCCTGGATTTTTTTATTTTTATTATCCAGCGGGTCTATTCATGCGAAGTATTTTTTGACTACGTCCGAGTTGACAGGGGATGAAAAGTCTTCGCCATCCATGGTTGTAAGCAATAAAGCTCCGCCCGAAAAGACCTTTTTAACCACGAATGGACCTTCATAGTTAGGAGTCCATTTGCCCCTGTGATCTGTATTGGGAGGAAGGATCCTTTTGAGTACCACATCTCCGACTTTATAAACCCGAGGACGCACCTTCTGGTCAAATGTCTGCTTCATTCTGCGCTGATATAGTTGCCCATGACATACAGCCGCCAATCGCTTTTCCTCAATAAGGCTCAGCTGATCAAATCTGGCTCGTACCCATTCAGCTTCATCTAGCTTAACATCCATCATAACTCTGAGGGACGGAATCTCTACTTCAACCGGTAGCACTGCCTCCATACCATATACAAGCGAGAATGGGGTTGCCCCAGTGGATGTGCGTACCGACGTTCGATACCCATGCAAAGCAAATGGTAACATCTCATGCCAATCTTTGTACGTGACAACCATCTTCTGTACAATCTTCTTGATATTTTTGTTGGCCGCTTCGACCGCGCCATTCATCTTTGGGCGGTACGGAGAAGAATTGTGATGTTCGATTTTGAAGTCCCGGCATAACTCAGCCATCATCTTATTATTCAAATTAGAACCATTATCAGTAATGATTCTTTCGGGAACTCCATATCGGCAAATGATATCCCGTTTTAAGAAACGAGCGACCACTTGCTTTGTAACATTGGCATAGGATGCGGCTTCAACCCATTTGGTGAAGTAATCAATTGCCACCAAGATGAAACGATGACCATTGGAAGCTGTAGGCTCAATCTTTCCGATCATATCAATGCCCCACATGGCAAACGGCCAAGGCGACGACATGATACTCAACGGATTTGGAGGCACATGCACCTTGTCTGCATAGATCTGGCATTTATGGCATTTGCGGGCATATTTGCAACAATCTGACTCCATAGTCAACCAATAATATCCCGACCTTAACAACTTTTTAGCCATTGCCTGCCCTCCGGCATGAGTACCGAAAGAGCCTTCGTGCACTTCAATCATCAACAAGTCTGCTTCATGTCTATCCACACATCTAAGCAGGACCGTGTCAAAATTTCTTTTATACAGCACGCCATCTTTATTCAAGAAGAAACTACCAGCTAACCTTCTCAACGTCTTCCTGTCTTTGGACGATGCCCCGGACGGGTACTCTTGACTTTTCAAGAAACACTTAATGTCATGAAACCATGGCTTGTCATCAGACGTTGCATCTACCGCAAACACAAATGCTGGTCTGTCAAGGCGGGATACCTCAATCTTAGGTACATGGTTCCATCCTTGCACTTTGATCATGGAAGACAAAGTGGCCAAGGCATCAGCGAACCTATTCTCATCTCGAGGAATGTGGTACAGTTTCGCTGTTGTGAAAAACGTCAGCAATCTCCTTGTATAATCTCTATACGGCACTAGATTTGCTTGGTGCGTGTACCAACTCCCCTTCACTTGATTGATTACCAAAGCTGAATCACCAAATATATCAAGGGTCTTAATCCGTAGATTAATCGCCTCCTCGATCCCCATTATACAAGCTTCGTACTCTGCTTCATTGTTGGTGCATCCGAAAGTTATTCGTGCAGTGAAAGGCATATGAACACCTTCCGGCGTGATAAGAACTGCTCCAACTCCGCACCCATTCATATTGACAGCCCCATCAAACATCAAACTCCATTTGGATTCAGGGTCTGGCCCCTCCTCCGGAAGTGGTTCCTCGCAGTCTTTAGCTTTGAGAAACATGATGTCCTCATCAGGGAAGTCAAATTTCATGGGTTGGTAATCATCAATCGGCTGTTGCGCAAGATAGTCAGACAAGATACTTCCTTTGATGGCTTTTTGTGAAGTGTACTGAATGTCATACTCTGTCAAGACCATTTGCCACCGTGCAACTCTGCCTGTCAATGCTGGTTTCTCGAAAATATACTTGATAGGATCCATTTTTGAAATCAACAAGGTCGTGTGCCTAACCATATATTGCCTCACTCGCTTAGCGGCCCATGCAAGCGCACAGCATGTCTTTTCAAGCATTGAGTATCGGGACTCACAATCATTGAACTTTTTGCTCAGGTAGTAAATAGCATGCTCCTTCCTACCTGTCTCGTCATGTTGACCGAGAACACAACCCATGGAACCTTCAAGCACTGTCAGATACATTATCAGCGGTCTCCCTTCAACTGGAGGCATTAAAATCGGAGGTTCCTGCAAGTATTCTTTTATCTTATCGAATGCCAATTGGCAATCGTCATTCCACCTGACCGTTTGATCTTTCCTTAACAATTTAAATATTGGCTCACACGTGGCTGTTAGGTGAGATATGAACCTTGCAATGTAGTTCAATCTACCCAAGAAACCACGAACCTCTTTTTCTGTTCTTGGTTCAGGCATTTCTTGTATTGCTTTCACCTTGGCAGGATCAACCTCGATTCCTCTTTCGCTCACAATGAAACCCAGTAACTTTCCAGAACGCACCCCAAACGTGCACTTGTTTGGATTTAATCTCAGACGGAACTTTCTCAACCTTTCAAACAGCTTTTTCAGGTTAACCAGATGTTCCTCTTCTGTTCTCGACTTGGCAATCATATCATCTACATAACATTCGATCTCCTTATGAATCAAGTCATGAAACAATGTCACCATCGCCCGCTGGTACGTTGCCCCTGCGTTTTTCAACCCAAAAGGCATTACTTTATAACAATATGTACCCCACGGAGTAATGAACGTGGTCTTCTCCATGTCTTCAGGTGCCATCTTGATCTGGTTGTACCCGGAGAAACCGTCCATAAATGAGAACACTGAAAACTGAGCTGTATTATCGACCAGCACATCAATATGAGGTAGTGGAAAATCATCTTTCGGGCTAGCTTTATTAAGATCTCGATAATCCACACACATTCTCACTTTTCCATCTTTCTTCGGTACTGGCACGATGTTGGCTACCCATGGAGGATACTTTGTCACAGCAAGAAAACCAGCATCCCACTGCTTCTGGACTTCCTCCTTAATCTTTAAAGCCATGTCGGGGTGAGTCCGACGAAGTTTCTGCTTGACTGGCGGACATTCTTCTCTTACTGGCAGTCTGTGCACGACAATATCCGTATCCAACCCCGGCATGTCTTGATACGACCAGGCGAAGATGTCAACATACTCGCGCAACATTTCCATCAAAGTTTGCTTCACATCTGCTTGCAAGCTGGCACCAATCCTGATCTCTTTCTTGGCGTCCTTGGTACCAATATTGATGATTTCTACAGTCTCCTGATGAGGCTGGATGACCCTTTCCTCTTGTTTCAACAATCTGGCCAGTTCTTCAGAAAGCTCACAATCTTTCCCATCCCCTTCTTCGGCTTGATAAATCGGATTGTCAAAGTTATACATGGCCATATCAAAATCGTTATCAGTGGTATCCGGAGGATCAAGTCTGCATGAACGGGTTCATGCCTTATTTTAGAATTTATTTTTAAGCAAAACAAAAGAAAATGAAACATTGCCATTTTATATTTTTTTGTGCAAAAATAAAAACTGAAAGACAGAGAACAAAATTTGATTGCAAAACGTCCTTTATTAATGATTAAACATTGCAAATGCAACCATGGTGGCCCTACAAATGAATCTATACGCCTTGGGCAGAGCGCAAGATTTTGTCATGCATTATGGTTGGAAAAAACAAAGAAAAATTACTCTGTCTGAAGAGTAACCCGGATGACTTCTTCAACGAACCAGTTTTGCACTTGTTGTCCCGGAACATGAGGGCGTACCCAGTTGTCCAGGTCACAATCACTGTCAACACTATCCTCCGTGGCTGCACAAGACTGGTCCATGTAGATAATTCCCCCACTATTGAAAGTAATAGGTCCCCTGCTCCCCGCATCTGAGGTTGTAGAGGGATGATAACCAATACCAAATTTGTCTTCCTTCATTGGGGTCTCTATCAACCTGCCCCAACCTTGGGCGTTGCCTGCCCTGACGACTTCGACAGCTTGTTTGTAAGATGAAATGGAGGTACCAGCCCCAACTGGTACAGAAGAAGACCCAGGTGCATCGTCAATATTGACTGCTTCAAATGATTGGCACAACATCTCATGAATTTCCCCATCCATTTCAATGTACTTGAACGTAGACAAGTGACTCACAAAGATGTCTTCTTCCCCACACACTGTCACAACCTGCCCTTCAAACTCATACTTCAGCTTTTGATGTAGAGTAGAAGTAACAGCCCCGGCTCCGTGAATCCAAGGGCGTCCCAATAGGCAGCTATATGCAGGTTGTATGTCCATTACATGGAACGTGGATTTGAATACCTGTGGTCCAATTTGTACGGGCAATTCCACCTCACCAAACACAGATCGTCTAGTTCCATCGAATGCTCTGACCACCAATTCACTAGGCCTTAAGATCAAACCGTCAACTTCCAGCTTCATTAATGCCTTCTTGGGCAAGACATTGAGTGATGACCCAGTGTCTACCAGTACATGAGATAACACTGCGCCCTTACACTCCATCGTGATATGCAAAGCCTTATTATGGTTTCTTCCTTCAACCGTCAGATCTCTACTTGTAAAGCCCAAGCCATGGCTAACATTAACATTGGAGATTACGCCCTCGAGCTGATTAACAGTAATTTCTTGTGGCACGTACGCACTCTTCAACACTTTCAACAACGCCTGCCGGTGCGCATCAGAGCACATCAATAGTGACAAGATTGAAATCTTTGAAGGGGTCTGATTCAGTTGGTCCACGATCTTATAATCGCTTTTCTTGATTATCTTCATAAATTCTTCCATTTCCTTATCAAAAGTAATCTTTGTCTCTGCTTCAGGTGAAGGCTCACTTTCAACCACCTGTTTACCCTTAGCCTTTGCTGCAGCTTCTACCTCCTTATCACTTCTCAAGGTTGGGGGAGCGAACAACCTTCCACTCCTTGTAAAACCCCCTACACCCCCTACGTTATCAATATTTGGGCTGACTGACGACTCAACTTCCTGCTTTTTACCTTCGTAATATACATCTGCCCCATAGTGCCATGGGATAGCCTTCGTAGACGTGAACGGAATTGGTCCTGGCACCGTGATAGTGACAGGACTGGGCCTTTCTGGCGCAACACTCGCCACGGGAACTGCATTGACCGGCATTTGAATCTCAGCGGGAGTGTAATAGATGGTCACGGTTGATATCTCATCAGTGTCTTTCACGACTCTGTCGAACTGTAGACATCCTTCATCGATCAGATTCTGTAAACCCATCTTCAACTTATCACAGCCGTTCTCCTGATTCATGCACTCAGAGCAATCTTGATTACAGCCCGGGAACACCTGTCCCTTCAATAAACGATCTTTTACCACCAACAAAGAAGTTTTCACTTGATGGATATCTGTCACCAGATTCAATCTCCTCCCATCTTCAATAGCGTACACATTTGCTGCACTATGATCAGGCATGGGATGCTGAGTAATATTAGGAGTGGGAGAGAAATTGATGGCTTTAGCATCAATCAAATCTTGTACTTTATGATGGAAAGCCCAGCATTTTTCAATGGAGTGCCCCTGAGCACCTGAGTGGAACTCACAACGAGCATTAGCATCGAAGTTAGGTGGCAGGTTTCCAGCAACCGGAGCTTTCATAGTACGGAGTTCTACCAACTTTAACTCGAGTAGCCGGGGGCAACAGCGCGGCATAAGTCATAGGGAGAGGATCCATCTTACGATCCCTCTGTCTAGACCTTTGCTGGAAAAAAGGTTGTTGATGTTGAACTTGTTGTTGGGGTTGTTGTTTCTGAACAGACGGTGTGGGGATTGTTACAGCATCTACCTGATAATAAGCTCGAGAACGCCCTCTGCCTCGTCCTCTAAACACAGCATTCGTATCACCTTCTCGTCTTTTCTAGTTACTAGCAAACGGTTTCTTCGTCCCCGAAGAGCCAGCCCCACTCACATCCTGGATCTTTCCAAGCTTTAACAGACTTTCTATTCTTTCTCCCGCAATCACAATATCAGCAAATCCCGTTGACGGACAAGCAGCTAATCTATCCAGATAGGCCCCTTGCAAGGTGCCCATGAACATATCTGCCATTTCTCTGTCTGACAAGGGAGGTTGAACCTGGGCAGCCATTTCCCTCCACCTCTGTGCATATTCTTTGAAACTCTCCTTGGCATTTTGTGACAATCCCTGCAATTGGGTGCGGTTGGGCGCCATGTCAATATTATATTGGTATTGCTTCAGGAACGCTTCTGCCAGATCTTTCCAATTCTTCACAGCAGCTCTACTCAACTTCATGTACCAGGTCAAAGACGCCCCCGCCAGACTGTCCTGAAAATAGTGCATCCATAGCTTCTCGTCATCCGTATGGGCTGAAATCTTCCCAAAGTAAGCTTGAAGATGCGTTTGGGGACACGCATTGCCGTGATACTTATCAAAAGTGGGAGGTTTGAACTTAGGGGGAATTCTGACTCCTGAGACCAGCCCCAAGCTGGTAACATCAATACCCATAGAGTTCTTGCATTCTATGGCCCTGATCTTCTCTGCTAACTCATCATACCTTCGATCCCCTTGTAACCCACATCAGCATCCAGCAGAGTAAATTGGTCTTCCAGAGTATCTTCAAGAGTAACACCAGCCTGCCTACCATTTCCATTACCCCGATTGTTACCACCAGGAGGAGGGTTGCCACCGGGGGGAGGAATGCCATGTCCCTGTGAATTGTCATGATGATCACCTTCGGGCCCATTGTCGGGACGCTCTACCAGAAGCCTCAGTCTCTCCTGATTTTGCGCCATGCCAGTCATGAGGGTCATGAACTGGTCCATACGCGCCCTCATTTCCGCCAAATCACTTTGCACTTGATCCATGATTCTTACTTGATTCCTTCGCGTCGAATATCGGTGAATATGACTCTCCGCTATACTGCCTGAAGCCAAATAAAGGTTAGAGACCCCGCAACGAGTACCTGAAAAGCAAGTAACAAAGAATGCAAAATGATATGCAATGCCATGCAATGCCATGTTTGTCATTTCCGAGGTGCTTTATACCCTGATTCCAATCCCACCACAGAAATCTGAAGACCAGAAATTGTGATATAAAGAGACGTGTCGTGGTCATGTGCTTGTGTGCGGCTATCTGATAAGAAATAATCCTGAATAAAACTGCTCATACTCATTCAACAAAATATTCAAGTACATTTAAGAAAGGTTCAACCGCAAATGCAATACAAGGAAAAAAAATGGATCCATCAACAAGCCTGATGGTAGCCATTAACAACAATATACAGGGAAAAGAACATCAATCTGACAATTCCACATCCTTCAGCTTATCACTTGAATACTTGATTTCCTCAAAAAGTATACGGGTACGCTGGTGATTCGGCTTTTCAATCATCTCTTTGATCAAGACATCCCTTTTCTCAAGAGCTTCAGTTAAAGAACCCATATGCAGCATCAGAGCTTCGTCATCACACACTCCTTTGTGTCTCTTTATGCTGGCTTGCGTCTTGAGTATTTCCCTTTCTATCATGACTTCTTCAAGCTCTTTCTTGGTATTCTTCAACTGGCTTCTAGCTTCTTCTAACTGTTCTTGACTTTTACCAAGACTTTCCCGATACTTTCTCCTCTGCTCATGTGCCTTTTTAAGCTCCTCGTCTTTAGTCTTCGACTGATCCTTTAACTCGGCATTTTCAATTCTGACTTCATCCCAAGCTTGACGAAGTTGAGCTAATGAATCCTTGCTTCGGGCTAAAGCCTGTTTTGTAATCTTGTGAGCCTGACTAGTGTCATCTGCTCCCAAAGTAAGTTTCCGAAAGTACCGAGCTCGGTCATCAAAATCTTCCTCTTTGTCAGCCAAGGTTTTTTCCGCTTTCAAGGCTCTCTTTTCCAACTCTTTGTTGTCAGCTAGAGCTTTCTGAAGACATCTGCTCATTCCAGAATTCTCTATCTGCAACTCTCTGACCATTTTCTTCCACTTCTCACATTCTTCAATAGCCACCATAGTGGGTTGTTCTGGCTGTACTGCACATAAAAGAGGTCCCCTTGAAAAGGGTAAAAGCAATTCCTTTACTTTCGTCTCAATCCACCTGTCATATTCAGGATAAGATCTACAATCTCCTTTTCCAAAAACTGCTTTTCCAATTTTGTGCTTATCTTTCCAAGCATTCACTACTTCTACCACCTTCGCATCTTTAGTTCCTGTAAAGAATAAAGATTCTTCCACATCTTGCTCTGTAGGAGGATCCCTGGAAGCATACCCAAACTGTCGGACGGCCAAAACTGGATTATAATTGATCCCTCCTTTTCTGCCAATCAAAGGCACATTTGGAAAATTTCCGCATCTTGTGACAAGCTCCATTCTCAACAACCGGTGATCAAACCATACAATGTTATCAGCAGTTAAACTCATCAATCGTTTAGACCATTTCGCCACATCTTTGGTTTCCACAAAGGCACCTGTCTGAGGCAAATGTTTGAAAAACCAATGACTCAGCAGTGGAGTACAACAACTAACAGATCCTCCCCTCCTTTTCTCATTCTTATAGTGCACGGAATGATAAAAATCTCCTAACAAAGTAGGGACTGGATTTTTAAGAACGAAAACTCTTGTCGCTTGCATATCCACAAAGTCTTGCTGATTGGGAAAGAAAACTAGGCCATATATGCAGAGAGCCAGAATGGAATTGTAAACCGTCCAGTTTTTAGCACTTGCAGCCTCTTGGGCCTGTCCAGACAGAAATTCTAAAGGAAATCCGCTAACTCCATTTTTACTGCTCACACCACTCTTTATCACTGCCTGATCCATTTGTAAAGCAGCAGCAATTTCTTTTACGCTGGAAGAACTACCAGAGAAGAATGGTATTGCCGACGTGATCGGAATTCCCAAAATAAATGAGAATTCTTCCAGTGTTGGCATCAAAATGTAATCTGAAAAAAGAAAGCACCTCAACGAAGGCTCGTAGAACTGCAGCAGAGTGTGCAAGGCATCATGTTCATACTTGGTGATTGTACGGACCATCCCAACCAAATTCCCGTAGCTCTTCTGAAACCTATCAAGAATACCCGGACCAGCCATATCTATAACTTTGAGCAATGAATCCAAAACAGGATCTGGAAACTTGTAAGACACATTGTTCTTTCTCTCGGCAACGATCTCTGTTGAACCCATGGTTTGGAATCAGAAATGTATTATGCACCTGAAAATGACAAACATAACTGTTATGATATGATAATGCAATGCAAAAGGGCATGTGATCAGGTAATCAAGTGTCTGTGTCTGTATTGAACTGTGTGCACTGTGTCTCTGTATCGAATCTGGCAATATCTGAGATGAACACTCAAATCACTGTCATAGGATACAATGTCTGAAAATCATCATAGAATCACGAGTAAGGTAGGTAGGAGGCTGGGTTTCCTGCAAACCTGTAAACATCCCGCCCATGCTCACATGTGGTTCTTAGAAAATAAGGCTTGTCAGCTTCGGAGGTTTGAGAAGCAATAGCACATTCAGCCCGTAGGATACAATGCTATGCCAATCAAAGAGGTCGTCCACTGACTCCCCTTAGAAAATAAAGGTCATCCTATGCAAGTTCCAAAGTGGGCCCTCGGGTGCGAATGGGTTTGCCACAGAATGTGGTCTGCCATTGTCACCACTAAAGAGGGATATTTCCACTAAGGTCCTCATGATCGGTCACTAGAGTCGACAGCTCTCTAGATCTACATCCTGGAATACGCAAGATGCGCATGCCACGACGTGTCCCAAGATAGCCTCGTCTAGCTGTGAATTTCGTGAACACCCAACGCACTCCAAACGGCACGTAGGTCCCACTACTCTCCACTCTAATTCTAAGTGTATACTCAAGCCTGTGTAATGGGCTTATCTCTCAGAAATCCCATCCCGCCAAACAGAAAATAGCACAGTCCAACACAACAGTAATAATATGATGTGTAATGCTAAAAAGCAGTAAATACAGTAACGTACAGTAAAGCAGTAAATAACCATACAATAAAATGGTAAATATAGCACAACAGTAAACACCCAATGAAAGAAAAACAGACAAGCGCTAGGATTGACTTGCTTAGGATGGACCAGCAATAGGTCAACCTTATGTCCCCAGCAGAGTCGCCAGCTGTCGCTCCCGGGATTTTCATCCAAGTACAAACGCGAAAGTGGCACCGAAACAGAGTCGCCAGCAATGTGTATTTATCCCAAGAGAGGGAAAGGAAACACCGCGTAAACCTGAGAGAAAGGAAAAGCATGGTCTTGCGACCAAGAGAAGTGGGTAAGGGAGTCGGTTACGCGAGAGGAAGGTATTAGCACCCCCTCGCGTCCATCGTACCCGATGGGATCCACGCTTGCTTGTCTCGATCAAAGGGTGTAAAGAAGAGATACTGGAAAGGGAACTGAAAGAAAGAAAGGAGAAAGAAAATAAAAGGAACGGGAAACAAATGTAGGGAAAATAAAAGAAGTGCTCGCATGGGCCCTACCCCACTGCCTACGTATCTCATCGGGAGCATGAGAATCAGAGCGACGTAGTTCCCCTCACTAGGGGTGGATTGTTTTTTTAGAGAACGGCTTACGTTCTAGCTCAGGTGTTGCAGGCTCGCTGGTCCGAGTGCGTTACCATCTTGCAAGAGAACGAGTAGAAGCGCGTTCGTACGCTAAGAGTGAATGGGGTGAGAAAAGAATTCCCGAAGGAAAGACGTTATTGTTTGTTTTTGTCTTTTAGAAAGAAGTGTTTTGTTATTTGTTTGCATATGATAGTGTATCCAAATCTTAGTCCTTGGAATGTGTACCTTCTCACATTCCAAGATGGAATGAGTAAGAAAGTACACTAAATATGAAGAAGACCCCCACACTTAGTTTCAATTGTCAAGGTTCAAACACACTAGCATACTTGTGTTTATTAAGTGTTTTTGTTGATTAAGAAATGAAGAAGTGTTTTTTATTATTTGCACCTTCAACAAGTATTGCATTTAAGTCCCTCATACAAGATCAAATGTTTAACACATTGACCCAAGATGGGCTATATGCTACACATTCTAAGATTACAAGAGAAGACCCCTTATAATCTTTTCTTTATATGAAAGGCCTAAATGCAATAAATGCCTACCTTTATTATATGTTTTGAATTTTCTTTGAGATGAGAAAAGAGACTCAAGAGAGGAGAAAAGGTAAAACCTATATGGACTAAGACTCAATCCTAATTGAAGATTAAAGGGAGTGATCCTAAAGGTTTGTGAGGTTTCAACCTAAAGTCTAAAGAAAGAAAGAATTAAACAATTCACTTCTAAAGTAGAAGATGAATTGTAACTCACAAGGGGAAAGTGATGAGTTATTAAAAGAAAGCACATAAGTGCTTAACAAAACACAAAATGGAATTGTAAAAGAGAAAGGATAGAAGTTGAATGTGGATTCCTTATCCACACTCAATTGAAACTTACCAAAGCCCCTACATGGTTAGTAAACATGTATAAGAAGTATAAGAAGTAAAAGAACATGTAATGCATCATAAAACTCAAAAGAATTAAATGAGAAAACAAATCCTAGAACCACAACCAGAATGGGCATCATATGGAAACCAATGGTTATTATCATACAAGTGCAAGTGAATAAGCAACAATCATCACCCATTAGCATTTAAACATATTACAAGAAGAAAGGGTAGATGAAAGATGGAAAGAAATGAAGAGGACATGCATAAATGGAACATGTAAATCAACAACCAGAATTGAAACTAAATGGAAAATGGTTTATAAACATCTCAAAAGTATTTATGAATCAACTTCAAGACATTCAAGAAATAATATAAGAAGAATTGAAATGAAAGTTCAAAGAGAAAGTGCAAACAATACATGTTAATGATGCACAAAGTTCAAATTGAAACATCATGTAAAGATGACCTATAATGTGTATCAAAGACCTATAATATCATATGAATGGCTCCTAACATATGCAAATGCTCATACAAATATGCACAAAAGAATTCATGCAAACATGCACTAAAGATTACAATGATATAACATGTCATAATGCCTTAAATGAAATGCATCAAGCAAAAATCAAATGTCCTCATGAAAATTATTAAAACATGGTATTGGAGTTCACTAATCAGAGATAAATCACATATCAAAATAGCATATCAAAATTCAAAGCAAAATGACTTCAAACAAAGCAATTAGGTCAAATTGAAACATCATGCAAAGTGGTACAAATATAGGCATCAAGACATGTAATAAAGTGACCTAAAAAATCAAACAAAAATCATATAACATGCTTCAATGTATTAGTGAATCAATGCAAAAAGAATCATGTCAAAACAGTTGGTAATGAGCAAGAACAAAATTAAACAAATTCAAGTATCACAATTAGAAAGCACACAAATGGAAATTCAAAGAAAATCATGGAACAGGGGTAAAAATGTCATAAAATCATGAGATAAAAATGTCAAAAATTTTCTAAATGTCTTGAGAATGTTCATGAATTTTTGTAGAATTTTCTTATGTAATTTTGAAATTTTAAAAATTAGAAATGAAATGTGCACAAAACAAATAACAATAAAAGAAATGAAATGAGAGAGGGAGGTGCAAGCATAGCAAATATTCAGTTCAATTCAATTGGGCTTGAAAACATGGGGGTGTGGGTAGCAATCTGAATAGGTCCATTTCTGCGCATAACATGTTAACAACCATGTGCTTCAGTCAACACAATGTCAAAGCAATCACAACCATGAGATCAAGTCAAGTCAAACAAGCAGTCAACGTAATCATGATCAACACACACGCGTGAGGGAACACATAACATACCATGCACTGCACCACACGTTGCATAAGTGAATTCAGAAAATAGGCACGTGAGGTGCATGCTTCTTTTAATGCGCTGGCAATGTTTCACGCGTTGGATCAACAAGATCAAACGGCTGTAACTCCAACTGGCAAGAAAAACCCTAGAACGAAGCTACCGGCCGGAGAGGGACCTCCGGTCACCTTCTCCGGCGAGAACCACCACCTGAAACTCTCACATCTCACAAAAATCCACAAATATGGTACCAAATTGAAGCTGAGCTTATGTAGGTTAAGAATTCACTCCCAAAAACAACATGTCATGCACTCATAGCAAGAACAGAGGAGATGAATTTGTGCCCTAAGTTTTGCAACTACGCCTTTAAAAGGCCTATCAACTAGCCGGAGTTAGGAATGCTCCTATTGAGCTGAAACCAACAAGAAACAAGTGATAATGAAGAGAAATCGTGCAATCAAAGTTCAAGAACTCAAACCTGAAGTGGATGAAGCTTTGAGTACACAAGAATACCAGAGGAAACTGCTCCTTCCTTGAGCTTCACTTGGCCAAATAAAGGCTTTCCACTTTTGAAAAACGATGATGGATATGGATTTGCAATGATGCTAATCTTGCAGAAATGGAGTTGCTCTAGTTGTTCTTGATTCAACCACACCAAAACAATGAGCAATGGAAGCACAATGGAGTTGAGATCGTGGAGAAGAAAATGAGCAAAATCAGAGAGAGTGAGAGAAAAATTCTGAAGTGAGTGAGAGAAATGAGTGTTGTTATGAGAAATGTGAGTGAGATTTGATTTTATAGTGTGAGTTAGAAGTGAACCATAGGTGGTTAAGTGAGTGAGTTGTGGTGAGTTATCATGGTTAAAGTGAGTCCATCCTAACTAACTGAGTCAAGTCAGTTAGGGGACGAGTTATCAATGGCTGTGCTAAGGTGAGGTGGATGTTTAGAGTGTTATGGTGGAGATTAATTGAATAAAGAAAACTCATATATGCTGCAACAACATAAACTTGTTCTACAAGCTTTCTCCTTCCATTTCCATGTATAGTGAGGCACGTGATGTGGTGTTCATGAAAAGTGTTTGGTTTAAAAGGGCAATGGATGAATGGTATGAGTAATGCACGTGCAAGCTGGGTAATAACAACATCAACAACATTTGTTTTTTCTGGTTTTTTATGGCAGTTTGGAACAATGGAGATATGGTGGTTTTGGTGATGATTTTGTCTCTACCCAATGGGTGGTTTGATGTGTTTTTGAGGTCATTGGAAAGAAGAATCATAATAGAACAACTTTGGTATGAGAAATGAATTGAATTGAGGCTTGGAATAGGTTGAAAAAAGGATTGGAACACACAAATTTGGAACTGATATAAGGGCGTGGCACATGGTCGTTTGACAAAGCAACATGGCACTTAGGTTTTCAGCATGATCATAGTAAATTGGACCCATCATAACTTCTCAACCTTTGATCAAATGAAAAAATCATAAACACCACTTTTGAAGATCTCACATAGAGGAACAACTTTCATGTTGAAAGATTTTTCATTTGAGGCCTCTAACCATGAGTAATTGATCAATACATTTGGCCCACCATGTGTTTGTGAAAATGACTGCGCGCGACCTGAAACTTGCCCAAGCTGACTTGCATTTTGCCCAAGTTTCCCTCAACTTTGATCATCTATAACTCTCTCAATTTTTATCCAATGGAGATGTTCTACACATGGATTTAAAGCTTAAAACAAGATCTTTCATTGAGGCATAGTGGATTTCTCATTTGGTGCTCCAAATTTGAATGGCCTTGGTTCAAATTCTGATGCAAAATGGCCAAAACTTGCTATTTTTAGTAACCCTTCTTCATCCAAAAATGGCAACTTTCCACATCTTGATTTTTTCATGATTCCTTTGGAGTTTCTTGATCAAATTTTGTACATTGGACATATGTAACATGAATTTCATGATTTTGGGCTCAAAAAGTCAAGAGTTGACTTTTTCCTCTGATTATTTGACTTGGCCCCAAATTTCCTGATTTTTGATCTTTCTTCCAATTGAACCACTTCTAAAACCAATTGAGATGCAATTTTCCACATACATACACTTAAGGACATATGGAATACCATGACATCAAGTTTTGTCCAAAAAATCAGAGATATCCTGATTTTATTAGAAACCCTAATTTTGACCCTCTCTGGTTAGGAGGAAATTGCACATCTTCCAAATCCAAATTCCTCAGAGTATGTTGTGTATCCTCTTAAAGGATGATGAGAAATGCCACTTGAGAATGATTTTGAATCAATGAGCTATCTCTTTGGAGGGTTTTCCTTCAATTTTGAACCTCTTGCATAGTAAAAGATGTAGTGCTTCAATCTCCCATTGAATCTCACTTCCTTGAGGTTTTGGAAGATCAATTGAGATAGTATGAGACATGAGAGACCTCTTGGCTTGCCTAGAGCCAACTTGATTGACCTTTTTGTGTTTTGAATGATTCCTTGATTATCCACCTTCCACCTGATCACATGCCCTGATGGTAAGAAGGATGCCATGCTTCATTTTTCTATGTTAAATGCAATGTAATGTTAATGAGGTGGATATGATATGATAAATGATAATGCCATGCTATGATGACAAAAAGGGAGAGCAAATTTTGGGGTATTACAGAGAGAAATGACTCCTCCAGTTCGAAAGAAGTGTGGGACACCTTGGGACAACCGAGTGGAAAATACGACTTCATGGTCAAGTACACCGCTCCCGAAAGCTCTCGTATCAGGCTCGAAGACATCCAGCCAACTGGATGGGGAGATACAGCTGAGAGCACAAATGTTATGCAAAATGCAACAGAGGAATTCTCCTACGACAACTCTGACTGGGAGACAGATTCCGATGATCCTACTCCACCAGAAATCATCGTTATTTCTGAAGACAAATCAAGAAAGGTGCCAGACTTTGTGATTCACCGAGGAGTTCGCCACCAATCGGTTGCCATCGAGGTTCTGAAGGTCGTTCATCAGTCAAAGTAATTGCTATCTTTATCCTTTCACCCTGCCCAGGTGAAACGGATGTTTTGATAGGGTTCGCTTTCTGTAAATTTTCCCTCTTCGCTTCGCCCAAAGCGACAGAGTTTTGTTTTATAGGGCTGTAGTTTCAAGAATCGACTTGTTCATTAATAAAATAACGTCGTTCTATAATTTCCGCATTAATTGTTGTTTTCTCTTTTTGCTTTTTCAGAAAATGGTAATCCTAAAAAACAATTCAAAAATAAAAATAAGCAGTAAAAGAAATACACTGCATACACTTGCATTTTCTCTATCTCTTCTAAACACGAATCATCACGTCATGCAGATTGCTTGTTTTACGCCCCGTTGAAACATACGATCCGATGCCTTCTCCCGACTTTGAGTTCCTGGTATTTAGGGCTGAAGAAGAAGATGACAACGAAATTCCAGAAGAGATCTCCCGATTACTCAGACAAGAGGAAAGGTCCATTGAACCTCACAAAGAGCCGTTGGAAACGGTAAACTTGGGTTCAGAAAAAGAGAGAAAAGAAATCAGGATTGGGGCACTGCTCAATCCAACTGTCAAAGAAAGTTTGATAAAGCTTCTCAAAGAATCCCCCGATGTATTTGCTTGGTCCTATCAGGATATGCCAGGGTTGGATACCAGCATCGTGGAACATCACTTACCATTAAGATCGGAATGTCCGCCAGTAAAGCAAAGGTTGAGACGCACTCACCCGGACATGGCCATCAAAATCAAAGAGGAGGTACAGAAACAGATTGACGCGGGTTTCCTCGCTACATCTGAATATCCTCAATGGTTAGCCAACATCGTACCCGTTCCCAAAAAGGACGGAAAGGTCAGAATGTGTGTAGATTACAGAGACCTGAACAAGGCTAGTCCAAAGGACGACTTTCCTTTACCACACATTGACATGCTGGTAGACAGTACAACAAAGTTCAAAGTCTTCTCCTTCATGGATGGATTCTCGGGCTATAACCAGATCAAAATGGCGCCGAAAGACATGGAGAAAACTTCGTTCATTACCCCATGGGGCACCTTTTGTTACAAGGTAATGTCGTTCGGTTTGAAGAACGCCGGGGCAACCTATCAAAGGGCCATAACTACTCTGTTTCATGACATGATACATAAGGAAATCGAGGTATATGTCGATGATATGATTGCAAAATCGAAAACAGAGAGTGAGCACGTTGAACATCTGTCAAAATTGTTCAAACGTCTAAGAAAATTCAAGCTCCATTTGAATCCCAACAAGTGCACCTTCGGTGTCCGTTTAGGGAAACTACTAGGGTTCATCGTCAGCTAGAAAGGAATTGAGGTTGATCCTGACAAGGTCAAGGCCATTCAAGAAATGCCTTCTCCAAAAACTGAAAAACAAGTCAGAGGATTCCTGGGACGTTTGAACTACATCTCCAGATTCATATTCCTTATGACCTCCACATGTGCGCCAATTTTCAAGTTACTCAAAAAGAACCAGGATTGCATTTGGACAGAAGATTGTCAAACTGCCTTCGACAGTATTAAGGAATATATGTTGAATCCTCCGATTCTATCACCTCCAGTGGAAGGAAGACCACTGATCATTTACCTCACAGTCCTAGAGGACTCAATGGGGTGTGTACTTGGCCAACAAGACGAAACCAAAAGGAAAGAGTCTGACATTTACTATTTGAGCAAGAAATTCACTGACTGCGAAACTCGGTACACGATGCTCGAGAAAACTTGCTGTGCTTTGGCTTGGGCAACCAAACGTCTTCGCCAATACATGATTCGTCATACTACTTGGTTGGTCTCCGAGATGGATCCAATCAAGTATGTTTTCGAAAAGCCTGCTCTCACGGAAAGAATCGCCCGTTGGCAGATGCTGTTATCAGAATATGACATAGAGTACCACGCTCAGAAAGCCGTTAAGGGGAAGTATTTTAGCTGATCATTTGGCTCATCAACCGATTGACGATCAAGAATTAACCGGGTTTGACTTCCCAGACGAAGATGTCATGTATCTAAAAATGAAAGATTGCGATGAACCGTTACCCAGTGAAGGGCCAGAACCAGGTTCCCAATGGGGACTTATCTTTGACGGAGCAGTTAATTATTATGGAAACGGAATTGGGGCAATCATTGTTACCCCTCAGGGTACCCACATTCCTTTCACCGCCAGACTTACGTTCAAGTGTACGAACAACGAGGCCGGATACGAAGCTTGTATTATGGGTCTCGAGGAAGCGATTGATTTAAGGATCAAAAACTTGGACGTATATGGCGACTCAGCCCTGGTTATCAATCAGATAAAAGGAGATTGGAACACATACCAATCAGGATTGATTCCTTACAAAGACTACACAAGAAGGTTGCTACCTTTCTTCAACAGAATCGAGTTTCATCACATCCCTCGTGATGAGAATCACATGGCTGATGCTTTAGCCACTCTCTCTTCCATGATTAGTGTAGGTCAATGGAATGACCTACCTAAGATTGACATAATGCGCCTTGAAAGGCCCGCTTACATCTTCACGATCGAAGCAGTCATAGACGACAAACCTTGGTATCACGATATCAAATGCTTCCTTCAGAAACAAGAGTACACACCTGGGGCACTCAGAAAAGATAGAAAAACCCTCAGAAGATTGGCTGGAAACTTCTTCCTGGGCGGTGACACTCTCTATAAGAGAAATTTTGACATGGTCTTGCTCCGATGCGTAGACAGACCAGAAGCAGACATGCTTATGAAAGAAATTCATGAAGGGTCCTTTGGCACTCATGCCAACGGACACACAATGGCGAGAGAAATTCTCAGAGCAGGGTACTATTGGTTGACCATGGAATCCGACTGCTACAAGTACATGAGGAGGTGTCACAAGTGTCAGATATACTCCAACAAAATTCATGTACCGCCATCACATCTCAAAGTTCTTTCTTCCCCGTGGCCTTTTTCCATATGGGGAATCGACATGATTGGCATGATCGAACCTAAGGCTTCAAACGGACATCGGTTCATCCTGTAGCCATTGACTATTTCACCAAGTGGGTCGAAGCAGCGTCATACGCTAATGTAACCCGACAAGTGGTGGTCCGATTTATCAAAAACAATATCATCTGCCGTTATGGTGTTCCAAGCGAGATCATTACTGATAATGGATCTAACTTGAACAATAAGATGATGAAAGAGTTGTGCACTGAGTTCAAGATCGAACACCATAACTCATCTCCCTACCGACCCAAGATGAACGGAGCGGTAGAAGCGGCTAACAAGAACATCAAGAAGATCGTTCAAAAGATGGTTGTAACCTACAAAGACTGGCACGAGATGATACCCTTTGCTCTTCACGGTTATCGCACATATGTTCGTACTTCAACAGGGGCTACCCCTTTCTCTCTAGTGTATGGCATGGAGGTAGTTCTCCCCATAGAAGTAGAGATCCCATCAATCCGAGTACTGGTGGAAGCTAAGCTCACCGAAGCTGAATGGTGTCAAAATCGACACGACGAACTGAATCTGATCGAAGAAAAACGAATCACGGCACTATGCCACAATCAATTGTATCAACAGAGAATGAAGAAGGTGTTCGACAAAAAGGTCCGACCTCGTGTCTTCAGAAAAGGAGACCTCGTGCTCAAGAAGATACAATCATTTCTCACTGATTCGCGAGGCAAGTGGACTCTGAATTATGATGGCCCCTATGTGGTCACGAAAGCTTTCTTAGGCGGTGCCTTGAGACTTGCAACCATGGACGGAGAGGAATTTGCCTACCCCACGAATGTTGATGTAGTCAAGAAATACTTCGCCTAAACTAAAAAAAAAAACGTCTCGGTGGATTGAAAACCCGAAAGGGCGGCCCAGGTAAAAATTAGAGACATGATAAAAGAGCATCCCGGTGGATTGGAAACATCATAGTACAATCCAGGAAAAAATTAGGGATAATGGCAAGTAACTATGTTCAACAGAGGCAAGTCCCTCAGCAGCAGCAGTTACGTCATCCATCAGAGGAAAACTCCGGTCAAATTCATCTTCGACAGAAGCTCAGGATGTCCCGAATCCAAAGTTGGTAGAAGGATAGTGGTCGTTATGTTTCAACGTAGCCCTTTTCCTTGTAAAATTACCATTTTCAAACTTTGTAAATACTCTTTGGAATCACGCGTTTGGCTGATCTCCATCTTATCAATACAATTTGAGCCTTTGTGCTTTTGTTTGTAATTCTTATTTGTTTTAGCTTTACAGAACGACATTGTTAACATGATTAACGATTCTTGAAATAAAACAAAAAATGAATTTACTTGTTAAAACTTTTTCTGCTTTTAAAATAAAGTCGGCAATTTCTTTTGACTGTTGAACATCAAAGGAACATCAATCGCTTCTCCAAAGGTGTTCGAACCTCAAAGTGCAGAATCAAAGTACTCCTTCTAGACCAGTACGCCTGAATGAAGGATCAACAATGTCAGAGACCATGTTTCGTCTGACATCCTCGGCCGAGTTCTCATCTCCTAAGCCCGACCAACATAGCTCCCAACAGGGATTATCTCTCCTAAGCAAGGTGGAATTGTTATTCTGAACCAACGGTACTTCTTCGCCCCGCGATGGCCGAGTATCTAGTCGTGTTCACCTGTCAGTTTGTATGTCGCGTCAGTTTTGTCAACATAAACATACACACATCATGCATTATTGATTTGCATTCACATTTCATATTGCATCACCATCACTCTAGTCGGTCTTGTCCCCTAGTGATAAAAGTTCTCTCAATCGAGTTGTCAACCCTTTCCTCGTCAGGAAACGCTGCGTCTGAACATCCTCTCTCCTCCAGTTTTATTTCTGGAATGAAGTTGGCTCCTTGACCACTTTGATAACTTGAACCTCTGAAAGACCAGAGAACCTTCAACCAATATCACTCTTCGCCATTGAAGATGATATCCTTGCTTTCCCGGATTAAGGAAAATCCCCAGAGAAAGCCTCTTAATCAGAGATTCGGCGGTACGGCAATTTTTCTCCGAAAAAACCACTGATGAAAAGGTCGTCGGCACCTCAAAATTGGACCCCATCACATGGCGTTTCTCCGGGAAGATCCCGAGAAAAGTATGATGTAAGATCCCCAAGTGGAAACAGTCTCTCAATAGACTCGCTTTCCCCCAGTAGAATCGACAAATGGCGTCTCCAAACAGAGAAGTTTGTGTACCTCTACAATTCAGACGACTGGGTTCTCCAGCAAGTCTGACATCAGAGCTTTTTCCCTCAAATGGCATCTCCCCAAGAAAATTCGGCGAGAAGTTTGAGGAAAACCGCTGCGAATAGCGTCCCTTGTCAATAAAGTTTATTGACAAAAGAAACTGAGACCAGTTCCTCGGTAGGAAACCAGGATCGAGGGGAAGTTTACAAAAGAAACTAAGACCAGTTCCTTGGTAGGAAACCAGGATCGAGGGGAAGTTTATTTCGGCAACTGAGACCAGTTCCTTGGTAGGAAACCAGGATCGAGGGGAAGTTTATTTCCGCAACTAAGACCAGTTCCTTGGCTGAAAACCAGGATCGAGGGGAAGTTAACCTTTTCTAAGCATCTTCGCTTAGCTAAAGAAGATGAATGCGTAAACTACCATTCATAACCACCATCAAAATTTCGGGTATTCCGATATTTAATCCTCTTGCACCCCGAATGCCCGAATACCTTCGTCATTCACACCTTCGGGTCCAAGAAGATTAAATAGGGGCATCTGTCATACCCCAAATTTTGACCACTAAGATTTCCCATCATTGTTCAAATCATCATCACAATGTGGATGAACCATCATGCCTCATCAAATGCCTCAAGGGTTGTTGAGCATTCACTATAAACAGGATTTAGGGTTTCAAGCCCTCTCAGAGCCTTAGACAAAGGATCAATCAAGGAATGACATGATCTTCAACTTGTCTAACCTCTCAAGCATCCACAATGGATCAATAGGACTCTCACTTCAAGGATTAAGCACAAGGTTGCTCCCTTCTAGGTGGATCAAGCTTCAAGATCGCCAGTATCACCAAATTAGGGTTTTGGTCGATCAGGGCCTCCAAAGGGAAATTTTCCTCTGGGCACAAGCCAATGATCCAAAACCTAACCTAATATACTCCATGGAACCTCATGGACCCAATCATCAAGTCAATTTTGCCTCAGGGGATGCATTCATCAAAAATCAGGAATTAGGGTTTCTTGACCTAATTCACCCCTAAGTTGACTTTTAGGGCAAATCAAGGGCCAAGACCTCAAGAAAGGGTTTGAGGGTCTCTAATGAACTATGTTGATCCATTTGCAACAATGGATTAATCCAAGAAGCTTGAGCAACAAGTCTCAATTTCATCTGCACCACAATTAGGGTTTTAAGGAAAAAGTCAACTGTAACTTTGACTTTTGACCAGGACATGCTCCCAAGCCCTAGGACATGCCCCAATATACCCTATGAAACCCATGGAACATGTCCATCAAGTTTGATTTAGGTCAAGGACATGATTTCCTGAAGAATTGCACAGTTTGGAATTCATCTGATAAAAAGTCAACTGTGCACAAAAGTCAACTTTGACTTTTTGAGATTTTTCACCAAAATGGATTTTTAACCCTAAAATGATGTTAATGTATGATTTGAATCATCATTCATCAAGAAAAATCAAGAAAAGTGGGATAACTTGTAAAAGGGGTAACCATAAAAACTTAGAAAATTTTCTAAGTTAAAAATAAAGTGACAAGGGTACCAACTTTGAAGGATCATAACTCCTATGGATTTGTAGCCCTCATTACCCTCTACAAAAACTTCAACTAGACCTAAGTCCAATTCATTAAGGATTTTGAGTTATGGAGTGATCAAAATGGCTGAAAAGTGAAAATGTCACTTTTTCCAACACTTAGTGAAATTTTCACTAAGTCCAAATCTGTCTTCACTTTTTGCCAAATGTAGGGGGATTTTTCACTTGGATTCAAAAGAGATCAAAACTAAACATGTTCAAACAGTTGTTATATCATGTAAGGGCTTTCCAAAATGGCCAAGAACATTGCCAAATTCCATTTGAGTCATGAGATATGACATTGGAAAGTTGCCTTGCTGAAATCTATCAAAGGCAAGGCAGAATTTACAACTTTGCTCGATTTGCCAAAATCAGCCAAATTCAAATGCTCCTATCCACTTGGACACATCTGAGGATTGAATCTAAAGGGGATAATCACTGAGCCAAGCCTCCAAAGTCCATGGAACAAGAAATAGCATGTTGAACCTAGAATGGCCAAAATAGGGACAAAACTCCAAATTTGGATTGAAGCATTCAATGGAAGCATCAAGGTGGCATGGACTGAGCCATTCTCATCTAAAATCAGTCAAGACTTATCCAAGACCAAGGGAACCACAGCTCTGTGCCCTAACCTCTAGTCAATGGCTAGAGGAGACTTGGATTTCAATTGGACAACATTGGCCAAACCTACTTACCAGTTGCCATTCACTATTCCTTGCAAAACAAACTTGCTCTACTATAAATAGAGCTCAATTGTGATCAGTTTGAGTACACCAAAGCCATCTAATAGATGCTTTCCTCAAAATCTCTTTCTCTTGGCAAAAATGCCTTTCTTAGCAAGGTAGCTATCGGGTTTTGAGTTTGAGAGCTTTTCCAATCAAACCAATCACTCACACACCTCACATACATCATATAGAAGTGATCCAAACACTCACATAACATCTGGAACACTGATTTCACAAAATCACCAGCTGGTTGCTCAAATTTTCAATCAAGTTGCAGCTGAGGTACCACAAATTGTTCCAGCCATTTTTAATCAGGTCCAAGCATTCAAACACACTCCATAGGGTGTAGGGAAGCTGTTCAGATCATCACCACTCATCTGTAACACCTCCAAATCAAAAATCACATTGCACTTGCTGTCACGGCTTAGAGGTAAGCATATACTTGGTCATCTCTCAATCTATGCATATTTCCTCACACAATAATTTGGCCATATGTTCATAATCATATATGGAATGTTTTCCCTCAATTAATTGCATTATTTGAATCGTGTATCAAAAATCCTAGCCTTCATGCAGAAATTAGGGTTCTTGAGGTTTCTTCGTGATTTCATGTTTTATGTTTAATTTAAATGAAATTAAGTGTTATAGACATGATCCTGAGGTTGAGACGAGCATAATGATATGTGGATTGCATGATATGATTACGTATTCAGTGAGATTGGGTGGAAAACGCAAATCAGCCAATCACAGAAAAACGCGCGTGTTCTTGCTTGTGTTCTTGGCGCCTTTTTCACAAATTCAAATATTTGAATTTTGTGGTTTTTATTTAATTGATTCAAAAATTAATTTCTCTCTGAGTTTTAATGATTTTGAGTTGATTCTTTTTTTTAATAATTCACAAAAATGTTAAAATATTTTATTTTATCAAAAAATCCCAAAAATATTATTTATTTCATATAATTGATATTTTTGCAAAGAATTAATATTTTAATTGTTCTTGACATTTTAAATATTTTTTCTACATTGATTTTGCAACTTTTAATGCTTTCTAATTATTTTGTAGGTCAATACTTAATTTTTGAAGCATTAATCCAAAATCACAATTTGTTTTTCATATGTTAAACAATTTTGATCATTTTTAATTGAATTTTTATTCAATTAAATACATTTTTGAAAACAAATTAGGGTTTTTGGATTAATTCAACCTCATAAATCATTTTCAAAACTTATTGGGCCTCTTGAGAGAGTGTAAGACCCAACCCACTTAAACAGAAATATTTTGGGCCTCACTCGTTGTATAAGTCCCTCTGTATATTTTCAAATAAACGGCACGATCATCGCCTTTTGAAAAATAACCTTGGGCCTCTCCTTGAGCTATAAGACCCATTCAAAAACACTTTGGGCCTCTATTAGAGTGTAAGACCCAATCCCCTTTTAACCAAAACAATTTTGGGCCTCACTTATTGTATAAGTCCCTCTGCGTTAAAAGAAAACTTCGGCGCGATCGCCATTTTCAAACTGAAAATATTTTGGGCCTCTCCCTGAGTTGTAAGCCCCATCTTTTGTACAAAAATACACTTTGGGCCTCTAATAGAGTGTAAGACCCAACCCCTCTTTTTTATATTTTCTCATTTTATTTTATAATGATTTGAAAAATTAATAACTCCTTCAATTTTGATTATTTTTTATTGGTTCTTTTTCTGAAAAATCACAAAAATAGTAAAATATTTTATTCTACAAAAAAATCAAATTTATATTATTTATTTAATATAGTTGGTATTTTTGTGAATAAATTCATTTTTAATTGTTTTTAAGCATTTTAAAAGTGAATATTCATCTTGAAAATAAAGATTATGGGCCTCCCCTCGTGTTGTAAACCCCATTTTTTTTCTTTAAACTCTTTGGGCCTCTATTAGAGTGTAAGACCCAACCCCTTGTGTACAGAAAACTTTTTGAGCCTCATTCGTTGTATAAGTCCCTCTGTACATTTTCAAATAAACGACGCGATCGTCGCCAGCTTAAAATTAACCAACTGGGCCTACCCTCGTGTTATAAGCCCCACTCTTTTTATTTAAACTTTTTGGGCCTCTTGAGAGAGTGTAAGACCCATCCCTTTGTACAGAAAACCTTTTTGGGCCCCAGTCACTTGTATAAGTCCCTCTGTACAAATTTAAACAGTGCGCTCACTAATAAAACTTTTTGGGCCTCTCCTTGAGCTGTAAGCCCCAAATCTTTTTATTTCAAAGCACTTTCTCCTTTGATTTTGAATATACTGTTGTTTTCAATCTTTCTTTGTTGAACAACTAACCAAACAGCATGGAAGCTCTACAACCGAGTAAGTGTTTACCCGCTTTCATTTACCGCTTTCATATGTATATAACTGTATTGTGGGGCTGTTTCACTGTAAGTCTCCTTTCATAAACTCATATATATAACTGTATTGTGGGGTTGTTTCACTGTAAGTCTCCTTTCATAAACTCATATCAATTGTGTAATAATAGTATAGATATTTCGAGTTTCCCCGGCAACTACGTCTAGAACTAGGTGACGCTGTTTCGTTTATTCATAGAAATAGACACCTAGATCCCCAAATAGGATCACCAGATACAGTCTTCTCTTCGGCTGTCCTCATTAGGAATTGTCAAGAAACTCTACTCCCAGAGATGAATGTATTCTCCGTGAATGGCATCTTTGAGTTTCTTCCAAATTCTCGAACTTTCCTAACTTGATCTATTCCTTGTGAATAGCTTGCCTTGAATTTCTCGGGGTTTGGGGACCCACGGGCTTCTTAAAAGCATCGGCCTCCTCTTGGGCATTGTACAAGGACCCACAGGCTTCCTAAAAGCAACCCCGCCTCCTCTTAGGCTTAGTACAAGCACCCTACGGCTTCTTAGAAGTATTCACAGCCTCCACTTAGGCTTCGTATAATGATCTCTTCCTCCAGGAATGATAGCCTCCTCTTGGGCTTAGTACAAGGACCGGTCGGCTTCTTAAAAGCTTCCAGCCTACTCTTGGGCTTCGTACAAATTGTCCCGACGACCTCCTAGAGGTATAGGAACAGAACCTAGTCATCTTAATAGAACAGTCCTTTCATAGAGTCTATTACTGTTTCTCAAAACATGGTACAAAAGATGAAACTCTAGACTTGGACAGTCTAACTTCCTTGAGTCTCAAAGACATTCTCAAGTGACCCCTTCGTTAAATAGGAAGGAAACCCGCAGACTCGGACAGTCTCAATACCCTTTGGATTTCCCGCTTCCTTAAAGAACAGGAATGACCCAGATCCTTGAATCAAATCCCTGAGTACAGTGTTGCTCATATAAGAACTGATTTTCTCTTTAAAATCAGCATACTGGACCTGTCACTTAACTGAGACAACATTTAGCCTCTCTCTCAGGCTTTGTACGAGACACATAAAGAGACTCCCTCGTTGAGTCAATCACCCCTTTAGCCTCCATCTCGAGCTTTGTACGAGATACCAAAGGGTTCTTATTAAGCCAAACAAACAATAGCCTCCATCTCGGGCTTTGTACGAGATACCAAAAGACTCCCTCGTTGAGTCAAAAACCTTTTAGCCTCTCTCTCGGGCTATGTACGAGAAACATATTAGCCTCCTCTTAGGCTTTGTATAAGAAAACCACTGGTTAATCCAATCAACCTTTTAGCATCAAAGCTGTGCCTCGTTCACAGTACACAAACACCAACAACTCTTTCCCCTTCATCTAATCGCTGTAAGCGGCAAGCTTCTGGATCATCTACATCCATGCCACTGTCCCTCTTTTAGCATGAGAAATTCCTAAGGAAAGATAGCATTGCTCTACACTGAGTTAAAGTCTTCTCCTTTAGGTTAAAATCCCCTATAAAGGAAATTATGGTATTACTAGGATCCGCGTATCCCGGTTAAAGTAATTCTCCTTTACAAACAGTTGTGACATACAACCCCCTCTTTAGGGATGACAAATTCTCTCTAAAGTTAAAACCCTTCAGCTTCACGTCTTGGGCTTTGAACAAGACACAAATAGACTTTTCAGCTTCACATCTTGGGCTTTGAACAAGATACAAATCACCTTTCACTTCACGTCTTGGGCTTTGAACAAGACACCAAAAACCAATTTCCTCCCATAGAATAGGAGGAACTACGAACGCTCTGATTTCCCTGTTTCGGTAAACGGGAATACGTAGGCATAAGATCGAAAGAAAAGATCTTAGCGAGCACACTAAACAAAAAAAACCAAATCCCATATCTCCATCAACCAAAAGCAGTAATTCAAAAACATCAGTCCTAACATCCTAATCCTTGTTCCCCGCTAGAAAGTCCTAGAAAGAAAGAAAACCGTATTGGCGAAAATACAAATAACCAGTATAAAGGCCCCCCACATTGATTGCATTCGTAACCTAACAGACCGCTGTTTAAACTCAGTATGCAAAGCAGGGTTAATTGGAGACATCTATTTCCCTTCCTTCATCAGCTTTAATAGGATAAAAAATGAATCGACCTGTAGTTTTAAGCTCAACCGCAGAGAGCGACCAGCGCTTAAGAACCGCGTCCAAAATCGCTCGCTACAGGGGGGTATGATGCAAATGAGTATGCACCATGCACAATAATTTGATTATCATGCATGGGATTTTCCCTTGGTTATTAATGCGATTAATTATATTAACGTTTAAACGAGAGTGCTAGCAAAGTGGTGCTAGTCTTGTGTCTAGTGACCAAAAGTTAATGGCGATGCTCGAAAGCAATCGACTTACATAGGTGGAAGATGGCTCGATGTTAGATCGAGATTTTTATGTTTTGAAAGGTTTAGAACCAAGCAAACATACATCACATATAATTATAAACAACCAAAAGCGTAAACAAGGCATGATATCAAACAAGACTAAACTATTTCACACACAAGTGTACTATCAAGCGCGAGGGATTATAACGGGGAACGGTTTTATTAAGAAAATAGTTAATTTTAAAGGGGGATTATAAAAGGTTTTATTTTTATTTGGAGAACTATGTTAGAGATTATTTTTAATTTTAAAAATGAGTCAAGGATTTCTTATTAATAAAAAAAGGTTTTATTATTATTATTTTTTAGATTTATGTTTTATACTAAAACTAAATTGATAACATTATTTTTTATAAAATTCTAATTTTTATATCTTAAAAAAAGGTTTAGTTTATAAAAAAGATTTGGTCATATTTATTATAAAAAGACTTTATTTGATAAAAGGTTGTTATTATTATTTTAAAAGAAATCTCAAAAAACTAAATAAAAAGAGTTCTATATTTTATTTTTTTAGATAAAAGAAATGGTTATATTTTAATAAAAACCAAAATTAATTATGATGAATTTATTAAAAAAGAGTTAAATTAGAAAAAAAAATTGATTATTCTAAAACGGCGGGATCAGGCGTTATGAGGGAGAGAGGGTCCATCGTGGACCCTCGGATCTCAACCTTGTGATTAAAAAAAAAACGATCCAACGGATCAGGGCGAGGGCGTACGGAGTGAGGTGTGTGCATGTGTACAGGATAAAATAAAATAACATAAACCAAATCTTAAAACTCTCACCCTCTTGTTTTTCTCTCTCGTTCTGTCTTTCTTCTCTCAAAATAAATTAGGGTTTGAGACACCCTTAACGCGCCGCCGTCGGCTCTCTCGTCTCTCCGATCAATCAAACAAACAACCCTAACCCCACACAGCCCAATACCCCAATTTTATTATGATTTCACGATTACATTTACATAAGATGCAAATGTTAAGGCAAGGAAAAAAAGGAATGGTGGCGGAGACGGTTGCGACGGCTCCGTGATTCTCCAATCAGGGATGTATTCCTTCCCTCCTTATCTCTTTGTGTGCTTTGTTTGCCTTCATGTGGTTCTACTTCTTTCCTGTTGTGACTTTCTGAGATGATGATGACTGATGAAGATTTTGAATCTCTGAGTTTTTTTTAGTGGGTTATGAAATTGATGATTTGGGTGCTGCGTCTAGGGTTGGGTGGTGATTTTTCGTGTGTATGTGGATTGGTTTGATGTTGTGTTTTTGGTACGAATTTGAAAGTGTATTGGCTTGTGGTTGTGTGTGTATTGATACGAAAATGGTTAGCTTTCGTCTGGACTGACGAACTGATATAATTTGTGAATTTGTTTGGCTTTTTTCGTGTATTCTCCTCAGCAGGGCGTGTGCCTTATATAGTCAAGAAACTCATTAAAAGAAAAATTTGCTTTTGAATGTCTTTAAATGGTGTCTGAACATGTCCTTGTTGTTTAGGAAAGTTTTTAAAATGTGGTGTGAGGCATGTTTGGTTCGGATTTGGAGAATACTAACACTTGTCTTGAACAGGTTTGAAATGGTTTTGGAAGTAGATTGATGATGTCTGATAATGTTTGGATTCTAATTAATTCTCACTTCTTGCCAAAACCGTGAATAATGTGATTTTGGATTTAACCGCTCTTGATTTGGTCTAATTGAAAACTGATATCTTGCTTTATCATTCAGGAGAATAAAAAGTATGTCGCTTTGAAGTGCTTTACTCCTGATAACTGACTATTTTCCTCTGTATTTGTACGTAATCGACACTCCCCGTGAATCTTTCTTTCTAATTCAAACTGTTATATCCATTATGTAGATTGAACTTGATCCATGTGAATTGAGTTGTGCTGAGAACTAACTGTTTTGCGTTGATGGCAAGAGGCATGGTTTTGGAACAAACTTTATGGATCATGAAGTCTTGGATTAGGATGCATGGGTCAACATGAAAGTGAGAATTCTTGTGGCAACATGCTTGTTAGCTAGAGAAACGGGAAAAAAAGTGGCACTTTGTAGTTGTACTTGAGAGATTCAAATGATTTTTTTTTGTATCGTGTGTTCTTGAACTTGCAGTCGTAATTGAAATTGTTTGTGTACGGCTGCTGCGTATGTCCTTACATTTTCTTGAATTTGAAACCCTATCGCACGACTGCGATACGACGTATTTGCATTGTTTGTACAATTTATATTGATTGTAATGGCTTGAAGCTGATTTGGATTCATTCTGGACAGGTGATGGCAGCAGGTTGTGGTTTTGGTCTTCACGTGCTTATAGTCTGAATATATGCTTGATGATGAATTAGTGTAATGTTCAAGGGTGGCTTGACTTGATTCTGTATCTCTATCTTCTCTTCGCAATTAACTCGGTCCGAAATCTCCAGCCTTACAATTGGTCATTATCTACTTGTAAATGTTGCAGTTGGTTTGTTGCAATATTTCTCTGCTTGTTGTAGGTTTATGCGAACCAAGTGGTCCGAAGTTTCTTACGTATATGGCTTTTATTAACTTTGCAGGATAATGCTCCTTTGTAACGCAGGGGAATGGAAAAAAAGAAATACAAACGAAGCCATGCTATCTTCAATTTGGATTTGTATTAATAACTCAAAGACTGTGCTTTTCGGATTGTCCACCCCGACAGTCGAGTTGAGCTTCAAGGTAGACTTGTGACTGCAGCTGATATCATGTACCGCAATCTGAAATGCTACGTTGTGCATCCAGTCGTGTTTTGGCAACTGTGAGCAATTGTCGAACCAGGCACAACATTTGACCAAACAGATTGTAAACAATGCTGCTGTATATGTATTCCCAAGAAAGTGACTCCCTGATTAATCACTGGCCTTATTATATCTATCTTAAAATATGTATCTTTAGAAAATACATAAAATCATTTATTGTATTGATGTGTAGCTATATGGATAGCTTTCGATCATCACTCCAAAATGCGAGTGCCATTGTCCGCAAAAGACAGATAGTTTGAATAGAACTTGATTTTTTACCACAATAGCTTGGATTCCAAGTACACTAAAAGCATGAACTTTTAGTCTTTAAACTGTAAGAACTCCTTTTGTACGAAGTAACAAGGCCTTGTATTCATGAATGAAATGGCTACTTGAATCTTCAATTCCAATCCCTTAATTTCACACTTTGACCTTGTGATTTTTGTAATCCAATTTGTTCCTCAAATAGTATGATGTTTCTCGATTCTGGCTTGAAAAATAGATAGGCTTGAAATGCAATTTAAAGCGAGACTTGAAATGATATCTTGCGGTAGCTTCCGGAAAGAAAACTTGAAACCGAAGATAAAACCAAGCGGGTCCACGCTTACCACAAACTTAATTGAATTACACGTGACTTTAGAACATGAAAAGAGACCAACAAGTCTTGCAAATTTAGGCTACAACCGAAGGCCTTAAAACAAATTAAATTCTCAAATACTTAGACTTGAATTTGCACTCTAGATTTCAAACTTCTAATTCCTTCATTGGTTAAGAACATAACATCATTGAGCAAATACGATTCTTAAATCTTGAGGAGTTGACAGAGGGGAGAAAATGCTAACTTGTAACACAATCAGTGATCAACCTCCAGGGACCAATTCTTCATATCAGAAGGTATAAGGGCCTAATCTTCTGCGGGGGAAAAACTGAGGAATTTTGAGGGAAATGAGGCTTGGGTAGTGGATTAGGGACCAAAAGGATAAGGACACAATCACACAGGAACCTAACACAAGCCTGCAGAGACCAGAGAACCTCCACAAACACACACATAGCACATCCTTCAAGTTCTTTGAGCCTTCTGCAGCAGCACCTGTCCTTAAAAAGAAACAAACAGACAACAACTAGATACAGCGTTTAGTTATGCAAGAATGATGACCTAATATGCTATGCAAGAAGCAAGGTGGGGATCTTAGGGTCAAAATTTAGGGTGTGACACTATGGATCCTGAGTTCTCTCTAAGGAGAGCTCAGATGTTGGTTCCTGGACTTTTCTTTTCTTTGATTGGGCTCCTTCAGCCGTTGTCGGGTCGACGATCCTTTGCCAAGTGAAAGGAGTAAGCAAATTTCTTCTTTCCTCTTGACTTTCTATAGCATACTGCTCTAATATCTCAATCAGGGCATCCTTTTCCTTTAGCAGTTCCTGAATCTTGGTACATTCCAAATTAAGAATCTGGTTCTTGTTCTTCCAAGAGTTCCTCTCACGTTAGACTTTGTTGAGAGTGACCTGGAGTTTTTCTGCATCAGACATGAAATAAATGACGTATTCCTTTAAGGGAAAAACTTCTTGACGAGGGTAAGGCATCCTTAGTTTGATGGATCTAGTTTGTACCCAGTGGAGATGAAGCTCTGCAGAGATGCAGTTTGGCCTCCCAAGGGATTCTCTCCCTTTCCTGTGAATATGTTTCCAGGCATGCACTAATTCTTTCATTAGTGTCGTGTCATTTTCTCCTTCCTTGAAGAAAAGACCTTCCATATGAGCATTATGAGGGATATTCTTCATCGGGTATCTAAGTTGACGGCGAGCTAAAATTGGATGATAGTTGATTCCTCCCTTAGTACCAATGAGGGGTACATTGGAGAAATTTCCTAATTTGTCGATGATTTTTATCCCTTCATAAATCTGATTGTACCAATCTATGTCTGAATTGGTAAGAGACATAATCCTCTGCGACCATCGCAGATTACTCTTGTGATCCCAAAAAGTAGTAGACGTTCGTAAGTGGGAAATAAACCATTTGTAGAGTAATGGTACACAACATGTGATCATCCCTCTGTTGTACAAATTACTTAAGTGTACAGAATGATAAGCATCCACAAGCAAGGTTGGTACTGGGTTTCTAATTAGGAATATCTTAACAGCATTGGTGTCGGCGAAGTTGTCAATGTTGGGAAAAAGGAATAACTTATACATGAGCAGAACAAAGACATCCTCGAAAGCAGTTACATTTCCTACACTGGCAAAGTATAGGGCTTTCTCCATCAGGAATTTAGCTGGTAAGCCCTGGATTCCTCCTTTGGTGGTCATGTGAGTCCTGAGTTCTGACTCATCCAAAGAGATTGCTCTTGCAATGGTTTGATCTTTTGGAATTTCTTCCAGTCCAGAAAATGGATCTTGATCAGTGACAGGTAAATCAATCAGGTGGGAGTACTCTTCCAATGTTGGTGTAAGCTGGTAATCTGGAAAAGTGAAACAGTGGTAAATCGGATCGTAGAACTGAACCAGTGTAGACAGGATCCCTTCAACCATGTTGACCTTCAAGAGAGACAACAGTCCTCCGTGCTTAGTTCTAAAAGCCTCAGGATTAGTAATCATCCTTCCCAATTTCCTTAAATCTTCTAGTTTTGGAACCTTGAAGGTGTACTTGTACGTTTTTCTTCTTCCGAAATCCATAACGCAACCTCTGATATTTTCAATTATTGTTTCAGTTCTTTTAGAAAAAGTTTTTTCTTATTTTTAAAAAAGTGTTTTTTAATGAATGCATGGATGCATGAATGCAGCAAACAAAAACATTTGAAAACATGGGTTTAGGGGTTCATCGTCACGAGCATGGACCCATGGATCTACCCATCCCCAAAGGTGTGTACTAATAGGTCAATTTTTGTACCTGTAGAATGGGTTCTAACAAAGGTTCCCAAAATCATTGCCCTCTTAGGGATACTAACCGCAAGCCGATTGACTCAAGTGAGTTGTAATATCCTAAGATGAATCTCTTTTGAGTGTAGTATAGCGTATCAACTATTCCCGATAGTCACCGCACTACCTAATGGTTTAATGGTTAAATGTCTACTAATACTCAGCTTCAAGGGTAACCCAATGGGATAGAATAATGCTTTCACGACATGCTTGTTCAACATTGGTAAATCCACGCGGGCACCTCCACTGATTCGGTGGACTGCCAAGTTAGCTTGGTCGGGATTCACTCCCTATAAGCCTTCCTGGATACGCCACCACTTATCTTAATGTTCTCTCGGACTCACCACATACGTATTAATCACATTCCCAACACTACTACGAAAAACCCATTTAGCAACGGTTGGGAATGACATATAATGACGCGGGCGAAGGCGTTGTTATGTAGATTGTTGTTGTAAGTTCGCCGTTTCTACAACGGTCTGGAAACCGTTGTTGTATTCTGGAAGCGCGCGATATATTGCAACGGTTAGGTATTTCAACCGTTGTAATATATATTAACTATCACAACGGTTATCAGTATGAACCGTTGTCAGATATGTTAACTATCACAACGGTTATTTGTCTCAACCGTTGTGGAATGTATCCTTAGTTTATTATATACAAATGTATATTGCTTGTTTTACCATCCACCTTATTAAAGAAATACAACCATTAAAATTGGTAAAGAACTATATAATCTGAAAATTAAACTGTTCTTGAAAACCAACTTAAACACACCACTGTTTTCCGAATTGCATCCATTTCATTCCGCATATTTTATGTTCCTTAACATAAAATTTATGGTTCGATGGTCGGTTTCCTTCAATCCATCGATATCTTTTGTTATAGTTTACCTCATCATCGCCAAAAATCGCCACAATTTTATCATCATAACAATGATCATGATCTTAACAACCACGGCGATTAGTGACGATGATGAGGCAAATTATAATAAAAGATATCGATGGATTAAAGGAAACCGACCATCGAACCATAAATTTTATGTTAAGGAACATAAAATGTGCGGAATAAAATGGATGCAATTCGGAAAACATTGACATGATAAAGGTTGGTTTTCAAATACATCCTAATTTTCAGATTATAATGTTCTATAGCAATTTAACTGATTGCATTTTCAATAAAAGGATAGTGAAACAAACGATATACATAGTATATAATAAACTAAATTTCATATACAATATCAGAATGAATTCATATATATGTACCTTATCAGAATGAATTCATATATAGGTACCACCATCATCATCACAATGTGAAACAAATCCTAAGAAGTGGGAAGCAATGATGAAAATTAGTTAGTATTAAATTTAACTATATACAATATACATAGTATATATATAATAAACTAATGTTCTATATCAATTTAACTGATTGCATTTTCAATAAAAGGATAGTAAAACAAACAATGTACATAGTATATAATAAACTAAATTTCATATACAATATAAGAATGAACTCATATATATGTACCTTATCAGAATGAATTCATATATATATGTACCACCATCATCATCACTGTGTGAAACAAACCCTAAGAAGTGGGAAGCAATGAAGAAAATTAGTTAGTATTCAAAACAAAACAACCAAAAGTTGAAACAAAACAAAACCCTAAGAAGTAGGACTGTACCATTACAATGAAGTTCACCTTGCTTGTGAAGCATTGAAGTTGAATCTGCACAAAATGAGAACAATCAACAAAAACAACATGAAGAAAACGAGATAATGGGAACTATTTAACAAAAAGATTGAAGTAGAAGACTACCTTATTTTCCATAAACAATATGTACATTACGCTTGCTACCGCCAGCATCATCACCATGTTCATCTAGTTTTAGATTCTGCAGGAAGAACTACAAGGAGAAAGAAGCTTAAATCAAAAGCTTCATACTTCTTGTATTTCTTCTCGCAGATTCTAAAAAAAGATGAAGTTTGGGTGCTAGGGTTTCACTGTGAAGGAAACGGCGCGACTGCCAAAAAGGGAAAGTTAATTCCCTTATATAGGTAAATTTTTCACAACGGTTTTCTAAAATAACTGTTATGATAGATTATATATTAATTTAATAATATCACAACGGTTAGTTATAATAACCGTAGCGATACCCCTTATACGTGGTATAAGGTTCGACACCAGGCAACAACATTTTCCTAAAATTACGCCTGGATTATAAGTGATATCGCTACGGTCATTACTTATAACCGTCGTGATATTATTAACCGTTGCACTTCCCAACATATGAACGGTTTACAAGAAAATATAGTTCCAGAATATGAACGGTTTACAAGTTATCATCATTACAAGCATTAAACTATCAGTCTTTTCATCTTCAACCTCATCTATAAATAGACAATTTTACATATCTAAATAATATATTCTTCGTAACAATGAGTTCAACAAATGAGAATCCTAGAAACCTCAATGAGGAACGTCAGGAAGGATAAGGGTAAGGAAGGATAAGAAGAAGAAGAAGAAGAAGAAGAAGAAGAACCCGAAGAAGAAGAAGATAAAGAAGAAAAGGAGGCTTGTATATTATGATTCCGATGAGGGGAGTGAGGAGAGATGTCTAGATTATGAAGATGCATTTTATGCTATGGGCTCTGACAATGATCTTGATATGTAATATGTTTATCAATGTACTCTCAATGGAATATTAAAATAAAATTATGTCTATATACGTTCATCTCTTACAGTTTTATTTTTAAAGTTATATATATACTCTATTGCACTTAAAAATACTAAAGAATACATTGCTGTGAATCGAAGCGTGATACATGTAGTACAACGGTCTTCTAATACAAGCGTGTTAAAATGTAAACATACGGAAAAAAAATATAGAGTTGGGAATCGAAGCTTGTTACACAGCTTGTATTACAACGGTTATGTAATACAACCGTCGTTAAATATGCCGTTATAAATTTTTAATCCTGTTACAACGGTGGGATACGAAACCGTGGTAAAGCTGGCGTCGTTAAATGGGGTTTTCGTAGTAGTGCAGATAACAGTAATTTCAATACAGGTATCAAATAATATGACAGTAGATGATATATATATATATATATATATATATATATATGAGAAAGCAAGTAAAATAACAGAAAAATAAATGCAAAGCAAGGCCTAGACCTCTTAGGAACTCTAATCCTAAAACACTTCCTCAGCAGAGTCGCCATTTTTCTGTAGCGTGCGATTTTTGTCGGTGACGCGACCACCTTACCGCAAATTGGATTTGGGTGCTACTTTCTGATTTCTGTATTTATCCTATGAAGCTGGAAAGGAAATGGAAGATATCTAAAACTAACCTTGCATGCAAATGTTTTCTTTAACAAATGCTGAGAGATCGGGGATCGGGGTCTGGTTATACAAAGGGAAGCTAGTAACACCCAGTGTATCTATGGTAATCCATAAGAACCTTTTTATACATGTATTTCTGTTAACTTTCAATGCTTTCTTGTGTTTATCTACTGTGGATTGAGAAAGTTTCTCCTTTGGGAGTGTTGAGATAATGTTTTTGTTGTTTTCGGGTTTTCTGTTGTTTTTGGGAAGGCACTGGACCTAAAGTTTTTTATTTGTGTGCTTGCTAAGATTTCACAGTCTTATGCCTACGTATTCCCGTAAAGAGATTTAGGAAATCAGAGCAATCATATTTCCTCCTATTTCTATGCGAGGAAAGATATGGTGTCTTGTTCAATGCCCAAGATTGAAGATATCAGAGTATTTGTGTCTTATTTAAAGCCCAAGATTGAAGCTAAAAGGGTGATTGAGAGAGAATTTGTCATCTCTAAAGGGAGATATCTCACCTATTCATCACAAATGTTGAGAAATTGGTTATAAGAGAAATTACTTTAACTGGGGTATGAGAATCCAGTAATGCCATAATATCCTTTATAAGAGAGATATCATAGAGGAAGAAGCTTTAACTCAGTATAGAGCAATGCCACTTTTTTTAATGAATCTTTCATGCTAAGAGAGAGACATTGGCTTGGATGTACAGAATCCAGAGGCTTGCCACTTATAGCTGTTAGATGAAAGAGAGATTTTAGCCAGGATAAGGGAAGGACTTCAGCTTAGATTTTGAATCAACAAGAGTTCCACTTACAACAATTATCTGGAAAAGGTTTTTGATTGTTTTTTTTTTAATTTGATGTATAGAGGAAATGTTTTCTTACAGAGTGGACTCATGGTCTCATCTGAGGGGATGTTGATTTTTATGTGCCTTGATCAGATCCCAAGGTTGAAGTTTAAAGAAAATGACTCCACTGGGGAGGGTTTTATCTGTCTTGTACAAAGCCCAAGATTGAGGCTGACTAGGGAAATCATTATATGAAGCCTAAGATGAGGTTGTCTCTTGCTGAGGATTTATTGAAATCTAGAATCAGGGAAGAGTTAAAGTACCAGATGCCATGAGGCTCTGATTCTGTTGAAGATTTGTTGGTGGTAATTTGACCCTGGTTGGGGAATTTTTAAGGTGAAGGTCAAACCTTGTAGGGTATCAGGGGAGTTTAAAGGTGAATTTGAGAAGCATTATATGAAGCCTAAAGATTGAGGCTGGCTGGGGAAATCATTATATGAATCCTAAAGAAGCATTTTCTAGTTTTTTAGAGTGAAAGGAAGAAAATCAAGAGTTGTTATGCTTTGGTGTACTCAAACTAATCAGAAAAAACCTCTATTTATAGTAGAGCAACTTTGTTTTGGGAGCAATAGTGATTGGAGGCTGGATCACTCCATTATCCATTGAACTTTGTCATGTAGCCAAAGTCTCCTCTAGCCATTGACTTGGGTCAATCTTGCAGGCATATGGTCTTCTGATGCTTGAGTTCATCTTGACTTATTTGCAATGTTGTGGACTGATACATGCCAGCTCTATGCACCCCTTAAATGCTTCATGACAAATTTGAAAGTTTTGGATTTTGAACTTTGAATGTCACATGCCTAAAGGATGAGGTTTTTGACTTGGTGGCCTTGTGATCAGATTCTTCATCATTTAAGTTGATTTTGGACAGAAATGAAATGATACAAGTGTCCAAAATTGGCTCAAGAAATCGTGGGAACCAAGTTATGTCTTCATGCCTTTGTGTGGGCAGGGTGAAAAATGCCATTTTTGGAGGCTTATAACTCCTTGCTCAAGTTGAACCATGAGAGGCTCTTGTACTTTTTGGAAAGCCCCTATAACATACTTCAACTTTGATGTTTAACTTTGGTCTTGAATCATCTTGGATCATAATGAAAAATGGCCTCAAAGTTGGTGAAAATACAAAACAGATTTTGTCCAAAATTTCACTAAGTGTTGAAAAAGTGTCCATTTTCCATTTTTTGTGATTTTGATCAATCCATAAGTCCAAATCCATGAGGATTAGGAATCTGTTGTAGTTGACAATCTTGAAGTATGTAATGAGAAATTTCATTTGAGCTTTGGATGAAAGAAAAAGGTTACTTGGATCACAAGTTATGGTCTTGCAAAGTTGGGTAGAAATCACTTTTTTTCAGGACTTAGTGAAAATTCAAGTTTCTTATGATTGCCCCTTTTGCAAGTAACCCTACTTTTCTTGATTTTTATTGATGGGTGATGATCCAGACCATACGTTAACATTGTTTTTGACTTAGGGAAGCCATGTTTCTCAAGAAATCCAAAAAGTCAAACTTGATTTTTGGGCACAGTTGACTTTTTGTCAAAGGAATTTCAAACTTTTTGATCCTCTATGAAATCAAGTTCTTGACCCAATTAGAACCTAATGGATGGATTACATAGGTGTTTTAGAGCGTCTTGAATCATGTCCCAAAGTTTGGGATCATGTCTTGGTCCAAAGTCAAAGGTATGGTTGGTTTTTCCTCAAAAACCCTAGTTTGGAGTCCAGATGTATTTGAATCTTCATATTGCTCTTGAACCAAGTTCTTTGTGTCTATTTGAACTTGTAAGAGGATCAATATAAGATATTTGAGGTCTTCAAAACATTTCTTGAGGGCTTGGCTCATGCATTGCTCCAAAAGTTAACTTAGGGGTGAATTAGGTCAAGAAACCCTAATTCCTGATTCTTGATGAATGCATCCCCTGAGGCTATTTTGAACTTGTGATTGGGTCCATGAGGTCCCTTTAAGCTTCTTGAATCGTGTTTTGAAGTATTAGTCTATCCCTAGATGAAGATTTCCCTCTAGAGGCCTTGGTCGATCAAAACCCTAATTTGGTGACACTGATGATCTTGAGGCTTGATCAGTTTGAAATGTTGCATTCTCAGGCTTGATTCTTGATGTGGGAGACCTCTTGATCCTTCATGGATGTTTGAGAGGCTTGAAAAGTTGAGGATCATGTCTATTCTTGATTGATCCTTTGTCTGAGTACTTTGAGAGGGCTCAAAACCCTAATTCTTGATTGTAGTGAATGCTCAACAATCCCTGAGAGGATTGATGAGGTATGGAGGTACATCCATATTGTGGTGATGATTTGCACAATGATGGGAAATCTTATGGTAAAAATTTAGGGTATAACAATGAGATGTGATCATCATTCTATCTACAAAATAGTCTTAATGCTTTAAGGTTATCCCACTTCACAGTAAAGGTCAACTACGAATACTTTAAGAATAATGTCCTTATGTTTAATGGGATCTCATGATTAAGCCACACTTAATAGTTTAGTGGCAGATTCTGAAGAACAATTTCTAGTGTGGTTTGACGAAGACTCTAAATTGAAGGTCTCAGCATTCAGACGAGTTTCTACATTTTGTAATTGATCGTGAAGGCTGGATCAGATCCTGTAGACTCAGGTCGCCAAGTGCGTCAGGGATGTTGGTCGTATAGAGAGGAGGGGGTGTACCTGTAAGGTACTCCGACGCTCAAGTAAGAAAGGGTCAGAGAAAAGGGGCAAGTACAAAGTATGAATTCTTAAGGTGAATATTGGATACCTGACCCTCTCAAGCGAGAGGGTTTATATAGAGCCCCCAGCGCGTGGTCAACGGTCCTATTTTCGGGGCGAAATAATTGTTTTCCCCAAAGAATAGGTAACTACCCAAACTAGCCGTTATGTCGGGAAGGGTGTCCAAAACTATCTGTTATGTCGGGCATAGGCATAGTTCTGGGCACCTGCCCACAGCTGTTCGGGGAGTAATGAAGCCGTGCGTAACGGGCAGTAATTCCGGGGAGGAACGTTGTATTCCTTGCCCGGTTGGAGGGGCAGAAAGGTAACTTTTGCCCTTCTGTGGATTGGACTTAGGCAATTTGGGCCGTTCTGGAGCAGAGGCGGATTGGGCCATGTCTAGCCATCGGTCCAGTCCAGAACAGGAGCTCCCCAAGTCGTTGCTTCCGAGCATGGGAGTGATGACTTAAGGACTGCTCGTTGCTCCGTGGAGCCAGTATGGAGTCGTCGTTTAAAGACGAGGAGGATTGTCTCAGAGTGCTCGTGGCTCCCTGTGTCCGTGAGGTTCGTGGTCGTGACCTCGTTGCCCGGTGTTCGGGGAGACTAAGGGTTGGGATGCCACGTGTGCCTAGAGCTCCGTGTAGTAGTTAATAGGCAATGATGGCTAGTGGGTAGTCATCATGGCCTACGAGCGCGTGTTCGCACGTGCCCCTTTGTATAAAAGGGGGAAAATCGTTCCATTTAGAACTTTTCAGTCTGATTTCTCTTTGCTCCCTTCAGTACTCTTGCCCGTAACCTCCTTCCGTCTACTCCGACCACCGCGTCAAGCTTCGAGCAGCTTCTTTCTTCTACTTAAATCAATTAAGTGCTCTGATCCTTTGCTTGTTCTACTTCTGTTAGTTGTTAATGGTAGATTGCATGCGGTTAGGGTTAGTTTTAGAGGACAAAATGAGTGCGTTTCCGACGATTGTTGGTGGTGGACGGTGGCTGTGCCATTTTTCTACCTCTAACATATCGCCGGAGTTAGTAGTATGTTTCAGCGAGGAGGGCGGTTTACGGTGATGCTGCGGTAGCTATGTAAGCGTGATCGTCGTGTCTGTTCATCGTCCGAGTGGGTGATGAGTTTTTCGGTAGAACATTCCCAAATTCCGGTGAAGCTTTACGATTTCCGGTGAAACTTCAAATGGAAACTGGGTGTGGGTGCGGGGAAGCTCCTCGCCCTGGGATGATTAGTTTCGAGCGTCTCCTCGCGGGGAGGTTTTAGCTTTCCTTATGATGTTAGGGCTTAGGCCGGGGACGTTGTCCTTAGCCCTTTGCGCGCCCTTTCACTTGACTTAGCAGTGGAAGGGTGGATTTGATTTGCTGTCGAATTCACTTTCTTCTCTGCTTTTCAGGTGATTATAATGGCGACGGGGCCAGAGAGAGAAGTTATTATAGATACATCCGAGGAAGAAACGGGCTCTGAAGATAATAGCAGCTCGACGGCCTCTAGTTCGGCGACTTCGAGTTCTTCCAGCAATGTCGGGGAGGAGGAAGAGTTGGACATCATGGACGAGGACGTCGACGGGTTCTCTGCGGAGGAGTGGGAGGTTGCCGAACCTGTTGAGCATGTGTCCACTTTCGCAAAGTCCTTGGTGGACATTTTCACGGAGGTAGGACCGGAGGGAGAGTGGAAGGTGCACTTCCCTTCCCTAGACGATCGTGCCTGTACACACTTTGGGGATCATTTTACCATGTATGAATACGCTTTCAAGGAGATGGTCTTGAGGTTGACTTTTACTGATTTTCAACAGTCCGTGTTCGCGCATTTGAAGTTAGCCCCTACACAACTGCATCCTAATTCGCTGGCCTTCATCCGGGCCTTCGAATTAGTATGCGAGCATCTCTCCCTAGGGGCTACTCTCCCCCTGTTCTTCACCGTTTTCCACCTCCAAAGGCAGCTGTCGGGGAGGAAGTGCGGCTGGATCTCTTTGAACCAGCCCCGCAAGCTGTTCAAGCCATTTTCGGAGTCTATCCGGACATTCAAGGAACGGTACTACGTCGTTGAGCCCGTGTCCGAGGTTGCCCAGGATAATACATATGCCTGGGAGATCGAAGTTGATGAGGACGGGAACGAGCTGCACGACTAGGAGGGGAGGTTTATTAGGCGGAGACTCTACAAGTTCCCTCTCCATTGGGCACCAGATCATTTGGCTTAGAAGCCCGGCGACTATGTCTTCCAACCGAGCGATCTACTCGGGCAGGACGCGCAGCGTACGAGGCGCTGGTGAAGTGGGTCAACTCCTTCCGGCTTGCTGAGTGCTGGACGAGCAAGGGCAGTCTGATCTTTAAGGCGGACGGGAGCCAGAGAATTGAGCGTAGATTCATTAATATTAAGGCACTGATGGAGTGCAAGACTCCCGTGGATGCCGAGAAGCTGCTTGGTAGTCTTAGTTATTTAGATTTTGTTTGTGTCATTTCTTTTCCTCGTATCTAACATGCTCGTATTTTGTTTGTGCAGGTGAGATGCCTCAGGCCCACGACAGAGTTGTGAGGAATGTTCTTGCAAGGAACAAGGTCGGGGCAGCCCCTCCGAAGTCTCGGTTTGCTGGTGCCCGTGTTCCTCCTCCCGTGCAGTCTCCTGCGGGGACCTCTTCTTCTCCTACTTCTGCTCCCCGGGGGTCTCCTCTTCCTTTGATCGGTCGACCCAAGCGGCAAAGGTTTAATGACACTGTGGGTCTTACTCGGGCGTCGGAGAAGGGGAAGTTCGAGCTTCCTCCTTGTATCCATGACCAGAAGTTCTTCGAAGGGAACTCCTTGATTGTGCCTCGGGCGGAGTCTCTTCGCTTGGAAAATATGGATCGCCCAAGCAAGAGGGCGTTGGTGGCCCGGGACGCTTCTGCCTTGGTCAGGATGTTGGAGATGGCGGTTGTGTATGCCGAAGGGGATTCGGCGACTGAGGCCAAACTTACGGCTGCTTGTGCTATCATGGCGTCCCTCAAGGAAGAAGCTAAGGGTCCCGATAATGCTTGGAAGAAAGCTGAGGAGGAGGTAGCTCGTTTGAAGGAGGAGAACTAGAAGCTGGCGGTGGAGAAGAAAGCTGCCGAGGAGCTGATCAGGGAGCTGAGGGCGGTCATTGCCCCGGGTGTCGACGAGCCGGACGATGTGAAAGAATTGAAGACTATATCTGAGCTGGTTGCTCGCATGCTGCTGGCCGAAGAAGATGGTATTGTCGTCGCGGAGAAGTCTTTCAAAAATGTTGTGGCTCAATTGCGGGTGGTGAACCCTGAGCTCGATTTTTCTGTTGAGGGTACTCACTACCTGGCGCATGTAGAGGATGGCCGTATTGTCGTGCCCGACGGTCTCCTTGAAGGTACCCCCGAGGATCAGCCTGCAGAGGACCAGGGACCCCAGCCAGAGCCTGCCGAGCATGCGGATGAGTGAGGAATTTGTATTTTTGATGTTGTTGTAATCTGTTCGGCCTGCATGCCGTGGAATTGCTTGTAATTTATTTTTGGGGGGGGGGGGTGTGGCCCCCGTTTCATGTAACTAAGTACAATCGTGGCCCTTGCGGCCACTTATTATGTTAAATTATCACATATTTAATTCTGTTGTTTGTATGAATTTACTTGCTTTTATTTTTTGCTAAGTATCGTATTCAAGCTCGTTGTAAATGTATATCTGCCCGTGATTGGGAGTATTTGACTTGCGCAAATATTTTAGGGGGATTGCTCGTTGCGGATGTGTTCGACAGTGAGGGGAACTGGTCGAACGGCCGGGGAATGTCCTGGCGAGGTGCGGAGCTCAGGTCGTATTTGAGGCCTGAGTTCGCGGCGTGAACGTCCCATCGCGAGCTGGGGTTCTGCCAGTCATGGTACTTTGACGACAGCGATGCTCGATCGAGGACCGCCGTCGAGCAGTTACCCGACTCGTTACTGAGTGAGGTTCTGCTTTATTTGTATGCGACGCTTGTACCTAGACGCGCATAGTGGTTGGTAGTTGACGTTTGTCATTGTGACGGGTCGAACCGAGGATTTAGATGTAGTATTATTTTAGCTTTTCAGCGTTCCATGGTCGAGCGAGTTCTTCCCTGGAGAGATGTTCTAGATAGTAGGCCCCATTTTCCGTTTTTGCTCGGACGCGATAGGGTCCTTCCCAGTTGGCTGCTAGTTTGCCTTCGCAAGAGTCTTTGTGGTTTCTTCTTAGAACAAGGCTTCCTACGTCGAACTCTCGCCGTATCACTTTGGCGTTGTGCCTGATGGTAATTTTTTGTTTTAGTGAGGTTTCGCGAAGGGCTGCCCTGGTTCGGATTTCCTCGACAAGGTCTAGCTCTTCTCTCAACGATTCGTCGTTCATCTCCTCGTCTAGGGGCGACTCTGTCCGCCTAGAGGGCACGTGAACTTCGATGAAAATTACAGCCTCGGTCCCGTATGCTAAACAGAAAGGTGTTTCCCCGGTCGTTGAGTGCGGAGTTGTGTGGTATGCCCATAGTACGTTGTGCAGTTCCTCGACCCATACCTTCTTTGTTTCGTCCAGCCTTCGCTTAAGGTCTCGGAGGATAACTCGGTTGGCTGCTTTAGCCTGCCCGTTTGTTTGAGGGTGCTCCACGGATGCGAAGTGCTGCTTCGTGCCCAGTTGGGCGACGAAGTCTTGGAACTTCCTGTCCGTGAATTGCGTCCCATTGTCCATTACTATCGCTTGGGGAATACCGAAACGTGCAAGGATGTTTCGTTTGTAGAAATGCAGGCTGTTGAGGGCAGTTATTTTGGCTAGAGCTTCTACTTCTATCCATTTTGTGAAATAGTCCACGCCCACTATGAGGTACTTGTTCTGACTTGATCCCACCACGAAGGGTCCTAGGATGTCTAGGCCCCACCAGGCGAATGGCCACGGGGATGACATAGCCTTGAGCTCGTTAGGCGGAGCCAGGTGCATGTCCCTATGCCGTTGGTATTTATTGCATTTCTTCACGTGTTCTTTCGCGTTGTTTTGCATGGTCGGCCAGTAGTAGCCTGCCCGGAGAGCCTTTCGAGCAAGGGACCTTCCGCCGAGATGTTGGGCGTTGATTCCCTCGTGGATTTCGCGCAGGATGTGTGCGACCATTTCCTCTTCGACAGATTTGAGCAGCGGAATGGAGAATCCCCGTCTGTAGAGTTTATCTTCAATCATGACATAAGAGCAGGCTCTTTGCCTGACTATGCTGGCCTCCTTTGGGTCGGACGAAAGTTCATCTTTGGCGAGATAGTTGTAGACTGGGGTCATCCAACAGTTGTTGTCGCCGATCACCTGCACATCGAGTGTCGCGGAGGCCTTCTCGATGCTGGGTCGAGGAAGTACTTCCTGTATGACGGATTTGTTTCCGCCTTTCTTCTTCGTGCTGGCTAGTTTGGATAGCACGTCTGCTCATACGTTATGTTCGCGAGGAACGTGTTTCACCTCCACTGTTTTGAACTTCGCCATCTCCTTCTTGACCAGGGCCAAGTATTCTGTCAGGTTTTCGTTTTTGGCTTGGTATTCTCCCCAGACCTGGAGGGCCACGAGTTGTGAATCCGTGCAAATGACGACTTCTTCTGCACCCAGGTCTTTGGCAAGGCGTAGCCCCGCGAGGAAGGCCTCGTATTTAGCCTGGTTATTGGAGGTTGGGAAGGACAAGGTGAGTGAAACTTCAACAATGATTCCTTCGTCGTTCTCCAGTATGATGCCCGCGCCGCTCCCTGCCGAGCTCGAGGCACCGTCAACGAAAATGGTCCATTTGTGCGCTTCGCTCGCGGGGGAGTCTGCGAATGTCATTTTCGCGACGAAGTCGGCCAGAGCTTGGGCCTTGAGGGTTTTTCTGCCTTCGTACTGGATGTCAAATTTGGACAGTTCTAACGACCATTTGAGCATTTGGCCGACCATATCTGGTCGTCCGAGCAGCTGCTTTATGGGCTGATCTGTTCGAATCACGATCGTGTGAGCCAAGAAGTAATGTCTTAATCTTCTGGCTGCGTTGATGAGGGCCAGTGCCACCTTCTCTATCTGTTGGTATCTTAACTTTGGTCCTTGCAGCGCTTTGCTAGTGAAATATATGGGTTTCTGCCCGTCAGGTGTCTCGCGGATGAGCGCGGCACTCACTGCTTCGGTTGCTACGGCCAGGTATAGGTACAACGTTTCACCGTTGTCCGGGCGAGAGAGGGCCGGTGGCTCTGAGAGTGTCCGTTTCAGATGGAGAAGGGCCTTGTCGCACTCCTCAGTCCATTCGAATGCTACCTCTTTGCGGAGGAGTTTGAAGAACGGTAGGGCGTGCTGGGCGGACTTGGCCACGAAATGAGATAGTGACGCGAGCATCCCGTTGAGGGTCTGGATGGATTTTTTGGACTTGGGCGTAGGAAACTCAGAGAATGCCCGACATTTATCGGGATTGGCTTCGATTCCTCGTTTTGTTAAGTAGAAGTCGAGGAATTTTCCTGCCCGGACACCGAACGTGCATTTCTCCGGATTAAAACGCATTTTGTATTTCCTGGCTGTTCGAAGACCTTTCTCAAGTGGGCGGTATGATCGGTTTCCTCGTGGGATTTTACAACCATGTCGTCCATGTAGACTTCGAGCATGTCGCCTATTTCTCCCCGAAACACTTTTTCATCATTCGTTGGTACGTTGCTCCGGAGTTCTTCAGGCCGAAGGGCATTTCGTTGTAGTAATAGTTGCCAGATTCGGTCATGAAGGCCGTATATTTTTTGTCGGATATTGCCATTGGGATTTGATTGTAGTCCGAGTAGGCGTCCAAGAACGATAAAAGTTTAAAACCAGCTGAATTATCAACAAGTTTATCAATATTGGGGAGGGGGTAGGCATCCTTCGGGCATGCCTTATTGAGATCGGTATAATCAATGCACATGTGCCATTTTCCATTAGATTTTTTAACTAATACAACGTTGGACAGCCAAGTTGTGTACTTGGCTTCCGAAATAAATTTGGCCTCGAGGAGGTCTTTACATCTTTTTCAGCAGCCTCCGTTTTCTCCGGAGACTGCTTCCTCCTACATTGTGCTACGGCCTTGACGGTCGGGTCGATGGTCAGCTGGTGACAAGCGACGGATGGATCCAAGTCGGGCATTTCGACGGCGCTCAATGCGAAGAGGTCGGCATTCTCTCTGAGGCATACTTTGAGCTGCTTCCTCGTAATGTCGGGCAGGTCTGCTCCAATATTCACTCCCCGTTGGGGGTCTTCGCTGAACAAAACTACCTCGAAGTTACCATCCAGGATTGGGCGCATCAGATGGGAGCTGCTGTTGGGTGACGCGGACGGGCTGGCTGAAGCTGCTCGTTCGTCTTGTTGGTCCTCGGGGAAGCGACTGTCGAGGTCGATAGAGTCGACCTGGGGCAGAGGCTTGGCCTCCTCGGAGCTGTTTGGCAGTGCTGGCTTGCTCGACACTTTTGGCTTGGGCGCAATGGTGTTGAGTCCCTTTGTAGCTGCTTCGAAACACCATCGGGCAGCTTCTATATCGCCGTGGAGGGTGGCGACCATCCCTTTCGAAGTGTAATACTTCATCTTCAGGCGGACGGTTGAGGGCACTGCTACCAACTCGGCTAGAGTTGGCCTTCCAAAAATGCATTGGTAAAGTGACGGGCAGTCGATTACCAGAAACTGCACCTTGATGGATCTGGCCGTCTCAGCTGATACGAAGGTTACGATTAGTTCGACGTATCCCCATAGCTTGGTCACAGACCCGTTGAATCCCTGTAAATCGGACCCTACGTAGGGGGTAAGGTGCGATTCATCCAGCTGAAGTGTTGAAAACAGCTGGGAGTACATGATGTCGACCGAGCTGCCCTGGTCGACGAGTATTCTGCGAACGTCGAAGTTCGCCATCCGGGCTATGACGAGCAATGGTATGCTTGAGTTTGGGGAGCTGCCGAGGAGTTCCTCCCGGTAGAAGGAGATGGGGACGGATTCCTTTGTTGGAGCTTGTGTTGATCAGGTGTTCGAACTTCCGTTTTACGGAGCCCACAGTGACTTTGTTGAAACCCCCGCCAGAGATGACCATGGCGGAGGGAAATGTCTCCCACGGGCTGTGGGCCACGAAATATGCAGGGGCGCTGAGCCTGTCCGGGACGTTGAAGTCCTCGGGTCGCGATATGGACATAGCGACCTATACATTGGCGTCTTCTGAGGAGGGTACCTCCTCCTCGACCTTCTTGGACTCCTGGGCGTCCTGCCGAGGAGTGTCCTTCTTCTTCGCGAACTGATTCAAGTGGCCGTCCCTGATCAGTATCTCAATGGCATCCTTCAGATGGATGCAGTCCTCCGTAGTACGGTCGTGACTTTTGTGGAAACAGCAGTATTTTGATTTGTCCATGTTTGGTCTGTTCGGCAGTTGTTTGGGGAAGCGGACCCCAGCCTGTTTGAACTCCGAATTGGCACATTCGGACAAAATCTTTTCCCTGGAAACAGTCAGGGGAGTGTAGTCATGGAAGCGCCCGGAGGGTCCCTTGTCGTTGCGGGAGTCCCGTGGACGGTCCTCGTGCCTCCGTTCACCCCGACGAGATGTCGAGGCTTCATCTCCTTTGGAGGCCCGAGCGTTCTCTTGGCGGCGTGATGCTCGGACGTTGCAGGCCACAATCTTCTATTCGTACTGAATATGAGATTGGGTTTTGAGGAGGAGGGCGTCTAAGTTCATCGGTGGCGCGAGGCCAATGGCTTTAGAGAACTCGGAGTCCGGGCGGACCCCTTGTTCGAGCAGAAACTTCTTCATTTTATCTGTCGTCGGGACCTGCACTGCTTCTTTGTTGAACCTCTCGATATATGCGCGGAGAGGTTCGTCTTTCCCCTGAATTATGGCTCCAAGAGAGGCCTCAGTTTTGGGGTGGCGGCGAGATGCTGTGAAGTGCCGCGAGAACATCCTGCCCAGCTGTCTCCATGAGGTAATGGACTCCTCGGGCAGTTGCTTATACCATGTCATCGCTCCTTTTCGGAGTTTGGTCGGGAACAATCTGCATTTGATGGCGCCCCGTACGCTGCAGTAGTCTAATAGCGCATCGATGTTCTCGATGTGCTCGTCGGGGTCAGTGGTCCCGTTGTACGTGCCAAGTGACGGGGGTTTCTCCAAGCCTTTTGGGAGACGGGTAGCCAAGATCTCCTGGGACAACGGGCCGCGAGGCTCGTCGTCGTCACTAGAACTGGTGTATGATAGGGACCGAACGGGATGCTCGCGACGCCGGTTCCTTCGCGGAGAAGGTGAGCGGTTCCTTCGAGGAGAAGGTGAGTGGTTCCTTCGGGGGGAAGCTGAGCGGTCCCGTCCTTTAGACTTGATCGGGGGAGATTGCTCATTCCTCCGAGTCCTCTTATGGTCATGAGCGTGCTGGTCACGCGGGGAGATTTGGTCGCGCTTTCGGGCTACGCGAGGATCAGGTTCTTGGCGCAATCTTCGGTCGATTTCTCTCCGGGGTTGCGGGCTTCTTGATCGTCGCTGGTTCCTCCGCGTAGGAGGGGACCTCGGACGGTGGGACTCTTCTAGTGCCCCGATCCTCTCGTTCTGCTGCAGGATCAGGGTGTTGGTTTTGTTGATCGCCTCCAGGAGGGCTACCACGGCCGGGTCGGCGTTGGGCAGAATAGGAACGGGCTGGACGTCAAGTGATGGTTGATCGTTGTTGCGATCAACAGGGGTAGGGGAAGGAGAAGCAGTGGCTCCGTCCCTGAGGAAACAGGAATCTTGGAGGAGAGATGACTGACCTTCAACATCAGATTTGTTGATGGGGAGGATGGTGGTTTGGAGAGCATCCTTGGTGCGATCTTGGGAGGCCATGATCGTGATGATGTTTGAGAATTGTTTTGATCTTCGGTTTCTGAGGAAAGAAAGATGGGGAGAACAAAATTCCCATAGACGGCGCCACTGATCGTGAAGGCTGGATCAGATCCTGTAGACTCAGGCCGCCAAGTGCGTCAGGGATGCTGGTCGTATGGAGAGGAGGGGGTGTACCTACAAGGTACTCCGACGCTCAAGTAAGAAAGGGTCAGAGAAAAGGGGCAAGTACAAAGTATGAATTTTTAAGGTGAATATTGGATACCTGACCCTCTCAAGTGAGAGGGTTTATATAGAGCCCCCAACACGTAGCCAACGGTCCTATTTTCGGGGCGAAATAACTGTTTTCCCCAAAGAATAGGTAACTACCCAAACTAGCCGTTATGTCGGGCAGGGTGTCCAAAACTAGCCGTTATGTCGGGCATAGGCATAGTTCCGGGCACCTGCCCACAGCTGTTCGGGGAGTAATGAAGTCGTGCGTAACGGGCAGTAATTCTGGGGAGGAACGTTGTATTCCTTGCCCGGTTGGAGGGGCAGAAAGGTAACTTTTGCCCCTCTATGGATTGGACTTAGGCAATTTGGGCCGCTCTGGAGCAGAGGCGGATTGGGCCATGTCTAGCCATCGGTCCAGTCCAGAACAGTAATTATATATCATTATTTGATACCATCCAGAGTTGGTGATAAAGCTGTGGACTATCCGTACTACTGAAAGCAGCTATATTGTCTTATCAGCCTGTCAGCTCGAGTATACAAGATTGCAAGGCTCAAGAAAAGCTAGTACGTTCTATAAATGTTTGCTCCCAACGGATCTATTAGTACAGAACCTCTTGAAGACTCAAAGGTTAAACGTGTTACACATCAAATCTCATGATTAAGCAATGAAGCAACTCCAAGTGTGTGTTAAGTAAAACAAATTATGAATATTTATGTACAAGAACCTGCTTAAATAAAACACACATCAAATAAACCATTATACTTTTAATACTTTTGTTATCATCAAAACTAAAAGAGAAAATATCAAGAACAAATCTTGTTCTAACAATCTCCCCCTTTTTGATGATGACAAACACAAGTATTTAAAGGACAATGTTGGGCATTTAATTTTCTCTGCAACAACAGGGTATGAGGTTTGTAAGCTCCCCCTGAGTCTGATAGCTAACAACTGAGTTTAATTTACTCTAGCGTTAAGAACCATTTTTTAAGAAAAATAAATTAGTCTTCTTAATAACATTAGGGTCTGAGGTTTGTAAGCCCCCCTGAGTCAAACAGTTCCAAGGTTGAGGTTTGTAAGTGATCGGTGGTTTTCATACGTTATTTCACTATTTGTTTTAATTAATATTTTATCATTGTTTATTTGTTTTACATCTCTTTTACCACATTTTATGTCTTGGTTGGGTCCTTTAGTGTTTTCAGGTTCATACAAACATTCAAGAGGAATCAGAGCGAAAAAATGATAAAAATCGCAAGTTTTGGAAGAGTTTTAAGTAGGAAGACAGTAACCTGACACGGCCACCCGTGTCAGGCGATGTTGGAAATATGGCAGGGGGCTGACACGGGTGCCCGTGTCAGCTGACACGGCCCGTGTCAGCATGTCTGGAGCTAACAATAATTTTTATCAAGATGCCAGGGAGCCAAAACGGCCGCCCGTGTCAGTTGACACGGCCCGTGTTGGCTTGGACGCTACATCTTCTGATTTTTTTTGGATTTTTGTGCTAAGTAACTCCAGAGGGTATTTCGGGCATTTCCTAGTGTTGTTATGTGATCTGTGACTACTTAGGCTATTTTTTAGGAAAAGAGAAGGGGCTAACTTTTACTTTTACGAACAATTCACTTCAGAGTTCATGCGATCAAGGAGATTTGGAGAAGACGATCGTTCATGAGCGGAAGCGATTGAAGAATCAGTTATCCTCCGATCAAATTGTAATGTCTATCTTAAATTTTCTTTTTGTTTTTAATACTATGAGAGGCTAACCCCCCAATGCTAGGGGGTGTCCCTGAATTGTTATGTAATGAACATCTTTTGAATTATTCGATGAGACTATGCATTTTTACCTTAATCTTTTGTTATGCAATGTGTTTAACGCTTTTTCGATTGGGCAAATCAGGAATGATCTACGATTAGGGATTAGGCCTGAAAAACCAACCTAATACTTTTACGTAATAACATTACGGTATATATTGCCTAGGAATGGGGATATCCTGTAGTAACTGATATAATCTTGTCAAAACTATTCCTTGATGTTCTTCCTTGACTACCGAGGAATTAGGGTCAAGGGAGAATCTCAAAGGTTTTTCTGTTAAGGAATTAAAGAAAAATATTATTGAGATTCAGTAAATTAAGGTTTGAAGCATGCCTCTTTGAGTAATACTTTAGGGTTCTTACAGAGCAATTCATACACCTTTCCCTAGCAAATTTTCACATATTTGTTAAAGTCATTTTTATTATTCTGCTTATTTCATATATTGTTATTATAATAATTTTAAAAATCAAAACCCCCAAAAGGAACTTTTGTTTAATTGAAATAACATCTGCACTTACAATTACACGCGGTCCTCGAGAGATCGATTCTGGGGATAACCCCACTTATTACTACATCGGTAAAAATAGTACACTTGTTATTTTTCCGATCAAGTTTTTGGCGTCGTTGCCGGGGACTGCCAAATTATAAGTTCGTGTGTTAATTCAATTGAAATTTTGTCACTCTGTGACTAAAATTTTATTTTTCTGTTATTTTTATTTTTTTTTATTTTTACTTTTTTTTTAAAAAAATTTTATAACTTTTGGATTATTACTGTTACTACTAATCTGCGTCTAGCATCTTTATGCGAGGAGAACCCTCAGCAAATTTCAATTTTGACGCAGAAATTGACAGAACTTTACATGCAAGGAGTAGACAAGCAAGACTGGCAGCTTCAGAAGCAGAACCGTCAGTCCAAGCACTAGAAGAAGAAAAAGTTTATGTTCACTCAGAATAATCAGATTCAGATTCAGAAACAGGTTAAGAGGCGGACAAAGATACTGTAATTATGGCTGGAAATCAACCAGCGGAGAGACTTCTGGGCAATTACGGTGGGGCAAATGCACCGGCTGGTAGGTTGACCATCGTAAACCAACCGGTGAATGTGCCAAATTTCCAACTGCATCCTAGCACCATCACTGCAAAGATTTCTGACTATGAGCACCACTCTCAAGATTGAGGGGCACACGGAGGAAGCAAAGAAGTTAAGAATGTTTCATTTCACTCTGGCGGAAGAGGTGGAAGAGTGGTTCTACTCGTTACCTGCTGGGAGTATTACCACTTGGGAAGAGATGGAGAAGGCATTTCTGAATGAGTATTTTCCGGCCTCTGTTTATATCCGAAAAAGATATGATATTGTGAACTTTAAATAGAAGGACGGAGAATCTCTCAGAGACGCATACAAGAGGTTCAAGAAGGTTCTGGTAGCATGTCCGACTCACAACATGGATCAAACTGAGCAGATGCAGGTGTTCGTCAATGGCCTCCGAATGAAAACTATGCAACTTATTGATACAACTGCTGGTGGATCATCCAACTTCACCACCGCGACTGGTATCAAGAAAATTATTGAAGCTATTGCAGCCAACGAACATTTGGAGTTATATGATCAAAGTGTGAGTAAATCTGAGGGTGTGATTGACTTAAAGTTGAATAATCAAGTTGTGAAGGTAGAAGATTAGATTGCTGCGGAAGTTGAAAGAAGGTTAAAGGCTATGACAGTGGGTACGCAAAGTGTGGCACAAGTTCAAACTGGTCAATCCATGAGTTGTGAGATTTGTAGTGGACCCCATTATACTGCACATTGTGTTGCAACTCCATAACAAATTGAAGAGATAAAATTCCTGAAGCAGAATAATCCCTAAGCTCAAACGTATAATCCAGGGTGGAAGAATCATCCTAACTTCTCCTGGAAAGATCATAATTAACACCAATGCCCACAACAGCAACAGGCCCCTCAGAAAGCACAATGGGAGATTGCCATTGAGAAGATGGCAGCTCATAACATGCAATTTCAGGAAGAGACCCGGAATAGTTATAGGAATACCATAGCCTCCATAAAGAAACTGGAGGTTCAATTGGGTCAGATAGCTCAACAAGTTGTAAATTCGCAAGCACCAGGCGCCCTCCCAAGCGCCACCATACCAAATCCGAAGAGTAATGAGAATGTCAATGTTGTTACCACAAGGAGCCTAGAAATTACAGAAGAAGAAGCCAGGCCAACTGAAGAGAAAAGAAAAGAAGCAGTTAAACCTAAGATCAAGTTACCGTACCCCTCAAGAGTGACAAAGAAGGAGACACAAGAAAAAGACTTTGAGAAATTCAGCTCATTGTTCAAAAAGTTAGAGATTAATATGCCATTCTTTGAAGCACTTGAACAAATGCCTCTATATAAGAAATTCATGAAGGAGGTCATTAGGAAAAAGAAACCTAGTGGAGAGGAGCTAAAGAGTATAATTGAGGAGAGCAGTGGGGGATCACAAGGTAGGAGAATTCCAATCAAACAGAAAGATCCTGGTTCTGTATCAAATCCCTGTACCATAAAGGACATAACTTTTAAGAAGGTCTTGATTGATTCGGGTGCTAGTGTGAGTCTCATGCCCCTCTTAATTTTCAAAAAGCTGGGTATAGGAAAAATAAGTGAAACGGGAACAAATCTGAAGTTTGCCGACCACACTACCAAGCGGTCATACGGGCTGGCAGAAGATGTGCTTGTGACCATTGATAACTTCACCTATCCAGTAGACTTTGAGATCATTGATCTACCTGAGGATGAGGAGTCGACTATCATACTGGGTTGACCATTCTTGATAACTAGTCAGTGCAGTGTGGATATTGAAGCTGGTACTCTAACCTTGAAATATTTTGAGGAGGAAAGAACCTTAAAAGTGTTGGAGCTCGAGAAGCAAGGTCAAGAGGAAAGTAATCACCCCTCAGTTGGAATGATCCGAACAATGGGAAGAGGCAAAAGCTCAAAACCACTTCTTGGAAAAGTCTCTAGAATAATTCATCAGGTTGCAGCATTTGAGTCACCTATTGCACCTAGCAAGACTCCAAAATCCAGTCAAGAAGTCAATAAGAGAAATAAACATCAAAGAAAGAAGAGAAAAAAACATCAAAGGAAGAGTGTGGAAGTTGGATGTGAGTTGAATCACAATGTAGCTCTTATTCCTGAATCTGACCGGTGCTCTGTTGAGGAAAGGTTAAGCAATAAAATGTGTAAGCTGAAGTACCCCCATAGCATTGGGGAGTAACCCGTCGAGCCATGCGATGTTAAACGAAACGCTACGTGGGAGGCAACCCACGCTTGTCTGATTAATTACTTTCTATTTGCTGTTTGTTTTTATTTTGGTTGCAGGAAATAATCTGGATCCTACTTGTGCATACAATGATGTAGCAGTGGTGTTGCATTACCGTCAGTATCCTGAGTAAGGATCTCTGTGAGTGACCGCTCTCGCTCTTGTTCTAACACATTGGGGTCAATGTGTAGTTCAAGTTTGGGGGAGGATTTACTGCTTTTAGTTTTTCCTCTTTGTACGGGTCATGTCTGTTTTGTGTGTTGTTTTATGAAAACCACTCTGAATTCTCCCCAAATTAGAACCGTAAAAAAAAATTTCTTGTGAATACTGTGATTTTGAGATGGCCAGGAAAGTATATAGAGTTTGAGGAAAGAGGAGCTAGAACTAGGGACATTGGGAAAGTTTGAAAACTTCGGAATGACCCGAACACCCTAGATTCCCCGGAGTAAGAAAATGAGTCCAACGTGTAGATTTGTGCCATAGTACTTGGATTTGAGAAGTATTCCCCGATTAGTTCATAGTGATAGTCCGACATGACTAAAAAGAATTGCATGTATAAGGTTGATTGAGAGAATGAATTGCGGCACCGAAAAAGTGAATCATGGCGATAAAGATAACTAGTCCTTCTAAGTTAGGTAACCTTCACCCGGTTACTTAGCCTAACGGCGGTTGAGTCTCAATTGTCGTCCCAAAGGGGACTAGTAAACGCCAATGATCGAGAAAAAAAGAGATCATGGTGCCTAGAAAAAGTTTCGATCAATCTTGTACATGTGAGGAAAAACGAAAAAAAGAATGCCTTAATTTGATTATCCGAATGAAAGGGGTAGAAAATCGAAGAAAAGACTTAAGCCCAAAGCATAGTTGGAGCGGTAACTGAAAGGGGGATTTAGGTTCGCGGTTTTACCGTGATATGTGTTTGCGTAATACCTTCGTTAACGAATGATTTCCAAGAAAACTAGTTTTCGCCGATCGGAACAAAGGCTCGCGTATGAGTATCGACACACCTTACCTTCATAAGTCTTTCATTTGATATGTACCATTTGATCAGAAAAATCTTTATGCAAGCTTATTGCTTGAGGTCAAGCAACGGTTTAAGTTTAGGGGAGTTTGATCGGTGGTTTTCATACGTTATTTCACTATTTGTTTTAGTTAATATTTTGTCATTGTTTATTTGTTTTACATCTCTTTTACCATATTTTATGCCTTGGTTGTGTCCTTTAGTGTTTTCAGGTTCATACAAACATTCAAGAGGAATCAGAGCGAAAAAACGATAAAAATTGCAAGTTTCGGAAGAGTTTTAAGTAGGAAGACAGTAGCCTGACACGGCCACCCGTGTCGCCTGACACAGCCCGTGTCAGGAGAGTACCTAGAAGAGGCGATGTTGAAAATATGGCAGGGGGCTGACACGGGTGCCCGTGTCAGCTGACACGGCCCGTGTCAGCATGTCTGGAGCTAACAATAATTTTTATCAAGATGCCAGGGAGCCAACACGGCCGCCCGTGTCAGCTGACACGCCCCGTGTTGGCTTGGACGCTACATCTTCTGATTTTTTTTGGATTTTTGTGCTAAGTAACTCTGGAGGGTATTTCGGGCATTTCCTAGTGCTGTTATGTGATCTGTGACTACTTAGGCTATTTTTTGGGAAAAGAGAAGGGACTAACTTTTACTTTAGAGTTCATGCGATCAAGGAGATTTGAAGAAGACGATCGTTCATGAGCGGAAGCGATTGAAGAATCAGTTTTCCTCCGATCAAATTATAATGTCTATCTTTAATGTTCTTTTTGTTTTGAATACTATGAGAGGCTAAACCCCCCAATGCTAGGGGGTGTCCCTGAATTGTTATGTAATGAACATATTTTGAATTATTCGATGAGACTATGCATTTTTACCTTAATCTTTTGTTATGCAATGTGTTTAACGCTTTTTCGACCGGACAAATCGGGAATGATCTACGATTAGGGATTAGGCCTGAAAAACCAACCTAATACTTTTGCGTAATAACATTACGGTAGATATTGCCTAGGAATGGGGATATCCTGTAGTAACTGATATAATCTTGTCAAAACTATTGCTTGCTGTTCTTCCTTGACTGCTGAGGAATTAGGGTCAAGGGAGAATCTCAAAGGTTTTTCTGTTAAGGAATTAAAGAAAAATATTATTGAGATTCAGTAAATTAAGGTTTGAGGCATGTCTCTTTGAGTAATAATTTAGGGTTCTTACAGAGCAATTCATACACCTTTCCCTAGCATATTTTCTCATATTTGTTAAAGTCATTTTTATTATTCTGCTTATTTCATATATTGTTATTATAATAATTTTAAAAATCAAAACCCCCAAAAGGAACTTTTGTTTAATTGAAATAACATATGCACTTACAATTACACGCAGTCCTCGAGAGATCGATTATGGGGATAACCCCACTTATTACTACATCGGTAAAAATAGTACACTTGCTATTTTTTCGATCAAGTTTTTGGCGCCGTTGCCGGGGACTGCCAAATTATAAGTTCGTGTGTTAATTCAATTGAAATTTTGTCACTCTGTGACTAAAATTTTATTTTTCTATTATTTTTAATTTTTTTAATTTTTTACTTTTATTTTATTTTATAATTTTTAGATTATTACTATTACTACTAATCTGCGTCTAACATCTTTATACGAGGAGAACCCTCAGCAAATTTCAATTTTGACGCAGAAATCGAAAGAACTTTACACGCAAGGCGTAGACAAGCAAGACTGGCAGCTTTAGAAGCAGAACCGTCAGTCCAAGCACCAGAAGAAGAAAATTTTTTTATTCACTCAAAACAATCAGATTCAGATTCAGAAACAGGTTCAGAGGCGGACAGAGATACTGTGATTATTGCTGGAAATCAACCAGCAGATAGACTTCTGGGCGATTACGGTGGGGAAAATGTACCGGCTAGTAGGTTGACCATCGTAAACCAACCGGTGAATGTGCCGAATTTCCAGCTGCATCCTAGCACCATCACTCAACTTGAGAGGAAACCTTTCACCGAAAAGGTTAATGAAGATGCCAACAAACATCTGCAAAGATTTCTGACTATGAGCACCACTCTCAAGATTGTGGGGCACACGGAGGAAGCAAAGAAGTTAAAAATGTTTCCTTTCACTCTGGCGGAAGAGGCTAAAGAGTGGTTCTACTCGTTACCTGCTGGGAGTATTACCACTTGGGAAGAGATGGAGAAGGTATTTCTGAATGAGTATTTTCCGGCCTCTATTTATATCCGAAAAAGATATGATATTGTGAACTTTAAACAGAAGGATGGAGAATCTCTCGAAGACGCATACAAGAGGTTCAAGAAGGTTTTGGTAGCCTGTCCGACTCACAACATGGATCAAACTGAGCAGATGCAGGTGTTCGTCAATGACCTCCGAATGAAAACTAAGCAACTTATTGATACAGCTGCTGGTGGATCATCCAACTTCACCACCGCGACTGGTATCAAGAAAATTATTGAAGCCATTGCAACCAACGAACATTTGGAGTTATATGATCAAAGTGTGAGTAAATCTGAGGGTGTGATTGACTTGAAGTTGAATAATCAAGTTGTGAAGGTAGAAGATCAGATTGCTGCGGAAGTTGAAAGAAGGTTAAAGGCTATGACAGTGGGTACTCAAAATGTGGCACAAGTTCAAACTGGTCAACCCATGAAATGTGAGATTTGTAGTGGACCCCATTATACTGCACATTGTGTTGCGACTCCACGACAAATTCAAGAGATAAAATTCCTGAAGCAGAATAATCCCTACGCTCAAACTTATAATCCAGGGTGGAAGAATCATCCTAACTTCTCCTGGAAAGATCAGAATCAACACCAATACCCACAACAGCAACAGGCCCCTCGGAAAGCACAATGGAAGATTGTCATTGAGAAGATGGCAGCTCATAACATGCAATTTCAGGAAGAGACCCGGAATAGTTATAGGAATACCACAGCCTCCATAAAGAATCTGGAGGTTCAATTGGGTCAGATAGCTCAACAAGTTGCAAATTCTCAAGCACCAGGCGCCCTCCCAACCGCCACTATACCAAATCCGAAGAGTAATGAGAATGTCAATGTTGTTACCACAAGGAGCCGGGAAATTGCAGAAGAAAAAGCCAGGCTAACCGAAGAGAAAAGAAAAGAATCGGTTAAACCTAAGATCAAGTTACCGTACCCCTTAAGAGTGACAAAGAAGGAGACACAAGAAAAAGACTTTGAGAAATTTAGCCCATTGTTCAAAAAGTTAGAGATTAATATGCCTTTCTTTGAAGCACTTGAACAAATACCTCTATATAAGAAATTCATGAAGGAGGTCATTGGGAAAAAGAAACCTAGTGGAGAGGGGCTAAAAAGTATAATTGAGGAGAGCAGTGGGGGATCACAAGGTAGAAGAATTCCAATCAAGCGAAAAGATCTTGGTTCTGTATCAATTCCCTGTACCATAAAGGACAGAACTTTTAAGAAGGTCTTAATTGATTCGGGTGCTAGTGTGAGTCTCATGCCCCTCTCAATTTTCAAAAAGCTGGGTATAGGAAAAATAAGTGAAACGGTAACAAATCTGAAGTTTGCCGACCACACTACAAAGCGGTCATACGGGCTGGCAGAAGACGTGCTTGTGACCATTGATAACTTCACCTATCCAGTAGACTTTGAGATCATTGATCTACCTGAGGATGAGGAGTCGACTATCATACTGGGTCAACCATTCTTGATGACTAGAGTACATAAATTATCTCTCAATATATGAATTAGAATGTTCCCTAGTGTTACATAATCAGAGCATGACTCGACCCAAAATAAATAAACAAACTAGGACTAGCTACTCCAACGGCTACCTCGCGCTAGAAGCAACTCTACTCCTCGGTACCTGAGCGATGTCATACAAAACATCATTCAAACAGAAGGGTGAGAATTCACATAATCATTGAAATCATAAGATAATATATAATTTAAGGCATACAAACATAATTACAATTATTCTCACACTTCATGGTTTCATCAACAAAGTATCACTCAAGTAACTATACTATTCACAAGTATATACACAAGTCCATAATTTCACCAATTCAACAATTCACATAAATACACATAATCTCATATAACAAACGTATATACGATGATATTCAATGTAAGACTCAAATGTAACTCATGCAGTGTGGTACCAACACTTGTTATTATTTTTCGGTTTTTACATTAAGTCGGGTCCGTTCTCTAGACCAATAACACACAAAAGACCGTTCTTTAAGCTTTCAAACCCCGCTTTAGGTTTGGGACAAGTCACTAGCTCTCACGGAACTAACAAGCATTGCCTCTTGACACAAATGACGCGTGTCCAAATTGAACAATCATATGCAATTAAGACCATTCTCTAATCTTAACATTCATGCATATCTTCAATAATTCATCACACTTGAATTACCACACATTTGCACATACACAAGTATCAACACAATCCAACCTCAATTCACAAAACACATATTGCCGATTAAATATAAAATATTTAATCCATCATCAATAATTAAATGCAATATTCATAAATAGTCAATATTTAATAAATAATTCAATCTTCAATAAATAATTAATAAGCAACCAATATTTTAATAAATAGTCAATATTTAATAATGTGCAAGAAATATTCAATATTTAATAAATCTTCAATATTTTAAATAAATATTTTAATATTTTAATAAAATCTTAATATCTAGTAAGGTTCCAATAATTAATAAACATTCAATATTTAATAGATAATCAGTATTTAATAATTATTTAGTAATTAATAACTATTTCAATACTTAATTGATATTGTTAATCGAAGGTGGTTATAAACATGTTTATTTCTAAACATAATTAATTGACATGTTTAAATTACAATAAAGTTTAAAAACATAATTATATGAACTTAAAATTAATATCCTTTAGATTTAAAAATTAATACATATTAATTTTAAATCAATTGATGATCACAGTGTATTCCAAATTATTAAATATAATTAGTAGTTACTTCTAAAATTAATTAGGTTAAAATACAGTTTTGGTCCCCCTGTTTTTTTTTTTTAACAGTTTTGATCCCCCACTCCAATTTTGGCCCAAAAAAAGTGATGAACAGTAACTTGTCCGTACATGAACAGTATACGTCCGTACATGAACAGTGAGGGATGGAGGACCAAAACTGTTAAAAAAAACAGGGGGACCAAAACTATAAATTTTGAAAAACAGGAGGACCAAAACTGTATTTTAGCCAATTAATTATTGTTTTTGAGTTTCAAATTAGAACAAATATACTTGTGACATAAAATTGGTCTAAGTGATAATGAATTAATTACTAAGAACCACATCATGTCTTATATTTAAATATTGTTGGGAAAATTTTCTTTTTATATTATTACTTGTGTGCTACATCCCAGGGAAAAGAAAGGGACACATTTGTTCCTACTTGTTTTCACTACAGGAAATGAGGGATAATAAGGATCACACTTAATTCATATTGCTTGCGCTACAGGAGATGGAAAGAAAAATATCACACTTCATTATTATTATTATTCGGACGCTACAATATGCTGATGAGAGGAAGTACCACAATTTCATTTCCTATGCTTGCTTTTAGTTTGCTGGCTATTAAATGCAGTAAGACTCTCTCACCACTTCATTAAATTACTACAAGACATAATATATATTAGGCTTAAATAGGTTTTTCGTCCCTGTAAGTTGGCGAGATTTTGGTTTTCGTCCCTGTATCTTTTTTTTTTCGGTTTTAGTCCCTGTATCTTACTTTTTGCTGGTGTTTAGTCCTTACAGAGGTTTCCTGCGGATTTTCTTGCAGATTTTCCTGCGGATTTTCCTGCGGAATTTGATTTTTAGGAAAATCCGCAGGAAAATCCGCAGGAAACCTTCGGATTTTCCTGCGAATTTTGGCTTTAGGGACTAAACACCAACAAAAAGTAAGATATAGGGACTAAAACCGAAAAAAAAAAGATACAGGGACGAAAACCAAAATCTCGCCAACTTACAGGGACGAAAAACCTATTTAAGCCTATATATTATCACTATTTATTACTCCCTCCGTCTCATAAAAAGTGTCTCATTTGTACTTTTTTCATGTCTTAAAATAAATGTCTCTTTAGAATACTAATACAACATTTATTATTTTTTTCCACTACTATATTCCTATTTATTAACTTTCACGCTTTTCAACTATTCCACTAATTATAAAGTAAGGGTATGTTAGTACAAACATATAATTTTATCTTTAAAGTTAATACTTTCAATTATTTTCTTAAGAACCGCACATATTTTATTTCAGACACTTTTTATGAGACGGAGAGAGTAGATTATTACAGCATGATGAAGTAATATTATTTAATGCTATCCACTATTTTATTAAAGTGACATTAAATAATGCTATGAATATAGAAGGAATGGTAGTGTTCTACTATCCTATATTGTTTTCATTTCCATTTCCTTGTTACTTTTCGGTCGCTACAGTTCCTAATATATATAGAAAGGATCACATTTTATTAATTTCATTTGCAATGAAAGACAACAGGTGGTACTACTGTTCAACAAATTTATATAATCCAATTTCAATGAGTTTACTTTAAATATTGAATGGATCTCTATAGTATATTAATATATCAATTTCAAACAGAATTAAATTAACACATCTCAAAGATTATCACTAAAACCTAACAATTTCAAATTCATAGAAAATTTAGGGGTTTCAACCTAAACATGTTTCTACCCATTAAACACTATCAAATAATCTCAATAATTATATAAAAATCCACCATTACCTTGATTTTTGATGGATTTTTGAGTTTATGAATTTGGGTTACTCTTCTTCTCCACTCCTCTTTCCGTTTTGCCTCTTTTCCTCATTACCAATTTTCTAACCATATTCTTTCTCTTACTCTACTTTACTAACTCTCACAATTTTCTCATTAAACTATTGGGCTCACTCAATCCACTATCACAAATTCTAATCACACTCTCAATTAAGTTCAATTACTATTTCTAGCAATTCTATATTATTCTACCAAATATAATAAATCAAATAAATTAAATAATCAAATTAAATCAGTTATTTCAAATAAGTCCAATAAATCAATTAAATCAATTAACTCATATAAATTAAATAAATCAATTAATTTATATAAACCAAATAATTCATATAAATCAAACAATTCATATAAATTCAATAAATCAAATAATTCAATTAAATTAAATAATTCAAATAAATCACATAAATTAATTAATTCATAAAACCACTCAATTAATTAATATAAATAAATAATTGCTAAATTTGGGGTGTTATAGGAAACACCAGAATACGAGGTTTGTAAGCTCCTTCTAAGTCACATTAGCTAAGTCTGAGGTTTGTAAGCTCTTTCTTAACACTATGTACAAGAGAGTTAAAATATGTTACCCTTTTAAACTTTCTTTGACAACACCAGAATACGAGGTTTGTAAGCTCCTTCTGGGTCTGATAGGCTAAGTCTGAGGTTTGTAAGCTCTTCCTTAAACCTATGTATAAAAAGTTAAAAATGCGCCTTAAGCATGGTAACAGAAAATAAATGACCAATATGTACAGAACAGGTATTCAATGGGTTCAGTTTCTACTTAAATAATTACTATTATTTCTCCCCCTTTTGTCACATCAAATAGAATAAAAGGAAAAGAAGGAAAGAGAAAAAATATCACTAATAAATGTAACTCAGATCATCATTACAGGATCAGTTTCTAAAAAGGAAGAATAATCAAGTAATAAGAGTCATTAAGGTTTGTAAAATGCACGCTTTGAAGTCTTAGTGGTAGTTACCGTTCGAAGAATTAAACAAGGATTAATTTTAGACTCTTGATATCCACAGAAGTCATTATAAAAACATTCAACTCCTAAGTCATTTTCATCAATCACCAATCCTAAGAATATGGAGTCAGCACCTGAGAGTCATAAGGCATCTGTCATAATAGACACAACTGAGAACTCTACAAGCTTGCCAATCTAATTCCCTCAAAGGCGAGCTGCTTTTGAGTCCTCTACAATTGTACATGTGCTTTCAACACAACTTGCTTCTGAAGAGGCTACTTCAGCAGCACCTGAACGACCTTCAGAAGGTAGTTCAACAGTAGTTGCCCTGAAACCTCAGAGAAGAAGAATGCAGGGATCAAGGAAGAAGAAAATGAGGGTCAACAAGAAGTTCTACCGCTCTCTTCCAAACATAAAAGAGGAAGAAATGATTGATTCAGAAGATGGGGAGGTAGACTATAACAACAGTGGACGTCGTTGGGCACGCAATGCAATAACTAGAGATGAAATCTAGAAATCATCTTGTACCTTTTTTTTGTTTTAAAAAATGTAATCCTTTAGTTCAATTAATGAAAAGTTTATCAGACCAATTACTTCTTTAGCATACATATACATTCCAGAATTTTCTTTAGATTTTCTGAAGGTACACTATCAAAGTGAAACTGACACAGAAACAACAGTTAGAACAGATCAGATATAAACTCATAATTATTCAGAGAATCTTAATAGATTAAACTTTTAGATTACATTACCAAGAGTCATCATTAAAATACTGATAAGATTTAATTAGTACTTAATTAATATTAAACTCAAGACAATAAATGTAACACATCTATAAAAGGACTCTAGTAAGCTTTCTTTCATCATCATTTAATGCCTAAAACACAAAGATGTATAAGAAAAAGAAAATATGGGTTCCAAAGAGAGATTTCAGGAAGGTAGCACTACTGAATGCAACAACTCAAGCAATTCAAAGCAACGCAACAGTTGAAGAACCTGCAAGCAAGCAGACAGCTTTAGAAGTGCTCTCCTCTTCAGCATCCTTTGTGAAGACACCCAGAAGAAGAAGATCTTCTGGATCCAGACGCAGAAACAAACTGAGGAATGAGGCTTTGGAGTTTGCTAAGGAAGAATGGCAAGATTTCTTAGACAATCTAGACATGTCAGATGATCCTAGGGAGTTCCTTAGGACACATCCACCAGACTAAAAAAATCTAATTGTCTCTTAATAAGTTGCAAACATTTGAGTTCTTTTATCTGTTTCAGATTCTCAGTGAACAAAAAGAATAAATATTAATCAGTTAAAACTAAACACAAGCATGAATAAACTCAGAATTTATTAATAAGATACTTAATACAAATATTTCAACAACAATACAAAGCATAACTATGCAGAAAATCTAACATCAGAATCTTTCATAGATAGCTTCAAACTTGTCTCTCCAAATCTTGAAAGAACTATCCTCAGAACTTATGTTAACACCTTGCTGAACAAGTAATTCAGAAATAACTCGTCCACAAGGTATGGAGAAGGTCTTTCCCTTTTTAAAACAAGAAAGAGACCTCTTCAGATGGTCAAACATAACTTAAGGAAGATCAATCTTCAAATCTGAATCCCGAAGTAGAAGCAGATCTTTTTTAATAGGGTCCACTTGGTATAAATCTCTATCCATAGGCAGTAAGTTTGAATTCAGAATCTGAATCCAAACAACAACATCAAGAAGAAGATTAGAGACCACTGATGTTTTAGATGGATCTACAAAGATACGTTGATGTACCCTAAATTTTACCCTTCGATATTCTGATCGTTTGCATATCCTTTTCATTGGTCTCTATTTTCGCATTTTAGTAAACATATCAATAATCATGCATTTTTTGTTAGAATTTAATTTGTTTTATTTCTTTTTTCACTAACTATTTTCAATTATCTTTTTTATTATTTTTAGTTTTATTATTATTATTTCTTTTTTATTATTATTATTATTATTATTAATTTTATTAATTTTATTATTATTAGTTTTATTATCATCATTAGTTTTATTATCATTATTAGTTTTATTATTATTAGTTTTATTATTACTAATCTTTATTATTATTATTATTACTTTTATTTTGTTTATCTTCATGGTAAGTGGGGACCACTACAATACAAACACTTCACATGGATTGCCAACTTGGATTTATCAATGGCCAAAAAGCATTCTTACACTTCATTTATCAATGGCCAAGAATCATTCTCATAAAGTCACATGGATTGCCAACTTGGATTTATCAATGGCCAAAAAGCATTCTTACACTTCAATTATCAATGGCCAATAATCATTTTCATAAAGTCACATGGATTGCCACATCAACACTCCCACTTTATTCACACTATAAATAAGATCTCTCATTCTCTCATTTTGGACACGAGATTCACCCCACACAAAGGCTGAATACTCTCTTAATTTTCTCCCTCAATTATTCTTGCAAATTTTCTGGAGAGAAGGCTCGTCTTCATTTTTCCATAACTCGTGTCATTGAAGAGGCAGTGGACCGTCTCCACTAGGTAACATTCACCTCTTTTATTTCTCCGTTTTCAAAGTACCATGATCATTTATCTATTTCGTTATCAAGTTCATTAGCATGTTAATATTTTTCTGGAAAAAGTATTGTAATATCCTATAATTTTTGTTTGGTTTTATTATGAATGATGTTTAAAAGATAAGATAAAAATTCAAAAAGACAAAAAACATGCTTCATCACCACCCTTTTATTATTTCATACTATTTTTATTTTATTTTCCATTTATTTCTTAATTTTGTTTCTCTAGTTTTTATTTTAGGAGCACTTTGAATTTTTAGTTTCAATTTATCATGTTATTTCTTGAATTCATAACTTTTTCTTTCGAATTTTGTTTTGATTTTTATTTTTCGCTTACGATCTTTATTTCGATTTTTAGGGCCAATGATATTATAAAATCATGACTTAGTTGATTTATGCAAAATGACTAAAAAGTCTTGATATGTATGAGGCTCATTTCTTTATTTTTGTTGGTCAATAAAAGTCGAATATCAAAAGATTATCGATCCTCCGATTAAATCTTGATCAAGTCGAGACTAACTTTATTCTTCATTTCGAGTCCATTTTCTTTACTTTAGGCCGATGACATTGCACAAATCTATGACTTTGATTATTTCAAATCAATAAAGTCTTGATAATTATGAGGCCACTTTTTACTTATTTTTATTGGTCGATGAAAGTCAAAAATCTAAGATTATCGATTTATCGATTTAAATCTTGATTAAGACGAGACCAACCTTATTTTTTCATTCCGGTTTCATTATCTTTATTTTGGTCGATGACATAACAAACTTCATGGTTTGGTTGACTTCATTGAATCAACAAAACTTTGACCAATATGAGACCGTTTTCTCTTTATTTCAGTTTCATTCACTTTTTAGTCGATGAAAGTCAAGAATCATTGATTATCGATTCCTCGAATAAATCATGATTAGGACGAGATTAATTCTATTTCGTGTTCTTAGCAAGCAAACATAACATAACACAAATACTAACAAGAGGTTCCCGTAGAGTACTACGGATACTTAGGGTGCTAATACCTTCCCTTAGTATAACCAACCCCCGAACCTAGATTCTCTTTTTAGGGTTTTCGTTCTTTACCCTTTCCTTTGGATAAATCAAAGCTCGGTGGTGAATTTCAAAGTTTTGCGATGCAAGTTAATTTAATAGCTTGTTATCCGATTCTCACCGCAACAGAAATGGCGACTTCACTGGGGATCAATTAGACCTATTGCTGGTCCTTTCCTAAGAGGGTTAAGCCAATCTTGTTTTTATGTTATTCATGTTTGCTTATTTACTTGTATATGCTTATGTATGCCATATTTGCTTATATACTTGTATCTTTGTTCTTGCTTTATTATCCTGTTTATTTTGAGTTATCATGGTATTTATGAGTGAGATAAGTCCTAACCCAGACTTGAGAGAACACATATGTTTAGGAACCGTGGACATAGTCAAGGGAACTTCGAGGCAGAAATCCCAAAGGAGGGAACTTGAAGTCCACACTCAGTTGAGGCCCTCTTGGAGGTGGTAAATGTTGAACGAGCAATCGTGGATACGTTACTACTTTCGACCTAGGAGCCAGAGATACTGATGACCTTTAGTTATCCCTTTTCCGCACCTGGCCTATTTAGGATGTAGTGCGATGATTATGAGGGAGTAATCCTAAATGATTGCTACGCGATACTACGCTCAGACGAGACTCTCTTGAGGATTTTATTGATCACCGAGCAATTGGGAAGTTGATAAAATCCAAAATATGGGTTGTTGACTCTGGGAACTCTTTAGAACCTTGCTCTGCAGATACAAGAACCCTAGTACACACCCTGTGGTTGGTTCTTTACCCAGACTCCATGCTATGATCTCGAACCCTTGACCCTGTTGCATGTGTTTTGTATCCTGTTTGCATTGCATTACATATCATTTGCATCTTTGCATGATTCAGTGCATGTGTCTGTTTGTCCAGCTACTCATTTCCAGTGGTCTCTATCTTCTAGTGTCATCTGTGAGTCGTCAAGCTGATTCCTCGACACTGATACTGGACTAGAGCTAATTACAGACGCAAGATGTCAGAGCAAGAGGCGCACAATGCTGAGGTCCGAATGGAGATCGATGACCTTAAGTCGAGCATGACTAAACTCACTGAGATGCTCCAAGTTTTGATTGCTAGGGGAGAGCAACCCCAAATGACTGTCATCCAGGAAGTTTCAAGCGCTGATCCTCCACCAGTTCAGATGCCACCTTCAACTTGGCCAGAGTTTGGTTTGCCATGCGACTACTCTCCACCGATTGCATCTACTGCTATAGTTGGTCAGACTGATATGCCTGTCTTTCAAGCTCCTGCTTTCACCGAGCCCAGACCTGTGGTCCATGCTGTTCCATAGACTGTTCGAGCTCCTTTCGAGAATCCCCTATATGAGTACAATGCTGCCAGTGTTCAAGGTGAAGACCGTGAAGACTTTGTTGAACCTGAAGTTGTCCGAGAGCAGTTTCAGAGCATAGAGAACAGACTCAAAGCCGTTGAGGGTACTGATTTCTTTAATATGGATGCAGACAATATGTGCTTAGTATCAGACCTTGTTATACCTGCTAAGTTTGTAACTCCAGATTTTGTGAAGTACAAGGGTCACTTTTTCCCAAGAGCTCATTTGGTCATGTATCTTCGCAGGATGACTGCTCATGCCAAGAATCAGAAGTTGCTTATCCACTGTTTTCAGGAGAGCTTGAGTGGAGCATCACTCAAATGGTACATGGGTCTCGAGTAAAACTCTATCCATAACTTCCAAGACCTCACAAATGCCTTCATGAAGCAGTATAAGTATAACCTCGACATGGCTCCTGATCGCCGTCAACTGCAAAACATGTCTCAGAATGATAAAGAGTCTTTCAAGGAGTATGCTCAACGCCGGAGAGAGTTGGCTTCCCAGGTTGAACCTCCTTTGGCTGAGAAAGAGTTAACCGGAATGTTCATGGATACCCTGTCCCCATTTTATTGGGAGAAGATGGTTGGAAGTGTTTCCTCCAATTTCACTGATTTGGTTACTATTGGCCAAAGATTAGAGGAAGGTCTTAAGAAAGGAAAAGTATCCAAGGCTGTTGAATCTTCCAATGCTGTGAAGAAATCCTATGGTAACTTTCAGAAGAAAAAGGAAGATCATACTAACGCTGTCATGGTTGAAACAAGAAGGCCTCGTTCCCGACCTCGGTATGTTGTTCACCCTGTTGTTGCTGCTGTTACTCCTATGGTTGCTGCATCACGACCAGCTCAAGCTTTCCAACGTCCGGCTGCAGGATAGAGCCAGTATCGTAATAGGGGTCAATTTGATCCTATTCCCATGACTTACACTGAACTTTATCCTGGTTTGGTTCAACAAGGTTTGATTACCACAAGGCCTGTGCCTCCTCCTCCAAATCCTCTTCCAGCCGGCTATAGGGCTGATCTTCATTGTGAATACCATCAAGGTGGTGCAGGCCATAATTTGGAATGTTGCTTTGCATTGAAGGCTAGAGTACAAGAGCTGATGAGGAACAAAATCCTCTCCTTTAAGGACAATCCCAATGTTCAGAACAACCCTCTGCCAGGGCACGCCAAGTGAAGCTTCAGTTGACTTCAGCATGCTATCCTCCTAAAAGCCAGTGTTTCAGACAAGACAACTCATTTTTGTTTCTGATTTGTCATTAGGCCATGTTTCTTATTGTTTGCATATTTCTTATTTTGTAATAGTTGTTTGCTTTCAAATTATGTTTGTATTTTCAAAATTAATGAAATGAGAATTGCAACTTTTGATTCAATTCATTTGTGTTTGCTATTTACTTCTTAATGTTTTCCCTTTCAAAACAAAAAAAACAAAAAAACAAAAAAAAAAATCTTGTCCACTTTCTTTTGATTATGCAAAGATTGGAGGGAGGATGATGATAACGTAAATACCCATAATTGATGTTGGTATGCTTTCAAATCAAAACTTTGCTGACGATGTAAGGCATTGTTTCAATCCCTAAACACTGGAGAAATAAGGAAGTTAATCCCTCGTCAACCCCTTTGGGCCTAGAAGTAGGAGTTTCTTTTCTTTACAAATAAAAACCCGCAATCTTAACCTGGGGCAGGGTAGTTCTCAGTTAACTTGATTGTTCATTCAAATACAAGATTTTTGTGCAAGACACCTTTCACATAAAGGTTGCATTCTCAAAAAACAAGCAGGTGTCGAAGATGTCTTTCAAATCAAATGCTAATGATGGTTCACCGTAATCATTAAGCCAGGAAGTCATAAACTTTCAACTCTTCCAAATCAAATGAACAAATGTTGTACAAGTTGTTCCCAAAGTGACAAATAAAGAAAGATCCTCAAGAAATCCTTACTAAAAAATGAGCCGAGTCCCTTTCGAGGCAAAAGCTAAGAAAGATGGGAAGCTCACGACCTTACCTTATGCAAAGAGAAATGAGAACAAACTTGTATGACAACCAAATGTTGTGAGAAGCGATGACTGCCATTTCAAAGTCTCTTAACTTCTAAACCATCATCATTATCATCATCAGTGCAATTTCCTAGCCTATGGGAGCCTGAGTGTAACGCCCCGATTTGTTTAATTCTATTTATTTATTTCATTTATGTGAAATGTGTGAATTTATTGTATTTTACCTGCTAATTGAGTTAATTGGTTAATTTCTCTGATAGGTAAAATATTTACAATAAATTATAATTTCTTTTCAACTTTTATTTCCCGAAATATATTTCATCGGTATGTTTATGTTTTATCGCGTTTTGAGAGCGTTTGGGAGATATTTGAGCGTAAGGGCAAAATGGTCATTTGATTAGTTAGATATTTATATAAATAGAGGAGAGAGAGAAAAGAGAGAGAAAGGAAAAGAAAAGAAAGAAAAGGGGAAGAAGAGAAAGAGAAGAGAAGGAAAAAGAGAGAAGAGGAGAAAGAGGAAAAATCGGGAAAACACCGTTTCAAGCGCGATTAATCGGGTAAGGGTGAGAAGTTTCGATTATATCTTGCTTGTATATGTATATGTGTATGTTTTCTTGGATTGTTTTGGTTGTTTTCTCTAGTTTTTCATTTAGGTTGAAAATGGTAGAAATGATTAGAAATCGATGTTTTCACGGACGAAAGTCAGAATAAATCGCGTAGTGGAGTCGTGTGAGGTTGGGTCTTGATTTAGTGTGATCGTTTGATTGAATCGAGTTGAATTTGTAACTTTTGAGTTTTTGATATTTATATTGATGTTTTTGTGCAAATTGATGTTTTGATCGAGTAAAAGTGTTTGGATATGTCTGGTAACATTGGTATAGATTGATATTTAATCGGGTAAGGATATGAATTAATCGGGAATGGTTATTTGTGTGTTTTTGAGTGGTTTTGAGCGAGTTTGGAGTTGGGATAATTTGATAAAATTATGTTTCAAAATATTTCAAAAATGGAAAATGTGTTGGATGGCTCTTTGATGGTGAAAATATTGTTGTACATTGAATTCTGAGACCGGGGCTTTTTACGGAATCGAAATCGGAGGTCCGGAAGGCTTCCGACGATAAAATTGCAATTTTCTGGGCCCTGACACGGCCCGTGTCACACAACACGGGGGCCGTGTCAGACCACTGACTATGGAGGGTGGAAACGCGAAAAAAAAGTGAATTTTGGGATTTTGGGGTGACACGGGCCGTGTCCCACAACACGGGGGCCGTGTCAGCCCTGCTGTAGGTTTCTTTTTTTCAAAATTGTTTCGATCGTAACTTTTGATCCGTAAGTCCGTTTTGACCCCCGTTCGAAGCGTTGGAAAGCTTATAAAATATTCTGTCTATTAAAAATGGTTTGGATGGTAAAATATGATTTAATTAATTTGTGTTTTTTGAAAAATAGTAGGGTTGTCGGGTTTTTATCGCGTTAAATGCGTGCGATTGATGTTTTACCGTGTGTTGTGCTATTGTGGTATAACATTGAGCTTTTATGTGGTTTATGTGATGTTGAAGCATGTGATAATTTGTTGTAATTTTTGTGGCCTTATGGAAAAATAATTTGTTGAAGTGAATTACAAATGTATGCGATTATGTATGTTGTTGTGGGTTATGATGAAATGCAATGCTTGTGTGAAATTCAATGTGTGTTAATTGGTGGCCTTTATGGTTTGAAATGCATTGTTTGAATTGGTTTCCAATGCATGAATAGGGATGATGAGATAATTCATATTGTTGAATGGTGAATGAAATTGATGAGTTGAAATATATATATGTTGTGATGATTTGTGGCCGTATGGTAATTAAATGCATTATTTTGGGCATAAGTGCAAAGTGTGATTTTGTTGATACAGATGAATGCATTTATGTGTGTGCATATTAAATGTCATGAGTCATTGTATGCCAAGCATCATGAAATGCATTGTTGTGACGTCCTGAGTGACGGTTTGATTCCTGAGAGGATCTGCTATAACATCGTGAGCCCTATGCAAAGGGGACTGAAAACGGTGGTTATAGACGATCGTGAGCCTTATGCAAGGAGGACGCAAGCGATCAGATCGTGAGCCTTATACCAAGAGGACTGCAAGGGATCCATAAATGTCGTGAGCCTTATACAAAGAGGACTGTAAACGACGGGTGAACATTGTATGCCCGACGGGGAGTTACAGTGATGTAACGAGCGATGGTTCCAATAGTTCCTGAGTGAACTGGTGATGAGAAATATTTGGAGTCGGTACCGCATGGCATTTGCATAGAGTCGTTGTGTTGGTCTCTGTGCATTTGCATAAATCATGGATGCATTATGTTTGAGAATTGTGAATTGATTGAGTATGTGTTGAGTTTGTGATAGTATTGGTGAAATTGATGTGCATAGATGATATATGAATATATATGCATTGTGAGAAATGTATTGAGCATGATTGATATGCCTTGTGATAAATGCATTGGTTATGGAGGATATGTGTTATGTATAGACATGTGTTATGTGATGCTTGTGGTGAGAATAACTATGTATGTGAATTTATATGTTTTGTATATTATTATGCAATCTTGGTTTAGTTGTTATTTCTCACCCTTCTGCTGTTTTATAATGCTCTATGAGGCATTGCAGATTAGAGTTGCTGGAGGTCTTTGGTGAAGCTTATGTCTTCATTCTTTTGTCGGTCGCCTCTGATATGTAGCACCGGGTAGTCGGGAGATTGATTAGGATTATTTTGTTATGTTGTGTATTTGCATCTTTATCCTTTGGAGTTGTATCTATACATGATTTTGTTGATAGCAGATAAATCTTTAAGTGATTTATATGTATGATATTCAGCTTTTAGATTTTCCTCTTTTATTCTAAAAACTGAAATGTGGATGTAAGGAACTGAGTTCCTCTGTTGATTGCTACCCCACTGTTGCATATCTTTATGAGCATGTGTTGTATGTTTTGTTTCAATACAAATGTGATTCTCCCTGTCTATGCCATGATAATTTAAATATACTCTGACGAAATTTTTATTAAGTGTTTATTGTTTTATTATTATTGGGGGTATAGATTGGGGGTGTTACATTAGTGGTATCAGAGCAGGTCGGTCCGTCCGACCAAGTTGTTGAGTCAGTTGGTGTGACAGTTGAATACTGTCGGTGTTGGTTGTCGCTTAGTACATGATATGTGTGTGTAGCACTGTCGGTACTTTCTGGTTTTCTAACCCTTTGTCTTCAGGTGTAAGAATGAGATAAGTGGGGGAGAAGCTGGTACTTCTCCATGTTGCTTCAAGTGTGGAGCGCTGGCTCAGTGTGTTGTGAATTGCAAGAGTGCAAATGTTGTTTGGAGAGTGTTGTTCCCGATTCCGGAGGGAATGCGGAGGTAAGGTATGTGTCGACTAAGGATTTGTGCCTTAGGTAGTTTTGTGCATGAGATGCAGGGAATGCTATTATAGTTCGGTAAAGACGGTTTATGCCCCATCATGATTGTCGGCTGTCTATTGACAAATTGAGGAACTGATCACCCTTAATCTCTTGTTGATAGCATACGGGAATTATGTTGGATGGGATAGGCGTGTCTTTTCGGCTTTGATAGTATGTGCAATGAATTGTTTGGAATTAAGGAAATGATTACGGATTGCTTCGATGAGTTGATGAAGACTCTTATACTGGAAGATGAGACGGATTGGAGGTTTTTGGTATGTTGGTCAAGTTGGGAAGTCATTGGGAGAGAATGATTGGGCATTGTTAATGGTGGTTCTCAGAGAGAAGAGTTAGACTTTGGACGTGAAATTGGTAGTTTTGATGGTTACGAGTAATCAGAGTGTGCGACGGAAGCGTGATGTGGCACAATTCGTATATGCGTGTGTGATTTGTAAGAGTTCATAGATTGAACATTGGGAACATGTAAGAATGGTGAGACTATTGGACGTTTCAGAATGGGAGTGTTAGGTGAAAGGTTTAAATGTTATCCATGGACTACTAGGTAGGTGGATGTTTGGTATCCTGGTTTGGTCGAGGTTGTTGAGACGATGTGGTGTCGTGGAACTTTATGTTCTTGTTTGTGTTGTTGCCTCGTTTCCATGGTGTTGGTTCGAGTGCGCGTAGCTAATTCCTGTGTGTGTTCGTAACCTGGTTTTCTTTGAGTCGTGAGTTGGTCGTCAAGTGCATTGTATGGGCTTTGCATCTTGTCATTGTAGTTGTCGTTGTTGTCGTATCGTTGTTGTAGCTGCTGTTAGCTAGGTGGTTTGTTAGTTTGTGTTATTCGTGGTGTGCCTTTGGTTGGCATGTTAGTTGGTTAGTCGGATACGAGAGTCGTGTCTGGAGTTGTTCGTCTCAGTTAGATTTTCGAGGACGAAAATGTCTAAGTGGGGGAGAGTTGTAACGCCCCGATTTGTTTAATTCTATTTATTTATTTCATTTATGTGAAATGTGTGAATTTATTATATTTTACCTGCTAATTGAGTTAATTGGTTAATTTCTCTGATAGGTAAAATATTTGCAATAAATTATAATTTCTTTTCAACTTTTATTTCCCGAAATATATTTCATCGGTATGTTTATGTTTTATCGCGTTTTGAGAGCGTTTGGGAGATATTTGAGCATAAGGGCAAAATGGTCATTTGATTAGTTAGATATTTATATAAATAGAGGAGAGAGAGAAAAGAGAGAGAAAGGAAAAGAAAAGAAAGAAAAGGGGAAGAAGAGAAAGAGAAGAGAAGGAAAAAGAGAGAAGAGGAGAAAGAGGAAAAATCGGGAAAACTCCGTTTCAAGCGCGATTAATCGGGTAAGGGTGAGAAGTTTCGATTATATCTTGCTTGTATATGTATATGTGTATGTTTTCTTGGATTGTTTTGGTTGTTTTCTCTAGTTTTTCATTTAGGTTGAAAATGGTAGAAATGATTTGAAATCGATGTTTTCACGGACGAAAGTCAGAATAAATCGCGTAGTGGAGTCGTGTGAGGTTGGGTCTTGATTTAGTGTGATCGTTTGATTGAATCGAGTTGAATTTGTAACTTTTGAGTTTTTGATATATATTGATGTTTTTGTGCAAATTGATGTTTTGATCGAGTAAAATTGTTTGGATATGTCTGGTAACATTGGTATAGATTGATATTTAATCGGGTAAGGATATGAATTAATCGGGAATGGTTATTTGTGTGTTTTCGAGTGGTTTTGAGCGAGTTTGGAGTTGGGATAATTTGATAAAATTATGTTTCAAAATATTTCAAAAATGGAAAATGTGTTGGATGGCTCTTTGATGGTGAAAATATTGTTGTACATTGAATTCTGAGACCGGGGCTTTTTACGGAATCGAAATCGGAGGTCCGGAAGGCTTCCGACGATAAAATTGCAATTTTCTGGGCCCTGACACGGCCCGTGTCACACAACACGGGGGCCGTGTCAGACCACTGACTATGGAGGGTGGAAACGCGAAAAAAAGTGAATTTTGGGATTTTGGGGTGACACGGGCCGTGTCCCACAACACGGGGGCCGTGTCAGCCCTGCTGTAGGTTTCTTTTTTTCAAAATTGTTTCGATCGTAACTTTTGATCCCTAAGTCCGTTTTGACCCCCGTTCGAAGCGTTGGAAAGCTTATAAAATATTCTTTCTATTAAAAATGGTTTGGGTGGTAAAATATGATTTAATTAATTTGTGTTTTTTGAAAAATAGTCGGGTTGTCGGGTTTTTATCGCGTTAAATGCGTGCGATTGATGTTTTACCGTGTGTTGTGCTATTGTGGTATAACATTGAGCTTTTATGTGGTTTATATGATGTTGAAGCATGTGATAAGTTGTTGTAATTTTTGTGGCCTTATGGTAAAATAATTTGTTGAAGTGAATTACAAATGTATGCGATTATGTATGTTGTTGTGGGTTATGATGAAATGCAATGCTTGTGTGAAATTCAATGTGTGTTAATTGGTGGCCTTTATGGTTTGAAATGCATTGTTTGAATTGGTTTCCAATGCATGAATAGGGATGTTGAGATAATTCATATTGTTGAATGGTGAATGAAATTGATGAGTTGAAATATATATATGTTGTGATGATTTGTGGCCGTATGGTAATTAAATGCATTATTTTGGGCATAAGTGCAAAGTGTGATTTTGTTGATACATATGAATGCATTTATATGTGTGCATATTAAATGTCATGAGTCATTGTATGCCAAGCATCATGAAATGCATTGTTGTGACGTCCTGAGTGACGGTTTGATTCCTGAGAGAATCTACTATAACATCGTGAGCCCTATGCAAAGGGGACTGAAAACGGTGGTTATAGACGATCGTGAGCCTTATGCAAGGAGGACTGCAAGCGATCGAATCGTGAGCCTTATACCAAGAGGACTGCAAGGGATCCTTAAACGTCGTGAGCCTTATACAAAGAGGACTGTAAACGACGGGTGAACATCGTATGCCCGACGGGGAGTTACAGTGATGTAACGAGCGATGGTTCCAATAGTTCCTGAGTGAACTGGTGATGAGAAATATTTGGAGTCGGTACCGCATGGCATTTGCATAGAGTCGTTGCGTCGGTCTCTGTGCATTTGCATAAATCATGGATGCATTATGTTTGAGAATTGTGAATTGATTGAGTATGTGTTGAGTTTGTGATAGTATTGGTGAAATTGATGTGCATAGATGATATATGAATATATATGCATTGTGAGAAATGTATTGAGCATGATTGATATGCCTTGTGATAAATGCATTGGTTATGGAGGATAGGTGTTATGTATAGACATGTGTTATGTGATGCTTGTAGTGAGAATAACTATGTATGTGAATTTATATGTTTTGCATATTATTATGCAATCTTGGTTTAGTTGTTATTTCTCACCCTTCTGCTGTTTTATAATGCTCTATGAGGCATTGCAGATTAGAGTTGCTGGAGGTCTTTGGTGAAGCTTATGTCTTCATTCTTTTGTCGGTCGGCTCTGATATGTAGCACCGGGTAGTCGGGAGATTGATTAGGATTATTTTGTGATGTTGTGTATTTGCATCTTTATCCTTTGGAGTTGTATCTATACATGATTCTGTTGATAGCAGATAAATCTTTAAGTGATTTATATGTATGATATTCAGTTTTTAGATTTTCCGCTTTTATTCTAAAAACTGAAATGTGGGTGTAAGGAACTGAGTTCCTCTGTTGATTGCTACCCCACTGTTGCATATCTTTATGAGCAGGTGTTGTATGTTTTGTTTCAATACAAATGTGATTCTCCCTGTCTATGCCATGATAATTTAAATATACTCTGACGAAATTTTTATTAAGTGTTTATTGTTTTATTATTATTGGGGGTATAGATTGGGGGTGTTACACTGAGTGCCTAGTTTGAGTTAACTGAGCATCGGACTGGAGATCATCACGTAGATTGAGTGGGTCAAAAATAAACTTTGAGCTTTTATCCTTTGTTTCTCAAACCGTGAACCAGGCCACGTTATAACCCTCAAAAGACCTAACTGAAGCAAGGTTATTTTGAAAGTATACTACAACAAGGTTGCGTAAACTGACACCAAAAGATCTTTGCAGATCACCTATTTTGGGTATTACACCCTTTGCTTAAACTTTTCACTTTAATGTCTTGAACCACCGTGTTCTGACCAGTATCCCATATACTTTGCACCTGTTTCAAAATGATTTTGATTTCAAAAGTTGCATGAACTTTGCATTTACCACGTTTGTACAAATACTTTTGTTTGCAAACTAACTTTCTTCTTAAGGAGTTTTCAAACAGTTAAGAAACTTGGTCAGTGATCCTATTAGGGGCAAGTTCCTTCCATATCCTGTGGAGAATCAGTTCAAGATTTATGGTTTAATGGCGACTTCTTAGAATTGGTTTATACATAAGATTTTGCAAGGCTCAGACTAGGGCAAGCTTTCTCAGTGTACAGTAAAATAATCATCTTTCAAGACTCAGACTGGGGCAAGCTTTCTAAGAGCACCATGAAATGGTCATTTCCAGAATTAATCAAACTGAAGCAATGATCAGCTTATCTACAACAGTAAGCTAATCTGGGGCAATTTACTTGAAGAATCCCCAGGCAGCTCTTCATCCTTCCTACAAGAACCATCAATTGATACAGTTTATCAGTGCGGCAAATGGTGTGTACAGCAGTAGCATCTCTAGTCCCCAAGCAGAATGACAGTAATCCCTGTTTTGAGGAATCAGTCTTCTAATCTTGTCTTCTTCCCACAAAAGAGTCGAGCCGTGTCGTCGACATCTACATTTGCATTTGCATTTGATTATATATCATCTGCATGATTCATATACATATGCATATCATAAGTGTTTCATCCTCATTTGCATTTCTCCCGAGGTCGTGTCGTTATCCACGTCTTACCTCATGGTCAAAGTCCAACTACCAAAACATTATCCGTCCTTTCATTCAGTGTCATTCCTGAATGTTGTCATTCTCTTGCGCATCTAATCCTGTTGATAGACGTTGGTATTCTCTCATTCCAGTGCTATTCCTGGATCTCTATATTCTTTCACTCCAGTGCCATTCCTGGATGTATGCCTCTTTTGATCTCCAGTGCCTTTCCTGGATATCTTATTCCTCTTGTTTCTTCTAGTGCTATTCTTGGAAGTTTTGCCTCTCTTTTGTAATCCCCATCAAATTTGCTTGGATATCTTTTAGTGTTATTCCTGAAAGTCTTATCTGTTCATTCAGTGCCATTCCTGAATGTCTTTCTCACTATCATTCGATACCATCCCTGAATATAGTGATTTACCTTTACTTTCAGTGCCATTCCTGAAAGTTCACAGTCATTTAACATTGTCTTGGATACTATGATCCCTTTTATCCAATGCTTTCTTGGATCTCCACCTTTCTCATGTTTATCTGATGCTTTCTCAGATGCCGTGATTTGTGCCTTTCATTCAAAGCCATTATTGGATGTCCGGTTTTTCACCATCCGATGCCTTTTCGGATGTATCTCTCTTTCTGATGTTTTTCAGATCGAGTCTTTGTTCACGTTTATCTAAAGCCATTATTAGATATTGTGATTCATACCTCTCATTCAAAGCCATTATTGGATGTCCGGTTTTTCACCATCCGATGCCTTTCCGGATGTATCTCTCTTTCTGATGTTTTTCAGATCGAGTCTTTGTTCACTTTTATCTAAAGCCATTATTAGATATTGTGAGACATACCTTTCATTCAAAGCCATTATTGGGTGACTGGTTTCTTTGCATTCAATGTCATTCTTGAATGCAGTCTCTGTTCACATTCATCTGATGCCATTCTCAGCTATTTGTACCTTCCATTCAAAGCCATTATTGAATGCCTGGTGTCCTTTTATTCAATTCCATATAGTCTTGTTTGCTCACCTTTATCTAAAGCCATTATTAGATATTGTGGCTTGTACCTTTCATTCAAAGCCATTATTGGATGACTGGTTTCTTTTGCCATCTGATGTTTTTCCGGATGTTTCTTTCTCTGTCTTTTCTGGTTTTTCTTGAAGATCCCGTTTGAACTCTTCAGTATAAGGAAATCCCAGAAAATGTTTTGTTGATGTCTATCCTTTCATTTCAAATTGATTCCCAGTGGAGATCATGTCCTCTTTCTGGTTCCATGCCCAGTAAAGAGTGTACTTTCATTTCTCCAGTGTCGTCCGGTCACCTATAAACCTGTCGTCCATCTCCTTGGACTTTTACCTAGTGGAGAACCCCTCTCTGGCTCCCATCCCCAATGAGGGCCTGTAGGATTTCCTCTTTATTTTTCTATCCCCGGTGCATCCTTAGATTCTCCCCAGTGAGTCTATCGTTGGACAGTCTGTATCCCCAGTGAGTCTTTCTCGTGAATGCTAACCTTATCCTTCCCCAGTAAGCTCACCTGTGGTGGATTGCCCTTCATCCTTGGTGTTTTGTTTGTTTGCCCCTTTGCATTTAGCATTCCATCATTTTCATCATATTAGAGTTCATTGCATGTCAGCATTTTTGTCCATAGCATTGCATGTCAGTGCGTCTGAGGGCAAAATTTTCGGTTATCTATATTTAAATACCTTCCACCATGATTTCATGAAGACTATCATCACTCATGTCATCAGGTGAAGATATTTAAATAGGGGCAACTGTTGTACCCCAAATTTTACCCTGCGATATTCTGATCGTTTGCATATCCTTTTCATTGGTCTCTGTTTTCGCATTTTAGTAAACATATCAATAATCATGCATTTTTGTTAGAATTTAATTTGTTTTATTTCTTTTTTCACAACTATTTTCAATTATCTTTTTTATTATTTTTAGTTTTATTATTATTATTTCTTTTTTATTATTATTATTAATTTTATTATTATTAGTTTTATTATTATTAGTTTTATTATTACTAAGCTTTATTATTATTATAATTACTTTTATTTTGTTTATCTTCATGGTAAGTGGGGACCACTACAATACAAACACTTCACATGGATTGCCAACTTGGATTTATCAATGGCTAAAAAGCATTCTTACACTTCACTTATCAATGGCCAAGAATCATTCTCATAAAGTCACATGGATTGCCAACTTGGATTTATCAATGGCCAAAAAGCATTCTTACACTTCAATTATCAATGGCCAAGAATCATTCTCATAAAGTCACATGGATTACCACATCAACACTCCCACTTTATTCACACTATAAATAAGATCTCTCATTCTCTCATTTTGGACACGAGATTCACCCCACACAAAGGCTGAATACTCTCTTAATTTTCTCCCTCAATTATTCTTGCAAATTTTTTGGAGAGAATGCTCGTCTTCATTTTTCCATAACTCGTGTCATTGAAGAGGCAGTGGACCGTCTCCACTAGGTAACATTCACCTCTTTTATTTCTCCGTTTTCAAAGTACCATGATCATTTATCTATGCCGTTATCAAGTTCATTAGCATGTTAATATTTTTCTGGAAAAAGTATTGTAATATCCTATAATTTTTGTTTGGTTTTATTATGAATGATGTTTAAAAGATAAGATAAAAATTCAAAAGAACAAAAAACATGCTTCATCACCACCCTTTTATTATTTCATACTATTTTTATTTTATTTTCCATTTATTTCTTAATTTTGTTTCTCTAGTTTTTATTTTAGGAGCACTTTGAATTTTTAGTTTCAATTTATCATGTTATTTCTTGAATTCATAACTTTTTCTTTCGAATTTTGTTTTGATTTTTATTTTTCGCTTACGATCTTTATTTCGATTTTTAGGGCCAATGATATTACAAAATCATGACTTAGTTGATTTATGCAAAATGACTAAAAAGTCTTGATATGTATGAGGCTCATTTCTTTATTTTTGTTGGTCAATGAAAGTCGAATATCAAAAGATTATCGATCCTCTGATTAAATCTTGATCAAGACGAGACTAACTTTATTCTTCATTTCGAGTCCATTTTCTTTACTTTAGGCCGATGACATTGCACAAATCTATGACTTTGATTATTTCAAATCAATAAAGTCTTGATAAATATGAGGCCACTTTTTACTTATTTTTATTGGTCGATGAAAGTCAAAAATCTAAGATTATCGATTTATCGATTTAAATCTTGATTAAGACGAGACCAACCTTATTTTTTCATTCCGGTTTCATTATCTTTATTTTGGTCGATGACATAACAAACTTCATGGTTTGGTTGACTTCATTGAATCAACAAAACTTTGACCAATATGAGACCGCTTTCTCTTTATTTCAGTTTCATTCACTTTTTAGTCGATGAAAGTCAAGAATCATTGATTATCGATTCCTAGAATAAATCATGATTAGGACGAGATTAATTCTATTTTGTGTTCTTAGCAAGCAAACATAACATAACACAAATACTAACAAGAGGTTCCCGTAGAGTACTACAGATACTTAGGGTGCTAATACCTTCCCTTAGTATAACCAACCCCTGAACCTAGATTCTCTTTTTAGGGTTTTCGTTCTTTACCCTTTCTTTTGGATAAATCAAAGCTCGGTGGTGAATTTCAAAGTTTTGCGATGCAAGTTAATTTAATAGCTTGTTATCTGATTCTCACCGCAACAGAAATGACGACTTCACTGGGGATCAATTAGACATATTGCTGGTCCTTTCCTAAGAGGGTTAAGCTAATCTTGTTTTAATGTTATTCATGTTTGCTTATTTACTTGTATATGCTTATGTATGTCATATTTGCTTATATACTTGTATCTTTGTTTTTGCTTTATTATCCTGTTTATTTTGGGTTATCATGGTATTTATGAGTGAGATAAGTCCTAACCCGGACTTGAGAGAACACATATGTTTAGGAACCGTGGACATAGTCAAGGGAACTTCGAGGGAGAAATCCCAAAGGAGGGAACTTGAAGTCCACACTCAGTTGAGGCCCTCTTGGAGGTGGTAAATGTTGAACGAGCAATCGTGAATACGTTACTACTTTCGACCTAGGAGCCAGAGATACTGATGACCTTTAGTTATCCCTTTTCCCCACCTGGCCTATTTAGGATGTAGTGCGATGATTATGAGGGAGTAATCCTAAATGATTGTTACGCGATACTACGCTCAGACGAGACTCTCTTGAGGATTTTATTGATCACCGAGCAATTGGGAAGTTGATAAAATCTGAAAGATGGGTTGTTGACTCTGGGAACTCTTTAGAACCTTGCTATGCAGATACAAGAACCCTAGTACACACCCTGTGGTTGGTTCTTTACCCAGACTCCATGCTGTGATCTCGAACCCTTGACCCTGTTGCATGTGTTTTGTATCCTGTTTGCATTGCATTGCATATCATTTGCATCTTTGCATGATTCAGTGCATGTGTCTATTTGTCCAGCTACTCATTTCCAGTGGTCTCTATCTTCCAGTGTCATCTGTGAGTCGTCAAGCTAATTCCTCGACACCGATACCGGACTAGAGCTAATTACAGACGCAAGATGTCAGTGCAAGAGGCGCACAATGCTGAGGTCCGAATGGAGATCGATGACCTTAAGTCGAGCATGACTAAACTCACTGAGATGCTCCAAGTTTTGATTGCTAGGGGAAAGCAACCCCAAAGGACTGTCATCCAGGAAGTTTCAAGCCCTGATCCTCCACCAGTTCAGATGCCACCTTCAACTTGGCCAGAGTTTGGTTTGCCACGCGACTACTCTCCACCGATTGCATCTACTGCTATGGTTGGTCAAACTGATATGCCTGTCTTTCAAGCTCCTGTTTTCACCGAGCCCAGACCTGTGGTCCATGCTGTTCCACAGACTGTTCGAGCTCCTTTCGAGAACCCCCTCTATGAGTACAATGTTGCCAGTGTTCAAGGTGAAGACCGTGAAGACTTTGTTGAACCTGAAGTTGTCCGAGAGCAGTTTCAGAGCATAGAGAAGAGACTCAAAGCCGTTGAGGGTACTGATTTCTTTAATATGGATGCAGATAATATGTGCTTAGTATCAGACCTTGTTATACCTGCTAAGTTTGTAACTCCAGATTTTGTGAAGTACAAGGGTCACTTTTACCCAAGAGCTCATTTGGTCATGTATTTTCGCAGGATGACTGCTCATGCCAAGAATCAGAAGTTGCTTATCCACTATTTTCAGGACAGCTTGAGTGGAGCATCACTCAAATCGTACATGGGTCTCGAGGAAAACTCTATCCATAGCTTCCAAGACCTCACAAATGCCTTCATGAAGCAGTATAAGTATAACCTCGACATGGCTCCTGATCGCCGTCAACTGCAAAACATGTCTCAGAATGATAAAGAGTCTTTCAAGGAGTATGCCCAATGCTGGAGAGAGTTGGCTTCCCAGGTTGAACCTCCTTTGGCTGAGAAAGAGTTAACCGGAATGTTCATGGATACCCTGTCCCAATTCTATTGGGAGAAGATGGTTGGAAGTGTTTCCTCCAATTTCACTGATTTGGTTACTATTGGCCAAAGATTAGAGGAAGGTCTTAAGAAAGGAAAAGTATCCAAGGTTGTTGAATCTTCCAATGTTGTGAAAAAATCCTATGGTAACTTTCAGAAGAAAAAGGAAGATCATACTAACGCTGTCATGGTTGAAACAAGAAGGTCTCGTTCCCGACCTCAGTATGTTGTTCACCCTGTTGTTGTTGCTGTTACTCCTATGGTTGCTGCACCATGACCAGCTCAAGCTTTCCAACGTCCGGCTGCAGGATAGAGCCAGTATCGTAATAGGGGTCAATTTGATCCTATTCCCATGACTTACACTGAACTTTATCCTGGTTTGGTTCAACAAGGTTTGATTACCACAAGGCCTCTGCCTCCTCCTCCAAATCCTCTTCCAGCCGGCTATAGGGATGATCTTCATTGTGAATACCATCAAGGTGGTGCAGGCCATAATTTGGAATGTTGCTTTGCATTGAAGGCTAGAGTATAAGAGCTGATGAGGAACAAAATCCTCTCCTTTAAGGACAATCCCAATGTTCAGAACAACCCTCTGCCAGGGCACGCCAAGTGAAGCTTCAGTTGACTTCAGCATGCTATCCTCCTAAAAGCTAGTGTTTCTGACAGGACAACTCATTTTTGTTTCTGATTTGTCATTAGGCCATGTTTCTTATTGTTTGCATCTTTCTTATTTTGTAATAGCTGTTTGCTTTCAAATTATGTTTGTATTTTCAAAATTAATGAAATGAGCATTGCAACTTTTGATTCAATTCATTTGTGTTTGCTATTTACTTCTTAATGTTTTCCCTTTCAAAACAAAAAAAAAAACAAAAAAACAAAAAAAAATTTCTTGTCCACTTTCTTTTGATTATGCAAAGATTGGAGGGAGGTTGATGATAACGTAAATACCCATAATTGCTGTTGGTATGCTTTCAAATCAAAACTTTGCTGACGATGTAAGGCATTGTTTTAATCCCTAAACACTGGAGAAATAAGGAAGTTAATCCCTCGTCAACCCCTTTGGGCCTAGAAGTAGGAATTTCTTTTCTTTACAAATAAAAACCCACAATCTTAACTTGGGGCAGGGTAGTTCTCAGTTAACTTGATTGTTCATTCAAATACAAGATTTTCGTACAAGACACCTTTCACATAAAGGTTGCATTCTCAAAAAACAAGCAGGTGTCGAAGATGTCTTTCAAATCAAATGCCAATGATGGTTCACCGTAATCATTAAGCCAGGAAGTCATAAACTTTCAACTCTTCCAAATCAAATGAACAAATGTTGTACAAGTTGTTCCCAAAGTGACAAATAAAGAAAGATCCTCAAGAAATCCTTACTCAAAAATGAGCTGAGTCCCTTTCGAGGCAAAAGCTAAGAAAGATGGGAAGCTCACGACCTTACCTTATGCAAAGAGAAATGAGAACAAGCTTGTATGACAACCAAATGTTGTGAGAAGCGATGACTGCCATTTCAAAGTCTCTTAACTTCTGAACCATCATCATCAGTGCAATTTCCTAACCTATGGGAGCCAGAGTGCCTAGTTTGAGTTAACTGAGCATAGGACTGGAGATCATCACGTAGATTGGGTGGGTCACAAATAAACTTTGAGATTTTATCCTTTGTTTCTCAAACCGTGAACCAGGCCACGTTAAAACCCTCAAAAGACTTAACTGAAGCAAGGTTATTTTGAAAGTATACTACAGTAAGGTTGCGTAAACTGACTCCAAAAGATCTTTGCAGATCACCTATTTTGGGTATTACACCCTTTGCTTAAACTTTTCACTTTAATGTCTTGAACCACCGTGTTCTGACCAGTATCCCATATACTTTGCACCTGTTTCAAAATGATTTTGATTTCAAAAGTTGTATGAACTTTGCATTTACCACATTTGTATAAATACTTTTGTTTGCAAACTAGCTTTCTTCTTAAGTAGTTTTTAAACAGTTAAGAAACTTGGTCAGTGATCCTATCAGGGGCAAGTTCCTTCCATATCCTGTGGAGAATCAGTTCAAGATTTGTGGTTTAATGGCGACTTCTTAGAATTGGTTTATACAGAAGATTTTGCAAGGCTTAGGCTGGGGAAAGCTTTCTCAGTGTACAGTAAAATAATCATCCTTCAAGACTCAGACTAGGGCAAGCTTTCTAAGAGCACCATGAAACGGTCATTTCCAGAATCAATCAAACTGAAGCAATGATCAGCTTATCTACAACAGTCAGCTAATCTGGGGCAGTTTACTTGAAGAATCCCCAGGCAGCTCTTCATTCTTCCTACAAGAACCATTAATTAATACAGTTTACTAGTGTGGCAAATGGTGTGTACAACAGTAGCATATCTAGTCCCCAAGCAGAATGACAGTAATCCCCGTTTTGAGGAATCTGTCTTCTAATCTTGTCTTCTTCCCACAAAAGAGTCGAGCTGTGTCGTCGACATCTACATTTGCATTTGCATTTGATCATATATCATCTGCATTATTCATATACATATGCATATCATGAGTGTTTCATCCTCATTTGCATTTCTCCCGAGGTCGTGTCGTTATCCACGTCTTACCTCATGGTCAAAGTCCAACTACCAAAACATTATCCGTCCTTTCATTCAGTGCCATTCCTGAATGTTGTCATTCTCTTGTGCATCTAATCCTATTGATAGACATTGGTATTCTCTCATTCCAGTGCTATTCCTGGATCTCTATATTCTTTCACTCCAGTGCCATTCCTGGATGTCTGTCTCTTTTGATCTCCAGTGCCATTCCTGGATATCTTATTCCTCTTGTTTCTTCCAGTGCTATTACTGGAAGTTTTGCCTCTCTTCTGTAATCCCTATCAAATTTGCTTGGATATCTTATAGTGTTATTCCTGAAAGTCTTATCTGTTCATTCAGTGCCATTCCTGAATGTCTTTCTCACTATCATTCGATACCATCCCTGAATATAGTGATTTACCTTTACTTTCATTGCCATTCCTGAAAGTTCACAGTCGTTTAACGCTATCTTGGATACTATGATCCCTTTTATCCAATGCTTTCTTGGATCTCCACCTTTCTCATGTTTATCTGATGCTTTCTCAGATGCCGTGATTTGTGCCTTTCATTCAAAGCCATTATTGGATGTCCGATTTTTCACCATCCGATGCCTTTCCGGATGTATCTCTTTTTCTGATGTTTTTCAGATTGAGTCTTTATTCACGTTTATCTAAAGCCATTATTAGATATTGTGATTCATACCTCTCATTCAAAGCCATTATTGGATGTCCGGTTTTTCACCATCCGATGCCTTTCCGGATGTATCTCTCTTTCTGATGTTTTTCAGATCGAGTCTTTGTTCACTTTTATATAAAGCCATTATTAGATATTGTGAGTCATACCTTTCATTCAAAGCCATTATTGGGTGACTGGTTTCTTTGCATTCAATGTCATTTTTGAATGCAGTCTCTGTTCACATTCATCTGATGTCATTCTCAGCTATTTGTACCTTCCATTCAAAGCCATTATTGAATGCCTGGTGTCCTTTTATTCAATTCCATATAGTCTTGTTTGCTCACCTTTATCTAAAGCCATTATTAGATATTGTGGCTTGTACCTTTCATTCAAAGCCATTATTGGATGACTAGTTTCTTTTGCCATCTGATGTTTTTCCGGATGTTTCTTTCTCTGTCTTTTCTGGTTTTTCTTGAAGATCCCGTTTGAACTCTTCAGTATAAGGAAATCCCAGAAAATCTTTTGTTGATGTCTATCCTTTCATTTCAAATTGATTCCCAGTGGAGATCATGTCCTCTTTTTGGTTCCATGCCCAGTAAAGAGTGTACTTTCATTTCCCCAGTGTCGTCCGGTCACCTATAAACCTGTCGTCCATCTCCTTGGACTTTTCCCTAGTGGAGAACCCCTCTCTGGCTCCCATCCCCAGTGAGGGCCTGTAGGATTTCCTCTTTATTTTTCTATCCCCGGTGCATCCTTAGAGTCTCCCCAGTGAGTCTATCGCTGGACAGTCTGTATCCCCAGTTAGTCTTTCTCGTGAATGCTAACCTTATCCTTCCCCAGTAAGCTCACCTGTGGTGGATTGCCCTTCATCCTTGGTGTTTTGTTTGTTTGCCCCTTTGCATTTAGCATTCCATCATTTTCATCATATTAGAGTTCATTGCATGTCAGCATTTTTGTCCATAGCATTGCATGTCAGTGCGTCTGAGGACAAAATTTTCGGTTATCTATATTTAAATACCTTCCACCATGATTTCATGAAGACTATCATCACTCATGTCATCCGGTGAAGATATTTAAATAGGAGCAACTGTTGTACCCCAAATTTTACCCTGTGATATTCTGATCGTTTGCATATCCTTTTCATTGGTCTTTGTTTTCGCATTTTAGTAAACATATCAATAATCATGCATTTTTTGTTAGAATTTAATTTGTTTTATTTCTTTTTCCACTAACTATTTTCAATTATCTTTTTTATTATTTTTAGTTTTATTATTATTATTTCTTTTTTATTATTATTATTATTATTAATTTTATTATTATTAGTTTTATTATCATTATTAGTTTTATTATTATTATTAGTTTTATTATTATTAGTTTTATTATTACTAAGCTTTATTATTATTATTATTATTACTTTTATTTTGTTTATCTTCATGGTAAGTGGGGACCACTACAATACAAACACTTCACATGGATTGCCAACTTGGATTTATCAATGGCCAAAAAGCATTCTTACACTTCACTTATCAATGGCCAAGAATCATTCTCATAAAGTCACATGGATTGCCAACTTGGATTTATCAATGGCCAAAAAGTATTCTTACACTTCAATTATCAATGGCCAAGAATCATTCTCATAAAGTCACATGGATTGCCACATCAACACTCCCACTTTATTCACACTATAAATAAGATCTCTCATTCTCTCATTTTGGACACGAGATTCACCCCACTTAAAGGCTGAATACTCTCTTAATTTTCTCCCTCAATTATTCTTGCAAATTTTCTGGAGAGAAGGCTCGTCTTCATTTTTCCATAACTCGTGTCATTGAAGAGGCAGTGGACCGTCTCCACTAGGTAACATTCACCTCTTTTATTTCTCCGTTTTCAAAGTACCATGATCATTTATCTATGCCGTTATCAAGTTCATTAGCATGTTAATATTTTTCTGGAAAAAGTATTGTAATATCCTATAATTTTTGTTTGGTTTTATTATGAATGATGTTTAAAAGATAAGATAAAAATTCAAAAAGACAAAAAACATGCTTCATCACCACCCTTTTATTATTTCATACTATTTTTATTTTATTTTCCATTTATTTCTTAATTTTGTTTCTCTAGTTTTTATTTTAGGAGCACTTTGAATTTTTAGTTTCAATTTATCATGTTATTTCTTGAATTCATAACTTTTTCTTTCGAATTTTGTTTTGATTTTTATTTTTCGCTTACGATCTTTATTTCGATTTTTAGGGCCAATGATATTACAAAATCATGACTAAGTTGATTTATGCAAAATGACTAAAAAGTCTTGATATGTATGAGGCTCATTTCTTTATTTTTGTTGGTCAATGAAAGTCGAATATCAAAAGATTATCGATCCTCCGATTAAATCTTGATCAAGACGAGACTAACTTTATTCTTCATTTCGAGTCCATTTTCTTTACTTTAGGTCGTTGACATTGCACAAATCTATGACTTTGATTATTTCAAATCAATAAAGTCTTGATAAATATGCGGCCATTTTTTACTTATTTTTATTGGTCGATGAAAGTCAAAAATCTAAGATTATTGATTTATCGATTTAAATCTTGATTAAGACGAGACCAAACTTATTTTTTCATTCCGGTTTCATTATCTTTATTTTGGTCGATGACATAACAAACTTCATGGTTTGGTTGACTTCATTGAATCAACAAAACTTTGACCAATATGAGTCCGCTTTCTCTTTATTTCAATTTCATTCACTTTTTAGTCGATGAAAGTCAAGAATCATTGATTATCGATTCCTCGAATAAATCATGATTAGGACGAGATTAATTCTATTTCGTGTTCTTAGCAAGCAAACATAACATAACACAAATACTAACAAGAGGTTCCCGTAGAGTACTACGGATACTTAGGGTGCTAATACCTTCCCTTAGTATAACCAACCCCCGAACCTAGATTCTCTTTTTAGGGTTTTCGTTCTTTACCCTTTCCTTTGGATAAATCAAAGCTCGGTGGTGAATTTCAAAGTTTTTCGATGCAAGTTAATTTAATAGCTTGTTATCCGATTCTCACCGCAACAGAAATAAGGTCTTTCCCTTTTTAAAAGAAGAAAGAGACCTCTTCAGATGGTCAAACATAACTTAAGGAAGATCAATCTTCAAATCTGAATTACGAAGTAGAAGCAGATCTTTTTTAATAGGGTCCACTTGGTCTAAATCTCTTTCCATAGGTGTAGCGAGCGATTTTGGATGCGGTTCTTAAGCGCTGGTCGCTCTCTGCGGTTGAGCTTAAAACTACAGGTCGATTCATTTTTTATCCTATTAAAGCTGATGAAGGAAGGGAAATAGATGTCTCCAATTAACCCTACTTTGCATACTGAGTTTAAACAGCGATCTGTTAGGTTACAAATGCTATCAATGTGGGGGGCCTTTGTACTGGTTATTTGTATTTTCGCCAATACGGTTTTCTTTCTTTCTAGGACTTTCTAGCGGGGAACAAGGATTAGGATGTTAGGACTGATGTTTTTTAATTACTGCTTTTGGTTGATGGAGATATGGGATTTGGTTTTTTTTGTTTAGTGTGCTCGCTAAGATCTTTTCTTTCGATCCTATGCCTACGTATTCCCGTTTACCGAAACAGGGAAATCAGAGCGTTCGTAGTTCCTCCTATTCTATGGGAGGAAATTGGTTTTTGGTGTCTTGTTCAAAGCCCAAGACGTGAACCGAAAGGTGATTTGTATCTTGTTCAAAGCCCAAGATGTGAAGTTGAAAAGTCTATTTGTGTCTTGTTCAAAGCCCAAGACGTGAAGCTGAAGGGTTTTAACTTTAGAGAGAATTTGTCATCTCTAAATAGGGGGTTGTATGTCACAACTGTTTGTAAAGGAGAATTACTTTAACCGGGATACGCGGATCCTAGTAATGCCATAATTTCCTTTATAGGGGATTTTAACCTAAAGGAGAAGACTTTAACTCAGTGTAGAGCAATGCTATCTTTCCATAGGAATTTCTCATGCTAAAAGAGGGACAGTGGCATGGATGTAGATGATCCAGAGGCTTGCCGCTTACAACGATTAGATGAAGGGGAAAGAGTTGTTTGTGTTTGTGTACTGTGAACGAGGCACAGCTTTGATGCTAAAAGGTTAATTGGATTAACCAGTGGTTTTCTTATACAAAGCCTAAGAGGAGGCTGAAAGGTGTCTCGTACAAAGCCCGAGAGAGAGGCTGAAAGGTTTTTGACTCGACGATGAAGTCTTTTGGTATCTCGTATAAAGCCCGAGATGGAGGCTATTTGACTCAACAAGGGAGTTTTTATATCCTGTACAAAGCTCGAGATGGAGGCTAAAGTTTGTTTGGCTCAATAAGAACCTTTTTGTATCTCGTATAAAGCCCGAGATGGAGGCGAAAGGGGTGATTGACTGAACGAGGGAGTCTTTTTATGTGTCTCGTACAAAGCCCGAGAGAGAGGCTAAATGTTGTGTCAGTTAAGTGACAAGTTCAGTATGCTGATTTTAAAGAGAAAATCAGTTCTTATATGAGCAACACTGTACTCAGGGATTTGATTCAAGGATCTGGGTCATTCCTGTTCTTTAAGGAAGCGGGAAATCCAAAGGGTATTGAGACTGTCCGAGTCTGCGGGTTTCCTTCCTATTTAACGAATGGGTCACTTGAGAATGTCTTTGAGACTCAAGGAAGTTAGACTGTCCAAGTCTAGAGTTTCATCTTTTGTACCATGTTTTGAGAAACAATAGTAGACTCTATGAAAGGACTGTTCTATTAAGATGACTAGGTTTTGTTCCTATACCTCTAGGAGGTCGTCGGGACAATTTGTACGAAGCCCAAGAGGAGGTTGGAAGCTTTTAAGAAGCCGACCAGTCCTTGTACTAAGCCCAAGAGGAGGCTATCATTCCTGGAGGAAGAGATCATTATACGAAGCCTAAGAGGAGGCTGTGAATACTTCTAAGAAGTCGTAGGGTCCTTGTACTAAGCCCAAGAGGAGGCGGGGTTGCTTTTAGGAAGCCCGTAGGTCCTTGTACGATGCCCAAGAGGAGGCTGATGCTTTTAAGAAGCCTGTGGGTCCCCAAACCCCGAGAAATTCAAGGCAATGCTATTCACCGAGAATAGATCAAAGTCAGGAAAGTTCGAGAATTTTGAAGAAACTCAAAGATGCCATTCACGGAGAATACATTCATCTCTGGGAGTAGAGTTTCTTGACAATTCCTAATGAGGACAGCCGAAGAGAAGACTGTATCTGGTGATCCTATTGGGGATCTAGTTGTCTATTTCTACGAATAAACGAAACGGCGTCACCTAGTTCTAGACGTAGTTGCCGGGGAAACTCGAAATATCTATACTATTATTACACAGTTGATATGAGTTTATGAAAGAAGACTTACAGTGAAACAGCCCCACAATATAATTATATGTATATGAAAGCGGTAAATGAAAGCAATAACCACTTACTCGGTTGTAGAGCTTCCATGCTGTTTGGTTAGTTGTTCAACAAAGAAAAATTGAAAACAACAATATATTCAAAATCAAAGGAGAAAGTGCTTTGAAAAAGAAAGATTTGGGGCTTACATCTCAAAGAGAGGCCCAAAAAGTTAAAGAAAAAGAGTGGGGCTTATAACACGAGGGTAGGCCCAATTGATTTTTTTCGTTTAAAATGGCGATCGCGCCGAGATTTTCTTTTAACGCAGAGGGACTTATACAATAAGTGAGGCCCAAAATGTTTCGGTTAAAAAGGAGATTGGGTCTTACACTCTATTAGAGGCCCAAAGTGTTTTTGAATGGGTCTTAGAGCTCAAGGAGAGGCCCAAGGTTATTTTTCAAAAGGCGATGATCGTGCCGTTTATTTGAAAATGTACAGAGGGACTTATACAACGAATGGGGCCCAAAATATTTCTGTACAAGTGGGTTGGGTCTTACACTCTCTCAAGAGGCCCAATAAGTTTTGAAAATGATTTATGAGGGTTGAATTAATCCAAAAACCCTAATTTGTTTTCAAAAATGTATTTAATTGAATAAAAATTCAATTAAAAATGATCAAAATTGTTTAACATATGAAAAACAAATTGTGATTTTGGATTAATGCTTCAAAAATTAAGTATTGACCTACAAAATAATTAGAAAGCATTAAAAGTTGCAAAATCAATGTAGAAAAAATATTTAAAATGTCAAGAACAATTAAAATATTAATTCTTTGCAAAAATATCACTTATATGAAATAAATAATATTTTTGGGATTTTTTGATAAAATAAAATATTTTAACATTTTTGTGAATTATTAAAAAAAGAATCAACTCAAAATCATTAAAACTCAGAGAGAAATTAATTTTTGAATCAATTAAATAAAAACCACAAAATTCAAATATTTGAATTTGTGAAAAAGGCGCCAAGAACACAAGCAAGAACACGCGCGTTTTTCTGGGTTTGGCTGATTTGCGTTTTCCACCCAATCTCACTGAATACGTAATCATATCATGCAATCCACATATCATTATGCTCGTCTCAACCTCACGATCATGTCTATAACACTTAATTTCATTTAAATTAAACATAAAACATGAAATCACGAAGAAACCTCAAGAACCCTAATTTCTGCATGAAGGCTAGGATTTTTGATACACGATTCAAACAATGCAATTAATTGAGGGAAAACATTCCATGCATGATTATGAACATATGGCCAAATTATTGTGCGAGGAAATATGCATAGATTGAGAGATGACCAAGTATATGCTTACCTCTAAGCCGTGACAGCAAGTGCAATGTGATTTTTGATTTGGAGGTGTTACAGATGAGTGGTGATGATCTGAACAGCTTCCCTACACCCTATGGAGTGTGTTTGAATGCTTGGACCTGATTAAAAATGGCTGGAACAATTTGTGGTACCTCAGCTGCAACTTGATTGAAAATTTGAGCAACCAGCTGGTGATTTTGTGAAATCAATGTTCCAGATGTTATGTGAGTGTTTGGATCACTTCTATATGATGTATGTGAGGTGTGTGAGTGATTGGTTTGATTGGAAAAGCTCTCAAACTCAAAACCCGATAGCTACCTTGCTAAGAAAGGCATTTTTGCCAAGAGAAAGAGATTTTGAGGAAAGCATCTGTTAGATGGCTTTGGTGTACTCAAACTGATCACAATTGAGCTCTATTTATAGTAGAGCAAGTTTGTTTTGCAAGGAATAGTGAATGGCAACTGGTAAGTAGGTTTGGCCAATGTTGTCCAATGGAAATCCAAGTCTCCTCTAGCCATTGACTAGAGGTTAGGGCACAGAGCTGTGGTTCCCTTGGTCTTGGATAAGTCTTGACTGATTTCAGATGAGAATGGCTCAGTCCATGCCACCATGATGCTTCCATTGAATGCTTCAATCCAAATTTGGAGTCTTGTCCCTATTTTGGCCATTCTAGGTTCAACATGCTATTTCTTGTTCCATGGACTTTGGAGGCTTGGCTCAGTGATTGTCCCCTTTAGATTCAATCCTCAGATGTGTCCAAGTGGATAGGAGCATTTGAATTTGGCTGATTTTGGCAAATCGAGCAAAGTTGCAAATTCTGCCTTGCCTTTGACAGATTTCAGCAAGGCAACTTTCCAATGTCATATCTCATGACTCAAATGGAATTTGGCAATGTTCTTGGCCATTTTGGAAAGCCCTTACATGATATAACAACTGTTTGAACATGTTTGGTTTTGATCTCTTTTGAATCCAAGTGAAAAATCCCCCTACATTTGGCAAAAAGTGAAGACAGATTTGGACTTAGTGAAAATTTCACTAAGTGTTGGAAAAAGTGACATTTTCACTTTTCAGCCATTTTGATCACTCCATAACTCAAAATACTTAATGAATTGGACTTAGGTCTAGTTGAAGTTTTTGTAGAGGGTAATGAGGGCTACAAATCCATCTTTGGATGAGAAAAAATGGCTTTGTGGTTTAGGAGTTATGATCCTTCAAAGTTGGTACCCTTGTCACTTTATTTTTAACTTAGAAGATTTTCTAAGTTTTTATGGTTACCCCTTTTACAAGTTATCCCACTTTTCTTGATTTTTCTTGATGAATGATGATTCAAATCATACATTAACATCATTTTAGGGTTAAAAATCCATTTTGGTGAAAAATCTCAAAAAGTCAAAGTTGACTTTTGTGCACAGTTGACTTTTTATCAGATGAATTCCAAACTGTGCAATTCTTCAGGAAATCATGTCCTTGACCTAAATCAAACTTGATGGACATGTTCCATGGGTGTCATAGGGTATATTGGGGCATGTCCTAGGGCTTGGGAGCATGTCCTGGTCAAAAGTCAAAGTTACAGTTGACTTTTTCCTTAAAACCCTAATTGTGGTGCAGATGAAATTGAGACTTGTTGCTCAAGCTTCTTGGATTAATCCATTGTTGCAAATGGATCAACATAGTTCATTAGAGACCCTCAAACCCTTTCTTGAAGTCTTGGCTCTTGATTTGCCCTAAAAGTCAACTTAGGGGTGAATTAGGTCAAGAAACCCTAATTCCTGATTTTTGATGTATGCATCCCCTGAGGCAAAATTGACTTGATGATTGGGTCCATGAGGTTCCATGGAGTATATTAGGTTAGGTTTTGGATCATTGGCTTGTGCCTAGAGGAAAATTTCCCTTTGGAGGCCCTGATCGACCAAAACCCTAATTTGGTGATACTGGCGATCTTGAAGCTTGATCCACCTAGAAGGGAGCAACCTTGTGCTTAATCCTTGAAGTGGGAGTCCTCTTGATCCATTGTGGATGCTTGAGAGGTTAGACAAGTTAAAGATCATGTCATTCCTTGATTGATCCTTTGTCTAAGGCTCTGAGAGGGCTTGAAACCCTAAATCCTGTTTATAGTGAATGCTCAACAACCCTTGAGGCATTTGATGAGGCATGATGGTTCATCCACATTGTGATGATGATTTGCACAATGATGGGAAATCTTAGTGGTCAAAATTTGGGGTATGACAGATGCCCCTATTTAATCTTCTTGGACCCGAAGGTGTGAATGACGAAGGTATTCGGGCATTCGGGGTGCAAGAGGATTAAATATCGGAATACCCGAAATTTTGATGGTGGTTATGAATGGTAGCTTACGCATTCATCTTCTTTAGCTAAGCGAAGATGCTTAGAAAAGGTAAACTTCCCCTCGATCCTGGTCTTCAGCCAAGGAACTGGTCTTAGTTGCGGAAACAAACTTCCCCTCGATCCTGGTTTCCTACCAAGGAACTGGTCTCAGTTGCCGAAATACACTTCCCCTTGATCCTGGTTTCCTACCAAGGAACTGGTCTTAGTTTCTTTTGTAAACTTCCCCTCGATCCTGGTTTCCTATCGAGGAACTGGTCTCAGTTTCTTTTGTCAATAAACTTTATTGACAAGGGACGCTATTCGCAGCGGTTTTCCTCAAACTTCTCGCCGAATTTTCCTGGGGAGATGCCATTTGAGGGAAAAAGCTCTGATGTCAGACTTGCTGGAGAACCCAGTCGTCTGAATTGTAGAGGTACACAAACTTCTCTGTTTGGAGACGTCATTTGTCGATTCTACTGGGGGAAAGCGAGTCTATTGAGAGACTGTTTCCACTTGGGGATCTTACATCATACTTTTCTCGGGATATTCTCGGAGAAACGCCATGTGATGGGGTCCAATTTTGAGGTGCCGACGACCATTTCATCAGTAGTTTTTTCGGAGAAAAACTGCCGTACCGCCGAATCTCTGATTAAGAGGCTTTCTCTGGGGATTTTCCTTAATCCGGGAAAGCAAGGATATCATCTTCAATGGCAAAGAGTGATATTGGTTAAAGGTTCTCTGGTCTTTCAGAGGTTCAAGTTATCAAAGTGGTCAATGAGCCAACTTCATTCCAGAAATAAAACTGGAGGAGAGAGGATGTTCAGACGCAGCGTTTCCTGACGAGGAAAGGGTTGACAACTCGATTGAGAGAACTTTTATCATTAGGGGACAAGACCGACTAGAGTGATGGTGATGCAATATGAAATGTGAATGTAAATCAATAATGCATGATGTGTGTATGTTTATGCTGACAAAACTGACACGATATACAAACTGACAGGTGAACACGACTAGATACTCGACCATCGCGGGGCGAAGAAGTACCGTTGGTTCAGAATAACAATTCCACCTTGCTTAGGAGAGATAATCCCTGTTGGGAGCTATGTTGGTCGGGCTTAGGAGATGAGAACTCGGCCGAGGATGTCAGACGAAACATGGTCTTTGACATTATTGATCCTTCATTCAGGCGTACTAGTCTAAAAGGAGTACTTTGATTCTGCACTTTGAGGTTCGAACACCTTTGGAGAAGCGATTGATGTTCCTTTGATGTTCAACAGTCAAAAGAAATTGCCGACTTTATTTTAAAAGCAGAAAAACTTTTAACAAGTAAATTCATTTTTTGTTTTATTTCAAGAATCGTTAATCATGTTAACAACGTCGTTCTGTAAAGCTAAAACAAATAAGAATTACAAACAAAAGCACAAAGGCTCAAATTGTATTGATAAGATGGAGATCAGCCAAACGCGTGATTCCAAAGAGTATTTACAAAGTTTGCAAATGGTAATTTTACAGGGAAAAGGGCTACGTTGAAACACAACGACCACTATCCTTCTACCAACTTTAGATTCGGGACATCCTGAGCTTCTGTCGAAGTTGACCTTGACCGGAGTTTTCCTCTGATGGATGACGTTACTGCTGCTGCTGAGGGACTTGCCTCTGTTGAACATAGTTACTTGCCATTATCCCTAATTTTTTCCTGGATTGTACTATGATGCTTCCAATCCACCGGGATGATTTTTTATCATGTCTCTAATTTTTGCCTGGACCACCCTTTCGGGTTTTCAATCCACCGAGACGTTTTTTTTTTAGTTTAGGCGAAGTATTTCTTGACTACATCAACATTCGTGGGGTAGGCAAATTCCTCTCCGTCCATGGTTGCAAGTCTTAAGGCACCGCCTGAGAAAGCTTTCGTGACCACATAGGGGCCATCATAATTCGGAGTCCACTTGCCTCGCGAATCAGTGAGAAATGATTGTATCTTCTTGAGCACGAGGTCTCCTTTTCTTAAGACACGAGGTCGGACCTTTTTGTCGAACGCCTTCTTCATTCTCTGTTGATACAATTGACCGTGGCATAGTGCCGTGATTCATTTTTCTTCGATCAGATTCAGTTCGCCGTGTCGACTTTGATACCATTCAGCTTCGGTGAGCTTAGCTTCCACCAGTACTCGGATTGATGGGATCTCTACTTCTATGGGGAGAACTGCCTCCATGCCATACACTAGAGAGAAAGGGGTAGCCCCTGTTGAAGTGCGAACAGATGTGCGATAACCGTGAAGAGCAAAGGGTAGCATCTCGTGCCAGTCTTTGTAGGTTACAAACATCTTTTGAACGATCTTCTTGATGTTCTTGTTAGCCGCTTCTACCGCGTCGTTCATCTTGGGTCGGTAGGGAGATGAGTTATGGTGTTCGATCTTGAACTCAGCGTACAACTCTTTCATCATCTTATTGTTCAAGTTAGATCCATTATCAGTAATGATCTCGCTTGGAACACCATAACGGCAGATGATATTGTTTTTGATAAATCGGACCACCACTTGTCGGGTTACATTAGCGTATGACGCTGCTTCGACCCACTTGGTGAAATAGTCAATGGCTACCAGGATGAACCGATGTCCGTTTGAAGCCTTAGGTTCGATCATGACAATCATGTCGATTCCCCATATGGAAAAAGGTCACGGGGAAGAAAGAACTTTGAGATGTGATGGCGGTACATGAATTTTGTCGGAGTATATCTGACACTTGTGACACCTCCTCATGTACTTGTAGCAGTCGGATTCCATGGTCAACTAATAGTACCCTGCTCTGAGAATTTTTCTCGCCATTGTGTGTCCGTTGGCATGAGTGCCAAAGGACCCTTCATGAATTTCTTTCATAAGCATGTCTGCTTCTGGTCTGTCTACGCATCGGAGCAAGACCATGTCAAAGTTTCTCTTATAGAGAGTGTCACCGCCCAGGAAGAAGTTTCCAGCCAATCTTCTGAGGGTTTTTCTATCTTTTCTGAGTGCCCCAGGTGGGTACTCTTGTTTCTGAAGAAAGCATTTAATATCGTGATACCAAGGTTTGTCGTCTATGACTGCTTCGATCGTGAAGATGTAAGCGGGCCTTTCAAGGCGCATTATGTCAATCTTAGGTAGGTCATTCCATTGACCTACACTAATCATGGAAGAGAGAGTGGCTAAAGCATCAGCCATGTGATTCTCATCACGAGGGATGTGATGAAACTCGATTCTGTTGAAGAAAGGTAGCAACCTTCTTGCGTAGTCTTTGTAAGGAATCAATCCTGATTGGTATGTGTTCCAATCTCCTTTTATCTGATTGATAACCAGGGCTGAGTCGCCATATACGTCCAAGTTTTTTATCCTTAAATCAATCGCTTCCTCGAGACCCATAATACAAGCTTCGTATTCGGCCTCGTTGTTCGTACACTTGAACGTAAGTCTGGCGGTGAAAGGAATGTGGGTACCCTGAGGGGTAACAATGATTGCCCCAATTCCGTTTCCATAATAATTAACTGCTCCGTCAAAGATAAGTCCCCATTGGGAACCTGGTTCTGGCCCTTCACTGGGTAACGGTTTATCGCAATCTTTCATTTTTAGATACATGACATCTTCGTCTGGGAAGTCAAACCCGGTTGATTCTTGATCGTCAATCGGTTGATGAGCCAAATGATCGGCTAAAACATTTCCCTTAATGGCTTTTTGAGCGTGGTACTCTATGTCATATTCTGATAACAGCATCTGCCAACGGGCGATTCTTCCCGTGAGAGCAGGCTTTTCGAAAACGTACTTGATTGGATCCATCTCAGAGACCAACCAAGTAGTATTACGAATCATGTATTGGCAAAGACGTCTGGCTGCCCAAGCCAAAACACAACAAGTTTTCTCGAGCATCGTGTACCGAGTTTCGCAGTCGGTGAATTTCTTGCTCAAATAGTAAATGGCAGACTCTTTCCTTTTGGTTTCGTCTTGTTGGCCAAGTACACACCCCATTGAGTCCTCTAGGACTGTGAGGTAAATGATCAGTGGTCTTCCTTCCACTGGAGGTGATAGAATCGGAGGATTCAACAGATATTCCTTAATACTGTCGAAGGCAGTTTGACAATCTTCTGTCCAAATGCAATCCTGGTTCTTTTTGAGTAACTTGAAAATCGGCGCACATGTGGCGGTCATAAGGAATATGAATCTGGAGATGTAGTTCAAACGTCCCAGGAATCCCCTGACTTGTTTTTTCAGTTTTCGGAGAAGGCATTTCTTGAATGGCCTTGACCTTGTCAGGATCAACCTCAATTCCTTTCTGGCTGACGATGAACCCTAGTAGTTTCCCTGAACGGACACCGAAGGTGCACTTGTTGGGATTCAAACGGAGCTTGAATTTTCTTAGACGTTCGAAAAATTTTGACAGATGTTCAACGTGCTCACTCTCTGTTTTCTCCATGTCTTTCGGCGCCATTTTGATCTGGTTATAGCCCGAGAATCCATCCATGAAGGAGAAGACTTTGAACTTTGCTGTACTGCCTACTAGCATGTCAATGTGTGGTAAAGGAAAGTCGTCCTTTGGACTTGCCTTGTTCAGATCCCTGTAGTCGACACACATTCTGACCTTTCCGTCCTTTTTTGGAACAGGTACGATGTTGGCTAACCATTGAGGATATTCAGATGTAGCGAGGAAACCCGCGTCAATCTGTTTTTGTACCTCCTCTTTGATTTTGATGGCCATGTCCGGGTGAGTGCGTCTCAACCTTTGCTTTACTGGCGGACATTCCGACCTCAACGGTAAGTGATGTTCCACGATGCTGGTATCCAACCCTGCCATATCCTGATAGGACTAAGCAAATACATCGGGGAATTCTTTGAGAAGGTTTATCAAACCCTCTCTGGCATTTGGACTGAGCAGTGCTCCGATCCTTATTTCTTTTCTCTCTTTTTTTGACCCCAAGTTTACCGTTTCCAACAGTTCTTTGTGAGGTTCAATGGACCTTTCCTCTTGTCTGAGTAGTCGAGAGATCTCTTTTGGAATTTTGTCGTCATTTTCTTCTTCAGCCTCGAATACCGGGAACTCACAGTTGGGAGAAGGCATCGGATCGTATGTTTCAACGGGGTTTAAAACAAGCAATCTGCATGACGTGATGATTCGTGTTTAGAAGAGATAGAGAAAATGCAAGTGTGTGTGCAGTGTATTTATTTTACTGCTTGTTTTTATTCTTAAATGTTTTTTAGGATTACCATTCTCTGAAAAAGCAAAAAGAGAAAACAGCAATTAATGCAGAAATTACAGAACGACATTATTTTATTAATGAACAAGTCGACTCTTGAAACTACAGCCCTATAAAACAAAACTCTGTCACTTTGGGCGAAGCGAAGAGGGATATTTACTGAAAGCGAGCCCTATCAAAACATCTGTTTCACCTGGGCAGGGTGAAAGGTTAAAGATGGCAATTACTTTGACTGATGAACGACCTTCGGAACCTCGACAGCAACCCATTGGCGGCGAACTCCTCGGTGAATCACAAAGTCTGGCACCTTCCTTGATTTGTCTTCAGAAATGACGCTGATTTCTGGTGGAGCAGGATCGTTGGAATCTGTCTCCCAGGCAGAGTTGTCGTAGGAGGATTCCTCTGTTGCATTCTGCAGAGTATTGGTGCTCTCAGGTACATCTCCCCATCCAGTTGGCTGGATATCTTCGAGCCTGATACGAGAGCTTTCAGGAGCGGTGTACTTGACCATATAGTCAAATTTTTCACTCGGTTGTCCCAAGGTGTCCCAAACTTCTTTGGAACTGGAGGAGTCATCTTTCTCGATGACGTTGACCTCAGGAAAAGCATAGTTGATGAATTCAAGTCCTGCGAACGTTGCGAATTCATCTTCATGTTGAGTAGTTTCCGAATGACCTGAGTGTTGATCCCATGACATGGTGGGGACACATGTATTCTGTTCAACGACGGTTAGCTGATTTTCATTGTTCGGCTGACATTCTTGCCCCAAGTTTCCCGGGTAAGGTTGCCACATTGGCAGACCATCCATTGGACCATAGTAGATGTAGTCAAAATTGTCTTTCATTGGAGTGTCCTCCTCTAATGAATTTGGCGGAGCACGACATCCTTCCGGATCATAATCCCCATATATCATTTCGACGTCTGACCTTGGTATAAATCTCAGACTCTGTGCGGGATAGCAAAATGGCATAGACACCTCTTCCTGAGACATATAACCGTCCTCATTAAGATAGGACTTCCATTCTTCATGTATGTCAGAGGGATCTTCCTCATTGATAGCATGAACTGTCTGAGACACTGGGTGAAGGAAACCTCCACTGTGGAAGAAGTTTTGAAGGGGATGAAGACTTTCATCTTTGGCAGCTGTCTGGGTACAGGTTGCAGAAAAACCAAGACCCTTCTTTGTTTTATTGTCAGTAGGAATGACAAGTTGTCCCCATCCAGTTGTATAGGTACTCTCGACCGCTTTGATAGCCTCTTTGTATGAGGAAATCGAGGTTCCTTCTTTGAACTGATTGTTCTTGCTCACCGACAATGCTTGGAACTGCGTTCCAATAACCTCCTCGGGTTCTATACCAGTAGATGATGACAAGTTGCTTATAAGCAAGGCTTGTTCCCCACAAACTGTGACAAGTTGATCGTTCTTGACGAACTTTAGCTTTTGGTGGAGGGTTGAAGTAACCGCTCCAGCCTGATGTATCCAAGGTCTTCCTAACAAACAACTGTACGTTGCCCGGATGTCCATGACCTGGAAAGTGACTTGGAAAGTGTGAGGACCAATGGTTATGGGAAGATTAACTTCGCCGATAACTGTTTTTCTGGATCCGTCGAACGCTTTGACGACGACCTCGCTGATTCTCATCGGAGGTCCTTTGAATGATAATTGCATCAAAGTGGACTTCGGCATAACATTCAGGGCTGACCCTGTGTCTACCAGTACGCTGGCTAAAGCATCGTCCTGGCAGTTAACTGTAATATTGAGCGCCATGTTATGACGGCGACCCTCTTCGGGTAATTCTTCATAACTAAATCCCAAATTATTTCAGGAAGTGATGTTAGAGACAATGCTATCGAACTGTCTGATTGTTACATCTTGTTCCACAAAGGCCTGCTCCAAGACTTTCTGTAGAGCCTCCCTGTGCGCTTCTGAACTGAGTAACAGTGATAATACCGAGATCTTTGAAGGAGTTTGTAACAATTGATCAACAATGTTGTATTCACTCCTTTGGATGAGCTTCAGCATCTCATCATTGTTTTTCGAAAGGTCGGGATCACTGGATTGACCGACTGGTGGATCGGGAGCTTCTGGCTGAAGTTCCTTTTCCTTGTTAAGTTCTCCAACTCCTCGGTTGAAGATTCTACCGCTCCGTGTTACACGACTGATGTCTGCAATATTCACGACGGAGGGTAATGGAATTTCCTTTCCATTCTCAATTGTTGTTGCACCGTATTTGTAAGGGGTCTCCTTAAGTGATTCATACGGTAGCGGTCCTGGTAGATAGATGACTACAAGAGCCTTCTGATTTTTCTGACCATCATAAGTAATCTCGATCCGTTCCCGGTTGGGAACTTTAGATTCGTCAAGTAGAGGGATAATGGTAAAAACATCCCTGGTATGGTGATGACCAGAGATCATGACAACATCCTCAACTTGCTCGGCAAGGTAGTTCGACGTCCATTTGATGGGTACAGAACCCGGATATGGACGAATTTCTCCACGATCGACCTGACCCTGAAGAGCTGCTCTCACAAGGTAACACTCTTGGTTACTTTCCGAACAGACGCTACAACTGTCATAGTTGTGTGGTGGCACCTGGCCACGCCCACTTTGAATACAATGTAACCTCACTAGGTTAGCTTCCACTGATCGGACATCCTGACTTTGACGTCGAGTAGGATTCCCGTTACTGATACTAATCTGCTGAGTATCTTCATCCATGTAGATTGGCATCCACCAATGATTTAACAAGTTCTGAAGTGCTTCCTGGACAAGGGTACAGCCTCGATCGTTTTCGCAACCCGCTTTACAGCTTTGATAGTCATGTGACATTAAGAATCCGAGTCGGACCTGCTCAGCATGTAACTCTACCAGGTTGGTATTCATCACGCGAATATCGAAGATCTGAACCATGTTGATCTGATAAGGATTCCTATCATGGTAGTCTTGGATCCATCCAAGATCCATCTGACGTTGGAGGGCCTCTTGTATGAAAGAGCATCCCTGTTTGTTTACCGAGCAAGTCAGACAGGAACTGTAATCGTACCGCGGCAGATTATGATACTGGCTTTGCCTTGAGTCCATCGCCACCAAGTTGGTATTCATTGCACAGATGTCGTGGTTCTGAATGACGTTAGAATTCGTATAGACCATGTTAACTCTATGAACTCGGTGTTCCTGGATCCATCCGAGATCCATCTGTTCCTGTAGAGCTGATTGCACTACAGAACATCCTTGGTTGTCTTTAGAGCAGATATCACACTGGTGATAGTTATGAGGTGGCACATGGCCATATCCGCTCTGTCTACAATGCATCTTGACCAGATTGGTCTTCAACAAGAGTACATCATGAATTTGATAGACATCGTTAGTCTCTTTCTCAATCTGATTGACGGCAACTTTCTCGTGTTGAGGCAGCGGGTTTGTAAGAACATTAGGATTCCTATCTTTGAAGGATAAGACCCCGCTCCTAACAAGTTTTTGCACGTCGGACTTGAAATTGAGACAAGTCTCAATGTTATGCCCTGAACCTCCTTGATGATAAGGGCATGTTTAATCCACCTTAAACCAAAAAGGTGGATTTTCCGGTACTGTAAGAGGAGATTTAGTCTGAATGTGCCCCTTAGCCAGTAGTAATGGAAACAGTTCTGTGTACGTTACGGGTATAGGATCAAATCCTGGTGGCTGTGTTGTACGGTTGTTGTTATATGGAGGACGAGCCTGCTGAAGAGGCTGTTGTGTCCTTTGTTGGTCAGGTTGGCTCTGCGCAACCTGAGGTTGATACGTAGGAATAGACGCAGGGTTGATAGCAGGAGTCACAGCTGCTACCGATTGATAACGTCGTCTTTGCTTTCCGAGAGAGATATTCCCAATATCTTGCTCTTTTTTCTTAAGGAGAGCACTACCATATTTTTTAGTACCGCTCGTCGATCCAGTGTCTTTTACCAAACGTCCTTCTCGGACGGCTTCCTCAAGACGTACGCCCATGCCGACCATTTCGGTGAAGTCACTGGGCACACTGGCAACCATTCGGTCATAGTAAAATGAGCTTAAGGTCTTTAAGAAGATCTTTGTCATCTCTTTTTCCTCAAGAGGTGGACAAATTTGAGCGGCAATTTCATGCCACCTTTGAGCATACTCCTTAAAGGTTTCCTTGTCCTTTTGCGACATTGATCTGAGTTGATCTCTGTCGGGTGCCATGTCCAAATTGTATTTGTATTGTTGGACGAAGGCAGTACCAAGATCTCTGAATGTGCTAATCGTATCATGGTTTAAACCCATGTACCATTTTAACGCGGCACCGGTTAAACTATCCTGAAAGTAGTGAATTAGTAGGTCCTGATTCTCCGTCTGAGCTAACATTCGCCGAGCGTACATCACCAGATGGCTTTGAGGGCAAGAGTTACCCTTGTACTTTTCAAAGTCGGGCACTTGAAATTTGTGCGGGACTTTCACATTTGGGACCAAGCAGAGATCTGCGGCGTCTTTTCCAAATAGATCCTGACCGCGAATGACTTGCAGTTCCTTCTGCATTTCCAAGAACTGCTCCTGGAATTCATCCATTCTGTCAAACATAGTTTCCTTATTACCAGAAGGTATCGGTGGAACCTGTCCTTCCGGGACAGTGTGCACCACAGGGGGTGGTACCGTGACTACGGCAGTGAATCTTGGTGTTTCCCGAAGTTTGTAACCTTCAGGCCCAGCGGCTTCTGTTGTGATTCCCTAATCTTCAGTGATCGGAGGAACATATCCTTCCGGGATATAGTTAACAGGCATGCCCCAAGGATGATCTTTTGGCACCTGATACCTAGGATCATACTTCTCCACTATGGGCGTTGAGGTGATCTCTGAGATCACAGTTCTTTGTAGCTGAGCTTATGCCATGGCTTGCATGTCGTTACGAAGCTTTCTCATATCCTCTCTTAGAGCGTCGATTTCTTCCTTCAACTCTCTGTTTTCTTCCTCAAGATCATCCATCTTTTTTGGACGATTGGCTCGAGTATTGTACGAATGAGACAATTTGACTCTAGAATCGAGACACAAACATGAGATTCGTAGGGAAGAAGAATACGCGATTTGAGAATGATGAATGCAATGATTATATTAATTGTTCTTTTGGTTTAATCAAAATAAACTTCAACAATTAGATTGCAAATATCAAACAGTGGGGAAACCCCTTTTTATTGAAATTCAAAGGATTACAGAAATGGAAATACAGTAGATTACAAGGTGCAGAAACAGAAACCTAAGCTAATGGGTCCCGAGTCCTCTCTGAAGAGAAATCGGGTGCTGATTCTGGTATCTTCCTTTTCTTTGACCGGGGCTCTTGGGCCGTTGTCGGGTTGTCATTCCTTTGCCAGGTGAAAGGAGCGAGCAAATTCCTTTGGTCATCTTGATTATCCACAGCATGTTGCTCTAAAATTTCAATCAGAGCATCTTTCTCTTTCAGTAGTTGCTGTATTTTGATGCACTCTATGTCGAGGGTGCGGTACTTGTTCTTCCAAGACCTTCTCTCCCTTTGAACTTTGTTGAGAGTAACCTGAAACTTTTCAGTTTCCGTCATGAAGTACATGACAGATTCTCTCGGCGGAAGAATTCTGTAACGAGGATAGGGCATTTTTAGCTTGAGAGCTCTAGTTTGTACCCAATGGAAATAAGGCTCCACCGAGACACAGTCTGGTTTTCCTAGAGACTCTCATCCTTTCTTATGAACATGCTTCCAAGCTTGCACTATTTCCATCTTTAGTGCTCTGTCATTTTCTCCTTCCTTGAAGAAAAGACCTTCCAGATGAACACCCAGTGGGATGTGTCTCATCGGGTATCCAAATTGACGACGAACCAATACCGGATGATAGTTGATTCCTCCTTTAGTTCCTATGAGGGGTACGTTGGGGAAGCTTCCACAACGATCAATGATCCTGATTCCATCATAAATCCTATTACACCAATCTATATCAGAGTTGGTAAGAGACATGATCCTCTGCGACCAGCGTAGGGCACTCTTACAATCCTAAAAAGTAGCAGACTTGGGCAAGTGGGATATAAACCATTTGTAAAGCAAAGGTACACAGCATGTGATCTCCCCTCCGCTGTACAAATTCCCCAAGTGTACAGAATGATACGCATCTGCGAGCAAAGTCGGCACAGGATTTCCAATGAGAAAAACCTTAATAGAATTAATATCGACGAAGTTATTGATGTTGGGAAACAAAAATAACCCGTAGGTGAGCAAGACAAAGATGCTTTTGAAAGCAGTCACGTTCCCAATACTGGCGAAGTACAGGGCTTTCTTTGTCAGAAACTGGGCTGGCAAACCTTGGATGCCACCCTTAGTGATTAGGTGAGTCCTGACCTCAGACTCGTCCAAATGAATTGCTCTTGCAATGGTATGATTCTTTGGAATTTCTTCCAGTCCAGAAAATGGAGCTCGATCTGTAATGTGTAGATCGATCAGGTGAGAATACTCCTCCAGCGTTGGTGCGAGCTGGTAATCTGGGAATGTGAAACAGTGATAAACCGGATCGTAAAACTGAATGAGTGCATCCATGATTCCCTCAATCACATGGACTCTTAACAGTGGTAGTAAACCTCCGTGCTTGGCTCTGAAAGCCTCTGGGTTAGCGATCATCCTCGCTAACCTTCTCAAATCCTCTAGTTTTGGAACCTTGAAGGTATACTGGTGAGTTCTCCTTCTACCGAAATCCATTAGTGCAATCCTTTTCTCTAATATTTGCAATCACAGTCTTAGTTTATTTTGAAAAAAAACAGAGAGACTAGAAGAAAAGATTTTTTGAATGTTTTAATGTTTTATTAAATGAATGCATGAATGCAGCACACAAAAACATAGAAAAAACATGGGGTCGAAGGGTCATTGTCATGAAGTCAAGGCTCTACCCATCCCCAAAGGTTTATACTAGGGTGATTTTTGTACCTGTACTCATTATCATCAGCTCCTCCCAGGAAAGCAAAACAATAAGCGGATCGCCAGCGAGTTGTAATGCAATCTTAGAGTAAGTGCCATTCACCGAGAATAGATCACCAGCCTCAAATGAGGGTAGTATCGCGTAACAACTATTTTCGATAGTTTCCGCACTACGAAAGGGTTTGGCTCCTCAGCTTCTCAGACTTAATAACCGGCCCATTGTCTAGGTGAGAGAATGGGTTGCGTTGGTCAGCCTCCACTGAGGTTGATGGTCGACCCCGTCGCCATCACTTATCTTAAGTGTATACTCAATCTTTCCACATACGACATCACCCGCATTCCCATTAGCAGAAAAATAAACACGTATAGCAATTAGGAAAAGCAGTATATATATTTTTCCTAAACATCCTAGACCTTTAAAGCTATGAATCCTAAGTTCCTGACAGAAATGGGTTCCCCGGCGGAAACCCCAATCTGTGGTATTCACATAAGTGAAGAAAAAGGAAATCAGAATTTGGCCCCACGGTGGGCGCCATTTTTCTGTTGGCGGCCACCGCCATGAAAATGACTTACCCAAGGTTTAAATTGTAAGAAAGAAAGAACCGGCCCCACGGTGGGCGCCATTTTTCTGTAGCGAGCGATTTTGGACGCGATTCTTAAGCGCTGGTCGCTCTCTGCGGTTGAGCTTAAAACTATAGGTCGATTCATTTTTTATCCTATTAAAGCTGATGAAGGAAGGGAAATAGATGTCTCCAATTAACCCTGCTTTGCATACTGAGTTTAAACAGCGGTCTGTTAGGTTACGAATGCTATCAGTGTGGGGGGCCTTTGTACTGGTTATTTGTATTTTCGCCAATACGGTTTTCTTTCTTTCTAGGACTTTCTAGCGGGGAACAAGGATTTGGATGTTAGGACTGATGTTTTTGAATTACTGCTTTTGGTTGATGGAGATATGGGATTTGGTTTTTTTTGTTTAGTGTGCTCGCTAAGATCTTTTCTTTCGATCTTATGCCTACGTATTCCCGTTTACCGAAACAGGGAAATCAGAGCGTTCGTAGTTCCTCCTATTCTATGGGAGGAAATTGGTTTTTGGTGTCTTGTTCAAAGCCCAAGACGTGAAGCGAAAGGTGATTTGTATCTTGTTCAAAGCCCAAGATGTGAAGCTGAAAAGTCTATTTGTGTCTTGTTCAAAGCCCAAGACGTGAAGCTGAAGGGTTTTAACTTTAGAGAGAATTTGTCATCTCTAAATAGGGGGTTGTATGTCACAACTGTTTGTAAAGGAGAATTACTTTAACCGGGATACGCGGATCCTAGTAATGCCATAATTTCCTTTATAGGGGATTTTAACCTAAAGGAGAAGACTTTAAATCAGTGTAGAGCAATGCTATCTTTCCTTAGGAATTTCTCATGCTAAAAGAGGGACAGTGGCATGGATGTAGATGATCCAGAGGCTTGCCGCTTACAGCAATTAGATGAAGGGGAAAGAGTTATTGGTGTTTGTGTACTGTGAATGAGGCACAACTTTGATGCTAAAAGGTTAATTGGATTAACCAGTGGTTTTCTTATACAAAGCCTAAGAGGAGGCTGAAAGGTGTCTCGTACAAAGCCCGAGATAGAGGTTGAAAGGTTTTTGACTCGACGATGAAGTCTTTTGGTATCTCGTATAAAGCCCGAGATGGAGGCTATTTGACTCAACAAGGGAGTTTTTATATCTCGTACAAAGCCCGAGATGGAGGCTAAAGTTTGTTTGGCTCAATAAGAACCTTTTTGTATCTCGTATAAAGCCCGAGATGGAGGCGAAAGGGGTGATTGACTCAACGAGGAAGTCTCTTTATGTGTCTCGTACAAAGCCCGAGAGAGAGGCTAAATGTTGTCTCAGTTAAGTGACAGGTCCAGTATGCTGATTTTAAAGAGAAAATCAGTTCTTATATGAGCAACATTGTACTCAGGGATTTGATTCAAGGATCTGGGTCATTCCTGTTCTTTAAGGAAGCGGGAAATCCAAAGGGTATTGAGACTGTCCGAGTCTGCGGGTTTCCTTCCTATTTAACGAAGGGGTCACTTGAGAATGTCTTTAAGACTCAAGGAAGTTAGACTGTCCAAGTCTAGAGTTTCATCTTTTGTACCATGTTTTGAGAAACAGTAGTAGACTCTATGAAATGACTGTTCTATTAAGATGACTAGGTTCTGTTCCTATACCTCTAGGAGGTCGTCGGGACAATTTGTACGAAGCCCAAGAGAAGGCTGGAAGCTTTTAAGAAGCCGATCGGTCCTTGTACTAAGCCCAAGAGGAGGCTATCATTCCTGGAGGAAGAGATCATTATACGAAGCCTAAGAGGAGGCTGTGAATACTTCTAAGAAGCCGTAGGGTCCTTGTACTAAGCCCAAGAGGAGGCGGGGTTGCTTTTAGGAAGCCCGTGGGTCCTTGTACAATGCCCAAAAGGAGGCCGATGCTTTTAAGAAGCCCGTGGGTCCCTAAACCCCGAGAAATTCAAGGCAATGCTATTCACCGAGAATAAATCAATGTCAGGAAAGTTCGAGAATTTGGAAGAAACTCAAAGATGCCATTCACGGAGAATACATTCATCTCTGGGAGTAGAGTTTCTTGACAATTCCTAATGAGGACAGCCGAAGAGAAGACTGTATCTGGTGATCCTATTGGGGATCTAGTTGTCTATTTCTACGAATAAACAAAACGGCGTCACCTAGTTCTAGACGTAGTTGCCGGGGAAACTCGAAATATCTATACTATTATTACACAGTTGATATGAGTTTATGAAAGAAGACTTACAGTGAAACAGCCCCACAATACAGTTATATGTATATGAAAGCGGTAAATGAAAGCAATAACCACTTACTCGGTTGTAGAGCTTCCATGCTGTTTGGTTAGTTGTTCAACAAAGAAAAATTGAAAACAACAATATATTCAAAATCAAAGGAGAAAGTGCTTTGAAAAAGAAAGATTTGGGGCTTACAGCTCAAGGAGAGGCCCAAAAAGTTTAAAGAAAAAGAGTGGGGCTTATAACACGAGGGTAGGCCCAATTGATTTTTTTGTTTAAAATGGCGATCGCGCCGAGATCTTCTTTTAACGCAGAGGGACTTATACAATAAGTGAGGCCCAAACTGTTTCGGTTAAAAAGGGGATTGGGTCTTACACTCTATTAGAGGCCCAAAGTGTTTTTGAATGGGTCTTATAGCTCAAGGAGAGGCCCAAGGTTATTTTTCAAAAGGCGATGATCGTGCCGTTTATTTGAAAATGTACAGAGGGACTTATACAACGAATGAGGCCTAAAATATTTCTGTACAAGTGGGTTGGGTCTTACACTCTCTCAAGAGGCCCAATAAGTTTTGAAAATGATTTATGAGGGTTGAATTAATCCAAAAACCCTAATTTGTTTTCAAAAATGTATTTAATTGAATAAAAATTCAATTAAAAATGATCAAAATTGTTTAACATATGAAAAACATATTGTGATTTTGGATTAATGCTTCAAAAATTAAGTATTGACCTACAAAATAATTAGAAAGCATTAAAAGTTGCAAAATCAATGTAGAAAAAATATTTAAAATGTCAAGAACAATTAAAATATTAATTCTTTGCAAAAATATCAATTATATGAAATAAATAATATTTTTGGGATTTTTTGATAAAATAAAATATTTTAACATTTTTGTGAATTATTAAAAAAATAATCAACTCAAAATCATTAAAACTCAGAGAGAAATTAATTTTTGAATCAATTAAATAAAAACCACAAAATTCAAATATTTGAATTTGTGAAAAAGGCGCCAAGAACACAAGCAAGAACACGCGCGTTTTTCTGGGTTTGGCTGATTTGCGTTTTCCACCCAATCTCACTGAATACGTAATCATATCATGCAATCCACATATCATTATGCTCGTCTCAACCTCACGATCATGTCTATAACACTTAATTTCATTTAAATTAAACATAAAACATGAAATCACGAAGAAACCTCAAGAACCCTAATTTCTGCATGAAGGCTAGGATTTTTGATACATGATTCAAACAATGCAATTAATTGAGGGAAAACATTCCATGCATGATTATGAACATATGGCCAAATTATTGTGCGAGGAAATATGCATAGATTGAGAGATGACCAAGTATATGCTTACCTCTAAGCCGTGACAGCAAGTGCAATGTGATTTTTGATTTGGAGGTGTTACAGATGAGTGGTGATGATCTGAACAGCTTCCCTACACCCTATGGAGTGTGTTTGAATGCTTGGACCTGATTAAAAATGGCTGGAACAATTTGTGGTACCTCAGCTGCAACTTGATTGAAAATTTGAGCAACCAGCTGGTGATTTTGTGAAATCAATGTTCCAGATGTTATGTGAGTGTTTGGATCACTTCTATATGATGTATGTGAGGTGTGTGAGTGATTGGTTTGATTGGAAAAGCTCTCAAACTCAAAACCCGATAGCTACCTTGCTAAGAAAGGCATTTTTGCCAAGAGAAAGAGATTTTGAGGAAAGCATCTGTTAGATGGCTTTGGTGTACTCAAACTGATCACAATTGAGCTCTATTTATAGTAGAGCAAGTTTGTTTTGCAAGGAATAGTGAATGGCAACTGGTAAGTAGGTTTGGCCAATGTTGTCCAATGGAAATCCAAGTCTCCTCTAGCCATTGACTAGAGGTTAGGGCACAGAGCTGTGGTTCCCTTGGTCTTGGATAAGTCTTGACTGATTTCAGATGAGAATGGCTCAGTCCATGCCACCTTGATGCTTCCATTGAATGCTTCAATCCAAATTTGGAGTCTTGTCCCTATTTTGGCCATTCTAGGTTCAACATGCTATTTCTTGTTCCATGGACTTTGGAGGCTTGGCTCAGTGATTGTCCCCTTTAGATTCAATCCTCAGATGTGTCCAAGTGGATAGGAGCATTTGAATTTGGCTGATTTTGGCAAATCGAGCAAAGTTGCAAATTCTGCCTTGCCTTTGACAGATTTCAGCAAGGCAACTTTCCAATGTCATATCTCATGACTCAAATGGAATTTGGCAATGTTCTTGGCCATTTTGGAAAGCCCTTACATGATATAAAAACTGTTTGAACATGTTTGGTTTTGATCTCTTTTGAATCCAAGTGAAAAATCCCCCTACATTTGGCAAAAAGTGAAGACAGATTTGGACTTAGTGAAAATTTCACTAAGTGTTGGAAAAAGTGACATTTTCACTTTTCAGCCATTTTGATCACTCCATAACTCAAAATCCTTAATGAATTGGACTTAGGTCTAGTTGAAGTTTTTGTAGAGGGTAATGAGGGCTACAAATCCATCTTTGGATGAGAAAAAATGTCTTTGTGGTTTAGGAGTTATGATCCTTCAAAGTTGGTACCCTTGTCACTTTATTTTTAACTTAGAAAATTTTCTAAGTTTTTATGGTTACCCCTTTTACAAGTTATCCCACTTTTCTTGATTTTTCTTGATGAATGATGATTCAAATCATACATTAACATCATTTTAGGGTTAAAAATCCATTTTGGTGAAAAATCTCAAAAAGTCAAAGTTGACTTTTGTGCACAGTTGACTTTTTATCAGATGAATTCCAAACTGTGCAATTCTTCAGGAAATCATGTCCTTGACCTAAATCAAACTTGATGGACATGTTCCATGGGTGTCATAGGGTATATTGGGGCATGTCCTAGGGCTTGGGAGCATGTCCTGGTCAAAAGTCAAAGTTACAGTTGACTTTTTCCTTAAAACCCTAATTGTGGTGCAGATGAAATTGAGACTTGTTGCTCAAGCTTCTTGGATTAATCCATTGTTGCAAATGGATCAACATAGTTCATTAGAGACCCTCAAACCCTTTCTTGAGGTCTTGGATCTTGATTTGCCCTAAAAGTCAACTTAGGGGTGAATTAGGTCAAGAAACCCTAATTCCTGATTTTTTATGTATGCATCCCCTGAGGCAAAATTGACTTGATGATTGGGTCCATGAGGTTCCATGGAGTATATTAGGTTAGGTTTTGGATCATTGGCTTGTGCCCAGAGGAAAATTTCCCTTTGGAGGCCCTGATCGACCAAAACCCTAATTTGGTGATACTGGCGATCTTGAAGCTTGATCCACCTAGAAGGGAGCAACCTTGTGCTTAATCCTTGAAGTGGGAGTCCTCTTGATCCATTGTGGATGCTTGAGAGGTTAGACAAGTTGAAGATCATGTCATTCCTTGATTGATCCTTTGTCTAAGGCTCTGACAGGGCTTGAAACCCTAAATCCTGTTTATAGTGAATACTCAACAACCCTTGAGGCATTTGATGAGGCATGATGGTTCATCCACATTGTGATGATGATTTGTACAATGATGGGAAATCTTAGTGGTCAAAATTTGGGGTATGACAATTGGCAGTAAGTTTGAGTTCAGAATCTGAATCCAAACAACAGCATCAAGAAGAAGATTAGAGACCACTGATGTTTTAGATGGATCTACAAAGATACGCCAAGTAGGAAGATAGTGTTCCCAAACAAGAGTTCTTGGGATTTTTCCAATATCCTCACAATTGATCACATTTGCAATTGCTTTAGAGGTTACTGTTATAGAAACACCAGTTACTTTAGACAAAATAGCATACTCAAAATTCAGCTAAATAATGGAGGCATTGATCTAAAACCCTTTGACAAGACTTGGATAAGTGAAACCACAGAGCATCTCAAAGTATTCATTCCACCTTTGTTTAGACACAGTCTCCCAGAAGTTGAAACCAATCTTAAGAAACTCATCAAAATCCACAAACTTTTCATTAATGACAACCAGCTGATTTAAAGGAGAATAAATTGAAGAACTCTTCTCAGGTATGGTTTGATCTGCACACAAACAAGAGGAAAAGAGAAAATAAGAAGAAGAATAAGAAAGAAAATAAACTGAGCAAGAATTGTACAAAAATAAGAATCTAATCAGAAAAAGGACACAATGATGTTTCACAGGATAGGGAATAGTAACAGCAAGTACTAAAAGAGAAAACATCATTACCTAAAGGTTCTCTATCCAGTAGATATTTCAATTCCACCAGATGAGTTTCACCTTTATGAAAGGTTAAGTATTAAAAAAGATTTTAGATTTTTTTACTTAAACTACTAAAACAGTAAAAAAGAATCTTCTTCTGAACCTCAGAAACTGACAACTTTCAGAAGCTATCAACCATCAGAGTCTAGTGAGTCTAGACTTAGACAAAGATATCATCTGTCAGTAACAAGTCTCTAAGATTCTATTCAGAACTAGCACTTTATCTTGAAACAAGAGTCATGAGTGATAGATGAATATTGAATTGTCTTCTTTTAGACAGCTAACAAGCAACAGTATCAACACAAAAGTGAGAAAACTGTTTTCATACATTTGATCATCATCTGGCTTGATAAGACATTCAATACAGACAAATACAACAGAGTTTCCTCTTAAAGATTTCTGAAGTTCTCTTTTTCAAAGAACTTATCTAGAGATCTAACAGAAACTTTGTATTTATATCTAAACAAAATGTTTCATTGAATCAAAAGATAAGCCAAAAAAGAACATACTATACCTTTTTTTTGTTTTTTTTTGTTTGGCCAGACTCGATTCAGTATTCAGACTTGACCAATAGAGTCTGAACACAGCTTTGAGTGGATTCTGATTTAATGGCTGTCAAACCACTGATTCCACTACTCTTACCAAGTTCAATACCACCATTACTTGAATCTGGGCTGTTGGCTCTTCTTCCAATCAATGTTGTAAACAACCTTGTGAAAGATGCCTCTGCTTCTTTCCTTGATATCTGTAGTAGATACATCATGACACTCATATTTCTATAAGACCATACATGTAAGTACAAACAGATTCTTCTATGCCTTATATCTCAATCTAACAGCAGATCATAAGTCACTCCAGAGTATGAGTCTAGAATAAGATATGATAGGAAGAGAATCTTGTTCTAAGCAATGTCAATAATCTCATTATCTTGGATTAAATCTTTTGACTTTGAAATCATTGACAAGCTCAGAACCAGATGGTGTTAGCTATCAGAGATTGACATAAAGCAGATCAGAGTATTGTCTTAGTACGACTAACAGAACTCAAAGAAGAGTTGAAGGCTTCTCATAGAAATGACTTTTAAAACAACTTCCATGATGGTTCTTGTTATACCCCAAATTTTACCCCTTAGATGTCATGACATCTTGCACTTGCATTAGGAATCAATCATTTATGCATTGTTAACTAACCATCATATTTTGCTAGTTTGTTCTTTTATTTGAAAGCTAGGGTTCGCACAAGAAAGACGGGAAGGTCAATAAGCCAAGCTCTCATATGTTTCAAGGTCTGCTAAGACATCTCTTGGCTCAATACAACCATCCCATGTGTTCACTAGGTGGTTAAGAAGAGTATTTGAAGTCATCTGGTCAAGAAAGTCAACTAAGGCTCCAAAAACTCAAATCTTTGGCCTTGAAGACTGATCATGAAGTTTTCAAATCATGTTCCATGGTCTCATGTGATTGGATCAAGAGAAATCAAAGGGAAACCCATAAGATCAGGAGTTGTGGAATTAGGGTTTTGACCAGAGGAATTACAAGGGACCTTGGTGTGATCAATCAATGCTTTGATTAGTTCATCAACCAATTGAACTTACATACATTCAAGAGGCCTTATTCATCAAGAAATCAAGTGTGTTTGGCCCCCATCACAAGTGCAATGAGCTCAAGTTCATCTGGCCCCAAATTAGGGTTTTGTCTGAAAAGTCAAACCTTTGACTTTTGATATTTTTGATCCAAGATGAAGTATTCAAGCCATATTACATCAATACATGTTTGATTTTTGAGTTAGAGCATGCGAAATCAACATTTAAGAGGTTTCTTGCAAAAAGGGCAAGGTTTGGTTGTTGAAATTTTCTAAGTGTGGAAGAATTCACTCCTTGTGTGAACTTTGAAGAGTCATAACTTTCAAACCACGCATCCAATTTTTGTGGTTCAAAGCTCAAATTAAATCTCTCATCATTAAATTTAAAATGTATTAGAGGGTCCTTCTCCAAAAAAAAGGCTTGGTTTTTAAGTTAGGAAGCTTGGAAGTTCAAGACAATTTATGACTTAGTGAAATTTCACTCTTTTTGCCCTAGTTTTCAGCCAACTTCACCTCCATTTTTCTTCATGATCCCTTTGGATTCAGAATTTGGAGTGAACGTTAACATTGTAGAGCATACTTGGGGCTTTCGAAAAAGTACAAGAACTCCCCAATCTAATGTGTGAGGTGTGAGAATCGAATCCATGAAGTTGAGGGTTTGAAACTTGATTTTTCATGCTTTCCACTTGGTGAACTTGTTGCAAAACCAATTCCTTGCCACACAATCTTACATTTCAAATTAGATTACTTGCAAATCTTCATTTTTTCAGAAGATTGCACGAATTTGGGAGCAATATCCAACAAGTTTGAGCATTGTCCACTTGACATTTCCATTTATGGCATAAAGGGATGACTTCCATTTTGGAAAAGCATGGCTTTATGCAAAGTCAGCTCCTTGAGCCTTTAAATTGTTCCTTCTGCACCACAAATTTGCCTTACATCTTGATAAAGTTTCTGAAATCCTAGCAACTCTAGAAAGGTTGGTACAATGTCTTGGAACTCTTGAAGCATCTTGCCAAAATCCACTTGCATTCCAACCAAATTTCCAACCAAACCAAAATGAACCAAGTTACATTTTTGCAAACTGGCTTCTCTCATCCTTTTTCCTATAAATAAGGCTTCATTCCACACATAAAAAAGACAACAAACCTGATAGAAACACTCAAGTAAGGCTAGAGAAACCAGTTCTTGCATGCATCCACCTTTTGTGCCAAGAAACCACCCTTTGTACAAACTTGTCCAAAACCATTTCCAAACACCATACCACTGAACCTATCACTCTAACACATCACAAAACATGTGTTAGAGCTGTTCAAACTCTTTCCACCACCGAAAACCTCTTAAATTCAAAAGTCAACTTTCAAACCTGAGAAAGTTTGACTTTATGCCTTTTCATGGATCAGTCTTGATTCATTCCACTTCCAACCACTTTAACACTTCAAACACCATCCACAAATCATCCTTCAACTGTTTAAACCTTTGATTTGCAACTGTAACTCCATTTCTTGAAGTTTCACTTTTGGTTATTTTGCATTTCTTGCAAGAGGGAATCCACTTTCTGTTCCACTGGTTTTTCTTGGTGTCCAAGCATTCAATCAGGTTCTTTGAAGCATATTAGGAGTGTCCAAGGCCAGGTCTCAGTTCTGTAACATCTTTTGAAGGTTTTGTAATGTTGACTACAAGAGGTAAGTTCATCTCAATATGCAACTCTTTAAAACATGTTGATTTTTGATGTACATTGAATGTGATTAGCTTAAATAGGTTATATGTGATGTGTTTGGCTCTTTGAACATGACTTAACATAATTGTGTTGGACTGTGAACATTAAAATGCAAGAATGGACTCTTTTTAGGAACCATATCATGTTTTAGGTTAGAAGCATTTTTTCCAAAAGTCATTTGTTCCATCAGATTCCTTGTGAAAAAATACGTGATGTTGATATTTACATCTTTCATTTTCATGGAGTGTAGAGAAAGTTAGAGTGCTTCTTGCAAATGGTTGAGTCTAGGTCACCAACCTTGCCAAACCTTTCCATGGCGTGTTTCTGGGCCTAAGAACTGTGTTTCATATTTATTTATGTGGTTTCATCTTAAGAAATGAATGTAACGGCCACCCTAGTGGCGCAACATATTGCCTTGCCTTGCCTTTCACATGCCTGACCTGGGTTCGAGTCCTATAATCAACCCTTTTAATAAAATTCCAACGCGCGAGTTTCTGAAGTTTTCACATTGAAATCTCATATTTATTTTAATAAAGGCAAATGTATATAAGCCTTACAACCAGCACAGCTGATTAGTTGTTTTAGCTGCAACCACAAGGGAGCGAGTTCAACTCCTCCAAGGGCCATGTCCCTTCTTTTTTTAATACCCTTCTATTTGATTTTCTTCGCAATTTTCAAAACTCATAACTCACTCATTTTTTATGATTTTAAGTCCATTGTTTTTGCATCCTTTTAGTCTTGTAACCTATTTTTATTATGACATTTAAAATCTCCAAAAATATTTATTTTAGGGCTTCTACTTACATGTGAAACATAAGTGTTCTTTTCAGATTCCTGGAATGATCTTGACCTCTAGGGTTATAACCCTTGATCTTCCTTATCTTGTAGGACTTGTATAGGTTTGTTTTAACATACTAAAATCAATCCCCCATGAAATAGGCTTGTTCATAGTTGAAGTTTTGTTTTTAGGTACACTTATAAGTATATATGTTTACCTTAGAATGTATGAACTTTTGCCATCCCCTTTGAAGTCTTAGATAGGCCCTTACCTTCAAATTAGGACTTCCCCCTCATGTACATATGATATCAATGTAGATATAAACCATCCATTTAGGTTATACTATGTACCTTATGCTTAGATCTCCCTTTCATAAAGTGAACTTCAGGATAACATAAGTGGTACTTCCCTTCAAGGATTAGGTCAAAGACATTTCCCCATATTAGGTCATCATCTACTTGTTTAAGATGTTTAGACTTATATCATGTTCCCTTAGGTATTTACCTTGTTCATTGATAATTGATTCTTGTGTGTTTACATGATACTAGTGTACTTTTTAAGATACTCGCCTTCACCATTGAAATTCTGGTATCAGATGTGTGATGTTAAGTGTGATGTCACAACAACACAATATGCTAATATGAACAAGCCTATAACAACAGTAAATCAACAAAATGAATTGTTCACCCAGTTCGGTCTAACTACCTACGTCTGGGGGCTACCAAGCCTGGGAGGAAATTCACTATTAGTAGTATTAAATTACAGACTCAACAATCCCAGTTGACATCTACTAATCTTAATCACTACCCAATGACACTTCTACCTAAGAGATCACTTAGATATGAGAAACCACTCACTCCCTAAATCACCTCAGTGACACAATCTAAAGACTACACTTTAAACCACACCTTGATCTTGCTTAACAGCTTTGATCAAGAACAACACACTCTTGCTTAAAAGCTCTAGAGTGAATACACTTACAACCCAAAATAGTAACACCTATTCAACCATGAAAGGCTTACAAAATACACACGAAAACTCTAACTTGACTCTCAGTCTTTGCTCTCTTGTCTTCGTCCCCTTCCAACAAGGGTTGAGGCTGCTTTAAATAGAATTCTGACTTGGGCTTGGACCTCTTCCAAAAATATGATTTGATTTGTTTTAAAAACAGAATTTAAAACAGGTTTGATCTTCAAATCTTTTTAAATCACACAACCCTTAAACATAGCAATAGGATCTGCTCCAAATCTGATTGCAATTGAAAATATCTTCTCCAAGATATTCGAACACAATCTCTCTAATAGATTTTCTCAAACCAAACTTTCACGCGCAGCCCTAAAACATCACAGCCTGATGTTTTGATGTTCAGATAACTAATGTCAAGACATCAAGTTTAACATCAGCATATAAAACTCCAACCCTGCAACAACTAATGTTAGGAACCAATGTTAAGACATCAGACATATGACATCAACATTGTTCAACTTTGTTTTACCAAATTCCAGCCAATACAAGAACTAACAATCTCCCCCTTTGGCTAATTTTGGCTAAAACAATCTCTGCCAACATCAGAGATACCTGCAGCGGAAAAACTTCATACTCCTAACATTCCAAAACACAACCAGCATCAACCACATCCAAAATCTGCTAAACTCCCCCTCAAAACAAGAACCAGCATACCAGCTGTTCAAACATGCACACTCCCCCTCAAGCCTAGAACCACAACAGACAACTAGGCAACACATAGACACATAGGCTAACTCTCCCCCTTTTTAGCCATAATTGGACAACTTCTACATCAAACACAAAGATCTGACAGCCATTAAGACATGGTTAAATAACAAGCTTCCCAAGGAACACAAATTCCAAAAACTTTGACTGGTCAGACGATACAAACAATGGATTCTTATAGAACTATAAAATCCAAGCCTTCTTCCTTCTAACAGAACCAGACAACAAACAAGTATGAGTCAGTCTAACAAAGATGCAGGGAAGAACCACATGCAGGAGGTCAAGAAACCAGATCCACTGAAGAATAAGAACAAAATAATGACAGCCGCTGGGACTTCTTCAGGAGCAACAAGAACAAGAAAAACATCAGAGACAAGGATGAAAAACATCAAAAAACCTCCAGTGCAACTTCATGCTTGTGATGATGAATGGGATGAAGATTGGAAAACTTTTCTTGATGCAGGGGGTTGGGATAATCTTTAGATCCTTTATATGTTTCTTTTGATGTACTAAAATCTAATCTTGTATGCTTTCAGCAGTTGAATAAAATTATGTTTCCTTTAAACTAAACATATGCAATAAAGATCACAACTGCACAAGACACTTCCCAGCACATTTAATCCTCATATATGCAAATTCCTAATTTGCTTCTTAATTTTTCAAATTGATTTGCATCTAAGGCCTTGGTAAAAATATCTGCTAACTGCTTTTCAGTAGCAACATGTTCCAGAGCAACTACTTTGTCTTCAACCAAATCTCTTATAAAATGATGACGTATATCAATATGCTTAGTTCTGCTATGTTGAATAGGGTTCTTAGAGATATTGATAGCACTCAGATTATCACAGTACAATGTCATGACATCTTGCTTGACATTGTATTCTGTTAACATCTGCTTCATCCAAACAAGTTGAGAACAACTACTCCCTGCTGCTATGTACTCAGCTTCAGCAGTAGAAAGAGACACACAGTTCTGCTTTTTACTAAACCATGATATGAGATTATTCCCTAAGAAGAAACAACCCCCTGAAGCACTTTTTCTATCATCAGCACTCCATGCCCAATCAGCATCACAAAAACCACATAACTCAGTGCCTGATCCATGACTGTAAAGCATTCCATAGTCACTAGTCCCATTCACATATTTCAGAATCCTCTTCACTTGATTCAAGTGACTAACTTTAGGCTCAGATTGATATCTGGCACACACTCCAACATTAAAAGAAATATCAGGTCTGCTAGCTGTGAGATACAATAAGCTACCAATCATGCTTCTGTATAGACTTTGATCCACACTCACACCATGTTAATCCTTGGAAAACTTTAAGTGAGTAGGAGCAGGTGTCCTCTTGTGATTAGCATTTTCCATACCAAACTTTTTAACAATGTTCTTTGCATACTTGCTCTGGGATATGAATATGGAGTCTTCCATTTGTCTAACTTGTAGACCTAGAAAATAGCTGAGCTCTCCAACAAGACTCATTTCAAACTCAGATTGCATCTGTTCCACAAAATGTTTCACCATTGCATCTGACATCCCACCAAATACTATGTCATCAACATATATTTGAGCTATCATCAGTTTTCCTCCTTCCTCTTTAACAAACAAAGTCTTGTCAATCCCTCCTTTTCTGTAGCCATTCACAGCCAGGAATTCAGTAAGCCTTTCATACCAAGCTCTTGGTGCTTGCTTCAAACCATAGAGAGCTTTCCTTAGTTTGTAAACATGGTCAGGAAATGTTGGATCAATAAATCCTTTTGGTTGATCAACATACACCTCTTCATTTAAGTAACCATTCAAGAAGGCACTCTTAACATCCATCTGAAAAAGCTTGAATTTGAAATTACAGGCCACCCCTAAGAGTAATCTGATAGATTCCAGTCTTGCCACAGGAGCAAAGGTTTCATCATAATCAATTCCTTCAACCTGAGTGTATCCCTGAGCAACTAATCTGGCCTTATTTCTGGTGACCACTCCTTGTTCATCAGATTTATTCTTGTAAATCCACTTGGTGCCTATCACATTAACTCCATCAGGCCTTGGAACAAGATCCCACACTTCATTCCTCTTGAATTATTCCAGCTCTTCATGCGTCGCATTAATCCAGAATTCATCAGTCAGAGCTTCTTTGACATTCTTGGGCTCAATTTTGGAAACAAAACAAGAATTTGACACAACCTCTCTTGATCTAGTGCTAACCCCTGATTTAGGATCATCTATGATAAGCTCCTTTGGATGGTCCTTTTGCACTCTAATAGATGGTTCTTTATTAGATTATTCAGGTTCAGGCTCAGCATCAATAGGACTGGGAGACCCACTTCTGTCTTCAGTTTCTGCTGTGACTTCTTCAACTGATGTTTAACATTATCCAGGACATCAGCATCTTCCTGCTTATCAATGTCATCAATCACCACATTTATAGACTCCATCATAACCTTTGTTCTTGAGTTGAAAACCCTGTAAGCTCTGCTATTTGTAAAGTATCCTAGAAAGATTCCCTCATCACTTTTAGGATCTAATTTTCTCCTCTGTTCACGATCTGACAAAATATAACATTTACTTCCAAAAACATGAAAGTACTTCACAGTAGGCTTTCTCCCTTTCCACAGTTCATACAGAGTAGCTGAAGTGCCCATTCTCAAAGTAACTCTGTTGTGAATATAGCAAGCAGTGTTCATGGCTTCAGCCAAGAAATGGTAAGGAAGCTTTTTGGCATGAATCATTGCTCTAGCAGATTCTTGGAGAGTTCTGTTCTTCCTTTCAACAACTCCATTTTGCCGAGGAGTAATAGGAGAGGAAAACTAATGACTGATGCCTTCAGCAGAGCAGTAATCAGCAAACTTGCTATTTTCAAATTCCCTCCCATGATCACTCCTTATTCTGATGACATTGCTCTCTTTCTCTCTTTGGAGTCTTTGACATAAATCTTTAAATACATCAAACACCTCTGTTTTGTCTTTGATGAAGCTTACCCAGGTGTACCTAGAATAGTCATCTACAACAACATAAGCATACTTCTTCCCACCTAGACTTTCTACCTGCATAGGTCCCATCAAGTCCATATGAAGAAGTTCCAAAACTTTGGAGGTGGTGTTATGTTGAAGCTTCTGATGTGACATCTTGGTCTGCTTCCCTATTTGACAATCTCCACAAACTCTTCCTTCTTCAATATTGAGTTTAGGAATTCCTCTGACAGCTTCTGAAGATATGATTCTCTTCATTCCCTTCAGATGAAGATGTCCCAACTTTTGATGCCAGATTTTGACTTCATCATCTCTAGCAAACACACATGTTGAGGTACTTGAGTCTTGTTGCACCCATAGATAACAGTTGTCCTTAGACCTAACACCCTTCATGATGACTTCTCCTTTCTCATTAGTCACTAAACATTCATCTTTAGTGTAACTAACCTTGAATCCTTCATCACATAACTGACTGATGCTAATCAAATTAGCAGTAAATCCTTTGACAAGAAGTACATTTTCAAGATTAGGTCCAGCCTCACAATTCAATTTTCCAATTCCTTTAACTTCCCCTTTTTCTCCATTACCAAAAGTTACATCATTTGTGGAGTAAGTCCTGATATCCACCAACTGATTCTTGAAACATGTCATATGCTTTGAGCAACCACTGTCAAAATACCAACCATCCATAGCTGGGGTTCTAACAGATGAGTGAGCTAATAGACATGTGACAACAGCTTTAGGAACCCATTGTTTAACAGCCTGAGGCCTGTTCTGCTTTTGTCTAGGTTGAGGAACAGATTTGGGATAACCATGCAGTTTAAAGCAAGAAGATTGTATATGGCCAAATCTTCCACAATAGAAACATCTCACTCTTTGAATCTCTTCTTTGAAATGATTGAAATGTCTGCCACCTTGATGATGATTTCTGTCATACTGCTGAGGCTGCCATCTGTCAGAATATTGATGTTGTCTTCTCCCATAATTAGGCTATCTTCTGTAATGATGAGTCTGTCTTTTGTAATGATTAGGCTATCTTCTACCATGATGATGAAGCTTTCTTCTGCCATAACAATGAGGCACAACATTATTAGGTCCAAAACCATACATTTTCCCTTGATGTTGAGACATCGGATGGAACATGTTATGTTTGAAACTAGAAGCCTGCATACTCCTATGGTATTGAGGAGGCATATACTGCCTAGCTCCAGAAACCTGAGGCTTTCCTTGAGGTTAAGGCAAAAACTTCTTAGGTACAGGACCATAACCCTTTCCATTATTTTGTGGCCCAAGGTGAGGGACAACCTTCTTAATTCCAGAACCATGTCCTTTTTCATGATGATGAGGAATGTTCTGTTTAACCCCAGAAGAACTAGCCTCTGCAGATATCTTCTTCTCACCCTCATATCCTAGACCAGTCTTATCACTTGCCCCTTTTCCAGCTTCAAGTATTTTATCCAGAGTGTCAGTTCCACTATTTAACATTCTGATGGATTTTGACATTTGATCAAGCTGGGATTTTAACAACAAAACTTCATTCTCAAGTTCAGCTTTATCAGTCTCAAGCTGTATTATAATTTTCTTCTGCTTCTCCACTTCTTGACAGACCTCTTCACTTTTCAGACACAGCTCTTGATAAGAAGATGCCAGCTCTTCAAAGGTCAATTCACCATCACTAGATTCTCCATCAGAGGCACATATTCCAGTTAATGCCTTAAGATGCTTGGCATTCTCTTCTTCACTTTCACTATCTGTATCAGACCAGGAAACAGATAACCCCTTTTTCTGCTTATTGAGATATGTAGGACATTCTTTCTTGACATGACCATAACCTTCACACTCATAGCATTGAGCTCCTTTGTCATGATTGGAATTTTCTTCATCTCTTGTTTTCTTCACTTGATTACTAGACCTGTTGTTGTCAGATGTGATGTTCTTAACATTAGGTCTATAGTTTCTGTCCATTCTCTTTAGCACCTTATTAAACTGTCTCCCAAGCATCACAACAGCATTTGACAGTTCCTCCTGAGTTTCAAAATTACACTCCTTTTTACCATCTTCAGTATTAGACACCAAAGCTATGCTTTTGGTCTTCTTTTCAGGCTCCTTATTCAACCCCAACTCAAAAGTTTGAAGAGAACCAATCAACTCATCAACTCTCATCTTGTTGATGTCTTGAGCTTCTTCAATAGCAGTCACCTTAATTTTATATTTCTTGGGAAGGGATCTGAGATTCTTCCTTACCAGCTTCTCTTCAGTCATTCTTTCTCCTAAAGCACTAGAAGCATTGGACAGCTCAAGAATATTAATGTGAAAATCATGAATGGTTTCATCCTCCTTCATCTTCAGATTTTCAAACTTAGTAGTCAACAGTTGAAGTCTTGACATCTTGACCTTGGAAGTTCCTTCATGAGTAGTTTTCAAGACATCCCAAGCTTCCTTAGCTACTTCACAAGTGTTTACCAGCCTAAAGATGTTCTTGTCAATACCATTAAAGATGGCATTCAAGGCTTTTGAATTTCCAAGTGCAAGCTCATCTTCTTCCTTGGTCCAATCTTCCTCAGGTTTCAGCTTTGTTGTACCATCCTTTTCAACAATAACAGGTGCTTTCCATTCTTTTAAGACAGCCTTCCAAGCCCTACTGTCTAATGACTTCAAGAAGGTAACCATCCATGGTTTCCAATAGTCATAATTAGAGCCATCTAGAATAGGGGGTCTATTCACAAATCCACCACTCTCCTTGTCCATTGCACCAGAAAGTATCAGCCCTAGATCTCACCCAGATGCAGAGCATGATGCCTGCTCTGATACCAATTGAAATTCTGGTATCAGATGTGTGATGTTAAGTGTGATGTCACAACAACACAATCTGCTAATATGAACAAGGCTATAACAACAGTAAATCAACACAATGAATTATTCACCCAGTTTGGTCTAACTACCTACGTCTGGGGGCTACCAAGCCAGGGAGGAAATTCACTATTAGTAGTATTAAATTACAGACTCAACAATCCTAGTTGACATCTACTAATCTTAATCACTACCCAATGACACTTCTACCTAAGAGATCACTTAGATATGAGAAACCACTCACTCCTTAAATCACCTCAGTGACACAATCCAAAGATTACACTTTAAACCACACCTTGATCTTGCTTAACAACTTTGATCAAGAACAACACACTCTTGCTTAAAAGCTCTAGAGTGAATACACTTACAACCCAAAATAGTAACACCTATTCAACCATGAAAGGCTTACAAAATACACACGAAAACTCTAACTTGACTCTCAGTATTTGCTCTCTTGTCTTCGTCCCCTTCCAACAAGGGTTGAGGTTGCTTTAAATAGAATTCTGACTTGGGCTTGGACCTCTTCCAAAAATCTGATTTGATTTGTTTTAAAAACAGAATTTAAAACAGATTTGATCTTCAAATCTTTTTAAATCAAACATCCCTTAAACATAGCAACAGGATCTGCTCCAAATCTGATTGCAACTGAAAATATCTTCTCCAAGATATTCGCACACAATCTCTCTAACAGATCTTCTCAAACCAAACTTTCACGCGCAACCCTAAAACATCACAGCCTTATGTTTTGATGTTCTGATAACTGATGTCAAGACATCAAGTTTAACATCAGCATATAAAACTCCAACCCTGTAACAACTAATGTTAGGAACCAATGTTAAGACATCAGACATATGACATCAACATTGTTCAACTTTGTTTTACCAAAATTCCAGCCAATACAAGAACTAACAACCATCCTTATTCATGTGTTATATCTATGTACTTTTGCTATCATTACATGTGAATATCATTGTTAACTTTATTAAGTTACCCCTTTAGTGAGGCTAGCTTGTTAGCTCTCCTCCTTAACCCTCTTTGCTTCCCCTCCTTTTAAAGGAAAGTCTCTCTATTGACTTTAATGTCATAGATAGCTCATTACCCTCTTGGCCTCATTAGAGCCACTCCTTCCCCTTGAGCTCATTAGGATCAATCCATTGGCCTCATTAAAGCCACTTATCTTACAATTTAGGATCCACCTAGAGTTATTCAACTCTATGTGAGCATCATCATAATGATGTTCTTTTTCCCTTTGGCCTAATTAGAGCCATTCATCCCTTTAACTTAGAATTAGGTTAGAGTTCTTAAACTCTATGTGATTCTCATCATCATGAATATTCACTTACCCTTTCAACTTGGACTTAGAGAGTTCTTTAACTCTATGTGAGTATCATAATCATGAATACTCATTCCCCTTGGAACTTTGACTATAGTCAATGGTTCCTCACCCCTAGTTAGGTGAACTACGAATGCTCTGATTCCATCCTATTCAGGATACGTAGGCACGAGATGCGACGTCTTGGCGAGCATACTTAGTGTATATACCCATAGGTCCTTACCTTACCCTTAGCAGATCTCCTTAGCAAGCAAACATAACATAACACAAATACAAACAAGAGGTTCCTGTAGAGTACTACAGATATCTAGGATGCTAACACCTTCCCTAGGTATAACCAACCCCCGAACCTTAGTTCTCTTAGTTGTGTCTTCACACAACACAATTAGGGATTTCTTTTATCTTTACCCTTTCCTTTGGATAAATCAAAGCTCGATGGTGAATTTCAAAGATGTGTGATTCAAGTTAATTAATAGCTTGATATCTGATTCTCACCACAACAGGAATGACGACTCTGCTGGGGAACTTTTTAAAAGAGGGTTAAGCCCACCTTGTTTTATTTGTGTTATTTATATGTTTTGCTTGCTTGTATACATGTACATATCTGTATATATGTATTTCTGTTTAGGTTCTTCTGTTTGGCAGGGTTGCTACTTTCGAGTGGTGATATAAGTCCTAAACCGGACTTGAGAGAACACCTATGATAGGATTGTGGTGTAATCAATAGTCAACTGTTGGGAGTAGTCCTAACATGTTTGGCATATGATGACCACGCTCAGTGGAGGCCCCTTTGGGATTATTGATGTCTAATGCGAGTAGTAGTATTGATGTCACTTTTTCTGACCTGGGAGTCCGTGATACTGAGGACCGTAGTTACCTTTACCTCATTTGGCCTTTTTAGGACGTAGTGCAGTGATTATCCAGGTGTAGACCTGTGATGGTTGTCATGCGATACTACACTCAGACGAGTTTATCTTGAGAATATTATTAACCCGTACGAGTAGTCGTATAGGCCGATAATATCCGAAAGATTTATCAATGACTCTGAGAACTTTTTAGAACCCTGTTCTACAATTTATAAACACATAGTACACACCTTGTGGGATGGATAGACCATGGCTCCATGCATGTGACCCCTAAATCTAGGCCCTGTGCATTTTGTTGCATGTCTATGTTTGTGTTTATGTGTGCTTGTGTGTGTTTGTGCATTGCATACATCCATCTTTGTATCCATTGTTGGTTTTAAGGAACTCAGTCGTCTTTTCCTTTGCAAATCATAGGTATCATGGATCTTGAGAAAAGGAACACTAAGAAGTACAATTTCAAGAAGCCCAATTTGGTAGAGTTGAAAAAGCTGACAGCTTTGGTATCTTACCCTGAAGATTTCAGAAAACGTTATGGAAGGTTGATTGGTATCCTTAGGCCTAAGATGGAAGATGGAGTTCTTGACACGTTGGTGCAGTTTTATGACCAAGAATGGAATCAAGGGCCTACCCTCTAAGTTCTTAATGGATAAGGCTTTCTACCTAGCTAAGATGAACATTGTAGATGCTTTTGAAGCAGTCTTCGCTTTACTTGTCTATGGTTTGGTTATGTTTGCTAATATCGAGGAGTTTGTTGATATCAACGCCATTCAGATCTTCTTAAGTGGAAACCCTGTACCCACATTGCTTGGTGATACTTATCACTCTATCCGTCACAGAACTCTCAAGGGAAATGGTACCATCTTGTGTTGTACACCTTTGCTTTACAAGTGGTTCGTTACGCATTTGCCTCGAACATCACGCTTCACAGATAATCCTGACAAGCTCCGTTGGTCTCAGAGAATCATATCTCTCACTCACACTGATATATTTTGGTACGACTCAGCTTATGACAAAGGGGTCATCATTGATAGTTGTGGACCATTCCCTAATGTGCCACTTCTTGGTATCAGAGGCGGGATTAGTTACAACCTTATTCTTGCTAGACGTCAGTTTGGGTTCCCTATGGAAGAAAAGCCTAAGAACATCGTTTTGTCTGGTTTCTTCTATCTAAACGAGGAAGCCAGTGTAGAAACTAAGAATAGAGTTTTACATGCTTGGGGAATGCTCCATAAGAGAACTAAGAATGGTGTGGGAAAGAGAAACTGTGTGGCCTTGGAACCATTCCTTCAGTGGGTTCTATCTCGAGCTCGTGATATTAAGATGCCATATCTTCCCGACAGACCTCTGTCGCCTACTGTTGCACCACCCTCTATCATTACTATTGAGCGCATGGAAGAGTATCAGGAAACTCTGACAAGGATGAAGCTTGAACGAGGCACTTGGGAGGGGAAGTACCACACCATCTATGCTGAACAGATGGAGATGAAGAAGAAGATGAAAGAGAAGGATGATTTGATTGAGTTGCTTAAGAGACGTGTAGTAGAGAGGCATGTGGCGCCAGAGAATTTATTTTTCTCTAGCGTGCAACCAACTTCTAGCACTAACGAGTATTCGAATATTCCTCCAACATCTAGTGCTTGGAAAGGAATTGTTGACATGCTGATTCTGGAGAACGACAAGCTGAAGAGACAGAAGAGGATGCGTGGAGTGGAGCCTTTCTAGATAGGGCTACCTTTTAGGCCTAGCTGTTTTTCTCTCTTTGTATTTTGAGCTTCTTGAAATGTACTTTGAAATTTGTATCTTTTTCTCATTATTAATGAATGGAAGCTTATTTTGAAAATGTCTCTGATGTGTTCCTTAAAACCAACTGCATTCGCATTGCATCTTGCATTTTTGCTAACCCTATCAAGGAACTGAAATTTTGTTTTGCAGACGTTGTGAGATGGATTTTGGAAAGAAAGGCACTTGGTCGTACACCTTCATGGTTCCCAATGTTGAGCAACTAAAGGAACTAGGAGAATTGATTGAAGATCCCTTAGCTTTCTCAGAAAAGTATGGAAGGATTCTCCCGCTGTTGAAGCTTCAAAGGGCTGAAGGCCTGTTACAGACCTTGGTTCAACTCTACCATCCCCTTTATCATTGCTTCATGTTCCTCGATTACCAGTTGATGCCGACCTTGGAAGAATACTTTACTTTAATGGGTCTCCCTGTCAATGATTTCCCTCTATTCTCTATATTAGAAGATGAGCTCAGTGAGAAGGACATTGCAAGAGGAACGAGGCTAAGGCAGTCTAACATTCGAGCCCACATGACTATCGAGGGGGGACTTTCTGGATTGCCCGCTTAGTTCTTGTTCGAGAAGGCTCGATATTTTGCTGATAGGAAGAACCCTGTGCTCTTTGAGTCCACTTTCGCTCTGTTAATGTATGGACTTTTCCTATTCCCAACATTTAAGTCTTTGTCGATGTCAATTCTATTGATATTTTTATGCTCAAGAATTTGGTTCCCACTCTGTTGGCTGATACTTATCATGCCATTCACTCGAAGAATCAGCAAGATGGAGGACATATCGTTTGTTGTGTTGCTCTCCTTTATATGCAGTTTATTTCACACCAACCAAGGACCGCAACCTTTTGGGATGTGGAAGATAGTACAATTTAGTCAAAGAGACTCATGGAGCTTACCCATTCAGACATTGAGTGGTATGACCCAATCTATGGGGGGATCCTTATGATTCACAGCTTTGGGGATTTCCCCAATGTAACTCTTATGGGCAGAAAGGGATGCATCAATTATAACCCCGTTCTCGCTCGCCGACAACTAGGCCACCCAATGGAGGAGGAACCTGATCTTAACAATCTAAGGAGACTTTTTCTTGAGGAAGGAGAAGATGTTGAGTTTAGAGTCGAAATTGCGCGTGCTTGGCGTCGCATAAACAGACAAAGATGGACTGCATTGGGAAATCCTGATTGTACTGTCACAGAAGCTTGCTTGGAATGGGCCTGTGAAAGAGCTCTTGTGATGTGGATGCCCTACCCGCGTCACAAGCCGCCTGTAGCTCCTACAAGTGAAGAGTTGAAGCTGAAGAAAGCATTGGAAGAGCTGACCCTCGACAAATCTAGGATGCAAGAGAAAATTGATGAACTCATGAGGGAGCTTAATGGAGGGGAAGGACCGTCGTCAAGTGGATTAGATTCTTAGTTCCTTTTATATTGTATTTTCTATTTGCTTATGTAATGAACTTTGAAGGTGTACCGCCTATTTTTTAGTGCCTCACAATTTGCTTTAAGACGTATCCTCAATATCTACAATGTTTGCAAATTTTTAGTTCCTTGATAGTTTTGTTTGCATTTGCATTTGCATTTTTTCATGTCATACCATGTGCATTCTTTCTTGTCGTGTCTCATCCCATTATCTTGTCTTCAGAAACCGTCACACTGAATCTCCGACACAGATACAACACTAGAGCCCAAGCTCGCCAAAGGATGTCTGAGCACAACTTTGAATTGGATAGGGTCAACAACGAATTGGATGATTTGCGAGGAAACATGGAGTAGATCATGGAAGCTCTACAAGTTATCAAGGCAAAGATGGATACTCAGACCACCGTGGTCTCCGAGATTGTCACTCCAACTGTGGAACCTTCAAATGTCAACACTGCTTTTGTACCTCCATTGGGTATGCCTTATGGTTTTGTACCTCCGCCGATTGCTACCACTACTCAAAAGACTGTTCTCGTGGGAAATGAAAATCCCCAAGCTATCCCAACCTTTGCTCCACCGGTTATGCAAACTCATGTGCATCCCATTTTCCACAATCCACCACCAGTTTATGATTACCCTGAAGTGTCTGAGGAGGGGGACGAGCGCCATGAGAGGCTGAAAGAAAGTGTGGAAACTATCCAAAGAAAGATGAGAGGAATTGAAGGTAGTAATATCTTTAGTACTGATGTTAGAGATATGTGTTTGGTTTCTGGTTTAGTGATTCCACCAAAGTTCAAGACTCCAAGCTTCGACCAGTATTCAGGCACGACATGCCCAAAGTCGCACTTGATTATGTATTACAGAAGAATGGCATCATATGTGGATAATGACAAACTAATGATCCATTGTTTCCAGGATAGTTTGAAAGGAGCCTCTGCTAAATGGTACATGAGTTTGGACCAGTCCAGAATTTAGAGTTTTCAAGATTTGTCAGATGCTTTTATGAAACATTACAAGTATAATATGGATTTGGCCCATGATCGTAGACATCTTTAAAGTATGTCTTAGAACAATTCAGAGTCCTTTAAAGAATACGCTCAACGCTGGAGGGAGACTGCTTCCCAAGTAGAACCTCCATTGTCTGAGAAGGAACTAGCTGAGTGGTTCGTAGACACTGTGAAGGGTGAATTTTATGAAAGGATGATTAGTAGCATTAACGCTAACTTTCCTGACATTGTGGCCGTGGGTGTGAAAGTAGAAGCCGGTTTGAATAATGGCAATGTGATCAATTCTTCAAACAATTCCAGCAGTAGCAACAACAAGAAACCTCCCAGTGATTTCCATAAAAAGAGGGAAGGGGAGACAAATGTCGTCATGACAGGTAGAAATAAGAATCAAGTTTGGAAAGAGCTAGTTTATCAACAACAATCTAACCCAAGTTTCGTTCAACAACCAATATACCCTGTGCAGTTTGCCCCAAAACCTTATGTGGTAGCTGTGACCCCTACTTTCAATCATCAGCCCGCACAGCAGGCGCCTGTTTATCAACAACAACCCAACTATCAGCAAGCACCCAGCGCTCCAGCTTACCAACAACAACAGAAGCCATAAGCTCCTCAGTCAAACGCTCCCTACCGAAGACAAGGGGCAAAGCCTTCATTTCCTCCTATTCCAATGGCTTACAAAGAGCTTTACCCCTCTTTGGTCCAACAAGGTTTGATCGTCACTAGACCCTTGGGCCCACCCACAGAAAAGTCCATAAAATTCCATAATCCTAATGCCCATTGTGCATTCCACCAAGGCGTTGCCGGCCATGAATTAGAAGGATGCCTTGCATTGAAGTATGTTGTGAATGGTTTAATGGAGAAGAAGATTCTGTCCTTTGGGGATAATCAGCCAAATGTGAAGAGTAACCCATTGCCTACACATGGGGCTACAAATGCTATCGAAGATGAGAATAATGAGGTGTTGATTATTGACGCATCTAAGATTAAGGCTCCTGTCAAGGTTTTTCATGCAAAGTTGTTTGAAGTTGGATTGGTAAAAGTTTGCCACCGTGATTGTGAAAAGTGTGATGCCAGCGTTAGAGGATGCAAATTGGTTCAAGATGATATTCAACAATTGATTGATGAAGGTTTTCTGCAGGTAATTAGTAAGGTGAAGAAAGAGGAATTTGCGGTAATTGAGCCCATATTCAATTTACCAGAATCAAGAGAGAAGGTGTCCATTTTCAATGTGCCGAAGCTTGGTTCTGTGGTCCCTATTTTCAATAAACCAAAGCCAATATTCAACACATCTGAATCTGTTGTTGCTTCTGTTGCCAATCAACCAAAGCCAAAAATCATCAGAGAACCTGTTCCTTTTTGTTACAGGAGTTCTAAAGTTGTACCGTGGAAATATGAAAGTATTGTGATTAACAAAGGATCTGGAAGTGTGGTTCCAAGGAATGAGGTGGGAACTACTAGTGAAGAAGTAACTAATATAGTTGGGACTGGAAAAATGACATGAAGTGGTCGAATTTATACTCACCTCTTCAAAGGGACTATGCCCAAAGAAACTGTTGCTCTTGTGCCTGCCAAGGACAAGGAAAAGGAAGTGGTTACAAGTGATAAAGATGTCGAGTTTCTGAGGATCATCAAAAGAAGTTACTACAAAGTGGTGGATCAACTTCATCAGACTCCTTCTAAAATCTCAGTCATGTCTCTGTTTTTGAATTCATTTACTCAATGAGCTGCCTTGCAAAAGATATTGGCCCAAGCCCATGTTGCTCGACATATTACTGCCGGCCAGTTTGACAGTGTAGTTGCAAATATCACTGCTTGCAATACCCTCAACTTTAGAAAGAAGAGTTACCTGGAGAGGGTCAAAATCATAATCTTGCTTTACATGTATCCGTGAAATGTCAAGAGGACACTTTGGCAAGAGTCCTCGTGGACACTGGCTCCTCCCTAAATATTTTGCCTAAGAGGACCCTTGAAAATTTGGCTTACAAAGGAGTTGAAATGAAACCTACCTCCTTAATTGTCAAAACTTTTGATGGCTCACGAAGATCTATAATGGGTGAAGTTGAGCTACCAATCCTAATTGGTTCGCATGTTTTCAACATCAGATTCTAAGTGTTAGACATCAACCCTGCCTACAGCTGCTTACTTGGAAGGCCATGGATCCATGGAGCTGGTGTTGTAACTTCAACGTTGCACCAGAAGATGAAGTTCGTAGTCGATGAAAAGTTGGTTATCATACATGGTGAAGAGGACTTAATGGTCAGTAATTTGTCTTCCTTCCACTATATAGAGGTTGATGAAGATGCTTTGGAAACTTCTTTCCAAGCTCTAGAAATAGCCAATGCCGTCATGTTGGACATTGAAGAGCCGGTGGTCCCGAGTAATCCGTCTTTTGTTTCATTCAAGAGTATGCAGTCTTCCCTAAAAGAAGGTGTTCCCGCAAGCTGGGGCAAGGTCATTGAAGTTCAAGAGAGGAAGAAGTACCAAAGGTTGGATTACAAACCAACTCGTGATAAAGCAGCTGCTTCTACAACAATGCGACCAAAGACAATCCAGGAAGTGTTCGTCAGCAAAGGATATCAGGTCAATGTCGTGATATAAGACGAAGAAAATGAGGACATCAACCATTTGGTATTTCAGTGTGACGCCGCACTAGATAATTGGGAAGCTATTGAGATCCCTGTGGTGTTCCCTGTGCCAGAGTAATATGTTTGTTTTTGTTGTTTATTTTCAATTCCATAGCTGTGCCCAAGGCTATTGGACTATTTTGTATGGGCCACTGCTTTCAACTTTTATTAATCAATAAAGATGTGTTGTTAAACGCTTTTGTTTTCATTTACTGTTTTTACTTTTAAGGGAAAATGGAAATCTTTTTCAAAACTACCAAAAACATTTCTTCTTGCATTTAATTTTTGTGCATTTTAATAAAATAAGTCCCTCCACCATGCAGAATAATCCACAAACCTGTTGTATTCGATTACCCTACCTTTACCATTAACTTTGATTCACCCATTTATCAAGCTGAGGATGAGGGAGAGGAAGATTATGAGGTCCCAGATGATTTGACAGAAATGTGTCAGTACGAGTACACGGCTCTTCAGCCACATGAGGAACAAGTTGACATCATCAATCTTGGTACCTATAAGGACAAGAAGGAAGTCAAGTTTGGGGCAGCTCTTGGGGCAGAAATCAGACAATGTTAGGTAAAGCTTCTCGAAGAGTATGTGGACGTGTTTGCATGGTCTTATCAGGACATGCCTGGTTTGGATACAAACATAATAGTTCATAAACTACCACTCAAGCCCGAATGCCCGCCAGTGAAATAGAAACTCCGAAGAAGTAGACCTGACATGGCTCTCAAGATCAGAGATGAGGTCAAGCGACAACTCGATGCAGGAGTTCTGGCAGTCTCAAAATACCCCGATTGGGTCGCCAACATTGTGCCCGTGATGAAGAAGAATGGTAAAGTGCGAATGTGTGTGGATTATAGGGATCTAAACAAAGCAAGTCCAAAGGACGATTTCCCTCTGCCGCATATCGACACTCTCGTGGATAATACGACCCGTTTTGTAATTTTATCCTTTATGGATGGTTTCTCAGGTTACAATCATATCATAATGGATCTTGCCAACATGGACAAAACTACGTTCATCACTTCTTGGGGAACTTATTGCTACAAGGTCATGCCTTTCGGTTTGAAGAGCACAGGGGCAACCTATCAGAGAGCTATGGTGACCCTTTTCCACGATATGATACATAAAGAGATTGAGGTATATGTGGATGATATGATTGCTACATCCCAGAGTGAGGAGGACCATTTGGATCACCTTCTCAAATTGTTCAAAAGACTCCGGAAATATCAATTGAGGTTGAACCCTGCTAAATGTACCTTCGGTGTTAGATCAGGGAAGTTGCTTGGTTTTATTGTTAGTCAACGAGGAATTGAAGTAGACCCTGAAAAAGTGTGAGTTATTCAAGAAATGCCATCTCCACAAACTGAGTCTCAAGTAAGAGGTTTTCTGGGTCGTCTTAATTATATCTCCAGGTTTATCTCCAATATGACTCCCACTTCTGAGCCGATCTTTAAGCTACTTCGCAAAGACCAAACTGTAGAGTGGAACTCCGACTGCCAGCAAGCCTTTGACAAAATCAAGAGTTATTTGCAAGAACCACCGATCTTGGTCCCACATGTTCCAGGGAGACCCCTCTTTATGTATATGACTAAATTGGAAGGATCAATGGGATGTGTTTTGGGCCAGCATGATGAATCTGGGCGCAAAGAGCATGCCATCTACTACTTGAGCAAGAAGTTCACTGATTACGAAAATCGTTATTCACTGCTAGAAAAGACTTGTTGTGCTTTAGCATGGGCCGCCAGACGTTCGAGGCAATAACTGATATGTCATACCACTTTATTGATCTCAAAAATGGATCCAATAAAGTATATCTTTGAAAAGCCTGCCCAAACTGGAAGACTTGCCCGTTGGCACATGCTTTTATCAGAATATGATATTCAGTACGTCACTCAGAAGTCTATCAAGGGAAGCTTCTTATCAGATTATCTCGCAGGTCAGCCTGTTGAAGACTATGAGCCCCTCAAGTTTGATTTTCCAAATGAAGACATTATGCTAATAAAGAGAGACTGTGAAGAGCCAGACCCTGATGAAGGTCCTGAACCTAGTTCCCGATGGAAAATGATGTTTGATGGTTCTTCTAACTACAGTGGACATGGTGTAGGTGCTATGTTGATGAATCCTGATGGTGGTTATACCCCTTTTACAGCAAGACTCTTCTTTGAATGTACAGACAACATTGCTGAGTATGAAGCGTGCATTCTAGGGCTGGTAGCGGCTATTGACCTCAGAATTAAGATTTTGGAAGTCAGCGGAGATTCTGCTCTGGTTATTTATCAAGTCAAAGGTGAATGGGAGACTAGAGATGAGAAGTTGATCTCGTACCGTGCTTATATTATGGAGATGATCCAATACTTTGATGAGATCACTTTCCGTCATGTTCTGTGTACATAAAACCACATAGCTGATGCTCTAGCCATGTTAGCTTCAACGTGGAAAGTCAGATTTGTTAATGAGGCGCCACTGATCAGAATTGAGTGCAAGACTGAACCAGCCTACTGCCAGTTGATTGAAGAAGAGGTGGATGGAAAACCATAGTTTCATGACATTAGAAATTATCTGAAGAACCAAGAGTACCCTACTAATGCTTCAACTCTTGACAAGAAGACTTTGAGAAGGTTGTCGTCCAAGTTTTTCCTCAGCAATGATGTACTATACAAAAGGAATCGTGACATGGTTTTGCTAAGATGTGTCGACAAACGAGAAGCAGGCCTGTTGATTCAAGACATTCACGAAGGAGCATTTGGCACTCACGCCAATGGGCATGCCATGGCCAAGAAGATCTTGAGGGCTGGGTATTATTGGTTAACTATGGAGACCGACTGCATCCAATACGCCAGAAAATGTCACAAATACCAAATCTATGCTGACAAGGTGCATTTGCCTCCAACATTGTTAAATGTGTTATCATCACCTTGACCATTCTCTATGTGGGGGCATTGACATGATTGGGACAATTGAGCCAAAAGCTTCTAACGGTCATCGATTCATCTTAGTGGCTATTGACTACTTCACCAAGTGGGTTGAGGCTGCCTCCTACACCAACGTGACCAAGCAAGTGGTTGTCCATTTTATCAAGAATCAGATTATCTATCGTTATGGAATTCCAAATAGGATCATAACAGATAATGGAACAAATTTGAACAACAAAACAATGAAGGAGTTGTGTGATAGCTTCAAGATTGAACATCATAATTCTTCGCCTTACCGTCCCAAGATGAATGGAGCTGTCGAAGCTGCTAACAAAAATATCAAAAAGATCCTGCAGAAAATGGTCAAAACTTATAAGGAATGGCATGAGATGTTACCATTTGCCTTGCATGGATATAGAACTTGGGTTCGAACTTCGACGGGGGCAACTCCTTTTTCAATAGTGTATGGGATTGATGTCGTTCTTCCCATTGAAGTAGAAATACCGTCTTTGAGAATTCTGATGGAGACCAAGCTTGATGAGGCAGAGTGGGTCCAAGAAAGATATGATCAGCTGAACCTCATCGATGAGAAATGATTGACTGTGATGTGTCATTGTCATTTGTATCAAAAGAGGATGAAAATGGCATTTCATAAGAAGGTCCGTGTTCACAAATTCCTAGAAGGAGAACTCGTACTCAAAAAGATCTTGCCATCTCAAAGGGACGTGCGTGGAAAATGGGCGCCTAATTATGAAGGCCCATTTATGGTAAAGACAGTATTCTCAGGAGGTTCCCTAATTCTTACAACGATGCATGGTGAACAACTCCCACACCCTGTAAATGCTGACGCAGTACAAAAATATTACGCCTAAAAAGCCTTCTAAGTCGAAAACCAGAAATGGAGACTTAGGCAAGAAAAGGGTATCCCGGTGGGTCATAACCTATGAAGGAGAATCAGGCAAAAGTTAGGGACTAAATGAAAAAAAAAAGAGCTCGCTAGGTTGAAAACCCGAAAGGGCGGCCTAGGCAAAAAAGAGCGTCCCGGTGGATTGAAAACCCGAAAGGGTGATCCAGGCAAAAGTTAGGGACAAAAGGCGTTTCACTATGTCAGAAGGGTTGTCACCAATACCAAGGAATTCAAGCAGAAGTTCAAGCTCATTCGTTCTCATCAGCAGCGAAGTTTTGGAGGACTCTTAGTCATTAAGGATAGTAGTGGTCATTGAATACGATGTAACCTTTTCCTATTGCCATTTTCTAATTGTAATGTTCCATGGAACTTTGCCATTGGCGAGTTGCCATTCTAATGAAATCAGATTTTGACCATTCTTTGTTTGATATTTATCATTTCTCTACTCTTTTCTTGTTATGCGAAACTTCATTTATTCATTAATAATGGTTTCGAAAGCGGTAAAAACTTTGAAAATAAAAGTAAATCTTTTGAGAAAACACAATGGAAACATAATCTACTTTGGATCTTGGGACGATTTAGTAAAATCACATGCTCTCCCAGTGGTTCTCGTTGTGACGAAAGCACTGATTAACCATCAGACGAGTAATTCTCCAATGAAGCAAGTTTACCTGGCAATGCCTCTTGGATTGGACACTTCAGTAATAACTGATTACCATGATACAAAGGATTTCTCCCCAGTACCTTCCACAGATGTTTGTTGAATGTGGAAAGTTTTTACCTCCTCAGGTGAAAAAAGAATGTTTCCTATCAGACCCCTGAGCGGTTGTTCTCTTCAGATTCAGTGTGGCTCTTTGCAGTGGATATGTTACCCTTTTTCCCTTTTTCCCCAGTCTTTCGCCTCTCGTCAGATCCGTTTTTTGCATATCTTTGAGCATTCGCATCATAATATATCATGGTGCATTTTGGCATTTGGTACGTTTTTAGTGGGTTTGTACCTCATTTACCCTAACCTGCTCAGGATAGGTATCCTTTTGAGTTCGGGGATCGTCATCCATGTCCTGCTCGCGTCCGTTTGTCACCTGCGTGCATCAAAATTTGATTATCATCCTTATTCCCCAGGAAGCTTAGTCATCACTATGCAACCCCGGTGATGTTTCACTCGTTGTTTAAACCCTATCGTCAGGCCAATCATTATTGGTGTTTACAAAGTCCAGTATTCACGGGCATGTTTTAATATCGATCATCATCGGTATCGTGAAGTCCATTATTCACTGGCATGTTTTTTTATCCAATCATTATTGGTATTGAAAGTCCAGTTTTCACTGGCATGTTTTAATATCGATCATCATCGGTATCGTGAAGTCCAGTATTTACTGGCGTGTTTTGGAAAATCCTTCTTTGGTACTCTAAGTCCAGTATCCATTGGCATTGCCTCATAAGTCAATCATTATTGATTTCTCAAGTCCAATGATTACTGGCATTGTTTTAAAATCCAATCTTAAATTGGCCCGTCTTAACTACGTGTCTTTCTACATTAAATCCAATCATAATTAGTCAATCATGACTGTATGCCCTTTTATTTCAAAAATCCAATCTTAATTGGCCAGTTTTAACTATATTTCCCTTTGTTCAAGACCCAATCATTATTGGTATCTCAAGTCCAGTAATTACTGGCATTGTTGTAATATTGATCGTCATCGGTACCGTAAAAGTCCAGTTTTCACTGGCATGATTTTCATCTAATCATTATTGGTATACAAGTCCAATGATTACTGGAATGCTTTTTAAAGTCCAATCATTATTGGCATCTTACAATTTGTCCCTAGCGGAGGTTTTGGTCATCACCGATATCCCCGTAAAATTCCAGCGTGTGAGAGCAAGAGTTGTCTCTACAAGTCAATCTATGTTTTGATGATAACAATACGTATTTGTAAAAGAACTATTTTATGTTCTAACGTGTGTTATGTGTAGATCATAATTATAGAAGATAACAGATTCAACAAGCACCATCCAGATGCGCGAAAATGATTATATGCGAAGTTACTATGTGTGACACAAGTCGCAAGAAGCAATAATGCTTCTGTATCTGATCATGATCAGACAGATCCAAGGATGCCGATATTGCTGTTGTAATGCTCTTGTGGATGCTCTCTGAAAGTGGTTGTGATTCTAAAGATTGTGAAGCTTCTGAAGAAGAGAACCAAAGTGCTAAAGACTCTCATGACTTGAAGTTCTGAAGGCTGAAGGCTCTGAAGGCTGAAGTCTCTGAAGACCAAGTGCGGAAAGACTCTGAAGACTTATGCATTCTGAAGATTACGGTTCCAAAGATCAAGTGCTGAAGACTCTGAAGACGGATTCCTAATGGACGAGTTCTGAAGTTTTGGAAGACTTAAAGTAGTAAAGAATAATGTTCTTAAAGACAAGTGCTGAAGTTCTGAAGACTGATTCCTAATGGACTTCTTCAAATGACTGAAGACTTGACGTATCAGATATCCTGTTAAGAAGGCTCTACTCATGCTTCAATAAATTACCCTCAGAAGCCTCTGAAGTTTGGAAGTCAAATGTTACCATTGTGAATGACAGTACACAGTGCACAAGAAAGATATATCCCGTCACTTCTCCCACAGTAAAAAGGAGATGTGTCAGTACAGCTAATTATTACACAACGTCTCTTTTCTAACAGCCAACAGTATTTCAACGGCTATATTTTACTGGACTATTTAAAGAAAGGAGTAAACCCTTCTGAAGGTATCGATTCAGTCCATGAATGGAGAATCGTTTAAAGTCACTGTGTGAAGATAACAACAACGATGAGTTCTCGTTGTAACACTAAAACATCCAAAGCTATCACCATTTACACATGGCATTGTTGTTGGAGCTTAAGATCATCATTCAACACAACAACAATGAATTGGTATAGAAGTTGTTGATGAAGAAGACAACATTGCAAATCAGTCAAGTCATCAACCACCTTCTCGTCAACGCTACATTGAAGATATGAAGCAAGGAGTTGTTGCTCAAAGCTTGCTCAATAAAGAATATGAAGAAGAAGAAGATCTACAAGATGTCAACAACTGTCAAATCATTATACATCTCTGTAGTTTCTTAGAATAGCAAGGAGTTGTTGCTCATATCTTGCTTGAACACTTGTGTGTTCTTTGTACTTAAACTTAGGAGTAATCTGCTTGTTAAGAAGCATTATTGTAATCTCCTGTTAAACTAATTCTTGGTGAATTAGGATTCCTTGAGTGGTCAGTGTGACCGGAGACTCGAGAAGACAATGGCGATATGTCATTGTGGTAAATCCTGAAATAGGGTCAGTAGCGTTATATTCATTGAGATGAAGCCCTGAACGTCTAGCTGTTGAAATCCTAGCAGTAGATCTTGCGAGATTGGAACCTGCAGGTCAATGTTCGTTATATTCATTAAGTTGAATCCATGAACGGTTCATTGTAGGTTAGTCACAGCTGCGGTTGTGCATGTTGTTAGTCACCGGCTGTTGCCCGTGCATCTGTAATTGAGATTGATTATAGTGGATTAAGACCTTGTGTTCAAGACTCTTATTGGTTCTCACGCTCTAAGCATTGCCAAGTCTGAATGTAACGTAAAGTGTCTTATTGACAAGAAGCGAAAAGTTGTTAAAAGAGTAAATACACAATTCAAACCCCCCCCTTTCTTGTATCTTTCTCGCACCTTCAATTGGTATCAGAGCCTGGTTCTGTTATTGATGGATATCAAACACTTAATAGTGTCAAAAAAAGATCCAGATGCGGTGCGTAGAAATACTCTGGGTGAGATTGAAATCCACTTACAATTTCTGTAAGAGCTCAGAAGATGACTGTGTACAAAATTGTAATCAATCTAAGTACTTAAGCAAATCACTGATTCTGGAAGTTTTGCAACTGTCAAGCAACTAAATCTTCCTCACTTAAGCCTTAATGAAGATTGAAGAATCAACTGATAAGATAGATTCATCAGATAAGAAGTAGTATCTGTTGAATGCTTATCTTGGAAGATACATGTGGATGAACCACGTATTTGCTCAAAGTTGAATCATCAGAAAACAAGAAGTCTTGTTTGTTGAAGATTAATTCTTTATGAGTTTTTGAGATGTTTTCAAGAAACGGAATAGGTCCACCCTTGACTTTCTCGTTTAAAGCTCATTCAGAATTTCTTCATGTAAAGAAGAAAGATTGTTGTTCTATGATTTTGAACTTTAGAATTAAGCCTGATGAAGTCAGATATCTGATAAGTTCAAACTCTTAGAAATGATTCAACATCTGAATCTTGACTAATCAAGAAGTTGAAAGATTCAATGAAGTACTGAATATTGTTTTCTTGGAAAGCATAAACTGAAAAAATATTCAGGAAGAAGAAATTTAAGTACTTAATTAGAATAAATCCTAAATCTTGGTTGAACAAACTCAGAGGATTAAAGTTCTGTTAAACTTGAGATTCTATCTCAATAGAAACAAATGTTATTGGTTAGATTCTATCTGATAAGTTTCTCAGAACCTCTTTAATTCGAAATCAGAAGATGTTCAAGTTGATGCATTAACTAAAGTCATCTCCTGAAGTCAAAAGGATTTAAGTTGCTAATGTTTTCAGAATGAAGAAATCAGTTGACATTCCTTTAGAAGAAGATATGTTGTTGATCTTTTATGGACTAATTCTATAATAAAGTGAAATCAGCATTGTGAGATTAAGAAGTGTCATGCAAATTATATGTTGTGCTACACACATGTTTGATGATACTTGTTTATGAACATAATCTGCATCTGTTGAAGAAACATAGTCAGAAGATGTTAAGGGATGTCAATCAATTCATTTTAGCTCATAACCTCCCAAGCAGTTTATGATCAAGCTAAGTTTTTATTGATGTTCTGAAAATTTGAAATGTGTTGAAAGACAGTTATTCTGATGTTCAAGTTCAGAACCTCTGATGGGTTGTTCTCAGAAGTCAGATGAACAACTCTGAATAAGAAAAGAATGGATCATCTGAAATATGATTCTTATGATCAAAATGTAGGAGATATCTACATTGTTCAAACTCAGAGTTATACATAATTCAGCCAATATCCGATAGCTCTCTCTGAAGGAAGTTGAAGATGAAAGACGATGATCAGGTGGCTCAAATTGGAATGCACTCAATTGTAGTAGGCATTAAAGTTGACATATTTTCCAAGAGAGGAAGATCAGAGTCAGAGGGAAAAAGGACTTAGATAGTCTGAAATGATCTCTGTATCTTTGAGAAATCTGATGAGCATGATTAAACAAGAAGGAAAGGACTTTTACATATTGATTCTAGCTCTCAATCTAGTATCAGAAGTTCAGAAAATGCTCATATTCTTCAGAAACCAGAATGCAAGTGAATCGTGAAGAATCCAAGAACCCACAATAGTTCTCTCATAAGAAGGTAGAAGCAGGAAGTTTTTGATCAGAAGCTCAGAAGTCAGAATGAAAAGCACTCAGCTGAAGAATTTCAGATTTTCTAAGGTACGACTCTCCTTATCAAAAGATTGATTAGAACTAAAAATTATCTGGTAGGTAAAAACATTAATGAGACTCCTTCTTTCAAGAAAAATCTTTTGATCAGATCTCTGGATAATGTGTTCACTCATTATAACATCTGTCATAATTGCATATCTTGAGTAATCATGATATATCCTTAGGAACATAGGTTCTAGTGAAAAATATACTAATTTTTTTTTTCGTATGACAACATAAGCTCACTTAAAATCTTATTAAAATCTTTTCGTACCTGATCTATGTTTTCCCTAGACTAGGCACAACTCATCCTATCTATTTATGTGTATAAAAATCGCTTTTCCCCGTCAAATAATTTCATACCTAAATCCTTATTTCATAAAACATAAGGGTCAAAACTCTGTTGTCCATCCATCATTATGCCTCCACTAACCCTTCTAGGAAACCAAGATCTTCTTGAAATTATTCATGAAAAATAGTTTGTAATCAACACCCCTCCTCTTCCGAGTTACATTGCTTGCAGTCTATGAGATGTGTTGTACACTCAACAATGGACTAGGTACTCCATGATGCTAGAAAAACCTATCTACGTAAATCTAGTTAAGGATTTATGGAAACATGCTGATCTTGATCTTGAAAGCAAGTGCATCACTTCCTTTGTTTTTGAAATCCCAACCACCATCAACCCGTTCTTAGTCACTCTTGCAACTGGGTGTGAGAATGTTGGAATTCTTGTAGACTTTGACAAAAACAAATTTTTTGCTGCTAAAAATTTCGTATCCCTTCATGATCTGACTTCAGGATACATACCCTTCAATTCTGAAAATCTCCTACCCATTCCCAAAGCTTGGTACAAGCTCATGGTGTCTAATTTCCTTCCCATAGGAGAGAGCCATGACATACTTAGATTCCATGACCATGAATTCATTTATTTACTAATGAATGATTTTCAGATAAACCTTCCACTCACTATCTTCAACTGTCTCTGGAAATCCATCTCTAAGTCCAGAAATCTCACAAAGTCCTACATTCCTTATGGAAGAGTTTTGTCTGAGATTTTCTTTAGAGATGGAATTGTGGACATGATCAAAGAGAAAATTGAAGAAGATGGTCCTGAAATCCTTCCAGATAACTGCTTGTTGAAGACTAAATGTGAAATCTTTAGTAACTAAGAAAACTAAATCTATCTATGTTTTAACTATGTATGTGGAGTGCATGTTTGAAATCGTAGTTGTTCTAAGTTGTTTCAATAGTGTCAATTTGTCCTAAGTTATTTAAGATTAATGAACTGTGCTTGTGAATCATCTTGATTATTGAACTTTTAATTCTAAAAATTATAAAATGCCTGACAAGATTTAATGATAGATTGATTTCTTTAAAAGTTATCTGAAAGATATTTGAGTGGCTCAAGAAACCATCATTATTCAAAATGCATCAGTCCCAGATCCTCGAGTATCGATTCAATTATTATGCTTGGCTCTCATTCGCCTATAAATATTAGGATCTTGCTTCGTCCTCTTTCATCCTCAAAACCTAAATCGTCACTCTCTCAAAACTCCTATTTCAACGAAGATGATGAATTCCCACAGAAATGGTCCAACCTTTCTAGGAAGAAAAGAAAACTTAGATATCATTACTGAGAAAAGGCCAAACCTTAATCGTCTCAGAAACCATGGTTTGGAAATAATCAGAAGCATGCAAGCTCAGTCTTGGTAGTGCTACTACTCTCTCCTGTATGGTCCCATCTATAAAAACCTTGTTAAAGAATTCTGGAACTACGCAAGAGTCAGTAATGATGGAAAAACTATCTGGTCTGAAGTCCACTATCAACCCATCGCTATCTCTGTCTCCTCGATAGAGAGAATCATGAGATGTGTCTCCTCCGGAGCCACATTTTGATGACTATCAATCAGACTTAAGCATGGTTGAAAGATGCAGAATTCTGTTTGACGATTCAGTTCCTTATGAACCGAACAACCCAGAGAAGCTTCTCCCTTCTCCAAAAACCTGGTTCAACTTTTCCTTAACCAACCTTCGTCCGCGTGCTTCTGCAAGAAGCACTATGACTCATGACGACAGAATCTTTGTCTTCCTCTTAACACATCACGTTACAATAGATCTTCCTAAGACCATCTTTAACCACATGAGACATTCTATCAGAGTCTCACGAAACAAGATGCATGCCTTCATTCCATATGCAAGAATAATATCTGAAATACTTCTAAAAGAAAAGGCATGGGGACTGATCAGTAGGCTTGAACCAGGATCTTCGCCTGTTGAAATCAGGTGTAAGACTGTGGACAATGTTGAGGATTTTGATGATTAAGTTTTTAAACCCTGTTGTCTCTCAAATAGTTGTTGTGTTTTGTTGACTATCATTTTGTGTCATTTTGTGTTGATATCTGCTTCATGTATATCATTATTAATCAATGAAATTGTCTTGATCTCTAAAAATGATATTATACTGATCTTTATCACATTGATCTTTATTATGCTTAAATGCTCAAATGCTCTGATAACTTTTTGATGATGTCAAAAAGGGGGAGAAATATAATATGATTTTGATTGGAAAGAAAAATCTTAAAACAAAAAGAATGCAACTCAAACAAGTAATCAATCATATAAAATGCGTTACTGCTAACATTTGTTGTTTGATGTTTAACCAAGGAACTCTGAACAAGTTCACTAGGCATTCTAAGAACAGGTTAAGAAAGAAGAACTTTGCTAAAAGCTCTTATGAACTGTTTATTCATATAATCGAAGTTGTACAATTCATCAACATGTGTTCAGAATCAGATCTACCCAGTACTGTTCAAAAGTTGAGAACTGTCTGAAAGTCAAAGTTTATCTTGATCTCTGTCTCACTTGGTTCAGAAGCTGTAAGCTGTCTAAAAATATGAGATTCAGAACGTAAGAATCAGAAGAAGAAAACTCTGAAAGCAGTTAAGACAAAGTCTACATCTCAAGATACTTTTCAGAAGATCTGTGCAAATCAGAAGTCAAGAACTGTCTGAAGATCCGGATTGAAGATCCAAGAACAAGTAGTTCTGATGTCTACCAAGAACCAATTAAGAAGAAAATGATTTGGTATCAGACTAAATCAACAAATGGTAATCAGACTCAGTATACATAAAGATTGGTATCAGACTCAGTCTGCAGTAATATCAATCAGAGCTAAGCTATGAAATGTTTTCTATACATTCATTGGTATCAATCTCAGCACACTAAGGAAATACCCTTCAAGTGGTATGAAAAGAGTTCCTTCAGTTAGAATCAGACATAACATACTCTGGTATAACTCAGTATCAGACTAAGATTAAAACATGTGTACCAGTTTCAGAATCAAGCGTTGATTGATCACAATAATTAACCTTCAATTGGTATCTGATAAAAAATCAAGCTTTGATGAACCACTGAGTTGTGACAGTAACAAGGTTCTGAGATGAAGACTTGTGTTCAAAAGTCAAACTCTGAAAAAGTCATGATCCATATTGATGATTAAAAACTCGTCTTCCTGAATTACGATTCTGAAGATCTCAATATCTGACTTATCGAAGTTAGGGGAGACTACCCAGAAGATTTAATTGCAAAATCTAAAATCTTCACAAAGTCTGAAACTCAGGGGGAGTTTCTTAAAAGACAGTGTTTGTCTCTAATGAATAGCGATGCTATGTTATTAGATAAGAATTGTTCTGTTTGTGCTTAAATGAATCTGCTAAAAAGTAGAAATGCTTCAGATATCTCTAAAGATTATAAGCTCTGATACGACTACAAAGGAACTGAGTTCTGAAGATCTGAAGATGGAAGTTCTAATGAACTAGTCCAGATGCTGAAGACTTGTGTCTCCTTAAAGACAAGATAGAGAAGTAGTCCTTTTCTATTCTTTGTTCTGGCAACTCGAGTTGTTATTCTGTATGTCTTTGGATCATATAAGATTCTAGATGATCACAGATAAAACTTTAAGGATAACACATTCAGGGGGAGCTGTTGTTCCAGACTCTGAATATGTTTGTTTGGTGATTACCTTGTATAAAATGTTCAATCAAAATACTTGGTTTTGTCATCATCAAAAAGGGGGAGATTGTGAGAGCAAGAGTTGTCTCTACAAGTCAATCTATGTTTTGATGATAACAATACGTATTTGTGAAAGAACTATTTTATGTTTTAACATGTGCTGTGTGCAGATCATAATTATAGAAGATATCAGATTCAACAAGCACCAGCTAGATGCGCGAAAATAATTATATGCAAAGTTACTATGTGTGACACAAGTCGCAAGAAGCAAGAATGCTTCCGTATCTGATCATGATCAGTCAGATCTAAGGATGTCGATATTGCTGCTGCAATGCTCTTGTGGATGCTCTCTGAAAGTGGTTGTGATTCTGAAGATTGCGAAGCTTATGAAGAAGAGAACCAAAGTGCTGAAGACTCTCATGACTTGAAGTTCTGAAGGTTGAAGGCTCTGAAGGCCAAGTTCAGAAAGACTCTGAAGACTTATGCGTTCTGAAGATTACGATTCCAAAGATCAAGTGCTGAAGACTCTGAAGACGGATTCCTAATGGACGAGTTCTGAAGTTTCTGAAGACTTGAAGTAGTAAAGGATAATGTTCTTAAAGACAAGTGTTGAAGTTCTGAAGACTGATTCCTAATGGACTTCTTCAAATGACTGAAGACTTGACGTATAAGATATCCTGTTAAGAAGGCTCTACTCATGCTTCAATAAATTAGCATCAGAAGCCTCTGAAGTTTGGAAGTCAAATGTTACCGTTGTGAATGACTGTACACAGTGCCCAAGAAAGATATATCCCGTCACTTCTCCCACAGTAAAAAGGAGATGTGTCAGTACAGCTAATTATTACACAACGTGTCTTTTCTAACAGCCAACAGTATTTTACACATGGCCATTGTTGTTGGAGCTTAAGATCATCATTCAACACAACAACAATGAATTGGTACAGAAGCTGTTGATGAAGAAGACAACATTGCAAATCAGTCAAGTCATCAACCACCTTCTCGTCAGTGCTACATTGAAGATCTGAAGCAAGGAGTTGTTGCTCAAAGCTTGCTCAACTAAGAAGACGCAGAAGAAGAAGATCTACAAGATGTCAACAAATGTCAAATCATTATACATCTCTGTAGTTTCTTAGAATAGCAAGAAGATATTGCTCATATCTTGCTTGAACACTTGTGTGTTCTTTGTACTTAAACTTAGGAGTAATCTGCTTGTTAAGAAGCATTATTGTAATCTCCTGTTAAACTAATTCTTGGTGAATTAGGATTCCTTGAGTGGTCAGTGTGACCGAAGACTCGAGAAGACAATGGCGAGATGTCATTGTGGTAAATCCTGAAATAGGGTCAGTAGCGTTATATTCATTGCGATGAATCCCTGAACGTCTAGCTGTTGAAATCCCAGCAGTAGATCTTCCAAGATTGGAACCTGCAGGTCACTGTTCGTTATATTCATTAAGTTGAATCCCTGAACGGTTCATTGTGGGTTAGTCACAGGCTGTTGCATGTTGTTAGTCACCGGCTGTTGCCCGTGCATCTGTAATCGAGACTGATTATAGTGGATTAAGACCTTGTGTTCAAGGCGAAATCACCTGAGGAGGGTGGACTGGATTAACCTTTGTGGTGAACCAGGATATATCATGTGTTCTTTACTCTTATGCTTAATGTCTTTGTTTATGTTTCTAAATTGAGGATCAGAACCTTACATAAGCAAGTCAGAACCTTGCAACTCTGATAAGCTTCCGCTCTGCAAGTTCTGAATGATTTACACTGCGTTCAGACTCTTATTGGTTCTCACGCTCTAAGCATTGCCAAGTCTGAATATAACTTTGTAAGTCAGAGTCTCTCAACGAACTCTGATGTAACGTAAAGTGTCTTATTGACAAGAAGCAAAAAGTTGTTAAAAGAGTAAATACACAATTCAAACCCCCTTTCTTGTGTCTTTCTCGCACCTTCAGAGTGTTCACTGGCATTTGTTTAAAGTCTGATCATTATCAGCATCCTAAGTCCAGTAATTACTAGCATGTTTTCTAAGTCCAATCATTATTGGCATTTTAAGATTGGTCATTACCAATATCCTTTGAAAGTCCTTGTGATTATGTGGCGCACACAGAGTTTGTGTCTGTCTTTGTCTTTTCGGGTTTTTCTTGAAGATCCCGTTTGAACTCTTCAGTATAAGAAATCCCCATAAAATATTTTGTTGGGTGTCTATCCTTTTGTTCAAATTGCTCCCTGGTAGAGATCGTGTCTTATTTCTGGTTTCATCCCTAATAAAGAGTTTGCCTCTTTTTAGCTGTCCCCGATGTCGTCCGGTCATATCTGAACCTGTCATCCATCTCCCTGGATCCTTCCCCAGTGGAGAACACCTCTCTGATTTCCATCTCGCGTGAAGATCTGTGGGTCCCCCTTTTTTCCCTTATCCCCAGTGTTTTCTTAGTCACTCCCCAGTGAGTCTCTTCTGTTGGTTGTTAACCTTTATCCCTGGTAAGTCTCATCTGTGGGTGTTTGACCTTTGTCCCTTTGGTGTCTTGTTTTGTGTGCATCTTGCACCATCATGTCATCATATCATTATATTAGAAGTTCATGGCATGTCGGCATTTACATGTTTCGCCCGCCTTAGCATATGCATTCCATCTAAGGGCAAAATTTTCGGTTTGCTATATTTAAATATCTTTTCACCTTGATTTCACGAGGATTATCATCATTCGCGCCATCCGGTAAATCTATTTAAATAGGGGCAACTGTTATACCCCAAATTTTACCCCTTAGATGTCATGACATCTTACATTTGCATTAGGAATCAATCATCTATGCATAGTTAACTAACCATCATATTTTGCTAGTTTGTTCTTTTATTTGAAAGTTAGGGTTTGCATAAGAAAGACGGCAAGGTCAATAAGCCAAGCTCTCATATGTTTCAAGGTCTCCTAAGACATCTCTTGGATCAATACAACCATCCCAAGTGTTCACTAGGTGGTTAAGAAGAGTATTTGAAGTCATCTGGTCAAGAAAGTCAACTAAGGCTCCAAAAGCTCAAATCTTTGGCCTTGAAGACTGATCATGAAGTTTTCAAATCATGTTCCATGATCTTATGTGATTGGATCAAGATAAATCAAAGGGAACCCATAAGATCAGGAGTTGTGGAATTAGGGTTTTACCCGAGGAATTACAAGGGACCTTGGTGTGATCAATCAATGCTTTGATTGGTTCATCAACCAATTGAACTTACATACATTTAAGAGGCCTTATTCATCAAGAAATCAAGTGTGTTTGGCCCCCATCACAAGTGCAATGAGCCTCAAGTTCATCTGGCCCAAAATTAGGGTTTTGTCTAAAAAGTCAAACCTTTGACTTTTGATATTTTTGATCCAAGATGAAGTATTCAAGCCATATTCCATCAAGACATGTTTGATTTTGGAGTTAGAGCATGAGAAATCAACATTTAAGAGGTTTTTTCAAAAAGGGCAAGGTTTGGTTCTTGAAATTTTCTAAGTGTGGAAGAATTCACTCCTTGTGTGAACTTTGAAGAGTCATAACTTTCAAACCACACATCCAATTTTTGTGGTCCAAAGCTCAAATTGAAGCTCTTATCATGAAATTTAAAATTTATTATAGGGTCCTTCTCCAAAAAAGGATTGGTTTTTAATTTAGGAAGCTTGGAAGTTCAAGATAATTTATGACTTAGTGAAATTTCACTCTTTTTGCCCTAGTTTTCAGCCAACTTCACCTTCATTTTTCATCATGATCCCTTTGGATTCAGAACTTGGAGTGAACATGAACATTGTAGAGCATACTTGGGGCTTTCCAAAAAGTATAGAAACTCCCCAATCCAATGTGTGAGCTGTGAGAATCGAATCCATGAAGTTGAGGGTTTGAAACTTGATTTTTCATGCTTTTCACTTGGTGAACTTGTTGCAAAACCAATTCCTTTCCACACAATCTTACATTTCAGAGTAGATTACTTGCAAATATTCATTTGTTAAGAAGATTTTAAGAATTTGGGATCAATATCCAATAAGTTTGAGCATTGTCCACTTGACATTTCCATTTATGGCATAAGGGATGACTTCCATTTTGGAAAAGCATGGCTTTATGCAAAGTCAGCTCATTGAGCCTTTAAATTGTTCCTTCTGAACCAGAAATTTTCCTTACATCTTGATAAAGTGTCTAAAATCCTAGCAACTCTAGAAAGGTTGGTACAATGTCTTGGAACCCTTGAAGCATCTTGCCAAAGTCCACTTGCAGTCCAACCAACCCAAAATGAACCAAGTTACATTTCTGCAAACTGACTTCTCTCATCCTTTTTACTATAAATAAGGCTTCATTCCACACATCTAAAAAGACAACAAACCTGATAGAAACACCTAAGTAAGGCTAGAGAAACCAGTTCTTGCATTCATCCACCTTTTGTGCTAAAAACCACCCTTTGCACAAACTTGTCCAAAACCATTTCCAAACACCGTACCACTGAACCTATCACTCTAACACATCACAAAACATGTGTTAGAGATGTTCAAACTCTTTCCACCACCCAAAACCTCTCAATTTCAAAAGTCAACTTTCAAACCTAAGAAAGTTTGACTTTCTGCATTTTCATGGATCAGTCTTGATTTATTCCACTTCCAACCACTTTAACACTTCAAACACCATCCATAAATCATCCTTCAACTGTTCAAACCTTGGATTTGCAACTGTAACTCCATTTCTTGAAGTTTCACTTTTGGTTATTTTACATTTCTTGCAAGAGGGAATCCACTGTATGTTCCACTGGTTTTTCTTGGTGTCCAAGCATTCAATCAGGATCTTTGAAGCATATTAGGAGTGTCCAAGGCCAGGTCTCAGTTCTGTAACATCTTTTGAAGGTTTTGTAAAGTTGACTACAAGAGGTAAGTTCATCTCAATATGCAACTCTTTGAAACATGTTGATTTTTTATGTACATTGAAGGTGATTAGCTTAAATAGGTTATATGTGATGTGTTTGGCTCTTTGAACTTGACTTAACATAACTGTGTTGGGCTGTGAACATGAAAATGCAAGAACGGACTATTTTTAGGAACCTTATCGGTATTTAGGTTAGAAGCATTTTTAGTAAAAATTATTTGTTCCATCAGATTCCTTGTGAAAAAATACGTGATTTTGATCTTTACATCTTTCATTTTCATGGAGCGTAGAGAAAGTTAGAGTACTTCTTGTAAATGGTTGAGTCTAGGTCACCAACCTTGCCAAACCTTGCCATGGCGTGTTTCTGGGCCTAAGAACTGTGTTTCATATATATATTTATGTGGTTTCATCTTAAGAAATGGATGTAACGACCACCCCAGTGGCGCAACATATTGCCTTGCCTTGCCTTTCACCTGCCTGACCTGGGTTCGATTCCTATAATCAACCCTTTTGACAAAATTCCAACGCGCGCGTTTCTGAAGTTTTCACTTTAAAATTTCGTATTTATTTTAATAAAGGCAAATGTATATAAGCCTTACAACCAGCGCAGCTGGTTAGTTGTTTTAGCTGCAACCACAAGGGAGCGAGTTCAACTCCTCCAAGGGCCATGTCCCTTCTTTTTTTAATACCCTTTTATTTGATTTTCTTCGCAATTTTTAAAACTCATAACTCACTCATTTTATATGATTTTAAGTCCATTATTTTTGCATCTTTTTAGTCTTGTTACCTATTTTTATTATGACATTTAAAATCTCCAAAAATATTTATTTTAGGGCTTCTATTTACATGTGAAACATAAGTGTTCTTTTCAGATTCCTGGAATGATCTTGACCTCTAGGGTTATAACCCTTGATCTTCCTTATCTTATAGGACTTGTATAGGTTTGTTTTAACATACTAATATCAACCCCCCCCCCCCCATGATTTACACTTGTGCATAGTTGAAGTTTTGTTTTTAGGTACACTTGTAAGTATATATGTTTACCTTAGAATGTATGAACTTTTGTCATCCTCTTTGAAGTCTTAGATAGGTCCTTACCTTCAAATTAGGACTTCCCCCCTCATGTACATATGATATCAATGTATATATAAACCATCCATTTAGGCTATACCATATACCTTGTGCTTAGATCTCCCTTTCATAAAGTGAACTTCAGGATAACATAAGTGGTACTTCCCTTTAAGGATTAGGTCAAAGACATTTCCCCATATTAGGTCATCACCTACTTGTTTAAGATGTTTAGACTTATATCATGTTCCCTTAGGTATTTACCTTGTTAATTGATAATTGATTCTTGTGTGTTTACATGATACTTGTGTACTTTTTAAGATACTCGCCTTCACCATCCTTATTCATGTGTTATATCCATGTACTTTTGCTATCATTAAATGTGAATATCATTGTTAACTTTATTAAGTTACCCCTTTAGTGAGGCTAGCTTGTTAGCTCTCCTTCTTAACCCTCTTTGCTTCCCCTCCTTCCAAAGGAAAGTCTCTCTATTGACTTTAATGTCATAGATAGCTCATTACCCTCTTGGCCTCATTAGAGCCACTCCTTCCCCTTGACCTCAATAGGATCAATCCCTTGGCCTCATTAGAGCCAATTATCATACAATTTAGGATCCACCTAGAGTTCTTCAACTCTATGTGAGCATCATCATAATGATTTCCTTTTTCCCTTTGGCCTTATTAGATCCATTCATCCCTTTAACTTAGAATTAGGTTAGAGTCTTTAAACTCTATGTGATTCTCATCATCATGAGTATTCACTTACCCTTTAAACTTGGACTTAGAGAGTTCTTTAACTCTATGTGAGTATCATAATCATGAATACTCATTCCCCTTGGAACTTTGACCATAGTCAATGGTTCCTCACCCCTAGTTAGGTGAACTACGAATGCTCTGATTCCATCCTATTCAGGATACGTAGGCACGAGATGCGACGTCTTGGCGAGCATACTTAGTGTATATACCCATAGGTCTTTACCTTACCCTTAGCAAATCTCCTTAGCAAGCAAACATAACATAACACAAATACAAACAAGAGGTTCCTGTAGAGTACTACAGATATCTAGGATGCTAACACCTTCCCTATGTATAACCAACCCCCGAACCTTAGATCTCTTAGTTGTCTTCACATAGCATAATTAGGGTTTTCTTCGATCTTTACCTTTTCCTTTGGATAAATCAAAGCTCGGTGGTGAATTTCAAAGATGTGTGATTCAAGTTAATTAATAGCTTGATATCTGATTCTCACCGCAATAGATCTCAACCAAGAAGCAATGGAGTTTCTTAAGATATTACCTTAAAGAACAAACTCCATATAATCAACTTCAAACGATTAAACATTGAAGAGCATCCGATATTAGGTTCTGGTAGAATTATCTTCTTGCCTTCAAATTTGAGAAATCATTTGAAATACAAATATTTCAGAAGCTTTTAAAGTTACTCTTCTATCAACATATATCACAATCCATTCAGCCAATATGAAAGTCCTTCTGACAAGAAACCTAAGTTTCTTATCATTAGTCATTCCAAAGAACTTAAGCTAAAAAAAGAAGATGATATGTTGAATAGTTTTTCATCATTTAACTTCATTTATTGCCTTTGAAGACTGCATGAAAAAGCTTCAAACACATCAAATTTAAGATGTAAACATAAAAAACGGTGACTTTAGATTTGAGTCAAGGAACAATCTTCTCAGAATTTGCTTGAAAAGATTATATGAAGTGTAACTACTTCAAGCTTCAAAAACTGATCGCCACAAACCCAAGCACAAGACTTCAAAGATAGTCTAAACATCAGACATATCAATGATGTTGATATACTCAAAAGTGAGAAAGTGCATCTACCAGAATGCAACTACCTCTGAAGATATTCAATATGCATCTTCTGAGTTGGTGAAAGAGATTTTCAAGATGATCATCTTTAACACCATCAACTTCTATAGTAATACCCTTTTCAAGGATATTCTATAGACCTTCAGGAACCCTTTATCAAGTCCAATGAGTTAAAATTATGTTTAGCTTTTCCATCATTTAAATTCAATGGAATCACCCATTTGAACATGGTAGGAAAAGTCGTATGATATTTTTCATGTGGCACTTGATTCCTTCTTGAAGAAGAAATAAACTTTTCTTATTGGATCAATATATGCACCACTGTTAAGTGTTAAGCACATACCATGCTCTAATACCAATTGAAGGTGTGAAAAATACACAACAAAGGGGGGTTGAATTGTGTTTCATGTTTTCTTATTATTTAGCTTCTGATCAGAGTTTCAGAATCAGAACTGATGTTCAAATTCTGAGCTAACTCATTTGGCAGCGGATACAACAGAAGTAAATAAAATAGCAGCAGAAGACACAAAAGATTTATACCGGTTCCTCCCCTAACTAAGAGTAGTCTAGTCCCCTTGCCTCATACGAGGTTTTCATTATAACCACTTCATGATTACAATCGCTTATGCTTCTGCATAAGACTTTTACAATTGCTCAGACCAACTGTAACACCCACATATAATATACATACATCAAAGCATAATAATATACATGAATCCAAGTGTTTGGTACTGAAATACCATAAGTTCCTAGTTAACACATTATATACATTACATGTCCATAATTCCTAATACAAAAAAAACTATGGCACAATGTATACAAGATGTCCCAAGACACTAAGAACTAGATCAATACAATGATCTCAAAATAAAACTCCAAAGCAGAAGTCTTGCCATCCCGAAAAGCCAAGGAAAGTAAGGAAAATCAAACGACTTTATCCTTACCCTTCGCAGAACCTGTGGTACCTGTAATATAATCAACAACATGGGGTGAGATATTAAATCTCAGTGAGTTCCCTATCTTATGGATCCTCTCGGCTTTACAAGGTTCTAACCATAGCCTAACTCAAGTCCAAGGGGAAGGAAAGGACTTTGAGTTCACAATCTGACACTTTATGGAAACATGTTAGGAGTCCTGTTAACTCACATAATTATCACTATCGATAACCTTATCAAGGCATCCCCATTTCCCGTCCTCTCCTACGTCTAGAAGTCGGAGCAAGTCATGGATCCTCGTAGATTAATTGGCATACGAAATGAATTCGGAGCTAAGGGACACATTATCACTTTAAGTCGTCACTTCACACGGTCCGTACAGTGTCACAAGTCTCTTTACCATATAGGCTTCATTCTTACTATAACATTGGGAATCAAGCCTACCAAGTAATCGTGCATTCGTTCCAGAGGAGCTCGTTACTCATGGACGGCACATAATAGGGGAATGGTTACGATTTCGTGATTTCTCATACAACCGTGATTGTATTCAACATTTCTAGGCCACATGTGCCTTTTTGCCTCATTTGCCTTTTCTCAATACTTATCATAGTACACATGTTCCATAATAGTGTTTGTTTCTTTCTATACCATTCGGTATTTGGTTACACACTTCGGCCTTTCTTGCACGAGCGTTAACATTAGATCGTCTACCAATTTCCTAGCCCATTACTAGGTTCTAATATAATATGGTGTAAGTTTTCCTCACTCTTCCTATTTTATCTTTTCTCTCACAATCAGGTTTAACAACAATAAAAATAGGCAAGGCATATTACATTTGCACAATAGAATTACATATATGATAATTCAACATAATTATACCACTTTTGGGTTTCCTCCAATTATTTAATCGGGCAATAAAAATTGATATTTTTCACTTCCATTATATAGAGTATTCCCATGGCTTTCTATCGGTACCAAGAATACTCAAATCGGATAAACGAAACGAAAGTTATAGATTTTAAAAGAAAAGGGAATTTATTTGAAAACTACCAGGAGCGCCCGGCGCTACAATTTCCGCCCGGCTGTGCCCCTTCGCCTCTACTTCGCCTGGCGAAGCAAGGGCGTAAAACCCTTGCCAAAAACCCAAAGTTACAGAATCAAAACTAGCAGCGCCCCTTGACCATCGCCTGGCGGAGCAGAGGCGCACGCCTTGCGTCGCCCGGCGTTCTAAGCACCGCCCAGCGCTCTGCACCAGAAGCAGAATTTCTGCTGCGTTTTCCATAGTTCCAAAACCTCAAAATCCATCTTTTACACACCAAATCATTTTCAAACAATCAAAACAATTATCAACAATGTTCATATGCCTATTACGATTATACTACGTAATTTATATCGATTTTCAACCGTTAGATTCATGATTTTAGCAAGATTTTCTCATTTTCTCACAATATCAAACCTAACTCTAAAACTCAAGAAACTCTACAACTAATGCCTCTAACTAGAACCCACCTTGATTAGAGGATGATGATGAAGACGATGAGATGATTTGATGAAGAAGAGATGATGATCTTGATCTTTCCCTCTTCTAGGTTTTCTTCTCTTTTTCTTTCCTTTCCTCTTCCTTCTCTCTAACTTCTTTCTATCTTTCTCTCTCTTTGCTTCTATGTAAGGAAAAAGGGTGGAAAAGAAATGATATAGAGAAATATCATTAATTAGTAACACTACTAATTGTCCAAATAGTCTCTATAGCTCCAATAATTAAAAACTCAGAGTCAGATAATATTAATTGGATTTACTCTAAACTCATCAGTTACTCTAAATTATCTTTGCAGATAGTTTCTCAGAGTACACCGGAACCCAACTGATCACAACTAATATCATCTAGAGCAATTTAAAATACGGGGTATTACATCCTCCCCTCCTTAAATAGAAATTCGTCCTCGAATTTAAAGATTACCTGAAAAGATGAGGGTAAGCATCTCGCATCTTTGATTCTAGTTTCCACGTTGCATCGCCCGGATGCGTCTCATCCCACTTAACTTTCACCAGAGAAATCTCTTTATTCCTCAGTACCTTAGTTTCTCTTCCTGTGATACGGCTTGGTTGAGGTTCAAACGTCAAATCTGTTTCTATTTCAATCGTATCTGGTAGAATTGGCTAAAGAGGATCTGGAACGAACTTCCGAAGCTGAGATACATGAAAAACATCATGCATTTCTGACAGAGAAGGTGGTAAAGCTAATCTGTACGCTACTTCACCAATTCTTTCTAGAACTTGATACGGTCCCACGTATCTCAGACTTAACTTTCGCGACTTAAACGGTCCTTTCAACCTCAATCTCGGAGTAACTTTTAAAAACACGTGATCACCTTCAACAAATTCTATAGGTCTCCTACGGTTATCCGTATAACTCTTTTGTCGATCTTGTGCTTGTTTAACTTTATCACGGATCATTCTAATCTTTTCCGTAGTCTCTTGAATAATCTCGGGTCCCAAAATTCTGTCTTCGCCAACCTCCGCCCAACACAAAGGCGTCCTACATTTCCTTCCATATAGTGCCTCATAAGGAGCCTACCAATACTTGCATGATAACTATTGTTGTATGAAAACTCAATCATCGGTAAAAGTTCTATCCAATTTCCTCCACTTTCAAGTACACAAGCCCTTAACATATCTTCCATTGTTTGTATCATCTGTTCCGTCTGACCATCCGTTTGCGGATGATTCGACGTACTCAACCACAACTTTGTTCCCATAGCTTGTTGAAAAGCTCTCCAAAACCTTGAAGTAAACTTTGGATCTCTATCGGACACAATACTAGAGGGAATACCATGTAACCTCACAATTTATGAAATAAACAACCTTGCAAGATGACTTGCCTTGTATGTAGTCTTTACGGCTAAGAAATGCGCAGATTTCGTCAACCGGTCCACAATTACCCAAATAGAATCATGACCACCTTGAGTACGGGGTAATCCAATTGTGAAGTCCATAAAAATACTATCCCACTTTCATACCGGAATTTCTAAAAGTTGTAATAATCCACCCGGTCTTTGGTGCTCAATCTTCACTTGTTGACATATCGCACACTCCGATACATACACCACAATATCTCTTTTCATACCGGACCACCAATAGTCCCTCTTTAAGTCTTGATACATCTTCGAAGATGCACTCGAGACATCTTGCTCAATCAGACTAGCTGAATAAAACTTTCACATATCAAACACTTAAGCAATGAGACTTATGTGGCTTAAGTATCTTGGCTCAAGACTTGTTGCTTGAATCCCAATGAGACAAGACTTTTTGCTCAAGTACACAACAGGAGACTTAATCTAATCTACTGAAGGCTCAGCAGAATAGAGAACAAGGTGTACATGATGCAAGCATCAGAGGTATGGGAAATCACCATAACAAAGACCTAAAGCACTCAATATTTCTAAATATGTACATGGGTAAGAAATCTTAAGGCTTTTACAATTACAACCTAAAACAGAAAATCTGCATATTACATAAAGTTGATAATTGCTTGATCTTGTTACTCCTTCAACAGAAGAATCCTTGTTAAAAATTTAGGCTTGAATCTTCAGCCATATATATAGGTTTTCCAAATACTAGCCGTTGAGAAGGTGACTTGATCAAATGTCTTTGCTTTTGCTCCATAGTACAAGAGACGTTGAAGATGCATACACATCATATTTTGAATCCAGTGTGTAACACGTTTAACCTTTGAGTCTTCAAGAGGTTATGTATTAATAGAGCCGTTGGGAGTAGACATCCATAGAACGTACCAGCTTTTCTTGAGCCTTGCAATCTTGTACACTCGAGCTGACAGGCTGATAAGACAATACAATTGCTTTCAGTAGTATGAATAGTCCACAACTTTATCACCAACTCTGAATGGTACCAGATGCTGATATACAATTACTAAGTGTAGAAACTTGTCTGAATGCTGAGGCCTTCAGTTCAGAGTCTTCGTTAAACCACACTAGAAATTGTTCTTCAGACTCTGCCACCAGAAGCTATCAATAAAGCAACTCCAAGTGTGTCTTAAGTAAAACAAATTCTGATTATTGATGTACAAGAACAAGAATCTGCATAAATAAAACACACATCAAATAAACCATTATACTTTTAATACTTTTGTTATCATCAAAACTAAAAGTGAAAATATCAAGAACAAATCTTAATCTAACAAGTTGCTCTGATGTGGACTATTAATGACTTTCCTCCATATGCCATGTTGTCTGGTTAGGGTACATATGGTAAAATAGGATGTCCCCATTGCATGCACTACATAAAGTCGTTTAAATTGCAAAATGGAGGGAAAAGTTCGTGGTTTGACTGTCACCGTAGATTCCTACCACGAAACCATGTCTTTAGAAGAGACAAGAACGCTTTCAAAAATGGTGAAGAAGTAACGATCACCCCCCCCCCCCCCCCGGGTTGGACATCTGTTGAAGTATAGAACATGGTTTGCGATTTACCAAAATCCACAGACTATGGAAAAGCATGCAAGATTCCAAGATACGAGGACACACACAATTGGACAAAAAGAAGCATTTTTTGGGACCCCCAATATTGGAAAGATAATTTCCTGCAGCATAATCTCGATATTATGCTCATTGAGAAGAATTTTTTTGATAATATTTTTAACACAATGATGGATGTTAACAGCAAGACAAAAGATAAAGAGAAGGCTAGAATGGATATGGAAATTTTGTGTAACCGAAAAGACTTCGAGTTGAAGATTCAATCGAATGGGAAAATTATAAAACCCAGGGCTAATTATAGTCTAACTCACCAAGAAGATAAATAAGAGTGTCGATGGTTAAATGAATTGAGATTTCCTGATGGTTATGCTTCTAACTTGGAAAGGTGTGTTGACACTAACACTGGAAAGTTGCATGGAATGAAAAGTCATGATTTCTATGTTTTCATGGAACGATTGCTTCCAATTTCCTTAAGCTCATTACCAGGACATGTGCTTAATCCATTGACAGAAATTAGTTAACTTTTTAGAGATATTTGTACGTCAACTTTAAGAGTGGATAACATGATTGAGTTAGACCAAAATATTTTTGTCATTCTCTGCAAGTTGGAACAAGTTTTTTCCTCTGGTTTTTTCGATTCTATAGAACATCTTCCTGTACATCTTGCATATAAAGCTTGGCTTGGCGGTCCAATTCAATATAGGTGGATGTATCCGTTTGAAAGATCCATGGGTGATTCAAAGAGATCAGTGAAAAATAATGCTAAAGTTGAGGGATTAATATGTGCACATTACTTGCATCGGGAAACATCACATTTTTGCTCTCATTATTTCAATCACATGATGTTAACTCCAAATCATAAGGAATGAAGTTAATGTTACATAAAGAAGTCAATTCACCTTATCAATATTTAGCCTTCTTGGCCGTCATACTGGAAAGAAGAATGTGCATTGGCTGACAAAAAAGGAATTACAATTTGCTCATGTTCATGTCTTGATTAATTACGTTGAAGTTGAACTATGCCTTTAGTAAGTATACCAAGTGTAGATTTATTTCAGACATATTGGATATAAACTTATTGCCTTCTAACTTACTTTTAATGTGCTTCGATCCAGGGTATTTAATACCTACTATGTTCAAACCACCGATGACAAGCAACAACCACTCACATACATGTTTATTTTCCATCATGGTTTACGCAACAAGTGGCATGCAATGTTGAATCGTCTCCACAAATACTCTATTTGAGAAGCTTTTCTAAAGGCCATGTTTAATGTGTGAACGAATGATACACATACTTTGTAAACAGATATAAATTTCACACTCAAACATGGACATAAAGGAAGAAAACTATAAACAGTGGTGTATTTGTGAAAGGAGTTATAGGTGGTGGTGAAGATGACTTCTATGGTGTCATTACACACATTTATGAGTTGGTATAAAATTATTTGGACTAAAAAACAAAGTTATCTTGTTTTATTGTGATTGGTACGATCTATCTGCTAGAGGCACAAAAATAAATATAAAAAAATAACACTATAGAGATTTGAATCGACTGAAGGTACAAACATTATGGCCCTTTTATCATGGCATATTCTGTAAGGCAAGTTTATTATGTCCATTATCCTTCTATTCAGCGAGGTAAGCGTGGCTGGTGTATTGTAATCAAATCAAAACCATTGGGTCATATTGAAACTTACGATATTATTCTGCAAGACATTGCTTGCCAAGTCGATGAAATTTCACAAATTAATGATGTGATTAAAGTTGAACAAGTTACAAGTTTGTGTGATAACGTGGTTGAGGGTCAACAAGTAGATACGTCTGTTTTGTTGTCAACAAATAATGTGGATGATAATAACGAAGATTTTGAATTCTAAGAGAATGTTGAATCAAATTACGAGGATACAGAATCTGAATAGATCATTTTTTAATTTATTGTGTATATCATACCCTTAGTATGCTCAAATAAAATGATATTTTTACTTATAATATATATTGTTATGTTGATTTGTTAAATATTTTATATTATTTTTTTAATTAGACATAATGCCACACCATCCTGATAAAGTTAAGGGTAAGGCCCGCCGCACGAGGGTAATTGTACATGAGATGCCTCTTTCTTCTATGTATTATTCTTTGCCTCAGTATGGTCAAAGGGCTCAGCCGGCTAGGAGCACTTCTCCCACATCTTTCACTTTATTACTCACCACACAAGATTATCCGACAGGTTTTATACCAACTACATCATCCCATCAAGTACCCCTACCATACATATAGGTCACATGTTCCTTAACCATACATGCTGCCAAATGGATCTAATTTTCCATTTCCCTCACATGTACCCACAAGGCCACAATATACATGCAACCAGATGGATCTAGTTTTCCATTTCCCTCACATGTACCTACACCATACATGCAACCAGATGGATCTAGTTTTCTATTTCCCTCATATGTACCCCCACCATACATGCATCTAAATGGATCTAGTTTTCCATTCCCCCCACATGTACCCATGTTCCATTAGCTCGGGGGATCCCACACCCCATCCCTCACATGTACCCATGTCCCATCAGTCTGGGGATGATGAGGAGGAGGACATTGAGGAGGTGGATGTGGCTGCGATGGAAGTTCATTATACAAAGATTGATGGTAGATGGCTTATTGTGCCTTAAAGAAGCTCGTAAGTTTCTTTCTTATATTTTATGTATATTTACACGTTATCATTTTTTTAAATTTAATACTTATTCAAGTTATTGTTGTTTAGTTGCTTGCCGAGTAGGCCTGCTGCAGTAAGCATAAGAGAGGTCATTCAGAAGTTATATAAACATGCTTGGAAGACTTTTGGAAAACTTTATCCTAAGTATAATAACTTGTATAAAACTTGGTTTGATAAATTCTGGGTATGTTTTTTAAGTAATCATTCATTAAGTATTTATTTTTTAATTTTCTATGTTGTTTTAATTTTTTTCTTCAATATTGCATGAGAAGTGCACATGGGAAATAATTGATGAGCCAAAGATTGAACATAATTTTAGGGGGAGAGCATCGACCCGACTTTCTGACATGCTTAGGGGTGCTAGAATTGGTTGGGAACAAAAAGCAATCCGCCCTCTATGAATGGGCCAGGATGTCATTGATGAAATGTTTGCTTGTTGGAATTCAGATGATTTTAATGCTAAATCTACAAAAGCAAAGCAACATAGAGTATCTGAAAATGGAAGCTCCCAATCATAGAGCTGGGAGTATTAGTATTCTCCAACTTGCTCAAAATATGGTAATTATATGTTCATTTCACTACTGCTTTTTTAATTATATTCTTATTTATTATATTTATTTAATTAAAGTTAAATATATTTTTTAGGCTATTTAGAAGGGAAGAACTCCATTATTGAGCGAGGTTCATGAAAGGGCTTATACGGGAAGAGATGGGGAGTATAGCAACGAGCGTGCCAGAGATACTCAGGTAAATTGATATCAATATTTAAATATTTTATTTAATTCTTTTATCAAACTAAATTGTGTAAACTCTATTATTTAATTTAATTTTCTACTTATGTGTAGAAGGAGTATTGTAAACGGGTAGAAGAAATTCAATCTCAACATCCTGAGTATGTTGTTCATAGGGATCCACGTCCTATTGATCCAACTCTTGATGTTTATATTTGGATAAATACAGTTTGCGGAAAGAGAAAAAATGGGAAAATTTATGGTGTTGGATCTTTAGCCGCCAACTATACAACCGGGAATAGAAGTTTATTCATAAGAATTGCAGATGGCGAAGGGTCATCACGTCCCCCGGTACTAACCCCTGAAATGGCAGAAACCATAAGACAATTATCTCAAGGTGAGGAAGCACGTGAAGCAGCAGCACGCAAAGCAACAACACTCGAAGCTGCGACACACGAAGCTGCACAAAAGGCTTAAATAGAAGAAATGAGAACAACACAATTGGAGTTGCAGGAAGCCTTGAGAGTTTCACAAGAGAAAATGAGAGCTACATAACAAAAAATTCAAGAGTTTATGTTGCTCTCACAAAGGAATCCAACTTATGGTTCTATGGGTGGAACTCAAAGTTTCAGTGGATATGGCGGGGTTGGTGGATTTAGATCAGTTGGTGGCCAAGCGGTAAACGAGAATGAAGAACAAGAAGAAGATGGTGAAGTCGTAAACAAAAATGAGGAAGAAGAAGAAGATGGTGAAGAAGATGAGGATTAATGAATATTAATTTTAGAATTTTATAACTAGGAATATAAATTGTTGCTATGTGATTTACATTTAACAAATACATGATTTGCAAGGTAATTTTCACCCTGCTAAATCATGCAAGCAAAAAATTGTAATATTTTTAATTATTTTTAACTATTTTTAATTATTTATTAAACTTTTATTTTTAATAAGTTCTGAATTTAAATATTATTTAATAAAAAAATATTCTATTATATTATATTATTACAAATTTATTATAATTAAATTTGCATAATAAAAATATATAAGAATATTTTATTATTTAATAAAAAAATATTATATTCTATTATATATATATATATATATATATATATATATATATATATATATATATATATATATATATATATATATATATATATATATATATATATTAAATACATTTAAAAGTTGCCAAGTGATTTTCACCTAGCAAATGCATGAAAAGTTGCCAAGTGATTTTCATCTAGCAAATTCACGATTTGCGAGGTGAATTGCACACAACAAAATGTTGCACACCTGAGCTCTGCACACCTCCTCTGTCCACCTGCACTCTGCGCACCTACGGTGTCTAATTGGGAAAGTGAGTTGCGAAGTGATTTTCACCTAGCACATTGCGAAGTGATTTTCACCTAGCACATTGCGAGGTGATTTTCTCTCGGCAAAAAATTTGCGACTAACATTTTTGCGAGGTGAATGGAACTCATTGATTTCAAACATTGTGTGATGATTTTAACGTTTGCGAGGTGATTAACACCTAGTAAATTTAAGTTTTTATTTGTAGTGCAATATTATCGGCTTTGGCTAATATGCGTTTGATAATTATATCATGAAGGCAAACGAGTTTGCCATTTCCAAACCCTTGAAGCATAACAAAACATGTTTCAAGTCCGATTTTGTCAGATCTGCAAAAGTAAAATAATGCGTCAAAACTACTAGAAAACCTTGATGAGGTGTAGTTTGGGAGCTTTAAGCTTATAAGCCATATAGATTTGTTTTCTAAACCTTCCAATAGATCCTCAAAACATCATGTTACTACTCCCTCTAGTACACCAGGGGTTATGGGTTTGTCTTCTAAGGTAAAAACACCTTATGTTTTTTGTCACAATAAAGGGATTCCTTTTGTAGGTTTGTCTCCCTCTTTTCCTTCTACTTCACATGTTTGTAAAGTTATCCAACTTGTTGAATATGATGCAGGGTTAACTTGGCCTTCCCATTGTATCTTTGGCATTTTAAAGGAATCTTATTCATTTTAAAGGGATTCCTTTTGTAGGTACTCTCTTTTGTGAGTTTTATGTGTTTATTACTTGTGTAGGTCTACTCCGGTGATAAGCTCTGGCATGACATAAATGTTGCATCAATTCAACCTTACTTCCCATTATCATGCCTATCCTTGAATGTGACATGTTGAAGAATCCACCTTATTGTGTTGGCTTAGAGGATTTGTATTAGAGTGATTTGTCTGGTCCAGACCTCCACACTTTGGGAGAAGACTTGGTTGAAAATGAGCATTAAAATTTTAATTTTGAGGAATAAGAAGCTGGTGCGGGGAGTAATAGTGAACCAGAAGTTCAAGACCCTTACCCTTTTGCATATGGTTGGGAGGATGTACCTTCTCAACATGATGGTAATTATCGATTTTTTTATAATCTTGATAGGCATCAGAGTTAAAGGAAGAAAATGTAGTTGGGATGGAGACATATCCTTTTCATTCTGTGTGCATGAGCTCGATTAAAGAGGGGTTCTTGGTTTTTTTCTCTCATTTGCAAGTCAACTTATGTAGTTTAAAGAGAGAAAAGGTGAATATGTTTTGGTCTAATTCTGTGCCTAGTTGTCTTTTCTCTGTTCGTGTATCCCCTTACAGTTATTTAGGCCTGAAAAATATAAATCCTATTCATATGCATACCTTTCCATCTAAGGGAATTCTTAATGCACCCTATATCTTACTTACACACCACAAGAAAATACTAAAAATCTCCCAGATTCCGAAGATGCATCTTCAGACACACCATGCACGGACGTTATGGCGCACCAAATGAGTTCCACCCTATATGAATACTAAAAAAAAATTCGGAGATGCATCTCCGGGTATTTTCAAATAATATAATAATAGTTGATCAACTCAGTGGACATTCTGGAGATGCATCTTCGAAAGTTTGGGGCGGGATTTTAAAATTCGCTGTCAGCTTTGCATGTCAGATATTTTTGGTGATGCATCTCCGGAATAATATGATAAAACACAGAGCTGCATGATTATACAACCATACTTATTTTTTACTCAACTCACACCAAAAACCCTTCCATTCTCAATCCACATCTCTACTCCAAATCTTCAATCTTGTGTTTCATCACATCAAAGAAAGCAAAAGAAGTTGGAATTCCAGGTAAAGATCATTTATTTCAAGCCTCATTTCTTACATTAAGCTTGTTTTCTGTCTAAAAATTGTGTGTTTATTCCGAAGATGTATCTCCGAAACGAGTATGAACTCATCCGTAAATGCATTTTAGGTATCTGTCTATGTTCATTTTTCAGTTGTGTTTACAACATTAGCACTTATTTACTATTTTGTGGTAATTGTTTTTATTAGATATGGTGCACCCTGATGTTTTCCCCAAAGAAGTTATGTCTCCCACTATCAAAGGTGTTGTTGTGAAGGCGGTAGATGATGGCAACCAATTTAAAAATGAGAAAGAGTTTGAATCTCATGATCACATGCTTCAATGGATCCGTACGAAGGTCTCCAAACTGGGATTTGGTATGGTTATCGAAAGGTCAGTTAATGGTTCAGATAGAAGATGTGCTTTTGTGACAATGACGTGTGAAAGAAGCGGGAAATATAGACCTCCTATATGGAATTTTAAGCGAGACGACACCGGTTCAAGAAAATTTGAGTGTCCTTTTAAGGTGTATGGTTATATGTTGGTAAACAATAAATGGAGATTTAATGTTAAGTGATTCCAAACACAAGAGGAGTGAATTTGGGTTTGAAAATCCATCTCCAAATCAAAATATTAAACAAAATCAAAGTTTGAAATACTTTTGCAAAACAAAAACGATAAAAACAACAAAATTAAGAAAATCAAATAGATGGAAATGAAGTAGAAATAAATAACTGAAAAGTAAAGAGTTAAGGAAAGAGAGAAAAACACCATAAATTTATAGAGGTTTGGTCTAAAGAAGTGACCTACTCATCTCCCCAACAATTCCTTCTTTAGAGTTTTCACTATGATGAGAGCTTTTAACAAGTTTTGCCCATGAAACTCCTTATATAATAATTGGAGTTTTAAAATAGTTAACTTCTCAATCAAACACAAAGTTTTAACTATGAATAACTCCTAACCAAGAGATTTTATCACCAGGATAATATCAAACTAACTAAGAGATTTTAACAGCAGACTCGTCTTACGGATTGACTGAGAATTTTAATTACAGAGACCTCCCTAATCAAACAAAGGGGTTAACCGATTTACCTCATAAACCAAACAAGATATTTTCATTTGGTTTAGCTCACGACTAAAACAAAATTTCTCCCAATGATAATTTACAATATTTCTCTTACACCAAATCCAAACACCTCACAGATATAAAATTTCACTCTCAAAAGTACTAAGGCTAAGGTGTGAAGATAGATAGATAGATAAATAGATAGATAAATAGATAGATAGATAGATAGATAGATAGATAGATAGATAGATAGATAGATAGATAGATAGATAGATATATATAGAGAGAGAGGGGGAGAGAGAGAGAGAGAGAGAGAGAGAGAGAGAGAGAGAGAAAGTAAGATGAAGGTATTTACAATACATTTTTTAGTTTGATAGAAACGAGAACGGGCCCTGTATTTATAGGACAATGATAACAACATAATATACTGCATTTTCTGACTCGATTTACTTAGCATTTGATGTTATTTTGTCACCTTTTTGTTGTGTTATGCTTGTAGTATGTGTTTCTTTCAGGTACTTTATTAGTAGGAGGCAGTACACGAGAAAACAGGACGAAAATGAATGAAAACGATGAAGAAATAAAGAAAATGCACTGGTGGCGGCCTCCATGGTGTTTCCCATGACGTGGCAGCCATGAGGCGCCACCCACCTTGAAGAATAAGCCAAAAATTGGCCCTAAAGTTGATGGCGTTTGTCATAGGGGCATGGTGTTCTCCATGAGACCATGGCGCCCGCCATGGGCTTCAAGAGCTGAAAAATAGCAAAAAAACTTTTCCCAATCTTCTCCCACTTTAGCAAGAAAATTTCCTACTACTCCTACACGAATTCACTCTCTTTTTAGAAGCTCCTAGCACTATAAATAGCCATAATTTTTAGGTTTTCAGGATCCAAGTTTTATCAAAATAATTAGAGTTTTAGAATATCTGTTTTAGGAAGAAAATTCACTATTGTAAAAGATGCAGTTTCTCACATTGAGGGATTACTGTAACTTAGAATTAGGGATTTCTCTTTGTACATGGATCATCATTTGCAACAATCTTGCCGGAATCGTATTTTCAAATTCAATTTTAGGATTACATTTGTTTCCAGAATTTATAGCAGGTTTAATTTTATCAGCTTTTATTTATTTCTTTGTTTATTTCAGTCTCTATTTAATTTCAGTTTCTATTATTTTATATTTTTATTGTTCTTAATTTCCAGTTGCTTGTTGTTACCGCTAATTACTTTTCAGTTTAAATTGCACTCTCTGTATTGTTCTGAATTACTTGTTTAGGTGGTAGTAACTTGCAGATAGTACAAATATATATATATATATATATATATATATATATATAAAATTTTATTTTTATTTTTAAGTATTAGTTTTATATTTTATTATTTAATGTTCAGTTTAATTAAAAATAGTATGTTTTCCTTAACATGTCCGACTAAACTCTTAGAGTTCGGGATGTGAGAACCGTCGTTTCGACAGGACTCGGTAAAATATATCAGCACTGATTTTCAATATTAAATTATTTTGCTGGTTCTAAATTTTATTTTAAAAGTCAAAAAGCTTTGTGCGACAGCGAAAGCACTCAGATACAAGTCAATAGCGCGACAATGTGAGACCGGTATCCGATCACGAAACTTTGATCTTTAATTTCTGAAAACAGCGACAGTGCTTTATTAATTAATTAGGACTTATCGATTTTCAAAAATTGTAACTTGTGGAGCGACAGCATGACATTTACGGTTTTAAAACATAACACGGGTTGCGCGAAAGTGAGCATAGTTTTTAAATTAATATTTTCTCTGAAAAGTATTTTAAACCAAAACGAAGTGCCTAAATTTATCTGGGTCCCAAAGGTACACCAGAAATTACATTCTGATCTCCTTTTTTATTAATTATTCTAAAAACCAACTTGCTTTAATTCTCGTTATAAATTCCCTTCTCATTTAGATCCACCGCCTTAGATTTACATAACAATAGTAGGTAGCGGTAGATTGACTATTAGTCTCTGTGGGTTCAACAACATTTTGTATTACTCTGATATATTCCATGCACTTGCGGAAGCACCCATCAGACAAAAAGTGGCTCAAATATGGAAAAAAATCTATGAAATTTTTAAGGCTGATAATTGAAGTAACCAATCACATAATCAATTATCAAGTACAAAAATGGAAGGTTTTCAAAATATTTGTTACTAGTTTGTTATAAGTCCTAAAATTCGAGTATGAGGTGTTACAAAAAGAGATAATACATTAGGTCTAAGAGGTAATCGAATGTATAGTGTAAATGACATCCCACAAGGAACTATTTGAGTTTTTAGCAAACTAGTTAGGCAAAAAGAATTTTCTGGTGATTTTAATAAAAGGAGACAAGCTTTCTAAATAATCGAAAGTGTGTGTGTGTGTGTGTGTGTGTGTGATTTGCCTTAGTAAAATAGAGAGTTAGTCTTATACTTTTATAGACACAGATCATTCGACATAGGTCCAACCAACTTTTACACTTCCTCTTTTCAAAACTCTGAAGCTTTTGGTTCCTCAACACATTATCTATGATTTTAGAACTTCACCAGAACCTTGAATCTTCTTCTGAAGAGGCTTGAGATAACTCTTCATGATAGGCACTATCATCAAACATAGTGCTTGATTAGATATCTTGAGTAACTCCACTGAACACAGCTTGACATGAGGTGTTGTGCTCCAAAGATGAGCTTTAATATCTTGATCTCCAAGCACCATAACTTGATCACATTATACCTTGATCTTCAAGCACCATCAGTTTCTCACATCACACTTTGATCTTCAAGAACCACCACTTGATCAAATGGAACCCCGGCCTTCATTCACTACCACTTGATCACATCACACCTTGATCTCAAAGCACCGCCACTTAATCACATCATGTGATAACTTTACTTGTCATTATCCAAACCTAAAGTCTTGATCGACACTTCTGATGAAGACTTCTCTTAAGAGCAATGTCAACATAAAATATAGAAAGATTGTTGCATACATCATATCTGCAAGCACATAGATCCACATAGAGGAGAGAAAAGATAGATAAATAAGTAGTGGAAATAAATTGAATAACATAAAAATAAAAAAGATAAGAGATAAAAAGATCATTCTAGAGAATTGTCTTAGTTCAGCCTAATCCACTTGACCTACTATAGTTTCTTTCCCTTTGTTATTTCGACTAAAACTATATTGGGCTTTTCATAGGATCGTCTCAAACAACCTTTCACAACAACTTGAGCGTTTGCATAAGATTAGCACAAAAACCTTACAACATCAATTAGAGCTTTATATAAGCTCAACCCAAAAAGCTTCACTCAATTTTTTTTTCTGGTTTAGCTTACAACCTTTGAATTCAATACAAATATATCACAAGAGACGATCATTCTTAAATAACCACTTTCAGCACAACATCAATACAATAGCTCTCAAAAGGAACTTTTTTACTCTCTTGGTACTAAGGCAACTTTAGTGAAAAAGAAAACTTATAAAAGAATGAGAGAAAGAAATGATATAAGAGTTTCTATTTAGAAAATTAATGTGTTTTTAAATGAGGAAAAACCTTTTTTATATAGGAAAAAATGTAGCTCAAAAAAGAAACAATCCATGAGCCTTATAAATGAGTTAATCCATTAAATCTATAACCAAGTTAAAATTTGACATTCTACACCACTTAACCGATTATTAACCTTCGTAACTAATTAGAAGGCGTTACACTTTGATTATAATAGATTAGAAAGACCTTTTAATCAATTAGATAATTTATAATTCCTATGTAATTGATTAAACAAGTTTCCAATCAATTAAATGCTTGTCCATATTGGTTTTAGGAGATTTTAACAAAAGAGAACAGGTTTGAAAAAACTTTTCCAAACTAACCCTTGTAATATTGGACTTCTCTTTCTTGAATTACAATTCAAACTTTATATACCTTGAGTGCTCAAAATTTGTAATGAAACTTTTAAGTTATATGAAAGATGTGAAGTTAGAAAATTTTGAAATATGAATGAGTACTTTAAAATAATGTTTGAATTGTGTTAAAATTGAAATTGAAATAAGTAAATTCGTTTCTTGGTGTATGATGCCTTATATACATCTTTAGAAACCTCTATGAATGGATGCATAAGTTTGAAAAGGTTTCATAAAGCTTTGTCATTCAAAACAATGACTTTGTTTGATGAAAAGATACCTTGTTTCACTTTGCAATCGATTATCATATGGGGTAATCAATTACCATGAGGGGTAATCGATTACCGTAGACCCAATGTTAATATATTTAAAATTTCAAAAACTATTAATTGATTACCATAACCTAGTTATCGATTACCACTGCATTTTTTTTTATAAAAAAAATCATCAAATTTGCAGCTCAACTTTAATGGTTTTCATGTATTTTGTTTTAAGAAGTGTGTATATGAAGTTTGAGAGATGTTTCTGAGCATTTAAGATAATATAAAGTGATTTGTAATGAGTACCTTAAAAGCCTGTTAATCATTCTAAATCTTTTCTTGAGTTTCATTGATCATCTTCATGACAACTTCATCTTTGATATCTACTTGTTATCAAACCTTTTTTTTCTTTGATATATACTTGTCTTCATTAAAATCAAACTACACAGAAGAAACCATCTTCATACTCTTTACCCTTTTACCTTTTCATCACTTGTGCTGAGTTTCTTTCGGGGTTGACTTTGAAGAGTTCTAGATGCCAATAAAATCCATGGTTTAACTGTTGTGGAAGTTTTTCAACTAGGGAGCATTAAACATTGTGGAACTTTCTTTCTAGAGCAATACACCTTTGTAAGAGACACACCACATATTCACCCAAAACCTTAAGGTGATATGTGTACGGGTTCTCCCACTTATAAATGCTCAAGTCTCCACATTTCTAGTCAATGTGAGACTATTACCCATACTGCTCACACTTGTTATACTTAACATTTCCCCTTAAGTGAGAGTCTATCCCGAATGCTTCAATGGGACACACGGAAGCTCTTTTCATCCACATACGTGCTTTTCCAAAAAGGGAGCATTGAACATTGTGAGACTTTCCTTTCTAGAACAACACCTTTTGTGAGAGACACACTACATATTCACTCAAAACCTTAAGGTGATAGGTGTGTGGGTTCTCCCACTTATAAATGTTCAAGTCTCCACATTCCTAACCAATGTAGGACTATTACCCATACTACTCACATTTGCTACACTCAACACTAACTATAGCTAAAAATTTCACTCAAATATACTATTTATTATTTTGTTGATGATAATTTAATCTTTTGTAGGGATGAGAAAGATGAAGCAAATGCGCTACAAGGAATATTCAAAGTATGCCAAGATGACTCATGCCAATAGATAAACTTGACAAAACTAAATATCATGTTTAGCATAAATGTCCCTAATGAAAAGAGAACTATATTTCAAAATTGAATTCCTATTGGCATAACTAACATGATTGAAATCTACACAGGTTTTCCTACTTGTGTTAGAAGCTCAAAAACTAGAAGTTAAATTATGTATCCTTTGATGCAAACGGTGTTTTGATTAAAATAATAGCTTAGACAATCCCTGAATTGATTACTTTTTTTCTAAAGATCGTTAAAGATCGTCGTGATCCTATAAAAATGATTAATTGCAATTTTTGATGGGGTAAAAAAGATGGTATGAAAATTTATAGTCTAAATGTGACCCTGGGCATAATTAAAAATGAAAGTGGTATGTGATATAAAACTTCCAGAGAACTCAATAAAGTCGTGCTAGGGTAGAGGATCCTAAAGATCTTTGATACTAGAAGCCTTTAAGCCAAATACTTTTCTAACAACAATTTCTTTAAGACCTCCTTAAGCCACTCTTCAAGCTACATTTAGAGAAGTACCTATAAGGCTAACATAGTGTTAAAGAAATGCATTTGTTGACAAGGGGGGAATGGTAAGTATATAAGTGTATGAGATGGTATTAGATACCCCATCAACATGAGTTTAAGCTCCCAACACAAAATAGTTTAAAAATAAACAACCTATTGGTTAGAGACCTAATTGATGAAGGCAATAATTATTGGATGAGTTATAAATTATACCAAAAGCTAGTAACAATCTAATCCAACAAACACATCATAAATGTTTCCAATGACATTGCTAAAGAAAAGTTAGGGGGTGTTTGTTTCATGGATTCTAAATTTATTCTCAGGAATATGATTTGAATTTTTTATATTCCCATGTTTGTTTCAAGTATTTATAAATTATTCCTTGGAACTTTTTATTCTTGGGAGTTCTTTTTACACTTGGATTTTTCATTTTCCATTCCCTTGTAATAGGATGAGAATCTTTTATTCCCATAGAAATAAGTGGTAACCACCAATAACTGTCCACATCTATTTATTTAAGTCTTTTATTTTTTATTTTAAAATTTTAAGTAAAATATTTTTTATAAATATTCCTGGGAACTTATATTAATTACCAAACATAAAGGTAGGAATAAAGTTCCTAGTAATAATGTTCCTTGAAATAATATTTCCAGAATTTTAATTTTAATCTTTGAAACAAACACACCCTTATAGTTGAACTCCTAAATTGACTTTTCCTCAACGACGAAGACTTGTTTTTATGTAACAATGACAAGACTTTTATTCCATTAAAAAGAGCAATAACTGTGAACACAACTGTTCACTCAATTTTTTGCATATCTGCAGTCTGACTGAGTCCTCCTATCTGCATGTTCACATGGCGGGGTGTTTCAGCTTCACCGCTCACCGTGACCGCTGCTACCGCTTCTCCTTCTCCAACGCCGGCCTCAAATCAACCACCACAGATCTCGGCCACGGCACAATCATGCACTGCTGGATCCCCAAAACCCCCAAAACCTCCAAACCTTCTCTCCTCCTCCTCCACGGCATGGGAGCCAACGCAATGTGGCAATGGAACGACTTCATTTCCCCGCTCACCCGTCGTTTCAACGTCTACGTCCCGGACCTCCTTTTCTTCGGCGAATCACACACAACCCGCCCCGATCGGTCCGAATCCTTCCAGGCTCAGTGCGTTGCGGCATTAATGGATGCTCACGGTGTTCGGTTGATGAGCGTCGTTGGTATTAGTTACGGTGGATTTGTAGGGTATAGTTTGGCGGTGCAGTTTCCGGAGCGCGTGGAGAAAGTTGTGTTGTGCTGTGCGGGGGTTTGTTTGGAAGATAAAGATATGGAGGAAGGGTTGTTTAGAGTTAAGAGTATTGATGAAGCTGCTACTATTTTGATTCCGGAGACTCCGGAAAAGATGAAGCAGCTTGTTCAGCTTGCGTTTGTTAAACCTATTAATGTTATGCCAACTTGTTTTCTCACTGATTTCATTGATGTGAGTGGGTTTTTCTCTATATTAAAGCTTGATTTCAGTTTAATTGGTATTTTGATCGTAAAATCTTGTCATTATTAGGGGATATAATTTTGATGTTATAACTCTGATTTAGGTTAGGTTTATTTGTACACTGAATGAATTTGAATCTTTAGAAAATGGTATTAGTGTTTTAGAATCTTGTGTTGTTGAATTGATTGGGTTTTGTTTTGGTCTTAACCCTCCGGTTTTGAGGGAAGAGGATGTAGTAATCCGAAGATTGGTTGGGAGACAAGTAAAGTCTAATCAAAGATTATTGTTGTTAGGATTCAAACTCGGGCTCGTGAATGATTTGTTCGAAATGCAATTTGTTATTGACTTGAGTCCAACCATTTAATTTTGAATGAGTAATTATTGATGTGTTTCAATTTTATACTTGCGACGTCTCATCCCTCAATACACAAGTATGGCCATTTCGATTCTCCGAAATTTGTTTCTGAAACTGGTTTTACTTGCAGGTGATGTGCACCGAATACCGGCAGGAGAAGAAAGAATTAATTGAAACATTGTATAAGGATAGAAAACTGTCTAATCTTCCTAAGATTACCCAGGTTTCTCTTTTTTCCCCTTGACCTTACTTTATAATGACTTTGTTTCACTAAGTCATGCGATTTCTTGAATTATAACTTCTCAAGAGGTACATTTTTGCAATGTTGCAGCCTACACTAATAATCTGGGGAGAACAGGACCAGGTATTCCCACTGGAATTAGCGCACAGACTGAAAAGGTAATTTAGCGCACTTTTAATGTTATCGTAAAAATGCCTCTACAATTCATCCCTGTCATTTTGTCATGTTTTGCACTTGATTGTTATAACTTTACATTGAACTCTTTCTTCTGGTGCGTAGGCATCTGGGAGAGAATGCACAACTAGTTGTTGTTAAGAATGCAGGGCATGCAATCAATATGGAGAAACCTAAGAAACTATATAGGATTTTAAAATCCTTCCTCATAGATTCCGTTAATCCATCAATGCAAGAAAACCAGAGTAATGGTCCCAAACAGGATTAGCGAGGTCGACTTATAGAAATTATAGAGATGCAGTGTTACAGATATGTTTGTGTAGTGTATCTATATTTTTATTACATAGTAAACAGCCATACTGTATATTTTCTTGCATGGGATAGGATAGGTGAAGCTTGTAAAGATGGTTCTGAAAAGAGAAAGACTACATAAAGGTGTGGATGTAGATGAGTACCAGAATGGAAATTGTAGGGATCAACCACAATAAACTCATAATTCAGAAAACTAGGTTGGAGACAGAATCTAAGGGAACGCAGGAACAGAGATTACACAATACACATGTAATATATGATATATCATGAACTGCTGTACTCATTTCAACACTTAATAGTGTGTGTATATGAGGAAAAGGGTACATTTGCATATCATTTTATTTTATTTGGCTACATTTGGAAAAGGGTATTGTAGTTTGTTAAGTGTATGATGAAGAAGATGAAAATGTATAATACTTCATTGAATTGAGAGTGAAATTACAAACCTAATTGATACATTATATATGGGGAGTGACCTAGAACTAAGAGTGGTAGTTGAATCTTAGTAACTAACTTGCATATAGTTAGTTATTCCTTCTAATTGACTTTCTATCAAAATCATAATACTCCCCCTCAAGTTAAGAGATATATATTGCCAATTCCCAACTTGGATGTAGGATAGTGAAATAAGTTCCTTGGAAGGACTTTAGTGAGTGGATATGCTAGTTGGTATTTTGATGGAATGTGGATTAATTTGATGAAATTTGTAGACACATGTTCTCGAATGAAGTGACAATCAATGTCAATGTGTTTGGCTCTTTAATGGCTCATAGGATTGTTGTCCATTTTAATTGCTGATGTACTGTCACAGAAAACTTTGCAAGATGAAACTTTTATGTGGAATGCCCTCAGCAGTTGTTTTAGCCATAACAATTCAGATGTTGTAGAAGCTAAAACCCTATATTCTGCTTCTAGAAATGATCATGACACAATAGCTTGCTTTTTAGACCTCCAAGCTACCAAAGATTCACCAATGAATATGCAAAATTCTATAGTTGATTTTCTTGTGGTGGTGCAACTTCCCCAATCTGCATATGAATATGAAGAAATGTGAAGAGATGAACTTGCATAAAACATAACTCCTTGGCCTGGTGTTCCCTTTAAGCATTGTAGGATATGGTGGACACCATTCAAATGAGGTTGTCTTGGTTTAGCCATGTACTGACTGGGTTTGTTAACCGTAAGTAGATTCCTTTACTTGACTTGGCAATTTCTAGGACAAGGAAATATTTGAGATCTCCCAAAAGCTTCTACTTGAACATGTTTTGAAGAAGAACCTGAGTTTCTTGGATCAAATTACTATTAAGACTAGCAAGCACTATATCATCCACATACACTAAGAGAGCCACCATAGAATTTCCCGATCCTTTGTGAATAATGAATGATTTGTTGATGATTGTTTGAATTCATGCTGCATAATTGTTGTTGAAAACTTGTGATACCATTGTCTTGAAATCTGTCTTAAACAATATAAGGACTTTGCAATTTACACACCATATTTTCCCCCTCACTTGGATAGCCTCGTGGTAGATCCATGTAAATTTCTTCAAAGAGATCATCATTCAAAAAGGCATTGTTAATGTCCAACTGAGGCAGTTTCTAATTGCAAGTAGCAATTATGCTAAGAAGTACCCGATAGAGGTTAACTTTGCCACTGGAGAGAATGTGTCTATGAAGTCAATGTCATATTGTTGAGTGTACCCCTTGCCAACCAATCTAGCATTGTATTTGTCTGAAGAGCCATCAACATTGAATTTGATTTTGTAAACCCATCTACTTCCAATGGTTTTCTTGCCAGGTGGGAGTGCTTGAATTGTCCAAGTGTGATTAACCTCAAGAGTTATTATTTCTTCAGACATTGCCTTACACCACTCAGGTATAGTAGCTGTTTGATGATAAAATTGTGGTTCATAGATGGATGAGACATTCAAGACATAATCTTTGTAAGGATTTGAAAGCCTGTCATATTTGAGGGAGTGAGTGAGAGGATATTGAGTATGACATACATAATCTTGCAAGCTTGTAGGAGGTTTATGTGTGCTACTTGACCTTCTAAGATTTGACACAACATGCCTATTTTAGGATGCAACTGGTACAAGCAAATCATGTTCAAGATTATTTTCTTTATGCATGATGTTTGGCTCATATTCATTTGGATCATGCACTTGGACCCAAAAGTCCACATGGTATAATGGGATATTTTCAATCTGAACTCCAGTTTTCACCCTTTCAATTATAAAGAGATATTTGTCAAACGTCCACTGACCCCTTTTCATAGCCGCTTCCATGTCTAAAGCATGAACAAATTGGAACAAGAATAAGCCCTCTTTAGCTTGTTTGATGGTTACACCTTTCGCCGACCTCCACATATCTGCTACTCCCACCTTCATCGACTTCACATGGACGGGTCTGTCACATAGGAATCTCCTCACCAGGCACCATTGCAAGTCTCCTTCTTCCTCTTCATTTTCCTCAATATCAAGTAGAATCCCTCATCTTCCCCTTCTTCATGCAACGACAAACCTTATAATTGCACATTTGACATCGTTCACCAAAAAACTAAGAGTCGAACCAAAAATTGAGAGTTATGATTGACACTATAGACCACTCTTCTCAGTAGAGAAGTTTACCAAACCCTAACAGAGACTAGAAAAAAAATCTCTTTTATAGAATGACAACTAAATATAATTGCTACTGGCGAAAAATGTCACATCTAAAATGCATGTAAGTATATGCCTACTACATTTGACTAAATTTATATGTTAAATTAAAATAAAAAATAAAAATAATTAATAGTTACACTAAAAAAATAATTATTATATTTAATTAACTAAGAAAGAGTTAATTAATAAAAAACTTAATTGTGCATAATTTAAAAAATTAATGAGTAATTTTTTTTAATTTAAGGGCATATTTATCCTTTCAAAAATACTCAACACTTATTTCTTATTTTTTCTATTCTCTTTATATTTTATCAAATAATACACCAAATCTCGAGATATATTTCTATTTCTATTTTTCACATATTTTCTCTGACAAAAGTAGATTCCTTTACTTGACTTGGCAATTTCTAGGCCAAGGAAATATTTGAGATCTCCCAAAAGCTTCAACTTGAACATGCTTTGAAGAAGAACCTGAGTTTCTTGGATCAAATTGGAATTAGGACTAGCAACATTATATCATCCACGTACATTAAGAGAGCCACTATAGAATTTCCTGATCTTTTGTGAATAATGAATGCTCTGCTGATGATTGTTTGAATCCATGTTGCATAATTGTTGTTGAAAACTTGTGATATCATTGTCTTTAAGCATGTCTTAAACCATATAAGGACTTTTCAATTTACACACCATATTCTCTCCCTCACTTGGATAGCCAAGTGGTAGATCCATGTAAATTTCTTCAAAGAGATCACCATTCAAAAAGGAATTTTTATTGTCCAACCGAGTCAGTTTCCAATAGCAAGTAGAGGCTATGCTAAGAAGTACCCCGACAGAGGTTAACTTTGCCACAGGAAAGAATATATCTATGAAGTCAAGGCCAGGTTGTTGAGTGTACCCCTTGGCAACCAATCTAGCTTTGTCTTTGTCTAAAGAGCCGTCAATATTGAATTTGTTTTGTAGATCCAGCTACATCTAGTGGTTTTCTTGCCAGGTGGGAGTGCTTGAACTCTCCAAGTGTGATTAGCCTCAAGAGCTACTATTTCTTTAGCGATTTCCTTACACCACTCAGGTATAGTAGCTGCTTGATGATAAAATTGTGATTCATAGATGGATGAGACATTCAAGACATAATCTTTGTAAGGATTTGAAAGCTTGTCATATGTAAGGGAGTGAGTGAGAGGATATTGAGTATGACATACATAATCTTGTAAGCTCTTAGGAGGTCTATGTGTGTTACTCGACCTTCTAAGATTTGTCACAACAGGCACATTTTGGGATGAAACTGGTGCAGGAAAATCATATTCAATATTATTTTCTATATGCATGATGTTTGGCTCATATTCATTTGAATCATGATTTTAGATTAGACATGGCAAGATTAATTTGTGTAAAGGGTTAACATGTTCACTATTTTCAGGTACAGAATGAAAGGAAAAGTGTCTTCATGGAAAACAATGTCCCTAGACACATGGAAAGTTTTGGATACTAGGTCATATACTTTGAAACCTTTGTAACCAACAGGATAGCCTAAGAAAACACATGGAATGGACCTTGGTATGAACTTGTTTCTATGTTGTGGTAAGGTGGAAATATAGCATAAGCAACCAAAAACTTTGAACTCAGAGTAATTTGGCAGTTTTTCATACAAAAGTTCAAAAGATGACTTACCCTTTAGAACTATTAAAGGTGTTATATTTATAATGAAAGCACCTGTGGTTATGCTATACCCCCAGAACCCGATGGGCAATTTAGCATGAAACATTGAGAATCTTGCCATATTTAACAAGTCTTGATGTTTCATCTCCACCGCTGAATTTTTTCAGGTCTGTAAGGATAGACATATTGATGGATTGTTCCTTGTTCTTGAAGAAACTTAGTCAGGTCAAGTTCTTTTGCATTGTCAGATCTTAAGACTTTATTGACTTTACCAAATTAAGTCTTAATTAAGGCAAAAAAAACTGTTGAATCTTGATAGAGGCATCAGATTTATTGGATAGCAAATAAATCCAAGTAAATCTGCTGAAATCATCAATAATTGTTAGAAAATGAACTTTGCCATCATAAGTAGTTTTTCCATAAGGGCCTCATAAATCACAATGTGTAAGATCAAAACTTTGAGCAGAAAAATGATTATTGGAATTAGAAGGTAGCCTTTTGAGTTTGGCTAAAGTGCATATGGTACATTTATTTGAATTAAAATCAGAAGGTACAACAAAAGGAATCTTATGACTAACACTCTTTAACATGGAATCAGACAAGTGTCCTTGTCTATGATGCCATAGTTTGGCATTCTGAAAAGAAGAAACTTAATTACAGGCATTATCAAAACTAGCTATTTGTCTGACATCATCAACTTTAAAGATGTATAAACCTGAATTGAGATCACCCTTGCCAATCATCTTGGATTGTTTGGTGTCCTGGATAGGAAAATGATGAGAATTAAAAATCAACTTGAGATGAGGATTAAGGAGTAGTTTTCCTACTGAGAAGAGGTTCACATGAAAGGTGGAAATATACAAGACATCTTGAAAAACTAATGTGTCATTTTTTTGACTCAACTAATGTGTCATTTAGAACAATGTTACCTATGACTTCAACAGGTATATGATTTCCATTAGGAAGTGTTACAAACTTGTTAAGTAAAGGTTTGGAAGAATCAAACAAAGAAATATCACAACATATGTGAGAGGTAGCACTTGAGTCCACTATCCAAGGTTTTGAACAAAATGATTTATGAGAGTCAATAGTGAAAAAACTCATACCTATGGTTGAATTAATATAAGCATTTATCTTAGAAGCTCCATCTTTGGACATTTGAGCTTGTAAGAATTTGATTAGCTGTTGTTAACTTTATGAAGTCATATCAGAAAAAGATTCAGTGTCTACATTGCCATGATCATTCACATTGTTACTTTGGTTTGATGCCTTGAAGCTCTTAGGTTTCTTGTACCCTTGAGGGTATCCATGAAGCTTGAAACACTTATCCTTTAGGTGACCAACAATGCCACAATGAGCATAAGTTGACTTATCTTTCTTGAAGTCCTTAAAGTTGTTAGCTTGAACAACACAAACAATGGGAGTTTTAGTAGGATTCAAAGTAGCTATAACTTTTCTTTGTTTCTCATCTTGAATGATCATAGACAACACAACATTGATAAAAGGTAAAGGGTCCATGAGAAGAATTTTATCACATCCTGATTGAAAGATTCATTTAGTCCCGTAAAAAACATGAGAATGTGCTCATTCTGAAGGTGATCCACGATAGGTTAAACTCCACCACAATTGCATGTGTGGACAGGTTGATACTCTCCCAATTCCTCTCATAAGGACTTGAATTGTGTGTAGTAAGTACTGACATTGGATGAACCTTGCATACAACTGAGAAGATTCTTTTTAACTGAAAAATTCGAGGACTATTTTTCTTTTGAAAACGATCTTGAAGCTTGATCGTGAAGGCTGGATCAGATCCTGTAGAATCAGGCCGCCAAGTGCGTCAGGGATGCTGGTCGTATGGAGAGGAGGAGGGGGTGTACCTGCAAGGCACTCCAACGCTCAAGTAAGTAAAGGTCAGAGAAAAAGGGGCAAGTACAAAGAGTGAATTCTTAGGGTGAATCTTGGATACCTGACCCTCTCAAGCGAGAGGGTTTATATAGAGCCCCCAGCGCGTGGCCAACGGTCCTATTTTCGGGGCGAAATAACCGTTTTCCCCCAAAGGATAGGTAACTGCCCAAACTAGCCGTTAGGCCGGGCAGGGTGCTCGAAACTAGCCGTTATGTCGGGCATAAATGCAGTTTCGGGCACCTGTCCTTTGCTGTTCGGGCAGTGAGGAAGCCGTGCATAACAGACAGTAATTCTGGGGAGGAACTTTGCGTTCCTTGCCCGGTTGGAGGGGCAGAAAGGTCACTTTTGCCCCTCTGTGGATTGGACTTAGGCAATTTGGGCCGCTCTGGAGTAGAAGCGGATTGGGCAAATTCTAGCCATTGGTCCAGTCCAGAACAGGAGCCCCCCAAGTCGTTGCTCCCGAGCATGAGAGTGATGACTTAAGGACTGCTCGTTGCTCCAGGGAGCTAGCATAGAGTCGTCGTTTGTCGGCGAGGAAAGTTGTCTCGACGTGCTCGTGGCTCTCTGTGTCCGTGATATTCGTGGTCGTGACCTTATTGCCCGGTATTCGGGGAGATTAAGCGTCAGACAGAATTGGAAACGTTGGGTTGCCACGTGTGCCTCGAGCCCCGTGTAGTAGTTAATAGGTAATGATGGCTAGTGGGTAGTCATTATCTCAGTATAAAAGGGGGAAGATTGTCCCATTTTGTACTTTTTCTTTCTGATTTCTCTTCACCTCTTCTGCGTTCTTGCCCGTCATCGTCTTCAGGCTTTCCGACCACCGTCACCAGCTTCGAGCAGCTTCTACTCTCTTCCAAAATCAAGTAAGTTTTCTGATCTGTGGCTTGTTTTACTTCCTTTTGTTGTTAGTGGTAGATTGTATGCGGTTAGGGTTAGCTTTAGGTGATAAAATAGGTGGATTTCTGGCGACTGTTGGTGGTGGACGGTGGTTGCGCCATTTTTTCGCCTTCAGCACTTTGCCGGAGTATGTAGTACGTTTAGCGAGGAGGGTGGTCCACGGCGTGGTTGCGGTAGTTGTGCATGCGTGACCACCGTGTTTGTTCATCTTCTGATAGAACGATGAGTTTTCCGGTAGATCGTTCCCAGATTCCGGTGAAGCTTTGCGATTTCCGGCGAAGCTTCGACCGAAAACTGGGCGTGAGCGCGGGCAAGCTCCTCGTTCTGAGTTGAGAGTTCCGTGCATATCCTCGCGGGGAGGTTTTTGCTTTGATGTTAGGGCTTAGGTCGGGGACGCTGTCCCCAGCCCTTCGCGCGCCCTTTCACTTTACTTAGCAGTGGAAGGGTGGATTTGATTTGATGTCGAATTCACTGTCTTCTCTGCTTTTCAGGTGATCGTAATGGCGACGAGACCAGACAGAGAGGTCATTCTAGACACGTCCGAGGAGGAAACTGGCTCCGAGGAAAATAGTAGCTCGACGGCTTCGAGCTTTGCGGCTTCGAGCTCGGCGGCCTCAAGTTCGTCCAGTAATGCCGGGGAGGAAGAAGAGGTTCGGGATGATATGGAGGAGGATGACATCGAAGGGTTCTCCGCAGAGGAGTGGGAGGTGGCCGAACCTTCCGAGCATATTTCTACGTTCGTAAAGTCTTTGGCGGACGTCTTTACGGAGGTAGGACCAGAGGGGGAGTGGAAGGTGCACTTCCCTACTTTGAACGAGCGGGTCTGCTCGGATTTCGGGGACCGCTTTACGATGTACGAGTATGCCTTCAAAGAGCTGGGACTGAGGCTGCCTTTCACTGATTTCCAGCGGTCGGTGTTCGAGCATTTGAAGTTGGCGCCCTCTCAACTTCACCCTAATTCGCTGGCCTTCATCCGGGCTTTTGAATTGGTGTGCGAGTATCTCTCTCTGGGGACTACTCTCCCTCTGTTCTTCGCTGTCTTCCATCTTCAAAGGCAGCTGACGGGGAAGAAGTACGGATGGGTTTCTTTGAAGCAGCCCAAAAAACTATTTAAGCCGTTCTCGGAGTCGATCCGGACTTTCAAGGAGCAGTACTTCGTCGTTGAACTCGTTTCTGAGGTGGCCCAGGACAGCACATACGTCTGGGAAATCGAGGTTGACGAGGATGGAAATGAGCTTCTCAACGAGGAGGGGAAATATATTGGGCAGAGGCTCTACAGGTTCCCCATCCGCTGGGCACCCGACCATTTCTCTAAGAAGCCCAGCGCTTATGTCTTTCAGCCGAGCGATCTGCGCGGGCATGACGCTGTGGCGTACGAGATTCTGGTGAACTGGGTCAACTCCTTCAGTCTTGCAAGCTGCTGGACGAGCAAGGGTAACCCTATCTTCGAGGAGGATGGGAGCCAGAGAGTTGAGCGCAGATTCGTCAGTGTTAAGGCACTGCTGGAGTGCAAGACTCCCGCGGACGCTGAGAAGCTGCTCGGTAGTCTTGGTTATTTAGATTTTGTTTGTGTTATCTCTTTTCCACGTAGCTAACGCGCTCGTTTTTTTCTTTATGTGCGCAGGTGAGATGCCTCAGGCTCGCGATCGCATGGTGAGGAATGCTATGGCGAGGAATAAAGCTGGAGCGGCTCCTCCTAAATCTCGGCCTGCTGGTGCCCGTGCTCCTCCCCTTGTTCAAACTGCCGCGGGGACCTCTTCTTCTCCCTCTCCTGCTCCACGGGGATCTCCACTGCCTTTGACCGGGCGGACGAAGCGGCCAAGGACATTAGATGATGTGGACCTTACCCGTGTGCCGGAGAAAGGGAAGTTTGAGTTACCTCCGTGCATCCTTGATAGGAGGTTCTTTGAAGGTAACTCTTTGGTCGTCCCTCGGGCGGAATCCCTTTGCTTGGAAGGCATGGATCGCCCGAGCAAGAGGGCGCTGGTGGCCCAAGATGCTTCTGCCCTGGTCAGGATGTTGGAGATGGCTGCTGTCTACGCCGAAGGGGACTCTACACTTGAGTCCGAACTCAATGCTGCCCGGGCTTCTGAGGCGGCCCTCAAGGAGGAAGTTAAGAGTGCCCGTGAGGCTCGGAAGAAGGCCGAAGAGGAGACGGCCAGGTTGAAAGAGGATGTCTCCAAGCTGGCGGCGGAGAAAAAGGCTGTCGAGGAGCTGAACAAAGAGTTGATGGCGGCCAGCGCCCCGGGTGCCGACGAACCGGATGATATAAAAGAGTTGAAGACTAGGTCTGAGCTGGTTGCCCCCATCCTGCTGGCCGAAGATGACGGTATCGCCGTGGCAGAGGAGTTTTTTCAAAGCGCCGTGGCTCAATTGCGGGTGGTGAACCCTGGGCTTGAGGTCTCTGCCGAGGGTACTCACTATCTTGCGCGCGTTGAGGATGGTCGCATCGTCTTGCCCGCATGCCTTGTTCTAGATACCCCCGAGGTTCAGCCTGAGGACCAGCCCGAGGAGGACCAGAGACCTGAGCCAGTGTCAACCGAGCATGCGGATGAATGAGGAGTGTTGTTATTTTGATGTTGTTGTATCTTGTCCGGCCTGCGCGCCGTTGAATTATTTGTAATTTTATTTTTGGGGGCTTGGCCCCGTTTTATGTAATAGTGCACAATCGTGGCCCTTGTGGCCACCTGTTATGCTAATTATATTTCTGGCTTCTCCGCGTGCATGATTTTACTTGCGTTTATTTTTGCTAAGTGTTGTATGCATGCTTGCTGTGAACGCATGTCTGCCCGTGTTTGGGAGCTTTTGACTTATGCGAATATTTATGGGGGATTGCTCGTTGTAGATGTGTTCGACAGTGTGGGGAACTGGTCGAACAGCCGGGGAATATCCTGGTTGGGGAGCGGAGCTCAGGTCGCGTTTGAGGCCTGAGTTCGCGGCGTGAACGTCCCATCGCGAGCTGGGGTTCTGCCAATCATGGTACTTTGACGACGGCGGGGCTCAATCGAGGATCGTTGTCGAGCAACTACCCAACTTGTTACTGAGCGGGGTTGTGCTTTAATCGTATGCGACGCTTGTACCTAGACGCGCATAGTGGTCGGCAGTTGACGTTCGTCGTTGCGACGAGTCGAACTGAGGATTTAGCTGTAGTATTGTTTTAGGTTTTCGGCGTTCCATGGTCGAGCGAGTTCCTCCCCAGTGGGATGTTCTAGGTAGTAGGCCCCATTTTTCGTTTTTGCTCGGATGCGATAGGGCCCCTCCCAATTGGCTGCTAGCTTGCCTTCGCGAGAGTCTTTGTGGTTTCTTCTTAGGACAAGGCTTCCCATGTCGAACTCTCGTCGTATCACTTTGGCGTTGTGCCTGATGGTGATCTTTTGTTTTAGTGAGGCCTCGCGGAGAGCTACCCCGACTCTGATTTCCTCGACGAGGTCGAGCTCTTCCCTTAAAGATTCGTCATTCATCTCTTCGTCTAGGGGCGACTCTGTCCGCCTAGAGGGCACGTGAACTTCGGCGGGAATTACAGCCTCGGTTCTGTATGCTAAACGAAAGTGTTTCCCCGGTCGTTGAATGGGGAGTTGTACGGTAAGCCCAGAGCACGCTGTGTAGCTCCTCGACCCACGCCTTCTTCGTTTCGTCTAGCCTTCGCTTGAGGCCTCGAAGGATGACTCGGTTAGCTGCCTCAGCCTGCCCGTTTGTTTGGGGGTGTTCGACGGATGCGAAGTGTTGCTTCGTGCCCAGTTGGGCGACGAAGTCCTGAAACTTCCTGTCCGTGAACTGCGTCCCATTGTCCGTTACTATCGCTTGGAGAATACCGAAACGTGCAAGGATGTTTCGTTTGTAGAAACGCAGGATGTTGAGGGCAGTTATTTTGGCTAGAGGTTCTGCTTCTATCCACTTTGTGAAATAATCCACACCCATTATGAGGTACTTGTTCTGACTTGATCCTACCACGAAATGTCCTAGGATGTCCAGGCCCCACCAGGCGAATGGCCACGGGGAAGACATAGTCTTGATCTCGTTAGGCGGGGCTAGGTGCATGTCCCCGTGCCGTTGGCATTTATCGCACTTCTTTACATGCTCTTTTGCGTCGTTTTGCATAGTCGGCCAGTAGTATCCTGCTCGGAGAGCTTTTCTAGCGAGGGACCTCCTGCCGAGATGTTGGGCGTTGATTCCTTCGTGGATTTCGCGCAGGATGTGTGCGACCATTTCCTCCTCGACACATTTGAGCAGCGGGATGGAGAATCCCCGTCTGTAGAGTTTACATTCGACCAATACGTACGAGCAGGCTCTTCGCCTGATTGTCCTGGCTTCTTTTGGGTCAGAGGGGAGTTCGTCCTTGTCGAGGTATTTGTAGACGGGGGTCATCCAGCAGTTGTGGTCGCCGATCATCTGTACGTCGAAAGTCAGTGAGGCCTTCTCGATACTGGGTCGAGGAAGTACCTCCTGTATGACGGACTTGTTTCCGCCTTTCTTCTTCGTGCTGGCCAGTTTAGACAGCACGTCCGCTCGTACGTTATGTTCGCGGGGAACATGTTTCACTTCTACTGTTGTGAACTTTGCCATTTCCTTCTTTACCAGGGCCAGGTATTCGGTCAGGTTGTTGTTTTTGGCTTGGTATTCACCTCGGACCTGGAGGGCCACGAGTTGTGAATCCGTGCAAATGACGACTTCTTCTGCTCCGAGGTCCTCGACAAGGCGTAGCCCAGCGAGAAAGGCTTCGTATTCAACTTGGTTATTGGAAGTTGGGAAAGACAGTGTGAGTGACACCTCAACGATGGTCCCTTCGTTGCTCTCCAGTATAATGCCCGCGCCGCTACCTGCCGAGCTTGAGGCACCGTCGACGAAGATGGTCCACTTACGTGTCTCGCTCGTCGGGGGGGGGGGGGGGGGCGAATGTCATCTCCGGACGAAATCGGCCAGAGCTTGGGCCTTAAGGGCTTTTCTGCCTTCGTACCGGATGTCAAATTTGGACAGTTCTAGCGACCATTTAAGCATTCGTCCGACCATATCTGGTCATCCAAGCAGCTACTTTATGGGTTGATCTGTTCGAACCACGATCGTGTGGGCCAGGAAGTAGTGCCTTAATCTCCTGGCAGCGTTGATGAGGGCCAATGCCACCTTCTCTATCTGCTGGTATCGTAACTCTGGTCCTTGTAGCGCCTTGCTCGTGAAATATATGGGCTTCTGCCCGTCAGGTGTCTCGTGGATGAGAGCGGCGCTCACTGCTTCGGCTGCTACGGCCATGTATAGGTATAGCGTTTCACCATTGTCTGGGCGAGAGAGAACCGGTGGCTCTGAGAGTGCTCGTTTTAGATGGAGAAGGGCCTTGTCGCACTCCTCGGTCCATTCGAATGCGGCCTCTTTGCGGAGGAGCTTGAAGAATGGTAGGGCGTGCTGGGCGGACTTGGCCACGAAACGAGATAGTGATGCGAGCATCCCGTTGAGGGACTGGATGGATTTTTTGGATTTGGGCGTAGGAAACTCGGAGAATGCCCGACATTTGTCGGGATTGGCTTCGATTCCTCGTTCCGTTAAGTAGAAGCCGAAGAATTTGCCTGCCCGGACACCGAACGTGCACTTCTCCGGATTAAAACGCATTTTGTATTTCCTGGCCTGTTCGAAGACCTTTCGCAAGTGGGCGGTATGATCGGTTTCCTCGTGGGACTTTACGATCATGTCGTCCATGTATACTTCGAGCATGTCGCCTATTTCTCCCCGAAATACTTTATTCATCATTCGTTGGTATGCTGCTCCGGAGTTCTTCAGGCCGAAGGGCATTACGTTGTAGTAATAATTCCCTGATTCGGTCATGAAGGCCGTATATTTTTTGTCGGTCATTGCCATTGGGATTTGATTGTAGCCCGAGTAGGCGTCCATGAACGATAAAAGTTTAAAACCAGCGGAATTATCAACAAGTTTATCAATATTGGGGAGGGGGTAGGCATCCTTCGGGCATGCCTTATTGAGATCGGTATAATCAACGCACATACGCCATCTTCCATTAGATTTTTTGACCAATACAACGTTGGACAGCCAAGTGGTGTACTTGGCTTCCGAAATAAATTTGGCCTCGAGGAGGTCCTTTACAGCTTTTTCAGCAGCCTCCGTTTTCTCCGGAGACTGCTTTCTCCTACGTTGTGCTACGACCTTAATGGTCGGGTCAATGGTCAGCTGGTGACATGCAGTGGACGGGTCTAAACCGGGCATCTCTGCGGCGCTCCAAGCGAAGAGGTCGGCATTCTCCCTGAGGCATGCTTTGAGGTGTTTCCTCGCGATGTCAGGTAGGTCTGCTCCGATCTTCACTCCCCGTTGGGGGTCTTCGCCGAACAGAACTAGCTCGAAGTTGCCATCCGGGATCGGGCGCATCGGGTAGGAGCTGCTGCTGGGTGCTGTAGATGGGCCGGCTGAAGCTGCTCGTTCCTCCTGTTGGTCATCGGGGAAGCGACTATCGAGATCGATAGATTCGACCTGGGGCAGAGGCTTGGCTTCTTCAGAGCTGCTTGGCAGTGCTGGCTTGCTCGACACCTTTGGCTTGGGCGCAATGGCGTTGAGCCCCTTTGTAGCTGCTTCGAAACACCGTCGGGCAGCTTCTATATCACCGTGGAGGGTGGCGACCATCCCTTTTGAAGTGTAATACTTCATCTTCAGGTGGACAGTTGAGGGCACTGCTACCAACTCGGCCAGAGTTGGCCTTCCGAAAATGCATTGGTAAAGCGACGGGCAGTTGATTACCAGAAACTGCACCTTGATGGATTTGGCCGTCTCAACTGCGCCGAATGTCACGATCAGCTCCACGTAGCCCTACGGCTTGCTGACGGATCCGTTGAATCCCTGCAAGTCGGATCCCACGTAGGGAGTAACGTGAGATTCGTCCAGCTGAAGTGTTGAGAACAGCTGGGAGTATATGATGTCGACCGAGCTGCCCTGGTCGACAAGTATTCTGCGAACGTCGAAGTTCGCCATCTGGGCTCTGACGAGCAGAGGTATGCTGGAGTTTGGGGACCCGCCGAGGAGTTCCTCCTTGTAAAAGGAGATTGGGACGGAGCCCTTCTGGGCCTGATCAAGCGTCGTCACTTTGTTGGAGCTGGTGTTGATCAGGTGGTCGAACTTCCGTTTCACGGAGCCCACAGTGACTTTGTTGAATCCCCCGCCCGAAATGACCATGGCGGAAGGAAAAGTCTCCCACGGGCTATGGGCCGCGAAATAAGCAGGGACGTTGAGCCCGTCTGGGACGTAGAAGTCCTCTGGCCGCGATATGGACATTGCCACCTGTACGTTGGTGTCATCCGAGGAGGGTATTTCTTCCTCGACCTTCTTGGACTCCTGGGCGTCTTGCCGAGGAGTGTCCTTCTTCTTTGCGAACTGTTTCAGGTGCTCGTCCCTGATCAGTATCTCTATGGCATCCTTCAGATGGATGCAGTCCTCCGTAGTATGGTCGTGACTTTTGTGGAAGTGGCAGTACTTCGACTTATCCAAGTTTGGTCTGTTCGGCAGCTGTTTGGGGAAACGGACCCCGACTTGTTTGAACTCCGAATCGGCACATTCGGTCAAAATCTTCTCCCTGGAAACGGTCAGGGGGGTGTAATCATGGAAACGCCCGGAGGGCCCTTTGCTGTCACGGGAGTCGCGGGGACGGTCCTCGTGTCTTCGTTCACCCCGACGAGATGTCGAGGCTTCTTCTCCTTTGGCGGCCCGGGCGTTCTCCTGGCGGCGAGACGCTCGGACGTTGCAGGCCGCAATCTTCTCCTCGTACTGGATGTGAGATTGGGCTTTGAGGAAGAGAGCGTCTAAATTCCTCGGTGGGGTGAGGCCGATGGCTTTAGCGAAGTCGGAGTCCGGGAGGACCCCTTGTTCGAGCAGGAACTTCTTCATTTTATCTGTCGTCGGGACCTGCACCGCTTCCTTGTTGAACCTCTCGATGTATGCTCGGAGAGGTTCGTCCTTCCTCTGGATTATGGCTCCGAGGGAGGCCTCAGTTTTGGGGTGGCGGCGAGATGCTGTGAAGTGCCGCGAGAACATCCTGCCGAGCTGTTTCCACGAGGTAATGGACTCCTCGGGCAGTTGTTTATACCATGTCATTGCTCCTTTCCGAAGCGTGGTTGGGAACAGTCTGCATTTGATGGCGCCCCGTACGCCGCGGTAGTCTAAGAGGGCATCGATATTCTCGATGTGCTCGTCTGGGTCAGTGGTCCCGTCGTACATGCCAAGTAATGGGGGTTTCTCCAAGCCTTTTGGGAAGCGGGTGGCCAGGATCTCCTGGGACAATGGGCCGCGAGGCTCGTCGTCGTCACTGGAACTGGTGTATGATGGTGACCGGACGGGCTGCTCGCGTCGGCGGTTCCTTCGTGGAGAAGGTGAGCGGTTCCTTCGAGGAGAAGGTGAGCAATTCCTTCGCGGGGAAGGTGAGCGTGTCCGTCCTTTGGACTTGATTGGAGATTCCTCGTTCCTTCGAGTCCTTTTGTGGTCATGAGCGTGCTGGTCACGCGGGGAGATCTGGTCGCGCTTTCGGGCTACGCGAGGATCGTGCTCTTGGCGCAGTCTTCGGTCGATTTCTCTCCATGGCTGCGGGCTTCTAGATCGTCGCTGGTTCTTCCGCGTAGGAGGGGATCTTGGACGGCGAGACTCTTCCAGTGCCCCGATCCTCTCGTTTTGCTGCAGGATCAGGGTGTTGGTTTTGTTGAGGGCCTCCAAGAGGGCTACCACGGCCGGGTCGGCGCTAGGCGGAACAGGAACGGGCTGGAGGTCGAGAGACGGTTGATCGTTGTGGCGATCAGCAGGAGTTGGGGGAAGGGGAAGCGGGGGCTCTATCCCTCAGGAAACGGGCATCTCGGAGGAGAGATGATTGGCCGTCAACGTCAGATTTATTGACGGGAAGGATGGTGGAGTGAAGAGCATCCTGGGTGCGATCTTGGGAGGCCATGATCGTGATGACGTTCGAAAGTTGCTTTGATCTTCGGTTAAAGAAAGAAGGGGAGAACAAAGATTCCCACAGACGGCGCCACTGATCGTGAAGGCTGGATCAGATCCTGTAGAATCAGGCCGCCAAGTGCGTCAGGGATGCTGGTCGTATGGAGAGGAGGAGGGGGTGTACCTGCAAGGCACTCCGACGCTCAAGTAAGTAAAGGTCAGAGAAAAAGGGGCAAGTACAAAGAGTGAATTCTTAGGGTGAATCTTGGATACTTGACCCTCTCAAGCGAGAGGGTTTATATAGAGCCCCCAGCGCGTGGCCAACGGTCCTATTTTTGGGGTGAAATAACCGTTTTCCCCAAAGAATAGGTAACTGCCCAAACTAGCCGTTAGGCCGGGCAGGGTGCTCGAAACTAGCCGTTATGTCGGGTATAAATGCAGTTCCGGGCACCTGTCCTTTGCTGGTCGGGCAGTGAGGAAGCCGTGCATAACGGACAGTAATTCCGGGGAGGAACTTTGCGTTCCTTTCCCGGTTAGAGGGGCAGAAAGGTCACTTTTGCCCCTCTGTGGATTGGACTTAGGCAATTTGGGCTGCTCTGGAGTAGAAGCGGATTGGGCCAATTCTAGCCATTGGTCCAGTCCAGAGCCGTCAATATTGAATTTGTTTTGTAGATCCAGCTACATCTAGTGGTTTTCTTGCCAGGTGGGAGTGCTTGAACTCTCCAAGTGTGATTAGCCTCAAGAGCTACTATTTCTTCAGCGATTTCCTTACACCACTCAGGTATAGTAGCTACTTGATGATAAAATTGTGATTCATAGATGGATGAGACATTCAAGACATAATCTTTGTAAGGATTTGAAAGCTTGTCATATGTAAGGGGGTGAGTGAGAGGATATTGAGTATGACATACATAATCTTGTAAGCTCTTAGGAGGTCTATGTGTGTTACTCGACCTTCTAAGATTTGTCACAACAGGCACATTTTGGGATGGAACTGGTGCAGGAAAATCATATTCAATATTATTTTCTATATGCATGATGTTTGGCTCATATTCATTTGAATCATGATTTTAGATTAGACATGGCAAGATTAATTTGTGTAAAGGGTTAACATGTTCACTATTTTCAGGTACAGAATGAAAGGAAAAGTGTCCTCATGGAAAACAATGTCCCTAGACACATGGAAAGTTTTGGATACTAGGTCATGTACTTTGAAACCTTTGTAACCAACAGGATAGCCTAAGAAAACACATGGAATGGACCTTGGTATGAACTTGTTTCTATGTTGTGGTAAGGTGGAAATATAGCATAAGCAACCAAAAACTTTGAACTCAGAGTAATTTGGCAGTTTTTCATACAAAAGTTCAAAAGATGACTTACCCTTTAGAACTATTAAAGGTGTTATATTTATAATGAAAGCACCTGTGGTTATGCTATACCCCCAGAACCCGATGGGCAATTTAGCATGAAACATTGAGAATCTTGCCATATTTAACAAGTCCTGATGTTTCATCTCCACCGCTGAATTTTTTCAGGTCTGTAAGGATAGACATATTGATGGATTGTTCCTTGTTCTTGAAGAAACTTAGTCAGGTCAAGCTCTTTTGCATTGTCAGATCTTAAGACTTTATTGACTTTACCAAATTAAGTCTTAATTAAGGCAAAAAAAAACGGTTGAATCTTGATAGAGGCATCAGATTTATTGGATAGCAAATAAATCCAAGTAAATCTACTGAAATCATCAATAATTGTTAGAAAATGAACTTTGCCATCATAAGTAGTTTTCCCATAAGGGCCTCATAAATCACAATGTATAAGATCAAAACTTTGAGCAGAAAAATGATTATTGGAATTAAAAGGTAGCCTTTTGAGTTTGGCTAAAGAGCATATGGTACATTTATTTGAATTAAAATCAGAAGGTACAACAAAAGGAATCTTATGACTAACACTCTTTAACATGGAATCAGACAAATGTCCTTGTCTATGATGCCATAGTTTGGCATTCTGAAAAGAAGAAACTTAATTACAGGCATTATCAAAACTAGCTATTTGTCTGACATCATCAACGTTAAAGATGTATAAACCTGAATTGAGATCACCCTTGCCAATCATCTTCGATTGTTTGGTGTCCTGGATAGGAAAATGATGAGAATTAAAAATCAACTTGAGATGAGGATTAAGGAATAGTTTTCCTACTGAGAAGAGGTTCACATGAAAGGTGGAAATATACAAGACATCTTGAAAAACTAATGTGTCATTTTTTTGACTCAACTGATGTGTCATTTAGAACAATGTTACCTATGACTTCAACAGGTATATGATTTCCATTAGGAAGTGTTACAAACTTGTTAAGTAAAGGTTTAGAAGAATCAAACAAAGAAATATCACAACATATGTGAGAGGTAGCACTTGAGTCCACTATCCAAGGTTTTGAACAAAATGATTTATGAGAGCCAATAGTGAAAAAACTCATACCTATGGTTGAATTAATATAAGCATTTATCTTAGAAGCTCCATCTTTGGACATTTGAGCTTGCAAGAATTTGATTAGCTGTTGTTAACTTTATGAAGTCATATCAGAAAAAGATTCAGTGTCTGCATTGCCATGATCATTCACATTGTTACTTTGGTTTGATGCCTTGAAGCTCTTAGGTTTCTTGTACCCTTGAGGGTATCCATGAAGCTTGAAACACTTATCCTTTAGGTGACCAACAATGCCACAATGAGCATAAGTTGACTTATCTTTCTTGAAGTCCTTTGAGTTGTTAACTTGAACAACACAAACAATGGGAGTTTTAGTAGGATTCAAAGTAGCTATAACTTTTCTTTGTTTCTCATCTTGAATGATCATAGACAACACAACATTGATAGAAGGTAAAGGGTCCATGAGAAGAATTTTATCACATACCTGATTGAAAGATTCATTTAGTCCCGTAAAAAACATGAGAATGTGCTCATTTTGAAGGTGATCCACGATAGGTTAAACTCCACCACAATTGCATGTGTGGACAGGTTGATACTCTCCCAATTCCTCCCATAAGGACTTGAATTGTGTGCAGTAAGTACTGACATTGGATGAACCTTGCATACAACTGAGAAGATTCTTTTTAACTGAAAAATTCGAGGACTATTTTTCTTTTGAAAACGATCTTGAAGCTCCTTCCAAATTTATGTAGCATTTGCAACATAAATGACACTAGCAGAAATCTCTTTGGACAATGAGTTTAAAAGCCAAGATGAAACTGTGTTGCTGTTGCGCATCCAAGAACGATATTGACGCAAGTTTTCTTCTAGTTTTGGTAGCGTGCCATCCACGAAACTTGAAGAGTGGAAAAATACAGGGTGCTGCAAGCAGTTTTGTTGGATCAAAGAAACCTTCCCCTAACTTTCAAAAGAAAAAGGAGGGAGAAACTAATGCAATAACGACTGCTAAGGGGAAGGACAAAGCATATCATCCTTCTCTAGTACCATATTATCAAGTTACGACTGTTATGCCTAACCAATATCAACAACAAGCATACCCCATGCCTCAAATTCAACAACCCTTGATGATACAACAATAGTAGCCAAGCCAGTATCAGCAGCAATACTCGCCGCAACAATAGAATCATATGCACAGCCTAATCAACAGATTCCAAGGAATCCTGGATGAAAGTTCTTCAGTTTCGATCCACTACCCATGCCTTATAGTCAGATACTGCCGTACATGATCAAAAATGCATTGGTTAAGCCAAAACAACTTAAACCTATTCCCCTACCTTACCCATCCGGTTATGATGAAAATACCAGGTGTGATTACCATGCTGTATCACCTAGACTTATGGTGGAGAACTGCAGTTCCCTTAAATACAAGGTTCAAGAGCTAATAGATTCCAAGATGATATTGTTCAAGCCAGATGGCCCAAATGTTAAAAACAACCCCATGCCAGCTCATGTCGGTCCACTTGTAAATGTTGTCTAAGAATCCGTGGATCATGAGCTAATCAAGAAAGTGGATGAAGTGAAAACTCTGTTGTTTATCATATTAGAACAATTTCTAAAATATGTGCTAATCCTAGAGCACTATGTCAATTGCGAGAATCATCTCTCTAAACTTGATGCTTGTGAAGCGTTAAAAACCTGTTTGCAAGAATTAATGAATAAAGGGACGGTCCAAGTCGGCCATATGACAAATGATGAGAACGTTTCTACTCTGGAGATTGTTTACCAGAGGAGAGAGATCCAAATACTGGTAAACCCGATACCCCCTTTAGTGATCTTTGTTCCGTCCCCCTTCTTATATGAGAGTATGAAGGTCGTACCATGGAAGTAAGATGCTACTGCATATGTACAAGGAGGTAATATGGAGAATAAATCGTTGGTGATAAGTGAGCCTGCAGTCACTAATATTGTTGGATCAGGAAGAATGACCCGTAGTGGTCGCGTGTTTAGCCCTACACAGGTAGGGGTGGGAATAGGCCAGGCCTACGACCTAGCCTACATAGGCTCAAGTCAGGCCAGGCTTTTTCTTAAATAGAAAAGGCCTAGGCTTTTTTATAAGCCTATTTAGCTAAAGAGGCTAGGCCACAGGCCGTAAGAAAAGCCTTTTAAGCCTATCAGGCTGGCCTATTTAAGAAAAAATCAATAAATTTATTATTATTATATTCTATTTTGTACTAAATTTGAATTAAAATACGAAATAAAACTTAGTTATCTTGAAGAACTTATATAAATAAGTTGAAAAAACATTATAAATAATGTCATAAGTTGTTCTCATAAGTTATCTTCAACAAATAGTATCACCAAACTTATGCTAATAAGAAAACTTGAACGAGACAATGAAAACAAACATTTAATCTCATTGATCTTTTAACTTGTTAGTCTATTTAACATTAGTTGAATTTTTTATTTACAGATGTTCAAATGAAGTAGGCTTTTAAATAGGCTAGTAGGCTAATCAGGCCTTGGAAAAGGCCAGACTTAGGCCTAAAAATAAGCCTATGATAGGCTACAGGCCAGGCTTAGGCTTTGAATTTTTTAGCAGGCCAGACTCAGGCTTGGCAAAGCCTAGCTCGGCCCAGCCTATTCCCACCCCTATACACAGGCACAAAATAAAGGTGACGAGACCTTACAAAATCCAAAGTAAAAGAACTCATTGGCTCTAATAAGGGGTAAAGCTCTCCTAAAAAGGCTGCTTCACAAGAGGAAGCCAAAGAATTTTTAAGGATGATCAAGAAGAGTGATTAAAACGTGATTGACGAACTGAACCACACCCCATCTAAAATTTCAATACTATCAATTCTATTTAGATCAGAAGCACACCGAGAGTCGTTGATGAAAGTCTTGGGAACAATCCATGTTACGAAAAACATCATAATCGACCAATTTGATGGGGTAGTGGCCAATATTACTGCAGGAAGATGTCTGGGTTTTAGTGACGATGAGCTACCAGTAGAGGGGCGAGCTCATAACAAATCTTTACCATTTTATCCAGAGTATTGGTAGACACAGGATCATCCCTGAACTTCATGCCTAAGAAAACTCTGATGAAGTTGGCTATAGAAGGAGTTTTATTGAAACCTATTGCGCTAGTGGTGAAAGCTTTTGATGGCTCTAGGAAAATAGTAATTCGAGAAGTGGATCTCTCGATACAGATTGGTCACTTTCTACATTACCTTCCAAGTTATGGATATTCATGCAGCTCCTTGGATTGGCACTGCTGTAGCACTCACCTCAACTCTCCACCAAAAGCTTAATTTCATCGTTAATAACAAGGTAATAGTTGTTAGTGGCGAGGAGGATATCTTGGTTAACCACTTATCTTTGTTCATATACATCGATGTGGAAGGAAAAACATTGGAGACCTCCTTCCAGGCTCTGGAAGTGGCCAGTGTTGGAATGGTTAACCCAATTGAAGACATTAAAAATCCAGTGACCTCAATGGCATCCTGGAAGGAAGTGAAGGCCATTAAAGAAAAAGGACACCCCGAGGGATGGGGTAAAGTGATGGAGTTACCTGAGAACAAAGACTAGTTTGGGCTGGGATACAAACCATATCTAGCTGAAAAGGAAATCAAAACTCCAAGGGACGATAAAGGAAAAATCCCCGATGTTAAGGAAACATTTACCAATGTGGGATACATTCACGGAAGTCAAGTTGCTATGATGGATAATGAAATCAGTGATGAAGAAATGACAAAACTTGTGTACCGTTGTGCTCCGGGTGAAGACCTCAACAATTGGAAAACCGTTGAAATTCTCAAAATCATTTCCTTTGAAAAGTAATTTACTGTTTTCTTTCAAATCCTTATGATCCACCCGAGGGATAAGGATAGATTTGTAGGGCACCCATTTTTTTTTAAAACTTTGGTTATCATGAATAAAAAAATACATTTCGCATTCAATTATGCTCTTTTTCGTTCATTTTTATTTTAAATGGCAATGTTTTATATACACCATTTATTTTCTCTTTTCTAAATAAAGTATAATCATAAAAACATGTAGATTCACCCCTAATTCCATTGATAACGACACTGGGATAGTCCCATATGACTTCGATTTTCCAATTAACCACGCAGAAGAGGATGGTGAGGAAGATTGCGAACTCCCAGAAGAGTTAGCCAGACTATTGAAGCAGGAGTCAAAGGTCATATAACCGCACCAAGAATCGATGGAGATTATCCACCTTGGAATTGAAGAGGATATAAAAAAGGTCATGATAGGCGCTTGGTCGTACCAGGATATGCCAATAATGGATAAAAATATTGCCATGCACAAGCTTCTGCTCAAAGAAGACTGCTCGTTGGTGAAACAGAAACTAAGAAGAACTAGACCTGACATGTCTCTCAAGATCAGGGAAGAAGTCATAAAACAGTTCGATGCATATTTCTTAGTCGTGGCGAAATACCCGCAATGGCTTGCCAACATCACGCTAATCTCGAAGAAGGATGGAAAAGTACGAATGCGTGTTGACTACCGATACTTAAATAAAGCAAACCCAAAGGAATATTTCCCTTTACCTCACATTGATGTATTGGTCTATAACACTGCTCAATTCTCGGTTTTCTCACTCATGGATGGATTCTCTAAATACAACCAGATCAAAATGGCCCCGAATGACATGGAGAAAACAACATTCATCACCCCTTGGGAAACCTTATGCTACAAGGTGATGCCTTTTAGATTAAAGAATGTTGGGACAACATATCAATGAGCAATGGTGACTCTATTTCATGACATGATTCATAAAGAGGTTGAGGTTTGTGTCGACGATATGAATACAAAATCCCAGACTGAGAAGGATCACATTGTTCATGTGCAAAAGTTGTTTGCCTGATTGAGAAAGTTCAAGCTGCGGCTAAGTCCCAACAAATGCGCTTTTGGGGGGTAAGATCTGGTAAACTATTAGGATTCATAGTGAGCTAGCGAGGAATCAAAATTGATCCCAACAAGGTCAGAGCCATACAAAGTATGCCAACACCCAACACAAAGAAAGAGGTTCATGGTATCTTAGGGAGATTAAACTATGTCGCTAGATTCATATCACACATGTCAGCCACCTGTGAACCAATTTTTAAGTTGTTGTGAAAAGATCAAGCCATCAAATAGAACGAAAATTGCCAAGGGTCATTCGAAAAGATAAAACAATACTTGCAAGAATCCCCGATCTTGATACCCATAGTTCCAGGAAGACCTCTCATCATGTACTTGATAGTGCTTGACAAATCAATGGGTTATGTGATGGAGAAGCGCGATGAAACAAGTAGAAAAGAGCACGCCTTCTACTACCGAAGCAAGAACTTTACTAATTGTGAAACCAGATACTCATTGCTCGAAAAAATATGTTGCGCACTTTCATGGGCTGCCTGACGCCTGAGGCAATACTTGTTGACTTACACCACGTGGTTAATATCAAAGATGGACCCCATAAAGTATATCTCTGACAAACCAGCTTTTACTAGAAGGATTGCATGTTAGCAAATGTTGTTAGCAAAATACGACATCTAATATGTCATGCAGAAAGCCATCAAAGGAAGCATATTGGTAGAGCATCTTGCCTACCAACCGGTAGAAGATTATCAGCCAATGAGATTTAATTTCCTGGAAAAGGATATCATGGTCATAAATGATGACGAAGGACCCTAACCAGGGGAGTGATGGAATTTTATGTTCGACAGTGTCTCTGACGCTTTAGGCCATGGTATTGAGGCAGTGTTGATGTCCCTAAAGAATTTTCACATACCCTTCACTGTAAGATTGTGCTTTAATTGCACCAACAATATCGTCGAATATGAAGTGTGCATCATGGGGATCGAAGCTACCATTGACTTGAGGATCAAGATCCTTAAGGTATATGGATATTCTGCACTGTTCATACACCAAGTAAAGGGCAACTAGGATACACGACATCCTAAACTGATTTCATATCGGGATCATGTATTAGAACTAATACCCCAGTTTAAGGAAATAACCTTCACCCATACCCCTCAGGAAGAAAATCAAATGGTAGATGATTTGGCTACTTTGGAATCCATGTATAAGGTGAATTGACCTAACCAAGAGCCAGCTATCATAATCGGGCATTTTGATCAACCTGAACATTGTCTATCAGCAGCAGAAGAATTTTATGACAAACCTTGGTTCTATGACATTAAATGCTACCTTGAAAAGCAAGAGTACCCAACGAATGCTTTGATTGGGGATAAGAAAACATTGAGAAGGTTGGGAACAAAGTTCTTCTTAAACGGGGATGTGATGTACAAGAGGAACTATGAAATGGCTCTGCTCATATGCATGGATAGACACGAAGCAGACATGCTCATCAAGGAAATCCATGAAGATTCCTTTGGGATCGATGCCAATGGGCATGCAATGGAAAAGAAGATCTTGAGGGGAGGTTACTATTGGTTGACCAAGGAAACTGTCTATTTTCATTAAACCAAGGCATGCCACAAGTGCAAGATCTACGCAGATAAGGTGCACGTGCCACCAACTCCTTGGAACATCCTGACAACACCATGGTCATTCTTTATATGGGGAATAGACATGATCAGGCTTATCGAGCAAAAGGCTCAAACGGACATCGATTCATCTTGGTTGCCATCGACTATTTCACCAAGTGGGTCAAATCTTTTTATTGCACAAACGTAACAAAGCAAGCGGTTGCCCACTTCATCAAGAAGGAGATAATTTGTCGTTATGGGATTCCCAACAAAATTATCAGGGATGATGGTTCAAATCTGAATAAAAAAATGATGAAGGAGTTATGAGAAAGTTTCAAAATCAAGCACCATAACTCATTACCTTATCGGACCAAGGTGAACGGAGTCGTTGAAGCAGCAAAACAAAATATCAAGAAGATCATACAAAAAATGGTGAAAACTTACAAGGTTTGGCACAAAATGATTCCTTTCACTTTGTACGGCTATCAGACATCAGTCAACATGTCAACAAGGGAAACCCCATTCTCTCTAGTATATGGCATGGAAGTAGTACTTCCTGTTGAAGTTGAAATCCCCTTATTAAGAGTCCTCATGGAGACCGAGCTTGAAGAAGTTGAATGGGTCCAAACAAGGTTCGACCTATTGAACGTCATAGAGGAAAATCGTATGATAGCACTATGCCATGGTCATCTGTACCTAAAGCGACTCAAGAAGGAATTTGACAAGAAGGTTCGTCTTTGAGAGTTCAAGGAAGGTGACTTAATGCAAAAGAATACACTGCATATTCATAAGGATTCACATGGAAAGTGGACGCCAAACTATGAAAGCCCATATGTTGTGAAGAAAGACTTTTTGGGAGGAGCCCTAATTCTCACAATTTTGGATGCCGAAGAATTTCCACTTCTGGTGAATTTGATTGCAGTAAAAAAAAACTTTGCCTAAAAAAGAGGAGAACAACGCCCGTTAAGTCAAAAAACCGATAGGGCGATTTAGGAAAACAGAGGATCCCGATGGACTGAAAAAAAAACGGTCTAGGAAAAAATTAGGGATAAAACAAAAAAACTAGAGCCCGCTAAGTCAAAAACCCGAAAGGGTGACTGATGTAAAAAAGGGTATCCCAGTGGACTAAAAACCCGAAAGGGTGGTTCAGGAAAAAATTATGGATTTTCTAAAAGGAAAGAGATTGCGGTCCACAAACCCACCATACAACGGAAACTGAAGATAGGAAGAATCAATTCAGTCGCTCTCTTCGGAAGAAGAGTGATGAAATTTTGAAGACATATGGAAGATAGCAGTGTTGTAATTCAATGGAAATTCAAAAAAGTTTTCATTTCCATTTTACCTTTCTATCTTAGTGATTCCCTCTTATAGGAATTGTATCCTTATAATGTTATCCATTTATGAGTCAATTGTCTCATTAATAAAAGTTTCTAACTAAAAGCTTTCTATTTTGTTCTTTTTACATATTTGCGAAATGTCGATTATTTTTTTATAAACATTGCATTAAAAATTTGAGAAAAAAATAAAAAGCATTGAAAAAAAATAGAATATTTTTTTATTTATTTTGGAAATGTCTAAGGAAAATCGCCAGTTTCCAGTAACGCACTCGGTGCACAAGACATGAAATCATCCACGGTTCACCATGGCCTATATCAACATAGAAGTTGTTGTTATTCCATAAGAATGAACATGCAGCTTTCCAACAACAAAGCAAACTCGGGGCACCGTAGTATCCATATATGTCTCACAAATTTGAAGTCATCAAAGATCCAGAGTGTCGATGAGTTGGAATCCCTCAACAAACCAAATCTCATTTCTCACAGCTAAAAAACCAAAGTTCAATCTTTGTTGGTACCTTCAAAACCAAGTATTTTGGATAACCCAAAATCCATTTCTCATAGATAAACCAAAATCCATTTCTCATGGATAAACGAAAATCCAATCGTCATTGGTACTAAAAAATCCAAATTTTTGGCACACCAAACACCAATTGTTGTTGGTACTTCAGAACTTAGCATTGCTTGACCCTTTCAACAAAAGAAACGCACACCTTGCCGGACATATTTACCATGAAAGTTAAAGTTTCATTAGCGCACATACATTTCATGCATCATTTCACACATAGCATATCCACAGACGTGGAGCACTACGCCAAATAATCAAAGCATGTATACATAACACAAGTCAGGATTTGGGACCTCTCATGAAAGCCTAGATTAATCATCATCTAAGCCATTTGCAATTCTTCAAGTGAGATTTGTCTCCATCATTTTCTCTTATTGGATATCCCCATTGAGGTTTTCTCCCTATGGATTCTACTGGAATTTTGTCCCCCAAGCAGAGGTCTCTCAAGACAGTCTCCTTTGATACTTTTCCTCTGCAAAGTATTCTCCCTGATAAGTCCTTTCTGGAATCTTTCCTCAGTGGACAGCCTTCTTAAGAGATACTAATCTTCCCTTAGTGGGTCTTCCACAGTAAACCTTGGTAATAGGTTTCCTTGGCGGAATTTCCTTGGAGAGCTTTCATTGTTAAATCTCAGTAAGTCTCTCATTATCTTGTGTCGATCAACGTGCCAAGGCAAGTGGTTGAAGTATTTGATCATTTTTTACTTAAGTGATTAACCTACCAGCGAAAGCGGTTGAATTAGTTAATCATTTTAGTAGTCGATCAACCTATCAGCGGAAGCGGTTAGAGTAGTCAATCATTTTTTGCCTAAGTGATTAACCTACCAAGGAAAGCAGTTAGAGTAGTTAATCATTTTGGTTGTCAATCAACCTACCAGCGGAAGCACTTAGAATAATTAATTAATCATATTTTTCCTAAGTGATTAACCTACCTGCAAAAGTGGTTGGATTAGTTAATCATTTTGGTTGTCGGTCAGCCTGTTAGCACAAGCGATTGAAGTAGTGGATCATTTTTGCTTAAGTGACTAACCTACCATTGAAAGCAGGTGAAGTAGTTAATCACTTTGGTTGTCGATCAACAAGAAATTTGAGTAGTTAATCATTTCTACCCCCATTAGAGTTGCCAATTTCCTTCTTGATCAACCTACTAGCGAAAGCGGTTGTAGTAGTTGGTCATATCTTTCATTTCAATTAGCCTGTTAGTGTAAGCGAATGAAGTAGTTAATCATGTTTCCTGGTAATGATCAGCCTACCAATGTAAGTGGTTGGAGTAGTTGATTAATCCGTCCTTTGAAATTTTTCCCTGTTAATACTTAGAGAATATTTCATTTCGATTAGCCTATCAGTGTAAGTGGCCGAAGTAGTTAAATGTGTTTTCTGGTATTGATCAGCCTATCAAAGTAAGTGGTTGAAGTAGTTAATCAATCAGTCCTTTGAAAGTTTCCCTTTTAATAATCAGAGAATCTTCAATTTCGATTAGCCCATCACTATAAGCCGATGGAGTAGATAATCATGTTTTTTGGTATTGATCAGCCTACCAATATAAGCAGTTGGAGTAGTTGATTAATCTGAACCTTGAGATTTTTTCCTGTTAATATTCAAAGAATCTTTCATTTCGATTAGTATGTCAGTGTATACGGTTGGAGTAGTTAATCGTGTTTCCTGGTATTGATCAGCCAGCCAACGTAAGCGATTGGAGTAGTTGATCAATCATCCCCTTGAGAGTTTTCCCTGTTAATACTTAGAGAATCTTTCATTTTGATTAGCCTGTTAGTGCAAGCAGATGTAGTAGTTAATCGTATTTCCTAGTATTTATCACCCTACCGATGTAAGCGATTTGAGTAGTTGATCAATATGTCCTGTGAAAGTTTTCCTTGTTAATACTCAGAGAATCTTTCATTTCGATTAGTCTGCCAGTGTAAGTGGCTGGAGTAGTTAATCGTGTTTCCTAGTACTGATTAGCCTACCAATTTACGCGGTTGGAGCAGTTGATCAATTTTTACTTGGAAAGTTTTCCTTGTTAATACTAAGAGAATCTTGCATTTGGCTTAATATCCTTTTTGGTCCTATATTTTAACCTCGGGGTTCATTTTGGTCTCTTAACTTAAAAATGGTCCATATTGGTCCCTTAACTCTTCAAAATATTTCATATTAGTCCTTTATGTCCTATTAGCGACGGTAAAATTAAAAATTTGTCGCTAAATTCGTCGCTAATTAGACAAAAAGAACTAATATGGAACGTTTTGAAGAGTTAAGGGACCAATATGGACCTTTTTAAAATTAAGGGACCAAAATGAAACTCGGGGTTAAGATACATGACTAAAAAGGATATTAAACACTTTCATTTCGATAAGCCTATTAGTGTAAGCGGATGGAGTAGTTAATCATGTTTCCTAGTATTAATCTTCCTACTAATATAAGCGGTTGGAGTAGTTAATCAATCAGTCCCTTGAGAGTTTTCCATGTTAATGCTCAGAGAATCTTTCATTTCTATTAACCTGTCAGTGTAAGAGACTAGAGTAGTTAATCGTGTTTCCTAGTATTGATCAGCCTATTAATGTAAGCGGGCGGAGTAGTTGATAAATCTGTCATATAAAATTTTTCATGTTAATACTCAGAGAATCTTTCATTTCGATTAGCCTGTCAGTGTAAGCGGTTGGAGTAGTTAATCGTGTTTCCTTGTATTGATCAGCTTACAAATGTAAGCGGTTGGAGTAATTGATCAATTCGTCCCTTGAAAGTTTTCCTTGTTAATAGTCTGAGAATCTTTCATTTTGATTAGCCTATCAATGCAAGCGGTTGGAGTAATTAATCATGTTTCTTGGTATTGATCAGCCTACAAATGTAAGTGGTAGGAGTAGTTGATCAACCTGTCCCTAGAGATTTTTCTCCTTGTATTACTCATAGAATCTTTCATTTCGATTACCATGTTAGTGTAAGCGGCTGGAGTAGTTGATGTTTTTGAAATTTGTCATTGAAGGCAAAACCTTAATTAGTGAATAGAGGCTAACCCTTCATATCCCCAACAAGGTTTACCCTTCATGAATTTATCTATCTCATCACCTTCCTTTTGAAGGAAAAAATTTGGGTATTTTTGTATTTAATAATCTTCTACCATGAATGTATAAAGACCGTTGTCATTCATACTCTCGAGTTAAAGGTAATTAAATAGAGGTAACTGTCACACCCCAATTTTGTTCATACCCCTTTTCATATCATCTAGTTATGGGAACTTGAATTTCATCTGATGTTACGATAAGAAATCCCAAGGTCATTGCTTCATTCACCAAGTCCTTCCTCATAATCATATATCATCTCATCAAATCTTCATGCAATATGGGTCAAAGTTAATATAAAAGGACTAAAAGCCGACAATTGGTTTTGAAGACCATTTTGATAATTTTATTTCATTTATCCATTTATCATATCATTCATGATGTTTCTCATTAATAAGAGGTTAGTCAAAGTCACGCCAAATTAGAAGTCAACAAGGTGTGATTCAAGATAGAAATTTGGTGGTACATGACCTCGTGTAATGTTCACATATACAAAAGTTTGTCAAGTGCAGTTCTTTGGGTTCTTATTAACCAAGTATAAGTTTTTGGGTCCATTTCTCATTTCAAGTTCCATTCATTCATGTAGTACAAGTTTGCTTTAGTTTTGAATGTTACTTATTCATTATGCTATACCATACATCATCATACTTTCCAACAATTCAAATTGAAATACCAAAAGTAAAATGCACAAAAAGAAATTTGAATGGAGTTTTGAATTTCACTTTCATTGCACAAGTTGGAATCACACAGTTCACATCACTCACCAATTCAAAATGAAAGCAAAATTAACAAAATTGAATACAAACTGAATTTGAAATTAACATTTGAATTTTCATTTCATTTGAAAGTTTGTTACAAAGTGATAGATTACATTTGTTTCACATGGACTACACCCAAGCATCACACGGTTTCCCTCCCCAATCCCACAAAATTAGGACCAAACTTCACACAAAATGCATAAAAATATCTCCACGATTTCTCTCCCAAAATTATCTACTTCACATGATTAGTAACCAACTTACACACTTCATCAAAAATATCTCACTTATTCACACAAATTTTACTCACTCTTCACACATTTTTCACACATTTGATTAATCTTACTCACTCACACATTTATCCTAATCATTCACTATAGAATTAACAGTATTCGCTGATATAAGGACCACCAATTCTACAATGTGAGAGCAATCCGCAACATACCTTACAACCTCCAAACTTTCACTCCGAGCTCTTCCATAGCTGTTAGAGTTTCACATTGAAAGTCTAATTAAGCTTTAGCTTAGCCTCATCATAACTAATTTTCATCCTCAATCCTTGAGTTTTGTTATACATATATAATCCTTGAGTTTTGATGATAACAAAGTATAAAGAACAATTTAGTACTCTAATAAGTTGTTTAGTGTGAAGAATTTAAACAAGCCAGATATTGAATAAAGCAGAATCAGAATAGGCCAGATGTTGAATAAAGTAGACTCTGAACAAGCAGATGCTAGTGAAAGCAGACTTTGAACAAGCTAGATGCTGAACAAAGCTGGACAAAACAGACTCTGAATTACGCAGAGTTTGGACTCTAGATAGAGAGACTCTGGACTCTAGATAGAGAGACTCTGGACTCTTGACTTCAACCGACTTTGGACTCTAGACAGAGAGACTCTGTACTCTGGAAATCATCAGATTCTGAACCAAGGTTATACTACGGAGAAATGCTTAACTAAAAGTCAACTATGGGTAACCAAGTCAATGCTTCTGAAGCAAATAATCTATATTTACTCTTATAAATCCAAGCATCATTTTCACTAGACTCTAAAGTCTATCTTCAAGGCTCTGAACTCTGATCAAGCTTCAAACATCTCATATATGAAGCCAGTGATTTAGAGAAACAATGATTGAAAGAATATTCTTGATAATCATACAATCAAAAGCGAAAAAATCAAATTTTTCCTTAAAGGACAAATATGTTGAAATTATTAAGGAATGTAATACCAATGGTACTCCACGTTTCAAGGCTCAACCTCGAACCACTATTACAGATGTGGAATTGAAGATGTTTCCAATTCTATCCTCCAACAGTATTATTCATCATCTATATAAAGAGGAGAGAGGAATTGTAAAAAAGAACTAATGAACATTTGTCAAGTGAAATACAATAACAAAAAGAAAAAAAAAACAACACCAATTACACTTAGAGATTTTCATTTTTTATATTTTCTTAAGTGTAAAAGTCTGAATTTCATTATGTGTATCTGCATGTAGTGAAGAATTATTGTAAACACATATTTTTATATTGTAACTTTGAGTTAATTCCTTGAGGGACTAAGTTTAGTCTGTAGCCTTAAGAAGTCATTGACGCGGGGTAGTCTTTAAGTTGTAATTCCTTAAGGGTATGTTTGGATTGATGGTATGGGATGGAATGAAATGGAGTGGAGTGGTAACTAATGTGATTTCATTGTTTGGCTATGTAAATAATTGATGGAATGGAATGGAACATGATGGAATCCATTCCATCCTATTCCATTCAAATCCTCATTTTTTGTTCCAACCAATTTGGGGTGTATGTGATGGAATGAGATATTTTTAATAAAATAACTAAACAATGGAGTGGAATCTATATTCCATTCTATTCTTCTCCATTCCACTCCGCTATGTTCCGCTCTGCTCCGTTCCATTATTTTCCATCAATCCAAACATTGCCTAAGGGACTAAGTTTAGTCAGAATCCTTAAGAAGTCATTGACGGGTAGTCTTTGAGATTGTAATCAGTTTGATTATTGGATTAATTCATGTTGAGAAGGCAAAATTACCCTGGCGAGTGGACTGGATTAACCTAGTTAACAGTGAACCGGGATAAAAATACCTTGTCATTTTTATCATTGTTGTTATTGTCTTTAGGTCATGAAAAAGTGTCATATTTGAAACCAAACTCAATCCCCCATTTCTTGTGTTTCTTGAACTTTCAATTGGTATTTGAGCTCCGGTTTTGGTATTGACTACCTTGTGTCAAACACTTAACCGTATCAGATAAAGATCTATATTTTGAAGCACAAAATGGCACATGCAAGCAATGATAAATATAATTATTATGCCAAACCTCCAATCATTTATGGAGAAAAGTTCAACTATTAGAAAGGTAGAATCAAAAGTTTCTTCATAGATTATGATGTAGATATATTGGATATGGCAAGAGATGTTACACACATCCTACATATGCAAATGGTAAAAAAAATTGAAGAAGAAAAATGAATGAGCACCAAAAAAAGGATCACAAGAATCATCTTAGATCTAGAACTATATTGTTGAATGTTATTTCATATTCAGAGTATAAAAAGATTACAAATAGAGACTATGTTAAGTCTATATTTGATTCCTTAAGAATGACTCATGAAGGAAATGAGAAAGTAAAGGAATCTAAGGCTCTGGCTTTAATCCAGAAGTATGAATCCTTCATAATGGAAGAGGATGAAATGACCGAGGATATGTTCTTAGGATTTCAAACTCTTTTGGCTAGATTAAAAGTTTTGAATAAGGGTTACACCACTGCAGATCATGTCAAGAAAATCATCAGAAGCCTGCCTAAGAAATGGAGGCCAATGGTGACGACACTTAAGGTGTCAAAAGATCTAAACAGCATGACTCTGAAATAAGCTATAAGTTCTCTAAGGAGTCACGGGATTGAGCTTGAAAATGATAAGCCCCAGAAGAATGTAAAGTATGTGGGATTGAAGTCCAAAGGAAGGCCTAAGAAGGCTAAATCCTTTCAAGCTGAAGAACAAGAGTTTAAAGAAAGCTCTAAAAAAGAGGACAAGTTGTCTCTACTCTCCAGAAGGGTCAACCAACTCTAGAAGTAAAAACATGCGAAGTTTAGAGGCTATAGAAGAACAGGTGGCAGATCTGAGTGAAGATCTGGGCCGAAAAGTCTGGAGCTGACAAGGATGTTGCCTGCTTTGATTGCAAAAATACTGGGCATTAGAAGAATGAGTGTCCCAAACTCAAGCCTAAAAAGAAACTTGATCCGGAGTATTCGAACAGGTCCACGTATGCTGGTCGTCAGATGGGCAAGGTGCTCGGAATGTTGATGAGGAGAGGAGGGGGGTGTACCTGCAAGGCACTCTGACGCTCAAGTAAGAAAGGGTCAGAGAAAAGGGGCAAGTACAAAGTGTATTCTTAGGATGAATATTTAATACCTGACCCTATCGAATGAGAGGGTTTATATAATGTTCCCCAGTGCGTGGCCAACGGTCCTATTTTCAGGGCGAGATAACTGTTTTCCTAAAGAATAGGTAACTGCCCAAACTAGCCGTTATGACGGGCAGGATGCCCAATCTAGCCGTTATACCGGGCAGGGAGGTAGTTGCGGGCATCTGTTCGTCGGCTATTGGGGAGTTGTAGCCGTGTGAGACGGGCAATAATTCCGGGCAGGACTGGGCCGTCCGTGACTGGTTGTAGGGGTAAAAGGAGACTTTTGCTCCCTTAGTGGACTGGATCCAAGCATTTGGGCCATTACTGTAGCAATCATGGATTAGCCCGCGCATGGTCGTTGGCCCAGTCCAGAACAGTAGCCCCCTAAGTCGTTACTTCTGAGCGCGGAGGTGATGACTTAAGGATAACGTATAGTTCCGGGGAAGTGGAGTGTGTTGCTCGTTGGCTGTGGATGCCCATGGTTTCTAATGCCCGCTGTGGTTGTTGGTCGTGGACGTTACGCGTTGCCCGTTACAGATGGATACCAACAGTCTAGTGGAATATGGAACGATACGGGGGCTGCCACGTGTGTGTTGGAACTTGTGTCGTCGCCGGTTAGGCAATGATGGCTAGCGGGTAGTCATCATGACCTATGTGCGCATGGGGCTGCACGTGACCTCCTGTATAAATAGGAGGGAAAACTTTCATTCTGAACTTTTTCCTTCAATCTTCACCAAATTTCTTGCCCGCGACATCTGTCCGTTGCATCCTTCGCCGTTTGGAGCTCCGAGCAACTTTTTTCAGTCTTCTATTTACAAGTAAGTTGTCTCTTTCCTTTGTTCTGCTTCTTGTTGATGTTTATTTAGACATTGCATGCAGTTAGGTTAGATTTTAGGAGACTTAGGGTAGTATATGTGGCAGCCGCTGGTGGTGGATGATGGCTCCGCCGTCTCCACCGCCATTAGCCTGTTGTTACGCTGTGTGTGAAGAGTCTGTCCGTGACGTCGTCGCGATGGTGACGTGCACGTGACCGTTTTAGCGTTGCGTTTCATGGAGTTGTGAGTTGGATGAAAACCTTGTGATCTTGCTTTGGAGAAGTTCCTCGTGTGATATGAGAGTTCCGGGCATTGTCCCGCGGGGAGACTTTTTCGTAGTGTTGTCAGGGCTTAGGCCGGGGACGTCATCCTCAGCCCTTAGCGCGCTCTTTCACTTGTTCAGTGGTGGAAGGGTGGATTTGATTAGCTGTCGAATTCACTGTCTTTCTCTGCTTTTCAGGTGATGGCGACAGGGCCCCGTGGAGAAATTATATTAGATTCGTCCGAGGAGGAATCTGGTTCCTCGGGGAGTAGTAGCACTCAGTCCTCGAGTGGGTCCACCGAGCAGGATACGGACTATGAGCAAGAGGATGAACTGCGGGACGATGATCAGGAAGAGGTGCCCGAGGAGGAGGTATTCGAGGAAGATGTAGCGGGGAATAAAGCAGAGGAGTGGGAGGTGGCGGAACCCTCTGAGCACGCGTCTGAATTTGCGACTTACATAGGGGATTGTTTCCAGATGGTGGGAGGTGACGGCGACTAGAGAGTCCATTTCCCCACCGCTGACGACCGCGTCTGCATGAACTATGGGGAGCGCTTTACAATGTACGAGTATGTTTTCAAAGAGCTGGGCTTGAGGCTTCCATTCACGGATTTCCAGCAGTCTGTCTTCTTACATCTTCGCTTGGCCCCCACTCAGCTCCATCCCAACTCGTTAGCCTTTCTGCGAGCGTTCGAGTTGGTATACGAGTACCTGCAAATAGGGGCGACCATCCCCTTCTTCTTCACCATCTTTCACCTCCAACGACATATCCCTGGGAGGAGCTACGGTTGGGTCTCCCTGAAGCAGCCGCGCAAGCTGTTCAAACCTTTCTCTGAGTCCATACGGACATTTAAGACGAGGTACTTCGTCGTGGAGCCCGTGTCAGAGGCTGCCCAGGATAGCACGTTCTGCTGGGAGCTTGAAGTGGATGAGAACAGTGAAGATAGGATTAATGAGGAGGGGAAATACATCGGGCGGAGGTTGTTGAAATATTCCTTCCAATGGACCGGGGAGCATTTTACGAAGCCCCCAAAAGACTATGTCTTTGAGCCTGCGAATTTGGACGAGGGGGATGCTGCTTCATATGAAAAGTTGTTGTAGTACGTGACCTCGTTCTGGATGGCCGAGTGCATTACGAAGAAGAAGGAGGCGATCCTCGAGGCCGATGGTAGCCAGCGGGTGGAGCCTCGTTTTATTAATGTTAGGGCACTGCTGGGGTGCAAAACTTACATAGATGCCATGGATCTGCTCGGTATTTGATCTTAACATATTGCTTTGCATTGCTCATTATTTTCTACTATCTGACGCCTGTTTTTGTCTTTTGCAGCCACTATGCCTTCAGCTCACGAAAGGATGGTGAGGAACGTGGCCGCGCGGAAACAAGCCGTTGTAGCTGCTATTACTAAGGTTCGTCCTTCCCCTGCCCGTGCGGTGGGTCCCTTCCAGCCTCCTCAGGGGAATTCTTCTCCGGCCAATGTTCAACGGTCTCCAATGCCCCTGGCGACCAAATCTAAGCGTCCAAGGAACTAGGCAGTGGATCTGGGTAAGGCGCCAGAGAAAGCGAAATTTGAGCTGCCGCCTTGTGTATTGGATAAGAGGTTCTTTGAAGGGACCTCTTTGGTGATTCCTCATGCTGATTCTCTGCATCTGCAAAGCCTGGACCGTCCGAGCAAGAGGGCGCTGGTGGCCCAGGATGCCTCTGCGATGGTTAGATTGCTGGAGATGGCGGCCACCTATGCCGAGGGGGACACGACCACTGAGAGTGAGCTGACCATTACCCGAGGTAAGGTGACCGCTCTCGAGGAGAGCTTGAGGAAGGCCAGGGAGGAAGCTAGGGTTGCCAAGGAGGCGAAGGAAAAGGAGGGTGAGGAGGTTGCCCGGTTAAAGGGGGAGATGGCTACACTTGAGGCTGAGAAAAAGGCCGCTGAGGACTTGGTCGCGCAACTGCAGACGGCCAATGCCCCTGGCGAGGAGGAGCCTGAGGACGTGAAGGTAATGACAAGGTCAGAGTTAGTTACCCGACTGGTGGTGGCCGAGGATGACAACTTAGTGCTTGGCGAGGAATCTTTCCAGAATGTAGTGTCTCAGCTTCAGGTGGTGAATTCTGGTGTTGATTTGGTTACCAAAGGCACCAATTTCATGGCGTACGTTAGAGACGGGCAAATTGTGATGCCAGAGTCTCTCCTTGCCGGCCAAGCTAGAACCCAGACTTCTCCGCCCAATGATGAACGAGTCGAAGACACCGAGGAATGATGTTAGCAGATGATGATGTTTTGCCGGCCTGCGTGCCGTGTAGGTTGTTGTAATCTTATTTGATTTGGGGGGGCGTGGCCTCCCCCTTTTTATGTAACTCGTACAATCTTTGGCCCTTGTGGCTGTTTTTGCTTTATGTCTGGTTTGTGTTGACCGATTTTGTTATTTATACAATTTTTGTTTATATTGCTGTACTTTACATTAGTTGTGCATGTATGACTGCCCGTCGGAGGGTGTGTCTGTTAACAGAGTTTTCTTTTGAAAGATAGCTCGTTGTGTGTGAGTTCGCCAGTGTGGAGAACTGGTCAAACAGCCGGGGAAGTTCCTGGCGAGGTTGCGGATCTCAGGTCGCAGCGTGAACGTCCCATCGCGAGCTGGGGTTCTGCCAATCGTGGTACTTGGGCGAAGGCGATGCTCGATTGAGGACCGCCGACGAGTGGAGCTCTGGCTCATTTACTTGAGCGGGATTCCACTATGTGCGTATGCATCGTTTGTACCTGAATGAGCATGCTGACCGTTAGGTGGTTCTTTAACGCGAGGAAGCCTATTGTGACTTTAGTTGTAGTACTGCTTAAGTTTCTCAGCGTTCCATGGTCGAGGGATTTCATCCCCGTTGAGGATCTCGAGGAAGTCGGCACCATTCTCCGTTTTGGCGCGGACTCTGTACGGCCCTTCCCAGTTGGCTGCTAGTTTGCCTTCGCGAGAGTCCTTGTGGTTTCTTCGCAGGACGAGGCTGCCCACATCGAACTCTCGTCGTAAGACTTTAGCGTTGTGCCTGATTGTTATTTTTTGCTTGAGAGATGCTTCGCGGAGGGCTGCTCCCGTTCGAATTTCCTCGACAAGGTCGAGCTCCTCTCTTATTGCTTCGTCGTTCATTTCCTCGTCTAGAGGTGATTCAGTCCTTCTGGACGGTACGTGAATTTCAATGGGTATAACCGCCTCCGTGCCATATGCTAAGCGGAAAGGTGTTTCCCCGATTGTAGACTGAGGAGTGGTGCGGTACGCCCACAAGACGCTGTGGAGCTCCTCGATCTAGGCTTTCTTTGTTTCATCCAGTCTTCGCTTGAGGCCACGCAGAATGACACGGTTGGCAGCTTCTGCCTGCCCGTTGGTCTGGGGATGCTCTACAGATGTGAAATGTTACTTTGTTCTGAGATGGGCGACAAAGTCTTGGAACTTCTTATCCGTGAACTGCGTTCCATTCTCCATGACGATTGCTTAGGGAATCCCAAACCGGGCAAGGATATTCCGCTTGTAGAAGCGCAAAATGTTAAGTGATGTTATCTTTGCTAAGGCTTCTGCTTCTATCCATTTTGTGAAATAGTCTATGCCCACTATCAGGTATTTGTTTTGGATGGACCCCGTCACGAAGGGTCCTAGGATGTCTAGGCCCCACCAGGCGAATGGCCACGGGGAGGTCATGCTTTTCAGTTCGTTAGGTGGAGCTAGGTGCATATCCCCGTGCCGTTGGCATTTGTCGCATCTCTTCACATGCTCCTTGGCATCATGCTGCATGGTTGGCCAATAATACCCTGCTCGGAGGGCCTTGCGGGCAAGGGACCTTCCTCCTAGGTGCTGGGCGTTAATGCCTTCGTGGATTTCTCGTAATACGTGAGGGACAACTTCCTCTTCTATGCATTTGAGCAGTGGGATGGAGAAGCCTCGTCGATAGAGTTTGTTTTCAAGGATGACGTATGAGCAAGCTCTTCGTCTGATGGTGCTGGCTTCCTTGGGGTCATCCGGAAGCTCGTCCCTGGTGAGGTAGTTGTACACGGGTGTCATCCAGCAATCGCTGTCCCCAATCGCATGTACGTGCAGGGTCGAGGATCCCTTATCGATGCTGGACCGGGGAAGTATCTCTTGGATGACTGACCTGTTTTTGCCTTTTCTCTTAGTGCTCGCCAGCTTAGACAAGATGTCTGCTCGCACGTTATGTTCGCGTGAAACGTGTCTCACTTCTACCATTCTGAACCTCGCCATTTTTCCCTTGACCAGGGTTAGGTATTCAGAGAGACTGTCGTTTTTGGTCTGATATTCTCCTGATATCTGGAGGGCTATGAGCTGAGAGTCCATGCAGATGATGATTTCTTCAGCCCCTAGGTCTTCGGCTATGCGCAAACCGGCGAGGAAGGCCTCATACTCGGCCTGGTGGTTCGACGTGGGAAAGGACAATGTGAGAGAAGCCTCGACTATGGTCCCTTCGTCGTTCTCCAAAATTACCCCTGCCCCGCTGCCTGTCGAGCTGGATGCTCCGTCAACGTAGATGGTCCATCTGTTTGCTATGTGGATCGGTGAGTCTGAGAACGTCATTTTCGATACGAAATCGGCCAGGGCTTGGGCCTTAAGAGCTTTCCTGCTTTCATACTGGATGTCGAACTTGGACAGTTCCAACGACCATTTGAGCATTCTGCCTGCCATGTCTGGTCGTCCCAGTAATTGCTTTATGGGCTGATCTGTTCTTACCACGATCGTGTGAGCCAAGAAATAGTGTCTCAGTCGTCTGGCAGCGTTGACGAGGGCCAATGCTACCTTCTCTATCTGTTGATATCGCAGCTCTGTGTCCTGCAATGCTTTGCTCGTGAAGTATATTGGCTTTTGTCCGCTAGTATTCTCTCGAATGAGAACAGCGCTAACGGCCTCGGCAGTGACGGCGAGGTATAGGAACAAGACTTCCCCGCTATCTGGTCGTGATAATATGGGCGGTTTCGACAGAGCTTGCTTCAAGTGAAGGAGGGATGTTTCACATTCCTCGGTCCATTCAAACGCTGCTTCTTTCCGCGAGAGCTTGAAGAAAGGAAGGGCGTGCTGGGCAGATTTTGCCACGAAGTGAGACAACGAAGTGAGCACCCCGTTGAGGGATTGGATGTTCTTCTTAGACGTGGGCGTCGGGAACTCAGAGAATGCCCAACACTTGTCGGGGTTAGCTTCGATTCCTCGTTCTGTTAGGTAAAAGCCAAGGAATTTACCTGCCCGTACTCCAAACGTGCACTTCTCTGGGTTAAAATGCATTCGATACTTTCTTGCTTGCTCGAAGATTTTGCGAATATGGGCGACATGATCTAGTTCCTCGTGGGACTTGACGATCATATCGTCCATGTATACTTCGAGCATGTCGCCTATTTGTCCTTGGAAGACTCTGTTCATCATTCGTTGGTACGTAGCGCCGGCGTTCTTCAGCCCGAAGGGCATTACATTATAGTAATAGTTGCCCGATTTGGTCATGAAGGCCGTGTAAGTTTTATCGCTCGCGGCCATTGGGATTTGATTATAGCCCGAGTAGGCGTCGAGGAACGATAAAAGTTTAAAACCTGCTGAGTTATCTACGAGCTTATCGATATTGGGGAGGGGGTAGACGTCCTTCGGACAGGCCTTATTAACATCGGTATAATCAACACACATCCTCCATTTGCCATTATTTTTTCTTACAAGTACAACATTTGAGAGCCACGTAGTGTATTTGGCCTCAGAAATAAACCTAGCTTCTAGAAGGTCTTTGACAGCTTTCTCCGCGGCTTCCATCTTTTCCGGGGATTGTTTCCTTCTACGCTGGGCAATGGCTTTGACGGCAGGATCAATTGTAAGCTGGTGGCAAGCGACAGATGGGTCCAATCTTGGCATTTCAGCAGCGCTCTATGCGAACAAGTCTGCATTCTCCCGGAGGCATGCTTTTAGTTGTCTCCTGGCCAGGTCGGGGAGGTCTGCTCCGATCTTTACTCCTCGTTAGGGGTCTTCTCCGAATGGAACGATCTCGAAGTTCCCATCTGGGACAGGGCGTAGGAGATGGTTGCTGTTGTTGGACTGACTGCTCGAAGTCGTAGGGTCCTTGGCGTGGTCTTCCTCGCTGAAACGGCTGTCCAGGTCGACAGATTCGACTTGGGGGAGCGGTTTTGGCTGCTCGGAGCTGCTGGGCAGAGGGGAACGACCAGAAGTCCTCGGTCTTGCTAAGATGGTGCTTAGTCCTTTTGATGCAGCTTCAAAGCACCAACGGGCAGCTTCGATGTCGCCGTGGAGGGTGGCGACCATCCCTTCAGAAGTGTAGTACTTCATCTTGAGATGTACGGTGGAAGGTACTGCAATCAATTCTGCCAGGGTTGGCCTTCCAAAGATGCACTGGTATAGTGACGGGCATTCAATTACCAGAAACTGTGCTTTAATTGCTCAGGTTGTCCTTCCTGAACCGAAAGTTACGATGAACTCTACGTAACCCCGGGGCTTTGTCACCGCTCCGTTGAATCCCTGCAGGTCAGATCCAACGTATGGAGTAAGGTGAGAGTCATTCAACTGCAGTGTTTCGAACAGGTGGTTGTACATTATATCAACCGAGCTGCCCTAGTCCACGAGTATTCTGCGAACGTCGAAGTTCACCATCTTTGCTCGGATGAGCAACGGAATGCTTGAGTTCGGTGCTCCGCCGAGGAGCTCTTCCTTGTAGAAGGAAATAGGAACGGATCCTTTGTGAGTGGTGTCCAGCGTAGTGACTTCGTTGGAGCTTTTGCTGATCAATTGATCGAATCTCCTTTTGACAGAGCCGACCGTGATTTTCTTGAATCCACCACCAGAAATGACCATGGCTGACGGGAAGGCCTCCCATGGGCTGTGAGCAGCGAGGTACGTGGAGACGGAGAGGCTATCAGGGATGCGGAAGTCCTCTGGCCGAGTTATGGACATAACGACCTGTACGTTGGTGTCATCAGAGGGCGGAGTCTCTTCCGCAACCTTTTTGCTCTCCTGGGTTTCCTGTCGGGGAGCATCTTTCTTCTTCGCGAACTGCTTCAGGTGGCCGTCGCGAATAAGGATCTCTATGGCATCTCTGAGGTGGATGCATTCTTCCGTCGTATAACCGTGACTCTTGTGGAAGCGGCAATACTTGGATTTGTCTACACCCGGTCTGGCCGGCAGCTGTTTGGGGAAACGGACTCCCGCCTGCTTGAATTTCGAGTTGGCACACTCGGATAAGATTTTCTCCCTCGAGGTAGTGAGGGAGGTATAGTCATGGAACCGCCCAGAGGGTCCCTTCTGTTCGCGTGCATCACGAGGCTGATCGTCGCGTCTTTTATCTCCTCGACGGGATGTCGAGGCTTCTTCAGCTCTGGATGAGCGGGCACCTTCTTGGTGTCGAGAGGCCCGGACAGAGTGTGCAACAACCTTTTCTTCGTATTGTATATGCGACTGGGCTTGGAGGAGAAGGGCGTTAAGGTTCCTCGGTGGATCGAGGCTGATGGCTTTCGCGAAGTCTGACCCAGGACGTAATCCCTGCTTGAGCAGGAATTTCTTCATGTCGTCGGTTGTCGACACTTGGACGACCTCCTTGTTGAACCATTCGATGTAAGCCCGAAGAGGCTCGTCTCTTCCCTGTACGACAGCTCCGAGGGTCGCCTCAGTTTTTGGATGGCGTCGTGATGCAGTAAAGTGACGGGAGAAAATCCTCCCCAGCTGCCTCCAGGATGTAATGGACTCTTCTGGCAGTTGCTTGTACCATGTCATTGCTCCCTTCCGGAGCATGGTCGGGAACAGGCGGCATTTGATGGCTCCTCGTACCCCTCTGTAGTCCAAAAGAGCATCTATGTTTTCTATGTGCTCGTCTGGGTCAGTGGTTCCATCGTAAGTCCCTAGAGACAGAGGCTTCTCTAGTCCTTTAGGGAGACGGGTGGCCAAGATCCTGCGGGACAACGGGCCGCGATGCTCGTCGTCGCTGTTTGAACTTGGAGTTGATGGTGACCGTTGTCTGCGCTTGCGGCGGTGGTCTCTGCGAGGCGAGGGTGAACGTAGTCGGTCACGAGGTCTGACCGATGGAGAATGCCTATTCTGCCTCGTTCTCTTGTGTCTTGGTGATGATCGATCTCGCGGGGAGATCTGGTCGCGCTTGCGAATGTGTTGTGATTCAGGCTCATGCCTCGATATATGGTCTTCCCCACACCTAGGTGGCGGGCTTCTTGACCTCTGGTGCTTACTCTTTGGGGGAGAGGATCTTGGAAGAGACGCTTCCTCGAGAGCTCCTATTCTCTCTCCTTGCTGCAAGATAAGGAGGTTCGTGCGGTTGACAGCTTCCAGAAGAGCTGCAACGGCCAGGTCGGCGCTGGGAGGGCCAGGAATTGGTCGTTCACCCGACGGTAGCTGTTTGCCTCCTTGCTCGGTGGGAGGAGGAGTTGGAGACGTAGTAGCCCCGTCTCGAAGGAAACGGGGATCATAAAGTAACAAAGAACTGCCGTCAACGTCCATCTTGTTGACGGGAACGAGAACCGTAGCGTCAGCACCTTTTGCGGAGTTTTGAGCGGCCATATGTGGGCGGATCAAAGAAAGTATGTTTTGATCTTTTAGTTTTCGAGGAGGAAAGAAAGAAGAGGAGAACAAGGAGTTCCCACAGACGGCGCCACTGATCCAGAGTATTCGAACAGGTCCACGTATGCTGGTCGTCAGATGGGCAAGGTGCTCGGAATGTTGATGAGGAGAGGAGGGGGGTGTACCTGCAAGGCACTCCGACGCTCAAGTAAGAAAGGGTCAGAGAAAAGGGGCAAGTACAAAGTGTATTCTTAGGATGAATATTTGATACCTGACCCTCTCGAATGAGAGGGTTTATATAATGTTCCCTAGCGCGTGGCCAACGGTCCTATTTTTAGGGCGAGATAACTGTTTTCCTGAAGAATAGGTAACTGCCCAAACTAGCCGTTATGACGGGCAGGATGCCCAATCTAGCCGTTATACCGGGCAGGGAGGTAGTTGCGGGCATCTGTTCGTCGGCTATTGGGGAGTTGTAGCCGTGTGAGACGGGCAATAATTTCGGGCAGGACTGGGTCGTCCGTGACCGGTTGTAGGGGTAAAAGGGGACTTTTGCTCCCTTAGTGGACTGGATCCAAGCATTTGGGCCGTTACTGTAGCAATCATGGATTGGGCCGCGCATGGCCGTTGGCCCAGTCCAGAACAAAACTCTTCAAAGAGAAGAAGAAGTTCCTTTTCATAATTAAATCGTATGAAAAAGGACTAGTTGGATGTATATCCCTCTTTTCCTCGACCACTTGGATATCTATTGTATAGCATGTCTTTCAAGTATTTGTCATATTTAAAAGACTTTAACTCGATTAATCCCTTTCATAATTAAATCATATGAAAAAATACTAGTTGGATGTATATGTCTCTTTTCCCCGAGTACTTGGATACCTGCTCTATAGCTTTCCTTTCAAGTACTTGTCATCTTAAAAGGACTTTAATTCGGTCAAATATTTTTCATAATTAAATTAGATGAAAAATTACTAGTTGGATGTATATCCCTATTTTCCCCCGAGTATTGGATACCTGTCATCTTCAAAAGACTTTAATCATATCAAACATTTTCACAATTAAAACGGATGAAAAAGGACTAGTTGGATGTATATCATTTTTTCCCCTGAGTATTTGGATACCTGCTGCATAGCTTGCCTTTCGAAAACTCATCTTCCAACCTAAAACAAACTCAACCAATCAAACTCATTTTTTCCGAGAGCAATCAAAAATCAAACTTTTTTCATAAACGAGCGATGTTTTATCCAATCTGACATGATATACAAACAAACACTTCAGCCTCCCATGAGCGAACAACAAGCAATGTTAAACTGCTCGAATGTGATTAGAACGGGATCCGTTCTGACGCAACATACAAACAAATGTTTCATCCTCCCATACGCGAGCAACAAGCAATATTTAACCACTCAAATGTGACCTAAACATCGTTCACTAAAACCAACCAACCAACAATCATTTGCTACCAAGAACTAAGTAGATTTGAATTTCCCATCGCACCTGGGAATACGTAGGAGCAAGACTCGTAATCTTGTCAAGCACTGTAATAAAAAATATTTAAGTTCGTTTTTCAAAGAACTACTTTGAATACCTCATCGCACTAGAGGATACATAGGAGTAAGATTCAACATCTTTTCAAGCACCCTACTAAAAAAAATTTAGTCCTTTTCATTTCACATAAACACATTTCAATAACTAGAAGAAACCAAATAATGTATGCTAACACTCATAATTCACAAATTTGACTAAACGGTTCCTGTTGAATACAATAGATGTGTAGGGTGCTAATACCTACCAAGCGTATAACCGACTCCCAAACCTGAATTTAGTTATGAATACCATATTTTTGTTTTTTTTAGGGTTTTATCAACGTTTCCCTTTAAAAAATAAACTACAGTGGTGACTATGTTGTATTACGAGCGTTTGTGCACATGGGTATTTTTTGGACTGCAACAACATGCTCTAACGCTCCAGGAACTTCACACCTCAAGACAGCAGGTTCTTAAGCCAAAAGATGTTGAAAGGAGAAGATGATCTAAAAGTTAGAATCAACATGGTGCTGCAATCAAGGTTGCTCAATGAGATATTATTGTTATCTTCAAAACACACTTGATAAATTCACTAAAGGAAGAGACAACTTGAATCCTTTGTTAGGTATTCAAAGGACATCTTAAAATAAGGTTGTTCTTTGTTATGAATCTAAGAACAATAGTAAAAGCTTAGCAATATTTTTGATGCCCAACCAACATCTAAACGAAAAACTCTAAAAATGTAATTATTGTAATTAAGACGGCCATATTGTTATGTTATGTTTTATCTAAAAAAGTCATGAATGCAAACAAGAATATCAATCCCTTGAATTTTTATAAAGAGCATTGTGAACGTAAAAAAGAGAAACATGTTGTCATGAGTTTACCTGTATGCTTTTATATACTTTTTACTTGTCTCTTTTGATATTTATCAAATGGGGGGAAGGTTGTGAGATATTATCATTGTAGCGAGCGATTTTGGACGCGGTTCTTAAGCGCTGTCGCTCTTTGGGGTTTACTACAGGTCGATTCATTTTTTATCCTATTGTGAGCTGACTAAGGAAGGGAAATAGATGTCTCCAATTAACCCTGCTTGCATACTGAGTTTAAACAGCGGTTTGTTAGGTTACGGATGCTATATGGTAATGGGGCCTTTCTTTCTTCTTACTTTATTAAGGTGGAAAACTGGGACTATTCATGGGGAATTTGTCAGATTGGGTGGAGATAGGGGACTTTAGGTTTTTTGATTAGTGTGCTCGCTAAGATTTTTCTTTCAATCTTATGCCTACGTATTCCCGTTTACCGAAACAGGGAAATCAGAGCGTTCGTAGTTCCTCCTATTCTATGGGAGGAAATGGGTGTTTTGGTGTCTTGTTCAAAGCCCAAGACGTGAAGCGAAAGGTGATCTATATCTTGTTCAAAGCCCAAGATGTGAAGCTGAAGGTGGTTTGTATCTTGTTCAAAGTCCAAGATGTGAAGCTGAATGGTCTATTTGTATCTTGTTCGAAGCCCAAGATGTGAAGCTAAAAGGTGTTGTCTTTAGAGAGAATTTGTCATCTCTAAAGAGGGTCTGTTTGTCACAACTGTTTATAAAGGAGAATTACTTTAACCGGGATATGTGAATCCGACAATGCCATAATTTCCTTTATAGGGGGGTTCCAACCTGAAGGAGAAGACTTTAACTCAGTGTAGAGCAATGCTATCTTTCCTTAGGAATTTTTCATGCTAAAATAGGGACAGTGGCATGGATGTAAATAATCCGGAGGCTTTCCGCTTATAGCGATTAGATGAAGGGGAAGGAGTTGTTGATGTTTGTGTACTGTGAACGAGGCACGTCTTTGATGCTAAAAGGTTGATTGGCTCAACCTGGGTTTTTTTATACAAAGCCTAAAAGGAGGCTAATGGCCCAACAAGAGGGAGTTTTTATGTGTCTCGTACGAAGCCCGAGAGAGAGAGGCTAAAAGGGTTGACTCAACAGGAGAATATTTTATACTCAACAAGAGAGTGTTTTTGTATCTCGTACGAAGCCCGGGATGGAGGCTAAAGATGGTGACTCACCAAGAGAATCTTTTATACTCAACAAGAGAGTGATTTTGTATCTCGTACGAAGCCCGAGATGGAGGCTAAAAGGTGATTGACTCAACAAGAGAGTCTTTTATACTCAACAAGAGAGTCTTTTTGTATCTCATACGAAGCTCGAGATGGAGGCTAAAAGGGAGATTGGCTCAACAAGAGAGCCTTTTATACTCAACAAGAGAGTGTTTTGGTATCTCGTACGAAGCCCGAGATGGAGGCTAAAAGTTTTGACTCAACAAGAGAGTCTTTGTATCTCATACAAAGCCCGAGATGGAGGCTACAAGGTTTGATTCAACAAGAGAGTCTTTGTATCTCGTACGAAGCCCGAGATGGAGGCTAAAAGGTTTGACTCAACAAGAGAGTCTTTGTATCTCGTACGAAGCCTGAGATGGAGGCCAAAAGGGTATTGTTTCAGTTGAGTGAGAGGTCCAGTATGTTGGTTTAACGAGAAAATCAGTTCTTATATGAGTAACACTGTACTCATGGATTTGATCTGAGAATCGGGGTTGTTTCCTGTTCTTTAAGGAAACGGGGAATCCAAAGGGTATTTGAGACAGTCCAAGTCTAGGGTGTCTTCCTATTTTTGAAAGGGACTTGAGAATATCTTTGAGACTCAAGGAAATTAGACTGTCCAAGTCTAGAGTTTTATCTTTTGTACTATGCTTAAAGAAACAGTAGTAGTACGTTCACGGTAGAAAGATCTAGACTCTTTGAAAGACTGTTCTATTAAGATGACTAATTTCTGTTCCTATACCTCTAGGAGGTCGTTGGGACAATTTGTACGAAGCCCAAGAGGAGGCTGGAAACTTTTAAAAAGCCGAGGGACAATTTGTACGAAGCCCAAGAGGAGGCTATCATTCTCGGAGGAAGAAATAATTTATACGAAGCCTAAGAGGAGGCTGTGAATACTTCTAAGAAGCTGATGGGTCCTTGTACAACGCCCAAGAGGAGGCGGGGATGCTTTTAAGAAGCCTGTGGGTCCCCAAACCCCGAGAAGTTCAAGACAGGCTATTCACAAAGAATAGATCAAGCCAGGAAAGTTCGAGAATTTGGAAGAAACTCAAGGGATGCAATTCACGGAGAAGAGATCATCTCTGGGGAGTAGAGTTTCTTGACAATTCCTAAGGAGGACAGCCGAAGAGAAGACTGTATCTGGTGCTCCTATGGGGGATCTAGTATTGTCTATTTCTAAGAATGATCGAAACAGCTTTACCTAGTGCTAGACATAGTTTCCGGGGAAACTTTAAATATCTATACTATTATTACACAGTCGATATGAGTTTATGAAAGAAGACTTACAGCGAAACAGCCCCACAATATAGTTATATGTATATGAAAGCGGTAAATGAAAGCATATAAACACTTACTCGGTTGTAGAGCTTCCATGTTGTTTGGTTAGTTGTTCAACAAAGAAAGATTGAAAACAACAGTATATTTCAAAATTAAAGGAGAAAGTGCTTTGAAAGAACAGATTGGGGCTTACAGCTCAAGGAGAGACCCAAGTGAGTTTTGCTAGTGATTGCACTGTGATATGAGTTTGTACAGTGGGACTTATACAAGTGAATGAGGCCCAAAAAGTTTTCTGTACAAGGGGAATGGGTCTTACACTCTCTCAAGAGGCCCAAAAAAAATGATTTAGAGAAAAGAAGCGGGTCTTACTATGCGAGGGTAGGCCCAGATGATTTCGAAAAGGGCGACGATCGCGCCGAGGTTTTGGAAACACCGTGGGACTTATACAAGTGATTGAGGCCCAAAATGGGTTATGTAAAAAAAGGGGTTGGGACTTACACTCTATTAGAGGCCCAAGTGAGTTTTAAGAAAAGAAATAGGTCTTACTACAGGAGGGGAGGCCTAATGGTTAATTTTGAAAAGGGCGACGATCGCGTCAAGGTTTTGGAAACACCGTGGGACTTATACAAGTGATTGAAGCCCAAAATTTTGGCATTTACAAAGGAATTGGGTCTTACACTCTATTAGAGGCCCAAAGGTTTAAAAATGAAAAGAAATGGGACTTATAGCTCAAGGAGAAGCCCAATGGTCTTTTTTGTTAAAAGGCGGCGATCGCGCCGAACTTTGTAAATGTACCGAGGGACTTATACAATATCTGAGGCCCAAAATATTTATTTACAAAAGGGATGGGACTTACACTCTATTAGAGGCCCAAAGTGTATTTTAGGAAAAGAAATGGGGCTTACAACACGAGGGGAGGCCCAAGTGATTTTCAGTTTGAAAATGGCGATCGCGCCGAGATTTTTAACGTATCGAGACTTATACAATAACTGAGGTCCAAAATATTTTTGTACAAAAAGGGTTGGGTCTTATACTCTATTAGAGGCCCAAAGTTTTTGAAAAAAGATTTGTTTGGGTGAAAATCAAAGAAACCCCAATTTCATTTTTTAAAGGCATTTTTCAAAGAAAAATCAAGTAAAAAATGATAAAAATTTCAAATAAAATCATTAATCATGTTATAAACAATGATTAAGGTTTATGAAAAAGTATTTTATCCACATGAATATTTAAAATTATTTTGGTTTTAAAAATCAAGAAAAAGAAATCATTTTAAAAGCATTTAAAACAATTTAAAACAATATTTTTGAATATATTAAAAATATATCAAATAATAATATTTTTTTGTGATTTTGTGTGGATTAAAATATTATGGAGTATGAATAAGAAGTGTGTAAAACAGAATTGGAAAATGATGATTTTTGCTATGTAAAAGAATGGGTTGAGTTTTGAAGATAAACTAAGAAAAAAAAGAAAGATGTCACAACATCACATTCGACATCTTTCATGAGTTTTGAAGATAAGAGAAAAAGGGAAGATGTCACAACATCACATTTGACATATTAAAAAACCAGAACTGCACCTTGGTTTTCAACATCTTTGCTATCAAACTTCAAACATTCATAACTCTCTCAATTTTCAACGAAATTAAAATCCGTAAGAACCTATCTTGACCGATTTTTCACAAGGAATCCAATGGTATCACTCATACATACTGAAACTTAATGTACAGCATGTCGTACCCTAATTTTTGACCCTAAGATCCCCGCCTTGTTCTTTGCATATCATCTTAGGCCGATCATTCGTGCATAACTAACCGCTTTATCTAGCTTTGTCTGTTTGTTTCCTTTTTTAAGGACAGGTACTGCTGCAGAAGATTCAAAGACTTGAAGGCTGTGTTTATGTGTGTTTGTAGAAGTTTCTCTGGTCTTTGCAGGATGTGTGTGAATTCCTGTGAGGTTATGCCCCTTCCCTTCCTGATCCCTAAAACCCCTACCAGACCTTTTCGCCCTCAAGACTCTTTAATTTTTTCCCCGCAAAGATTAAGTACTTATACCCTATGATATGGAATTTGGTCCCCTAAGGCTAGTCATTGGTTGTGTGATGGCATCTCCCCTCTTAGAAGTTTGAATCCCAAGATACAAATTCAAGCCCGTTGATTCGTTACAAGTTTACAAGCTCAAGCATGGAAATTCAAAGTTAATGTTATCTCACCACAAGGAGATTTTGTCTAAATTTTGAGATTCATGCTCTTCACATAATTTAATTTGAAAATGTTAAAGTTTCGATTCAAGCCATACAAGTAGGAAGCTTCTTTATAATCTATTCAAGACTTCAAAATCCAGCACAAGAATCCAAGTTGTAATGTCCTTCCCAAATCAATGTTGAAATACAGGGTTCAAGCTCAAGCATGAGAATTCGACATCTTTTCCACGTATAAAATTCACATCCAAGTTGGAGAATTTCATGGTTACAAAATTATACAAGAGTAAGGGCAAACTAGTGGTATAACCACTTTTACAAAAAAATCTTAAGCAACTAGAGTGATATTTTGAATACTATATAATCTGTGAAAAAAGTAGTGCCATTGAAAGTGCCAAGAGATTTACAGTTTCTCATAGAGCCAAATGCTACAAAAAAAACAAGAGTTTACGCGCAGCTTTTGTAAATCTTTTGACCGAATCACTTTTTGAGTGCAGAGATATGGATACCACTCTTAAGTCTTTATTGCAGGTCCTAGACGTTATCAATAAGTGTTCTAATGTAAGCACACGTGATATGACAGTCCAGAAGAAGCATATTGAAAAAGAAATTAACGGCATACTAAATGGTACAAGATTTCCAAGCTCAAATTAATTCTACACAAGCATTTCAAGTTACAAGTCAATTTCATAAGTGCCACATTTGATCAATTCTTTTACAAGAGTGTCTGTACAAATCATAGCAACATTGATCCGCCACACTCAAATTCATCACCAACATTTTAACCGCGCGCTGTAAAGGTGGTAGGTCCTGACCTGTTTGGAAAAGAGAAGGAGAATGCAAGCGTTAGATCGGTATGGCAGAATATGCTATGGTACTGTTTCTCATAGAGCCAAATGCTACAAAAAAAACAAGAGTTTACGCGCAGCTTTTGTAAATCTTTTGACCGAATCAGTTTTTGAGTGCAGAGATATGGATACCACTCTTAAGTCTTTATTGCAGGTCCTAGACGTTATCAATAAGTGTTCTAATGTAAGCACACGTGATATGACAGTCCAGAAGAAGCATATTGAAAAAGAAATTAACGGCATACTAAATGGTACAAGATTGCCAAGCTCAAATTAATTCTACACAAGCATTTCAAGTTACAAGTCAATTTCATAAGTGCCACATTTGATCAATTCTTTTACAAGAGTGTCTGTACAAATCATAGCAACATTGATCCGCCACACTCAAATTCATCACCAACATTTTAACCGCGCGCTGTAAAGGTGGTAGGTCCTGACCTGTTTGGAAAAGAGAAGGAGAATGCAAGCGTTAGATCGGTATGGCAGAATATGATATGGTACTGTTTGGAGATATAGATTGTCTGATGTTAAAAGCATACTCACTATGGTTCATGAACGGGACGTGTTTTCGAGCTTTTGTTTGAAAGTTCTCTTATAAAGTTTGATGTGGACGATAAGTGAAAGTCCAGACGTATCCTCTAATGCTGTCTCCAATCGCTTGTGTGGGTCGGACCCTTTTTGACCAAGGATTCTTGCATGCTCTGATGCACCAACCTGTTTTTCTGTAATCAAATGAATCAATATTAACAGCTACAGTACCATACAGCTCAATCTATTTAATAAAGTAGTATTTAGCTCAATGTACTTCTTGGCGGTATCCCAAGCACCGCTGGCATTGGATGCGAAAATGACAATCTGTGATCAACGTAACAACCACGGTGCATCATGAATTAATATTGATTACAAGCAGCAGCACTCATAAACTCTCCAACCGACTGATGTTCAGAAACTTAAGAAAATGGCGAGTATTCACAAATAAACATGTTTCTCACCTAAGATTGTTCATATTAGCTTCATGGATAACAAACCACATACAGAAAAAGAAAAGAGGAAAAGTATACCGGTAAGTCGAAGAAGAAGAGTGGTAGCTGAGCCACCAATGATGACGGTTATCGACAACAATTATACAAGAAGACCTGATGCACCAACACTTAACTTCTACCATGTCCATGAACTGCTAGCCAATAATGCACTAACTTCATGACAAATCTGCCAAGGGTCTTGTCGGTTCCACCATTGTTCGCAAGATGACTCAGAATGATTTCACTAATCCTATGATCTGAAATTGAATTCTCTGTCACATCCAAAATAAATCAATGACAATATCATAAGGCAAAAGAGAGAGGTTTCAAGTGATGCAAGGTTTAAAAGGTTCAAGAACCCCCAATAATCATGAACAACATGTAGAAGCAGTATGTTGGCTTTCCCAAAACGCCTTTTGGTACTTCATCACTAACAGCAGGAAACGAACAAGCCATGGCAGCACCTGCCATCACAACAACGATTCCCAATGACAACGGTATAGAAATGCCAAACACAAGAATGTACTCTTAGCTAACGTTTCTCATCTCTTGAGCGGCTTCCAAATACGAGTTCAAACCTGCATAAGACAGAATCCAAGAGAGACATGTTATAAGCTCTACACCTGAAAAAGGAAGAGATTGTAAATCTATTAATACACTACAAGAGTTCACATGGCACAAGTATGAAAGATATTGAATCAATCTGTTTCTAACTCAACCAATGTCGTCTTCGATGCTAATAGGGAGAAAGTTATGTTCGAATTCACAACCCTCTATGATTATTGCTGGCCTTAATGTCGTAACAACCAGCGTCGGTGAAAAGAATGTATTGGGTTTCGATCTTGGAGGTGGTACTCTTGATGTCTCTTTGTTGAAACCACCGCTGAAAAGAACACGCATTTAGGAGGGGAACCTTGATAACAGAGTGGGCGACTACTTTGGCGTGAAAAAGTAAGGAATGGGATTAGCGGCATCAAACCTTTCCAAAAGAGAAAATAACAGGGAGTTAATGTCATGTGCTGGGAATGGAACTTTATGATTTCAGAAATTACAACAATTAAAACAGCCATCAATAATGTTTAGACAATATTCAAAAACATTCCCAAACGGTTCTCAGACACAATTCAATAACCTTCTTAAACTAGAATAACCGTCAGCAGACTTTTTTTGAAAACTTTCCTAACAAGTTTAAGCATGTCCAAATCATAAACGGAAAGAAATTAAGGGCATGTTTTGCTAAGAATGGAAAAATTCATTGAGCAGTATCAATGTTGAAGGCCTATAAAAGGGTAGGAACTTAACAGTAGAGGGAGAAGAAAAAAAACCTTCACACGACCAAATCTCAAAACACATCTCGTACGGCCAAATTCATCAAGCCAAAACCACACCCAGAAACATACAAGATTTCAAAAAACCAGCATAAACCAAATCAATACATAACCGGCGATTCGACCAAATTCATAAAACCAGTCACAAACATTCATCAAAAGACTACCAGAACCTTTCAACGAAACCATACATCAGTCCAAAAAAAACCATTCATTACACAAATAAACAGTCAGTTCCTAGAGGTTCACATCACAACCAAAATCTCGAAACCTCACACAAAAAGCAGAAGGAACTCATGGAGAAGCACAAAGGCACATAAGGATGAGAAGATTACATCAGAAAACCATTCACAAAATCAGTCCACATCTAAATCACAAAACCGCATACGAAGAACAACAGATCCACAACAACAATATTGCAGATCGAAATCAGAAATGCAACATACACAAAGCAAAGAGAGAAAGACTTATCTGCGAACCACCACAACGAGCTCCTTGGAAGAACCGCGCACGGGGAAGAAGGATTTGCAGAACCCCACGGTGGACAACCTTGTTCTCTTAATTTTCTTTGCACTTCTGATCATTGTATATGTAATAATCCAATCAATTAATGAGAACAATGGGGCTGGGAATCACAGGGGTGGGGTTTTATTCGTTTGCTTGACCGTGAGAGTTACAGAGATAGGGAGGTCGGAGAGGACGAGTGAGCGGCGGCGATTAAGTGTTCACAAACCCTAATCATTGAGAGGGGTGAGAGTTTTTTGAGAGGGAAGAATCGAGAGAGGCGAGAGAGGTACGATTTGGGGACGGCGGAGACTGCAATTAGGGTTTTTCCAACCCTTTTTGCGGCGATCGTGAGAATGGGAAGGGGGTTCCCTCGTTTTTTTTTCATTTGTTCATTTTCTTTTTTCTTTTTACAAATTAAAAACCTTTTTTAATATAAATTCAAAACTTTTTCTTTTTTTAAATTAAAATTTAAAACCTTTTATATCTAAATTTAGAACCTTTTTATAATTAAAATCAAAAACTTTTTTTTATAATTAAATTAAAAAACTTTTCTTAAAATTAAAACCTTTTAAAATTAAAACTTTTATGTAGTTAAAATAAAAACCTTTTTTTTATATAATTAAAATTAATTCTCTCTTTTATAATTAAAACTAAAACCTTTTTTAACTAATAATAATTAAAGTTAAAACCTTTATTTAAAATTAAACTTTTTTTGGATAATAATTAGTTTAACTTTTTTATAATAACAATTAATCTAAAACTTTTTAACTCTTTATAATAATTAATTTAATTTGGAGCTTTTTTTTTAATTACGACTTTTTTTTTTATAATGAATATTGAAATTAAAACCTTTTAATAACTTTAACTAAAATAGGTTAGAATGCCAAAAGACTTTCGAATATACTAACACTAAATCTTTTTCTATCTAAAACTCTTTTATTTTGACTCTAAGAATTAAATAATAAAGAGAATCCCTTTTTATAATTAATTGTATAAAATTTCCTCTAACCTTTCTCAAATAAAAGATATAACCTCTAACATAATTTATAAATAATTAAGTTAAAACCAAACCTTTAGATCGTCCCTGTTTAGAAATCTCTCACCATGCTTAGTCATAGGTTCGTGAGTGTTCGGATGTTTTGCCTTATTTGTTTGTTTATGTTTTTACTTGATTTATGTTTCTGTCTCAAACCCTTTCAAAATAACAAAAATCCTCGATCCAACGTCGAGCCCATTTTCTACCCATGTAAGTCGATCACCTTAGGGCATCGCATTCGACCTACCGATCACAAGACATAAGTCTAGCATCACTTTGCTAGCACCCTCGCCTAAATAACAATAATTAACCGCATAAATATCCAAGGGAAAATTCCATGCATGATAACCATGTTATTGTGCATGGTGCACATCATTTGCATTCATACTCGACACCCTTAAGTTAAGACTATTAGACAACTTAGGATAGATTTCCTAGGTTAGTCCCCCCACAATTTTGATTTTTAATCAAACTTTAGCTTACCTAATTCTCCACACAAGAGAATTAGATGTTAATCATCTCAAAGAAAGGGACATTCAATCCTATACCCCACAAAATTCAAACATTTTCAAAACTGTGGCGGTCTTTCTTAAGATGATGACTCATCTTCCTCTCCTAAACCTTTAAACAAATTTAGTATCCTTAATAAGGAACTACAAGTGCTCTGATTCCCTCCTGACAGGATATGTAGGCACAAGATGCGATATCTTGTCGAGCACACTTAGGATATAATAATAATAAATCACTTACCCTTAAACCCTTAGCAAAACAAATAACAGATAATATAAAATAAAATCAACAGGTTCCTGTAGAGTACTACAGATATCTAGGGTGCTAACACCTTCCCTAGGTATAACCAACCCCCGAACTTAGAATCTTAGTGCATTTGCATTGCATTGTGGGAATTCGGTTTTTCTCCCTTCCCTTGGATAAAATCAAAGACCGGTGGTGACATTAAAAATGCGATCCTAGTTAACAAATAACTATGGTATCCAATTTTCACCGCAACAGAAATGGCGACTTCACTGGGGACACTCATAAGAGGGTTCCCCCTAACTTGATTAATTATGTTTTTGTTATATATTTGTTATCTGTTATGCTTGGGTTATTACTTGTGTGGTGAGACAAAGTCCTACACCCGGACTATAGTGAAATTAAGATAGGAAAACGGTGAGACTTCAATGATACTTTGAGGGAGTCGATTCCTGAAAAGTTAAATTGAGACTTCACCACTCAGTCTAGGCCCTCTCGAATAAAATATTTGTCCAACGAGTTCATTCGTGAAGACGATATGGTTTCGATCTAAAGGCCCTCGGGACTGGGGACCGTAGTTACCTTTAACCCAACTTGGCCTATTAGGGCGTAGTGTGGGGACTATGCGGGAGTCTATTTCTGCGATAGTTGCTACGCGATACTACACTCAGACGAGATTCTCTTGAGAATATTATTGACTACCAAGTGATCTGGAAGATCGATAATATCCGAAAGATGGATTGTAGACTCTGGGAACTTTGTAGAACCCGTTTGGCAGGTACATTTGAAACCATAGTACACACCTATTGGGATGGGTAGACCTTGGCTCCATGTTGTGACCTTTCAAACCTAGGACTTTTTGTCTGTTTGATTGCTTGTGTGTGCTTTGTGTTTTGTGTGTTTGTATCCCTGCATTCATTTGCATCATATCATAAAGATTCATGGAACTTAGGCTTGTTTATAAACATCATAAGAATGTCATGGACTCTAAAAAAAATCTAAAAAAAAAAAACGTTGAAGTACCTTTACAAGAGTCATAACCTAGACGATCTAAGGGGACTGGAGACCTTGCTGACAGATAAAAAAAGGATCGAGACCAGATATGGGAAGTTATTATCTCCATCATACTACTGTTTTCCTGATTATCAATTGGTACCTATCCTTGAAGAATTTCCTCAGCTGATGGAGTTACTAATTTAAGACAAACACCCATTTCTTATCTCCGATTAATATTCAAGCTAAGATGACTACAAAAGAAGGTTTATTAGAAATGAGCTATTTTTTGCAATAAACAGAAAGCTCAAGACGTCCTATTCCATTCTAAGTCATCAGTCAACTCTGGAAATTAATCGTGGACAAGCTTATTCTAGAAGAAGCTCAGTTGGAAGAAAGAAGTCAAAGTATTCAAGAAGACCGTTGGAAGAGTCTCCTTAGATCCATCATTATTAGCTTTTATTTAGTTTTTCCGTTATGACTGTTGTAAGGCGTACCGACGCGTTATTAATAAATCTGTTTTAATATTCTGAATATTGATTATCGTAACCATTTTAATGTTTTTTTAAAAACCGAGTCTCTTGATATTCCATGATGATTATAAATAGATGAGTTCCATGAATCTTGTTGCATCATATGCATCTTTCGCATTTTGCATTTGAATTCCTTTGCATTCCAGGTTCTCATCCGTGTTTCTCTTCTCAGTCAAGCTGAGTCACCGATACGATACTCGAGCCGGTCGCAAAAAAAGGGGATGGATCATTTGGAACAGGAAACCCAAGCACTCCGAGCGGAGATTGCCACTCTAAAGGCCAACATGGAAACTTTTTCTACTACTATGAAGAATCTGATAGACATTCAAGAGCATGAAAAGCAAGAACTTTGCGACGAGGTTGTAGACTTAAAGATTACCAAAAGGAGCCTGATGGATTTGTTCAAAGAGTTGGCCATATCCCAACGCCATGATGGATTTTCTGCCTCCTCAACCAACCAGCCAGTTGAACGAAGTGGTGAATTTTTGGATATCCCTGTGCTCTATGCTAATCTGTTCCCCACCCTCTTACAATATGGTTTAATCAAGAAGGAAACTCCATTATCCATCCCGGTGACCCATGGGAGTTATTTCAAAGCTGATACCTTCTGTGCCTTCCATCAAGGGGCACCCGACCATGGTATCGAGGAATGACATGTTTTGAAGAAGAAAGTGAAAGAGATGGTTCAGAAGGGAGTCTTGTCTTTCGAATTGTGCGAACCCCAATTGAGATCCATCTCTCACTCGAACAAGAAGCAATCCCCTCCTTGCACATGGTGGATTAATACAGAGGACGGTTTTCTCTAGGCTATGTCTCATCATATTTATGCTTATTTGCTATTTTCATATGTAATTTTCTATGTTTGTTAATGCATTTGTTATTTGCGTGTAAGAACTTGTTATTTTGAATGATTTATGCAATGAACAATGTTTGTTTTGAAGAAATCCATTTGTTTCACTCTTTTTTTTTAAATACTATTTTATAATGCCAATGCTGCCCAATCTCTTGCCTTGGCAGAGAATTAAATGGAGGATGATGAAATCAAACGCAAGATCTCTTGTTGTATGCTTTTGAATAAAACTATGCTAGTGATATAAGGCATTATTTCGAAATCCTAAATACCGAAGATATAAGGAGATAAACCCTCGTTAACCCTTTTGAGCCTTTGAAGTAGTAGTTTTCTTCTACAAATCAAAAAACCCTCATTCTTAACCTGGGGCAGGGTAATTTTCAAAAATTGAGTAAAATATCACGAAGATTGGGTGGGCATAAACAAACTTTGAGCCTTATATCCTTTGTTTCTTAAACCGTGAACCAGTCCATGATACAACCCTTAAAAGTCCTAAGTGAAGCAAGGTTTATTTCAAAAGCATACTCATTGAGATATCGTTTCCTGACTCCCATGAGCTATGCTCAAATTCGTGTTGGCATTATAAAATCGGTAATTCAATCACAAAAATATTTTTAAATAAAACTTCAAGACAAACATACGTTGCATTATCAGTTTCAGAATTAACATTTTTTGCTTGCTAACATTGCTTGACATCATAGAAGCTAGCATACGAGCATCAGCGATGAGCTAGATCCTTTGAGACTTGTGACTCTGATGAGTAAATGGCGAATCATTTCAAAAGGATGACTGTACCAAGGGGCACGATACCTGAAGACTTTGTTGAGCAGGGGCAAGTCGTTTCCTAGTTGTTTCTTCACAGTCAGACTCAGAACACCGTCAATCTGGGGCAGTTACGTCGAGATTTGGTAAATCTCTCAAAGAATTTAAAGAATCGGTTACAGAACACAGTTAATCCGGGCCAGTTACGTCGAGATTCGACAATCTCTCCAAGAGTTTGAAAACATTGGGACAGTTGGACGCCAAGTTTTCTGTAAAATCCTCTTGGGATGACTTCTTCTTATAAACCAAGTAATCTGGGGCATTTGAGAAGTGAAGATTGCTTCTCATCCACAACAATTGTTGTTCAAAATGGCGACTACTATACAGGTTATCAATACAGAGTTACATCAGTCTCACGACTTTATTCACTGATACCTCGAAGAGTTTCTATCCCAATTAATATGACGACTCCCCAGTAAGTCTCTACATCAGGTAGTCACGACCATTCTCCGATGAATCTCTACTTCGAGAAGTTACGGTACATTGACGCAAGATTTCTCCAGTCGGCAACCTAAGAATCCTCAGTGGATTTTCTTACAACTTCAACCTTCCCCAGCTAAGCGAGTGTTTATTTCACTCCTCAGTGGATTTTCTCACTATCTCAATTTTCTCCAGTGAAGGCAGATGTTTTTTTCATCCTCTCAAAATTTTATCTCCGATATTTTCAACTACTATTGACCCAAGCTTCCCCGACGAAGTGGATATTTATTTTATCCAGTTACAACTTCCATTCAGACTATTTCAGTTCACAGCGGATATTTATTTTATCCCCATGAAGTCTTTTCGATCATTGAGTTTGATTCGTTCCCGGTGAATCTTCCTTATCCCCAACGGAATCACAAGATTCATCTTGACAATCCCAAGTGAAGTCATGATGTTCATCCCCAAGTGGAGTGCTCTCTTTTCCCCAGAGAAGTTCTGAAGCTTCGAAGCAGGATTGTGATTCCATATATGGCTCTCCATTCATCCCTAGTGATGCTTCTTATCTTGTGAAGATTGGCAGAGTATTCGTATCGAGATGCTTGTTTTCATCTCCTTTTTGTTTTTTCTTGTTGTTTTGTCAGCAAAAGCATAAGCATAGCATGACATTCTTTCATGTAGATTCATGGCATGTGCGCATTTTGCATCTTGCATTTTTGTGTTTGTTTGTTTGTTCTTTCACTTTGGCTGCGTTTATCCCCAAGTGATCGGGTTTGTCTTCTCCCTCCAAGTAGAGTAGTCAGCCCTAAGCAGAAAAAGCACATCCTTTCTAATTCCCCACTGAGTTCGGTCCTCATGGACGATGGTTGCTTTAGTTTTCTTTTCCATTTTTGGATAAAGATAAACCCGTTGAGTTCAATTCTCAATGGATGGTGTTCTTGTTTGACCGTTTCTTTCCAGTTATTTCCTGGATTGAACTTTGGTCCCTGACAATCACAATTTTGGATGTCTCTGAGGTTTTGAACCCGGACTGAGCGTGCATTTATTTTGCACTTTGTCTCCCCAAGAAGAGTTTATTTGAAGATCTCTATAGAAGACAGAAGTTATTTCTCCAGCATTTCATGGGAGTTAAACCCAGACAACAAGTGGTAGCTCTTTATTTGAGCTCTGTTTTCTATCCGGATGACAAACAACAGTCTCCTCAAGACAGTTCGTCTATTCTCGATGAAGTTATCGAGGTTATCAACCATTCTCCATCAGATGTTATCTCGCCGGAAATCCGTCAGAAAGGTTCATTGAAGACTTTCCAAGTATTCTCTTTATTTGAGAATCTCTATTACAAGAATTTTACTAGCTTCAACACAGTTTTCAGCTACAACAATACTATTTCTCAGTGGTATTCTCCCCAGTGAGTCCACAATTCAATTTGCTTCCATCAAATGGCATCTCTTCAAGAAGTTTGGTGAAGATTCAAATGATCTTACTCTTTATTTGAGAAGACATATTTTACAAGTCAGCCGACCCACATCTCTTTTGAAGATCCCCGGTGAAGCTTCCAGGATCTCGGCAGTAGATTCCTTGGTTTGTTTTAAATTGCGACAAACAGTCGTCTCTTTCCAGGATCTCGGCAGTAGATTCCCTGGTTTACATTAAACTTCGACAAACAGTCGTTTATTTTCCTGGTTATTCTCGGCAATAGATTTCCAGAAGACCTCGACAGTAGGTATTTCCCTGGTTATTCTCGACAGAAGATTTCCAAAAGACCTCGACAGTAGGTATTTCCCTGGTTATTCTCGGTAGTAGATTTCCAACAGACTTCGACAAACAGTCGTTTCTTTCCAGGATCTCGGCAGTAGATTCCCTGGTTTATTTTAAACTTCGACATACAGTCGTTTCTTCCAAGGATCTTGGCAGTAGATTCCCTGGTTTATTTTAAACTTCGACATACAGTCATTTCTTCCAAGGATCTCAGCAGTAGATTCCCTGGTTTATTTTAAACTTCGACATACAGTCGTTTCTTCCAAGGATCTCGACAGTAGATTCCTTGGTTTATTTCTATATTTTTGACAGACAGTCATTATTTTTTCTCAGCAGTGGACACATTTTCAATATAACCTTTGAAGAAGGTATTCTCGGAAGAAGGTTCTAAATCTCAACAATAGACTCCTCTAGTTGATATCTCTTGAAGATTCCTCCAATTGACTGCAATAGCAGGTTCCTCAAGTAGCTTTCGTTGGAAGACTTCATCGCAAGTTCATCCTCCTATGCTTGAGATACCTTGTGATTGTCAGGTGGTAGTCTTTTTCCCCAGTGGAGTTAGATCTTTCCCCCTGGAGTCATGTTTTTGCTAAGTCGCTCCCCGTCGGGTTTTCCTTTCTTTAGCCGTTTTTCGATGTTTCATTTGCAGTTATCCCCTGTGACATTATTCCTTACAGGATCTTTGTCTTGCATAGCATATCATTTCATTTCATAGCATGTGCATTTGGCGGCATCTTAGGGCCAAAAATTGTGCACGTTTGTATTTAAGTCCCTCCTATCTCGTCGAGACGAAGATTTCAATCTCCATATCTCCGAATAGGAGAAACTTAAATAGGGGCATCTGTCGCACCCTAATTTTTGACCCTAAGATCCCCGCCTTGTTCTTTGCATATCATCTTAGGCCGATCATTCGTGCATAACTAACCGCTTTATCTAGCTTTGTCTGTCTATTTCCTTTTTTAAGGACAGGTACTGCTGCAGAAGATTCAAAGACTTGAAGGCTGTGTTTATGTGTGTTTGTGGAAGTTTCTCTGGTCTTTGCAAGATGTGTGTGAATTCCTGTGAGGTTATGCCCCTTCCCTTCCTGATCCCTAAAACCCCTTCCCTCCCTGCAAAGATTAAGTCCTTATACCCTATGATATGGAATTTGGTCCCCTAAGGCTAGTCATTGGTTGTGTGATGGTATCTCCCCTCTTAGAAGTTTGAATCCCAAGATACAAATTCAAGCCCGTTGATTCGTTACAAGTTTACAAGCTCAAGCATGGAAATTCAAAGTTAATGTTATCTCACCACAAGGAGATTTTGTCTAAATTTTGAGATTCATGTTCTTCACATAATTTAATTTGAAAATGTTAAAGTTCTGATTCAAGCCATACAAGTAAGAAGCTTCTTTATAATCTATTCAACACTTCAAAATCCAGCACAAGAATCCAAGTTGTAATGTCCTTCCCAAATCAATGCTGAAATACAGGGTTCAAGCTCAAGCATGAGAATTCGACATCTTTACCATGTATAAAATTCACATCCAAGTTGGAGAATTTCATGGTTACAAAATTATACAAGAGTAAGGGCAAACTAGTGGTATAACCACATTTACAAAAAAATATTAAGCAACTAGAGTGATATTTTGAATACTATATAATCTGTGAAAAAAGTAGTGCCATTGAAAGTGCCAAGAGATTTACAGTTTCTTATAGAGCCAAATGCTACAAAAAAAACAAGAGCTTACGCACAGCTTTTGTAAATCTTTTGCCCGAATCACTTTTTTAGTGCAGTGATATGGATACCACTCTTAAGTCTTTATTGCAGGTCCTAGACGTTATCAATAAGTGTTCTAATGTAAGCACACGTGATCCGACAGTCCAGAAGAAGCATATTGAAAAAGAAATTAACGGCATACTAAATAGTACAAGATTGCCAAGCTCAAATTAATTCTACACAAGCATTTCAAGTTACAAGTCAATTTCATAAGTGCCACATTTGATCAATTCTTTTACAAGAGTGTCTGTACAAATCATAGCAACATTGATCCGCCACACTCAAATTCATCACCAACATTTTAACCGCGTGCTGTAAAGGTGGTAGGTCCTGACCTGTTTGGAAAAGAGAAGGAGAATGCAAGCGTTAGATCGGTATGGCAGAATATGATATGGTACTGTTTGGAGATATAGATTGTCTGATGTTAAAAGCATACTCACTATGGTTCATGAACGGGACGTGTTTTCGAGATTTTGTTTGAAAGTTCTCTTATAAAGTTTGATGTGGACGATAAGTGAAAGTCCAGACGTATCCTCCAATGCTATCTCCAATCGCTTGTGTAGGTCGGACCCTTTTTGACCAAGGATTCTTGCATGCTCTGAAGCACCAACCTGTTTTTCTGTAATCAAATGAATCAATATTAACAGCTACAGTACCATACAACTCAATCTATTTAATAAAGTAGTATTTACCTCAATGTACTTCTTGGCGGTATCCCAAGCACCGCCAGCATTGGATGCGAAAATGACAATCTATAATCAACGTAACAACCACGGTGCATCATGAATTAATATTGATTACAAGCCGCAGCACTCATAAACTCTCCAACCGGCTGATGTTCAGAAACTTAAGAAAATGGCGAGTATTCACAAATAAACATGTTTCTCACCTAAGATTGTTCATATTAGCTTCATGGATAACAAACCACATACAGAAAAAGAAAAGAGGAAAAGTATACCGGTAAGTCGAAGAAGAAGAGTGGTAGCTGAGCCACCAATGATGACGGTTATCGACAACAATTATACAAGAAGACCTGATGCACCAACACTTAACTTCTACCATGTCCACGAACTGCTAGCCAATAATGCACTAACTTCATGACAAATCTGCCAAGGGTCTTGTCGGTTCCACCATTGTTCGCAAGGTGACTCAGAATGGATTCACTAATCCTATGATCTGAAATTGAATTCTCTGTCACATCCAAAATAAATCAATGACAATATCATAAGGCAAAAGAGAGAGGTTTCAAGTGATGCAAATTTTAAAAGGTTCAAGAACCCCGAATAATCATGAACAGCATGTAGAAGCAGTATGTTGGCTTTCCCAAAACGCCTTTTGGTACTTCATCACTAACAGCAGGAAACGAACAAGCCATGGCAGCACCTGCCATCACAACAACGATTCCCAATGACAACGGTATAGAAATGCCAAACACAAGAATGTACTCTTAGCTAACGTTTCTCATCTCTTGAGCGGCTTCCGAATACGAGTTCAAACCTGCATAAGACAGAATTCAAGAGAGACATGTTATAAGCTCTGCACCTGAAAAAGGAAGAGATTGTAAATCTATTAATACACTACAAGAGTTCACATGGCACAAGTATGAAAGATATTGAATCAAGTTGTTTCTAACTCAACCAATGCCGTCTTCGATGCTAATAGGGAGAAAGTTATGTTCGAATTCACAACCCTCTATGATTATTGCTGGCCTTAATGTCGTAACAACCAGCATCGGTGAAAAGAATGTCTTGGCTTTCGATCTTGGAGGTGGTACTCTTGATGTCTCTTTGTTGAAACCACCGCTGAAAAGAACACGCATTTAGGAGGGGAGCCTTGATAACAGAGTGGGCGACTACTTTGGCGTGAAAAAGTAAGGAATGGGATTAGCGACATCAAACCTTTCCAAAAGAGAAAATAACAGGGAGTTAATGTCATGTGCTGGGAATGGAACTTTATGATTTCAGAAATTACAACAATCAAAACAGCCATCAATAATGTTTAGAAAATATTCAAAAACATTACCAAACGGTTCTCAGACACAATTCAATAACCTTCTTAAACTAGAATAACCGTCAGCAGACTTTTTTTGAAAACTTTCCTAACAAGTTTAAGCATGTCCAAATCATAAACGGAAAGAAATTAAGGGCATGTTTTGCTAAGAATGGAAAAATTCATTGAGCAGTATCAATGTTGAAGGCCTATAAAAGGGTAGGAACTTGACAGTAGAGAGAGAAGAAAAAAAACCTTCACACGACCAAATCTCAAAACACATCTCGTACGGCCAAATTCATCAAGCAAAAACCACACCCAGAAACATACAAGATTTAAAAAAACCAGCATAAACCAAATCAATACATAACCGGCGATTCGACCAAATTCATAAAACCAATCACAAACATTCATCAAAAGACTACCAGAACCTTTCAACGAAACCATACATCAGTCCAAAAAAAACCATTCATTACACAAATAAACAGTCAGTTCTCAGAGGTTCACATCACAACCAAAATCTCGAAACCTCACACAAAAAGCAGAAGGAACTCACGGAGAAGCACAAAGGCGCATAAGGAGGAGGGGATTACATCAGAAAACCATTCACAAAATCAGTCCACATCTAAATCACAAAACCGCATACGAAGAACAACAGATCCACAACAACAATATTGCAGATCGAAATCAGAAACACAACATACACAAAGCAAAGGGAGAAAGACTTATCTGCGAACCACCACAACGAGCTCCTTGGAAGAACCGCGCACGGGGAAGAAGGATTTGCAGAACCCCACGGTGGACAACCTTGTTCTCTTAATTTTCTTTGCACTTCTGATCATTGTATATGTAATAATCCAATCAATTAATGAGAACAATGGGGCTGGGAATCACAGGGGTGGGGTTTTATTCGTTTGCTTGACCGTGAGAGTTACAGAGATAGGGAGGTCGGAGAGGACGAGTGAGAGGCGGCGATTAAGGCTTCACAAACCCTAATCATTGAGAGGGGTGAGAGTTTTTTGAGAGGGAAGAATCGAGAGAGGCGAGAGAGGTACGATTTGGGGACGACGGAGACTGTAATTAGGGTTTTTCCAACCCTTTTTGCGGCGATCGTGAGAAGGGGAAGGGGGTTCCCTCGTTTTTTTTTCATTTGTTCATTTTCTTTTTTCTTTTTACAAATTAAAAACATTTTTTAATATAAATTCAAAACATTTTCTTTTTTTTAATTAAAATTTAAAACCTTTTATATCTATATTTAGAACCTTTTTATAATCAAAATCAAAAACTTTTTTTTATAATTAAATTAAAAAACTTTTCTTAAAATTAAAACCTTTTAAAATTAAAACTTTTATGTAGTTAAAATAAAAAGCTTTTTTTTATATAATTAAAATTAATTCTCTCTTTTATAATTAAAACTAAAACCTTTTTTAACTAATAATAATTAAAGTTAAAACCTTTATTTAAAATTAAACTTTTTTTGGATAATAATTAGTTTAACTTTTTTATAATAACAATTAATCTAAAACTTTTTAACTCTTTATAATAATTAATTTAATTTGGAGCTTTTTTTTTAATTAAAACTTTTTTTTATAATGAATATTGAAATTAAAACCTTTTAAGTAAAAAAGGTTAGAATTCCAAAAGACTTTCGAATATACTAACACTAAATCTTTTTCTATCTAAAACTCTTTTATTTTGACTCTAAGAATTAAATAATAAAGAGAATCCCTTTTTATAATTAATTGTATAAAATTTCCTTTAACCTTTCTCAAATAAAATATATAACCTCTAACATAATTTATAAATAATTAAGTTAAAACCAAACCTTTAGATCGTCCCTGTTTAGAAATCTCTCACCATGCTTAGTCATAGGTTCGTGAGTGTTTGGATGTTTTGCCTTATTTGTTTGTTTATGTTTTTACTTGATTTATGTTTCTGTCTCAAACCCTTTCAAAATAACAAAAATCCTCGATCCAACGTCGAGCCCATTTTCTACCCATGTAAGTCGATCGCCTTAGGGCATCGCATTCGACCTACCGATCACAAGACACAAGTCTAGCATCACTTTGCTAGCACCCTCGCCAAAATAACAATAATTAACCGCATAAATATTCAAGGGAAAATCCCATGCATGATAACCATGTTATTGTGCATGGTGCACATCATTTGCATTCATACTCGACACCCTTAAGTTAAGACTATTAGACAACTTAGGATAGATTTCCTAGGTTAGTCCCCCCACAATTTTGATTTTTAATCAAACTTTAGCTTACCTAATTCTCCACACAAGAGAATTAGATGTTAATCATCTCAAAGAAAGGGACATACAATCCTATACCCCACAAAATTCAAACATTTTCAAAACTGTGGCGGTCTTTCTTAAGATGATGGCTCATCTTCCTCTCCTAAACCTTTAAACAAATTTAGTATCCTTAATAAGGAACTACAAGTGCTCTGATTCCCTCCTGACAGGATATGTAGGCACAAGATGCGATATCTTGTCGAGCACACTTAGGATATAATAATAATAAATCACTTACCCTTAAACCCTTAGCAAAACAAATAACAGATAATATAAAATAAAATCAAGAGGTTCCTGTAGAGTACTACAGATATCTAGGGTGCTAACACCTTCCCTAGGTATAACCAACCCCCGAACTTAGAATCTTAGTGCATTTGCATTGCATTGTGGGAATTCGGTTTTTCTCCCTTCCCTTGGATAAAATCAAAGACCGGTGGTGACATTAAAAATGCGATTCTAGTTAACAAATAACTATGGTATCCAATTTTCACCGCGACACAGCACACACAAGGCAAAAAACCAGAACTGCATGTTGATTTTAAACATCTTTGCTTATCAAACTTTCAACACTCATAACTCTCTCAATTTTTAACGAAATTAAAATCCGTAAGAACCTATCCTGACCAATTTTTTGCAAGGAATCCAATGGTATCACTCATACATACTGAAACTTAATGTACAGCACACACAAGGCAAAAAACCAGATCTGCACCTTAAGTTTAAAACAACATAAACTCCACATATAAACATGTTAAAGTGCAAACAGTAGGAGGATCATAACATACATATTAAGGACTACATTTTTGCTTCAAGAATTGTTGAATATGATGCATGTATGTGGACATCAAAGGAAAGCATGATTCAAAGAATTCAAGTTGTGAATTTTACCTCTTTTTTGGAGATTTTGTGCAACCTACCAAGTGCTTTGTTCCAGAAATAATTTGATGCTTTGGACACCCTCAAATGACCTCTTAGAAGCTTTTAGGATGGTTGGAATCAGCTGGAACCTGCAAAAACAAAAACTGCCCCTTTCTTGCAAAAGGGGTTAAAATGGTCAAAGTGACAACTCTCTCAACTGGTGTTCCAGATGTTGGGAACCATTTGGGATAGTTCAAGGATGATATTTGGAGTGTGTTTGAGGTTTTATCTGGTTTGGAAAGTGACTGAATCAAAACATGGCTTGAAAAATGCAAAAAAGTCCAATTTTGAGGTTTTGAGAGGTGACTTTGTGATGTTGGTGTTATAGGTCACTTTTGAGAGTTTGGATCACCTACATATAATGTTTATGAGGTGTTAGGATCATGAGCTGTGATGGAAATACTCTCTAACTGAAAAACTCAGAATTTCCTTACTAAAGAAGGCATTTTGGAGTGAAAGAGGTGATTTTGAGGAAAGCATCTGTTTGATGGCTTTGGTGTACACAAACTGAGCACAAATGAGCTCTATTTATAGTAGAGCAAGTTTATTTTGCAAGCAATAGTGAATGGTGGCTGCAGCAGAGATTTGGCAAATGTTGGCCAATGAAAATCCAAGTCTCCTCTAGCCATTGACTAGAGGTTAGAGCACAGGCCTTTGGTTCCCTAGTTGTTGGAGGGATCTTGACTGAATTCAGTTAGAGGAAGCTCTGTTCATGCCACCTCTAAGCATCCATTAAATGCTCCAAACCAAAATTGGAGTCTTGTCCCTCTTTTAGGGTTTGTTAGGTTTGGCATGCTACTTGTGGAATCTTGGACTTGGGAGGCTTATGGATCATATCATCCCCCTTGGATTTGATCCTCAGATGTGTCCAAAATGATGACAAGGTTTGGAAATTCGTGTGGCACAAGAAATGTGCAAATCTGTCTTGAAACATGTCTTAAAAAAATCAGCTGCAGCAAGCCTTGTTGTAAAATCCATAACTTCTTGCTCAAGAATGATAAATGGCTGTTCCAGGACTCTATGGAAAGCTGAGATGACATACTTCAACTTTGATGTTTAACCCTAGACTTAGTTCAACTTGGATCATGGAGAAAAACATCCTTGAAGTTGGGACATTCTTGCTGGAAAATTATTAATGATGTCCCATGAAATGTTGAAACATTTGACAACTTTGATCATTAATAATTCCAAACTTTAATCACTTGTATCTTTTAATCCACTATGATATTTTGAGTTGAATTGAATTGCACCTTTGATGCTTGTCCTGCATGGTGACAAAGCTTGAAAATTGTGTGGCACAAGAAAAAGTGCACAAAATCTGTCCAAAAAAACAGCTGCAACAAGCCTTCTTGTAAACTCCATAACTTCCTGCTCGAGTATGATAAATGGGCATTCTACAAATTTCTGGAAAGTTAAGATGACGTACTTCAACTTTGATGTTCAAGGTTTGTGAAGATAAGACTTGTAAAGTTGTCAAAATCGACCTTGAACTTGTGTGATCAAATATGTCCTAAAAGCTGTCATGAAAATTCTGTTTTATCAATGCCTTTTGCAGAGACCATAACTTTCTGCTCGAGAATGATAAATTAGCTTTCTACGACTTTCTGGAAAGGTGAGATGACGTACTTCAACTTTCATGCCCAGGGTTTTTCCTGAATCAACTTTGATCATGGAGAAAAACATCCTTGAAGTTGGGACATTCTTGCTGGAAAAATATTAATGATGTCCTATGAAATGTCAGAACATTGGACATTAAGAATTCCCAACTTTGATTACTTATATCTTTTAATCCTTATGATATTTTGAGTTGATTCCTTCTACAATGTTGAAGTATCAAATACCCTCTTTAAAAGTAGCTCTTTCCCAAAATCAATGGATGCTTGGATTAATAGTTACAACCTTGAAAAGTTGTGCACTTGAACATGATTTTAACTTAGAAAAAGTTTCTAAGTTTCTTTCAATTTGATCAATTTCGTAATTTTGCATGATTTCTTGATTTAAATTTGATCAAATTAAATCATCCATCATATTTTCTTGAGTAATGGCTTATGAAGCTCAAAGTTGACCAAAAGTCAAACTTTGACTTTCTGCGTCAGTTGACTTTGTATTAGATGAACTTGAGGCTTGATCCACTTGAAATGTTGCACTCTTGTGCTTAATTCTTGATGTGGGAGTCCTCTTGATCCTTTGTGGGTGTTTAAGAGGTTAGACAAGTTGAAGATCATGTCATTCCTTGATTGATCATTTGTCTAAAGGCTCTGAGAGGGCTTGAAACCCTAAGCTTGATTGTAGTGAATGCTCAACAATTCCTTGAGGAGATTGATGAGGCACAAAGGTACATCCATATTGTGATGATGATTTACACAATGATGGGAAATCTTAGTGGTCAAAATTTGGGGTATGACAGATGCCCCTATTTAATCTTCTTGGACCTGAAGGTGTGAATGGCGAAGGTATTCGGGCATTCGAGGTGCAAGAGGATTAAATATCAGAATACCTAAAATTTTGATGGTGGTTATGAATGGTAGCTTACGCATTCATCTTCTTTAGCTAAGCAATGATGCTTAGAAAAGGTAAACTTCCCCTCGATCCTGGTCTTCAGCCAAGGAGCTGGTCTCAGTTTTCTTTTGAAATAAACCTCCCCTCAATCCTGGTTTCCTACCAAGGAACTGGTCTTAGATTCTTTTGTCAAATTCCCCTCGATCCTGGTTTCCTACCAAGGAACTGGTCTTAGTTTCTGATTTGTGAACTTCCCCTCGATCCTGGTTCCCTACCAAGGAACTAGTCTTAGTTTCTGAAGTAAACCTCCCCTCGATCCTGGTTTCCTACCAAGGAACTGGTCTTAGTTTCTGATTTGTGAACTTCCCCTCGATCCCGGTTCCCTACCAAGGAACTGGCCTTAGTTTCTGAAGTAAACTTCCCCTCGATCCTGGTTTCCTACCAAGGAACTGGTCTCAGTTTTCTTTTGAAATAAACCTCCCCTCGATCCTGGTTTCCTACCAAGGAACTGGTCTTAGTTTCTGAAATAAACTTCCCCTCGATCCTGGTTTCCTACCAAGGATCTGGTCTCAGTTTCTGAAATAAACTTCCCCTCGATCCTGGTTTCCTACCAAGGAACTGGTCTTAGTTTCTGAAGTAAACTTCCCCTTGATCCTGGTTTCCTACCAAGGAACTGGTCTCATTTTCCGAAATAAACATCCCCTCGATCCTGGTTTCCCACCAAGGAACTGGTCTCAGTTTCTTTTGTCAATAAACTTTCTTGACAAGGAACGTTGTTTGTAGCGGTTTTCCTTCAACCTTCTCGCCGAATTTTCCTGGGGAGATGCCATTTGAGTGGAAAAAAGTTTTGATGTCAGACTTGCTGGGGAAACCATTCGTCTGAATTGTAGAGGTACACAAATTTCTCTGTTTGGAGATGCCATTTGTCGATTCTACTGGGGAAAGCTAGTCTCTTGAGAGACTGTTTCCGTTTGGGGGTGTTACATCATACTTTTCCTGAGGTCTTTTCAGAGAAATGCCATACGATGTACCCCAATTTTGAGGGGCTTTCTCTGGGGATTTTCCTTAATCCGGGAAAGCGAATATATCATCTTCAATGGCGAAGAGTGATATTTGTTGAAAGTTTTCTTGTTTCTAATAGGTACAAGTTATCAAAGTGGTCAAGGACCGTCTCTAATCCAGAGATAAACGGGAGAGAGATTACTTAGATGATTCACTTCTTGACGAGGAAAGATCTGACAACTCGATTGAGAGGAATTTTATCACTAGGGGATAAGACCGACTAAAGTGATAGTGATGCAATATGAATATGAATGTAGATCAATAATGCATGATGTATGTATGTATATGCTGACAAAACTGATGCAACATACAGACTAAAGGATGAACACGACTGGATACTCGCCACAGTGGGGCATGTAGAAATATCGCTGGTTCAAGATAGTAATTCTGCCTTGCTTAGGAGAAATGGTCCCTATTGGGAGCGATACTGGTCGGGCTTAGGAGATGAGAACTCGGCCGAGGATGTCAGACGAAACATGGTCTCTGACATAGTTGATCCTTCATTCAGGCGTACTGGTCTAGAAGGAGTACTTTGATTCTGAACTTTGAGGTTCGAACACCTTTGGAGAAGCGACCGATGTTCTTCTGATGTTCAAAAGTCAAAAGAAATTGCCATCTTTATTTTAAAAAAGCAGAAAAAAATTTACAAGTAAATTCATTTTTGTTTTATTTTCAAGAATCGTTGACCATGTTAAAATGTCGTTCTATAAAGCTAAAACAAGTAAGAATTACAAACAAAAGCACAAGGGCTCAAATTTTATTGATAGGATGGAAATCAGCCAAACGCGTGATTCCAAAGAGTATATACAAATTTAGAAAATTGTAATTTACAGGGAAAAGGGCTACGTTGAAACATAAAGTACACTATCCTTCTACCAACTGTGAATTCCGGACATCCTGAGCTTCTGTCGAAGATGACCTTGACTGGAGTTTTCCTGACGGATGATGTAACTGCTGCCGAGGGATTTGCCCCTTTGTTGAACGTAGTTACTTGCCATTATCCTTAACTTTTGCCTGGATTGTACTTAGATATTTCCAATCCACCGGGATGATTTTTGATCATGTCTCTAATTTTTGCCTGGACCGCCCTTTCGGGTTTTCAATCCACCGAGACGTTTTTTTTTAGGCGAAGTATTTCTTGACTACATCAACATTTGTGGGGTTGGAAAATTCCTCTCCTTCCATGGTTTCAAGTCTCAAGGCACCGCCTGAGAAAGCTTTCTTGACCACGTAGGGGCCGTCATAATTCGGAGTCCATTTGCCCCAGAAATTAGTGAGAAATGATTGTATCTTCTTGAGCAGTTTGAAGATTGGCGAGCAGGTCGTGGTCATGAGGAATGTGAATCTGGAGATGTAGTTCAAACGTCCCAGGAATCCCCTGACTTGTTTTTCAGTCTTCGGAGAAGGCATTTCTTGAATGGCCTTGACCTTGTCAGGATCAACCTCAATTCCTTTCTGGCTGACGATGAACCCTAAGAGTTTCCCTGAACGTACACCGAAGGTGCATTTGTTGGGATTCAAGTGGAGTTTGTACTCTCTCAACCGCTCGAATAGTTTTGACAAGTGGGTCACATGCTCCTCTTCTGTTCTAGATTTAACAATCATATCATTGACATATACCTCGATTTCTTTGTGTATCATGTCATGAAAAAGAGTAGTCATGGCCCTTTGATAGGTTGCCCCGGCATTCTTCAAACCGAACGACATTACCTTGTAGCAAAAGGTACCCCATGGGGTGATAAATGAAGTTTTTTCCATGTCTTTCGGCGCCATTTTGATTTGATTATAGCCCGAGAATCCATCCATGAAGGAGAAAATTTTGAACTTTGCTGTACTGTCTACCAGCATGTCAATGTGTGGTAAAGGAAAATCGTCCTTTGGACTTGCCTTGTTTATATCTCTGTAATCTACACACATTCTGACCTTTCCGTCCTTTTTCGGAACGGGTACGATATTGGCTAACCATTGAGGATATTATGATGTAGCGAGGAAACCCGCGTCGATCTGTTTCTATACCTACTCTTTGATTTTGATAGCCATGTCCGGGTGAGTCCGTCTCAACCTTTGCTTTACTGGCGGACATTCCGATTTCAACGGTAAGTGATGTTCCACGATGCTGGTATCCAACCCTGGCATATCCTGGTAGGACCAAGCAAACACATCGGGAAATTCTCTGAGAAGCTTTATCAAACTCTCTTTGGCAGTTGGACAGAGCAGTGCCCCAATCCTGATCTCTTTTCTCTCTTTTCCCGAACCCAAGTTTACCGTTTCCAACGGCTCTTTGTGAGGTTCGATGGACCTTTCCTCTTGTCTGAGTAGTCGAGAGATCTCTTCTGGAATTTTGTTGTCAACTTCTTCTTCGGCCCCAAATACCGGGAACTCAAAGTCGGGAGAAGGCATCGGATCGTATGTTTCAACGGGGTTTAAAACAAGCAATCTGCATGACGTGATGATTTGTGTTTAGAAGAGATAGAGGAAATGCAAGAGTGTGTGCAGTGTTTTTTTTCTTTTACTGCTTGTTTTTATTGTTGATTTGTTTTTTAGGATTACCATTTTCTGAGAAAAGCAAAAAGAGAAAACAGCAATAAATGCGGAAATTACAGAACGACGTTATTTTATTTATGAACAAGTCGATTCTCGAAACTACAGCCCTATAAAACAAAACTCTGTCGCTTTGGGCAAAGCGAAGAGGGATATTTATAGAAAGTGAGCCCTATCAAAACATCCGTTTCACCTGGGCAGGGTGAAAGGTTAAAGACGGCAATTACTTTGACTTATGAACAATCTTCGGAACATCGACAGCAACCCACTGGCGGCGAACTCCTCGGTGAATCACAAAGTCTGGCACCTTCCTCGATTTGTCTTCAGAAATAACGCTGATTTCTGGTGGAGCGGGATCATTGGAATCTGTCTCCCACGCAGAGTTGTCGTAGGAGGATTCCTCAGTTGTATTTTGCACAGTATTCGTACTCTCAAGCATATCTCCCCATCCAGTTGGCTGGATGTCTTCGAGCCTGATACGAGAGCTTTCAGGAGTAGTGTACTTGACCTTGAAGTCAAAATTTCCACTCGGTTGTCCCAAGGTGTCCCACACTTCTTTGGAACTGGAGGAGTCATCCCTCTCGATGATGTTGACCTCGGGAAAAGCATAGTTAATGAATTCTAGTCCTGCAAACGTTTCAAATTCATCGTTGTGCTGGGTATTTCTGAATGACCTGAGTGTTGATCCCATAACATGGTGGGGACACAGGTATTCTGTTCAATGATGCTCAGCTGATTTTCATTGTTTAGCTGATTTTCTTGCCCCAAGTCTCCTGGGTACGGCTGCCAGATAGGCAAGCCATCCATCAGGCCATAATAGTCGTGGTCAAATTTGTCCTTCATTAGAGTGTCCTCCTCTAATGAGTTTGGTGGAGCACGACATCCTTCCGGATCACAATTTCCGTGTATCGTTTCGACGTCTGACCTTGGTATAAACCTCGGACTCTGCATGGGAAAGCAGAATGGGGTATGCATTTCGTACATATAGATTGGAAGCCACCAGTGGTTCAACAAGTGCTGAAGTATTTCCTGGACAAGGGCACAATCTTGATCGTTTTCGCAACCCGCTTTACAGCTTTGGTAATCATGTGATATCAGGAATCTGAGGCGGACCTGTTCATCATGTAACTCTACCAGGTTGGTATTCATTAAGCGAATATCGAAGATCTGAACCATGTTGATCTGATAGGGATTCCTATCATGGTAGTCCTGGATCCATCCAAGATCCATCTGATGCTGGAGGGCCTCTTGTATGAAAGAGCATCCCTGTTTGTTTACCGAGCAAGTCAGACAAGAACTGTAATCGTGCCGTGACAGATTATGATACTGGCTTTGCCTTGAGCGCATTGCCACCAGGTTGACATTCATCGCACGGACGTCGTGGTTTTGAATGACATTGGAATTCGTATAAACCATGTTAACTCCACGAACTCGGTGCTCTTGGATCCATCCGAGATCCATATGTTCCTGTAGAGCTGATTGCACCACAGAACACCCTCGATTGCTTTTAGAGCAGTTATCACACTGGTGATAATTATGAGGTGGCACATAGCCATATCCACTCTGTCTACAATCCATCTTGACCAGATTGGTCCTTAACAAGAGTACATCATGAATTTGATAGACGTTGTTAGACTCTCCCTCTATCAAGTTGACTGCAGCTTTCTCGTGTTGAGGCAGTGGGTTCGTGAGAACATTGGGATTCGTATATTTGAAAGATAAGAGCCCGCTCCTAACAAGCTTTTGCACGTCAGATTTGAAATTGAGACAATTCTCTATGTTATACCCTGGACCTCCTTGATGATAAGGGCAAGTTTGATCCGCTTTGAACCAAAAAGGAGGATTTTCCGGTACTGTAAGAGGAGCCTTGGTCCGGACGTGCCCTTTGACCAGTAATAACGGAAATAGTTCCGCGTACGATACGGGTATAGGATCAAATCCTGTTGGCCGCATTGTACGGTTGTTGTTATACTGAGGACGAGCCTGCTGAAGAGGCTGTTGTGTTCTTTGCTGAAGTAGCTGTTAATTAGGTTGGCTCTGCGCAACCTGAGATTGATACGTAGAAACAGACGCTGGGTTGATAGCAGGAGTTACAGCTGCTACTGGTTGGTACCGTCGCCTTTTCTTTCCGAGAGAGATATTCCCAATATCCTGCTCTTTTTTCTTAGGGAGAGCACTACCGTATCATTTTGTACTACTTAATGATCCAGCGTCTTTTACTAAACGTCCTTCCCAGACGGCTTCCTCAAGATGAACCCCCATGCCCACCATCTCGGTGAAGTCACTAGGCGCACTGGCAACCATTCTATCGTAGTAAAATGAGCTTAAGGTCTTTAAGAAGAGTTTTGTCATCTCTTTTTCCTCAAGAGGTGGACAAATTTGGGCGGCAATTTCATGCCATCTCTGAGTGTATTCCTTAAAGGTTTCCTTGTCCTTTTGTGACATTGATCTGAGTTGATCTCTGTCGGGTGCCATGTCCAAATTATATTTGTACTGTTGGATGAAGGCAGTGCTAAGATCTCTGAAAGTGCTGATCGTAGCACGGTTTAAACCCATGTACCATTTTAATACGGCACCGGTTAAACTATCCTGAAAGTAGTGAATCAGTAGGTCCTGATTCTCTGTCTGAGCCGACATTCGCCGAGCGTACATCACCAAGTGACTTTGAGGGAAAGAGTTACCCTTGTATATTTCAAAGTCGGGCACCTGGAATTTGTGCAGAACTTTCACATTGGGGACCAAGCAGAGGTCTGCGGCGTCCTTTCTAAATAGATCCTGACCGCGAATAGCTTGCAATTCCTTTTGCATTTCCAGGAAATGTTCCTGGAACTCGTTCATTCTTTCGAACTTACTTTCATTTCCACCAGAAGGTATTTGGGGAATTTGTCCTTCCGGGACAGTGTGTACCACGGGTTATGGTATAGTCATTACGGCCGAGACTCTCGGTGCCTCCCGAAGTTTGTAACCTTCAGGAGTTGCTGTCATGCCCCTGGAATCTTCGCTTTCCCGAAGTTTATAACCTTCAGGCCCAGCGGTTCCTGCAGTGATTTCCTGATCTTCAGTGATCGGCGGAACATATCTTTCGGGATATGGTAACAGGCATGCCCCAGGGACGATTTTTCGGCATTCGATACCTAGGATCATACTTCTCCACTATGGGCATTGAGGTGATCTCTGAGATCACGGTTCTTTGTAGCTGAGCTTCTGCCATGGCTTGCATGTCGTTACGAAGCTTTCTCATATCCTCTCTTAGAGCGTCGATCTCTTCTTTCAACTCTCTGTTCTCTTCCTCGAGATCATCCATCCTTTTTTGACGATTAGCCCGAGTATTGTATGAATGAGACAGTTTGACTCTAGAACCGAGACACAAACGTGAGATTCGTAGGTAAGAAGAATACATGACGTAAGAATGATGAATGCAATGATTATATTAATTATTTTTTGGTTTAATCAAAATAAACTTTGACAATTAGATTGCAAATATCAAACAGTGGGGAAACCCCGTTTTATTGAAATTCAAAGGATTGCGGAAATGGAAATACAGTAAATTACATGGTGCGGAAACAGAAACCTAAGTTAATGGGTCCCGAGTCCTCTCTGAGGAGAACTCGGGTGCTGATTCTGGTACTTTCCTTTTCTTTGACCGGAGCTCCTGGGCCGTTGTCGGGTTGTCATTCCTTTTCCAAGTGAAAGGGGCGAGCAAATTCCTTTGGTCATCCTGATTATCCACATCATGTTGCTCTAAAATCTCAATCAGAGCATCCTTTTCTTTCAGTAGCTGCTGTATTTTGATACACTCCACATTGAGAATGCGGTACTTGTTCTTCCAAAACCTCCTCTCCTGTTGAACTTTGTTGAGAGTAACCAGAAGCTTTTTAGTTTCCGTCATGAAGTACATAACAGATTCCCTTGGCGGAAGAACTTCGTGACGAGGATACGACATCTTTAGCTTGAGAGCTCTAGTTTGTACCCAGTGGAGATAAGGCTCCACCGAGACACAGTCCGATTTTCCTAGAGACTCCCGTCCTTTCTTATGAACATGTTTCCAAGCGTGCACTATTTCCATCTTTAGTGCTCTGTCATTTTCTCCTTCCTTGAAGAAAAGACCTTCCAGATGAGTATTACGCGGGACATGCCTCATTGGGTATTCAAATTGACGACGAACGAGAACTGGATGGTAATTGATTCCTCCCTTAGTTCCTATAAGGGGTACGTTGGGGAAGTTTCCACAACGGTCAATGATCCTGATCCCGTCATAAATCCTATTGCACCAATCAATGTCAGAGTTGGTGAGAGACATAATTTTCTGCGACCAGCGTAAGGCACTCTTATGATCCCAAAAAGCAGCTGACTTAGGCAAATGGGAGATAAACCATTTGTATAGCAGGGGTACACAGCACGTGATCATTCCTCTGCTGTTCAAATTTCCTAAGTGTACAGAATGATACGCGTCTGCGAGCAAAGTCGGTACAGGGTTTCCAATGAGAAAAACCTTAACGGCGTTGATATCGACGAAGTTATCAATGTTGGGAAACAGAAATAACCCGTAGGTGAGTAAAACAAAGATGTTTTCAAAAGCAGTCATGTTCCCTATACTAGCAAAGTACAGAGCTTTCTTTGTTAAGAACTGGGCTGGCAAACCTTGGATGCCACCCTTAGTGGTCATGTGAGTCCTGACTTCTGACTCGTCCAAATAAATTGCTCTTGCAATGGTCTGGTCCTTAGGAATTTCTTCCAATCCAGAAAATGGAGCTTGATCAGTAATGTGTAGATCAGTCAGGTGAGAGTACTCCTCCAGCGTTGGTGCTAGCTGGTAATCCGAGAATGTGAAATAGTGATAGACCGGATTGTAAAACTGAACGAGTGCATCCATGATTCCTTCAATCACATGGATTCTTAACAGAGGTAGCAGACCTCTGTACTTGGCTCTGAAAGCCTCAGGGTTAGTGATCATCCTCGCTAACCTTCTCAAATCCTCAAGTTTTGGAACCTTGAAGGTGTACTGGTGAGTTCTCCTTCTACCGAAATCCATGAGCGCAATCTTTTTCTCTGACATTTGCAATCATTGTCTCAGTTTAATTTGAAAAAGAGAGACTAGAAGAGAAAAATTTTCTTTGTTTTAATGTTTTTAGATGAATGCGTGAATGCAGCACACAAAAACATAGAAAAAACATGGGGTCAAAGGGTCGTTGTCATGAAGTCAAGGCTCTACCCATCCCCCAAAGGTTTATACTAGTGATTTTTGTACCTGTCTCTCAAAATCATCAGTTCTTGTCGAGAAAACACCAGCGGGCCGGGAACCGTGCTAGGTGATGTTTTTTCGAAGAACCTTCAGAAGAGGGTGGTATCGCGTGACAACCATTTCCGATAGTTTCTGCACCACTAAAAGAGGTTTTTCCTAGGTGTATACTCAATCTTTCCACATGCGGCATCACACGCATTCCCATTAGCAGAAAAATAAACACATATATCAATTAGGAAAAGTAGTATATATATTTGTCCTAATGTCCTAGACTTTTAAGAGCTATGAATCCTATGTTCCTGACAGAAAATGGCTCCCCGGCGGAGTTGCCATTCTGTGGTTCCTTCCCAGCTTAAAGGTTTTTTACCTAAGATCCTAGTGAAGTCAACAAAAGTCTCATTCCCAGTGAAATTCCTAGTAAAGGTTTTGTCCAAGGCTTTCACCTTGAGTTTCCAAAGAAAGGCCCCACGGTGGGCGCCACTTTTCTGTAGTGAGCGATTTTGGACGCAGTTCTTAAGCGCTGTCGCTCTTTGGGGTTTACTACAGGTCGATTCATTTTTTATCCTATTGTGAGTTGACTAAGGAAGGGAAATAGATGTCTCCAATTAACCCTGCTTGCATACTGAGTTTAAATAGCGGTCTGTTAGGTTACGGATACTATATGGTAATGGGGCCTTTCTTTCTTCTTACTTTATTAAGGTGGAAAACTAGGACTATTCATGGGGAATTTGTCAGATTGGGTGGAGATAGGGGACTTTAGGTTTTTGATTAGTGTGCTCGCTAAGATTTTTCTTTCAATCTTATGCCTATGTATTCCCGTTTACCGAAACAGGGAAATCAGAGCGTTCGTAGTTCCTCCTATTCTATGGGAGGAAATGGGTGTTTTGGTGTCTTGTTCAAAGCCCAAGACGTGAAGCGAAAGGTGATCTATATCTTGTTCAAAGCCCAAGATGTGAAGCTGAAGGTGGTTTGTATCTTATTCAAAGCCCAACATGTGAAGCTGAAGGGTCTATTTGTATCTTGTTCAAAGTCCAAGATGTGAAGCTAAAAGATGTTGTCTTTAGAGGGAATTTGTCATCTCTAAAGAGGGTCTGTTTGTCACAACTGTTTATAAAGGAGAATTACTTTAACTAGGATATGTGAATCCGGCAATGCCATAATTTCCTTTATAGGGGGGTTCCAACCTGAAGGAGAAGACTTTAACTCAGTGTAGAGCAATGCTATCTTTCCTTAGGAATTTTTCATGCTAAAAGAGGGACAGTGGCATGGATGTAAATAATCCAGAGGCTTGCCGCTTACAGCGATTAGATGAAGGGGGAGGAGTTGTTGATGTTTGTGTACTGTGAACGAGGCACAACTTTGATGCTAAAAGGTTGATTGGCTCAACCTGGGTTTTCTTATACAAAGCCTAAGAGGAGGCTAATGGCCCAACAAGAGGGAGTTTTTATGTGTCTCGTACGAAGCCCGAGAGAGAGAGGCTAAAAGGGTTGACTCAACAGGAGAATCTTTTATAATCAACAAGAGAGTGTTTTTGTATCTCGTACGAAGCCCGAGATGGAGGCTAAAGATGGTGACTCACCAAGAGAATCTTTTATACTCAACAAGAGAGTGATTATGTATCTCGTACGAAGCCCGATATGGAGGCTAAAAGGTGATTGACTCAACAAGAGAGTCTTTTATACTCAACAAGAGAGTCTTTTTGTATCTCGTACGAAGCCCGAGATGGAGGCTAAAAGGGAGATTGGCTCAACAAGAGAGCCTTTTATACTCAATAAGAGAGTGTTTTGGTATCTCGTACAATACCCGAGATGGAGGCTAAAATTTTTGACTCAACAAGAGAGTCTTTGTATCTCGTACGAAGCCCGAGATAGAGGCTACAAGGTTTGATTCAACAAGAGAGTCTTTGTATCTCGTATGAAGCCCGAGATGGAGGTTAAAAGGTTTGACTCAACAAAAGAGTCTTTGTATCTCGTACGAAGCCCGAGATGGAGGCTAAAAGGGTACTGTTTCAGTTCAGTGACAGGTCCAGTATGTTGGTTCAACGAGAAAATTAGTTCTTATATGAGTAACACTGTACTCATGGATTTGATCTGAGAATCGGGATTGTTTCCTGTTCTTTAAGGAAACAGGGAATCCAAAGGGTATTTGAGACTGTCCAAGTCTGCGGGTGTCTTCCTATTTTTGAAAGGGACTTGAGAATGTCTTTGAGACTCAAGGAAATTAGACTGTCCAAGTCTAGAGTTTTATCTTTTGTACTATGCTTAAAGAAACAATAGTAGTACGTTCACGGTAGAAAGATCTAGACTCTTTGAAAGACTGTTCTATTAAGATGACTAATTTCTGTTCATATACCTCAAGGAGGTCGTCAAGATAATTTGTACGAAGTCCAAGAGGAGGATGGAAACTTTTAAAAAGTCGAGGGACAATTTGTACGAAGCCCAAGAGGAGGCTATCATTCCCGAAGGAAGAAATCATTTATACGAAGCCTAAGAGGAGGCTGTGAATACTTCTAAGAAGTCGACGGGTCCTTGTACAACGCCCAAGAGGAGGCGGGGATGCTTTTAAGAAGCCTGTAGGTCCCCAAACCCCGAGAAGTTCAAGACAGGCTATTCACAAAGAATAGATCAAGCCAGGAAAGTTCGAGAATTTGGAAGAAACTCAAGGGATGCAATTCACGGAGAAGAGATCATCTCTGGGGAGTAGAGTTTATTGACAATTCCTAAGGAGGACAGCCGAAGAGAATACTGTATCTGGTGCTCCTATGGGGGATCTAGTATTGTCTATTTCTAAGAATGATCGAAACGGCTTTACCTAGTGCTAAACGTAGTTTCCGGGGAAACTCTAAATATCTATACTATTATTACACAGTCGATATGAGTTTATGAAAGAAGACTTATAGCGAAACAACCCCACAATACAGTTATATGTATATGAAAGCGGTAAATGAAAGCATATAAACACTTACTCGGTTGTAGGGCTTCCATGCTATTTGGTTAGTTGTTCAACAAAGAAAGATTGAAAACAACAGTATATTTCAAAATCAAAGGAGAAAGTGCTTTGAAAGAAAAGATTGGGGCTTACAGCTCAAGGAGAGGCCCAAGTGAGTTTTGCCAGTGATTGCATTGTGATATGAGTTTGTACAGTGGGACTTATACAAGTGACTGAGGCCCAAAAAGTTTTCTGTACAAGGGGAATGGGTCTTACACTCTCTCAAGAGGCCCAAAAAAATGATTTAGAGAAAAGAAACGGGTCTTACTACGCGAGGGTAGGCCTAGATGATTTCGAAAAGGGCGACGATCGCGCTGAGGTTTTGGAAACACCGTGGGACTTATACAAGTGATTGAGGCCCAAAATGGGTTATGTAAAAAAAGGGGTTGGGACTTACACTCTATTAGATGCCCAAGTGAGTTTTAAGAAAAGAAATGGGTCTTACTACACGAGGGGAGGCCCAATGGTTAATTTTGAAAAGGGCGACGATCGCGCCGAGGTTTTGGAAACACCGTGGGACTTATACAAGTGATTGAGGCCCAAAATTTTGGTATTTACAAAGGAATTGGGTCATAAACTCTATTAGAGGCCCAAAGGTTTAAAAATGAAAAGAAATGGGACTTATAGCTCAAGGAGAAGCCCAATGGTCTTTTTTGTTAAAAGGCGACAATCGCGCCGAACTTTGTAAATGTACCGAGGGACTTATACAATATCTGAGGCCCAAAATATTTATTTACAAAAGGGATGGGACTTACACTCTATTAGAGGCCCAAAGTGTATTTTAGGAAAAGAAATGGGGCTTACAACACGAGGGGAGGCCCAAGTGATTTTCAGTTTGAAAATGGTGATCGCGCCGAGATTTTTAACGTATCGGGACTTATACAATAACTGAGGCCCAAAATATTTTTGTACAAAAAGGGTTGGATCTTACACTCTATTAGAGGCCCAAAGTTTTTGAAAAAAGATTTGTTAGGGTGAAAATCAAAGAAACCCCAATTTCATTTTTTAAAGGCATTTTTCAAAGAAAAATCAAGTAAAAAATGATAAAAATATCAAATAAAATCATTAATCATGTTATAAACAATGATTAAGGTTTATGAAAAAGTATTTTATCCACTTGAATATTTAAAATCATTTTGGTTTTAAAAATCAAGAAAAAGAAATCATTTTAAAAGCATTTAAAACAATTTAAAACAATATTTTTGAATATATTAAAAATATATCAAATAATAATATTTTTTTGTGATTTTTTGTGGATTAAAATATTATGGAGTATGAATAAGAAGTGTGTAAAACAGAATTGGAAAATGATGATTTTTGCTATGTAAAAGAATGGGTTGAGTTTTGAAGATAAACTAAGAAAAAGAGGAAAAATGTCACAACATCACATTCGACATCTTTCATGAGTTTTGAAGATAAGAGAAAAAGGGAAGATGTCACAACATCACATTCGACATCTTAAAAAACCCGAACTGCACCTTGGTTTTCAACATCTTTGCTATCAAACTTCAAACATTCATAACTCTCTCAATTTTCAACGAAATTAAAATTCGTAAGAACCTATCTTGACCGATTTTTCGCAAGGAATCCAATGGTATCACTCATACATACTGAAACTTAATGTACATCACACAAAAGGCAAAAAACCAGAACTGCATGTTGATTTTAAACATCTTTGCTTATCAAACTTTCAACACTCATAACTCTCTCAATTTTTAACGAAATTAAAATCCGTAAGAACCTATCTTGACCAATTTTTCGCAAGGAATCCAATGGTATCACTCATACATACTGAAACTTAATGTATATAACACACAAGGCAAAAAACCAAATCTGCACCTTAAGTTTAAAACAACATAAACTCCACATATAAACATGTTAAAGTGCAAACAGTGGGAGGATCATAACATACACATTAAGAACTACATTTTTGCTTCAAGAATTGTTCAATATGATGCATGTATGTGGACATCAAAGGAAAGCATGATTCAAAGAATTCAAGTTGTAAATTTTACCTCATTTTTGGAGATTTTGTGCAACCTACCAAGTGCTTTGTTCCAGAAATGATTTGATGCTTTGGACACTCTCAAATGACCTCTTAAAAGCTTTTAGGATGGTTGGAATCAGCTGGAACCTGCAAAAACAAAAACTGCCCCTTTCTTGCAAAAGGGGTTAAAATGGCCAAAGTGACAACTCTCTCAACTGGTGTTCCAGATGTTGGGAACCATTTGGGATAGTTCAAGGATGATATTTGGAGTGTGTTTGATGTTTTATCTGGTTTGGAAAGTGACTGAATCAAGACATGGCTTGAAAAATGCAAAAAAGTCCAATTTTGAGGTTTTGAGAGGTGACTTTGTGATGTTGGTGTTATAGGTCACTTGTGAGAGTTTGGATCACCTACATATGATGTTTATGAGGTGTTAGGATCATGAGCTGTGATGGAAATGCTCTCTAACTCAAAAACTCAGAATTTCCTTACTAAAGAAGGCATTTTGGAGTGAAAGAGGTGATTTTGAGGAAAGCATCTGTTTGATGGCTTTGGTGTATTCAAACTGAGCACAAATGAGCTCTATTTATAGTAGAGCAAGTTTGTTTTGCAAGCAATAGTGAATGGTGGCTACAACAGAGATTTGGAAAATGTTGGCCAATGAAAATCCAAGTCTCCTCTAGCCATTGACTAGAGGTTAGAGCACAGGCCTTTGGTTCCCTAGTTATTGGAGGAATCTTGACTGAATTCAGTTAGAGGAAGCTCAGTTCATGCCACCTCTAAGCATCCATTAAATGCTCAAAACCAAAATTGGAGTCTTGTCCCTCTTTTAGGGATTTTTAGGTTTGGCATGCTACTTGTGGAATCTTGGACTTAGGAGGCTTATGGATCAGATCATCCCCCTTGGATTTGATCCTCAGATGTGTCCAAAATAATGACAAGGCTTGGAAATTCATGTGGCACAAGAAATGTGCAAATCTGTCCTGAAACATGTCTTAAAAATCAGCTGTCGCAAGCCTTGTTGTAAAATCCATAACTTCTTGCTCAAGAATGATAAATGGTTGTTCCAGGACTCTATGGAAAGCTGAGATGACATACTTCAACTTTGATGTTTGACCCTAGACTTGGTTTACCTTGGATCATGGAGAAAAACATCCTTGAAGTTGGGACATTCTTGCTGGAAAATTATTAATGATGTCCCATGAAATGTTGAAACATTTGACAACTTTGATAATTAATAATTCCAAACTTTAATCACTTGTATCTTTTAATCCACTATGATATTTTGAGTTGAATTGAATTGCACCTTTGATGCTTGTCCTGCATGGTGACAAAGCTTGAAAATTGTGTGGCACAAGAAAAAGTGCACAAAATATGTCCAAAAAAACAGCTGCAGCAAGCCTTCTTGTAAAGTCCATAACTTCCTGCTCGAGTATGATAAATGGATGTTCTACAACTTTCTGGAAAGCTGAGATGATGTACTTCAACTTTGATGCTCAAGGTTTGTGAAGATAAGACTTGTAAAGTTGTCAAAATTGACCTTGAACTTGTGTGATCAAATCTGTCCTAAAAGCTGTCATGAAAATTCTGTTTTATCAATGCCTTTTGCAAAGACCATAACTTTCTGCTCGAGAATGATAAATTAGCTTTCTAGGACTTTCTGGAAAGGTGAGATGACGTACTTCAACTTTCATGCCCAGGGTTTTCCCTGAATCAACTTGGATCATGCAGAAAAACATCCTTGAAGTTGGGATATTCTTGCTGGAAAAATATTAATGATGTCCTATGAAATGTCAGAACATTGGACATTAAGAATTCCCAACTTTGATCACTTATATCTTTTAATCCTTATGATATTTTGAGTTGATTCCTTCTAAAATGTTGAAGTATCAAACACCCTCTTTAAAAGTAGCTCTTACGCAAAATCAATGGATGCTTGGATCAATAGTTACAACCTTGAAAAGTTGCGCACTTGAACATGATTTTAACTTAGAAAAAATTTCTAAGTTTCTTTCAATTTGATCAATTTCGCAATTTTGCATGATTTTTTTATTTAAATTTGATCAAATTAAATCATCCATCATATTTTCTTGAGTAATGGCTTGTGAAGCTCAAAGTTGACCAAAAGTCAAACTTTGACTTTCTGTGTCAGTTGACTTTGTATTAGATGAACTTGAGGCTTGATCCACTTGAAATGTTGCACTCTTGTGCTTAATTCTTGATGTGAGAGTCCTCTTAATCCTTTGTGGGTGTTTAAGAGGTTAGACAAGTTGAAGATCATGTCATTCCTTGATTGATCATTTGTCTAAAGGCTCTGAGATGGCTTGAAACCCTAAGCTTGATTGTAGTGAATGCTCAACAATTCCTTGAGGAGATTGATGAGGCACAAAGGTACATCCATATTGTGATGATGATTTACACAATGATGGGAACTCTTAGTGGTCAAAATTTGGGGTATGACAGATGCCCCTATTTAATCTTCTTGGACCTGAAGGTGTGAATGGCGAAGGTATTCGGGCATTCGGGGTGCAAGAGGATTAAATACCAGAATACCCGAAATTTTGATGGTGGTTATGAATGGTAGCTTACGCATTCATCTTCTTTAGCTAAACGATGATGCTTAGAAAAGGTAAACTTCCCCTCGATCCTGGTCTTCAGCCAAGGAGCTGGTCTAAGTTTTCTTTTGAAATAAACCTCCCCTCGATCCTGGTTTCCTACCAAATAACTGGTCTTAGTTTCTTTTGTCAACTTCCCCTCGATCCTGGTTTCCTACCAAGGAACTGGTCTTAGTTTCTGATTTGTGAACTTCCCCTCGATCCTGGTTCCCTACCAAGGAAATGGTCTTAGTTTCTGAAGTAAACTTCCCCTCGATCCTGGTTTCCTACCAAGGAACTGGTCTTAGTTTCTGATTTGTGAACTTCCCCTCGATCCTGGTTCCCTACCAAGGAACTGGTCTTAGTTTCTGAAGTAAACTTCCCCTCGATCCTGGTTTCCTACCAAGGAACTGGTCTCAGTTTTCTTTTGAAATAAACCTCCCCTCGATCCTGGTTTCCTACCAAGGAACTGGTCTTAGTTTCTGAAATAAACTTCCCCTCGATCCTGGTTTCCTACCAAGGATCTGGTCTAGGTTTCTAAAATAAACTTCCCCTCGATCCTGGTTTCCTACAAAGGAACTGGTCTTAGTTTCTGAAGTAAACTTCCCCTCGATCCCGGTTTCCTACCAAGGAACTGGTCTCAGTTTCTGAAATAAACTTCCCCTCGATCCTGGTTTCCCACCAAGGAACTGGTCTCAGTTTCTTTTGTCAATAAACTTTCTTGACAAGGAACGCTGTTTGTAGCGGTTTTCCTTCAAACTTCTCGCCGAATTTTCGTGGGGAGATGTCATTTGAGTGGAAAAAATTTTTGATGTCAGACTTGCTGGGGAACCCATTCGTCTGAATTGTAGAGGTACACAAACTTCTCTATTTGGAGACACCATTTGTCGATTCTACTGGGGAAAGTGAGTCTCTTGAGAGACTGTTTCCGTTTGGGGGTGTTACATCATACTTTTCCTGAGGTCTTTTCAGAGAAATGCCATACGATGTACCCCAATTTTGAGGGGCTTTCTCTGGGGATTTTCCTTAATCCGGGAAAGCGAATATATCATCTTCAATGGCGAAGAGTGATATTTGTTGAAAGTTTTCTTGTTTCTCATAGGTTCAAGTTATCAAAGTGGTTAAGGACCGTCTCTAATCCAGAGATAAACACGAGAGAGATTACTTAGATGATTCACTTCCTGACGAGGAAAGATCTGACAACTAGATTGAGAGGAATTTTATCACTAGGGGATAAGACCGACTAGAGTGATAGTGATGCAATATGAATATGAATGTAGATCAATAATGCATGATGTATGTATGTATATGCTGACAAAACTGACGCAACATACAGACTAAAGGATGAACACGACTGGATACTCGGCCACAGTGGGGCATGTAGAAATATCGCTGGTTCAAGATAGCAATTCTGTCCTGCTTAGGAGAAATGGTCCCTGTTGGGAGCGACGCTGGTCGGGCTTAGGAGATGAGAACTCGGCCGAGGATGTCAGACGAAACATGGTCTCTAACATAGTTGATCCTTCATTCAGGCGTACTGGTCTAGAAGGATAATTTAAATTTGTATGAAAGAACAATCGATAATAAAAAATAAAATAAGTTAACTAAAACCATTTTCAAGATGTCAAATTTAAAACTAACTGATTTAAATATATAAAATGTCTAATTTTAAAAAATTGATATGATAATGTTAAGCATTGATATTTAAAATTATAACTCAATAAGTGCCAATAATGATATAATGAGAATTCTTCATGCTACTCATTGTCCATAATATTAAATGTGGTTTTCATGTAAATTTGAATTCACAAATGTAAATTGCCTTTTCTTAAAATATTATAACCATATGATGATAATAGTATGTTAACATAAAGACAAATTGAGTTTTTAAAAACTAACATATTCCATATTATCTAATGATGTTTCTTGAATTTCATAATCAATATTGTATCGAATGTAATCTATATTTTAAAAGATGTAAAGTTTGAGAAACCATACTTCACTTACTGTAGAGTGTTTCCCTCTTCCTTCAATTTATTCAAAAGTAATGAAATTGAGTTCCTACATTTCATTAATGTCAATATACATGAAACTTAAAGCACTTACGTAGTGAGCTTTGGAACGGTAAAGAAGACAAACAAGGCATCTGTCGGACCACTTGGGAAAAAGTATGCAAATCCAAAGAAAAAAGGTGGTCTTAGAGTGAAGAATATTGAAGAATTTAATAAAGCAATGTTGTGTAAATGACATTGGAAGTTCTTAAAAGAAGAAGATGTCATTTGGATATGTGATTATCCTATTAGTAGTTGGGAGATGAGAGTTAGTTTGAAGGACTATTCAAGTATAACTTAACTTGAATATAAGGGTAGTGCGAGATTCAGCGGTTTAGACCGGAAACCCACTAAGATTATTATCTCATTTCACGTTGTTATATTATTTTCAAGTAAGCAAGTGATTGGATTGAGTTCATAGTTGAGGACGTGGTACTGAGGACTTGATAGAGCATATTTCTGCCGTATAGAAAATTATGTCTGATAGATGATATATTAGTTAGGTGGTTACATTGTAAATTCTAAATTTGTACATTTATGTATTAAGTACAAAAATATTAATTCCACCAGTTATTATTTTAGACATATACATATTGGGTGTTATAGTAATTAAATATATATGTACAATAATGAGCATTCATATCAGGAAAAAATTTGTTGGTAGAGAAAAACTCCCACACAATATTACAATCATCATCTTTTATGATAGATTAATAATGTTGAATGAAAACATCTATACCACGTAAGCTATTATTGTTCAATGAGAACATTTCACTTTTAATTCATCTTTAGATGGCATCATAATGAGCATATTGTTGAGGTTTTCATTCAATAGGGAAGGGATGACCACTTTAAACAAGTCATTATCTTGATTCAGAGGGGAAAAATATTAAAATGATTGACAATGTGTTCTTCTATGTGAGTAGGGCCGTTTATGACTTCATTATTGATTCTCATGGAGACAATTTTCTAGTAAGCTTATTTCATCTTAGCAGTTTTATGAAAATAGATTGTTTTTCTATCTTCTATCCCGGCCTTTTCACGCAAAATGCTTCTTAAAAAAAAGAGTCATCTCAAGATGTATTTTGAGTTAATTTTCTTGATCCATATGGGAACTATATAGACCATTGTTGTAAATTATAAGTTAGATATTATCACTAAATTAATATTAAAATCAGATGTTCAATTTGTGTGTTAAAATAAAAAAACTCATCCATAAAATCTTAACTTAATTTTGTAAAATTTGTTACACATTTTCTTTGATTCTCCGCTTGTGTTGTTAAAAAGACAATTTGTCTTTTCTTTTATATTTGGAAGACGGGGAATAGAAAGGAAGTTTCAATTAAATGGTATTTGATCGATGCATCCTTTTAAATTCCATTGTTTAATATTATTTAAAAGTTTTACTTCTTGAATTATTTTTTTATTCTATATACACTCATTCGGGTTCTTACAAATATTTGATTGGTTATGGGAAATTAACAGCAACCATAAACATAACATGAACTTATATGCTTAAGAAAAGATACATTCATCATTAATATATTCCTTCACAAGTAAGTATCATAAATGGCCACATAAAAAATGAAAGAGAAGATTTATAAAGAAATCTTCCCATTTTAACTCAAATATGATTCTGGTTGGAGACATGTCAATTAGCAGAGGCAAAAATTTGAATAATTTGTGAATATTTTGTACAAGGATCGTTAGGTATATAATATTTGTAAGATACTTTTCATCTTGTGACCTCAAGGAAATCGATAGGACAAACATTATCATTATCTGCAAGTATAAAACATCTTAGATCATGACAAGATTTTAAGGAATAAATATAAAAAAATAATATGCTTATAAGAAAATAAAATTTATTTCCTTCCTTTACATATACATGTTTTCAAGCACTTGTTGAAGTCCACCAATTATTTATTAATACATTGATACAACAGTGAGGTATTATGAAAGAAAAAAAAAAGTAATTAAATATAATAAAATGTATCTAAAAAAGTTCAAAAAAATTGAGACAAAAATATATATACATGAGAAAGAGGTAATACAATCATAAACTCAGAAGAAACATATGCCAACCAATGTTTTAAAAACCGGACCGGATATCGAATTGGTGAAACTTAAGGTTTAAGGTTCAATTGGTTAAACCGGTTAAATCTACGGTCAAACCGTTTATTAATAAACTAATAATATGAAACTAAATTTCATAGATATGTCACGCATTATTATATGTTCTCAATTTAATAAAATAAATATTTCAAAAATTCATTACATATTTAATACAACAACATCAATAATGCATAACATAACATAGTTATACACTTCATTTCAACCACCATTTAAGAATATTTTGACAAAACTAAAGAATTACAATAAAATAAATTAAACTAATTCAAACCAAAATTAAAATAATAAATATAATAACTAAAATAAAGTTCAAATAATTAATACATAAATTAAATAAGATAGGATACTAAAATACAAATAATACGATATACTTCGTTAAACAACAAAAAATTGAATTTGAGTTGAAATACAACAAACAAGTCTTAATTGACAACAAACAATATTGATTTAAATGACAATCAATAGAGTTGGACATCGTAACTATGTTTGAAAGAGACAGCATGATGATGATCGAGTGTGGTTGAAAGAAAAACTATAATAAAATGACAAAACATAAAAGTTTGTATGGTTGTAAAAAATATACGGAATTCATTTTTGTGATTGGGAACTGAATGTTAAGTTTTGATATTATCATATTAAATTTTTTTTTTTAAAAATTAAAATGGCCAATTTGATGAATTTTTTTGAACCGGACGGTTTTATAAAACCGGCTCTGGTTCTTTGGTTCGAATAGTTTTGGACGGTTCAATCCGGTATTTTCGGTTTAACTCCGGTTTTGACTCACTAGCGGTTTTGAAAGGTTGATCCAACCGGATTCATCTCCGGTTCTCGATCCAACCGGTTGAACCGGCCGATTCGGTCCGATTTTTAAAACATTGATGTCAACCTAAACTGCAAAATAGCAACTTATCAGAATTAATGAATCAATAAATTATGAATACTAATTAAAGATTTACAACCATGTTTAAAATTTTGGGCATGTCACATTTTTTCTAAGAAAGGAAAGAGAGACTAAGAAAAATGACAAGATAAAATATTAGAGGTATTAATACATAAATTGTCTATTATTAACATTGATTCTTGAAAGAAAAAAAAATCAATCTCTCCATTAGGGAAAAGAATTTGGTTGCATTATTATTTTTCAATAATATTGCATAATTCTTTTCTTTTTTAATTTTTTTTATAAGACCTAATTCTATAAATAGATGGAATTGCATAAATTAAATATAAAAAGAAGGATAATAATTACCAGTAGAAGGTTGATAAAGAAATACACAGGATTATTTATGCCTCTAAATAAAATAAGTGCCGTAATCATTTTCCAATTTTAAAAATACATTTATTTTCCTGTAAAATATAAATGAAAAAAAAAAAGTAAAGTTTTAAAACTTTTTTAAAGCAGACAAAAATCTGAGTAATTAATGTTGAAATATTTTATAATTAAATAAAAAACATTATACCTTATTCACTTAGATTGAGAATGAAAATGATGGATCGACAAATATTATGACCTAAAATAATATGAGCAAAATTTTATTCTTTTATTGTACTACAACTTTAGTGTGAGTGTTCATAGCTATAGAAATACGTGAAGAACAAAATGAAAAAAAAAGTTATTTCTAAAAGTGTTGGGACCGCCATAAATATTATTGTGAAATTGTAAACATTCATAAACATAAATAAATATTTGGTTGGTTTTATAAAATAATAACAAATATTTGATTTATTATGTGAAAATCGTAGCAACCATGAACATAGAATGCGAACAACAGTATATGCTAAAAATACATATTCATTCTTTTGAAAAAAATTGTTAAAAATATAGTTATGTACAAGTACCACAGTTATTAGTGTACTCATGAAACACATAGATTAAATCAAATACTTACAAAATATATTTTTTAAAGAAGAAAAAATTTACCTCGTAAAATTTAAAAATCAAGATTTTAATTAAATTTACAATGAAGTAATAGTTTGAGTATCTATTGTGTTAGGAAGAAAGATACCTTAGCATCAAAGATGTCGAAAGTTCTTGATTTTTGTTTCCAGAACAACTTCTAAGCACGTAAAGTATGTAGTACAATTAGAAATATTGAATATTCCATTTGGCCAACCATTACGAAATGTTCACTTTCGTTTTCATATTTATTATTCCAATATTTTTCATCATTATCATCTAAATTTTCTATATTGTACTCCCCTATTTTGTATTTCATCATTGCATTCTTGATTTGTTCCTTCACAAGTTTAAATCCACAAATTTTGGTAATGATTTTGAAAATAGGAAAAACAACAGTACATGCAGGGTCGTCTTTGAGAGTGTGCAAGATGACCTACAACATAGGGCCTCACAATTTTTTAAGATTATTCTATGGCAAAATGGGTCTTCTTACATATATTTCATGATTAATTTACAAATAAAAGGTCTCATTAAAAATATTTCACAAGCATTAACCAATATCTTATACAAAATTTCTCAAAAGTTTGAGACGACTTTAAGTACATGACACATATACATTGAGTGATCCACCATTAGTTATAACTTATATGTATGTATGTTTGAGTATATTTAGTAAATGCAAGAATTATAAATAGGAGATAAATATTGACTTATTCACATTTTTTTAATTATATACACGTTTGACTATTACTTATAAACAAGACTTATACATAAAAGATACATGCAGAAAGATCTACCCTTATTGATTGAATTCAACTAACCTCACTCCTTTAACTATATTTTATAGCTAATAATATAATGTTTAATATTATGCCACCACATCAAATATTGAATATTTTTTCATCTCTTTACAAGCCGGCTAATTAAAATTCATACAAATAAATAACTATATTTTATAGCTAATATTATAATGTTTAGTATTTTGCCACCACATCAAATATTGAATATTTCTTCTTCTCTTTACAAGCCGGCTAATTAAAATTCATACAAATAAATATTATGTTATAAAAATATTTTAATTGTTATTGTATGTTTAGAAAAACATTCAAACTATTTTCCAGCTTTTAAGTGAAATGGTTGTTAATTGTTTATTCAAATAACAAAGTATGGTAAAAGGATTTTTAATAAATTATAGTGAAATGCTTGCGGTGCTTCAAAAGAGAATGTAGAAAGTTTTTGAGTGAATAAATATAAATATAAATATAAAAATAAAATAAAAATTCTTTTTTTTTGCTTGATCTATATCTCCATATTTAAAATTGCACGATATCATATTTAAATTATGATATATCTTACAAGTTTTTAACAATACTTAGATTAATTAGAATTATTTAATATTAAGGTATCTCCAATTTTTAGATACAAAATTTTATAACTTTTGTAATCTCCACATTTTTACTTAATAAAAATGATATCAATAATATTGTTCACAAGTAATTTAGATTGAATTACGTCCCATGTGTTCATCATGAGTATTACAAAATAAATATACACAGGCACTTAGTTACAAAGTATTCCTCTAACGAGATCCTCGCAACAATTGAATGAAACTTTAACAATTGAATTTATCTTTAAAAAAATAATATACCAATCTAAATTTGATACCATTAATATACACACTCTGCAATTAACAAACAAACATTATTATTAGGAGACAGCTCATGCATATTTAGTTATTATTATCAAACATGAAACATCTTAATATTTCATATAAATTTTAAAATTTGTACTTAGTAACTTTTAATGTTTAATAGTTATTTAATAAATTACTTTATGCATAAACAATCTATTGAATTATAACATTCTCATTTTTATTCAATTATTATAGGTTAATATTTATTTACTTTTATTATGATATTTGATCTTTTTGCCCCTTAATTAATTAAAAAAAGTTAGTCTTTCTTTTTATTTATTAATCTATTTTGTGTGACATTGATAAAAATATGTATTTTCTACATAAATAATTAGTGAATAAATTATTATGGTATTTTAATAAATAATATGTTCTTATTATTTATTTTCGTACATACGATAGTTCAGACTATTTTTTAAATAGATTAGTGTTTCAATAAACTTTTATTTAATAAAAACTTCTAATGGTATAAATTTAAGTGGATTTCATTATATTATAAAAATATACTTTAATCAAATTTTTGTCGGTGTCCTTAATACGTTAATCAAATTTTGTTCTCCCCTGTTCTCTTCTGGGCCGACGCAGAGGTTTAGGAGTTCTGTCTCGCTGCGTTTTGGTTTCTTAGAAGAAGATGGCGTGGGAGGAAGCTGGTAAGAAGAAGAGGTTTGGGTACTCCTATCGTTTCTCTATTTGGAAAGAAAACAAAGGAAGAGGGGCGGCGGAAGGAGAGGAGACGACGACCTTCTTTTTCTCAGGGTTTCCGGATAGATTGAATGCAAGAGAAATGTTTGAAGTCTTCAAGGTCTACGGGGTTATTTCTGAAGTTTTCATTCCGGCAAGGAGAGACAAGAGGGGAAAAAGATTCGGTTTCGCTAAGTTTAGGAAGGTTCATGATCCTCGGATAATGGCGATGAAACTCGATAGTATTGAACTCGAAGGTACAAAATTGTTTGCTAATGTCCCTAGGTTCGCCCGAGAGGAAAAAAACACCAGGTCAGTTGTCGCAAGAAATGGAAGGGTTGTCAACAGGGGCGCTCAGTCTGTGTTCAGAACGAAAGGAGGGAATGTTGGTAAAAACTCGAACATGTGGAATAAAGGAAGAACCTTCGCACAAGCTGTTAAAGGTTCGCAGCAGGATAGAGAGGGAATTGACATTAGAGGAAGCAAGATAATTGGTGCTAGCAGACCTATTGCTGTCCTTAAAGGCGAGAAAGAAGACATGGACAGATTCTTGAAAGCTCGGGTCGGTATTGTAAAAGAGAGTGGGAGTACTCTTAAGGTTCAAAGTGCCTTGAACGAAGAAGGTTACTTCAACATCACTGCCACTCCACTTGGGGCGAATGCTTGTCTTTTCGAGGAAGAGATTGAAGGAGATTTTGACATTTTTGTGCAGGAAGCCAAAAGTTGGATTGATAGATGGCTGAGTGATTTTCGCCCTTGGTCTCCTAGTTATGTTGACCCCGAAAGACTAACGTGGATCAAGTGCTATGGGCTCCCTTGCCACGTCTGGAGCAATCACTCTTTCAAATCAATTTCTAAACACGTGGGATCCTTCATCCATAGTAGTTTTAAACGGATGGCAAGGTAGTTCTTGATGTGGCGCGGTTCTTGGTCAAGACTAGTTATGAATTCGTGTTGAACCATGAAGTTCTAGTGGAGATCGATAATTGTGTTCACAAAGTCTTGCTGGTTGAAGACCTATAAAACTCTAATAGGGTGTATGGGACGGATGTTTATGGAGTATCCTGCTCATCGGAGTCCATTGTATCTTCGGACGGTGATGGAGAATGGATCTGCTCAGACCGGGAGGGTGTTGGGGACTCAGATAAGCCTTTGGGTGGAAGAGATGACGGTGACCCTTCGTGTGATAAGAAACTTGTAGGTGAAGTAGGAGCAGTGTCAGATGACAGGTCTTTTGTGTGAAACACGTTTGAGGACGAGGTTGACATGCCACATGAGGGCCTCGAAGATACCAATAAAGTGCCTTTAGAGGTTCCTATTGTCAACATGCGGTTAGGAGTGAGGATGACAGCACAAGGGGATTTAAATAATTCTTTAATGAAGGAGGACAACTCTTTAAAGGTGGTTCAGGTAGATAGGGTCAGTCCTAGTATTAAGGTTGCTGTACCTTTTAGATGCGAGGAGGAAGCAAACTTTAATATTATTAAAAAGAATGGACATGGTGGCATACTTAAGGGAAGACTGGATATTTCTTCGATGGGTCCTGATCCCATTGCAGGCCCACCAGGAGGAACAATTGGACCTTCTCGCGGGCCCAAACAGAGGAAGAAAAATTTATTCATGAAATCTACGACTGTGTTGACATACCGTACGCCCCCTCTTACTTTTCTTCGTTACTGCACTCTGCAGCTACTGCCCCTGTTAAGGCAAGACTATTGGCCTCAGAAAATGGCTCCAAGGAATTAGCAGGTCTTAATGTGGAGAATGGCACTAGCCTCTTGGATGAATCTTTAAGGTGCTGTGAATCTATTACGGAAACTGACATTGTTCGTGGTAATTCGAGATGTAAGAAGGCTCTTGATAGTGTCCCAACCAAGATTTGACATACTATGAATCAACTTGGTGTGGAAGGAGATGAAGACGAAGAAGTGTTCGAGAGTATTTTAAAGGGGCTGGAAGAGGGAGATAAGATTGTTGTGGATAAAAAGAAGGGTGTTGCTATTGGTGATCCATGAATATCGTATCCTTTAACGTTCGAGGGAGTGGCAGTTCTCTAAAAAGGAGGCGAATTAAAAACATCCTTTGTAGAGGGCAGGCCGATATCTGTCTCTTACAAGAAACTAAAGCTCGCTATATGGAGGAGTACTTGGTTCAGTCAATGTGGAGTTCTAGGGATTTTGGTTGGTCTGCGTCTCATTCTGAGGGCCTTTCTGGTGGTATGCTTTCAATTTGGAAGAAAGGAGCTTTAACCAAATGTTACAGCTTTAGGGGAAAAGGTTACTTGGGAACCAGTTTTTTGTGGAAGAATCAAGTGCTTTATGTTGTCAACATCTACTCCCCTAGCAGCATAGCAGACAAAAGAAAGCTATGGGATGACCTTACCTCTTTGAAATCGCGTTTTCCGCTTGGTGGTTAGATTGTTGGAGGAGACTTCAACGCGGTTAAAGCGGCGGAGGAGCGAAAGGGAAGGGCCAATTCCAATTCCAAAGAGATGCAAGAATTTAGTTCCTTCATAGAAGAAATAAATTTGTTTGATATCCCTGTTACCGGAAGTAGATACACGTGGTTCATTTCAAACGGGAAGTGCCGGAGTAGATTGGATAGGATATTGGTGGATGAAACTATGATTGAGAGATGGGACCTTAAGAACCAATTCGTGGGTGATAGAGATGTATCGGACCATTGTCCGGTGTGGTTAAAGCCTAACAACGCGAATTGAGGCCCAAAACCGTTTCGGTTCTTCAATTGCTGGATGGAACATAAGGAGTTTATTGGTTTGGTTGCTGACTCTTGGAATTCAGTTGCATATTCCAAAACTTACAGTAACACTCTGGTGTTGAAGTTCAGAGCCCTTAAAGATAAGTTAAAGGTGTGGAATACTAGCACTTTTGGGTGGCTGGATCTTAAAGTAGATAAAGACATTGCTCATCTAAACAATATCGAGATAAATTTGGATAACATTGACTACAATATGGAGGAAGGGTTGTTACTGGAAAGGAGTTCTGTTCAAGAGGAGATTTGGAAAATTTTAAGACTCAAAGAAAGTATGTTGCACCAGAAATCTCGCACTAAGTGGATAAAAGATGGAGATAACAATTCCAAATATTTCTACAATTCGCTAAAACAACGCTATAGAAGGAACTATATAGTTGGAATCAAGGTGGATGGGGCTTTATCTGAGGACCCTGAGATTATAAAACATGTTGCTATGGTTTTCTTCAAAGCAAAATTTCAAAGCAACACCGTTAGAAGACCTGGTTGTTCCCTGGAGAATGTCGCCTGCCTGAGTGAGGAGGATAGGCAGTTTCTAGACGCTGACTTTTCCAACATTGATGTCTTCAATGCGGTTACTGCGTGCGACGGCTATAAATGCCCGGGAGTGGATGGATTCAACTTTAAGTTCCTGAAGCAATGTTGGGAGATTGTAGGAACTGATGTTGTTAATTGCGTTTTGGAATTCTTTAACACAGCTGAGCTTCCAAAGTTTTTTGTGTCTTCATTTATTTCACTTGTGCCTAAGATTGATAATCCACAAGTATTTGAGGACTTCAGGCCTATTTGTCTTATAGGATGCATTCTCAAAATCATTTCCAAAATGCTTGCTAAAAGACTGAGTAGTGTCATTCATAAACTGATTTCTCCGAATCAGACCGTTTTTGTGCCGGGGCGACAGATCCTTGACGGCACTCTCGTTGCCAACGAAACTGTGGACTATGCCCGTAGATATAAGAGGAAGTGTTTGCTACTGAAGGTGGACTTCGCGCAGGCCTATGACTGCGTCGAATGGGATTTCCTGGATTCCATGCTAGTTAGGATGGGATTTGGAAATAATGGCTTAAGTTGATTATAGGGACGATTTACAAAAGTTTTATGTCGATACTCATTAATGGTAGTCCTTCCAAGGACTTTAAGGTGACTCGTGGTCTGAAGCAAGGAGACCCCCTCTCTCCCTTCTTGTTTGCGATTGTCTCGGAAGGGTTGGCTAGCTTGGTTCGACGAGCAGTTTCCATAAACATACTATCAAATTTTAAGTTTAACGACTCCTTCTCTGTCAGCCTCCTACAGTTCGCCGACGACACCCTTATCGTCAGTGATGGTTCCTACTCAAATCTATGGGCTTTCAAGGCTATTTTGCATGGGTTTGAGTTATTATCTGGTCTGAAGATTAATTTCTCTAAAAGCAGCCTCTATTGAGTGGGATTAGATCCAGGTTTTCTTCTTACAGCTGCCAATTTCTGCATTGCAAGATGGAGCAATTACATTTCAAATTCCTTGGTCTTGTCGTCGGAGGGAATCCTAGAAGACAGTCTTTCTGGAGGCCGGTTGTTGGTTGTATGAGAGCGAGACTCTCGACGTGGATTGGCCGTAACTTATCTTTAGGCGGGAGAGTTACTCTCATTAATTCCGTGCTTGCTAATCTGCCCATTCATCACCTATTATTCTTCAAGGTTCCAGCGGTTGTCTTAAAAGTGCTTATTGGTATCCAACGTCGGTTTCTGTGGGCAGGTTCTGTCGATAGGAGGTCTATCCTGTGGGTGTGCTGTAATACGTCTGCAAATCAAAGAGGTCTGAAGGATTGCGTATCAAACATATTGGGTTATTTAACAAGGCCCTGCTATCTAAGTGGATTTGGAAATTTCTTCAAACCGGTAATGAGATGTGGAGATCTATGATGGTAAGCAGATACAGGAATATTGTTGTGAAACTGTTGGATTTTAGAGAGGTTGGTTGTGCTAATACTGACTCCATTTGGATGAGGGATGTTTTATCTATGGCTGATCCTTTTTTGCAGGCCAGCATCATTAACTTCCTGCGGTGTAACGTTGGCAAGGCGGGGGGATCACATTTCTGGTCTGCAGTTTGGACCGGAAATGTTGTTTTGAGTTCTGTTTTTCCAAACCTATACGAAAATTGTGTGAACAGGTGCTGCCCGGTTTTGGATATGGTCAAGTGGGAAGACGAGTCGTGGTGTTGGGATGTCCGGCGATCCTCTTTTACTTCTGAGAGCAGCATTGATGCTGAACTGGTAGACTTACTAAATTTCTTGGCCAGCACCACGGTTAATTGGCAGGAAGAGGACTCTTGGTCCTGTTGTCCTGGTGTGGATAGAGGTTTCTCGGTAAAATCCTATTACGATATTTTACTGGCGTCTGAAAACTCTACTGCCCTGGAGAACGACATATTTGCTGCCCTGGATATCTTGTGGAAGTCCAAAGCCCCTTTGAAGGTTCAAATCTTTGGATGGCGGTTAATTATTGACAGGCTGACTACTAGGTCGAACCTCGTTCGTAGAGGTATCATCGTGAATCCTCACGAAAAGGTATGCATTTTATGTTTCAATAATTTGGAGGATTCCAACCATTTATTCTTTAATTGTTCAAAGACAATATTGGTGTGAAACAAAGTGTGCGATTGGGTTGGATTGGAAAGGATAGCGGAATCCGAGTCTTGTCGGCACGTTCTTGCGTGGTACTCGCGAACGAAGGACAACCGAAACATTGACTCGATAAATCAATATGGTTTATTTCGTGCTGGATTATTTGGAAGAGCAGAAATAATATTCTTTTCAAAGATGAAATTGGGGATGTTGAGTTAATATTCAATAGGATTATTGTTTGTTCTTGGAATTGATTGGCTTTAGGCCTAGGAAATAGGATGAAGTGTAGCTTGTATGAGTGGACTAAGTTCGCTCTTGATTTTGTGTAATTAGGAGGTTTCATCCCTTATAATGTTAGGTTTTGTTTTGGCGGTTGAGGTGGCTTTGCCACCTTGCTTTTGGTTGTAGGTTTTATTTTGGTTGGAGATTTCCTTAATCTCTCCTTAATAAAGTTTTCTTATTAAAAAAAATACTAAATTTTGCTAGTAATAACCAATTATATAAATAGAATGCAGGCTAGTTGTTGTAAGTTGAAACTAGGACTTATAAAACTATCTTAAAGTTATTAAAACTATTTAAAAAATCAATACAATGGTCATACTAGTGATAAAATTATGTATTTTTTTGTTTAAAGTATGAGTTCAACATCCTATAGTTTCATTTAGTCACTTAAAATTAAATTATAATTTATTTTGAAATTTAAAATTCAAAATCGCCACTTTTTCCTTTATTTTAAGGGTTAATGAAATTTTTGGTCTTCCTAAATATCTCATATTTTACTTTTAGTCCCTCTAAAAATTTTCTTCAAAGAATGGTCCTCATAAAATTTTTAATTTGATCCCTCCTGCCAAAATCGTCGCTAAAACCGTCGTCATTTCCGTCGTTAAATAAAAAACCGTCACTAAAACAGGCTAAAACCGTCGCTAATTCAATCTTTAAGCTGTAAAAACCATCGTTAATTGACAGGAGGGACCAAACGTTAAAATTAAAAATTTTATGAGGACCATTCTTTGAAGAAAATTTTTGGAGGGACTAAAAGTGAAATTGAGATATTTATGAGGACCAAAAACTTCATTAACCCTTATTTTAATTTAAACTTCGAAGTAGTGACTTTCTTTTCATTTGATTTCTAAATTAATTAAAAAATCAACACAATTAATTTAAAATTATTGTCATTCAGATCATGTCTCATTTAAAAAATATTCAAAGTTCAAGTGTCATAAGTTATATAAATTATTTTCATTTTATTTCTTTTAATTAGTTAAAATTGATTTCTTTTTGTTTTTGTTTTATGTGTCATTATTTCTTAGTTTATTCATTGTCATAAGTTTAATTTATTTTTCTTATGTTTAGTTTTACATTTTTTTTAATGTATGCTTTATATAATTTTTTTATCGGTGTCAAAAAGTAGTACACACAATAGACTTTTTAAAGAAAGAATTTATAACTTTCACACTATCGTAGGCCATTTGGTGCTAGTATTTCATGTGTGGGAATTGGGAGCTTTGTTTTGATGAGAATTGTCTAAGGTAAGGAGTCTTTTCCATACCACTAATAAAATAGTGGCGTATTGTTTTCTCCATTGGTATGAGATGCATTTTTTAGTACATTAGTGGTTGATTGTTTTCTCCATTGGTATTAGATGCATTTTTTTAGTGTATTAGTGGCAAGTTTTGTTGGAATTAATCCAAAATCTTTTAAGAATTTATATTCAATTTTGATCTCAAAATTATTAACAATCACACGCAATGGCAACGAAAAGAAAAATTGAGAAAGAAAGAAAGAGAAAAGAGAAATAGTAAGGTTGGAGAAGGAGATAAAAAACTGCAGAATTCTTTCTACCCACAAACTGTGAAAACTTTCAATATTCACTTGCAACTGCAAACTGTGAATTATCAAACTTGATTATTACAATGATAAGGGTTCATCCATATTTATAGATTTAGGTTAACTTGCATCTCAAGCTAAAGCTCAAACTATAAAAGCCCAAAAATATCTAATCTAATCTAATCTTTCTAAATCAAATCTGATCTTTCTAAATCAAATATAATCTTTCTAAAATAATGAATTACATATTTAACACACCACCTAATTCATTATGTCTAAACTGTCTATTTTTATCATGGCTCTTAGTCTTCTGAAAACTTCGACCTGCACTCCCTTCGTTATGATATTTGTAATCTGATTCTCAGTTCTGCAGTGTTTCAAGTTCATCTTCCCTTCTGCTACCTGCTCTCGAAGATAATGGAACCTCATTTCAATGTGCTTACTTCGACCATGTGCTATTGGATTCTTCGCCAAGTTGATAGTTGACATGCTGTCGATCTTCATGGTAATTGCTCCATGACTCTTCCCTGTGATCTCTTCGACCAGGTTCACCATCCAGGTTGCTTGACATGCACAAAGGGGAGCAACTATGTACTCTGCTTCGCATGACGACAATGCCACTACTGGCTCCTTTCTCGAACTCCAAGCAACTGGTGCACCACCTAACATAAACACATAGCTAGCTGTGGATTTTCTATCCTCGGCACCACTACACCAACTAGAGTCGGTGTATCCCACTAACTTGCATTCTTTTTCTTCATCAGCTGCAGGAAACAAAATTTCGTAGTCGAGAGTCCCTTTCAGATACCTCAGTATCCTCTTCGTTGCTGCTAGGTGAGATACTTTTGGCTTCTGCTTGAATCTACTTACCATACCCATACTGTATGCTAAATCAGGCCTTGTGTGACAAAGATATCGAAGTGACCCAATAAGTCTTCTATATTGGGTAGGGTCGACATCATCTTCATCTGAATCTTTCAACAGTTGCAATCTGGTCTCAGCTAGAGTCGAAGTTGGGTTGCAATCTTGCATCTCAAATCTCTTGAGTATTTCGCCTGCATATCTTCTTTGGTGCATCATTAAACCTCTACTAGTCTTGTAGAATTCAATGTCAAGGAAAAATGAGAGATTTCCTAAGTCTGACATTTCAAACTCCTCACTTAGGTCATGTTTGAAATCTTCGATCTCCTTCTTGCAACTTCCTGTTATCAACAGGTCATCGACATAGAGGCATAGAATAAGCAATTCATTATTGCTTCTCCTTATGTAACGGTCCGTTTTTAATATTTCCTTTTCCCGTGCTTTTTGGTGTTAATTGGTCGAGTCTTTATTTTTAATTGAGCAATATTTATGTTAATTGCTAATTGGTGTGATTATATGTTATTTTTGCACATTGTGTATTTTTACCGTTTTTGAGAGTTTGCGGGGAAAATTGGAATAGAGGGTATTTGACATATTTCATAATTAATAGTGTTAGTTAATAATAGTTAGTTTAGATATTTATTAGAAATGTATAGAATTTTTAAGTTAAGAAAATATAAAAGAAAATAGTTAGTATAAGTTTAGAAAAGAAAAAGAGAAGAAAAAGAGAGAAGAGGAAAAGAGAAGAGAAAGAAGAAAAGAGAGGAAAAACTTGTGAAGGAAGAAATCAATCTCCCGACTTTCTAGAACACGATTAAATCGGGTAAGGGTGCGAAACTCGATTATACTATGCTTGTATATGATTATGTATGAATGAGTTTGGATGATTCTCTTGCTTTCCATGTTTTTTTTTACTTTTAGGTCAAAAACGATAAAATGAGTAGAATCGATGGTTTAACGGTTGGAAATCGATGTAAAGGTGGTAGTTTGCTTGTTGACATGATTAGAATAGGTTCTGATTGAAATATGTTGATTTGGAAATGGTTTGGGTTGGAAAATATCATTTTTGGGTTTTCAACAGCGCTGAAGGATTCTGAGTTTTCGCAGGTTCGCCTAGCGAACCATTCAGCGAAGGGTAGCGAAGGTTCGCTACGGGTATTCGCCTAGCGAAGGCGTGAGCGAAGGCTCGCTAGAGTGTTCGCCTAGCGAACTTTGGGTGTTTTTGGCTCTGTTTGGTTCTGACTTGGTTCGCCAAGTGCTCGTCTAGCGAACTTAGTGTCTGTTTTTATCTAACAGTTGGTTCGCTGGAACATTCGCCTAGCGAAGGAGCTAGCGAATGCTCGCGAGGGATGTTCGCCTAGCGAAGCAGCTAGCGAATGCTCGCGAGGGAGATTCGCCCAACGAACAGTGTTGTTCGTGTAATTTTGTTTTCTGCATAACTTTTGATCTGTGATTCGGTTTGAGGCGTGGTTTGATGCGTTGGAAAGCTAACGAGATGTTCTTCCTAGGAAAAATAGTTTTGGGGTCTGAACTTGGTCCAATCGGTACAGTTTTTAGGAACCGTTTCGTAGTGTCGGGCGTCCGGTTTATGTTTTTGCGTTATTTCGAAAAATTCATATCTTGTTAACCGTTTATCGTATTTAAGAGTTCTTTATACCGAATCGAAGCTGTCGATGAGTACTTTTTGATGATGATAGAAAATATTATTTTTGGCCGACTTTTAGCCAACTTTTTCAGAAAACCGAATAATGGAATTTTGAGTTATTTTTCAATATTGTAAGACATATTATGATATGTTATGAGATGGCTTGTGTGATGATTCTTTGATGGGAATTTGATGTTGTGGAATGGTATATTGGTGTTTGTGGCCATTTTGGGCAATTGTGTGCATTACTTTATATGTACTTAAAATACATGATTATTGTTAATGCATGAGCATTTGATGTTGGCATGAGTCATTAATGTGTCAAGTATCATGATATGCATTCTTGCATTGGAAGATTCATAAATGAATCAGTTTTATCGTCTTACGCTCTGAAATAATGGTAGAAGCGATTAATCACAAATGATTGTGCGCCCTGAAATAGTGGACTATGGCAATCGGATTGTGCGCCTTGAAATAGTGGACTAAAGCAATCCATAAATGTCGTACGCCCTGAAATAATGGTTTATAGCGACGGGGAACATCGTAGGCCCGACGGGGAGTTACTCTATGTAACGAGCGATGATTCCAAGAGTTCCTGGGGGACTAATGAATTACAAGGTTGGATTGGTACCGCATGCGTAGAGTCGTTGTGTCGGTCTCTGTGCATTTGCATAATTCATTACATGTATGTTTATGTGTTGAATTTTGAGAAGGACTTGTTATGCATTGTGTTAATGTATATGCTTATGTGATTGATGTGTGAAATGGGTTTAATATGTCTTGTGTTGTTTACAAGTATCGTATTTGTGTGGTGAGAATAATTGTGCATATTTTGCTAAGTGTTATATAATGATATACAATTATATTATAATCCTGTTTCTCACCCTTCTGCTGTGGTTTAATGCTGTAATGGCATTGCAGATTAGACGTTGGAGGTCTTTTGCGAAGATTAGTGTCTTCGTCTTTTTGTCGTTCCGTCGGCTCTGATATGTAACACGGGTAGTCGGCGTTAGAGTGTAGATGTTTCTTTTAGCTTGTATATAGTGGCCTTGTATGAATATGTATATGACATACTTATATTTTGTGATGACATCAGTTATGGATGTTCCGCTTTAATTCTGTAACTGAATGCTGATATTTTGGAACGGAGTTCCTTTGTTTATAAAAACTATCCAGGTGTTATATATCTTTATGAGCAGGTTGTTTTTAGTTCACGTTGATGTGACATCTCTGTTTATATCTAAATGACTTAATCTTTGCTCTGATGTTTTATTATAAGATTATTATTTTCATTACGTTTTTGTACGGGGTATAAAAGGGGTGTTACATTAAGTGGTATCAGAGCCAGTGTTTGTTTGGTCTGTCCGACCGTGTCTTTGTGTCATTGTTGGACTGTTGCACTCTGTTGAGTGGTTGTTTAACCATAATTTGCTATCATTGGGAATGTTCAGATTATGGCGGGAAGACGTGATGCTGCTATGACTGCGGCCATGCAAGCTATGGCGTAAGCGATGCAGAATTTACCCAATGCTGCGGCGGACGAGGAATCGCGTAGTATGGATAAGTTTCAGAAGAATAATCCACCGAGCTTCAAGGGTACTCATGATCCTGAGGGAGCACAGATTTGGCTGAAGAAGATTGAGAAGATCTTCCGTTTCATTAGGTGTTCCGAGGATCAGAAAGTGCAGTATGGTACTCATGTGCTGGAAAAGGAGGCTGAGGACTGGTGGATAAATGCTTCTCAGAGGTTTGAGGAGGATGAAATTGTGGTTACTTGGGCTGTGTTCAAAGATGCTTTTCTGGAGAAGTATTTTCCGGAAGATGAGAGAGGTAAAAAGGAAATTGAATTTCTTGAACTGAAGCAGGATAATTCCTCTGTTGCGGATTATGCTGCTAAGTTTGAAGAATTGGTGAAGTTTTGTCCCAATTATAATACGGCTGGTTCGGAGAGGTCTAAGTGTCTGAAATTTGTGAATGGCTTGAGGCCAGAAATCAAGCAAGGTATCGGTTATCAGGAGATAAGACAGTTTTCAGTGTTGGTGAACAAGAGTCGGATTTTTGATGAGGATAGCAAAGCGCGTGCTACTCATTTCAAGAATCTGAATGATAAGAAAGGAAAGGGGCAGTTCAGAGGTAGGCCTTATGCTACCCCTGTTGATAAAGGGAAACAGAAGTTTATTTTTGATAGGAAGCCTAGTGGTGGAGGAATGAATTCTGCTGTGAAATGTTACAATTGTGGTGGTTTAGGTCATCGTATATCGGAATGTAAGAGGAATATGAATAATGTGGATAAGTGTGCTAATTGTGGTTTGAAGGGTCATGTGGCTGCTGATTGTAGGAGGAAGAATGGGGTTACATGTTATAATTGTGGGGAAGTTGGTCATGTTAGTACGAGGGGCACGAAACCGAAGCAAGCTCAACCTAGAGGGAAAGTATTTGCATTGGCGGGAGCTCAGCCTACTAATGCAGATCGTTTGATCAGAGGTACTTGTTTTATTAATAGTAATCTTTTAATTGCTATTATTGATACTGGAGCGACTCATTCGTTTATTTCGATTGATTGTGCGAAACGTTTGAATTTGGTGTTGTCTAAGATGGGTGGAGAGATGGTTATCGATACTCCAGCTTCGGGGTCGGTAACTACTTCTTTCGTTTGTTTAAGTTGTCCTTTGACACTTTTTGGTAGAGATTTTGTGATGGACTTGGTATGTTTGCCATTGAAGGGTTTGGATGTGATTCTGGGAATGAACTGGTTAGAGTTCAATCGTGTTCATCTTGATTGTTATCTTAAGCGGGTGAGATTTCCTTCTCTTGAAGAAGAAAGGGAATCTGGTTTCTTATCTACCAAAGAGTTGAAGAAACTTTTGGCGGAGGAAGCTCAGTTGTTTGGATTGTTTGCATCGTTGTCTGTGGAGAGTCAAGTTGCAATTGAGAGTTTTCCTGTTGTGTGTGATTTTCAGGAGGTGTTTCCGGATGATTTTTCAGATGTGCCGCCAGAAAGAGAGGTGGAGTTTTCTATAGACCTAGTTCCTGGTACTAGACCTGTATCTATGGCACCATATCGGATGTCAGCATCTGATTTGGTGGAGTTGAAAAGACAATTGAATGAGTTATTGGAAAAGAGGTTTGTAAGGCCTAGTGTATCACCTTGGGGTGCTCCTGTTTTGTTGGTCAAAAAGAAAGATGGCAGTATGCGTTTGTGTATCGATTATCGGCAGTTGAATAAAGTGACGATTAAGAACAAGTATCCACTTCCAAGGATCAATGACTTGATGGATCAACTAGTGGGTGCAAGTGTGTTTAGTAAGATTGATTTGAGGTCAGGATACCATCAGATTTGGGTTAAAGAGGAGGATATTCAGAAGACGGCCTTTAGGACACGATACGGACATTACGAGTTTTTTGTGATGCCGTTCGGGGTTTCTAATGCGCCGGGTGTGTTTATGGAGTATATGAATCGTATATTCTATGAGCATTTAGATCATTTTGTTGTTGTTTTTATTGATGACATTTTGGTTTATTCTAAGTCACAGGAGGAACATGCGGAGCATTTGCGTATTGTGTTGCAGATTCTAAAGGAGAAGAAACTTTATGCCAAACTTTCCAAGTGTGAGTTCTGGTTGTCAGAAGTGAGTTTTCTGGGGCATGTGATTTCAGGTAATGGTATTGCTGTGGATCCATCCAAAGTAGAGGCAGTTCTACAATGGGAGGCTCCTAGATCTGTTACTGAAATTCGAAGTTTTCTGGGTTTAGCTGGATATTACCGGAGGTTTATCGAAGGTTTTTCCAAGTTGGCACTTCCGTTGACTCAACTGACTTGTAAAGGTAAGGCATTTATTTGGGATATTCAATGTGAAGAAAGTTTCAACGAGCTGAAGAAGAGATTGACTACAGCTCCGATTTTGATCTTACCGAATCCTAGTGAATCGTTCGTGGTGTATTGTGATGCGTCTATGATTGGTTTAGGTGGTGTTTTGATGCAAGACGGTAAGGTGGTTGCTTATGCTTCGAGGCAGTTACGAGTTCATGAGAAGAATTATCCTACTCATGATTTGGAATTAGCTGCGATGGTTTTTGTATTAAAGATTTGGAGGCATTATCTCTATGGTGCTAGATTCGAAGTCTTTAGTGATCATAAAAGTTTGAAATACTTGTTTGATCAGAAAGAGTTAAATATGAGGCAGCGTAGATGGTTGGAACTTCTGAAGGACTATGACTTTAGCTTGAATTACCATCCTGGTAAGGCTAATGTGGTAGCTGATGCTTTGAGTCGGAAATCTTTGAGTATATCTGCTTTGATGGTGAAAGAGTGGGAACTATTAGAGCAATTTCGAGACTTGAGTTTGGTATGTGAGCTTTCACATGAGAGTGTGAAGCTTGGTATGTTAAAGATCACTAATGATTTTCTGTTGTTTGTTATAGAGAAACAGAAGTTGGACTTGAAACTTGTTGATTTGTTGCTAGTTGGAAATCAAGAAGTGAACGGTGACTTTAAAGTGGATGATCAGGGTATTTTGAGATTCCGTGGTAGAATTTGTATACCGGATGATGCAGAGTTGAAAAAGATGATTCTTGAGGAAGGACACCGGAGTAGTATGAGTATACATCCTGGTGCTAATAAGATGTACCAAGATTTGAAGAAAATATTTTGGTGGTCTGGTTTGAAACGAGATGTGGCTCAGTTTGTTTATGCGTGTTTGACTTGTCAGAAGTCGAAAGTGGAACATCAGAGGCCTGCAGGATTAATGCAACCGTTGGATATTCCAGAGTGGAAATGGGATAGTATATCGATGGATTTTGTAACGGGTTTGCCTAATTCTCCGAGTGGGCATAATGCTATTTGGGTGATCGTTGATAGGCTGAATAAATCGGCGCATTTCATTCCGATTGATATCAGTTATTCTATGGAGCGTTTGGCTGAGATTTATATCCGTGGGATTGTGAAGTTGCATGGCATCCCGTTGAGTATTGTTTCTGATCGTGATCCGAGGTTTACTTCCAGATTTTGGGAAAGTTTGCAAAAGGCGTTAGGTTCTAAGCTGAGATTGAGTTCTGCTTATCATCCGCAGACTGATGGTCAGACGAAGAGAATAATTCAGTCATTGGAAGATTTACTGAGATCTTGTGTTCTTGAGCAAGGTAGAGTTTGGGACAGTTTTCTTTCATTGATCGAGTTTACGTATAATAACAGTTTCCATTCTAGTATTGGAATGGCACCTTTTGAGGCGCTTTATGGAAGAAGATGTCGGACACCTTTGTGTTGGCATGAATCTGGTGAAAGTGCAGTAGTTGGACCTGAGTTAGTTCAACAGACGACGGAGAAGGTGAAACTTATTTGGGAGAAGATGAAAGCTTCTCAGAGTAGGCAAAAGAGTTACCATGATAAGAGGAAGAGGGATCTGGAATTTCAAGAGGGAAATCATGTGTTTTTGAGGGTTTCGCCGGTGACTGGTGTTGGACGTGCTTTGAAGTCGAGGAAGCTTACTTCACGTTTTATTGGTCCATATCAGATATCCGAAAGAGTTGGTGCAGTGGCTTACAGGATAACATTGCCACCGAATCTTTCGAATCTACATGATGTTTTCCATGTTTCACAGCTACGGAAGTATGTTCCAGATCCGTCTCATGTGATTCCGATGGATGAGGTTGAGGTAAGAGATAATCTTACGGTTGAGGTTTTACCGGTGAGGATTTTAGATCGCGAGTTGAAAAGGTTAAGAGGCAAGGAGATTGCACTTGTGAAAGTGGCGTGGGGAGGCGCTGCTGAGGGCAATTTGACTTGGGAATTGGAAAGTCGGATGCGGGAGTCGTATCCGGAGTTGTTTGGATCAGGTAATATTTTCGAGGACGAAAATTTCCCAAGTGGGGGAGAGTTGTAACGGTCCGTTTTTAATATTTCCTTTTCCCGTGCTTTTTGGTGTTAATTGGTCGAGTCTTTATTTTTAATTGAGCAATATTTATGTTAATTGCTAATTGGTGTGATTATATGTTATTTTTGCACATTGTGTATTTTTACCGTTTTTGAGAGTTTGCGGGGAAAATTGGAATAGAGGGTATTTGACATATTTCATAATTAATAGTGTTAGTTAATAATAGTTAGTTTAGATATTTATTAGAAATGTATAGAATTTTTAAGTTAAGAAAATATAAAAGAAAATAGTTAGTATAAGTTTAGAAAAGAAAAAGAGAAGAAAAAGAGAGAAGAGGAAAAGAGAAGAGAAAGAAGAAAAGAGAGGAAAAACTTGTGAAGGAAGAAATCAATCTCCCGACTTTCTAGAACACGATTAAATCGGGTAAGGGTGCGAAACTCGATTATACTATGCTTGTATATGATTATGTATGAATGAGTTTGGATGATTCTCTTGCTTTCCATGTTTTTTTTTACTTTTAGGTCGAAAACGATAAAATGAGTAGAATCGATGGTTTAACGGTTGGAAATCGATGTAAAGGTGGTAGTTTGCTTGTTGACATGATTAGAATAGGTTCTGATTGAAATATGTTGATTTGGAAATGGTTTGGGTTGGAAAATATCATTTTTGGGTTTTCAACAGCGCTGAAGGATTCTGAGTTTTCCCAGGTTCGCCTAGCGAACCATTCAGCGAAGGGTAGCGAAGGTTCGCTACGGGTATTCGCCTAGCGAAGGCGTGAGCGAAGGCTCGCTAGAGTGTTCGCCTAGCAAACTTTGGGTGTTTTTGGCTCTGTTTGGTTCTGACTTGGTTCGCCAAGTGCTCGCCTAGCGAACTTAGTGTCTGTTTTTATCTAACAGTTGGTTCGCTGGAACATTCGCCTAGCGAAGGAGCTAGCGAATGCTCGCGAGGGATATTCGCCTAGCGAAGCAGCTAGCGAATGCTCGCGAGGGAGATTCGCCCAGCGAACAGTGCTGTTCGTGTAATTTTGTTTTCTGCATAACTTTTGATCTGTGATTCGGTTTGAGGCGTGGTTTGATGCGTTGGAAAGCTAACGAGATGTTCTTCCTAGGAAATATAGTTTTGGGGTCTGAACTTGGTCCAATCTGTACAGTTTTTAGGAACCGTTTCGTAGTGTCGGGCGTCCGGTTTATGTTTTTGCGTTATTTCGAAAAATTCATATCTTGTTAACCGTTTATCGTATTTAAGAGTTCTTTATACCGAATTGAAGTTGTCGATGAGTACTTTTTGATGATGATAGAAAATATTATTTTTGGCCGACTTTTTCGGAAAACCGAATAATGGAATTTTGAGTTATTTTTCAATATTGTAAGACATATTATGATATGTTATGAGATGGCTTGTGTGATGATTCTTTGATGGGAATTTGATGTTGTGGAATGGTATATTGGTGTTTGTGGCCATTTTGGGCAATTGTGTGCATTACTTTATATGTACTTAAAATACATGATTATTGTTAATGCATGAGCATTTGATGTTGGCATGAGTCATTAATGTGTCAAGTATCATGATATGCATTCTTGCATTGGAAGATTAATAAATGAATCAGTTTTATCGTCTTACGCCCTGAAATAATGGTAGAAGCGATTAATCACAAATGATTGTGCGCCCTGAAATAGTGGACTATGGCAATCGGATTGTGCGCCTTGAAATAGTGGACTAAAGCAATCCATAAACGTCGTACGCCCTGAAATAATGGTTTATAGCGACGGGGAACATCGTAGGCCCGACGGGGAGTTACTCTATGTAACGAGCGATGATTCCAAGAGTTCCTGGGGGACTAATGAATTACAAGGTTGGATTGGTACCGCATGCGTAGAGTCGTTGTGTCGGTCTCTGTGCATTTGCATAATTCATTACATGTATGTTTATGTGTTGAATTTTGAGAAGGACTTGTTATGCATTGTGTTAATGTATATGCTTATGTGATTGATGTGTGAAATGAGTTTAATATGTCTTGTGTTGTTTACAAGTATCGTATTTGTGTGGTGAGAATAATTGTGCATATTTTGCTAAGTGTTATATAATGATATACAATTATATTATAATCCTGTTTCTCACCCTTCTGCTGTGGTTTAATGTTGTAATGGCATTGCAGATTAGACGCTGGAGGTCTTTTGCGAAGATTAGTGTCTTCGTCTTTTTGTCGTTCCGTCGGCTCTGATATGTAACACGGGTAGTCGGGGTTAGAGTGTAGATGTTTCTTTTAGCTTGTATATAGTGGCCTTGTATGAATATGTATATGACATACTTATATTTTGTGATGACATCAATTATGGATGTTCCGCTTTAATTCTGTAACTGAATGCTGATATTTTGGAACGGAGTTCCTTTGTTTATAAAAACTATCCAGGTGTTATATATCTTTATGAGCAGGTTGTTTTTAGTTCACGTTGATGTGACATCTCTGTTTATATCTAAATGACTTAATCTTTGCTCTGATGTTTTATTATAAGATTATTATTTTCATTACGTTTTTGTACGGGGTATAGAAGGGGTGTTACACCTTACATACACTCTGTTGCGGTGAGAATAGGATGTCAAGCTATTATATTAACTTGAATCACAGTTCTTAAAGTTCACCACCGATCTTTGATTTATCCAAAGAAAAGGTTCAAGAACGAAAAAAACCTAAGAGATCTAAGGTTCGGGGGTTGGTTACTCCTAGGGAAGGTATTAACATCCTAAACGTCTGTAGTACTCTACATGAACCTCTTGTTAGTACTTATGTTATCTATTACTCGCTTGCTTGCTAAGGGTGATATGCTAAAGACTGAAACCCTAGGGGTTAGTATCTAAGTATACTCGGCAAGATATCGCATCTTGTGCCTACGTATCCTGACGGGAGTGGAATCAGAGTATCTGTAGTTCTCTTCTGAGAGGAAGAGGAACTTCTTGACGGGGTCAAGGTTCCAGGGGGAAGTAATGTCTGTGGCAAGACACTACATAGAGTATGGCGCCTCTAAAGTTGTAGTTGGATTGAAGGGGTAGGATGTAAATGTTCACGACGAAACATTTACGTGGAGTACGGCGACTCCGATACTAAGGCTAGGATACTAAATGTCTGTGGTGAGACATGGAGTACGGCGACTCCGAATCCTAAGGCCAGGATTAAGGGAAGGTTCTAAAGGTTAGTCCTATGACGTGGCAGTCAATATAGGTGTATCTTTCCTTTGGAATGGATTGAGGGGAAATACTAACTTAATGTTAGTTATGAAAGTAAGTTAATCTTAAAGTCTAAACCTGATTCGGATTGAACAGAGTTTAAATTTAAATTAAGATATCTAAGAAAGTAAATGAATCAAGTAATCAGGATTTAACAAGAGCGATATCAATAATTAACACCAAAAAATGAGACTTTAATCACGTATGAAGTCACAAGAATTGAATAAACAAACACTCGCCAAAATCAAATATCATTCTAAACACCGCTATCAAAGAATTATAAATTGATCAAAGGTTTTATGAACATTTAAACAAAATTGATTTAAATTAACTAAAAAGAAAGAAAAAGTTTCCAATAGATTTCTAAATGGTGAAATAATGACTATTAGTGAAAGATAACTAAGGTCATGAAATACTTATTATAATTAGGATAGAAAAACTAAAACTTAAAATAATCTTCTCCGTAATACAATTACCAATACCTCTTAAATAAGATAAGAAAAACGACAAAGAAAAAGGTCCAAGAAGGGATAAAGCCCAAAGTGGGCGCCGATCCAGGTGTGACGGTGTGATGGGTCGGGATCCAGACCCGGTTGCTTAAACATGGTTCACATAGAGCGAACCCTAAAAATCCCATTCCCTTTAGCGCTTCCTCTCATCTTCCCTCTCACGATTATCTCGCTCCCTTTCCTCATTCATTTCTATTTCTCATCAGCTCTACTCAAAACAACACTTAAATTTAACAATTCAGAAACCAACCAAATCAAACATGAATCCAAACATCAACAGATTCTAATCACACAACAAATTAATTAATGAAAAGGTGGGAATAAAGGAACAAACAAACCGATGGAAGTCCGGTGGCGGCAGCTGGCGGTGTGTATGTGTCGCGTCGGAATGTGGTAGTGGCTTCGTCGATGTCGGCAAATTCGACGGTACGTCGTCTCCTCTCTTCAATTTTCTTCTTCCAATTTTTGTCGTGTGTTGTTGTTGTGTGTATGTACTTCAGTTTCCTCGTCGTGACTGCTCGGCGTATGTATGTATTTTGTTTGATTATGTGAACACTGGTTTCTTTTTTTTGCTCCCTGTATGGATACTGCGATTGTAATGCGTGTATGCTAGTTATTCAATGGGTGTGTGATGTAGTTTGGTTTGGTATTGGTGGAATTGATGTTTGAGATTATGGATGGTGGCTTAAGGTTATGTGTTAGAATGGTTGTGTAGGATCTTGCGAATGGTTTTGCGTACGATTTGTGAATTTTCTGGTGATGACTTTGATGGATTTTTCTGGTGATGATGAATTTCTGGTGAAGTCGATACTCCCTCTGTTTCAAAATGACTGTCGTTTAAGGTTTTTGCACACAGATTAAGAAATGTAATGATATTGTCATAAGATATTGCACTTTTACTAAATTAGTCTTATTAATGTGTTGAAAATAGTGTACGGAGTAATAATTATATGACACAATTGGAAAAATAGCAATTATTATTACATTGAAAAATGAGAATGACATTCATTTTGAAACAAAATTTTTTCCCTAAAACGACAGTCATTTTGAAACGGAGGGAGTATTTGGTTGTGTGATGATGTGATGACGTTTAGTTGTGTGATGAACTGATATTTTCTGGTCAATTCCCCCTTCCCTGTGCGTATGCGTGTCCTTTTATAGGCTAGGATGATAAATCACAAAGAAACCTGTTAAATGCTCTTAAATTGTGTGTTTGAAACATGTTTGTCCAATTTAGGTAAACTCTTGAAATGTGTCTGAGACATGTTAGTTTATTTAGAGAAGTTTGTAATATTGTCTGATTTGTGTTTCCCTGATTTGAAGTGCGTTAAAAGCTTGTCACAACATGTTGGTAGTCAGTTTGGAGAGTCATTAAGTGTGTTGGAAATGTGTTTTCTTTGTTATGGAAGTTTTTTTTGGAAATGTTAATACACTGTCTGAACAAAGTCGTCCTTGTTTGGAATGTCTTGGCACGCTAATTATCGTGTTTGATACAATGGACTCTTTTAGGAAGTACTTTTGAAAGTTTGATTTGTTTTGAAAGTATTTGAAATTGTTATGAGAATGTGAATGATATTGTGATAGTTAAAATGGCTTTGAATCTTTCTATGAATGGTGTTGTTTTATATTCGTTTTGGAGTTGCTTGGTTGTATTTGACAAAGGCTTGCCATGATTATTTAATTATGTTTGGAATGATCTGTGAGATGCTGCTGATATTGAATGAGTTCCCTTCTCATGCCTGATCAAGTTTGAGACGATTTCTTGGAAATTAAAGTTCGAGATTCAATGTCCTTATTTGATGACAATGGTTGTATGCGTTCTTTTGGAATGCAGGTTATTTTTAATTCTTCATACTCAATTTCCACGTCGTGAGGTTCGCATGATGACTTCCTTATCATATTTACATTGTTGATTCTTGATTGTTTTCCTTGTATGGTTGTGTTGCTTGTAGGAACGAAAGCGCTTTTGGACTCATTTATCTCATGTGACGTTCCACCGTCCTTTGTTGATGGCGTTTTAATATGTCTACCACTAAACTCCTTGCGAATAATGCCGGTAAGCACCTTCTCCGTACACGCTCCTGAATTGGTGCTAGAATTGAGATACTAGGGTTTGAAACTAGGATATCAAGTGATTATGAATCCACTGTTGTTTTATGAAATTTATCATGAACCAAGGTCTGAGGCTGTTGCAATTCTCGTTTTGTTGTTTCAGGTGGAGACAGAAACTTAACAACAGTTGGCATAATATTTGGATATTCTGCTCCTCTCATACTGTAGGCAAATGCTTCGTTATCGTCGAGTCCTCCAAAGAATGTGACACAACAAATGAAGGCGCATGATTTGTCTTGGACCTGGGTTGTCCCTCCAAGTCTGCGAATGACCAGAATTCGATCTAACAAAGGGTGTGGCTCAACTCACCCTGGTTGATGGCATGAAAATCTTAAGGGTTCTGTTGCCCCGCTGACATGGAAAGATTAATATCGCGACGTGCTTTTGATGAGGGCTGAGATGGTTTTGGATTTGGACGACCCCTTCTTCTTTTAGAACTAGGATTTGTACTCAGATTTTGAATGTAAAAAAGTTGTAACTTATTGTTGAATGCGGTAAAGCGGCAAGCAGCAAAAATATTTATTTTTGGAAGAATTCCCTCCGGGATTTATGTCGTGTCCACAAAGATCGGTTCGAGGGAAAGAATTTCGTTCGACAATCTCTCGAGTTTATGAGTTTGGGTTTAAATGGGTTTAGAGTAAATGCAGACAAATAAACATTAACATAAAAAGAAATCATTAATCAGAGAGACGAACTTACCCGGCATGCACATAATCGACTCCTCACAAACTTAAACTTACCGACCAGTTATACTCAACCTACAATACTCCTCAATATCACCCAGCATCACTCACAACAGTGTTCATCTCTGACACACTGAGCTGAGAGAACAACCATGCTACCATCGTCGACCCTCTCGTACTCGACTCAAGACACAGATGGCATTAAGCTTCGATGCCTATACAGATTGTTAGCTCTAAATCTATCTCTAGCATCCAGAAACTAACAGATAATCATCCCTAATCAAAGTTTGTGAAGTTTATCTCTAACACGACCCAAACCCCGCGCATAAAACAAAAATCAGAGACAATCACCAATAAAGATTTGTAAAGAAAATATCATACAACGCCATGGGCGACAAATTCGTGCATTCGCTAAGCGAACGATTCATTCGCAAAGCGAGCCTCAAAAAATGGCACTTAAGTGCCTCTGAAATGCTAAACCTCCTCTGAAAAATTCCAGAAGTTCGCAGTGCGAATGATTTATTCGCAAAGCAAATGCTCGCTGCACAGTTCACAAAGCGAACGTTGGTCCTTTTCTCCCATGTCCAATTCTGGGAGCCTTCGCTGGGAACTCGCCAGCCATTCGCAAAGCGAACATTCGCTGGCAAACTCGCAAGGCGAACTTGACAGCAAACCAGACCTTAATTTGACCACAACTTTTGAACCGCAACTCTGATTTACGCACGGTCGGAAGCGCTGGAAAGCTTATTAAATGCTCTTTATGAATATGGCGAGATATCCTTGATTGAATACCTGCAAAAATGAGAGTAAATTAATTAAAATCAATAATATTTACATGATACGCAATATATACACTAAAATGTAAAGTAAACGTATTTATAAACAAATCGGGGTTTATTCGAACGATATTAACCAAAAAGTATCGATAAATGCAACAAAACTTATATACAAAAATAGTTACATTTTGCACTTATCAAATTCTCGCCCAACTTGAACTTGTTTGTCCGCAAACAAGAATCAAGCAAATTTAAAAACACAAAAGCAATAACCAAAGAATCACGAATCAACAGGTTTTAAAAAACAAAAACAAATGTATGGTTCAAATGAAAAATGGTACATATAAAGTAAATACTTACCACTAAACTACGACGACATCATAGTCACGAAACAAATGCAAAATACAAAAATCATGCCAAACATCCTAAAACAACACAAGTTCCAAAGTGAATCACACCTAGCAAAAACAATCATCGATAGATGAAAAACACAAAATGAGGTACTTATCATTCACACAACAATCATGCAAACAATAGACTAAATTATGCATCCATCCAAAAATTCACATTGAACATACGAAGGCAAGAATCACAAGGATTTTCAAGGTTGTAGCGTGGTCGGGCAAACAAACAAGGGGCAATTTCTATAGGTAATTGAAACAAAAACTTGCCTAAACCTAAGGGAGTGATCAACTCACAAAGACTCAAACACAAAATTCTAATCAACTTCTTCCAAAATCCCAAGTGTTACACAAAACACAATACTTATTTAGCACAATTATTTGAACTCTTTTTGTTTCCTTTCTCAAGGATTTTATTTTTCTTTCTTTTTCACATTTTTCTTTTCGTTTCTTTTTCATATTTTTCTCTTTTTTTTTTCTTCTCTTTTTTCGACCACATAGAAACCAACCAATGAGTAAACAACCATTCTCTCCCCAACTTGAATTCAACCACATCATCATGTGAATACTCCCTATTTTCTAAGGCAAAGCAAAAATTCATACAACAACACAAAGTTGAGGGTTCAAGAAAAAACAAAATCCAATAAAAAATAACTGAACTAAATACTCATAGACAAACATTAAGTTCAAATAAAACATGGATCAAAAAGCTCAAAGGGGTTACGAATGATCACGCGCTCACAAGGTGAATGACTATTTGGATAGGTAGTTGTGTTCAGAATGAAACAAAATGCCTTGATCCTTTTCATGCTTTCATATAATCAACACAAACAAAAGATTAAGCATAATAAAATCCAGTTAGAACAAGAATGTTGGTACTCCTCGCATATATGAACAATGGATAGCTACCTCACAAAAAGGGTGGGAACTAAAGTGATTCACAATAAGAACAAGTATACAAAAGAATGTATGGCATGGAAGTTTATAAAATGCCTAAGTATCATGAATACGCTAAAGTCAAGAAAGCGATAAACAGATACCTTGGACGTGTATAAAACTTAACAATATCATTACCATACATCCGCAAGTTGAAACGATCAAACTTGGAAAATCACAAAATGCATCCTCAAATTAGCCAACCAAAATTTGCGTCCAGACAACAAACAAAAACATTAGAAACTAAAAACAATAAAACATGCTTGTTTTACGTCGTAAGCTCGACGCCTTTACAATGCTTAGCTAGCAACTTCCTTCATTCATGCCATGGTGATGTCTCACCGCGCAAACCAAAAGCAAGTGCCCTAACCAAACACTTAAGCAAACGTTACGGGAACAAAATGTATACAACACATGAACAAACATAATGGAAATAGACAATATATACGATATATACAAAACTCAACAACAAAGAAACTATCGCAATGCGATTCAATATCAAAACCAATCCCCGACAACGACGCCATTTTGTTGAATGCGGTAAAGCGGCAAGCAGCAAAAATATTTATTTTCGGAAGAATTCCCTCCGGGATTTATGTCGTGTCCACAGAGATCGGTTTGAGGGATAGAATGTCGTTCAAAAATCTCTCGCGTTTATGAGTTTGGGTTTAAATGGGTTTAAAGTAAATGCAGACAAATAAACATTAACATAAAAAGAAATCATTAATCAGAGAGACGAACTTATCTGGCATGCATATAATCGACTCCTCACAAACTTAAACTCACCGACCAGTTATACTCAACCTACAATACTCCTCAATATCACCCAGCATCACTCACAACAGTGTTCATCTCTGACACACTGAGCTGAGAGAACAACCATGCTACAGTTGTCGACACTCTCGCACTCGACTCAAGACACAGATGGAATTAAGCTTCGACGCCTATACAGATTGTTAGCTCTAAATCTATCTCTAGCATCCAGAAACTAACAGATAATCATCCCTAATCAAAGTTTGTGAAGTTTATCTCTAACACGACCCAAACCCCGCGCATAAAGAAAAAATCAGAGACAATCACCAATAAAGATTTGTAAAGCAAATATCATACAACGCCATAGGCGACAAATATACATGAGTTCAGAGTAAATACATATACAACAATCCAACAAAGAAGAAAAACACAAAGAAGAAGAGAAATAAACCAAACATCTCGCAGTTTGTCAAAGCCGATCGACGATCAATCCACCCCGGTTCATCCGTATGCAAGCTTCCATGTTGTTTTCTAAGCTAATCTACTGAAAAATGAAGTTTGATGGAGTTGGGAGAAAAAATCCCCAAAACCGTACCTAAAAATGACTGAAAATATCTTAAATACAATTACAAAATTCGTGCATTCGCTTTGCGAATGATTAAATGCTAAACCGCCTCTGCAAAATTCTAGAAATTCGCAGTGCGAACGATTTATTCGCAAAGCGAATGCTCGCTGCACAGTTTGCAAAGCAAAATTTGGTCCTTTTCTCCCCTGTCTAATTCTGGGAGCCTTCGTTGGGAACTCGCCAGCCATTCGCAAAGCGAACATTCGCTGGCAAACTCGCAAGGCGAACTTGATAGCAAACCAGACCTTAATTTGACCACAACTTCTGAACCGCAACTCTGATTTACGCACGGTCGGAAGCGCTGGAAAGCTTATTAAATGCTCTTTATGAATATGGCAATATATCCTTGATTGAATACCTACAAAAATGAGAGAAAATCAATTAAACTCAATGATATTTACATGATACGTAATATATACATTAAAATGTAAATTAAACGTATTTATAAACAAATAGGGTTTATTCGAACGATATTAACCAAAAAGTATCGATAAGTGCAACAAAACTTATATACAAAAATCGTTACATTTTGCAATTATCACTTATACCCTTTACACTTGAACTTGCAATTTGGATATATTTTGAGTAATGTGCACTTCTAAATTGGATTCTTGTCACATTTTGAATATTTTTAACTCCTCGGAAATGAATTTTGCCTTATAGCTTTAAATCTTTATTTACTTAAAATGATGTCACTTATGCTTGATCTTTGAACTTTCTTTAAACTTAGAGTTTTAATCCTTGGTGATAAATTCCAAATAAAGGTCTTAAAAACTCTCTTGATCATAACTCAAATAAAAGGCTTGTTCACTTTAAAATGAAAATATGCATCCTTTGATTTAGAATATGAAACAAATGCCATTGCAAATTGATTAATCCTGGCCATTCAACATGAACTTGTATATTGGTATCCAGATCTTGAATTTGGAAATCCAACTTAGAGTCTGAGTTTTATAACCAAATTCTATGTATTTCCACGAGTTTTAGAAAATACATGAATTAAGCCTTGTAATAGTTTAATAAAATTAATCAATCGAACCGGTTATAACATTCCACTTCTTCATTAACAAAAGTAACAAACCTTACAGATTTGCAAGGACTACTCAATCTTTCCACAATGGTCGAAACATCTTGAACCTTTCAATCTCCCATTGATCTTCAAAATTGCTCGAGAGATACTTGACAGCTTCAAGAATATAAATATTCTTCTTGAAACAGAGGGTGCGAGCTTCATACTTAAACCGAAAGTGGATTAGGATCACAAGAATGATGTAGGAACTTCAAACTTGATCCTGTAAACTTGTAACAAAACAAAGGACTTGAATTTGCATATTTGGAATTCAACCTTCTACTTCTTCCAAATTGAACTTTCCTTGATGAATCAATATTAAGAACATAGAGCGAACACATCTCTTAACCTTGAAGAGTTTACAGAGAGGGGAGATGCCATCTTGTGATATGATTGCCACACAAACAGTGACTAGCCTCTAAGGGGCCATCTTCTATATCAGTGGGTGTAAGGACCTAGATTTATGTGGGGAGACTTCTGGGAAATCTTGAGGGGAGAAAGGTTTTGTAGTGGCTTAGGGATCAACAGAAAGAGGACACAATCACACAGGAGTCCAACACAAACTTGCAGAGACCAGAGAACCTCCACAAACACACACACAGCACAACCTTTAAGACCTTGAACCTTCTGCAGCAGCACATGTCTTCAAAATAAACAAAGTCTAGATAAAATGGTTAGTTATGCACGAATGATTGGTCTAAGATGTTATACAGACGAATCAATGAATCTAAGGGAAAAATTTGGAATATGCCAGTTGCCCCTATTTAAATATCTTCACCGGATGACATGAACGATGAAAATCTTTATTAGGTCATGGTAAAAGATATTTAAATACAGATAGCCAAAAAATTTTCCCTTAGATGCAATGACATGCAATGCTATGGACAAAAACTATCCTAATACTGACATGTCATGAACTCTAGCATGATGAAAATGATGGGATGGTAAGTACAAGATGCAGACGGAAACAAAAAGCAAACTGGAGAAAAAGCCAACACAAGGAGTAACAAACTCACTGGGGACGACCAACACACTGGGGAAAAGAAACAAACAGGGGAATGTAAAGCGACGACCCAACAGGCTCAAGCGTGACCAGTTGATATCTAAGATGCAAAAAGATAAGGCAGGATCCACACGGCAGTAGGATCGTGCAAACAAAAGCTGGAGTTTTCAATAAGAAATAACATCCAACGCCTGGAAATTTCTTTAAATGAAGAGATCAAACGGGATCTTCAGGAACCATCAGAAAATATACAGGGTACTTAAACTAATATGTATGCCAAATAAATGGACTTCATGGGGAAAACGCCATGTGGCTTATCGTTGCACGGGACTTACACACCACCAAAAGGAAAACATGGAGCACGGCGTCTCAAAAAGTAAAAACATGGAACACGGCATCTCAAAAAGTAAAACAACGAGCATGACGTCTCAAAAAGAAAAAACATGGAGCACGGTGTCTCAAAGAGATAATAGTGAGCACAGTGTCTCAGAGATATAAAGTATGGAGCACGGTGTCTCGGAGAAAAATGATACCTACGGCGTGGCATAGAGCCCGGTGTCTCAAACAGAAATAAAGATGCTCACGGCGTGGCATAGAGCACGGTGTCTCAAACAGAAAAATGATTCCCACAGTGTGGCATAGAGCACGGCGTCTCAAAAGGTAAAACAAGGCCCACGGCGTGGAACAGAGCACGGTGTCTCAAACAAAAAAACATGGCCCACGGCGTGGCCCAGAGCAACATAAATGCACGCTTAAACCAGGTTCGGCGACCTATGAGCTAAGGGTAGATTTGCCAAAAACCAAAGTTCAATCTAGGATCAAGCTAGAAAGCAACGGTCAAACAAGACCCACCATTGTGAAATAAACTTGAATGGGGATTTATTTTATCCAAGCATGGAAAAAGATAACTGAAGTAACCACCATCCACGAGGGTCGAACTCTGTGGGGAACTTAGAAAGACTAGCATTTTCTGCCTAAGGTTGACGATTCTACTTGGAGAGAACGGACAAACCCAAAACTTGGTGTAAACACCACCCAAGATAAAGCGAAAAAAGACAAACAGATAGCAAACACGCACAAACGCTATGCATATGATGTCATGCCATGCTTATGCTTATGTTGACAAAACAGACAAAAGAAACTGGAGATGAAATAAAGGAAGCCCGTCCATCCTTTGCACGAGAGATACATCTATCAAGTTCTGTATAGGAATCCAATAGGTGGAACTATAATCATACTTCAAAGTGCTCAAACTTCTCTGGGGAAGTGTTAATCCACTTGGGGATATAATAACATGACTTCACTTAGGGAAACATCAAGATGAATCTGATTATTCTAGATGAGGAAGATCCACTAGGAAAGATCAAATTCAAGATTAGGAATATTTCGATGGGGATAAAATAAATATCCACTGTGAGCTGAAGTAATCTGAAAAGCAGTTGTAATTGGGGATGCCAGAGCTGAAGTCTCATAAGGGGATAAAATAAATATTCACTTCATTGGGGAAGCTTGTACTAATATCATGGTTGTAGACGTCAGGATCTAGAATTCAATGGGGATGAAATAAACATCCACTGCTGAGGAAGATTGAAGTCTTGAGAAATTCACTGAGGAGTGAAATAAACACTCACTTCATTCGGGGAAGGTTGAAACCAAGGAAATTCACTGGGAATTCTTAGGTCACCCAACTGCTAAAATCTTATATAAATCTTGTCATAATTGTTTGAAGGATATTCACTGGGGAATAGTCCTGACTTCCCGAAGTAAAGTCTTGTTGGGGAATTATTATACCACTTAAGACATAAACTCTTTGGGCGTGGGTAAAGAAAGTTATGAGGTCAATGTAGTTCTGCATTGATGAACTGTATGGTAGTTGCTATTTTCAAATAATAGTTGCTGTGAACAGTCTCCAATTCTCAACTCCTCCAGATTACATGATTTATGAGAAGAAGTCATCTTAAAAGGATTTTACAGAAAACTTGGTATCCAAAATGTTCCAATGTCTTCCAACTCTTGAGAGATTTGTCTAATCTCGACGTAACTGGCCCAGAATGACGGTATTCTGTATAACTGAGTCTTCAAACTTGCCCCTTAGGGACGATCAGTCTGTGAAATCAACAACTGAGAACTAACTTGCCCCTGTTCAGCTGAGTCTTCAAGCAATATGCCCCATATTGGTTATCTCTTGAAATGAAAAGCCATCTTCATCAGAGTTCTAAATCTCCAAAGATTGAAATCATCATTGTTGTTTGTACGCAAGCTTCTATGATATCAAGTAACGTTAACACGCAGAAAATGTAAATTCTGAAATTGCTAATGCGACACTACGTTTGTCTTGAAGTTTTATTGAAAAAACATATCGCGATAACTTGTGACATGAACCTCTTCTCAACCTTGTGCTCTGCTAACCAGCAAAACAAACTAATGAGCATCTTCTATGATTTAAATTAATAATAGCTAGACTTTTTTTAAAAAAAAAGCTAAAAAAATTATATTAATAAATAAGTGAGACAAGCATAAGATATGCCATGTCTAAAATGGAACAAATGTCCAACTTGATACAAGCAAACTGCCAACCATAGCCAAACATAACAAATCTAAAACAATCAAACCAGTAAGATAACAATGAGACACCCTAAATTATGACAATGATTAAGAAATCAATTCACTTCACACCAAAATTACCCTACACCTAGCAATCAATTCACCCAAAAACCAATGGCAATACTACTGTCAAAAGATTCAAACTCTCTAGATGATATCCAATTCCAACTATCCACACTTCAGCTACAATAAAATAATACTTCAGCATTTGATCATAAATGACTCCCAGCAAATGAGTTGAATTCTTGAAACTACTATCAACAATCAAACCTTCAACAACTATAACCAACAATCATTGAGGTGCCTCTTGAAAACGTCAACCAGTCTGGGCTGCCAAGCCCCCACGAAACACGCCAGCTAAATTAAGAAAATTGTTGAATACGCCAACACAACCCGAAACTCGACAACATCGATGCACAGAATCAGCCCAAAATGCCAGATTGAAACATTGAAAGTGACACATAATGGCCAGTCTTCGAAACATAGTCAACGGACAAATGATTTCACTACTACTAAAAAGGCGCAGACAAAGATTCTCCAAAACAGAACTGAGATTACATTCTCAATATTGACCAAGCCACCTGCAAAAAAAGTTAAAATCATTGATATTGCACTATATAATACTCAACATATGTGATACCTAAGCATCTGAGACGATTTAAATTCCATTGGTTAAATGCAGAGTTAAAAATGATAAATGCAGAGAAAAATTCAAAATAAATTGATTTCATGAACAAAACAAATCAATTACTGAGAAAAGACAGGGCATATTAGGAAAAAAGAAAGACACACAGATCTTTTATCAAACACTTACAATACATAAAAATGTAAAATAATACATATATGAAACTAACCTTGAGTAACACAACTCTATTTATAAAAACATATTTAAAACCATATTCAACATCTCAGAGTCATCTTCCATATTTTGTTGTTGCATAACAAAATGCATAAAAAACCAGCCCCGGTTATCTAAAACCCTAGTAATTATCCAAATTTTTGAAATGGATTCATCAAAATAAGTGCTTTTTGTTAGTTTTATACCTTCAAGACACCATTTTCAATCACCAATCTTTCAGCATAAGATGTAGCACCTCCAACCAAGAAGCTAGAATACTGAAATGAACCTTTATTCTTTTTTCCAACATAAAGTGACTTAGAAGTGCTTAGAACAAAAATCCATTTTGCATGTGAATCTTCTGCAGCAGTATGAAGAAGCTCTCCTGATTGCTTGTAGAAGAACATTTCGTCCTTGATGACAACTTCATAAGCAAACCTTTCCATCTGGAAGAAAGAAAAATGCAAAAAATCATTTGAAGTTCATATCAAAAAGTAATTAGAACTTTCCATGTTCATATCAAAGTGAGAAATCTTACCGGACCGAAATAGTCTAGAGATGCCCTATCATTTTTATTCAACAATTAATATCTGAGATTGTAACTCAACATGCTTATTTCAAAAATTGTGAAACTATTTATACCCTCTGAAGTTGAAGATTACTCGATCATGCCACCACTAACTACGCCACGAACAGGATCGTGTCAAGTTTTGTACAAATCTTGTGTAAGTTCTTGTCTTTGAGGTTGAGCACAAACTAAACCTGCATACTTTGTAACTTCAGGCCAGTCTTGTGACGCTGCTACCTATAGAGATTAACAATAGATATTAGCAATCAAAACTTTTGATAACCATTGCAATATCAGAAACAGAGATAGATAGATTATATAAAAAGTAAACCATACTGCTTAATCATATTTTACCGATAGATTATATCAAAAATCATATTTGATTCGTTGCGAGGGAAGTGAATAATATATGGTCATGACTCATTAATGCTTAATATGATAGAAAGGGGATGTAACATTAAAAAATGAATAAAATATAAAAAGTCAAAGTAATACATTTCAATATCATCATATAGGAATTCATAAAAAAAATCCAAAATTTCACTTAAAAAACAACTTTTTTTTATACAGTATTCAAAACCAACGAAACATAGAACAACCAAATGAGAAGAGGAATTTGAAGGATAAAAAAACCTGCAATTAGAAGAATGACGGCAAATCCATCCGTAATGAAACCCTCACAAGAAATAAGAATCAAAACCTTAAAATACTAACAGATCTACCTCCTGCACCACCGTTCGATCTCGTACCACGACTATATAAATACAATCAGTGTTATATAAATAGAATACTAACAGATCAACACAAAACAAACAAAAAGCATTGCAAATTTCATCAATTAACCATAAATGTGAAAAAAAAATGAAATTCTAACAACACAAGAATCAAGTGTGTGAGGGGTGGAGAAAAGCTACCCTGACTTTCTTGCAGATCGAAAGGGACGGCGACGGAGAAAGGAATGACGACGGAAGTGCTAGGGTTTGATGGAAAAGAGAGAGAAGAACAAAGAAAACTTGGAAAGAGAAGAACAGAGAAAACTTGGAGAGAGAAGGCTAGGAAAAGTGAAGGGTAGGGAGAGAGAGAGAAAAGTCAAGCTACGGAGAGAGAAAGAGGGATCAAAGAGTGAGAGAAAACAAGAGAGATAAGGGGAAATTAATTTATTTGAGGCAACCAATGGGTAAGTCACATTTGGCATGTAAGGAGAGGTTTGGTTGAGATTTATTTATGACATTTGTTAATTACTGAATCATCCTTTTGATAGTGTTAATTTTTTTTGTAGAAAGGGCAATTTAGTCAGTTTGGTGAACTTCTTAGTAATGGGTAGATAGTAGATAACATCGGTAAAAAAAACAAATAATTGGACCGGTATCAGAGTGCTCAAAAAAATAAAATGAATATACCAAAATAATCAATGCAGAATATACTATTCAGAAAAATACAGCGTTTGGTCAAATTTTGAAATAAATTTTACCCGCTAAAACGGCTTAAACTGGTCAAAATGCGGCCGAAAAGTGATCGAAAAATTTAAATGAGCACGTCAGGTTAAACTACGCGAAACGTAGGTTAATATCACTGTTGTTTGCAGACTCGATTTTAAAATTTTCCGTCCACTAATTTTATGCATATTTGACTTTTAATTTGAATAATTCGGCTGTAAATTCAGCAAGTTCATTTTCGCTGATAAATTGGGTATTATGCGAGATGAAAGACATAAATGATATGCAAAAGATCAAAGGATCTAAGGGTAAAATTTGGGGTATGACACCCAGGTTAAAATGAGGGTTTTTTTATTTGGAGAAGAAAACTCCTACTTCAAAGGCTCAAAAGGGTTAACAAGGGTCTATCTCCTTTATATCTCTGTTGTTTGGGGATTTGAAACAATGCCTTATATCATCAGCAGAGTTTTATTCAAAAGCATACGACAGGAGATATTATGTTTTATTTTCGTCATCCTCCATCCAATTCTCTGCCAAGGCAAGAAATTGGGGTAGTATGGGCATTGTAAAATAGAAAGAGCATTTTAAAATGAGTGAAACGAATGGATTTCTTCAAGACAAACATTAATATTGCATTAAACATTCAAAATAACAAGTTCTTACATGCAAACATGCTTTAACAATCAAAGAAAACGATAAAGTAAGCAAATAAACAAACAGCTTGATAATCTAGGGAATGAATTCTCCTCTTTATTGCACCTGCTTGAAAAGAACCTTCATGAGTCTTCAACGTTGATTGCCAAGATTAACCTGAGAAGCATCTTCACCCATACTCTCAGTAATTTCTTCCATAACCATGACTGATGAACCAGCGTGATTGGGTGAGGAAGGGTTAATTTGAATGCCTTGAGGCGTGAATAAGAACATCTTGGAGTCCAGCAGAATCTGAACCTTGTCCCTGAGCACTCTACAGTCTTCAGTTGAATGCCCCTGTGCCCCAGCATGGTAGTCGCATCAGGCATTGGCGTCAAAGTCTGGTGGGTATGAAAGAGGTACTGGATCCAGCTCTTTTGGCACTATCAATCCACTTTTGATTAAATCCGGTAAGAACTGACTGTATATCATTGGTAGCGGAGTGAAATGCCTCTTTGGCTTCTTTGGCCATGGTCTGGCATGCTGGCGCAACTGACGGTGATGTAATTGTGGTTGGTAATTCATAGTTGCTTGAGTGGCGAGAGCAGCATCAACAGGAACTTTCTTACTGCCCTCCACAATGGTAGCATCGTATCCATGAGGTACATAAGAGAATTTCTTATTATCAGGAGTAACTACCACCGGTTCTGGCATATTAATATGTGGAACTATGATACTCTCTCTTTCTCTAGCAATATAAAGAAGCTTTTGATCCAACATCTCTTGGAGATCCCTTTTCACGTCAGAACATCCACGAGGATTCCTTGAGAAAAATTTGCAAGAGATATGGTTATGCTTATAGTGGGTAAGCCTACACAAATTAACGTGTATATCCACCAAGGATCCTCTTATTGTATCCACATCAGAGATATAGTATTCCTCCAAATCTCTTTCCACAGGGTTTCCATACTTGGGCAATATACTTATTGAGACATGTGATCCAGAGTTTTCAAAAGACAAAATATTTCTTTGCACTAGCCTTTGTACTTCAGCTTTTAAAGCAAAATAATGTTCAATGTCATGACCGAGTGCCCCTTGATGAAATGGACAGAAACGATCAAACCTAAACCCAAATGGTGAATTCTTTGGGATGGTTGGCGCAGTCCTCGTTTGCACCAGATTCCTCTGTATTAAAACAGGGTACAATTCAGTGTTGGTCATCGGAATCGGGTCGAACTGACCCTTGTGTTGTTTAACTTGGCTACGAGATCCTCCATACTTTTCTCGCGAAATGGCCTCAGCAACTTGTTCCTTCTTCTTGAACAAACCCTCTCTAAGATCCTCAGAGTTGTTAGGAATGTTAATGGGAACCATAGAAATGGACATTGGCGTAACTTCAGAAGTCACTGTCCCTTGAAACAGAGTCTGAGAAATGTGAGAAGAAGGTTGATTTTGGGTAGCAACCAGAGTTTCAACCAAAGCAGGGAGCCTTTCGATACCAACCTTCAAAGTAGTCACTTCCTTGCGGAGTTCACGATTTTCTTATTCAATGTTATCCATTCTTCCTCTTTGATTGGCCTGAGTGTCACATCGACTTGATAGTTCTTCTCTTGGAACAGAGGATTCAGGGTGACAGAAACTGAGGATGAGACAACAGTGTCGTACCTCAAAAAATGAGAAAGACCTCGCAAAGCGCAATCGCACGCCTGCGGGATGGACTTAACAGAGTCGCCACCGGTCTTTATTTATTCCATAGAAGGAAAGGGAAAATATCGAATAAAACCCCTAAAAGAAAGGATAAGATATGGTCATCGCAACTAAAGTCAGAGTTCGGGAGTCAGTTACGCAAGGGGAAGGTATTAGCACCCCGCACATTTGTTGTACTCAACGGGAACCATTTAGTTAGGGTTAAATGTATGTTAGCTTAAGGTTTGTTTCTAATCTTATACTTATTGAGTGGGAAAAGAGAAAAAATAAATGTTTTTAGATTTTTAAATTGAAGGAGAAGAGGACCTAAAGGGGTTTTTTATTAGGGTGCTCGACAAGACTTCGCAATCTCGTGCCTATGTATCCTCATAGTGCAATGAGGAAATCAGAGCAATCGTAGTTCGGCGACTACGGTGAAAATAGGAAAAAGTGGAAAAAAAGTGGGAAAAATAAAAAGGTAGAAAAAAGAAAAGGTAGCTCGCTAGGATCTTGCAATCCTATGCCTACGTATTCTCAAGAGGTACTTTGAGAAATCAGAGCGTCTGTAGTTCAGGCTACTACGGGTGAAAAGCTTGAAAGCAAAGCTAGTGAGGATTGATTATTTAGGAGAAGAGATTAATGGCTATCTCTTATGAAATTATTTGAATGAAGGGTTAAAGGTTGGTGAAGGAGAAGAGATTAATGGCTATCTTTTGTGAAGGTTAATGGTTTAAATGTGGCTTGAATATGTTTTGAGCATGACGAGCTTTTGATGATGATCGATACTTCAAAGGGTTATGTCAGAGTGCTAGACTCTAACAGTCATTTTTATTCAATATTGGTTTAAACAATGTTTAATGGACAATGAACATTGATAGTAATCAATGATTCAAGAGTTGCACCAAGATGCTAGATCTCGACGACTCTTATTCATCCAAGTTGAAATGAAAAATATTTTATGGACAATGAACTCTTGAAGATAATCAATTGTTCGAAGAGTTGTGCCAAGATGCTAGATCTTGACGGCTCTTATTCATCCAAGTTATGCTTAAGATTGTTTTGAGGACAACAAGCTTTTGATGATAAAAAAGTTCAAAAGGGTTATGTCAAGAGGCTTGATCTTAACGGTCCTTATTTGTCCGAATTGATATGAAAGTTGTTTTATGGACAATAAACGCTTGATGAAAATCAATTGCTCGAAGAGTTGTGCCAAGATGCTAGATCTTGACGGCTCTTATTCGTCCAAGTTAATATTAGACGTTTTGAGGAGCGAAAGAATGAATGAATGGCTACCCCAAAGTGCGAGACTTGAGACCAATCATTTGAGGTTTCTGCTAGAATGTTAGACTCCAACGGCCCTCTTCTTTCGCATTTATTTAGAAACAGATTTTAACATTCGGTTTTAAAAGTCACTCAATGCTTTATCGAGGTTTGATTCATAAGTTGAAAATAATTTGTGGATTAGTTTGAGGTTAATTGAAAATCGTTTAATAAAATGGAAATCGAAATGGCTTCGTCTTAATCAAAATTTAATCGAGAAATTGATAATCTAATGATATTTGACTTTCATTGACCAACCAAAGAAAATGGCCTCATACTAATCAAGATTTTTAGTGATTTGAAATAAATCAATCAAACCATGATTTTTGTAATATCATTGGCCCAAATATAAAGAAATAGAGATAAAATCGAAATTAATATGAAATGAAAATCAAAAGATGTATTAAAAATAAAATGGACAAATCAATCAAAAGGAAATAAGGCTTAAACTTCTAACCTTTAAAGTTAAAACAAACAAAGAAGAAAATTTAAAAAATAAATTTAAGAAAACAAGATAAAAATAAATAAATAGAAAAAAAAGGGTGTGATAATGGACATGTGGGTGTGCGCATAAGAAAAAAAAATGGGCTTCAGAAACCCAGTCTACACAACCAAGCACGGCTAAATGAAATTGGTGAAACAAAAACAAAATGGGCTATAAGCCCAAGACTCAATGGAGAAAGGGTCACGTGAAACCTTGATACTACACAGCCACCTCACCAATTCTAAAAGCAGAAACACGATTGGAAAGGGACAAAATGTCCACGTTCAGAAAGTTAAGTTCAGGAAACAAATTCGATGCGCAACGCGAGAACGAAACAGTGCATCAACAATCAATAAGTGCTCAGAATCCTAATGGATTCATCATCGCGTCTCAAATTAAAACAAATTCACAAAATCATAGCGCTGTCTTCCAATTTGGTTCGTTCTATTCCGCGTAACTCACTCTCTCCGATCTAGGTTTGTAATCTCCGTCTTTGATTCAAGGTTTACGGTTTCGAAATGGGATCGTTTGATTCTCACTCTTTCATCTCCCTCTCTGATTCGGATTTGAAATTTGGTGTTGATTTAGTGGATTTGGTCATTGTTGAATGGATGAGGTTATGAGGAATGTGTTATTCTGGGTTTAAGAATTAAGGTTTCAACGGTTGGGTTTGTTGTAGGATGTGAGGTGATTAAGGTTGAGTGAAAAGAAGAGAGATTGGGATTTTAAGTGTTGTTTATTTTCAGTGATTAATGGAGGTGGTCTGAAACTAACGATAGCAGGTTGATCTGGATACAAGGATGGGGCGGTTGTGCTGGGTTGTTTCGAGAGGTTTGTGGCGGATGATGGTGAGGGAGGGTATTATTGTTTGGAAAGAAAAAGGAAAGTTCAATGAGGTTCAGGATGAAGAGGGAGGAAATCAGAGTGATTTTGCAGAGTATTTGAAAAGTAATTCTCTTATCTCTTTCTTTGTATGACTTCTCTTCTTACTTTGTAATGCCCTTTCATTTGTCTTCTGTTACATTGACATGTCTCTTTCACTGCAGTTTTCATGAATACATGTCTTGGCTTTGTGAACAAGTTTTGACATGTTGGAAAATAGCAGAGTTTTGGCATGGTTAAAGTGGCTTTTGCAGCAGTTGATGTAGTGAAAGTTTGGCGTGTTCGTACATGCACATCTTAAACATTCGTACACTTAGCAGACCATAGCTGTTGTACGGAGGGAGTGGCGTGAAGGGAAATGGCGTGATGGCCTATGTAGCAGAGTGTACGTTTGGTTTGCATGTTTGCAGCATGGAGGGATGTTTGGAGTGTAATTTTGGTCATTGAGTTTAGACTTTGGACTTAATAATAATAATAATGAAAGGTGACATAAAAATAATAACAAAAATTATAATACTAAATAAAAATAATAGTAAAAATAACAATAATAAAAATAATAAATATAAAATAATAAAAAATAAATAGGAACAATAATAAATAGAAGTAAGTAAATAATAATAATAAAAATCATAATAATAAAAAAAATAAAGAAGTATTTAATTTTAAACTAATCTAATGACCTAAGAGTAATAAAATAAATAAATTCTAAATTAAACCTAAAGTTCTAAAAAAACAAAAGAAATTAAAAGTGAAATTTACGTAAGGTAAAACAGATAAAATTCGATCAAAATGATTAAGTGACAAAAATCAGACAAAAAAAGGCACAAATATGATCGATGGATTACATACTACAAAAAATGCGCAAAATTGTTGACTTGAGATGATATGACAATGATCAGAGGATCTGAGGGTAAAATTTGGGGTATGGCAGTTGCCCCTATTTAAATAACTTCACCGGATGACATGCGTGATGATAGTTCTCGGGAAATCATGGTGAAAGGTATTTAAATATAGATAACCGAAAATTTTGCCCTTAGATGCAATGACATGCTATGCTATGGACAAAACAAAACTATGCAATGCTGAGATGCAAAGAACTCTAATATGATGAAAATGATAAATGCAAAATGCAAACGGAGACTAAAGCAGACAAGGACAAGGTCCACCTAATGAGCAAACACTCACTGGGGAAGTTGAAACAGAACTAGGGAGAATCTAAGGTGATAGAACAACTAGTTTAAGCGTGACTGACTGACACTTTAGAAAGAAAAGATAACCAGGATCCTCAATGGAAGTAGCACCAGAAAGACGGTATCCTCTGGGGAATCAGATAACAAAGACTCAATCTGGAAGAACATCAGAAAGAGAAAGGCACATCCGGAAGAGCATCAGATGGCAAAAGAAACCAGACATCCAATAATGGCTTTGAATGAAAGGTAAAATCACAATATCTAATAATGGCTTTAGACGAATGTGAACAAAGTAGAGATCCAAGAAAGCATTGGATGCAAAGATACCAGTCATCCCATAATGGCTTTGAATGAAAGGTACAACCACAATATCTAATAATGGTTTTAGATAAAAGTGAACAAAGCAGGGATCCAAGAAAGTATTGGATGCAAAGAAACCAGTCATCCAATAATGGCTTTGAATGAAAGGTAAACTCATAATATCTGAGAAGGCATCAGATGCAAATGAGGTAAAAGGTGAAATCCAAGAAGGCATTGGACGTAAAGAAATCACAATATCCAAGAAAGCATTGGATGTAAGGGAATCATAATATCCAAGAAAGCATTGGAAGACTATGAACCAAGAGACACCCAAGAAAGCATTGGATGCAAAGAAACCACACTATCCAAGAAAGCATTGGACGCAAAGAAACCAGTCATCCAATAATGGCTTTGAATGAAAGGAAATAATCACAATATCTGAGAAGGCATCAGATGAAAGTGAACAAAGACTACATTCAAGAATGGCATTGAATGCGAAGAAATCGGTTATCCGATAATGGCTTTGAATGAAAGGAAAAGTTACAATATCTGAGAAAGCATCAGATAAATATGAGACAAAGGGTAATCCAAGAAGGCATTGGATGTAAAGAAACCAATCACCCAATAATGGCTTTGAATGAAAGGTACAAATCACAATATCTGAGAAAGCATCAGATAAATGTGAGAAAGGTAGAGATCCAAGAAAGCATTGGATGAACGTGAACATATATATATACCCAAGAAAGCATTGGATAAAAGGAATCACAGTATCCAAGACAGCATTGAATGACTGTGAACATATATATATATACCCAAGAAAGCATTGGATACAAAGAAATCACAACGTCCAAGAAAGCATTGAACGAATATGAACAAAGATATACCCAAGAAAGCATTGGATAAAATAATCACAGTATCCAAGACAACATTGAATGACTGTGAACTTTCAGGAATGGCACTGAAAGTAAGGGCAAATCACTATATTCGAGAATGGAATCAAACGATAGTGAGAAAGACATCCAGGAATGACACTGAATGCAAAGGAGAAAACTCATCCAGGAATGTCACTGAATGAACAGATAAGACTTTCAGGAATGACACTGAAATATATCCAAACAAATTTGATGGGGATTAGAGAAGAGAGGAAAAACTTCCAGGAATAGAATTGTGAGAAACAAGAGGAAAAAAAGATATCCAGGAATGGCACTAGAGATCAAAAGAGACAGACATCCAGGAATGGCACTGGAGTGAAAGAATATAAAGATCCAAGAATAGAACTGGAATGAAAGAAGTCAAACATCTAATAACAGGACTAGATGCACAAGGAAACGACAACATTCAAGAATGGCACTGAATGAAAGGAAAGGTAACATTTTGGTAGGCGCCAAGTAAGTTGGATTTTGACCACAAGGTAAGACGTGGATAACAACACGACCTCGGGAGAAATGCAAACAAGGATGAAACACTCATGTTATGCCTATGGTATAAATTATGCAGATGATATGATCAAATGCAAATGTAAATGTAGATGTCGACGACACGGCTCGACTCTTTTGTGGAGAAGACAAGACTGGAAGACTGATTCCTCAACACGGAGATCACTACCATTCTGCTTGGAGACTAGAGATGCTACCACTGAACACATCTCTGCCACACTGGTAAACTGTATCCAAATTGATGATCCTTGTAGGAAGGACGGAGAGCTACTTGGGGATTCTTCAGGTAAATTGCCCCAGATTAGTCGACTGTTATAGATGAGCTGATAATTGCTTCAGCTTGTCTGATTATGTAAATGACTGTTTCATGGTGCTCTTAGAAAGCTTGCCCCAGTATGAGTCTTGAAAGGTCTTCTGGATAAACCAATTCTGAGGAGGACTTGTACCGAACCACCAATCTTGAACTGATTTTCAACAAGTTATGGAAGGAATTTTCCCCTGATTGGATCACCGACCAAGTTTCTCAAATGTTTGAAAATTCCTTAAGAGGAAGCTAGTTTGCAAACAAAAGTGTTCATACAGACATAATAAATGCAAAGTTCATGCAACTTTTGAAATCAAAATCATTTTTGAAAGATGCAAAACATATGAGTCATTGGTCAGAACACGGTGGTTTAAGACATTAAAGTGAAAAGTTTAAGCAAAAGGTGTAAAGCCCAAAATAGATGATCTGCAAAGATCTTTTGGAGTCAATTTACGCAACCTTGCTGTAGTATGCTTTCAAAATAACCTTGCTTCAGTTAGGTCTTTTGAGGGTTATAACGTGGCATATTCACGATTTATGAAACAAAGGATAAAGGCTCAAAGTTTATTTGTAACCCACCCAATCTAAGTGATGAACTTCCAGCCCTATGCTCAGTTAACTCAAATTATGCACTCAGGCTCCCAAAAGGTGGGGAATTGTACTGATGATAGTGATGATGATGGTTCAAAATTCAATGGACTTGAGATGGAAGTCACTACTTCCTTACAACTTTTGGTTGTCATACGAGCTTGTTCTTACTTCTCTTTGTATAAGGTAAGGTCATAAACTTCCCATCTTTCTTAGCTTTTGCCTTGAAAGGGGACTCGGCTCATTCTTTGAGTAAGGATTTCTTGACGACCCTTCTTTATTTATCACTTTGGGAACAACTTGTATTACATTTATTCATTTAATTTGGAAGAGTTGAAAGGTTGTGAATGCCTGACTTAATGATTACGGCAAACCATCATTGGCATTTCACTTGAAAGACCTCTTCGACACTTGATTATTGTACGAGAAGGAAAATTTGTGAACTTTTGTTGAAAGGGGTCTTGAATGCAACTCTTGTATTTGAATGCACAATCAAGTTAACTGAGAACTACCTTGCCTCAGGTTAAATATTGCGGGTTTTTATTTGTAAATAAAAGAAACTCCTACTTCAAGGCTCAAAGGGGTTGACGAGGGGTTATCTTCCTTATTTCTCCAGTGTTTGGGGATTGAAACAATGTCTTACATCGTCAGCAGAGTTTTGATTCGAAAGCATACCAATAGCAATTATGAGTATAACGTTTTCGTCACCCTCCCTCCAATCTTGCATAATCAAAAAGAAAGTGGATAAGAGAAATTTTTTTTTATTTTTCTTGAAAGAGAAAGCGTTAAGAAGTAAATAGCAAACACAAATGAATTGAATCAAAAAGTTGCAAATGCTTATTTCATTAACATGAAAGTACAGACATAATTTGGAAGCAAACAACTAGTACAAAACAAAGGAATATGCAAACAATAAGAAACATGGCCTAGTGACTAGTCAACAACATGGATGAGCTGGCCTGTCTTTGGGAAGTAGTTGGGCTGAAGTCGACTGAAGCTTCACTTGCCGTGCCTGGCAGATGATTGTTCTTGACATTCTGCATCTGAAATTAGCTCTAGTCCTGTATCGGTGTCGAGGAATCAGCTAGACGACTCACAGGCGACTCAAAAGATAGACAGCTAGGATGAATTGCTGGACAGACTGAATATATGCAATGAATCATGCAAAGGATGCAAATGATATGCCATGTCATGCAGCACAGGATGCAGAAAGAAAATGCAATGTAGGTATAGTTAAGATTTGGGATAACACGAGTAATTCAGAACATCCTACTAGGTAGGCTTCTTAAAAGATAGTTTTACGGCAATTACCCTTAAACCCACTCACATGATAGCTTCTAAGTTTTTGACAAGGTTTCAGAGTCATAGACCTTAATCGTATCAACATCATGCAACGGGATAGCCATTTTATAACGAGTGGCGAAAAGGTCTATTCTAATCGGGGCTTTCATATTGGTTGGAGCGAGGAGATGTCCTTGAAGTCCAATATTACGCAACCACCAAGATAGCACTGGTTCTAAATGGGGGACCTAGAGTCACTGATCCTTCATAAATTAGCGTTATGCAACAGGCTAGCTGTTTTATAACGAGATCTACAAACAGGTCTACTCTAGAGGAGCCTTCATGTTAGTTGCTACAAGGAGCTTGCCCTCGTAGTCTAACACTAATAACTACCAAATATAACCTTATGTTTTCTCTCTACTTTTTCCAAAACTCGGGTGTTGATCTTTATTCAAGATATCAGTTCCCCGAAGCCCACACATGATGTACATATATATATATGTAAAGCAAGAGGAATAAAACATATAATCAAAGAAGAAAGAGAAGAAAACAAAGCTAACACACACGAAAACCTAACTAAACTAGGCTTGACTCACTTAGGGATGAGGAGTCCCCAGTAGAGTCGCCATCTGTCGTACCTCGAAAAATGAGAACGACCTCACAAAGCGCGATCGCACGCCCGCGGGATGGACTTAACAAAGTCGCCACCGGTCTTTATTTATTCCATAGAAGGAAAGGGAAAATATCAAATAAAACCCCTAAAAGAAAGGATAAGATATGGTCATCACAACCAAAGTCTGAGTTCGGGAGTCGGTTACGCAAAGGGAAGGTATTAGCACCCCTCACGTGCGTTGTACTCAACAGGAACCATTTAGTTAGGATGAAATGTATGTTAGCTTAAGGTTTGTTTCTAATCTTCTACGTATTGAGTGGGAAAAGAGAAAAGAGAAATGTTTTTATATTTTTAAATTGAAGGAGAAGAGGACCTAAAGGGGTTTTTTATTAGGGTGCTCGACAAGACTTCGCAATCTCGTGCCTATGTATCCTCATAGTGCAATGAGGAAATCAGAGCAATCGTAGTTCGGCGACTACGGTGAAAATAGGAAAAGGTGGAAAAAAGAAAAGGTGGGAAAAAGAAAAAGGTGGCTCGCTAGGATCTCGCAATCCTATGCCTACATATTCTCAAGATGTACTTTGAGAAATCAGAGCGTCCGTAGTTCAGGCTAGTACGGGTGAAAAGCTTGAAAGCAAAGCTTGTGAGGATTGATTGTTTAGGAGAATAGATTAATGGCTATATCTTATGAAATGATTTGAATGAAGGGTTAAAGGTTGGTGAAGGAGAAGAGATTAATGGCTATCTCTTGTGAAGGTTAATGGTTTAAATGTGGCTTGAATATGTTTTGAGCATGACGAGCTTTTGATGATGATCGATACTTCAAAGGGTTATGTCAGAGTGCTAGACTCTAACAGTCATTTTTATTCAATATTGGTTTAAAAAATATTTAATGGACAATGAACATTGATAGTAATCAATGATTCAAGAGTTGCACCAAGATGCTAGATCTCGACGGCTCTTATTCATCCAAGTTGAAATGAAAAATATTTGATGGACAATGAACTCTTGAAGATAATCAATTGTTCGAAGAGTTGTGCCAAGATGCTAGATCTTGACGGCTCTTATTCATCCAAGTTATGCTTAAGATTGTTTTGAGGACAACAAGCTTTTGATGATAAAAAAATTCAAAAGGGTTATGTCAAGAGGCTTGATCTTAACGGTCCTTATTTGTCCGAATTGATATGAAAGTTGTTTTATGGACAATGAACGCTTGATGAAAATCAATTGCTCGAAGAGTTGTGCCAAGATGCTAGATCTTGACGGCTCTTATTCGTCCAAGTTAATATTAGACGTTTTGAGGAGCGAAAGAATGAATGAATGGCTACCCCAAAGTGCGAGACTTGAGACCAATCATTTGAGGTTTCTGCTAGAATGCTAGATTCCAATGGCCCTCTTCTTTCGCATTTATTTAGAAACAAATTTTAACATTCGGTTTTAAAAGTCTCTCAATGCTTGATTGTGAAATAGTTTGAGGTTAATTGAAAATCGTTTAATGAAATGGAAATCGAAATAAAATCGAAATGCTTTTATCTTAATCAAAATTTAATCGAGAAATCGATAATCTAATGATATTTGACTTTCATTGACCAACCAAAGAAAATGGCCTCGTACTAATTAAGATTTTTAGTGATTTGAAATAAATCAACCAAACCATGACTTTTGTAATATCATTGGCCCAAATATAAAGAAATGGAGATAAAATCGAAATTAATAATTTTATGAAAATCAAAAGATGTAATAAAAATAAAATGGACAAATCAATCAAAAGGAAATAAGGCTTAAACTTCTAACCTTTAAAGTTAAAACAAACAAAGAAGAAAATTTAAAAAATAAATTTAAGAAAACAAGATAAAAATAAATAAATAGAAAAAAAAGGGTGTGATATTGGACATGTGGGTGTGCGCATAAGAAAAAAAAAGGGCTTCAAAAACCCAGTCTACACAACCAAGCACGGCTAAATGAAATCGGTGAAACAAAAACAAAATGGGCTATAAGCCCAAGACTCAATGGAGAAAGGGTCATGTGAAACCCTGATACTACACAGCCACCTCACCGATTCTAAAAGTAGAAACACGGTTGGAAAGGGACAAAGTGTCCATGTTCAGAAAGTTTAGTTCAGGAAATAAATTCGTTGCGCAACGCGAGAACGAAGCAGTGCATCAACAATCAATAAGTGCTCAGAATCCTAATGGATTCATCATCGTGTCTCAAATTAAAACAGATTCACAAAATCATAGCGCCGTCTTCCGATTTGGTTCGTTCTATTCCGCGCAACTCACTCTCTCCGATCTAGGTTTTTAATCTTCGTCTTCGATTCAAGGTTTACGGTTTCGAAATGGGTTCGTTTGATTCTCACTCTTTCATCTCCCTCTCTTATTCGGATTTGAAATTTGGTGTTGATTTAGTGGATTTGGTCATTGTTGAATGGATGAGGTTGTGAGGAATGTGTTGTTCTGGGTTTAAGAATGAAGGTTTCAACGGTTGGGTTTGTTGTAGGATGTGAGGTGATTAAGGTTGAGTGAAAAGAAGCGAGATTAGGATTTTAAGTGTTGTTTATTTTTAGTGATTAATGAAGGTGGTCCGAAACTAACGATAGCAGGTTGATATGGATACAAGGATGGGGCGGTTGTGCTGGGCTGTTTCGAGAGGTTTGTGGCGAATGATGGTGAGGGAGGGTATTGTTGTTTGGAAAGAAAAAGGAAAGTTCAATGAGGTTCAGGATGGAGAGGGAGGAAATGGGAGTAATTTTGCAGAGTATTTGAAAAGTAATTCTCTTCTCTCTTTCTTTGTATGACTTCTCTTCTTACTTTGTATTGCTCTTTCATTTGTCTTTTGTTACATTGACATGTCTCTTTCACTGCAGTTTTCATGAATACAGGTCTTGGCTTTGTGAACAAGTTTTGACATGTTGGAAAATAGCAGAGTTTTGGCATGGTTAAAGTGGCTTTTGCAGCAGTTGATGTAGTGAAAGTTTGGCGTGTTCGTACATGCACATCTTAAACATTCGTACACTTAGCAGGCCATAGCTGTTGTACGGAGGGAGTGGCGTTAAGGGAAATGGTGTGATGGCCTATGTAGCAGAGTGTACGTTTGATTTGTATGTTTGCAGCATAGAGGGATGTTTGGAGTGTAATTTTGGTCATTGAGTTTAGACTTTGGACTTAATTATAATAATAATGAAAGGTGACATAAAAATAAGGGTTAAATATACAATCCCCCCTGCAATGTTAGCGATTTCTCATTTTAGCCCCTGGCAATGTTTTTTTTTTAAAAACCCCCTCATCTTATTTAGATTCCCTCACTTAGGCCCCTGACCGCCACATTGCAGTAAAGATTCCTTTCTATTGCTTGCGTGGCATGCCACGTGGCATTTTTAATATTATTTTATTATTATTTTAATATTTTTATTATTTTTATTATTTTTTATTTTTTATTTTTTTATTTTTTTATTTTTTATTTTTATTTTTTTTATATTTTTTTTATATTTTTTTTTCATTTTTTTTTTAATTTTTTTTAATTTTTTTAATTTTTTTTACTTTTTTGTTTTATTTTGTTTTATTTGTTTTATTTGTTTTTATTATAATTTTTATAATTTTTTTTTCTTTTTCGTTTTTATTTATATATTTTTTATTTTTTTATTTTTTTTTATTTTTCGTTTTTGGACCTAATTTTTATTTTTAATTCTACTTTAAACAAATTGTTATTTTAAAAATTACACTAGTGCAGAAAAGACTTTTTACATCGGGCGAAAAGCACATTTTACATCGGTTCTGGGTCCGATGTAAAGCAAAGCGATGTAGTAAATCAAAGACATTTTACATCGGGCCATAGTCCGATGTGAAAAATACATCTACTACATCGGTTGACTATTAAGTCTGATGTGAAATATGAGTTTAACTTTTTTTTTATAGAAATAAATGCACATTTTACATCGGTTGCCTTCCTGGCCCGATGTAAAATGTATGTTTTTACATCGGTTGCCTTTCTGGCCCGATGTAAAATGTTTTTTTTTACATCGGTTTCTTTTCTGGCCCGATGTAAAATGTATGCTATCTTTCTTAAAATGTATGTTTTTACATCGGTTCCAAGGCGAAAAAGAAATTAAAAAAAAAAATTATAAAAATTATAATAAAAACAAATAAAACAAATAAAAAAAAATAAAAATAAAAATAAAAATAAAATAATAAAATAATAAAAAATAATAAAAAATAATAAAAAAAATATAAAAAATATAAAAAATATAAAAAAATTTAAAAAAATTTAAAAAAATTTAAAAAAATTAAAAAATAATAAAAATAATAAAAAAATAAAAATAATAATAAAATAATATTAAAAATGCCACCTGGCATGCCACGCAAGCAAGAGAAAGGAATCTTTGCTGCAATGTGACAGTCAGGGGCCTAAATGAGGGAATCTGGATATTAAGAGGGGGTGTTTAAAAAAAAAAATTTACAGGGGCTAAAATGAGAATTCGCTAACATTGCAAGGAGGTTTTGTATATTTAACCCTAAAAATAATAACAAAAATTATAATAATAAATAAAAATAATAGTAAAAATAACAATAATAAAAATAATAAATATAAAATAAAAAAAAATAAATAGGAACATTTATAAATAGAAGTAAGTAAATAATAATAATAAAAATCATAATAATAAAAAAAATAAAGAAGAAATTAATTTTAAACTAATCTAATGACCTAAGAGTAATAAAAAAATAATTCTAAATTAAACCTAAAGTTCTAAAAAAACAAAAGAAATTAAAAGTGAAATTTACGTAAGGTAAAACAGATAAAATTCGATCAAAACAAAATTAAGTGACAAAAATCAAACAGAAAAAGGCACAAATATGATCGATGGATTACATGCTCCAAAAAATGCGAAAAATGGTTGACTTAAGATGATATGACAATGATCAAGGATCTGAGGGTAAAATTTGGGGTATGACAAACAAGAATAAGCAAAAGAAAGGAAAATGCACATGCAAATGATATGAGATGCAAATGCAAGAATGATGCAAAAACAAGGAACTCAAAAGTGTATTTGCACTCATCGTAGATATTGTGAAAAACTCATTTTATTAAAATTTTCCAAAAGGCTCGTACACCTCCAAAGTTTATTACATCAATAACAAAATACAAAAGGAACTAGGATTTTAATCCACTGGATGATGATCTTTCTCTTTCACAGAGTGCTTACGTCAACTTGTTGATCTGTTCTTGCATTCTGGCGTTATCAAGGGTAAGCTTCTCTATTACCGCTTTCAACTTCAAAACTTCACTTGAGTCAGTCACAGGAGCCTTAGGACGAGGATAGGGCATCCTCAGGGCGAGAGCCCTTTCACGTGCCCATATTAGGCAAGCTTCAGTGACTGTACAATCAGGGTTCGTTGTCACGGTCATTCTTTACCTATTTATGTGACGCCACACATATAGAATTCTTGTTTTTAATTCAAGGTTCTCTCCTTTGTAGAGGAAAAGTCTGGTCAGATTGTTCGGATCAGGTACTTCGTCCAATGGATGACCGAGTTGTCGACGAGCAAGCACATGGTTATAGCTGATGCATCCCTTTGTGCCAAGAAGAGGCACATTGGGAAAGTCTCCACAGCTATGAATCATGATAATTCCTCCATACATCGGATCGTGCCATTCAATGTCTGAGTGAGTGAGAGCCATGAGTTTCACAGGCCATTATGTACCATCCTTCACATCCCAAAAAGTTGTAGACCTCGGTAGGTGCGAAATAAATCACCTACAGAGGATAGCAGTGCAGCATGTAATCAGTCATTCTCCTCGCATAACCTTTTAGTGAATGGCGTGGTAGGCGTCGGCCAACAGAGTAGGAACTGGATTTTTGAGCATGGAGATCTTTATTGCGTTAATGTCGACAAAATATTCAATGTTAGGAAATAGAAACAAACCATAAGCCAGCACTGCGAAAATGTTCTCGAAAACCTCGGTCTTCCCCATATTAGCAAAATGTTGAGCCTTTTCAAACAGGAACTGAGCAGGCAAACCAGGGATCCCTCTTTTAACCGTCATGTAGTCTCTGATATCTAACAACCATATGTGGGAAGCTCTTGTAATATATTCCTCGGTGGGTCTCCCTTCTGCGCCGGAGAATGGAGGTGACTCATTAACGGGGATACCCATCAGAGTAGAATACTCCTCCAACGTAGGCATCAACTGGAAATCTGGGAAAATGAAACAGTGATAGATCGAGTTGTACAGTTGAACAAGCGTCTCCAACAGACCAGCAGCTACTCGAATCTGCAACAGCGATAGGATCCTTCCATACCTCTCGGTGAAAGCCTCAGGATCTTTGATCTGATCTCCTAGTTGCCTTAATTGTTCAACATCAGGAACCTTGAAGGTGTATGGCAAAACTCCTTTCTTTTTGTAATCCATCTTACGATGCCTGTAAAACAACTTTTAAGTTCCTTGATAGGGGGAGAGTGCAAATGCGATGCAATGCAACAAGATTCATGGAACTCAGCTATTTATAATAATCAAGGAATATCAAAAGACTCGTTTTATTAATCATAAAAAGTCAGTTACAATCATCAATATCCAGAATTTATTAATAATAAAATGATTACAACGTGTCGTACACTTTCCAAGAGTCATAACGAAAAAGCTAAATAAAATCCAAATAAAGAAAGATCTAAGGAGACTCTTCCAACGGTCTTTTCTTGAGTCGCTTGATTTCTTCTTCCATCTGGGCTTTCTCCAAGATAAGCTTGTCAACAATCAATTTCCAAGGTGTTGACTGAGGACTAGAGTATGACAAATCTTCTTGTGCTTTCCTTTTCTTACAAGAAGTAACTTCTTCATTCTTCATCTGGAGTTGGCGTTGAAGTTTTGCATTCTCTTCCACGGCTACTTGGTACTTATGTTTCCAAGCGCCTCCTATCTGTTGAGCTTTGTTTAAGGCAATCCTCAACTCTTCTGCTTCAGATGCGAAGATGAAAACAGGTTCTTATTTTAAGGCCATAGGTTCTTGGCGGGAATAGGGCATCTTCAAATCAATAGCTCTTTTTCGAACCCATTGGAGATAGGGTTCCAAAGAGACACAATTAGGCTTCCCTATATCTTTCTTACCCTTCTTGTGCTTATGATCCCAAGCACTCAAAACCTTTTCTCTTAATTCTTTGCTCAGTTTCCCTTCTTCGAAGAAAATACCTTCCACATGAACACTGACATGCTTGTCTTTCAAAGGATATCCCAATTGTCTACGGGCTAAGATCGGGTTGTAGCTGATTAATCCCTTGATGCTAAGAAGGGGTACATTGCTGAAATCTCCACACAGTCGATAATCATCACTCCATCATAAACACGGTTATACCAATCGATGTCTAAGTGGGTAAGAGACATGATTTTCTGTGACCATCATCCCTTCTTAGTATCCCAAAAGGCGTGGGCTTTGGGCAAGTGCAAAATAAACCACTTGTACAACAACGGGACGCAACAGGTGATCATTCCTTTTTTTGTGAGCATTCCTTGAGTGAACTGAATAATACGCTTCTGATAGCAATGTTAGTACTAGATTCTTCTTCAGAAAGATTTTGATGCGTCGAGGTCTACAAAATTCTCAAAACTTGGGAATAGGAAAATGCAATAGATAAGCAGAGCGAAAGTAGCTTCGAATGCGTCCATACTTAAATGATTAGCATAATATCGAGCTTTTCCCACCAGAAACTCTACAGTTAATCCAAAAATTCCCCCTTTTGTGGTCATGTTAGCTCGAATATCAACCAAATCCAAGTGTGTAGCTTTAGCAATTTCTTTTTTCCTCGGGATCCTTTTCGAAGATAGGAAAAGGAAACTTGTCTTGAATAGGTAAACCGAGTAACTGAGAATACTCTTTAAGAGTAGGTACAAGCTGATAGTCCGAAAAGGTGAAACAGTGATAAACCGGGTCATGGAACTGAAGTAGAGTAGAAAAAAGTCCCTTATCAACCTTCACTTTCAACAAAGACAACAGTTTCCCATATCTGCTCTTGAAACCTTCCTTATCTGTCACCAAGGTCTCCAATCTCCTTAGATCGTCTAGGTTAGGACTCTGGCAAGTGTACTTCATCGTTTTCTTTCTTCCGGTGTCCATGATATCCCTACGATGTTTACAAACAAAGTTAAGTTCCATGAAACTTTATGAAATGATGCTTATGAATGCATGTATGCAAACACACAGAGAAGCACAAAGCACACATAAGCAAGCGAACAAACAAAAAGTCCTAGGTTTGAAAGGTCACAACATGGAGCCAAGGTCTACCCATCCCAAGAAGGTAAGTACTAGGGTTTATGATCTGCAGAACAGGGTTATAGAAAGTTCCCAGAGTCAACAACCCATCTTTCGGATATTATTAATTTCCCAAATAACTCGGTAGTCAATAATATTCTCAAGAGAGTCTCGTCCGCGTGTAGTATCGCGTATCAATTATTTTGGGAATCGACTCCCTCATAGCCATCGCACTACGCTCTAAGAGGCCAAGTGGGGTTAAAGGTAACTACGGTTCTCAGTCTCACAGGCTCATAGGTCGAAAATAATATCGTCTTCACGAATAAACTCGTTAAACAATATTAATTTCAATAGGGCCTCAACTGAGTGGTGATGTGTCAATTCAACTTCTTCGGGAATCAACTCCCTCAAAGTCTCCTCGAATGTATCACCGTCCTATCATAATTGCACTCAAGCCTGGGTGTAGGACTTATCTCACCACACAAAGCAGTAACCTAAACAGATAAAGGAAAAACCCAGCACAACAGATAATATATAAGCATGTAAGCAAGTAGATAAAAAATAAAAAAAAGTTAGGGGAAACCCTCTTGACAACTCCCCAGTGAAGTCGACAGTTCTGTTGCAGTGAGAATAGGATGTCAAGCTATTATAATAACTTGAATCACAGTTCTTAAAGTTCACCACCGGTCTTTGATTTATCCAAAGGAAAGGTTCAAGAACGAAAAAAACCTAAGAGATCTAAGGTTCGGGGGTTGGCTACGCCTAGGGAAGATATTAGCATCCTAAACGTCTGTAGTACTCTACAGGAACCTCTTGTTAGTACTTATGTTATCTATTACTCGCTTGCTAAGGGTGTTATGTTAAAGACTGAAACCCTAGGGGTTAGTATCTAAGTATACTCGGCAAGATATCGTATCTTGTGCCTACGTATCCTAAAGGGAGTGGAATCAAAGTATCTGTAGTTCTCCTCTGAGAGGAAGAGGAACTTCTTGACAGAGTCAAGGTTCCAGAGGGAAGTAATGTCTGTGGCAAGACACTACATAGAGTACGACGCCTCTAAAGTTGTAGTTGGTTTGAAGGGGTAGGATTTAAATGTTCACGACGAAACATTTACGTGGAGTACGGCGACTTCGATCCTAAGGCTAGGATACTAAATGTCTGCGGCGAGACATGGAGTACGGCGACTCCGAATTCTAAGGCCAGGATTAAGGGAAGGTTCTAAAGGTTAGTCCTATGACGTGGCAGTCAATATAGGTGTATCTTTCCTTTGGAATGGATTGAGGGGAAATACTAACTTAATGTTAGTTATGAAAGTAAGTTAATCCTAAAGTCTAAACCTGATTCGGATTGAACAGAGTTTAAATTTAAATTAAGATATCTAAGAAAGTAAATTAATCAGGTAATCAGGATTTAACAAGAGCGACATCAATAATTAACACCAAAAAACGAGACTTTAATCACGTATAAAGTGACAAGAATTGAATAAACAAACACTCACCAAAATCAAATATCATTCTAAACAACGCTATCATAGAATTATAAAATTGATCAAAGGTTTTATGAACATTTAAACAAAATTGATTTAAATTAACTAAAAAGAAAGAAAAAGAGGAAAATTAATTTTCAAATATTATCACTTCTTTTAAGAAAAAGTTTCCAATAGATTTCTAAATGGTGAAATAATGACTATTAGTGAAAGATAACTAAGGTCATGAAATACTTATTATAATTAGGATAGAAAAACTAAAACTTAAAATAATCTTCTCCGTAATACAATTACCAACACCTCTTAAATAAGATAAGAAAAACAACAAAGAAAAAGGTCCAAGAAGGGATAAAGCCCAAAGTGGGCGTCGGTCCAGGTGTGACGGTGTGATGGGTCGGGATCCAGATCCAGCTGCTTAAACATGGTTCACATAGAGCAAACCCTAAAAATCCCATTCCCTTTAGCGCTTCCTCTCATCTTCCCTCTCACGATTATCTCGCTCCCTTTCCTCATTCATTTCTATTTCTCATCAGCTCTACTCAAAACAACACTTAAATTTAACAATTCAGAAACCAACCAAATCAAACATGAATCCAAACATCAACAAATTCTAATCACACAACAAATTAATTGATGAAAAGGTGGGAATAAAGGAACAAATAAACCGATGGAAGTCTGGTGACGGCAGCTGGCGGTGTGTATGCGTCGCGTCGGAATGTGGTAGTGGCTTCGTCGATGTCGAAAAATTCGACAGTACGTCGTCTCCTCTCTTCAATCTTCTTCTTCCAATTTCTGTCGTGTGTTGTTGTTGTGTGTATGTGCTTCAATTTCCTCGTCGTGACTGCTCGGCGTATGTATGTATTTTGTTTGATTATGTGAACACTGGTTTCTTTTTTTTCTTGCTCCCTGTATGGATACTGCGATGGTAATGCGTGTATGCTAGTTATTCAATGGGTGCGTGATGTAGTTTGGTTGGGTATTGGTGGAATTGATGTTTGAGATTATGGATGGTGGCTTAAGGTTATGTGTTAGAATGGCTGTGTAGGATCTCGTGAATGGTTTTGCGTACGATTTGTGAATTTTCTGGTGATGGCTTTGATGGATTTTTCTGGTGATGATGAATTTCTAGTGAAGTTGATACTCGCTCTGTTTCAAAATGACTGTCGTTTAAGGTTTTTGCACACATATTAAGAAATGTAATGATATTGTCATAAGATATTGGACTTTTACTAAATTAGTCTTATTAATGTGTTGAAAATAGTGTACAGAGTAATAATTATATGAAACAATTGGAAAAATAGCAATTATTATTACATTGAAAATGAGAATTACATTCATTTTGAAACAAAAATTTTCCCCTAAAACGACAGTCATTTTGAAACGGAGGGAGTATTTGGTTATGTGATGATGTGATGATGTTTGGTTGTGTGATGAACTGATATTTTCTGGTCAATTCCCCCCTCCCTGTGCACATGCGTGTCCTTTTATAGGCTAGGATGATAAATCACAAAGAAACCTGTTAAATGCTCTTAAATGGTGTGTTTGAAACATGTTTGTCCAATTTAGGTAAACTCTTGAAATGTGTCTGAGACATGTTAGTTTATTTAGAGAAGTTCGTAATATTGTCTGATTTGTGTTTCCCTGATTTGAAGTGCGTTAAAAGCTTGTCACAACATGTTGGTAGTCAGTTTGGAAAGTCATTAAGTGTGTTGGAAATGTGTTTGCTTTGTTATGGAAGTTTTTTTGGAAATGTTAATACACTGTCTGAACAAAGTCGTCCTTGTTTGGAATGTCTTGGCACACTAATTATCGTGTTTGATACAATGGACTCTTTTAGGAAGTACTTTTGAAAGTTTGATTTATTTTGAAAGTATTTGAAATTGTTATGAGAATGTGAATGATATTGTGATAGTTGGAATGGCATGTGAATCTTTCTATGAATGGTGTTGTCTTGTATTCGTTTTGGAGTTGCTTGATTGTATTTGACAAAGGCTTGCCATGATTATTTAATTATGTTTGGAACGATCTGTGAGATGCTGCTGATATTGATTGAGTTCCCTTCTCATGCCTGATCAAGTTTGAGACGATTTCTTGGAAATTAAAGTTCGAGATTCAATGTCCTTATTTGATGACAATGGTTGTACGCGTTCTTTTGGAATGCAGGTTATTTTTAATTCTTCATACTCAATTTCCACTTCGAGAGGTTCGCTTGATGACTTCCTTGTCATATTTACATTGCTGATTCTTGATTATTTTCCTTGTATGGTTGTGTTGCTTGTAGGAACGAAAGTGCTTTTGGACTCGTTTATCTCATGTGACGTTCCACCGTCCTTTGTTGATGGCGTTTTAATACGTCTACCACTGAATTCCTTGTGAATAATGCCGGTAAGCACCTTCTCCGAACACACTCCTGAATTGGTGCTAGAATTGAGATACTGTGGTTTGAAACTAGGATATCAAGTGATTATGAATCCACTGTTGTTTTAAGAAATTTATCATGAACCAAGGTCTGAGGCTGCTGCAATTCTCGTTTTGTTGTTTCAGGTGGAGACACAAACTTAACAACAGTTGGCATAATATTTGGATATTCTGCTCCTCTCATACTGTAGGCAAATGCTCTGTTATCGTCGAGTCCTCCAAAGAATGTGACACAACAAATGAAGGCGCATGATTTGTCTTGGACTTGGCTTGTCCCTCCAAGTCTGCGACTGACCAAAATTCGATCGAACAAAGGGTGTGGCTCAACACACCCTGGTTGATGGCATGAAAATTCTAAGGGTTTCGTTGTCCCGCTGACATGGAAAGATTAATATCGCAACGTTCTTTTGATGAGGGCTGAGATGGTTTTGGATTTGGATGACCCCTTCTTCTTTTAGAACTAGGATTTGTACTTGGATTTTGAATGTAAAAAAGTTGTAACTTATACCCTTTACACTTGAACTTGTAATTTGGATAGATTTTGAGTAATGTGGACTTCTAAATTGGATTCTTGTCACGTTTTGAATCTTTTTAACTCCTCGGAAATGAATTTTGCCTTATAGCTTTAAATCTTTATGTACTTAAAATGATGTCGCTTATGCTTGATCTTTGAACTTTCTTTATACTTAGAATTTTAATCCTTGGTGATAAATTCCAAATAAAGGTCTTAAAAACTCTCTTGATGATAACTCAAATAAAAGGCTTGTTCACTTTAAAATGAAAATATGCATCCTTTGATTTAGAATATGAAACAAATGCCATTGCAAATTGATTAATCCTGGCCATTCAACATGAACTTATATATTGGTATCTAGATCTTGAATTTGGAAATCCAACTTGGAGTCCGAGTTTTATAACCAAATTCTATGTATTTCCACGAGTTTTAGAAAGTACATGAATTAAGCCTTGTAATAGTTGACTAAAATTAATCAATCAAACTAGTTATAACATTCCACTTCTTCATTGACAAAAGTAACAAACGTTACGGATTTGCAAGGACTACTCAATCTTTCCACAATGGTCGAAACATCTTGAACCTTTCAATCTCCCATTGATCTTTAAAATTGCTCGAGAAATACTTGACAGCTTCAAGAATACAAATATTCTTCTTGAAACAGAGGGCGTGAGCTTCATACTTGAACCAAAAGTGGATTATGATCACAAGAATGATGTAGGAACTTCAAACTTGATCCTGTAAACTTGTAACAAAACAAAGGACTTGAATTTGCATATTTGGAATTCAACCTTTTACCTCTTCCAAATTGAACTTTCCTTGATGAATCAATATTAAGAACATAGAGCGAACACATCTCTTAACCTCGAAGAGTTTACAGAGAGGGGATATGCCATCTTGTGATATGATTTCCACACAACCAGTGACTAGCCTCTAAGGGACCATCTTCTATATCAGTGGGTGTAAGGACCTAGATTTCTGTGGGGAGACTTCTGAGAAATCTTGAGGGGAGAAAGGTTTTGTAGTGGCTTAGGGATCAACAGAAAGAGGACATAAACACGCAAGAGTCCAACACAAACTTACAGAGACCAGAGAACCTCCACAAACACACACACAACACAACCTTCAAGACCTTGAACCTTCTGCAACAGCACCTGTCTTCAAAATAAACAAAGTCTAGATAAAATGGTTAGTTATGCACGAATGATTGACCTAAGATGTTATGCAGACGAATCAATGAATCTAAGGGAAAATTTTGGGTTATGACACACTCCATGCTCAGTCGTACATTTCAAAAATTCTTTCTTCCTTAAGAAGTTGTCGATTTTCTTATTCCAAGCTCTTGGAGCTTGCTTGAGTCCATACAGGGCTTTATGCAGCTTGTACACATTTCCTTCTTTGCATCGTTTCACATACCCAGCTGGTTGTGCGATATAAACTTCTTCGTCTAAGGGGTCATTAAGGAATGCACACTTCACGTCCATCTGACATGTGTGCCAATTGTTAATATTTGCTAGACCAACAACCAACCTGATTGCTTCAATCCTAGCAACAGGTGCAAATACTTCGTCGAAGTCGATTCTTTCCTTTTGAAGAAATCCTTTCGCCACAAGTCTCGCCTTGTGTCGAGTTAATTCTCCTCTTGGATTCACCTTCACCTTGTAAACCCACTTCACATCAATTGCCTTCTTGCCTTGAGGCAATTCGACAAGTGACCAGGTGTTGTTGACTTTGATGGACTCTAACTCCTCATTCATTGCTTGCACTCACTTCGAATCTTTCAATGCCTTAGTTGCATTGAATGGTTCGACATCTGCGTAGAAAGCATAATGTACCAGCTGACCCTCTTCATCAACCACATCATTTGATGTAATTACACATTCTTGCAACCTTGCAGGCATGTGTCTTGTTCGTCGAGGTCTGCTTGGACCTGCTTCATCTATGACTTATTCCTATCGAACCTCTCTTTCAACTTCAGTGGCTGGTTCTTCACAAGAGATTCTCACGGAATACTTTTTGACATTATCAGTCCAATCCCATTCTTTAAGTTTATCTATGATCACGTCCCCGTTGATCACTACCTGCTTATTCACTGGGTCGAACAACTTGTAACCTCCAGTCGAATGATATCCTATCAAGACCATCTGATTTGACTTGTCATTAAGCTTCCTTCTCAACTGATCTGGCACATGTCTATGTGCTATAGATCCAAACACCTTCAAGTGACTAAGGCTAGGCTTGACACCGGACCAACATTCTTCTGGTGTGATTCCTTCAAGCTTCTTCGTCGGACATCTGTTCAAAATATATGTTGTTGTCGAAACCGTTTCTCCCCATAATTCTTTGGGTAGATGCTTTCCATTCAACATACTTCTCACCATGTTCATGATGGTTCTGTTATTCCTTTCTGCAATTCCATTTTGCTGCGGAGTGTATGGTGGCACCACCTCGTGCACAATCCCTTCTTTTTCACATAATGCATCGAACTCTTTCAACGCATACTCTCCACCACCATCAGTCCTAAGAATTTTTAGCTTTCGACCACTCTGTCTTTCGACCATAGATTTGAATCTGGAAAATACCTCGATCACATCACTTTTCTTCTTGATGAGGAAAGTCCACAACTTCCGACTATAATCATCTATAAACGTGACAAAGTATATGTTACCACCAATCGAATCCACCTAGATTGGACCGCATACATCAGAGTATATAACTTCTAGAATTTCCTTAGACTTCCTTCCTGCATCCTTGCTGAAGCTATTCTTGTGTTGTTTCGACTGAACACACTCTTCACAGACTTCACCTGGAATGTCAATTTCAGTTAATCCTGAAACCATATTTCTTCTCTTTAGCTCTCTGATATCATTGAAGTTGAGATGGCCTATTTGAAAATGCCATAACCACTCATCTCTGCTGGCTGCAGTTGTTAGGCACTTGTGCTCCATCATATTGAGTTCAATCTTAAAGGTCCTATTCTGAGACATTGGAGCCTTCAAGATCAACCTACCACCTGCGTCGAGAACTCTCATCATCTTGTCTTCGATAGACACCTTGCAGTTATTTTCGACCAACTGCCCTATACTGAGTAAATTAATCTTCATGCCTGGTATGTACAACACATTGGAAATTGTTAACCTCTTGCCATCTTTCCTCATAATCAGAACATCACCAACACCTTCAGCTGCTAGAGTGTTGTCATTTGCAAACTTCACTGTGTTCTTCGACAAGGGATTTATGTTGACAAACCAATCTTTCCTTCCAGTCATGTGTGATGAGCATCCTGAGTCCAAGTACCATTGGTCTTGGAATCTCTCTCCGTCTCCTGTTGTGACCATCAACAACATCTCTTCTTCTTCATGTTTTGCCAGCTTTGCATCATTTTCTTGATTCTTCTTTTTTTCTGGAAAATCACTAAAATAGTGACCATACTTCTGACTATTGAAACATTAAATGTGACTTTTTTTTTCTGGATTTCGACCACCACCTCTTCCTCTACCTGCAGCACCACCTCTTTGGTTACCTTGGTTCCAGGGTTTTCTTTGATTCGACCAGTTTCCTTCATTCTGATTTCGACCAGTCGAATTGCTATAGCCTCCTCTACCTTTGTTGCCATTCCAACTTCCTTTGCCTTTCCTTTCCTTTTCTGAATGTGCCTGCAAAGCCATATCACTCTTCTACTTTCTTGCAGCTCTTTCAGCCATCCTTTGTTCATGAGACTCAAGCATCCCTTAAAGCTCTTCCTTCATCAATACTGTCAAGTCTTTCGACTCTTCTATGGCTACTACCACGTGGTCGAACTTTGGAGCCAATGACCTCAAGATCTTTGCAACAACTGATCTTGATGTCAACATCTCTCCACATACCTTAATTTGATTCACCAGCTTTGTAACTCCGGTGAAGAAATCTGTTATAGCTTCATTGTCTTCCATCTGAAGCAACTCATAGGTTCTCTTGTGAGTTAGTAACCTCACCTCTTTCACCTTCTCTGCACCTCCAAACGACTTTTCAAGAATCTCCCACGCTTCCTTTGCTGATTCTGCATAACTAACTTTTTCAAAGTTATCTGGATCGACACACTGATGGATTATAAAGAGAGCTTTATAATATTTCATCTTCAACTCTTTGTGTGCAGCCTTTTCTTGATCTGTCGCGTTCTCTGCAAGCGGTGCTACTCCTTCCTTCACAAGATCCCAAAGATCTTGATAACAGAAAACCACCTTAATCTGCTTGCACCAATTTTCATAATTATCTTTCTTGAGAATCGGAAGGCTCGCCGGAAAGTGCCCGTTCGGATGATTCATCGCCATCACAATTTTCCTTTCTTGAATCACAACCGGAGCTCTAGATACTAGATGTTGGAATTAACCCAAAACCTTTTAAGAATTACTATTCAATATTGATCTCAAGATTGTTAACAATCACATGCAATGGAAACGAAAAGAAAAATTGAGAAAGAAAGAAAGAAAGAGAAAAGAGAAATAGTAGGGTTGGAGAAGAAGATGAAAAACTGCAGAATTCTTTCTATCCACAAACTGTGAAAACTTTCAATATTCACTTGCAACTGTAAACTGTGAATTATCAAACTTGATTATTACAATGATAAGGGTTCCTCCCTATTTATAGATTTAGGCTAACTTGCATCTCAAGCTAAAGCCCAAACTATAAAATCCCAAAAATATCTAATATAATCTTTCTAAATCAAATCTGATCTTTCTAAATCAAATCTAATCTTTCTAAAATAATGAATTACATATTTAACAAGTTTTTTCCCACTTTAATATGAGATAAACTTTGTGTGGTGCCTTAGTGGAGACAAGACAAGTGCTAAAATATGCTTATTTTTATTTTATAGCAGTTGCATAATTTGTTTTAAGAATATTTGTGTTTTGCTAAGGCAACAAGACATGTTGCAGAGGGGCTGACATTACTTAGCAAGAAATAAAGTATGTGAGCTAAACAAGCATGGGTGGTATGCTTAGCGACCCTGCCATTTAAAACCCTATAAATAAGCGTGCTAGGTTCGTTCATTTAAGATATATCAATGGATTTAAAGCAGTCCCGAGAGAAATTTGATTCTCACCACCAATCACAATATGTGAGGATAAGAGAGGATGATTAAGGACTGAAGCATTGTTTGAGGAATCATCAACAAATGTTGTTCAACTTCTTTATTCTAGGGATTGATTGTAAATCTACAATGAGTAAGCATAGTAAATTTTCTCTTTTGTTAGGGTTAGATGTAGTTGTCATCGTCCTTAGGTTTTGATCCGACCATGGCATTCTATGTAACTGAGAAACAACGTATTTAAAAAACTTTATTGAAGTCAATTTTTATTCCCCGACTAACTCTACATAGTATGATCAATCACCGAAATTTAATTTGATTTATTTAATTAACTGGATTTAATAATGATAATAATAAAATGTGTTTATTATTGTTGTTTTATGATGAGAGGTTATGTGACCTTAGTATTCCTTTATTTTTTTGGGATTTTTAAATACGTCATACATGTCGTGCCTTTCTCTATGCTCTATTTAACTTATTTTCTCATTTCACTCCCTCGTATGTAAAACGAGCATTATTTGATGTAATAAAATATAATAAAGAAAAGAAGAAGACAAGATCAAATTAGGATAACCATGGAGATCTAGCTTGGAGAAACATAGATTATTATTAGGTTTAGCTTAAGTTCTCTCATTGGCTTAAGGGGACAATTGCACTATGGATCATCACACTGTATCATTTTATATGTATGTTGATGCATGTGAGAGACGATTTATATGATAAATAAGCCGATGAGATCACACTAATTACAAATTTCTTCAAAATAAACATTAAATTTATGCTTTCTAAATTTTAGCACTCACCAAGACTAGTGCTGAATAATGTAGGTTTTTCCTAAAGTGATGTCATGTTAGATATTAGTAAGTTGAGATGGGATAAATGTAATATCCAATTGCTAAGACATTGGTTTTAACTTAACTTAACTAACTATAATAAGATTATGTACATTTTTTTACTCTAGGTTAGATTATATACATTTAGAAGTAAGAGTTGGGAACAATCCATGTGATGGATTAGAATAAGGAGTTATTCATCCAACTGAAAATATTTGAGAGTTGCATTAAATGCAATTGGAAGAAGTTCTTACCTAAATAACCGAGTTTTGTGTAATTAGCCTAAAACTGATTTAAAACAGAGTGAAATATGGATCTCGATCCAGTAGAAAATATTTCAACGGGATATTCTGAATCAAATGTAGAGGGTCATTTGGTTTGAATAAAATAGTGGAAGTATATTTAATTAAAGGTATAATTGAATATGTTGTTTTTAATGATACTTATATCTTCACATTTTTATATGTAGACTACCATGTCAACAAACACTCCAAACAACATTTTGTGATTAATCCCTGATAAGGAAAAATTGTTTGGGACATTTTTTTGGATTGGCACCGAAACTTGAGAATTTTCCTCAAACATGAGAAAAATTTATATGTCTTAGAGACACATGTTCCTGAAGATGAGCCTCCTAGTTTTGGTCTTAAGACGGAAAGAGATGCTTATAAGATGCATGTTGATGATACTAATGAAATTGTTTGCCTCATGCTCGCTACCATGAACTTTGGTTTACAAAAGCAACATCAGAACATGGCAACGTTTGATATGATTGAATACCTGAAGATTATTTATCAAGAGTAGGCTAGGCGTGATAGTTTTGAAGTTTCCAAAGCCATTTTCAAGGAAAGCTAGTTCAGAGAGCCCTTGGATTTTCCCTTCATAAAAGAGCCTGCGAATGATTTGATCGTGCAATCATTGTCAAAGAGCTTCAGTCAGTTTGTCTTTGATTTCAATATGAATGATATGAATAAAATTTTGTTATAGCTTTCAGACATGTTGAAAATTGCTGAGAAAAATTTGAAATTAAAGGGAATGTCATTCTCATGGCCAATAATGGAAATAAGTAAAAAAAAAAAAAGGCCGACATGGCAGGGTAGTAAAGGGAAAGGTAAGGAAGTTTCCATACCCAAACCTATTGGTCATACTTTGAAACCTAGCAGAGGTATAACTAAGGATGGCATTTGCTTCTATTCCAATAAGACCATACACTAGAAGAGAAATTGTCCAAAGTACTTGGAAGATAAGAAGAATGGATTTGAGACTTCAAATTCAAGTATTTTTGTTATATAAATAAATTTATTTACTTCTACATCATGGGTATTGGATAGTGGATGTTGTTCTTACATTTGTACTAATGTGCTAGGGCTAAAGAGTAGTAGAGAATTGGAAAAATGTGAAGTTGATCTACGAGTTGGAAATGGAGCAAAGGTTATTTCTTTAGCCATAAAAACTTATGTATTGTCTTTACCTAGTGGTTTAATAATTCAATTAGAGAACTACTAGTATGCACCCGAATTTAGCAGGAATATTATATATGTTTCTTGTTTGGAAAAGTTTGATTTTTCATTTATAACAAAGAATAATTGTTGCTATATTTATTTGATTGATGTATTCTATGATACTATATATATGAGCAATGGGCTATATGTCCTTGATCTTGAAATGCCTATTTATAACATTAATACTAAAATGATGAAACCTAACGATTCAAATCTAACTTACCTTTGGCATTATCGCTTAGGCCACATAAATGAAAAGTACATTTCTAAACTCCATAATGATTGACTCTTTGACTCTTTTGATTATGAATCAGATTAGACATGTATATCTTGTTTATTGGAAAGATGGCAAAGTCCCCATTCACAGAAAAAAGTGAAAGGGCTGAGGATCTTTTGTCCCTCATATATATTGTTGTATGTGGGCCACTGAACACACTAGCTAGAGGAGATTTTCAATAATTCATCACATTTACTGATGATTATAGTAGATATGGTTACATGTATTTAATGAAACTCAAATTTGAATCCTTTGAAAAGTTCAAGGAATTCAAAAATGAAGTACAAAACTAACAAGCGCTTAAGCCTCCCATGCGCGAGCATACAGCTAAATGTTTAAACTGTTAGAGAGCGATCAAACATGATCCTTTCTACCGCAAAACAAACAAATGCTTAAGTCTCCCATGCACGAGCAAACAAGCCAATGTTTAACCGTTAGAATGCGACCTAAACATTCGTTCACTAAAATCAATCAACCAACACTCATTTACTACCCTGAACTACGAAGCTTTGAGTTCCTTATTGCACCTGAGGATACGTAGAAGCGAGACCCGCAATCTCGTCAAGCACCCTAATAAAAACCTTTTTGCGACCCCTTTCTTATCCTTTTGAACTCTTATTCATTTGAAGAAAACAATTAACATAAGCTAACATTCAATCACAAGTTTAATTAAGAGTTTCCCGATGAGTACAACAGGTGTGAGGGGTGCTAATACCATCCCCTTGCGTAATCGACTCCCGAACGCGAATATGGTTACGACGACCATTTTATTTTCAAAGGTTTTATCGATATATTCCTATTCCTTCATTTGAATAAATAAAGTTTGGTGTCGACTCTATTCGAATCATTTTTCCATGACCATCGCGAAGGATCATATTTTTATGAGGTACGACACTATGTCATTGATTAATTAGAATAGAGATGATCATCCATATTCAAACATGTCTTGTTGATTCATTTCTTTTCAGTTTCCATAGTGACAATTATGTTCCCTTTCGTTTTCCTCTGATCTTTGAATCATTCAAATCTCTTAATCTTCCCCTCCTTCACCTCTATATAAACCATATCATTTTCGTTTCCTTTTCATACTCGTTTTTCTATTCTTTCACTCTCATCTTCTTTTAGCACCTATCTTTTTAATGGATTCATGCAATACATTCAAAGGTGATAAAACTGAGCTTGTTACTATCCTAGAACAAGTGGTTAACTTTGAAGAGCTAAAAGCATTGGGTTCCAACATTCATAATATTGTTGCCTCTAAATATTGGGTAAACTACTTTGATATGCTTCATGGTCCAGTCTTTCCTATCCTTGTCAAAAGCTTTTGGGTGAATGCTTTGATTCATTTTAATGATGAAAATGGTGAGGAAATCTGTTATGTTGTCTTAAACACTCATATTACCACCACTCCTTCACTTCTTACTGATGTCATTTAGTGTGAAGAAGATGGTGCTAATATTAAATGGTACAGAACCAACCTCGCCTTTCGCAACAAAATTATCTCCATCACCAAAAGTTCTAGAAACCCTTCCAAAGCATATGATCTGACTCCTGCAGCAAATTTGTGGTATCAGCTGATTATCACAAACTTTTTACCAAGGGATCAAAACTCGCTTTTCTTGTCTATGGAAGACAAACATCTTCTATATTTCCTTATCTCAAGGGTAAGAGTTAATCTACCTCTTACTATATTCAACTATCTAAAAGAGAAAATCTTGACTTCTTGTGAGGGTGAGTTTTCCTTCATTCCTTTTGGGAGAGTTCTCTATGAACTGTTTGTTCAAAAAGGGATAGTTAAGGAAGTACAGATGGCAGGTCTAACTGAAGCGCTTGAGACCTCATGGGGAAAGAAGCTTTTAGGTGTTACGGGCTTGGAGACTCGGAAAAAGAGGAAGTGTGACCCTTAAGAAAGAGTCTCTGATTGATTGTACTTTTATTTTGTTGAATTTTGTCTCATTTTGTTATTTGTTTTTCTTCTAGCCGATATGTATTTTTTTCTCCTTTTTTAATAAATATTTCAGTTTCTCTATCTTTATTGAATTTCTTTGATCATTTTATAATTCCTTTTTGACAGTTAAATGAGAACAGGTTTGTAGCATCATATAGATAAACACCACTGCTTCACAATTTTTTAATTTATAATTTGTATCACGGATAGTGGAATCCAAGTCTTAATTTGTATCACATATAATTTCTAATTTTAAAAACTCCAAAGTAGAAGCACCACTTGAGTAATGGACAAAAGCTAACATCTATCAAGACTAATTATAATGGAAACAATAGTAATCCCACCACCAACATGCCCAAAACCAAGAATTATTTTTTCTATCAGACTGAAAGCAACTTGTAAACCTCCATTTTTTGTTAATCACTGTAAGGCTAATTTTCCTAAGGCTAGTAGTTATGCTTATAATGATACTAGTAGTCTTAATAGATGTAGGGCTCCATGGTATCACTTTCTGTCATTTGTTGCCACAATAACGAATATAGTGAAAAGAACTTGAAGATGCTGTCATAGAATTGCAAGGATTATGTTTTCAGTTTTTATTGAAGAGCTAAAATGTATTAGTTTTATTTGTGTTTTTAATTTGCATAATTATGAATGACACAATATGTAAGGGTCAGAATACCCTCAAATCTCTCTTAAAAACCCAAAACAAACATATTTTTAAAATAAAAAAAAATGGGAAATAAAACTCAATAACTTGTCTTCTTACTCTTCACAACAAGATCATGTGTATGTCAGTTAATTTGAAAAACCAAACTTGCCTTCTGACTTTTGTTCATTATCAGTAATATAATACCTGCATCAAAGCAATAAAACTACATCATTCAATCTTTCCAAACAGAACATTATTTACAACTTTCCAATCTTCCTCAAAACATAAAACTACATCATTCAATCCACTATGGCTAATGGATGTAACAAATTAGGTAGTATAAAACAATTAATAGGAGGCTGTAAAACTCGTCCATATGCTTCCAAATATGAGCAAGTTTAAGACTATAAAATGAATAATTCTAACACCAAAATGAAAACCCTAAAATCAAAATATTCATATAAGAGAAAAATGACCTTACATAGCAAAGAGAAGAGCGAGAGTCAGTGATAAAAGCAGACACAGTGGCGGCAACGAAAAATTACAGTGCAGCAGAAAGTAGAGTGGTGGCGAAGGTGAATGAAGTGGTCGTGACGAAAATTATAGGGCAACCGAAAGTTTAGGTGTTTAAGGAAAATTGAGAAATATGAATAATCGATGGTTGGTGGAGAAACAAAGAATGAAAAGCAATGAAAATTTTTGGAAAAGGAGGAAGAAGAATGATTACAAGAAGAGAGAATAACTTAGAGAAAAAAAAGAGAATAACGTGGAGTTTTATGGTGACTTTTACAATTTTCATTAATTGAATGAGTTATATTTATTAATATAATAATTATTGATAAATATAATTATTATTAATGATGTGGACCAATCTAAACTATACATATCATATGCATACTGGTACCTAATCAAATTTGATGGGTACTGAAGTGTTCACCTGTTTTATATTGTTTTTTAAATCCATGTGCCACATTTCACCTCCTCATATGAGGCTTTTGTTTTACTTTGATTTAGTCAAATGTTTGTGATATGTTTAATTTTTTTTTATGAAATCAGTAAATGAAAGGAGGATGGGCGCCCTCCCCCATTTTTTTTTTCCATTTGTTTTTCTTTTTTTTTATATTATTTATTTATTTTTTATTTTTTATTTTATTTTGTTAATTTTAAATTTGTTAATTAATAAGTAGAATTAGGGTTTTGTAGAATTGGGATTTTGGGCTCATTTATGTTTCTATTCACTCCATTTTCAATTCACACCCCTTCCTCTATTTCTATTTCCATTTCATTTTGTTTCTAAAATTCAATTAATTATTTTCATTTTAGTTTGTAAAAATTAATTGATTAAATATTATTGGCTAAAATACAGTTTTGGTCCCCCTGTTTGTCAAAATTCACGGTTTTGGTCCCCCCATTTTATTTTTTAACAGTTTTGGTCCCCCACCCCTCACTGTTCATGTACGGACGTGTACTGTTCATGTACGGACATGTACTGTTCATGTACGGACCAGTTACTGTTCATCATTTTTTTAGGCCAAAATTGGAGTGGGGGACCAAAACTGTTAAAAAATAAAATGGGGGGGACCAAAACCGTGAATTTTGACAAACAGGGGGACCAAAACTGTATTTTAGCCAATATTATTTTATTGAGTTAATTTGTGAATTAAATTTAATTAATTTGATTAATCAATTGAGTTAATTTTTAATCGATTATTCTTAATAAATAATTCTAATTAGTTTAATTAATTGATCTAACCAATTTTAATCGATTAATTTTTCTAATTAAAAGTATTTTCTCTTGATTAATTCAATTGAGTTAATTAAGCAACTTCACTTTCTAAAATGAATTCTTTCAAGACAAAAACCATCGGTCCAACGCCAAGTAGATTTTCAAAATTACTTCACTTCAAATCATTTTCACAATTCAATTCGCAATGCAAATCATACATCAAGCTCTTTTCAAAATCAAATTAAAAAACTTAATCATACTTAAACATTATTTCATTAAAGATGAAAATGAAGATGGTCTAAAGCTTTCTATTCCACTTCTTGATTGTTTGGATACGAGTTGTCTTACTCTACCATTCGAGTAATTGTCATCCATTAAAAACTTCTACCCAAAAAAAAACTCAACCAATCAAACTCATTTTTCCCGAGAGCAATCAAAAATCAAAATGTTTTCATAAACGAGTGATGTTTTATCCAATCCGACGTGATATACAAACAAATGCTTCAACCTCTCATGCGCGAGCACAAGCAATGTATAACTGCTCAAATGTGGTTAGAACAGGATCCTGCATTCTGACGCGACATACAAACGCCTCATTCTCCCATGCACGAGCAACAAGCAATGTTTAACCGCTCAAATGCAACTTAAACATCGTTCACTAAAACCAACCAACCAATAATCATTTGCTACCAAGAAATACGTAGCTTTGAATTCTCCATCTCACCTAGGGATATGTAGGAGCAAGACTAGCAATCTTGTCAAGCACTGTAATAAAAAATGTTTAAGTTCATTTCTCAAAGAACTACATAGATTTGAATTCATCATTGCACCGCAGGATACGTATGAGCAAGATTCAACATCTTGTCAAACACCCTAATAAAAAAAAGTCCTTTTTCATTTCACATAAACACCTTTAATAACTAGAAGAAACCAAATAATGTACGTTAACACTCATAATTCGCAAAGCTGATTAAACGGTTCTCGTTGAGTACAATAGATGTGCGGGGTGCTAATGCCTACCTCGCGCATAATCGACTCCCGAACCTGAATTTTGTTGTGAATACTATATTTTTGTTATTTTAGGGTTTTATTGACGTTTTCCCTTAAAAAATAAACTACGGTGGCGACTCTCTTGTATTTACGAGCGTTCGTGCGCTTGGGTATTTTTCGTGTTGCCACAACATGCTCTAACGTGTTAGGAACTTCACACCTCAAGGCATCAGACTCTTAAGCTAAAAGATGTTGAAAGGAGCAGACAATCTAAAAGTTAGAATCAACATAGCAAACTTGAGGATGAAGGCAAAGGGTTGATCTTGAAAGTTAAAGGAATAAAGATGAGAACTAGGCATGACAACAGGGCGAGTCAAGGACATTTTTTACCTCCCTCAAACCCAAACATGAATCTTGAGACAATCCTTATTCCCCTCAATCCCTGACGAGGATGAAAAATTAAAACTAAAACCCGTTCCAAACTGGTTGGGTATCCCCGCTCCGCCACTATTTATGTAGTGAAATCAATTATTTTTAATAGAAATATTCATTTTTTCTAACATCAAATTACAATACAAATAATAAAGTAAAACAATCTCAAAAAATTCCATACGTACATTTCAAATATTTTAAATAATAAATACAAATCAAAATATCAAAACATTGATCACATATTTAATATTCTAAATTATCAAAACTAAATGACAAAGTACATAACGAAATAAACGGGGTGGGTTCGGGGTAGGTACTAGTATCCCCATTACCCAACTCGTCCCCGTGTTTTGTAATCGAGTAAAACCCAAACCCGAACTGGTCAAAACGGGCTTTTCCCATCAAACTCGGTACGGATTTGGGTGGATCCCCACGGGTACCAGTTATGTTGTCATGCCTAAATGAGAACTATAAGATAAAACTCTGCAAAAAGCTAAATGGTATTGCAACTACGGTTGCTCAATGAGATATTATCGTTATCTTCAAAACACACTTGATAAATTCACTAAAGGAAGAGACAACTTGAATCTTTTGTTAGGTAACGAAAGGGCATCTTAAAATAAGGTTATTCTTCGTTATGAACATAAGAACAATACTAAAATCTTAGCAATATTTTTGATGCCCAACTAACATCTAAATGCAAAACTCTAAAATGAAATTACTGTTATTAAGACGGTCATATCGCTATATTATGTTTTATCTAAAAAAGTCATGAATGCAAACAAGGATATCAATCCCTTGAGTTTTTATAAAGAGCATTGTGAACTTAAAAAAGAGAAATATGTTGTCATGAGTTCATTTGTATGCTTTTATCTATTTTTTACCTGTCTCTTTTGATATTTGTCAAATAGGGGAAGGTTGTGAGATATTACCGTTACATTTACATCCATTATTTCAATACCTAAACTATTCATATGAATTGGCATTATACATTAAGACTGGAAATGATAGTCGAGCAACAAAATTAAAAGTAAAAGTTTATATTTTATAAAAACAAAATGGATAATTTAAAATTGTATGAAAGAACAATAACTAAAACCATTTTCGAGATACAAAATTTAAAACTAACAGATTTAAAAATATAAAATGTCTAATTTAAAAAATTGATATGAAAATGTTAAGCATTGATATTTAAAATTATAACTCAATAAGTGTTAATAATGATATTATGAGAATTCTTCATGTCCATAATATTAAATATGATTTTCATTTAAATTTGAATTCACGAATGTAAATTGCATTTTATTAAAATATTATAACCAAAGACAAATTTAGTTTTTAGAAACTAACATATTCCATATTATTTGATGATGTTTCTTGAATTTCATAATCAATATTATGTTGAAAGTAATCTATATTTCAAAAGATGTAAAGTTTGAGAAACCATACTTCACTTACAGTAAAGTGTTTCCCTCTTCCTTCAATTTATTCAAAAGTAATGAAACTGAGTTCCTACATTTCCCTAATGTCAATATACTTGAAACTCAAAGCACTTAGGTAGTGAGCTTTGGAATGGTAAATAAGACAAACAGGGCATCTGTTGGGCAAGCTGGGAAAAAGTATGCAAATTCAAAGAAAAAAGGTGGTCTAAGAGTGAAGGATATTGAAGAATTTAATAGAGCATTGTTGTGTAAATGACACTGGAGGTTCTTAAAAGAAGAAGATACCATTTAGATATGTGATTATCCTATTAGTAGTTGGGATATAAAAGTTAGTTTGAAGAACTATTCAAGTATACCTTAACCCGGATATAAGGTTAGTGACAGATTCAATGGTTTAGATCGGAAATCCATTAAGATTATTATCTCATCCTATATTGTTATATTATTTTTCAAGTAAGCAAGTGATTGGGTTGTGTTCACAGTTGAGGGAGTGGTACTGAGGACTTGATAGAGCATATTTTTGTCGTGTAGAAGATTATGTCTGATAGATGACATATTAGTTAGGTTTTTACATTGTAAAAAAAATTATCTGGTCCAAGTAATTCAAAGCTCATGGCGAGAGGTCCTGACACTGGCCAAACATTGTTCCCAACTGGAATCAAATTCGGTATTTCCCGAACCTTCGTTCCTTAGCAGGAGCTCGTTTACCACTCAAGCGCAAGTGGTTAGTTTACTAGTTATTATTTTAGACATATACATATTGGGTGTTATAGTGTGTGTATATATATATATATATATATATATATATATATATATATATATATAATGAGCATTCATATTTGGAAAAAATTTGTTGGTAGAGAAAAACTCTCACATAACATTACAGTCATAATCTTTTATGTTAGATTAATAATGTTGAAAGAAGAATCCACCAAACCCATCTATACCAAGTAAGCTATCATTGTTCAAGGAAAACGTTGCACTTTTAATTCATCTCTAGATGGCATCATAGTTAGCATATAGTTGAGGTTTTAATTCAATATGGAATGGATTACCACTTTAAACAAGTCATTATCTTGATTCAGAGGGAGAAAAAAAGTAGTAAAATGATTGACAACATGTTCTTCTATGTGAGTAGGGTCGTTTATGACTTCATTATTGATTCTCATGGAGACAATTTTCTAGTACGCTTGTTTCATCTTGGCATTTATATGAAAATAAGTTGTTTTTCTATCTCCATTACCATACCATTTTATCCCGGCCTTTTCATGCAAAATGCTTCCTAAAAAAAGAGTCTTCGCAAGGTGTATTTTGAGTTAATTTTCTTGATCCATATGGGAACTGTATGGACCATTATTGTAAATTATAAGTTAGATATTATTACTAAATTGATATTAAAATCAGACGTCCAATTTGTGTGTTAAAATAAATAAAAAACTCATCCATAAAATCTTAAGTTGATTTTGTAAAATTTGTTACACATTTTCTTTTGTTCTCCACTTGTATTGTTAAAAAGTCAATTTGCCATTTCTTTTATATTTGGAAGATAGGGAATATAAAGGAAGTTTTGATAAAATGGTGTTTGATAGGTGCATTCTTTTAAGTTTCATTGTCTTGTATTATTTAAAAGTTTTACTTCTTGAATTATTTTTTGATTATATATACACTCATCCAGGTTCTTATAAATATTTGATTGGTTATGGAAAATTAACAGCAACCATAAACATAACATGAACTGCGTTATATGCTTAAGAAAAGACACATTCATCATCAATATGTTCCTTCACAAGTAAGAATCCATAAATGGCCACATAGAAAATGAAATAGAAGATTTATAAAGAAATCTTCTCATGCTAACTTAAATATGATTCTGGTTGGAGACATGTCAATTAGCAGAGACAAAAATCTGAATAATTTGGGAGTGTGTTGTACAAGGATCGTTAGGTATAAAATATTTATAACATGCATTTCGTGTTATGATCTCAAGGAAGTCGGTAGGACAAACATTATCAATATCTGCAAGTATTAAACATCTTAGGTCATGATAAATATTTTGAGGAATAAATCAAAAAATAATATGTTTATAATAAAATAATTTTTTTTTTCCTTTATTTACATATGCATGTTTTCAAGCATTTGTTGAATTCCACCAACTATTTATTAATACATTGATACAATAATGAGGTATTATGGAAGTACAATAATGAGGTATTATGGAAGAAAAAAAGTAATTAAATATAATCAAAGGTGTCTAAAACAGTTCAAAAAAATTGAGATAAAGAAAGATATATACCTGAGGAAGAGGTAATCCAACCCTAGACTCAGAAGAAAAATATGCCAACCTAAACTGCAAAATAGCAACTTAGGAGAATTAATGAATCAATAAATCATGAATACTAATTAATTTAGACTTACGACCATGTTTAAAATTTTGCGCATGTCACATTTTTTTTAGAAAGCAAAGAGGGACTAAGAAAAATTACAAGATAAAATATTAGATGTATTAACATTGATTCTTGAATGAAAAACAAATCAATTTCTCCATGAGGGAAAAGAAATTGGTTGTTATTATTATTTTTCAATAATATTGCTTAATTATTTTCTTTTTAAAAAAAGATTATATGGCCTAATTCTATAAATAGATTGAATTTCGTAAATTTAATATAAAAAAAAAGGCTAATAATGACTGTAGAAGGTTGATAAAGAAATACATAAGATTATTTAAGCTTTTAAGTAAAATAAGTGTCGTCGTCATTTTCCAATTTTAAAAGTACATTTATTTTCCTATAAAATATAAATGGAAAAAGTAAAGTCTTAAAACTTTTTCTAAAGAAGGCAAAAATATAAGTAATTGATGTTAAAATATTTTATAATTAAATAAAAAAAGTTATATCTTATTCACATAGATTGAGAATAAAAATGATGGATCAACAAATATTACGACCTAAAAAAGTATGGGTAAAGTTTTATTCTTTTATTGTACTACAAATTTAGTGTGCGTGTTCATAGCTATAGGAAGCAAAAAGAAAAATAAGTTATTTTCAAAAATTTGGAGCCGCCATAAAGAGTACTGTGGAATTGTAAACATTCATAAACCTAAATAAATATTTGATTGGTTATGTGAAAATAGTAACAAATATTTTATTGGTTATGTGAAAATCGTAACAACCATGAACATAGAATGCAAACTACACTATCTGCTAAAAATACACATTTATTCTTATGATAAAAATTGTTAAAAATATAGTTATATACAATTATCACCCTTATCAATGTACTCAAGAAACATATAGATTCAATCAAATATCTACAAAATATATTTTTTGAAGAAGAAAAGATCTACCTTGTGAAATTTAAAAACTAATATTTTAATTAAATTTATAACGAAGTAATAGTTTAAGTATCTATTGTGTTAGGAAGAAAGATACCTTAGCATCAAAGATGTCGAAAGTTCTTGATTTTTTTTCCAGAGCAACTTCTAAATACGTAGAGCATGTAGTACAATAAGAAATATTAAATATTCCGTGTTGTCCAACCATTACGAAGTGTTCACTTTCGCTTTCATATTTATTATTCCAATGATTTTCATCATTATCGTCTAAATTTTCTCCTATTTTGTATTTCATCATTGCATCCTTGATTTGTTCTTTTACAAGTTTAAATCCACACATTTTGGTTATGATTTTGAAAATATAAAAAACAACAATACATGGCACATATACATTGAGGGATCCACCATTTGTTATATGTATGTATGCTTGGGTATTTTTAGTAAATGCAAGAACTATAAATAGGTGATAAATATTGACTTATTCACATTTTTTTAATTATATAAACGTTTGGCTATTTCTAATAAAAAACTTATAAATAGGAGATACACGCGCTTAGGCAGAGATTTACCCTTGTTAATTGGATTCATCTAACCTCACTCATTTAACTATATTTTATAGCTAATAGAATAATGTTTTAATATTTTGCTACCACATCAATATTGAATTTTTCTTCATCTCTTTACAAGCCGACTAATGAAAACTCATACAAATAAATATTATGTTATAAAAATATTTTAATTGCTATTGTATGTTTAGAAAAACTATTCAAACTATTTTCCAGCTTTTAAGAGAAATGGTTGTTAATTATTTGTTTAAATAACAAAATATAGTAAAAGGATTTTTAATAAATTATAGTGAAATGGTTGTGGTTCTTCAAAAAAGAATGTAGGAAGTTTTTGAGTGAAATAAATATAAATATAAAAATTCTTTTTTCTCTTGATCTATGTCTCCATATTTAAAATTGTACGATATCATATATAAATTATGATATATCTTACAATTTTTTAACAATACTTAGGTCAATTAGAATTATTAAATGTTAAGTATCTTCAATTTTTGAATAACAAAATTTTATAACTTTTGTAATTTCCAAATTTTTACTTAATAAAAATGATATCAATAATTTTGTTTACAAATAACTTAGATTGAGTTGAGTCTCATGTGTTCATATGATTATGGACTGGATTTGATAGCCATGCTAGTCTGAGTATAACAGTCTCTCTTAATAACTTTGAAGCCTTCATTAAGGAAAAAACTGGTAACATTAAGGGAATACTAGTGTGGTATGGTATGGTTTGGGTTTTTTGGAATCGGCGTAATAGAGCTGAGTTTGAGAATAACAAAATTTCAGTTATAGATTTTATCAATGCTGTGAAGTTTTTCAGTTGGAAGTGGCTGGTCCTTGATAAGTCTTTAAAAAGTTCAATTTTGTACGAGTGGTTTAACGCTCCTTTAATGTGTCTGTACTAATCGTTGTCTGTATGGGTTGTGGCACCGCTTGTGCTGCTTATCAATTCAACATTACTTGCAGAAAAAAAAAGGAAAAAGAAAAAAAAATATGATTAGGGAAAATCTTAAATATTACAAAATAAATATACAAAGGCTCTTAGTTACAAAGTATTGCTCTAACGAGATCCCCACAACAACAAATATCAAAAAGAAAAGTCTTTGTTGGATATGGAATGAACCTTTAACAATTGAATTTGTCCTCAGAAAAAATAATGTCATTTAATTACCTGCATGTATCTATATATCAATCTAAATTTTGATTCCATTAATATACACACTTTGCATTTTAAAATTCGTACTTAGTAACTTTTATTGCTTAATAGTTATTTAATAAATTACTTTATGCATAAACAATCTATTGAATTACAGCATTCTCATTTTTATTAAATTATTATAGGTTAATATTTATTTACCTTTTATTATGATATTTCATCTTTGTTCCTTAATTAATAAAAAAAATAGTCTTTTTTTTTATTTATTAATCTATTTTGTGTGACGTTGATAAATATATGTATTTTTTATATAAATAATTAGTGAATAAATTATTATGATATTTTAATAATTAACATGTTCTTATTTTTTATTTTCGTGCAAACTACGATAGTTCACACTTTTTTCTGTGTTTCAATAAACTATTATTTAATAATAACTTCTAATAGTATAAATTATATAAATAGAATACTAAGATTTGTGCTTGATTTTGGATATGTCTGTTTTTCTCGTATTTTAGTTTGGGATGGGAGGGTTAAAGATTTGGACTCTCACCCTTTAATGTGTTCGCTCCATTCCGTCTCGTTTTTTCTACAGACTTTTGCAAATATAAACATTAACATAATTTTATACATTTTTAAGTTTAAAAAATGCAGCGTCCGCTGACACTCTCCGCCCCACCTGCATTTTTATGCACGGCGGGCTAAAATTTTAGGCTCACACCTTTAAATATGTCTGCTTCGTTTTTTTTTGTTTTTGCGAATTTTCGCGTGACAGATCTAAACAGAGCTGACATAGCCATTTACCACCCTGTACTCTTATCTAAAATTTATTAAAACTATTTAAATAATCAATCTAAAATTTATTAAAACTATTTAAATAATCAATACAATGTGAATGGTCATAATGATAAAATTATGTATTTTTTTAGGTCATGAGTTCAACATCCTATATTTTTATTTAGTCACTTCAAAATAAATTATAATTTATTTTGATATTTAAAATTCAAAATCGTCTCTTTCTCTTTTATCCCAATTTACACTTCGAAAAAAATCTCTTTTCATTTGATTTCAAAATTAATTAAAAAATTAACACAATTAATTTAAAATTATTGTCATTCAGAAAATATTCAAAGTTCAATTGTCAAAATTGGCAACATTTTATTTTTTTAATTAGTTAAAATTAATTTATTTTTGTTTTTGTTTTATGTGTCACTATTGCTTAGTTTATTATTGGTCATAAATTTAATGTAATTTTCTTATGTTCAGTTTTAGATATTTTTTAAAACTAAATATCTGTTTCATATAATTTTTCTTTATCAATTTTTTTTTATCAGTGTCAATAAGTAGTACACACTAGACTTTTTCTAGAAAGAATATATATCTGTCATGTGGAAGGAGCTTTGCTTAGAAGAAAATTGTTTAAGGTAAAGAGTCTTCTCCATACCACTAAAAAATTAGTGGCATATTATTTTCTCCATTGGTATGAGATGCATTTTTTGTGATGCATTAGTGGTAAGTTTTTTGCCACCTTTTTTTTTCTTCTGAAAGCAATTGAATTGAATCAAACTACTGCACAAGGGATGCAGCAACCCAACAAACAGAATTACACAATCCTTTTACAACATTCAACAGGGATTGTGTACCAATCGTAAAAAGATACAACTTTGGAAGATTTATCAGCTAGAATCCATCTCCAACTGAAGTATTTGATTGAGTTTAAAATCTCTTCCACAGACAGAGTTTTATTCTCAAATATCCTATAATTTCTGCAATACCAAAGAAACCAAACTACTGTGCACCAAATAAAAGTTCCAGCTGTACTTCCTGAAACTTTTTTCACTGCTTCTTGAAAACTTATCATGCAATCCGACCAATTTCCGCTATTACCACAGCTAAGACCCATCCATCTCTCCATCCCCTTCCAAACCTCTTTAGCTATAGGGCACTGAATCAACACATGGAACAGATTTTCCTCTACTCTACCACACACTGCACACGATAGATCACCATCATTCAATTGAATATTTCTCCTGGCCAATTGGTCCTTAGTAGCTAATCTATTCTTTGCTACTCTCCACATGAATACTTTCACGTTTAACGGCAACTTAGACTTCCATATCTTGCTCAGAGGTATCAAATTGTCTTCTTCCAAGAACATAGTCTCTTTTGCCTTCCAAATAACCTCGTAGCAGGTCTTGACAGTGAAACCTTCGCTTGATGCAAAGTCATTGAATTTCTCTAAATCCCGTCTGAAGACATCTTTGCTACACGTTGGTGTTATAGTCTCCAAGATATCCATCAAATCTTCCTTCTCCCTGGCCATGACAGCCCTGCTTGAAAAGCATGAAATTGCAAGTTCCAATACCAGTCTTCATCATTCCATATACCAGCTCCTGCAACCGAACATTTAGGAACTACAACAAACTGATAAAGATTAGGAAAAACTTCTTTAAAAGGGATATCAATTGCCCATTTATTATGCCAAAAAGAAATATCTTCTCCTTTCCCTAACTGACTGCTAATGTTTTCAACAAACAAGTCTCTTCTCAGATCTTTATCAAAACCTATGCTCCTCAAATCCCTCCACCAGATAGATTCAGACTTACTAGTAGCCTCACCTTCATAACTATTGACATTCAAAGCAAGGTTTCCATATTTCTCCTTCAAAATGCTCTTCCAAACACTGACTTCAGAATGTAACATTCTCCACTTCCATTTCATTAACAATGCCTTGTTGAAGCTACCCAAATCTCTAATTCCTAACCCTCCTTTATCAATAAGCCTACACGAGGTATTCCAATCAACCCAATGAATTTTCTTCTTATTGTCATTCCCTCCCCCAAAGAAATCTACTATGGATTCCTCGAATAGTCTTCAAAACTCCTACTGGGACTTTGTAAAAAGAAAAAGCATATAAAGGGAGAGCATTAATGACTTATTTAATAAGAACCAATCTTCCACCAACTGATAAATTTCTTCCCTTCCAGTCTACCAACCTATTTCTTACTTTTTCTACTATCTCCTCCCACAGATAGCTTCTCCTAGGACTCCCCCCCATAAAAACACCAAGAAACACGCACGGTAGCTTCATGGTTTCACAATTAAGGAAAGTTGAAGCTGAAGACAGAAAACCAGGGCTAACATTAATCCCTCCAATTCTACTCTTACAAAAGTTGACCTTCAACCCTGTTACTAATTCAAAACCTCTTAAGACAGCCTTGATACACCACAAATTGGACCACTCAGCCTTTCCAAGGAACAAAGTATCATCAGCGAATTGGGTTACACTGTATTGTCCTTCCTCTCCAGCTCTAAACCCTTTGTATAATCCTACAGACTCTGCTTTCTTTACTAACTGAGTTAAAACTTCCATTACAAGTAAGAAGAGGAAAGGGGAAAGAGGATCCCCTTGCCTCAAACCTTTATTTACCTTGAATTCCCTTGTAGCACTGCCATTAACCAATACAGACATAGTGTCATCACACACCAATGTGCCTATCTAATCTATCTATTTCTCTCCAAAATCTAACTTAACTAGTAAGGACTTGAGGAATCTCCACGACACACAATCGTATGCCCTTTCGAAGTCAATTTTCAATAGCATATTCCAGGAAAAAACGTAGTTTGTTCTGATGACGCTAAGGAGCTAACGACCTTTTTCATTCTTCCAGCCAGAATTTTAGATAAAATCTTCTGATAGCACGAAACCAGACAGATTGGTCTGTAATTCAACAAAGATTGAGGATTCTTTGTCTTTGCCACTAAAGTCAGGAAGGATGCCTTAGCTGCTTTTGTCAAGACAGACTTACTATGAAAATCCGTTACGAAACGAAGAACATCCCCCTTAACTATATCCCAGCACTCCTGAAAGAAAGCGAAAGTAAAACCGTCTGGGCCAGGACTTTTACCTCCAACGCAGGCCCAAATTGCAGCCTTAACTTCTTCCTCTGAAAATTCGCCTTCCAGCCAATTTTTATCCTCCACAATTAGACTTTCCATATTGAGCTCTTCCAATAATGGGCGGGATTCAAACTGCTCCTTAAAATTGTCTTCAAAGAACCTACTAACCTCCCTCTTAAATCCATCAACATCTTCAACAACACCACTCTCAATTTTCACAAACCAAATTCTGTTTCTTCTTCTCCTTCTTCTAAACACATTATGAAAATATCTTGAATTACTGTTTCCTTCTTTCAGCCACATTTCCCTAACTTTCATTCTAATAATCTCCTCTTTCAAAATAAGTCTTTTCCACACCTCTTTACCAGCCTTTGATCTAGCTTTCACCATATCACCAAAGTTATCAAAGCCTAATCTACTAACTTCCTGATCCAAAGAATTAAGATCTTTTATAGCTTCTTCTATCTTAACATCAATCCATCCAAATACCTCCTTACTTCAACATTTCAACCTCTCCTTAAGCAGTCTCATCTTCACTTTAAGCACATAATCACCTCTACCTTTGACAACAAAATAATCTCAACACTCCTTCACAAACCCTTTAAAATCTGGATGTTTCAACGAGCTATTAACAAACCTAAACAATTTTGGCCCCCCAGTTGTTAGAGTTGCTTTTCAACCAAATAGCACAGTGATCAGATAACTCTCTTCTCCCTATATGTTGACCTTTGGTATTCTATTTATCAATTAAACTCTCTAACAGTAAGAACTGATATATTATGCTCATAGAGCTCCCTGCCCTGTTAAACCAAGTAAATAACCCTCTCTCACAAGGAACATCCACACAATCTAAATCACAAATAAAGCTTCTGAACTCCTATATTTCCTTAATTCTCACGCTTCCCTCTGCATCATTCCTCTCTTCTTTAAAGGTTATAGCATTAAAGTCGCCCCCTACAACCCACTCTCCCTTGTCAAAACTATTTTTTATGCACACAAGATCCTTCCATAACTCCCTCTTTTTATTCAGCAAGCAGGATGAGTACACGTTCACCAAGAAGACCTTTGTCCCTTTCCACACACCATTAACACCTATGAATCCTTCCCTTCGAAAACTACAATTAAGAACCATAGAGTCTTTCTTCCACATAATAAGCAACCCACCAGCACTACCTACTGCATCATAAGTCGACCACTCCACTTCTGAGTTCCCCCACAAAGAGAACACAAGACTACTATCTAGAGAAGACTTTTTCGTTTCTTGAAGAAAACACACATCCACTCCCTCAGCTTGAATCATTTTAGCAACCCTCTTTTTCTTCACTAAGTTACCACACCCTCTCAGATTAATGGACAAAATATTCATAACCACCCTTTTGAAGCCTCCCTCAATCTCAACCCTTATTCATCTCTCTTCTCCATCATTTTAACCTCCTTCTCCATTCTTTTAACATCACCTCCTCCTCTCACTCCTAACGACACAACCATCTCTCTAACTTTACTCGAGACCTTACTCTCAAAACCCTCCCAAAACCTTTTATTGCCTATCAAAACTTCAGAATCAGAGACATAATGGCAACGACTAACCTGTTCTTCACTTTGACAGCCCATTCTTGCTCCCTTCTCAATTGTATTTCCTTCTTGGTCATCTTCTAATGAGTCATCTAATTCTTCAACCCTCTTACGAGCTGATTGGGTCTTCTTTTTCTTAGACTTGCAACTTTTGATTTGAGGACAGAAAACCCTCTCTCTTGTCTTCCCTAATCATATTTCTCTCTCTTCTGACTCAAAAAAATAAGACTTTGACAATCATCTATTTCCCAACTTAGTTTTCACTTTAACCGCTTTACCACCTAAGGACCCTAAGGCTCCTTTCTTAACTTCTTAGGACTTATCCACCACATGGGCCTTAACTAAGTCATCAAATCTGACCTCCTCACAAGATGTTTGAGGTAAAGCAGCCTTATTCCTATCCTCAAATGACTTTTCAACTGGAACTTCTTTACAACTGACTAACTTTACTCCCTTTCCCTGCCCACTGCCAACTGGCTCATAATTATCACTGTTACCCATGACCTCGGGCCTCACTTCATTCACACAAACATAACCTATTGACTCCTTGATACTCGTATCAGATGGGACAACAGATCCATTAAGGTAACCTTCACCAGACGTAGGTCTGCCCATAGGTGTCTCATGACAGACGCTATTCACATCGTCCCCATCAACTCCTTCTTCCTCCCCCTCATCGCCGGAGCTCCACCACATGTCACTAAGCTTAACACTTGAATCTTCCAAATCTGAATCCGTTTCAACGCTCTGAGTCCTCATCACCGTTTTGCATAGCGTGCCCTTAATTTCTTCAACCAATCTTATCCTATAGACAATATCATTGAAGGTTTTTTCCACCTTAATATGAGACAAATTTTGTGTGGTGTCTTAGTGAAGGTTTTAACTATTCGGTTTTCAAAGTGCTAAAATATGTTTATATTTAGGCTTAAATAGTGTTTTGGTCCCTGTAAGTTGGCGAGATTTTGGTTTTAGTCCCTGTATCTTTTTTTTTTCGGTCCAAGTCCCCACATGTTCATTTCCTTTTGGTTATAGTCCCTGCCGTCAATGAAACGTTTAAAAAAAGCTGAGTTGGCAGACGGTGCTGAGGTGGAGTATTCTTTTATCATTTCTTGTTTAATTTTCTTTACACACGTGGATTTAATCAATGGACCGTTAAATAAAGAGGGACCAAATACAAAAAACATTACAAATTTGTTTTGCTTCTTCTTCCTTCTACATTGGCACTGTTGTCTTCTTCTTTCTTCTACATTGGCTCTGTTCTCTTCTTCTTATACCTTCAACATCCATGGCCTCGTTTTCTTCTGCGAACTCTCATCATGGTCAAGCACCGATTTGTGGTTGCAATAGAAGCATGAAAATGTTTATGTCAAATTCATTTGAAAACCCTAAGAGATGATTTTGGAAGTGTCAAAATTCAGGATTAATGTCTGGTTGCAAGTTGTTTATTTGGGACGATGAGCTTGAAAGAAATCCAACAAGTGATGTTAGATGTTTAGGTGGTTGCAACTGCTCTGAAGTGGTGAAGGATTTGGGGTTCATGGTCAAGGAGATTGAAAATGGTAAAAAAACAAAGATGAAGATTAAGCTGGAGAAGGAGAAGAGAAAAGTGAATCTATTGATGCTATTGTTGGTTGTTTCATGGGGGATGTTCTTTGGTTATCTGAAATGGTGAATCCAATTTGTTTGTGTTGTTGTTCAGTTTTTTTGTCTTTAAGTCCTTGTAACATTATTGTATTTTGGAATTGGTCCCTGTACCATATGATGAATGAAAAACATGTTTTGGTTTTGTTCAGTATATGAATGCAATTATATTGTTCAGTATATGAATTCAATTAAGTTGATCATTGTGATTGCAGTTGTACTTAAACCATATCTTGATAATTTTCATACTTAAAGTCATAACAAAATAAATACTTAAGTCATAATACATTGTTGGGGACGAAATACATAAATGCCTTAACTACAAGGCTAAAGCCAAAGCAGTGTTGTAGTCATGATAGTTAACAAAAAACTCCTAGATGGAATCAAAAGTACGACATAATTCAAAACAGGCCATTGTCTACATAGTCCATGGTTGGTCTTGGCTACTTCCTTCTCCCTTAAGCTTTTTGCATCTTAGTGTCCTTGTTCTTTCACTTCTCCTCAATTCCAACTTCCTTGCCACCTTTTGTCTGGGTTGTTTGGCCTACAAAGTCACATAAAAAACATTCAGAATTAGAAAAAGATCAGCAGACCAAACATCATAATAGTTAACTCAGTATTAGACTCAACTGGTTTAGGATCATGTTGCTTTGGTGGAGCTGCATGAACAGGTTGGTCATTACCAACTTCAACAGTTGGCTGTGAGCCACCACCTTCTTTGATAGGTGCAGACAAAATGTAATTTGGCTGAGAGTCACCAACTCCTTGTGAAGCATGTATAGGTTGTTCATTAGCAACTTCCACATTAGCAACTTGGGGATTAGCTGGAATTTTGGCAGTGATGTCATTGATATTGGGTTAGGCTTGTGTTGCTTCAAAAGCTGCATAGAGATCTGCTGCAAGCATTTCAAATTCTGGATCCACATAACATTGTGTTCCCTGCTGTTGTTCAGTTGGAGCCTCAATATCAGCATTACTCGGATTCTGTTGTTGTTCAGTTGGTTGGTCATTTTGTTGTTGTTGTTGTTCACTTGATGCCTCATCTTCAGTTGGCTGTGATGTCTGTGTAGCAGTTTTCTTAGGTTTTCTCTACACAAATAAATATCAGCAATCAATATCAATGATAACAATAACACAATTTGTAAACATAATTGATATTCAAATGATACCTTTCTTTTATGAGCTTCAGGGTCAGGCACTTCAACCAAACAACTCCTGGCATTATGTCCATGCACTCCACATTTGGTACAACAATAAGTAGTATGTGTCCTTGTTTTGTTAGGATCTTCATCAGGTTCCCTTCTCCTTAACTTCTTTGGCCTACCAGGGCCTCTCTTGTATGATGGAGGCAACATTTCCTCAGTGTCAACTTCAGGCCACATGTCTTGGCCATTAATTGGGCTAATGTTGAAGTCATAGCATGCCACATATGTTTCTTTGGATTAGCAATCATCTACATAGTCTTCTGGTTTTTGATTCCTAAACCCTAAGGCAGCAACTGCATGTCTACATGGTATGCCTACCAACTCCCAAAAGTTACAAGTGCAAGTTCTCTTAGATGTGTCAACTATGAACATTTGTTTGTTATGAATATGTTCAACTTGCCAAATACTGTCACCAGACCAAGTTGGAATCCAATTGCCAGCATGTTCTACTTCTTTATCTAACCTAATTCTAGGTCTTGGCATTATCCTATGTTCCCACCTATCAGCTTTTTCTCTTAATGTAGAATTTCTATTCATCAGATAGTTCCTTATCCATTCACACATTGTCAATATTGGTTTATCCCTAGCCACTAGTATTGTGCTATTGAAAGCCTCAGATACATTATTCATTAACACATCACATTTGGGATAGAATGAAAAAGCATGCTTACACCATAATTTTGTTGGTATTTTGGCCAACCACTCCCAAGCCTTAGGATTAAATGCCTTTAGCTCTTTCATCTTTGCCTCCCATGCTTGTATATATGTTGACTTTGCTGCAGACATCATGAAGTCTCTGATTTTGGTGCCACCACCAAACTTCTTTTTGAAATTGGCATATAGATGCCTAAGACAAAGCCTATGCTCCATCCTCTCAAACATCTCCTCAAATACTGGAATTAAGCCCTTGACAGCAAAACAAACAATAAAATAAGGGACCTAATTCTAAACAACAAGACATTTTCAGGGACCAAATCAAAAACATAATCAAAATATAGATCTGATGAAATGTACCTTTTGTTGGTCTGAGATGAAGACCCATCTTTTTTCTTGCCCAATGTCTTCCAGAAGCAATGTCAAGAACCACCTCCATGACTCCTTTGTCTCAGTCTCACATACACCAAAGGCCAATGGATAGTATTGGTCGTTAGGATCCCTTCCAACAGCCACAAGCAAAGTTCCTCCATATTTTGTCTTTAGATGACAGCCATCAACACCAATGAATGGTCTACATGCGGTGGTGAATCCCTTTTTGATTCCATCAAAGCAGAAGTAAAAACAACCAAATCTGGGTTGAATTGTGGGTGCAATTCTTGTGACATTAATTTTACAAGTGTTGCCTGCATTGACCCTCCTTAATTCAGCAGAATACCTCCACAAAAGTGTATATTGCTTTGTGGCATCACCTTCAACTAAAGCCTTTGCTATTTGCTTAGCCTTCCATGCCCTGTTCATACTAATACCTACAGAATAACTTGTCCTAATATCAGTCACAATATCGCGAAGTTTGATTCCATCAGATGAAGCCATCCTAGCCGCTACAGTCTTAGCAATCCACTTGGAGTTAGCAGTAGTGTTATTTAAAACCCTACCACACGTGTGAGTACCAAACCATTTCTTCATTCGATACGTGTGTTTATTTCCCACTTTACTAACCAAAGCCAAAAACCACATTTGCCCTTGCACACCACTCTCACTCTAACTTTGTCATTTTTCAGATACTTTATCTCTCTTCCATTCAAGACTGACCATTCAGTTATTGCCTCCTTAAACTCCTGCAGAGAAACAAACTCCAACCCAACTTTGAACTGGTAATCCTTGTCCAATTCCTCCATCTTAAATCTAGGATATGCTGGTCCTTTCTCTTCATCTGATGCATCTGGATCACTACTCCCTAGATCATCACTTAAATAATTAGTTTCAATCCCTTCATTACCAACTATATTCCCACTAGATGAACCCCCAGCTGCTTCAACATTTCTTATCTTTGATGGAGTTTTCCTATGTTTCTTTGCTACCTGCTTAACCCTTGCAGGGGTTTTTTCTACAGCATCAAATCCATCATCCAAACCAAGGGCTCTTTCATCCTCACTGTCCTCAAATGACAATTTGTAATCACTGTCATCACTATCATCACTATCAAAACTATCACTTTCAACATTACTTACATTATCAACACCAACTGTGTCACCTTCAACATGAGGAACACCATCATCCATAACTGTCTCAGCTTCAACATTACCTACATTGTCAGCTTCTACATTGTCAGCTTCTACATTGTCAGCTTCTACATTGTCAGCTTCTACATTGTCAGCTTCTACATTGTCAGCTTCTACATTGTCGGCTTCAACATCATTCTCAAGAACACCATCTTCGATAACATTGTCAATTTCCACATCATTAACACATTCTTCCACAACTCTATGCTCAACAAAAAGGTCTACACTACAACTATTTTCAACAGAGTGTTCATAAATCTTAGCAGCATCAACATCACTAACTACCCTTGCATGTTTACCCGATACAATGTTATACCACCATAGCCAATAATCATTGATTTCAAGTTTGCAAATATCTTTAACTATACCGGTTGCTTCAAAGAAGCTCCACCTATCAGGGTCAATGTCTACTTCTACCTTATCCCCACCTAGGTAGTACACTACACCATGCCTAACAAACTTTCCTCCGTAATGCAAATTCACAGTGAAAACCATACCTGGATGATTCGATTTGGAAGCTCACTCGTATTCGTACAAGCACCCTTCACCTTCCCTGCGTTATGACTGAGGTGGAAAAAAGAAAGATGGAAATGGAAAGACAAACCCTAGTTTACAGGGACTTAAAGGAAAAAGAGGGAAACTACATTTGATGAAATGTTATGGGAGTAAATGATTAAATCCACGTGTGTAAAGAAAATTAAACAAGAAATGATAAAAGAATACTCCACCTCAGCACCGTCTGCCAACTCAGCTTTTTTTAAACGTTTCATTGACGGCAGGGACTATAACCAAAAGGAAATGAACATGTGGGGACTTGGACCGAAAAAAAAAAGATACAGGGACTAAAACCAAAATCTCGCCAACTTACAGGGACCAAAACACTATTTAAGCCTTTTTAGAAGAAGTAAAAAATTACCTCAGAAAATCTAAAAATCAATATTTTATTTAAATTTATAAAGAAGTAATAGTTTAAGTATTTATTGTGTTAGGAAGAAAATACCTTAGCATCAAAGATGTCAGAAGTTGTTGATTATTTTTTCCAGAGCAACTTCTAAGCACGTAGAGCATGTAGTACAATACGAAATATTAAATATTCCATATTGTCCAATCATTACAAAATGTTCACTTTCGCTTTCATATTCATTATGCCAATATTTTTCATCATTAATTCATTATCATCTAAATTTTCTATCTTATACTCCCCTATTTTGTATTTCATCATTGCATTCTTGATTTGTTCCTTCACAAGTTTAAATCCACAAATTTTGGTAATGATTTTGAAAATAGGAAAAACAACAATACATGACACACGTACATTGAGTGATCCACCATTTATTATATGTATGTATGTTTGAGTATTTTTAGTAAATGCAAGAATTATAATTAGGAGATAAATATTGACTTATTCAAATTTAAAATAGGAGATAAATATTGACTTATTCAAAAAAAATTAATTATATAAGTGTTTGGCTATTACTAATAAACAAGACTTATAAATAGTAGATACATGCGCTTAAGGAGAGATTTGTCCTCATTAATATTGAATATTTTTTCATCTCTTTTCAAACCGACTAATGAAAATTCATACAAATAAATATTACGTTATAAAAATATTTTAATTACTATTGTATGTTTAGAAAAACAATCCAAACTATTTTCCAGCTTTTAAGCAAAATGGTCGTTTATTGTTGATTTTAAATAACAAAATGTAGTAAAAAGATTTTTAATAAATTATAGTGAAATGGTTGTGGTGCTTCAAAAGAGAATGTAGGAGGTTTTTGAGTGAAATAAATATAAATATAAAAATAAAATAAAAATCTTTTTTTTTTTCTTGATCTATGTCTCCATATTTAAATTTGTACGATACATATATAAATTATGATATATCTTACAATTTTATAACAATACTTAGATCAATTAGAATTATTAAATGTTAAGGTATCTTCAATTTTTAGATACAAAGTTTTAAAACTTTCGTATTTACCAAATTTTTATTTGATAAAAATGATATCAATAATTTTTTTACAAATAATTTAGATTGAATTAAGTCTCGTGTGTTCATCACGATTAAGGAAAACCTTAAACATTACAAAATAAATGTACAAAGGCTCTTAGTTACAAAGTATTTCTCTAACGAGATCCTCGCAACAACAAATATCAAAAAGACAAGTCTTTTATTAGATTTAGAATGAAACTTTAACAATTGAATTTATCCTCGAAAAAATAATGGCATTTAATCATCCACATGTATCTATATATCAATCTAAATTTTGATTCTATTAATATATACACTTTGCGATTAACAAACAAACATTATTATTAGGATGCATATTTAATTATTATCATCAAACATGAAACGTCTAAATATTTCATATAAATTTTAAAATTTGTACTTAGTAACTGTTCCGGACTGGGCCGGCGCCTGCTCTACGGTCGGGCAGGCCCAAGCCCAATGACCAACGAAGGCCCAACGAGGTCAAAAGCCATCTCCGTGTCGGGCACGTGTCAGTCCCCTCAGACGTCGGACACGCGGGGTAGATGACCGTTGGGCAGAGGCGTATAGCTCGTGGACACACCTCTCCTCGACACCTACATGCTCCTCCCCGCGAGGACACGTTCTCTTGTAACTTCCCTCTCCCGAAGGAATCGGTCTGCCCTACTTCCGGAGATTTAGGGACCGTTACACCAGGGCGAAGACCACGTGCTGGCCTTCACTACGCCACGTAAGCCCTGACAGTTACTTGGATTGGGCTTGGCAATCCAGCCCAGTGCAAGTAACCGTTGGCCCCGCGCTGGGGGCTCTCTATAAATACCCTCTCACTTGAGAGGGTCAGGTTACACAACATATTCTAACTCTCACATGTTTTTCTGTACTTGCTTACTCCCTTTCTTACTTGAGTGTCGGAGTACCTTGCAAGTACACCCCCCCCCCCCCCCGCCGTATCATCATCACCGGAGCTGAAGTCCATACGACGTTGCTGGCCACTGAACAACTGTCTGATCCAGGTAAGATCAGTGGCGCCGTCTGTGGGAAACATTGCTTTCCCGTTTTTCCTTAAACGATAAACCAAAGCAATCATTTCGTTCATCACTAGCATGGCCAATAACCCGTCTGCGAACAAAGCTCTGGACACCGTCCTCGCGCAACTCGAGAACGGAAACCACCGTGAGGACGCTGCTGCCCTCAACGTCGAAGAAGGCGACGTAAGAGACAGACAGACCGCCTCCCCAGACTCCCAAGACACGGCTTACGACGCCGCCCGCCAGGACGACCAGCAAGCCGTCTTTCAGCCAGTTGCTCCTCCGCCTAATGCAGATTCGAGCACAGTGGCCCTATTTGCCTTGGTTAATCAGACCAAACAGCTGATCATGCACCAGAATCTCAGAATCGAAGCACTCGAGCGAGGGCGGGCACGACGATCTTCCCCGCGAAGACATCATCGCCCACCTTCGCCTCGCCGTTCTCCTTCCCCGCGAAGGACTCCTTCAGAAGAATCTCGAACCCCCTCGCCGGTGCGCGAGGGCCGTCGGTCGCGCCTCGAACGAACCCAGCCGGCGATCTCCCAAAAGCGCCGTCGTTCCCCGCCTCGGAAGGAACCCAGGCCCTCCTTAACTACCAAGAAGACTAAGACCACCGAGGAGAGGCTGAGGAACCGTTCAAGGAATTCCCCTCCACGACAAGAACCTGGTCGACATCACCGATCCCCTTCGAGGTCCCCGGCCGGAAGCGACGACCAGAGGACCCCCCTATCATGGGAGATCATGGATGCCCCAATTCCTGCGGGCATGGAGAAACCCCCGCCACTGGGGACCTACGACGGCCTGGCCGACCCCGACGATCACGTCGAAAGTTTTAAAGCCATGCTCGACTTTAGAAACGTCAGGGGAACCATTAAGTGCAGGCTTTTCTCCACCACCTTGCGGAAGGGCGCCATGACCTGGTACAAGGGTCTGGCACCCGGGTCGATCACATCCTGGAAGCAACTAAGACAGCGCTTCACCAAACACTTCACAGCGTCTCGTCGACACCCGAAGATGGAAGCTGCACTAGAGAGCATCTTCCAGGGGAAGAACGAATCTCTCAAGAACTACATTGAGAGATTCAATAGGGAAGCTGTCGAGGTTTATACAACCGACGACATGAAGAAGTATTTAATCATCCACGGATTACATTTTGGATCCGATTTTGCCAAGTCTGTGGGCCTCCGCAGACCTCGCCGTCTGGAGGACCTCCTCTAACGAGCTCAGTCGTACATCGAGCTCGAGGAGTCGGAGGCAGTGCAGATCGCCCTTGATTCGAGGCGGAAGGAATGCCCCCGCGGCCACAAAGAAGAAGACTCTCCTCCTCGACGAGGAGGCGAAAGAAAGAAAGAAAATCGCCCCCGGGATCCTCGTGAACCGCGCGGACCAGCTGGTCCTTTCACGGAATACACCCCGCTCAACGCTCCCCGCGTGCGAATCCTCTCCGAGTGCTCCAACTCGGAATTTCTCAAAGGAGGCGTCCGCTTTCCGAAGTCAGCGACCCCCAAATCAAACACGGACAGGTCCAAGTATTGCAGGTTTCACCGGAGCCATGGACATGTCACGGAGGACTGCATCCATCTCAAAGATGCAATTGAGATCCTGATCAAGGAATGACACTTAAAGAAATACGCCCAGAAGAATGACGCTCCTTGTCCTAGCTCCCGGGAAGCCCAAAACGTCGAGGAAACGACACCCCCTCCCGACGAGAGTCGGCTTCAGGTCGCCCTCAGCGTCACTCGACCCGAAGACTTCTTTGTCCCCGAAGGCATCGAGGGCCAAGAAGCAGTTCGTAGCATGTGGACAAACTTCCCCCATGAAGACCCCGTCGCTGCCCGCAGCACATGGAAAGGTTTCCCCAAGACTATGGTCATCTCTGGGGGTGGTTACGAGAAGGTTTCTGTCAGGTCGATCAAGCGGAAATTTGACGAACTGGAGTCCGCAACATCGGCGAAGACCACTACTCTCGAAAAGGTGCAAGGGAAATCAAACCCTATCACCTTCTACCTTGAAGAGCTCCCAGGAGGAGCGCCCAACGCCACCATCCCCCTCTTGGTCAGGGCACAAATGGCAAATTTTGACGTTCGAAGGATCCTCGTTGACCAGGGAAGTTCGATCGACATCATGTATACCCATCTGTTCGGGACTCTCCAGCTCGACGAGAGACATCTGACCCCGTACGTCGGTTCAGATCTGAAGGGGTTCAACGGCACCACCACCAGACCATGGGGCTACGTTGAACTGATGGTCACATTCGGGGCCGAAGACACCGCCCGCCAAGTGAAGACCCGCTTCCTGGTGGTTGAATGCCCATCCCTCTACAACTGCATCCTCGGGAGGACCACCCTGGCCGAACTCACAGCAGTACCATCAACGGTCCACCTCAAGATGAAGTACTACACGCCCAGGGGCCGTGTAGTTACGATGCACGGGGACATAGATGCGGCCAGGAGGTGCTTCGACGCTGTGATCAAAGGCATGAGTTCCATCGGCACCAAGCCCAAGACCGGAGCAAAGCCAGCCACGGACACCGTACAGAGGTCTCTCCTGCGCGTCAACGCGGTTGACCTCGACAGCAGGTTCCTGGACGAGCACGAAGAGGGCGGAGCAGTGGACCTCGACCTCCAGGCGGAAAACAACGGGCGGCCTCTCCACCCAACGCGCCCCATCCCAGACGGAGACTTTGAACTCGTGGCCCTCGGGGACGATCCTGACCGTAACGTGAAGATTGGCACCGGGATCCCCGACCTGGTGAAGGAGCAGCTGAAGGCATGTCTCCGGGAGAATGCTGATCTGTTCGCATGGAGCTCCTCCGAGATGCTTGGCCTCGACCCCGAGGTGGCTTGCCATCAACACGCAGTAGATCCGACCGCTAGGACCATAGCTCAACGTAGGCGTAAGCAGTCTCCCGAAAAAGTGGAGGCTGCTGAAAAAGCTGTAAAAGACCTCCTAGAGGCGAATTTTATTTCGGAGGCCAGATACACAACCTGGCTGTCCAACGTTGTACTCGCCAAAAAGAATAATGAAAAATGGAGGATATGTGTTGACTATACTAATCTTAACCGGGCATGCCCGAAAGACTGTTATCCCTTGCCTAACATCGACCAGCTGGTCGACAACTCTGCAGGTTACAAACTATTATCCTTCATGGACGCCTACTCGGGATACAACCAAATTCCCATGGATAAGGTCGACAAATAGCACACGGCCTTCATGACCGAGTCGGACAATTACTACTACAATGTAATGCCCTTCGGCCTGAAGAACGCCGGGGCGACCTACCAACGGATGATGAACAAGGTTTTCTAGGCCGAAATCGGCGACATGCTCGAGGTCTATATGGACGACATGATCGTCAAATCCGCGGAGGAAGTCGACCATGCCGCGCACCTAAAGAAGGTGTTCGACACAGCGAGGAGATGCCGCATGAGGTTCAATCCCGACAAATGCACCTTCGGCGTTCGGGCAGGTAAGTTCCTCGGCTTCTACCTCACAGAGCGAGGAATCGAGGCCAACCCCAACAAGTGTAGGGCTTTCTCCGAGATCCCTACTCTGGACTCGAAGAAGTCAATACAATCATTGAACGGGATGTTCACCGCCCTCTCCTGCTTCGTCGCCAAGTCTGCATAATACGCGCTCCCGTTTTTCAAACTTCTTCGACAAAAAGCGAAGTTTGAATTGAGCAAAGAGTGCGAGCAGGCGCTCCTCCACCTAAAACAAGTCCTATCACGACCCTCGGTCCTCTCACGGCCTGATCACGGGGATACACTGTTCTTGTATCTCGCAATCACGAGTGAAGCGGTCAGCGCCGTCCTCATCCGGGAAACCCTGGACGGGCAGAAACTGATTTACTTCACGAGTAAGGCCCTCCAGGGCCCCGAGCTCAGGTATCAGCAGATAGAGAAAGTTGCCCTGGCCCTCGTCACCGCAGCCAAGAGGCTGTACCGTTACTTCCTAGCCCACACTGTCGTCATGAGGACCGAACAGCCTATAAGGCAACTCCTTGGATGACCAGATATGGCGGGGAGGATGCTCAGATGGTCGCTCGAACTCTCCGAATTTGAAATCCAATATGAGGGAAGGAAAGCCCTGAAGGCTCAGGTATTGGCCGACTTTGTGGCGGAGATGACCGTCCCGGAACCTTCGACCAACGGATCCCAAAAGTGGACGATCTATGTCGACGAAGCATCCAGCACGAAGGGAAGCGGGGCGGGTATTATCCTCGAAAACGAGGAAGGCATCCTGATCGAGGTATCCCTCGAACTATCCTTCCCGACGTCGAACAACCAAGCAGAGTACGGGGCTTTCCTCGCCGGGCTTCGGTTGGCCGAGGACCTCGGTGCCAAGGAGGTCAAAATCTTCACCGACTCCCAGCTCGTGGCCTCGCAAGTCTGAGGAGAGTACCAGGCCAAGAACGACAGCCTCATCGAATACTTGACCTTGGTGAAAGAAAAGATGAAAAAATTCACCTCCGCGGAGGTAACCCACATCCCTCGCGAGCACAATACCCGAGCAGATGTCTTGTCCAAATTGGCAAGCACAAAGAAGAAAGGCGGAAACAAATCCGTCATACAAGAAGTGCTTTCCCTCCCGAGCATCGACAAACCCGTTCCGGCGGCAGACGTGAACGCCATCGGGGACAGCAATTGCTGGATGACCTCGGTATACGAGTACCTCACGATGGGAAAACTGGCCGAAGATCCCAAGGAAGCGGGGATGGTGAAGCAGTGGGCGTGCTCGTATGCGATAATCGAGGATAAGCTATACCGGCGAGGGTTTTCTATTCCCCTCCTCAGGTGTGTCGAGGAGACCAAGGTCCCTGGCATACTCCAGGAAATCCATGAGGGAATCAATGCACAGCACCTCGGTGGACGATCGTTAGCCCGTAAAGCACTTCGGGCAGGGTATTACTGGCCCACCATGCAACAAGACGCCAAGGAACACGTCAAGAAGTGCGATAGATGCCAGCGACACGGGGACATGCACCTCGCTCCTCCTAACGAGCTCAAAACACTATCCTCCCCGTGGCCGTTTGCATGGTGGGGGATGGATATCCTCGGACCTTTAGTCGTGGGATCGTACCAAAACAAATACCTCATCGTCGGGGTGGATTATTTTACGAAGTGGATCGAGGCGGAAACGCTGGCCAAAATCACGGCCTTCAACATACTACATTTTTACAAGAGGAACATCCTCGTCCGATTCGGCGTGCCCCAAGCTATTGTCACCGACAACGGAACACAGTTCACCGACAGGAACTTCCAAGACTTCGTCACTAAACTGGGCACGAAGCAGCACTTCACGTCGGTCGAACACCCTCAAATGAATGGGCAAGCCGGAGCGGCGAACAGAGTAATCCTCTGAGGACTGAAACGTCGATTAGGCGACGCCAAACAACGGTGCGTCGAGGAGCTACAAAGCGTCCTCTGGGCCTACCGAACAACCCCGCATTCCACGACCGGGGATACCCCTTTTCGTCTAACCTACGGAACGGAAGCGGTGATCCCCGTGGAGATCAGGGAACCCTCGAGGAGGACGGAAGCCCCCCTCGACGGAGACGCGAACAATGAAGCCCTGAGGGAAGAGCTCGATTTCGTCGAGGAGACGCGTTTGGGCGCTTCTCCCCGAGAAGCTTCACTTAAACAGAAAATAACTTTACGTTATAACGACAAAGTTATCAAACGTGATTTTCAAGTAGGCACACTCGTCCTACGAAGGAACCAGAAAGATTCGTGGGAAGGCAAACTCGTCGCGAACTGGGAGGGCTTGTACCGCGTCCGCGCGAAAATGGGGACAGGAGCCTACTTCCTCAAAAATCTGCACGGGGAAGAACTTGCTCGACCATGGAACGCTGAAAAACTCAAACAGTACTACAGTTAAACACTGCCCGCGACATACTAGCATCGCGGTTACGGGGACGCACTAGGGTACAAGCGCGACACCCCAATACAGAACACGATGATCAAAGGCCGTGTTGTGTGTGCGCGAGGATTTTTGATCCAACGAGGATACCTCGATCGAGCTCCGCCGTCGTTGTACCAATCAGGCAGAACACCCAGCTCGCGATGGGAAGTTCACGCCACGAAGCTAAGACCTCGACCGAGCTCTTAGCCTCGTTGAAGGTCGGAATACACTTCCGGCCACTCGACCAGCTCTCCACGCAGTCGAGGATTATCGAAGTCGAGCAAGCCCCAAAATCTCTATACTTAGAAAAAAAATAAACAAAGTAAAGCAAATACAATCACATCACACACAAACAAAACAAGTAAACATCACACACATATAAACGCAGCGATCAAAATATAAATCCAGGCAAAAAGCCCATTGTACAAATATTACAAATATTCCAAAAGCCCTTGGCATGCAGGCCGGGCAAACAAAAGAAACAAAATGAAATGGCTCGCAGGCCAAACAAAACAAGAAAACAGAACCTATTCCGCGGCCGTCCCCTCTGGCTGCTCACGCCCGGTCGCGTCCCCGTCAACCTCTTCCTCTTCTACCGGCCGCATGATTCGACCATCAACCACGTCGTAGTCGGAGTGGGCTCCCTCCGTGATGAGGCCAGGGTTGAGGATCTGAAGCTGCTGCACAGCATTCTTGAAGCCTATTTCAACGGCCACAAGGCTATCCTACTCAGTCTCTCAGAGTTTAGCAATCAACGTTGCCTGCGATGTCAACAATCTATCTTCCTCGGTTTCTTCCTCAGTGGGGCGAGCATCATCTTCCAATTCAACGACCTTCTCCAAGAGGCTTTTCCTTCCCTCCTCGACTTTTCTCCACTTCTCCTCAATCTGTTTCAGGTTTTTGGCCTGCTGCTTCTGATGCTCGGCCTGAACTCGGTTTAGTTCTTTGCACTCATCCAGCTCCTTGCCCACTTTTGTCACCTCGACAACAACAGACTGGAACCTCTCTTGCAGCCCGGTCAGCTCGGCTGCTGGACAAGTCTCGTCGTTCAAGATTAAGGCCGTCAAAGAAACTCGCATGACGGCGGACAAGTCCTCAAGCAGGGCTTTCCTCCTCGAAGCTTGAGGAGCACCCAGGACGGCCTGGACTTCGGCAGCAGGGATGCCTGGAGAGTTGGCACCCGAGAAGAAGTGGGGCCTCAAGTGACAAGGAGGAAGTATGAACTTCTCAGAGGAAGGATTGTTCTCAACCGTCAGGTCGACGTCCACCTGCCCGTCTGTGCGATGCCGTTTCGGAGACCCTTGGCTACTGGGAGACTGACTCCCTTGGGGAGAGGTCGAAGAATCCGTGGGCACTGAAGTCGTGGCAGGATGCTGTGCTTGGAGTTGTTCGACCCGACCCTTTTTCGAAGCACGAGTGTTTTTCAGTTTCTTGAGACGCTCCTCGGCACTCGGCATCTTACTTGCACAGAAAACAAAGAGGTCACTAATTTGAAAAGTAGGACGAAGGGAAAGGCAGTTCGTGGAGGCCACCCCACCTAACAGCTCGAGAGCCTCCTGTCACTACTCGAAAAATAGTCGACCGGAGGCGAAAAGGAAGAAAACAGAGAGTCGCCATCGAACTTTATTTATCCCATGAGGGGAAGGGAAAACATCGAGAAAACCCAAAGAAGGAAGGATAAAATGGTCTCGCAACCAAATTACGGGTTCGGAAGCCGGTTATGCGGAGGGAAGGTATTAGCACCCTCCACATCCATCGTACTCGATGGGAACCATTCGCTTGTCTATGTGTAAGGATGTTTGCTAGAGGTATTGCTTTATAAGTGTGTTCTAATAGGGAGAGAGAAGGGTGAGAACCAAAGAATGTGAAAGAAAATAAAAGAAAAGGTGGGGAGAAGAAGAGGGGACTCGATGGGACTTCGCGGTCCTATGCCTACGTATTCCCTCGTGCAATGGGAAAGTCAGAGTCCACGTAGTTCGAAGGACTACGGGTGAAGAAAATGGAAAGGGGCTCGCCAAGATCATTGCAATCTTGTGCCTACGTATCTTACATTCGGACGAGAATGAAAAATCAGAGCGATCGTAGTTCGACAGACTACGGTTTGTTGGTGTTTTTTATGGACGATGTTAACGTGCGGGTTCTAGCAGTTAGGTGTTTTGCGGCTCGCTTGTGGAGTCTTATGCGTTACCTGTTTGCGGTAGAACGAACGCAACATGTCCTTTTTGAAAAGGTTGATTTTCGCCATCAAGGCAAGATGTCACATTTGATTTGTTGAAAGTTAGTTTTAAGGGTGAAATAAGTCCTCGGATAGGAACCCCTTCGGGTAGTACCCAATTCTTTATCTCAAAAGATTTATTGTGAAAGTTGTGTGGCGAATATAGTCACGTCTTCGTATTGAAAGACGAGTATCGAGACCACACACTCTAAAGTGAGCATCCTAATACTCGAAGAGGAAGAGGTCTTCACCCAATCCTCTCTCTTTAATTCAATACAAAGAGAACCTTATTCTCTTATTAAGGAAATGTTTTGATTTTAGATGGTAAGTGTTTTACGACAGTGAACCCTAAAGGTAATGTCAAGCACTCGGGATAGGAGAAGGCCTTCGCCTAACCACTCCACGACCATCTAAGTTTATTAAAAAAAGGTTTGAAAGTGCACTTGGTACAAGACCAAGGTTTTGCTTAGGAAGAAGAGAAGAGGTTTTGGAAAGAATGGGATGAGTTGATGAATACAAGAACGTGGTTACGAGATCGAATCAAGGAAACAATCGGAATCAATGAGATCAAACCAAATGGAATTCTAAGTTGTAAAACTCACAAGTTTAAAAGTCAAAGAAATTGATGGAAATTAAACAAAATCTAAGTGGTCAAAGATTAAATTATGAAAATAAAATCTAAACACAAATTAAAATGAAAAAGATTATTTTCTAAAACAAAATAAAAGATTATTTTCTAAAAGAAACAAAATTATAGATTATTTTCTAAAAACAAAATTATTATTTTCTAAAACTAAATTAAGATTATTTTCTAAAAAACAAAATTGTTATTTTCTAAAACAAAATTAAGATTATAACAAGAAATGGGCTAGAGAGAAACAGGATCAAAGCCCAATAAGTTCTACATACACACAAGCTATCTTTGGTAGACATCAGACAACTATATCATACAGAAACACCACTTGCAATGACTAAACAATATCATACATTAATCTAAAATAAAGTGTTAACTCTTTTGAAAAAGACAATTATCTAAACAAAATCTAAACAGTAAAAAAACAATATTAGAAACAAAAAGAAAATTGAAAGAAAATGATCTATGTGAATTCGAACACCCAAAGCACACAAATGTATTTACATATTTACCATGTTATTGCAAGTCTCAACAAAATCGAACAGCTAAAAGGAAAAAATTGCTCATGAAAGAAAACATAGCCATAAACATACAAACTGATACACATAGACACTAAACATAGCACAATCAACATTCAGTAAATCTATTGCGATCAACATTAACCTCGTCATTTATCATGCAACAACCATGCGATACAAGCAACAACATACACAAGAGAAATCCAACACTCTCAAGATTTAGAGTATCACAAATCAGACAGTAACCACATACACGGCATCAGCTCATCATGGTATCAGAAATCCAGTTAATTACAGACGAGAAATTGATATCGAAAGCTTTGATTACAACCATGACCAAAATAACACAACAACGACAACAAGAGATAAATCGACATAAAAAACATCATCGAGATGCGAAAAACATTAACAACAACAATCCAATAGAGGCAGTAACTGAAAAGAAATAAGAGTATACTAACCGATCCGAACACGAAAATGCTGAGTTGTTCTTGATATTGTTGCTGCAAAAGTTATTGTTGCTATTTTGAAACTCAAAGCAGAGAGCGTGGTGTCGTTGTTTGTCGAATCGGACCGTGGCAGTTGTTGTTGTCGTAGCAAATCCAAACCTCTTAATGTTCGATCATTCTTGCTCAACCAAGTCACAAAACGAACTCGTCATCGCTCCTCATGTCTGCACCTTTGCCCATAAATTCTGAAGCTTCGGGGAGGTTTGCGTTTGGATATCACTGTTCGCCGGAGGATAATTTGTGGCTTAGAGTTATTACACATAGTGGTGGTTGTTTATGGATGTAGAAGAAAAGTTATGGAGGCATGAGTTTTCTGTGTAAGAATGAGGGCAGAGGTTTTTTGTAAGGTGCAGAGGAACCAAGTGAATGTCGTTTACAAAATCACGTTGTGTGGTTGTGGTGATATGTGAGCAGATTTTTCGGTGGTGGTAGTTATGTTGTGTGGATGGGGACGGCAAGGGTGATATGCGTTCGAAGTGTGTTTTATTGACGAAGAATGTTGAAGAAAGGATGATGAAGAAACTTGAAGGCTTTTTTTTTTCGATGAAGGTGAGATCTCCCTCCTTTTAATTGATTCCCCTTTGTTTTTTTTTTGAATTTTTGTCTTGCTAAGCTTGTACTGTCCCTTTCACACAGCAGGATTATTGTTTGTTGTTGGTTGTTGTAGGTGCTGCACTGTGATGTTGTTTTCGCTTGTGTCGCAGCGGTACAGTTGATAGTAGAATTTGGTTTGGTGAAAGGTTTTGTAGCAGGTTGTTGGAGAGTCATTTTCTTGTTGTTATTATTATGTATGACAGCAAGTAGTGGCATCAAGTGGCGTGTGGGGTCTGTAGGTTGTAGCAGGTTGGAGAGTAACGCAAGCATGAGAAATATACATTGACCGAAACTGTGACTTTGCTGAACTTGTACCTTTTTTCTTTTTGTCATTTTCTTCATTTGTAAACCAAATATTACAAAATGGGCTCAACACTAAATTGAAATTGGGCTTTTGTATTTGTGTGATGGATTTGTAAAATATGAATAATAACATGGACATGGATATTAATTAAATTTGGGATAAAAAAAATAAATGGGTTTGGAAAATAAATAGTGAAATAAAAATGGAAAATGAATTAACATGTAAAAGATGAATGGATAAAATAAAAAGAAGGATGATTGGATATGAATTGAATTTGAATTGGAGTTGAAACTGAATTAAAATGGTTGATGGATATAAGAGGGTCTAAAATGTGGTTTAAAATGAACGGAGAAATGGATCGGTAAATTGGTTTAGAAAATGGACAATAATGGATGTGGATCAATATTTCCAACAACACGGCCATAAAATCTCGACTTTCAACTCAAACTCAATCTTGTCTTCTCCCACAAACCTCTGATTAAATGAACACAGCTGCCATGAACAACTCGCCACAACCACCTGATGATTGAACCAAACTCCCCATGAATTAAAATTTGGTGACTTGATGACATCCACACCACATAACTCGACCTTGGGTACACACTGGCTGAGAAATAGTCCACTAACACCGATATTTGCAATTAGAGCAAATTCTTTAATAGTTTGACCAAGAGTAGGTCAACCATTCATCTAAACTAGATCATGAATGAATAACCAGGCTTGACTTGAAGCTAAGCCTTTATCTTCGAATGCGCACTAATACTCCTCTGAATACGGAAGACTCGAGCCATAGGAAAACGCCTTGATCCCACGTCTTAGAAGACCAATGGAATGTATGATATGAGTTATGACTAATGGAGATGCAGAGATGATGGAAATGCTATGATATGCAAGGCTAGGATCAGGGTGAAAATGAGGGTGTGACACCTCCTCGTCAGAAAACGTCTCGAGGAGAGCCCTAGTGTTGATCAATCGACGCTTCGTTAAGACCTCCCCGTCGTCGGCCAGAAGGAAGTCCCCGTTCGGCGTCACGAACTTGGCTTTGTTAAACCCACCGACGAACTTGACTATGGCCTCGTCAGCCAAGCGATCCCCTTCACAGAGTTTACCAGGGCTGACAATATAGTTGTCCGTTCCCCTCTTGAAGTGTTCTTCAGTCCAGAACAATGGGAACCTGGGCACAAGGGCCTCCTCTCGCCGCCCATCTACTTCTTCGACGACCCGATGGTACACTGAATTTATGGCCTCGAGTGTGACCGGCCTCCCGAGGTAGTACCGGTACTTGAAATCTCGCACAGAGTCCATATAAGTGTGAAACAGGCTGCTCACCTACTTGAAGGACACCCAGCCATGCTTGCCGTCGATGGCCTGCCGTTGAAGATGGAAAATGCAAAAAAATAGGGGCACAGTCGCCCCGATCTTCAGGTATTTGCACACGAGCTCGAAAGCCCTGATGAAAGAAAGAGAGTTGGGGTGGAGTTTAGAAGGGGCCAAACGCAGTCAGACAAACACTGACTGTTGAAAATCCGTGAAGGAAAAACGCCACCCCGCCTTGTCGAACATGAACTTGTATACGGGAAACCGCATCCCGTTATATGTCGAGCATATTCGATGATGTGGCAAAGACCTGAACACGTTCCACGTAGGGATGGCAACGGGTCGGGTCGGGCGCGGGTTTCACACTACCCAAACCCGCACCCGAAATCACCACCCGAACCCGAACCCAAACCCAAAGGCTATTCGGGTGGCAAAATAACACCCACGCCCGCACCCGTTGGGTTCGGGTTTTTTCACCCAAACCCGAACCCATAGCAAAAACTCAAAAAAAAAAAAAAAAAATATATATATATATATATATATATATATATATATATATATATAAAATATATATATAATATTATATATATATATATATATATATATATATATATATAGCGGGTGTGGTTTCGGGTTTCGGGCACGGGTTTTACACTACCCAAACCCGCACCCGAAATATCGGGTGGCACCCGAACCCGAACCCGAACCCAGTCAACTCGGGTTTTCACCCGTTGACTCGGGTTCGGGTGCGGGTGGGCCCCGCGGGTTTGGGTCTGCTTGCCATCCCTAGTTCCACGTCTTCGATGAACCCACTAGACGGTGCTCGACGGTGCAAAATATGTCGGCCTCGTCCAAATCAACAAACTGGGAGATCATGTTTACAGCCTCCTCGCAGGCCCAGTCGTCGGGTGTCCTCTCCCCGGCGCTGGTCGTCTCCGCCATATGTGAGTCGGGCTCGTCGTAAGTATCTAAAGATCCCTCGGCCACTTGCAATACGTTCATTTACCTGAAAAGCAGAAGGAAATGGTGAATTCGATGACCCATATCAAATCCACCCCTCCACCGCTGATCAAGTGAAAGGGCGAGGAAGGAACGTCGGGAAACGCGAACCCTGTGGGGAGCGGCGTTGGGCAGGACCCCGAGATATTCGACCCACGTCCCCGTGACATTCTTCGTGTCCCCGGGAATTTCGTCAGTTATCCCCGGGAGACTCAACAAAAGAACTGAGAGATGTTCATCTCACGACCCCGGGGCATTCTTCATGTCCTCGGGGATCTCATCGTCTCTCCTCGCGAGATTCAACGAGTAAACTAGGAAATTCCGCCGTTTTCGCCGGATATTTCGTGATTCCCATGGGAACTTTATCGGTTCACCATAGATTCACCCTACAAATGCAAGCAAAAGAGGAAAAAAGAGAGAAACTTACTTCGAAGGTGCTTCCGGTAGGGTTCCGGTGCGACTGTCAGCGGCGGCGAACGACGGTTGAAGAGAGAACGAAAGAAGGCAAAGTCTGAGCAGAGGGAGAGCGAAAATGGAAATGAAACGAGATGGCCCCTATTTATAAGGGTCTCACGAGCCTCGGGGGCTCCTAGGCAATCGATTACGCTACCCTAGCGTAGCCGCCCTAGGCCATGATGAGATGCGACACGTGGCACACGCTCTCCCACGCATGTCTCTTCATTCCCCAATAGGCGTCCTTCTGTTCTCCTCGGTTCAAACTTCTCGTATCCCCGCGACGGCGCTCATCCGCAACCAGCCTAGCCCGAGCGGAGCGATTTATATCTCCCCGTTTGACCGACCACCCCTCGTCTAGAGTCCCTTCCCCGACGGGATACGTCCTCGACATATTACTGGCCCTTAAGTCATTACTCTGACACCTCAGAACAACAACTTGGGGGGCTCATGTTCCGGACTGGGCCGGCGTCTGCCCTACGGTCGGGCAGGCCCAAGCCCAATGACCAACGAAGGCCCAACGAGGTCAAAAGCCACCTCTGTGTCGGGCACATGCCAGTCCCCTCAGACTTCGGACACGCGGGGTAGAAGACCGTCGGGCAGAGGCGTATAGCTCGTGGACACACCTCTCCTCGACACCTACATGCTCCTCCCCGCGAGGACACGTTCTCTTGTAACTTCCCACTCCCGAAGGAATCGGTCTACCATACTTCCGGAGATTTAGGGACCGTTACACCAGGGCGAAGACCACGTGCTGGCCTTCACTACGCCACGTAAGCCCTGGCAGTTACTTGGATTGGGCCTGGCAATTCAGCCCAGTGCAAGTAACTGTTGGCCCCGTGCTGGGGGCTCTCTATAAATACCCTCTCACTTGAGAGGGTCAGGTTACACAACATATTCTAACTCTCATCTGTTTTTCTGTACTTGCTTACTCCCTTTCTTACTTGAGCGTCGGAGTACCTTGCAGGTACCCCCCCCCCCCCCCCCGTATCATCATCACCGGAGCTGAAGTCCATACGACGTTGCTGGCCACTGAACAATTGTCTGATCCAGGTAAGATCAGTAACTTTTATTGTTTAATAGTTATTTAATAAATTACTTTATGCATAAACAATATATTGAATTATAGCATTCTCATTTTTATTCAATTATTATAAGTTAATATTTATTTATTTTTATTATGATATTTCATCTTTGTTCCTTAATTAATAAAAAAGAAATAGTTTCTTTTTTTATTTAGGTTAAATTATAGTTTTTGTCTCCTTATTTTATTTGATTCATAAAATTAATCTCACTATTTTAAAATCAAACTGTTTTGGACTATCTATCACTGTTTTACACTACAAATCGATCAAATGTCAATTTTTAAAATTATTTTATTTATTTATAATGGTCCACAAAAGAGTTTTACAAGTAACACATTATTTAAAAATGAAAAATTTGTTAATTCTAAATGCAAATATGTGAAAGAAGGATTAAAACTGTTTGATTTTAAAATAAGAGATTAATTTCGTATTAGATAAAATAGCGGGATCAAAAACTATAGTTAAATTTTTTATTTCTTAGTCTATTTTGTGTGACGTGATACAAATATATATTTTTTACATAAACAATTAGTGAATAAATTATTATAGTATTTTACGAAATAATATGTTTTATTATTTATTTTCGTGCAAACTACCTATAGTTCAAACTATTTTTTAAATAGATTAGTGTTTCAATAAACTTTTATTTAATAATAACTTCTAATTGTATAAAGTTAAGTAGATTTTATTAGATTGTAAAAACATAATTTAATTAAATTTTTATCGGTGTCCTTAGTACACTAATCAAATCTTGTTCTCTCCTGATACAGAAATTACTAAGTTTTTAGTAATAACCAACTAAAAAATAAATTATATAAATAGAATGCAGGCTAGTTATTGTGAGTTGAAACTAGAACTTATAACCTTATCTTATAAATTTATTAAAACTATTTAAATAATCAATACAAGGGACGTAGTGATAAAGTTATGTATTTTTTTAGGTCATGAGTTCAACATTCTATATTTTCATTTAATCACTTCAAAATAAATTATAATTTATTTTTATATTTATAATTTAAAATTGTCTTTTTCTATTTTATTTCAATTTAAACTATGTTGAATAAATATAGTTAATTTTCTCTTTTGTTGGAGTTAGATGTAGTTGTCATAATATTCAAATTTTGATCCCGACCATGACATTCTATGTAACTGAGAAATAGAGTATTTAAAAAATTTAAGAAGTCAAGTTTTATCCCCCGACTAAGTTTGTATAGAATGTTCAATCACCAAAATTTAATTTAATTTATTTAATTAACTGTATTTAACAAAGATAATAAGAAAATGTGTTTATTATTGTTGTTTTATGGTGAGAGATTATGACCTTAGTTTGTTTTTTGTTTTTTGGGGATTTTTAAATATGACATGTGTGTTGTGCCTTTCTCTATACGCTATTTATTTAATATTTTTTCTCATTTCACTTCCTCGTATGTAAAACGAGTATTATTTGATGTAATATAATGTAATAAAGAAAAGAAAAAGACAATATCAAATTAGGATTACCATGGAGATCTAGCTTGAAGAAACATAGATTGTTATTAGATTTAGCTTAAGTTCTCTCATTGACTTAAGGGAACAATTGCACTAAGGAGCATCACTGCATCATTTTATATGTATGTTGATGCATGTGAATTTATGTTTATGCATGTGAGAGACGATTTATATGATAGATAAGCCGATGAGATCAAACTAATTACAAATTCCCTCAAAATAAACATTAAGTTTATGCTTTCAAAATTTTAGCACTCACCAAGACTAGTGTTAAATAATGTAGGTTTCGCCTAACATGATGTGCATGCTAGATATTAGGAAGGTGAGATGGGATAAATGTAATTTACAATTACTAAAACATTTGGTCTAACTTAAATAAACTAACTATAATAAGATTATATATCTTTATAAGCAAGAGTTAGGAACAATCCATGTGATGGATTAGAATAAGGAGTTATTCACCCAACTGATAATATTCGAGAGTTGCATTAGATGCAATTGGAAGGAGTTTCTACCTACATAACCACGTTTTGTGTAATCAGCCTAAAACTAATTTAAAATAGGGTGAAATATGGATCTCGATCCACTAAAAAATCTTCCAACGGGGTATTCTAAATCAAATGTAGAGAGTCATTTGGTTTGAATAAAATAGTGGAAGAATATTTAATTAAAGGTCTAATTGAATATGTTGTTTTTAATGATACGTATATCTTCACATTTTTATATGTGGATTACCATATCAACAAACACTTCAAACAACATTTTGTGATTAATCATTGACAAAGAAAAATTGTTTGCTAAAAATTTTTTGGATTGGCTCCAAAACCTAGGGATTTTCCTCAAACATGAGAAAAAGTTGTATGTCTTAGAGACATCTGTTCCTGAAGAAGAACCTCATAGTTCTGATCTAAAGACTGAAAGAGATGCTTATAAGAAGCATGTTGATGATACCAATGAAATTGTTTGCCTCATGCTTGCTACTATGAACTTTGGTTTGCAAAAACAACATGAGAACATGGTAGCGTTTAATATGATTGAATACCTGAAGATACTCTATAAAGGGTAGGCTATGCATGATAGGTTTGAAGTTTCTAAAGTCGTTTTTCAAGGCAAGCTAGTTTATGGAGCACTTTTAGGTCCTCGTGTACTTAAGATGATTGAGTATGTGGAGAACCTAGAAAGGTTGGGTTTTCCTTTCAGAAAAGAGTTTGCGACTGATTTGATCATGAAATCGTTGTCAGAGCGCCTCAGTCAGTTTGTCCTTAATTTCAATATGAATGATATGGATAAAATTCTGCTAGAGTTGCTAGGCATGTTGAGAATTGCTGAGCAAAATCTAAAATTAAATGGAAGGTCATTCTCATGGTCAATAATGGAAAGAAGTAAAACAAAAGGCCCACCAAGTAGGGTAGTAAAGGGAAAGGTAAGGAAGTTGCCAGATCCAAACCTACTGGTCATGCTTTGAACCCTATAGGAGGTATAACCAAGGAGGGTACTTGCTTCTATTGCAATAAGACTGTACACTAGAAGTGAAACTGTCTAAAGTACCCGGAGGATAAGAAGAATGGATTAGAGACTTCAAATTTCGGTATTTTTGTTATAGAAATAAATTTATCTAAATGCATCATGGGTATTGGATAGTGGATGTGGTTCTCACATTTGTACTAATGCGTCGGGACTATAAAATAGTAGAGAATTGGAAAAAGGTGAAGTTGATCTACTAGTTGGAAATGGAGCAAAGGTTGTTGACTTTACCTAGTGGTTTAATAATTCAATTAGATAACTATTACTATGTACATAGAATTAGTAGAAATATTATTTTTGTTTCCTATTTTGACAAGTTTGGTTTTTCATTTATAACAAATAATAATTGTTGCTATTTTTATTTGATTGATGTATTCTATGCTACTACACAAATGAAAACTGAACTATATATCCTTGATCTTGAAATGCATATTTATAATATTAATACTAAAAGAATGAAACCTAATGAGGTAAATCCAACTTACCTTTGACATTTCCGCTTAGGCCGCATAAATGAGAAACAAATTTCCATACTATAGAAAGATTGACTCTTTAACTCTTTTGATTATGAATCATATGAGACATGCAGGTCTTGTTTATTGGAAAGATGACAAAGTCCCCATTCACAACAAAATGTGAAAGATCTAATGATCTTTTGTCCCTCATACATACTGTTGTATGTGGGTCACTGAGCACACCAGCCAAAGGAGGTTTTCAATAGTTCATCACACTTACTGGTGTCTACAGTAGATATGGTTATGTGTATTTCATGAAACACAAATCTGAATCCTTTGAAAATTCCAAGGAATTCAAAAATGAAGTACAAAACCAACTAGGCAAGAATATTAAAACCCTTCAATCAGATCGAGGTAGTGAATATTTAAGCCTTGAAATTAGTAACCATATAAAAGAGTGTGGGATTCTATCCCAACTTACTCTTCCTAGAACACCATAATGGAATGGTGTATCTAAGAGAAGAAACCTTACCTTGTTAGACATGGTCCAATTCATGATGACTCATGTTGATATTCTAAACTCCTTTTAGGGAAATGCTCTACTGACAGCAGCTCACTCACGCACACACACACACACACATTGGAAACGGTGACCCTACCTTACAACAAGTGAAAACTTGGCTAAGGAAATGCTTTTCTATGAAAGACCTGGGCAAGGCAGCCTATATATTAGGAATCATGATATATAGAGATAGATCACAAAAATTGTTTGACATGAGTCAAAGTACATACATAGATAAAGTGTTGAGACTCTTTAATATGCATGATTCTAAGAAAGAACTTATACCTATGCAACATGACTTTTGTTTATTAAAAACACAATCCCTTTCATCATATGAATAAAAGGATTGCATGATTGAGATTCCATATGCATCTACAATAGGATTTGTGATGTATGTCATGTTATGTACTTGTCTAGATATCTCGTATACTTTAAGTACAATGAGTAGGCACCTGTATGATCCTGATGACACTCGTTGGGTTACTGTCAAGAATATCCTTAAGTACTTGAGAAGGACTAAGGACTCATTTTTGATATATAAAGGTCAAAAAGAGCTCGCTGCAATTGGATATAGTGATACTAGCTTTCAGATAGATAAGGATGACTTTAGATCGCAATATGGTTATGTGTTTTTCTTAAATGATGGTGTTGTGAGCTAGAAAAGTTTAAAGCAAAGGAGGTGATCATCAAGAAACTCAAGGAATTGATCCAGCTTCTCAAGGAAGAAGAATAAGAGATATCTTCACCATCATCATCATTGTCATCATCATCAAAACGAACACTCAAAGATGAAAGTGAAAGATTAACACCAGTAGAATCCTTTGAATGAACGATCTCACTAGATGAACGATACTCTGAAGAGTCGTCATCTGATGGAAATGATAAATAAACCTCATCTAGCCAAATCTTTGAGGAAGAAGCTACAATAAGTAGAATCTTTGAAAATATAGATGATGTAGAAACATCATCAAGAAGAATCCTTGAGGAACCAACATCCAGAACTTCTAAAGTATCAACTTCAGGAAGAATTTTCTAAGATCCTGCATATCAAGTTCCCTGTGAAGAATAGGTAGGAACGAATGATGAATCAATGGAGTAAACGTCAACAGATTCATGCAAAGATTTTTTAAAGGATATAACTTACAATACTTCTGAGGACTCTTATGAAAAATCACCAATGAAAGAAGAACATATTTTTCTTTAACCCAACTACGATAAAAGAGAATATATTGAGCTAGCTTCTTTAACTCGTCAACAACTCTTTATAAATAAAATGAAAAATTAGAAATCAACATTGTTAATCTTAAGGAGTATATTGAATTCTTGGAAAATAGCAATAAGATTATTGGTGAAGAAATTGTTGTTAGACATGAGACTCCTTACACAAGAGGCGGTGAGTTGTGGAGGTCTTAAAAACATTGGTTGAAAATAAAATCATTGAGAAAATCATAGTTTGAAAACATTTGTAAAACAAACAAGTAAATAGGCAGGAGAATAAAAGGATAGATGGAAAAATAAAGAAAAGAAAAACAACTAAAAAGTAAAAAAAGATAAGGGATAGAGAAAGAAACCAGAGATTTATACAGGTTCAGCCTAATAACTTGACCTACTCTTGTCCCTAAGAATTCTTCTTGAGATTAACCATTGTCTTTAGAATTTTCAATATAATATGCCTACGAACCTCCATTTACAAGGATATGAAGTTTAGTGGCTAACTTCAAACAAACAACAAGCAAAGCTTATAGTGGTTATCCTCCGAACCAAACAGAGATTTTGCACGGGGTGGTCTCAAACCAAGATGGATTTTTAGACTGGTTATCCTCCAAATCGAGATGGAGTTGTGTATTGACTAACATCTGAACCGAGCCAAGGTTTTATACGATTTGACCTCGGAACCAAGATGAGATTTTTTACTCGCTAATTTCAAACCAAGGTGAGATTTTACATGTGATAATCTCGAATCGGCAAAGCTTTTACACCAGGCTAAGATCAGGAACTAATATGAGATTTTACACAAGCTAGTCTTGAACCAACAGAGCTTTTACACTGAGCTGAGCTAAGGAACCATTGTGGAGATTTTCATGGTTGATATTCATAAACCAAAAGAGTGCTTTTGCTTCAGGAAAAACTCACGAACCAAATGGAGACTTTGTAAGACAATCCTCAAACCAAACAAGAGCTTTTACTAGTTTAGCTCGCTACAAAAATATTTTTTATAGAATAACAATTTACTCAAGAGATAATGCACTATGTTAGACGATAGACTTCGATCTAGAGGGGGTAAATATATCACAAATTTAAATTTTAAGCTTTCGGCAAAAATGGTTTTCAAAAGTTTTCATGGCACAGGGAAAATAACCCGAATCAAATCGTCTAACCGAACCTACGATCGAAAAGTTCGAATATGTGTAAAGTTACAGAATAGAATGATAACGAACACAAATTGTTCAACCGCGATTAATCACAAACAATTAAATGCTAAGCTACATGTAGAGCTTATTTCCAATGATAAAAAAACTCAATAAAAGTACAATAGGCAATTTATCGAACACTTTGTATGCAATCGATAACGTTTGAAAATTTAATTTGTTTTGTTGATGTTAAAGCCAATCACAATCAAAGTGATTATGATTATATCAACAAACCTTAATTCAAAATGTAATCAAAAATTGATTTCCAAACAAATTGATTAAAACAACAACAACAAATTTGACAATTTGCAAACACAAAAATTTAAAGCAATAGAGAGAAAGAGAGACACACAAGGATTTGTTTAGGAAGTTCCCCAATCGGCCTCGCTATGGGTTTGTTTGCCCTCAATTCGAATTCGAATTGAGATAGTTACAATTAACCTTACTTTGCAAAAAGTGTATATACAAGAGATGAAAAACTTTAACCCTACAAACCCTATGGCTTATTGTTAAATCTACCACCTCCAAAACCCTTGATCAAAGATTGATCAAGTCACCAACAATGCCGCTTCAATTCACCAGTTCTTGTTACTACTTTGCAAGACCTCTCGTATCAAGGTTTTCACTCTGTCGAATTAATTCCAAGTTCACTTGTTAAACCCAAGATTTACGAATATGATCCACCGTCTTACGTTATTCCCTTGCAAGTAACCACCTTGCCCCAAGGCCTTCACTCGATCGAATCCGTATTTGCATAATCTTCTCTGAAACCTTCAAATCCTCAATGATCTTGAAGGAAAACCCCAGCTTGGTGTTCTTATTTGAAACACTCAAAGAACTCAACCCAATATTCTCGGTACACCAACCTAATTGGACGTTATCAACCCTAATCTAGATGGTTACCCAATCAAAAAATGATTATGTGTAGTTTGAATGTGTGTATGCATAAAAGAGAGGTTGAAGATGATGAGTATCTTTAAAATTTTGGTTTCGTATAGGTTTTACACTAGAACCTTGCTAGAAAAAGATGCATGTATGAGTATATATATATGTATGAGAGATATGAAGCAAGGGGCATGCATGAAAGATTGAAAGGAAAAACAAAATTTCAAGATTTGAAGGCAATAGATCGACCTATAAAAGTAATAGGTCTACTTACAAAGGTCAATAGGTCGGCCTATGAAAGCAATAGGTCGGCTTACAAAGGTCTTAGGTCGGCCTATAGACAATGACTACAACCTTCGTTATTGAGCAAGTTGTGGGTCGACTTATACAAAAGCAAAAGCTTTTATAGGTTGGCCTAAGCGCATGTGTGTGTCGGCCTATTCATTATTTTTCACACTAAAAGATCATTTTTTATGCATAGAGCTTGCCTAAGACATTTCCAATCATTTCCAAACATATTTATATGCACCCTAGAATTTGGTTGATATCGTTCAATGTAAAAAAGCGCTAAAGTGGCTCATAGTTTTGACATCATTCAAAACATGACTAAATGGAAAGATGCACTCACATACTCCCCCTTTTTATGATGGTAAAACTCGAGATTTAAGATGGTGTATTTTTCTTTGATACAGTGAATAACTCCCCTAAATGTGTGCATTATCTTATTCATAATCTTCTCCCTCTTTGACAACATCAAAAAGAGACAAGCAATCCATTAGAAGTATCACATAGATACACATTACACATATACAATATACTACTGTCGCACCTCATAAAAAAACGATACGACCTTCGCGCAAAAGGCGCGGAAAAATGGTTCGAATAGAGTCGTCACTGAACTTTATTTATCCCAAAGAGAGAAAGTAAGATATCGAGAAAACCTTTAAGAGATAAGAACATGGTCATCGCAACCACATTATAGGTTCGGGAATCGGTTACGTAAGAGGAAGGTATTAGCACCCCTCACATCCGTTGTACTCAATGGGAACCTCTTAATTCAATTTGTGATTAATGTTAGTTAATGTTATTTGTTTTCTTCTAAGCGAGTAATGCGAAAAGGGTATGAGAAAAGGTTTCGATTGCTAATGGGAAATGGGATGGTTTTATTAAGGTGCTCGCTAAGGATTGGGGCCCTTGTGCATATGTATTCTCATTCGAACAAGAATGAGGAATCAGAGCGTTCGTAGTTCGGACTACTGGAAGAAAGGGTTTGGATAGCGAAGGTAAGGTGGAGAGAGGTGGCGAAACGGCAGAAAAAGAAAAAATTAGGGAACGGCGGAAAAAGAATAAGGTAGGAACGGCGGAAAAAGAAAAAGGTAGGACGCGAAAAGGCGGAAAAGGTGGAGAAAATAAAAGGTAGCTTGCCAAGGATTAGGGCCCTTGTGCGTATCTTCATTCGGACGAGAATGAAGCAGCAAAGCGTTCGTAGTTCGTGGAACTACGACTTGGTGGTTTGTTTTAGAGGCGATAATTGTTCAAACACGAGAAAGGCAACTCGCACCCAAATAATCGAGGAGAGGAATCGAAGGCTCCAAACCCCCCTCTTTCATCTTGAAAAGGGTTTCGATAGTTGTTATGTGTTTTGAAGTTTGATTGAGAAAATCCACTTGATGTTGGATCAAGGGTTTGATTATATTTGCGCCTGGGTCGTAAAAAGAGTTTGATGGCGAGGCAAAAGGCACTCAACTTACAAGTTTAAAGAAAAAAAATACTTGATGTTGGATCAAGGGTTTGAGAAAAGATAGGGATCGATCCTAGTCTTTAAGGGTATTCCTAGTAACGAAACCACGACAAAAAGGTGCGAGTGTGTGCATTAGGTTGATGGCGATGTTAAGAAGCAATCGACTTACAAGGGTGTTTTGAAAAATGGCTCGAAATTGAATCTAGAATTAGTTTGAAAATGGTTTAGTTTACGCTAGTCCCTAAGGGTGCTCCTATTAAACAAAACCACAATCAAAGAAAAACGAGTAAAGTACATACATCAAAAAGGAAGCGGGGTACATGTAAAGTACACGGGATTGCGAGAAATAAATAGGGTCATTGTCAGGTAGCCCAAGAGGAAGTCGTGTGTGTGCGAGGTGTCCTAAACTAAGCAATAAACAAGAGTTTGGACAAAAATCTCCTCTGCTAGGGTTTCTGTACAAGGTCCAAATTCCAATGCTCGAGATAGTAACCACAGTCCATCAACTGAACATTTTTTAAGATTTCGATAGTTTTATCATGTTTTTGTGTTTTTGAATAATATGAATAGGATATAAATAATATGATAAGATGATAGGATAAATACGATAATATGAACAATAATATGATCAAGGATATAAGCACTGATATATAGACAGAAAGATAAATCAAGACGATATTGAACAAAAATTAAAGTCAATCGTTAGTTGTTAATCGTTAATGATCGGATGAATTGGGTCCACTTTAGCGCTAAGCAATCGTAGCACGATCTATAAGGAAGATTATGCTATAGGAGGCCGCTCTATAACGATGATGTTTGTGCTAAAACACAATAGAGGAATGATATGTATATCACTCTCCACAAATCGTGCCACACAAAAAGAAAAAAGAGAACGGTCTCGTCTTAATCACGAACTTTCATCGATTAATCGAAGGTAATCTATCACAATCCCAAAGTATAGAAAATGATCCAAATGATCAATCCCTACATATTTGAAATAATGAAGGTTAGCAACCTCAACAACCGACATTCGTGATGTTAAAGACTTCATCGACCGAAAATCAAAAAATAAAATCAGTAATGAAATGAAATATTAAGATAGATGGATCAAGATGAAATGTGAATAAAATTAATGGAGAAAAACACAAAAATAATTAGACAAAAGATTAATAGTAAAATATTAAACTATTATTTTAAAAAAATAGAAAATAAAATAGTAAACTGATTTTTAAAACAAATTAGAAAAAACAAAAGAATATAAAAAAGAGGGAGGGGTGCGTGAGAAATAAGGTGATGGTAATGTGGTGGAATCATGTGGGCTTATGAGCCCATCCTCCTTCAACAAAGAGCAACACAGTTAGTTTTTAAAAAAAGAATGGGTGGTGTATAAGAACCCCATGCGGGCTATAAGCCCAAGAAACACATCGTGATGTATCCACAAGGCACGCTGCATCAAAATGGGTAGCACACAAAGAAAAGAAAACACAGTTTCCTTTAAAGCATCATCAGATTTTAAAAAAAAATAAAAACTAAATAACTTAGTAAATGGAAGGAGGAATAGGGCACGGTTATGCAAAGCAACATCAACACAATATTATCTTGCTATCATTCCAAAACCACAATTTAAAAGAAAAGAAGCAATTCTGTCCAGCAAGAGCATATTGGGTCTACAAAAATCAAAGTTCTCAGGTCATGAAATCGACATAGAACAATGCTTTCTCAAGGTAACAAAAACAGAATCGAATCAAGCCAACTTTCTTCTGTTCGCGCAAAAGACCTCTATTCTCGTTCTCTCCTCCGTTTCACTCGATTCAGGTTCGTATGAGTTTCAGATTCGTGTAGATTTTGATTTTGTTTAGCTCTCGCTTAATCTATCTACTTCATCTCATTCTTTGATTTTTTGTTCTTGGGTTTGTTTGGAACTGATTTGGGGTAGGTTGTTTAATGATTGATTTGGTTTGAGGTGAATGAAAGGTATGTGTGTTGTTGGGAGTTGAAGAGGAAAGGTTTGTGAATGGTTTGAAGATTCAGATTTTGGGTTCGAGGTGAAGGTTGAGAAGAGGAAGGGAATTTCTGCAGCAATTACTTGGTTCTAAGAACTTCGGGAAAAAGAAGAGATTGAAGGTCTATTTATAATGAGGAGGTAGAATTGAATTGAGGTGTTGTCGTTTTGGAATTTGATGACGTTTTTGTTCATTTTGTCATACAGGTTTGAATCAAGTGGGGTCATGTAACGGTTTGTGTGGAATGTGTCGTATTTCATGTTGTTGTTGGTTGTGCATGATGCGTTGTGCAGGTTGGTGAGATACAGTTTGCGTGGAGTGGTTTATATTTATTGCGTATCGGTTTGGAAGGTATATGCGAGTTGTGTTACTGATTCAATTTGGCTTTGGCATGGTTGTGATTTTGTCATATATGTTTTTGTGACGAAACAACTTTTGGCTTATTTTTCTTTGGCTTGGTGAAGTTGTGTAGGTATGGTTGTTGCTGAGGCAGGCTGATGTGTATGTTATGTTGTGGGAATTAATTTTATTTTGTGGCTTCAAGGTTCAATGGTGGTGCAGTGTGTATGTTGTTGTAATGAGCTAGACGTGTATTGTGAATCATGGCTTCATGCATTTTTTCTTTTTTTTTGGAACTTTATTTGTAAAGTTTTTGGTAATGAATTGGACTTTGAAACACAAAAGATAGGCTTTCTATTGTAAAATGACATAGCTTTTTTTTCACTTCTTATTTATTCTTGTATGGGCCTTGTAAAACAATGGGCTTTCTTTTGTAGAATTTTTCTTTGATCCTTTTTATAATTCATATGTGAACATGGACTTTGAACTTGATCAAAATAAAATGCCTTCAACTTCGATCCTGAATTTGCAATTGTCTTGGATTCTTCGATTCTTGATTTAAAAACAATGATGATAAAAATTTGAATTTTCATGTTAACTCCATATTCACATTTGAAACTATTCTTGAATTCCCTCCTGAAATGAATAACACCTTGAATCGGTCATTGAGAACTAAAACTCTAAAAGCTATCATGAGTCGACCTTGGACTTTTGAATTTAAAACCTTGAAAGGACTCAAACATAAATCCCTTACAAATCAATTCTGAACTTGAATAAATTAGATCACCGAATCAAAGTAACTCTTAAATTAACCTTGCACTGGGACCTTGAATCAATGAATCCAATAAATCTAATCCTTCATAATGAATCAAATGAGCAAGAAAATGCCTTGAAATCAGAGAAACATGACTTGAAATATGAATTGTACTGCACAAAACCCTAATTGAATCCTGATGATCCTTAATCATGAAACACTTGACAATCTTGATATAACCTAACACCCTGATCCACACAACTGTTCTGACTTGGCACAAAACCCTAATTAGATCCTCAGACACACATCACCTAAATAAATGCACCCTGACCTTGATGCCCCTGAATGAAAACTGAATTTAGGCAGGCATAAACAACATATTTTTGAATTTTTTGAATGATGGTTAGCAAACAGATATACAAATGGAAGTAATGTACAGGTAGGGCAAATTTGGGGTATGACAGATGCCCTAGTCTAATTCGCTTAAACCTAATAAGATGAACTACTACAATGTTAATTCTTTCAAAGTAGAAGTCAATTAGATATGAAGAAGACTCTGAATTTGTCCGAACAGAAAGAAAAAGCTTGGAAAGTAGAATATCAAATCAATGTCGACCCTCGAGTGGACACTGAATAACTTGCAAAGGTCGTCATCGCCAAAAGGATGATAACATAGAATTCTAACACCAAAAGAATGATAGACCTATCACCAAAAGGATGATAATGAACTCACACGACTCGACTTGCTATTACCAAAAGGATAACAATAAGCACGCACCATGACCTTTCACCAAAAGGATGAAAGTGAGGTCAAAATCGCTATTACCAAAGGGATAATATTAAGCACACAATGGTATCAGATGTTGTCATTCACCAGAAGGATGATACCTAAACCAAAGAGCCACGAATTTTCGATACCAAAAGGATGGTGAATCTATCACCAAAAGGATGATAATGAACACACGATTCTGACACCAAAAAGATGACAAACCTATCACCAAAAGGCTGATAGTGAGCATACACACATCTCTGACAGCAAAAGGATGATGAATCTATCACCGAAATGATGACAGTGGACTCACGACTCCGACACCAAAAGGATGATAGAGAACACATACGACTCAGATTTCTGACACCAAAAGGGTGACAGACTTATCACCAAAAGAATGATAATACAAACACATAAACACCCGATACCAAAAGGATGACAGACCTATCACCAAAAGGATGATAGTAAACATACGATAATATTTCTGACACCAAAAGGATGACAGGCCTATCACCGAAAGAATGATAGTAAACACACGCAGCTCGACTTGCTATTACCAAAAGGATAACAGTAAGCACATACTGAATGTCCCTTCGCAAAAGGATAAAAGTGAGGTCAACAGCCTGCTATCACCAAAAGGATGATAGTAAGACACAATTGTATCAGAGGTTGTCATTCACCACAGATCAGAGATTCACAGATCGTCGACACCAAAAGGATGGCAGTAAGATCAAACAACACAAGTTACTACCACCAAAAGAATGATAGAAATTTCCCAATTTCGAGAACCACCAACACCAAAAGGATGAAGGTTAGGTTGAATCAACAGGAATGGCTACCACCAAAAGGGTGATAGTAAGATTATTGACAAAAGGTCAAGTTTGTTAGATGTATGATGAGTAAGACTTATTTGGAGACATCAACAAAAGTTTGAAGCAAACGAGTCACTGAGGAACACCACACTTATCAACAAAAGGTTGAAAGGAACCAACTCACTAGGGAACGCCCAAGAGGAAAGTAGAAATTTGTCCAGACAAGAACCACTGACCGGTCTAAGGATGACAACTCCACCAACAAAAGGTTGAAGAAAACCAATTCAATGGGGAACACCCACTGACTCGGAGAAATGCTACTGGTTGAGCTAGGGATAACAACTTCATCAACAAAAGGTTGAGGAGAACAATTCAATGGGGAACACCCACTGACTTGCTTGGAAATCACAACTTCATCAAAAGGTTAAAACAACTCCATGAGGAATGCCCACGGACTTGAAGAGGATGCCCCTGGCTGGGCCAAAGATCGTCTCGGAACCTCGGCTTCATCAACAAAAGGTTGAAACAACTCCATGAGGAACGCCCACAGACTTGAAAAAGATGCCCCTGGTTGGGCTGAAGATCGCCTTGGAATCTCGAGATTGATCCTGGATCTTGACTTATGCATATATGAATGCTCGATTTTGTAATGATATTCCATAATGAATGGAAATTCAATGCAAATGCTGACGCGCTGAGATGCAAGTGTTGGGGAAGTATATAATTTGGTTCATGTATGCATCTGATGCACATGATGTTTATGATGAATAATGTGATGCATATGATTGCAAACGGGTGATTGGATATGTTTTGTAAAGGTGCCAAAATGCTGGACTTTTGGTAGTTGCCAACGCGGATTGAACTTTGGGTGGTGGAAGGGTTTGATTTCCTCGACATCAAATTATTGAAAACGCCATGATTGCAGCAGACGAAGATACTCTAGGTGCCTCAAGTTTGATCACTTGAAGATAAGTCGTGTTTGCTCTGAGAGAACCACAACTTATATGCTTAATGGTCAGGATGACCTGAAAATGAGAGTAGCGACGTGATCAGCTCATGAAGACCGTGCTTTTGTTTTGAACTTGATGATTGCTAGCGTCTGGCAAGGTTTGTTTGACCAACTTGAAAGTATAAAGAGGTATTGCCCTTTGCAATGTGTCCTGCCCCAGCCTGTTGGGTTCTTGAAATAATATTCCTTGAACGGAAGTCTGTAGGAGTTACCATGACAGGATTTTCCCCAGTGTTTGAATGGGTAATGGTTTGCCCCTAATTGAACCAATTCTTGAAATAGTCTGATCTTTGTTAGCTGAGCTTTGATGAGATAACTTGCCCCTGATTAAGCTATGAAGGATTTTCCCCAGATTGAGCTGTTGAGGTAGTCTTGATTTGGGTCGACACCATTGAAAGTTCAAGTTCCTCTTCGATTGCCCCTTGTTGGAGTTGACTTAATGTCTAACACTGACTTGCAGTTAAAATTGCTCATTCACAAATGGTAATCTTAATGCAATTCTCATGCAAGTTTTGAAAATTTTATTTATTGGAGTGTTGAGATAATGTGAGACGAATGGACCGTTAGTCCCGACGATGTGCTGATTTAGCTAGTGTGTGAAAGATATAACAAGAAGAATGACACAAATGCTGAAGATTAACAAATATGTGTGGAGTCAATTTACGTAACCTTGCATTAATATGCTTTCATAATAAACCTCGCCTCAATTAGGTCTTTTGAGGGTTGTAACGTGGTCTGGTTCACAGTTATCGAAACAAAGGATATCAGGCTCAACACTTGGTTTGTACCCCCCTCCCCTCTTCGTGATGAACTCCAGTCCTATGTTCAGTTAATTTTACACACGTTTGTCTTCCAAAAGGGTTGACGGTGCAAGGTTTGCTAGAAATGGCAGTCACTTTATTTTGCTTTGATGGATCTCAGTGACCTTTTGGATTTTGACATGGTGGTCACTAGATTTTGTTTTTTGAGGACCTCTTTTGATTTTGTTTATGATCCCTAACTTTTGCACGGACTGATTTTGATTTTCAAATCCATCGTGATTGCCTTGATTTTGCCCAAGTCTCCTTTTGAGGTGTTCGACTTAGCAGACTTTTGATTTTGATCTTTTTTCTTTAGATTTTGTTGGAGGATTGTGACTGCTAAGCCATGGGTCTTTGAAGAACAATTGTCATGTCTTTTGGGTTTTGCTCTGTGATTTGAGTGTGTTCTCGAATTAACTGAACACTACATGTGCCCCAGGTTAAGTGTAAGGGTTTGAAAATCCGAAGGAGACTCATACTTATAGGCTCGAAGTGGTTAACTAGGGATTAACTCCTTGTCACTCCAGTGTTTTGGTGACTGAAATAATGCATATACATCATCAGAAGGATTTTGTCCGAAAGCATACAGTTTGAAATTATGGGTACTTCATTTTCATCATCCTCCCTTCAATCTTTGCTAAAATAACAGTTTGATAAAGAGAGTGAAGTGGAGAAATATGTGTCTGTGTTTTTGCAGTAAATGGAAACAATGAGTGAATACAACATAACTAATTCAAAACATGCATAATCACTTCATTAACAAAACCAAATACAAGCGATAATGTTTAAAGTAAATAGTACTTGAACAAACTAGAAAAATATAAAAATGCAGATAACGGGATGGCATGATGACTGCCTTCTTCGAGGAAATGAACTTCCTTTCTTTGACTTGATGCTTAAACTAGCTTGGTGGCGGCATGGGATCGATTGTGACACTTGGAGTCTCTAGCCGCGTAAAAGTCTCGCTCTTTTACATGTGAACTTTTAATTCATCCCAAAGAAGGGAATGGGAAAAAATCTGAATAAACCCATGGGTGGTGTGCAATGCAAAACAATGCACTTGAGAGATTGGGAATCAGGATTGGTTATACAAAGGGAAGGTACTAACACCCTAAGTATATATAGTATCCTATAGGAACCTCTTGTATATATTTGTGTTACTGTTATTTTGAGTCACTTACTGTGTATTGGGGATTTGTTGATTGATTTTGAGTGAGTGATGATAGTGGGAAATGTTTTTTGTTGTTTTGGGGATAAACTATGATAAAAGTGTAGGAACCTAATAGTTTTATTTATTATTGTGCTCGCTAAGATCTCGGAATCTTATGCCTACGTATTCTCAAAAGGAAGTCGAGAAATCAGAGCATTTGTAGTTCCACCTACTAATGGGTGGAATTGGACTTGTTGGGTTTTTTAGAAGAGACAAATTGTCATCTTAAGGGAGATATCTCACCTATTCACCACAAACATTTTGAGAAAGAAAATAATAAGGGAAGAAGCTTTAAACTTTGATGTAGAAAATCCATAGTAATGCAACATCTTCCTTTAAATGAAATCTTTGCATAATAAGAGAAGGAACTTAACTTGGATATAAAATCAACAAGTGTGCCACTTACATCACTTAAATGAAAGAAGTGTTTTTTGTACCATCATAAGAGAAGGACTCTGATAACACGAAAATGTATCGTATTTTTAGACCCGATTCACATGGATTTTAGTTTCGTTTTATTTATTTTCCTTGATTTATATTTTATTATGCCGGTATTTATTTCCTTTTTCAGGTAGCTTGGATTAAATCGGATTAAAGTACAAAAGAAAGAAAAGAAAAGAATTAATTGAAGAAAAAGAGAAGAATGGAAAGAAAATAGGAGGAAGGAAAAAGAAAAGAAAGAAAATGAAGAAAAGAAAAGAAAAAAAAATGAAGGTGGGGCCCACCACTCAACAAAGGGTGGCGCAAGCCACACCTAAGGAGTGGCGCCCACCACAAGCAAAAAGGTGGCGCAAGCCACTATGGGAGAGAGAGGGAAGGTGGCGCAAGCCACCTAGTTCCCAGGAGAATTTTTCTCCAACTCTCCTATTTTCTCTTCGTCCGTTTCTCTCTGTCCGTTTGAAGCAGTTTTCTTCGCACGCACCAGTCCAACTTCCACTCCTCACGAATGCTATTTTCACGCAGCAATAACCGTTCTCACCCAAACCGACCAATTCACTATAAAAAGAACGGAAGCCCTCCATTAAAGGGCTCTCGAGTATTTTTTTTGGCCAGATTCTATTATTTAGTTTTTATCAGTTTTCTTCCATGTAAAAGTAATAGTTCTCCACACCGGAGGACTATTACAGATATTAGTTTTAGGATTATATTTTTCTGCCTTTTTGCTTTCTGTAATCGGATTCGCATTCAAGACTTCAGTGTATTATTCATAACCATATTCCAGGTTTTATTTATTGTTATTTATTGAGTCGTTTCCTTATTTGATTTCTAAAGCATGTTTCCGATTTTAGTTTATTATGATATCTGCATGTTCATTTTCCTCTCCATGTCTAGCTAAGTAGTCTTGAGTCCGGCGTATGAGGACCGTCGTTACCGACGAGACTCGGTAGAAAATTATAGGTGTGAACTTACGATTAAAAATCTGTTTTGGTTTTAATTTCCAAGTTGAATTTAAATAGCTTTGTCATGAGAGTGAGAGGTTATTTAACATGATTTTGTCACGAGAGTGAGAAATTAATTAAGGTTAGAGCCGGCACTACGAGAGCGTGGGGATCGAACCGGATATTGGAAATTAGACACCATATCTAAATACAGCGGGAGCGCTTTAGATGTTGGTTAGGATATTATTGGCTTTCAAAATGTATTTCTTAGTTACCGGGCGAGCGAGAGCAAAATCTTGGGATTAGGAAGTATGGATTTAGTTAATACCGCGGGAGCGTGAGGCAGAGCCTTTAAGTTGGTATATTCTACAGAACTAAGTTATAGTCGTAATTAGTTCCCGAATTCTACAAAGTCCCTGAGGAGCGCGGAATCCATATTCCGGTCTCTCTTTCTCTATTATATTTTCTTAGTTTTATTTTCAGTTCTAGTTTTAGTTTCCCTTAAATCAAAAATATCATTAGCCTTAGCTTTACAACACAGCAATAGATAACAGTAGGTTGACATTGGTCTTTGTGGGATCGATATCTTTTATTACTACGCGGTTAGGCTGTGCACTTGCAGTTAGTAACCGTTAGACGTATAGTTTATCGCGATCAAACTCCAGCTTGGATATTGAATCAACAAGTGTGCCACTTACATCACTTAAATGAAAGAATTTGAAAATGTTTAATTTATGCTGTGGGAAATAGAATAAGCATCTCTTCCATGGAGATGATTCGTATCTTATCTCTAGGGAAGTGTTGAGTTTGAAGCCAAAGGTTGGCTAGGGTTTGACTTTAGGTTTGAAGGTTTGAAGCCACAAGGGGCAGTGTGTTGACTTTAGGGCTCTAAAAGGGAATTCTCATCTCTTTGTTGAAGAGTTTTGAGTTTGAAGTCTAGCTTTCTTGTACAAAGCCCAAGAGGAGGCTAAGTTAATTGTGAAGTCTCCTTGTACAAAGCCCAAGAAGCGGCTAAGGTTGATGGAAGTCTCCTTGTATAAAGGCAAAGAGGAGGCTAAGTTGATTGTTGGAACTTCAACAAGGGGAAACCTATTATTTTAACTAAGTTGTAGTTTGAAGGGAATCCTAAAGTTTGAATTGAGTCTAAACTAGGGATGAGTATTGAAAAACAACAGTTATGCAAGTGTTGTAAATGTCAAGAGAAACTTAACAAGACAAGTTTGATTTAAGCTTTTAAATAAGTGTAGTCATCGAGGATGACATGAGCATGAAATGATTAAGCATGATATATCAACATATGAATGAGTATCAAATAAAGAAATATATTCATCATGGTAAGAGCTTATAAATGAAATACTTGAACATGTGAGCAAAGATTTAATCCATAGGAGCAAGCACAATGGAGTTCAAGTAAGCAAATATTCAAGATGAATCGAGGATCAAATGAATATATCAAAGGGTAAAGAAAACCCTAATGGAGATAAACATATGGACAAAGCTTCCAAACATGGTTGAATCAAAGGCTTTAGGGGATCCAAACTCAAGTGGAAGTCCTAGCTATGTATCAAAGTGTTTTGAAAAGTTAATCAAAGTGAAAACCCTAATTAAACATTTAATCAGAGTATTTTTCAAAGGAGAATTATTTACTCATGGTATGAAAGACAAGACAACATGTTAGGTATATCAAACAAGGCTTGAACAAAGTGTAACATGACCGTATAAGCACATTTGATCAATTAGGTTAAGAGAAAAATTGAAAGAAAGTCATTAAAAGTATGAAAATACCTTAAAATGGACTACTTTTCAACTTAATAAAAATGTGTGAAATAAAATATTATTTTTGACATTTTTAAATATATTCACAAAATAGGATATGTGAACAAGAAGTGTGCAAAAAATCAATTAAAAATAATGAATTTTGCTATGTGAAACAAATGTCTGGAGTTGTAAAAAAAATGAAGAAATTAGGTGATTAAAAAGAAGGAATAACCCTCCCAAGGTTTGAACCTGCGCCATTGGGGTGGAGGGTTTAAAATTTTACCAACTGAGTCATGTGCCATGGCTATTAAGTATAACGCGTGATTAAAATAATATAGTAAGTCTTGTTTTGAAAATGATTGAAAAATAAAAGTGCAAAAGTCTGGGGCGAGGGAGATTCGAACCCCAGACCTTGGACTCACTCACACACAAATACTAGTGTTTCCACTAGGGCGCAATGCCAATTCAAGATATAATCTGGAATCAAAAAATAATATATTAAAACTTAATTAAAATATGAAAAATGGCACCATGGCCATCACCTTCATCAACTTCAACATCTTCATCTTCCTCGAGTGCTATCTTTCAGGATACTCAACCATTTTGCACGATGTAAAAATGAAAGTTGGTGGAAATTTGATGAGGAATTGAATGACATTAACCAATTTTGTTTAAATTCAGTGTATCAAAAGAAATTTATTTGAAAAACGTATGAATCCTAAAATGAAAATTTGAAATGAAATTCCATACAGTCATGATATCTATCAATTAATTGAGGGAAAATGATCCTCATATTGCCAGAAACACATTGATAACTCAATTGATAATTTATGATGCATGAATTATAGAGTTCAGGTCTTGAGGAAACTTACCTTGCAAGTGAGAATCAAATTCTCTGTTGGAGGTGTTACATATATGATTTGATGATCCAGATTGCTTCCTTGACCCTTAAGGATGATGTTGCAGTGCTTAGGATAAGTTGAAACCTCCTGGATCACTTGACTCAATTCAAACTACATCTTGTGATGTGTATGGAGCAAATGACATATGATTTGATGATTCTGAGGTTACAGAAATGTTTTGGGTGTTTGGATCACTTACACATGATGTATGTGAAGTGTGTGGATGGTTGAATTGAGTGGAAATGGACTAGTTTGAGATTTCCAAATTTTCACTCTTTGAAATCTTTGAACTTTACAAAAGAGAGGATTTGAAAGAAAACAAGCATCGACAATGTTTTGGTATGATTATTTGGGTGGTATTTTGAGGATTTGTAGGAGAAATGTTTCTGGTATTTTGAGCTTGAAAGGATTTAGATGTAGGCTATTATCCAACAAGTGATGTCATGTACCTATAACTTGAAAGCCAAGGCACACATGGGATATTCTTCACATGGCTCTCATTCTGATCTTTTGAGCTTTGTTCCTTAAGGTTTCATCCTATCCCTTGATGTTCTGATCAATTTCTAACAGATTGAATAATTTTTCTCAAATTCACTATAGCACTTTAATGCTAGAGGACAAAACCTCACTTCCTACCTTTTGAATGATTTCTTTCACATCCTAAGTGATGAAATTTTGAAAATTCAGTTGTGATTTGCAGAGCACATGCTTGTATGATCATTTGGGTGTTGATCTTGTGAAGATTTCAGGTTTGCAAGACTTATCCAAATCGTGTGGAACAACCATGTTGCAAATTTGTCTTGGAATTTCAGCTTGATCAAGCCCTATTGCAACATCCATAACTTCTAGCTCAAGTAAAGAATTTGGATGTTCTTGATCATTTTGGAAAATTGGTATAATGTACTTCAAGTTTGATGTTTAAGGTTGGCCTTGAATTAAAGTGGATCATAGTGAAAAATAGCCCTAAAGTTAGCTTAAACACAAAACAGATTATGTCCAAAATTTCACTAAGTGTTTAGGTTCAAAAGTATGGAACCTCCAACTTCATGGCCTTATATCTTAAAATCTATGCACTTTTTGGGAATCCACCCTCATTGACAAAGTTTTAGTATGTAACAAGCTCTTCAATTTGATCTTGGGATCAAAGAAAATGGTTAATTGGTTTGGAAGTTATGCCCTTGCAAAGTAGGGTAAAAATCATTGAGTTTTATAACTTAGAAAAAAATTAACCTTCTCAATGTTGCCCTTTTCACAAATAACCTCACATTTCTTGATTTTTCTTGATCAATCATGATCCAAATCACATACTAATATCATTATTTACTTGAAGAGACTATGTTTGACTAAAAACTTCAAAAGTCAAACTTGATTTTGACCACATTTGACTTTTGTATTAGATGAATTTTAAACTTTTGTGATCCTTTATGAAATCAAATCCTTGGGCTAAATTAAACATCATGGATGGACTCCAAAGGTATTTTTTAGTGTTTTGAATCATGTCCCAATGTGTAAGATCATGTCTTGGTTAAAAATCAAAGGTACAGTTGACTTTCCTCAAAAACCCTAAATTGTGGACCAAATGATTTTAACTTCTTGCATAGCTTATGAATCAAGTCCTTTGGGTTAATCCAGTCATATGAAGGGATTAATATGACATATTTGAGGTCCTTGAAACATATTTGGAGGTTTGGGATCATGCCTTGCTTCAAAAGTCAACTCAGGGACTGAATTAGGTCAAAACCCTAGTTATGGTGAATTGAGGATCTTGAGCTTTGATGAGCTTGTCATGATGCTATTTTGCATTTTATTGTTGATGAATGAAAGATCTTGATCTTCATGGATGAATAAAGGATTTGAGATATTGAATATGATGCCCATTCCTTAATGATTCATCTGCTTGAGCTTTAAAGGGGATCACCTAACCTAAGAAGCAAGTGAGCATACATATCTTGTTCTTGTGATAGGTTAGTGATGCATAAAGACATGTATAAATGTAATGACGAATGTTATGTCAATGATGTAATTGTGGTGGCATCTTAGGGGGTAAAAAATTAGGGTATGACAGAGTCCTCTGAGTTAATGTGAGAATCTTCGAATCAATCAGGTCTTGAACTTTGTGCGTGCGGCCGCTGCAGTCCTCGATCGTGTGCCCTGGAGCACCCTTATGATACTCGCACTGAGCATTAACATCATAAAATGGAGGAATGAAAGTTGGCAGAGCTAGGTCTCTCGGGGTAATCGCCCCATCCTTCAGCAGTCGAGAAAAGACCTGAGCATATGACATAGGTATACGATAAAAGTTTCTCTCTGGCCTCTTTATCCTTTGTTGATTTGGTTGACGCTGTTGTGGAGCGTGTTGTTGAGGTATCTGCATAAGAATCTGAGTGAGAGCAGCTTATTGATACGGCATTGGAGCATATTGCGCAGCAGTAGCATACAGATACTGGAAGTAAGGGATTTGAGTAGGCATTAGAGCAGGCGCTTGATGAGCTTGTCCTTTCTGAGCAGAGATAACATTCGTTTAGCCTTCCTTTTTCTTGTATCCATTGAAAGGCTTCTTGGCTCCAGTCTGACTGCTAGAATATCTTGGGATTTTTCCGCTCTTCAGACCCTCTTCAATTCTCTCACCGATAATTACCATGTCAGAGAATCCTGAAGACACACTACTGATAAGCTTCTCATAGTATGTGCCTTACAAGGTGCCCATGAATATGTCAATCAGTTCACGATTAACCAGCAATGGATGCACTCTTGCAACTAACTCTCTCCAGCATTGTGCGTACTCCTTAAAGGATTCATTGTCCTTTTGAGCCATACTCTGAAGTTGAGTACGATTCAGAGCAAGGTCAGTGTTGTATTTGTATTGCTTAACAAAAGCTTCAGCTAACTCGGCCCAGGTGCGCACATTACTATGCTCCAATTGCATATACCATTTGAAAGATGCTCCAGATAAGTTGTCTTGGAAGCAATGAATCATCAGTTTATCATCTCTAGCATAGATAGCTATCTTGCGGCAGTACATCTTTAGATGAATGTTGGGGCACTTGATACCTTTGTACTTTGAGAACTCTGGCACCTTAAAATTGGGAGGAATGACAACATCTGGCACCAAGCACGTTTCTGAGGTGTTCAAAGAAGTTGAGTTATTCCCTTCCATGACTCGAAGTTTTTCGGCTAGATCACGACACATCTTGATATCTTCAGAATCCTGAGCAGTAGTAGGATTGGCAATCGAAACAGCAGTATAATAGTTTTGCACGTCATACTTATCTTGCAAATCCTCTTCAGCATAAGGAATGAGAATTTGAGTGACAGCAGGTTGGGCTTACGGGATAGCTCTAACAGTGACTCCAGATGTTGGAAATGGTTGAGAAGTGGCTCCTTCAACTGCAGGAGTGAAGTTTATAGGAATTCCGTAGATGATGGGATTGGGAATGGGAACTGAAAGCCTTGAGGTAGACCCTTGCATAGGAACATTGTTCGTTGCGGCAGCGGCCTCACACAGTTCTTCTTCCTTTTTGTCCATAGTTATGGCTTCGAGAATATGGTCAATCTTTCCCTTGATAGAGTCCAACTCCTCTCTGAAGGCGGCTTGCTCTTATTGAATATGTTCCATCATTCGTGTAGTGTTAGCTTGAGTTGCGTACTGGTGTCGAGGAATCAACTTGATATACTGGAGATGAAGGAAGGTGAAATGAGTTTCTGATTTTAGAATGAAAAATAATATGCATAACTGATGCAATGACATGTACGGATGCAATGCAAGATGCAAGATTCCAAGATCACAAGTTCAAACAATTTTGAGTTTGGTCAAAGTTATGGGTAAATAACCAAAGTCTCTGATCAAAGGAACCCCACAGATGGATTCTAAAATGGGTAGGTTCCCATAATCATGAATCCTTTCAAATACATTACGGCCATAACGAAGGCTCACCAGACGATAATATCCTTGAAACGATCTCTTCTAGATGAGGTTTTCATATCTTCCCAACGAGGAAGATACCTCACAGGCTTCAACTACACAACCATCAACACACGAGTTCTAAGAAGGTATCTCAGAGTCATAGATCGAGGTTGAAAATATTACTGTCAGAAAGTAATACGTTCAAGGGATCTCATCTGATTAGGGATTTCGTATTAACACAATGAGGAGTTAAAACTACCAACCACAATGGATTGAACGGGTTAATGGTCCTTAGAGTCGATGATTCCGGCTTGAAAACATTATCATCGTGATGAAGGCTCATCAAAACAATAACATTTCCAAGGGAATCTACTCCAAGCGGGGGTTTTGTATTGGCCTCACGAGAAATGCTCCTCGAAAGTCCCTACTACATAATCACCATCCTAATCCTAGGGTTTTACTCAGACTCGGGTAGAGAGTCTATCTCACAGAGTACCCAAAATCAGAGAAGCCCAACAGTGTCACAATAAGCAATAGTAACACAGGTAAATAGGATAGGTAAGCAAATAAACAAAAGAGAAGAAAACAAATAAGCAAAGCTAACGAGCATCACAATTCGGACTAAGTTAGGCTCAACTCTCTCTTCTATGGAGCAATGTGGATCCCCAGTAGAGTCGCCAGCTGCCGTACCTAAAAAAAACCATATGACCTTCGCGTAAAAGGAACAGAAAAATGGTTCAGACAGAGTCGCCACCGAGCTTTATTTATCCCCACGAGGGAAAGGAAAATATCGATAAAACCTTTAAGAGATAAGAACATGGTCATCGCAACCACATTCTAGGTTCGGGAGTCGGTTACGTAAGAGGAAGGTATTAACACCCCTCACATCTGTTGTACTCAACGGGAACTCTTAGTTCGATTTGTGATGAATGTTAGTTAATGTGATTTGTTTTCTTCTAAGCGAGTAATGCGAAGGGGGTATGAGAAAAGGTTTCGATTGCTAAGGGGAAATGGGATGGTTTTATTAGGGTGCTCACCAAGGATTAAGGCCCTTGTGTATACGTATTCTCATTCGTACGAGAATGAGGAATCAAAGCATTTGTAGTTCAGACTACAGGAAGAAAGGGTTTGGATAACAAAGGTAAAGTGGAGAGAGGTGACGAAACGGCAGAAAAAGAAAAAGGTAGGGAGCGGCGGTAAAAGAAAATGGTAGGGAACAACGGAAAAAGAAAAAGGTAGGACGCGAAAAGGAGGGAAAGGTGGAGAAAATAAAAGGTAGTTCGCCAAGGATTGGGGCCCTTGTGCCTACGTATCTTCATTCGGACAAGAATGAAGAATTAGAGCGTTCGTAGTTCGTGGAACTATGACTTGGTGGTTTGTTTTAGAGGCGATAATTGTTCAAACACGAGAAAGGCAACTCGCACCCAAACAATCGAGGAGAGGAATCGAAGGTTCCAAACCCCCCTCTTTTATCTTGAAAAGAGTTTCGATAGTTTTTAGTGTTTTGAGGTTTTGTTGAGAAAATCCACTTGATGTTGGATAAAGGGTTTGATTATATTTGCGTTTGGGTCGTGAAAAGAGTTTGATGGCAAGGCAAAAGGCACTCGACTTACAAGTTTAAAGAAAAAAACCACTTGAAGTTGGATCAAGGGTTTGTGAAAAGATATGGATCGATCCGAGTCCCTAAGGGTGATCCTAGTAACGAAACCACGACGAAAAGGTGCGAGTGTGTGCATTAGGTTGATGGCGATGCTAAGAAATAATCGACTTACGAGGGTGTTTTAAAAAATCGCTCGACATTGAATCGAGAATTAGTTTGAAAATGGTTTAGTCTATGCTAGTCCCTATGGGTGCTCCTATTAAACAAAACTACAATCAAAGAAAAGCGAGTAAAGTGCGTACATCGAAAAGGGAGCGGGGTACATGTAAAGTACTCAGGATTGCGAGAAATAAATGAGGTCATTGTCAGGTAGCCCAAGAGGAAGACGTGTGTGTGCGAGGTGCCCTAAACTAAGCAATGAAAAAGAGTTCAGACAAAAATCTCCTCTGCTAGGTTTTCTGTACAAGGTCCAAATTTCAATGCTCGGGATAGTAACCACAGTCCACCAATTGAACGTTTTTCAAGATTTCGATAGTTTTATCATGTTTTTATGTTTTTGAATAATATGAATAGGATATGAATAATATGACAAGATGATAAGATGAATACGATAATATGAAAAATAATATGATCAAGGATATAAGCAGTGATGCATAGACAGAAAGTTAAAGCAAGATGATATTGAACAAAAATTAAGGTCAATTGTTAGTTGTTAATCGTTAATATCAGATGAATTGGGTCAACTTTAGCGCTAAGCAATCGTAGCACGATCTATGAGGAAAATCATGCTATATGAGGCCGCTCTATAACGATGATGTTTGTGCTAAAACACGATAGAGGAATGATATGTAGATCACTCTCCACGAATCGTGCCACACGAAAAGAAAAAAGAGAACGGTCTCGTCTTAATCACAAACTTTCATCGATTAATCAAAGGTAACCTATCACGATCCCAAAGTATAGAAAATGATCCAAATGACCAATCCCTACAGATTTTAAATAATGAAGGTTAACAACCTCAATAATCGACATTCGTGATGTTAAAGACTTCATTGACCGAAAATCAAAAAATAAAACCAGTAATGAGATGACATCATTAGTACCCTTATGGACAACTTCTAATGCGTCCCACATAGCCTTGGATGTCTCACAATGAGAAACGTGATAATACTCATCAACACCTAAAGCGGATGTGAGAATTTTTTTCGCCTTCCAATCATGTGACCACAATTTCCAATCATTAGCATCCCATTGTGCTTTCGATTTAGGTAATGTAACACCTTCATCATTGGTCACAGTTCTTTTTTTCGGACCATTTTTTATGGCGTCCCATATACCTTTGTCAACGGAGCTAACATGAGTAATCATACAAGCTTTCCAATATCCATAATTTTCGTTAGTGAAAATTGGTGCTCTATTGTACACTCGCTTAGGTTCGGTAGCCATTCTTCTAAAAAGTAAATCTTAAGCACATAAGTAACCGGAGCTCGTGATACCACTTGTTAGATGACAGACTTCAATCTATAGGGGTGAATAGATCACAAAGTTAAAATTTAAACTTTTAGCAAAAATGGTTTTCAAAAGTTTTTATGGCATAGTAGAAACAACCAGAATCAAATCGTCTAGCCGAACCTACTATCAAAAAGCTCGGATATGTGTAAAGTTACATAATAAAAATCACGAACACAGATTGTTCAACCACGATTAATCATAAACAATTAAATGATAAGCTACACGTACAACTTATTTCCAATTATCAAAAACTCAATAAAAGCACAATAGGCAATTTATCGAACACTTTGTGTGCAATCAATATAGTTTGGAAATTTAATTTATTTTGTTGATTTTAAAGCCAATTACAATCAAAGTGATTATGATTATATCAACAAGCCTTAATTCAAAATGTAATCAAAAATTGATTTCCAAACGAATTGTCTAAAACAACAATAAATTCGATAATTTGCTAACACAAAAATTTAAAGTTATATATATATATATATTCTTAAGATGTGCGGGTTGGGCCTAACTAAACCCTACAAAATCGGCTAGTAGGGTGAGGATTACCCACACTTATAAACACGTGTTCAGGCCATAGATTGTCCGATGAGGGACTCTTAACACCCCCTCTCACGACCAGGATTTACGTTTGGAGCATGGAAATGAATGGTGGGTGGCCCAATGGATCTTAAACGAGGCTCTGATACCATGTTTTGATTGTATTTTTGTGTGTTGAATATGATCACATATATTGTATATTTATATGCAAAATAGGTATACACAATAGGAAATAACATAATTTAACTTATGACTAATTGAATGCAAATCAATACTAATTGATTTTTAACCGATTTTCAAGCCAGATCGTATATATTGTATGATCCGAGCTTGTTACAGATATAATTCACTCAAGAACCCTTAAGAGACTTGGTAAACATATCAGCCAATTGTTCTTCAGATTTGCCGAACTTTGTGGTTATTTCACATGACAGTGTTTTTTCTTTTACATAGTGACAATCTATTTATATGTGTTTGGTCTGTCGGATTGGATGAAATGTGAAGTGTCGCTTGATTGTCGCATATGAGTCTTATGTCCTGAAGGTCTCCCAACCTAAGTTCTGAGAGTAAATTCTTAAGCCACGTAAGTTCCTTTGATGATGCTGCCATAACACGATATTCAGCTTAAGCCAGCGTATGTGTGCGCGTGCGTGCGTGGGTGTGCGTGTGTGTGTGCGTGTATGTCATGTGTGAGGTATTTATAGGTTTATACATATACGTGTTACATACATGTTTTTGAAAGTCATTTTTAATTTTTCATAGACTCGTACGAGTTTGCGAGTCAAGTCTGCGAGTCGGGTCTACATACCCTTTACGAGTCTGAGTAGACTCACGAGTCTGACAACCTTGGTGGCCCCACCTCATGCACAATCCATTTTTTCTCACATAATGCATTAAAATATTTCGACACATACTCTTCACCACCATCAGTCCTCAGAACCTTTAGCTTTCGACCACTTTGTCTTTCGACCATAGATTTAAATTTGACAAATACCTCGATCACTTCACTTTTCTTCTTGACCAGGTAAGTCCACAGTTTTTGAATGAAATCATCTATGAAAGTGACAAATTATCTGTTACCTCCAATTGAATCCATTTGGATATGACCACATACATCAGAGTTATATATGACTTCAAGAATTGCCTTCAACTTGCTTCCTGTCGTAAACCGAAATTTGACCTCTCCTTTTGCCTTTTGCATAAGCATATGCATTCGCATTGCTGGTATACGTATTAACACTTTTTCTCTGTGGTTTTGTTGCAAGAATATTCAGAATTTCAGATGGTTTCAAAGCCTGGTTAATCACATCCTTACAAAGACATCACAACATCAATACAAGCAAAATATAAGGGTTTTCATAACTATTTATCAAAGCAAAAAGTTGAAAATCGGAACCATTGTCATAACACATTTTCTCAAGCAAATTGGGCAAGTTTTGGTTGTGTTAATCGATTAACAATTTGCTAGGCCAAAATGGTTAATCGATTAACCCTTGTATTTTGGCAGATTTCTGCTATTTTTCATGACAACAGCTTTTCCTCTACTTCTTTGAGGTTTACTTGGTTCTAGCATCATGTGGAATGTTCTAGATACTTCAAGACACTTCAAGAATCCACTTGTATTTGCTACAATACATCATTTTCAATCAAGACCACCATGTACCTTCATTTCCAAGTATGTGAACCGTTGGATTTTGGACTTGCATTGGGATGTTCTCACCGAGTTAACAAGTAACTAACTGAGTCAACTTCCGACTCAGTGAGTTAGATGTAACTAACTCTAAAGCTAGCTCCAAAGCAAGCTCCAAACCAAACTCCAAACCAAACTCCAAACCTAGCCCACTTCAAACCTCCACTTTATATAAAGAAACCTTCACATTTATGAAAGAAGATCTTTGAACCTTCAACCATTTTTCACTATTTTCACTTGATCACTCTTTCATTTCTTTGAATTCTCTCTGAATTTTCTACAACTCTCTCACATTTATCTTCATTTTCTTCATCAAACCACACACAAAAACTCAATTTCCACCATCAGAGTGTAATAATCTTCACATCGAAATTGTTATTTTCTTGAGCTAAAATTTCATTCCACTACATTTCTACTTGGATTTCTGGATTTACAGTAGTTTCTACTTCAATTCAAGTAATCACCTCAAGCGTTTTGGTGCATATTCGTATTCAGAGCATTTATCGCGTTTTTATTGGTTTCGCTACGATTCGATCTCAAGCTTGGAATTCACTGGTTTTCTTTACTTATTCTCACCACATTTTACTTACAACGATTACCAAGGTAATCCTCCGCCTTGTAGGTTGGTAATTCTTGCTCGATTTACTATTTTCGATCATTTTCGCATGTTCGCAATGTAGATCCAATGGCTTGTTAATGTGAATTAATCATTTGATTATTTGATTGTTGATCTTGATGTTTAATGGATTCAATTGATGATTAATTGCTTCTACTTGATGTAATTTTCGTGAACAATTGCATGCCATAACACGTGGATGATTGGAGAAGTGATTAACTGTTGGAAGTGCTTTTGAAAATTTGATTTTCTGCCACTGTCCCAGTGTTAATCGATTAACCATATGCTAGGCAAAAATGGTTAATCGATAACACCTCTGTTTTCGGCTTTTTCTGCTGTTTTTAAGGGGTTAATCGATTAACCACTTTTGCCTAACAAATGGTTAATCGATTAACACTTAATCAGAATGTGATTTTTGAGCTTTTTTAATGCTTGTTTGGTTTTCTTTCCTCATTTAAATTCCATGGCTTGATATGCTTAATATTTGTGGATGTTTTGTGAGTTGTTTAACCTCTGATTGAAGCATGTATGCAAACTTTGATGTACAATTTATCGATTTTGGAATTGTTTGCATCCTTGAAATTGTATGATCATGTTGCTCTTGAATACTCTTGTTATGTGCTTACATGATTAATGATGCATGCTAATTGATGCTTGTTAGTGCTTTGCAAGTTCATTCTTGATTGCATTAAGCCGGTTCTTTATTAAACAAATTTAATTTTGTATAATCATTATTCATCATTTTTGTTTTGACGATCTTTCGACTCGTGTGAAAGATTGTCGGCTTGTTCATTCCCCCTGATCGATTGATCGAAACCTTGTTTCGGTTCGTTAATCTTCCCTATTTCCACTTTTTAGGATCTTTTAGAGCCTTGTTCTCTTAATTCCCCTACTGAGTCTGAAGTCTGCACAATGCATTGGAGCACTGTACAAGATGGCGCTGTTACTCTATCGATTTCAATTTTTGCACTATACTCTGTGTGCTAGAGAAGGGATGAGAGTGGAGAATTTCTACATTCATTCTGATTATTTTGGGTAGGGGACAAATGACCCTGTGCCTGGAATAATCGTCTCTATCTCCAGACTGTAGTGTCTCCCAATTCCCAACCAAATCCATCCTTGATCACTCACACCCTAATCATTGTCTATTGGGTTAACAACCATCCCTTAGTTCAACACATTTTCTTTTGGTTAATCATTGTTCATTGATTCCCCAGAGGAGTCGTAATCGTTCTTTCTTTGGTTAATCACAGTCAGTCTGTTGAATACCAAATGATTTTCTTCCTTAACGAAGTCTCAATCCTTTTCTTCTGTTAAATACAGTCTTCCTGTTAAACACCGAATCCTAGCGGAGTACGCAACCTTTTCTTGGTTCTTTCTCCCTTTTCATTAGTTAACCACTGTCTGTCAGTTAAAACACCACCTGCTTCTTTCCTCAGTTAACCACAATCAATATCACGACACATCTTGATATCTTTAGAATCCTGAGCAGCAGTAGGATTGGCAATCGAAACAGCAGTATAATAGTTTTGCACGTCATACTCATCTTGCAAATCCTTTTCAGCATGAGGAATGAGAATTTGAGTGACAGCAGGTTGGGCTTACGGGATAGCTCTAACAGTGACTCCAGATGTTGGAAATGGTTGAGAAGTGGCTCCTTCAACTGCAAGAGTGAAGTTTATAGGAATTCCGTAGATGATGGGATTGGGAATGGGAACTGAAAGCCTTGAGGTAGACCCTTGCACAGGAACATTGTTCGTTGCTGCAGCGGCCTCACACAGTTCTTCTTCCTTTTTGTCCATAGTTATGGCTTCGAGAATATGGTCAATCTTTCCCTTGATAGAGTCCAACTCCTCTCTGAAGGTAGCTTGCTCTTGTTGAATATGTTCCATCATTCGTGTAGTGTTAGCTCGAGTTGCGTACTGGTGTCGAGGAATCAACTTGATTTACTGGAGATGAAGGAAGGTGAAATGCGTTTCTGATTTTAGAATGAAAAACAATATGCATAACTGATGCAATGACATGTACGGATGCAATGCAAGATGCAAGATTCCAAGATCTCAAGTTCAAACAATTTTGAGTTTGGTCAAAGTTATGGGTAAATAACCAAAGTCTCTGATCAAAGGAACCCCACAGATGGATTCTAAAATGGGTAGGTTCCCATAATCATGAATCCTTTCAAATACATTACGGCCATAACGAAGGCTCGCCAGATGATAATATCCTTGAAACGATCTCTTCTAGATGAGGTTTTCATATCTTCCAAACGAGGAAGATACCTCGCAGGCTTCAACTACACAACCATCGACACACGAGTTCTAAGAAGGTATCTCAGAGTCATAGATTGACGTTGAAAATATTACTGTCAGAAAGTAACACGTTCAAGGGATCTCATCTGATTAGGGTTTTCGTATTAACACAACGAGGAGTTAAAACTACCAACCACAATGGATTGAACAGGTTAATGGTCCTTAGAGTCGATGATTCCGGCTTGAAAACATTATCATCATGATGAAGGCTCATCATAACAATAACATTTCCAAGGGAATCTACTCCAAGCGGGGGTTTTGTATTGGCCTCACGAGAAATGCTCCTCGAAAGTCCCTACTACACAACCACCTTCCTAATTCTAGGGTTTTACTCAGACTCGGGTAGAGAGTCTATCTCACAGAATACCCAAAATCAGAGAAGCCCAACAGTGTCACAATAAGCAATAGTAACACAGGTAAATATGATAGGTAAGCAAATAAACAAAAGAGAAGAAAACAAATAAGAAAAGCTAACGAGCATCACAATTCGGACTAAGTTAGGCTCAACTCTCTCTTCTATGGAGCAATGTGGATCCCCAGTAGAGTCGCCAGCTGCCGCACCTAAAAAAAACCATATGACCTTCGCGTAAAAGACACAGAAAAATGGTTCAGACAGAGTCGCCACTGAACTTTATTTATCCCCACGAGGGAAAGGAAAATATCGATAAAACCTTTAAGAGATAAGAACATGGTCATCGCAACCACATTCTAGGTTCGGGAGTCGGTTACGTAAGAGGAAGGTATTAACACCCCTCACGTCTGTTGTACTCAACGGGAACTCTTAGTTCGATTTGTGATGAATGTTTGTTAATGTGATTTGTTTTCTTCTAAGCGAGTAATGCGAAAGGGGTATGAGAAAAGGTTTCGATTGCTAAGGGGAAATGTGATGGTTTTATTAGGGTGCTCGCCAAGGATTAAGGCCCTTGTGTATACGTATTCTCATTCGTACGAGAATGAGGAATCAAAGCATTTATAGTTCAGACTACAGGAAGAAAGGGTTTGGATAGCAAAGGTAAAGTGGAGAGAGGTGGCGAAACGGCAGAAAAAGAAAAAGGTAGGGAGCGGCGGAAAAAGAAAATGGTAGGGAACAACGAAAAAAGAAAAAGGTAGGACGCAAAAAGGAGGGAAAGGTGGAGAAAATAAAAGGTAGTTCGCCAAGGATTGGGGCCCTTGTGCCTACGTATCTTCATTCGGACAAGAATGAAGAATCAGAGCGTTCATAGTTCGTGGAACTATGACTTGGTGGTTTGTTTTAGAGGCGATAATTGTTCAAACACGAGAAAGGCAACTCGCACCCAAACAATCGAGGAGAGGAATCGAAGGTTCCAAACCCCCCACTTTCATCTTGAAAAGAGTTTCGATAGTTTTTAGTGTTTTGAGGTGTTATTGAGAAAATCCACTTAATGTTGGATAAAAGGGTTTGATTATATTTGCGTTTGGGTCGTGAAAAGAATTTGATGGCGAGGCAAAAGGAACTCGACTTACAAGTTTAAAGAAAAAAACCACTTGAAGTTGGATCAAGGGTTTGTGAAAAGATATGGATCGATCCGAGTCCCTAAGGGTGATCCTAGTAACGAAACCACGACGAAAAGGTGCGAGTGTGTGCATTAGATTGATGGCGATGCTAAGAAGTAATCGACTTACGAGGGTGTTTTAAAAAATCGCTCGACATTGAATCGAGAATTAGTTTGAAAATGGTTTAGTCTATGCTAGTCCCTATGGGTGCTCCTATTAAACAAAACTACAATCAAAGAAAAGCGAGTAAAGTGCGTACATCGAAAAGGGAGCGGGGTACATGTAAAGTACACAGGATTGTGAGAAATAAATAAGGTCATTGTCAGGTAGCCCAAGAGGAAGACGTGTGTGTGCGAGGTGCCCTAAACTAAGCAATGAAAAAGAGTTCAGACAAAAATCTCCTCTGCTAGGGTTTCTGTACAAGGTCCAAATTTCAATGCTCGGGATAGTAACCACAGTCCACCAATTGAACGTTTTACATGATTTCGATAGTTTTATCATGTTTTTATGTTTTTGAATAATATGAATAGGATATGAATAATATGACAAGATGATAAGATGAATATGATAATATGAAAAATAATATGATCAAGGATATAAGCAGTGATGCATAGACAGAAAGTTAAAGCAAGATGATATTGAACAAAAATTAAGGTCAATTGTTAGTTGTTAATCGTTAATATCAGATGAATTGGGTCAACTTTAGCTCTAAGCAATCGTAGCACGATCTATGAGGAAAATCATGCTATATGAGGCCGCTCTATAACGATGATGTTTGTGCTAAAACACGATAGAGGAATGATATGTAGATCACTCTCCACGAAAAGAAAAAAGATAACAGTCTCGTCTTAATCACAAACTTTCATCGATTAATCAAAGGTAACCTATCACGATCCCAAAGTATAGAAAATGATCCAAAGGATTAATCCCTACAGATTTTAAATAATGAAGGATAACAACCTCAATAATCGACATTCGTGATGTTAAAGACTTCATTGACTGAAAATCAAAAAATAAAATCAGTAACGAGATGACATCATTAGTACCCTCATGGGCAACTTCTAATGCGTCCCACATAACCTTGGATGTCTCACAATGAGAAACGTGATAATACTCATCAACACCTAAAGCGGATGTGAGAATTTTTTTCGCCTTCCAATCATGTGACCACAATTTCCAATCATTAGCATCCCATTGTGCTTTCGATTTAGGTAATGTAACACCTTCATCATTGGTCACAGTTCTTTTTTTCGGACCATTTTTTATGGCGTCCCATATACCTTTGTCAACGGAGTTAACATGAGTAATCATACAAGCTTTCCAATAGCCATAATTTTCGTTAGTGAAAATTGGTGCTCTATTGTACACTCGCTTAGGTTCGGTAGCCATTCTTCTAAAAAGTAAATCTTAAGCACATAAGTAACCGGAGCTCGTGATACCACTTGTTAGATGACAAACTTCAATCTATAGGGGTGAATAGATCACAAAGTTAAAATTTAAACTTTTAGCAAAAATGGTTTTCAAAAGTTTTTATGGCATAGTAGAAACAACCAGAATCAAATCGTCTAGCCGAACCTACTATCAAAAAGCTCGGATATGTGTAAAGTTACATAATAAAAATCACGAACACAAATTGTTCAACCACGATTAATCATAAACAATTAAATGATAAGCTACACGTACAACTTATTTCCAATTATCAAAAACTCAATAAAAGCACAATAGGCAATTTATCGAACACTTTGTGTGCAATCGATATAGTTTGGAAATTTAATTTGTTTTGTTGATTTTAAAGCCAATTACAATCAAAGTGATTATGATTATATCAACAAGCCTTAATTCAAAATGTAATCAAAAATTGATTTCCAAACGAATTGTCTAAAACAACAATAAATTCGATAATTTGCTAACACAAAAATTTAAAGTTATATATATATATATATATATATATATATATTCTTAAGATGTGTGGGTTGGGCCTAACTAAACCCTACAAAATCGGCTAGTAGGGTGAGGATTACCCACACTTATAAACACGTGTTCAGGCCATAGATTGTCCGATGAGGGACTCTTAACACCCCCTCTCACGACCAGGATTTATGTTTGGAGCATGGAAATGAATGGTGGGTGGCCCAATGGATCTTAAACGAGGCTCTGATACCATGTTTTGATTGTATTTTTGTGTGTTGAATATGATCACACATGTTGTATATTTATATGCAAAATAGGTATACACAATAGGTAATAACATAATTTAACTTATGACTAATTGAATGCAAATCAATACTAATTGATTTTTAACTGATTCTCAAGCCAGATCGTATATATTGTATGATCCGAGCTTGTTACAGATATAATTCACTCAAGAACCCTTAAGAGACTTGGTAAACATATCAGCCAATTGATCTTCAGATTTGACGAACATTGTGGTTATTTCACATGACAGTGCTTTTTCTTTTACATAGTGCAATCTATTTCTATGTGTTTGGTCTGTCGGATTGGATGAAATGTGAAGTGTCGCTTGATTGTCGCATATGAGTCTTATGTCCTAAAGGTCTCCCAACCTAAGTTCTGAGAGTAAATTTTTAAGCCACGTAAGTTCCTTTGATGATGCTGCCATAACACGATATTCAGCTTAAGCCAGCGTATGTGTGAGCGTGCGTGCGTGCGTGGGTGTGCGTGTGTGTGTGCGTGTATGTCATGTGTGAGGTATTTATAGGTTTATACATATACGTCTTTGTCATATATGTGTTACATACATGTTTTTGAAAGTCATTTTTAATTTTTCATAGACTCGTACGAGTTTGCGAGTCAAGTCTGCGAGTCGGGTCTACAAACCTTTTACGAGTCTGAGTAGACTCACGAGTCTGACAACCTTGGTGGCACCACCTCATGCACAATCCCTTTTTTCTCACATAATGCATTAAAATATTTCGATACATACTCTTCACCACCATCAGTCCTCAGAACCTTTAGCTTTCGACCACTTTGTCTTTCGACCATAGATTTAAATTTGACAAATACCTCGATCACTTCACTTTTCTTCTTGACCAGGTAAGTCCACAGTTTTTGAATGAAATCATCTATGAAAGTGACAAATTATCTGTTACCTCCAATTGAATCCATTTGGATATGACCACATACATCAGAGTATATATATGACTTCAAGAATTGCCTTTAACTTGCTTCCTGTCGTAAACCGAAATTTGACCTCTCCTTTTGCCTTTTGCATAAGCATATGCATTCGCATTGCTGGTATACATATTAACACTTTTTCTCTGTGGTTTTGTTGCAAGAATATTCAGAATTTCAGAAGGTTTCAAAGTCTGGTTAATCACATCCTTATAAAGACATCACAACATCAATACAAGCAAAATATAAGGGTTTTCATGACTATTTATCAAAGCAAAAAGTTGAAAATCGGAACCATTGTCATAACATATTTTCTCAAGCAAATTGGGCAAGTTTTGGTTGTGTTAATCGATTAACAATTTGCTAGGCCAAAATGGTTAATTGATTAACCCTTGTATTTTGGCAGATTTCTGCTATTTTTCATGACAACAGCTTTTCCTCTACTTCTTTGAGGTTTACTTGGTTCTAGCATCACGTGGAATGTTATAGATACTTCAAGACACTTCAAGAATCCACTTGTATTTGCTACAATACATCATTTTCAATCAAGACCACCATGTACCTTCATTTCCAAGTATGTGAACCGTTGGATTTTGGACTTGCATTGGGATGTTCTCACCGAGTTAACAAGTAACTAACTGAGTCAACTTCCGACTCAGTGAGTTAGATGTAACTAACTCTAAAGCTAGCTCCAAAGCAAGCTCCAAACCAAACTCCAAACCAAACTCCAAACCTAGCCCACTCCAAACCTCCACTTTATATAAAGAAACCTTCACATTTATGAAAGAAGATCTTTGAACCTTCAACCATTTTTCACTATTTTCACTTGATCACTCTTTCATTTCTTTGAATTCTCTCTGAATTTTCTGCAACTCTCTCACATTTATCTTCGTCTTCTTCATCAAACCACACACAAAAACTCAATTTCCACCATTAGAGTGTAATAATCTTCACATCGAAATTGTTATTTTCTTGAGCTAAAATTTCATTCCACTACATTTCTACTTGGATTTCTGGATTTACAGTAGTTTCTACTTCAATTCAAGTAATCACCTCAAGCGTTTTGGTGCATATTCGTATTCAGAGCATTTATCGCGTTTTTATTGGTTTCGCTACGATTCGATCTCAAGCTTGGAATTCACTGATTTTCTTTACTTATTCTCACCACATTTTACTTACAACAATTACCAAGGTAATCCTCCGCCTTGTAGGTTGGTAATTCTTGCTCGATTTACTATTTTCGATCATTTTCGCATGTTCGCAATGTAGATCCAATGGCTTGTTAATGTGAATTAATCATTTGATTATTTGATTGTTGATCTTGATGTTTAATGGATTCAATTGATGATTAATTGCTTCTACTTGATGTAATTTTCGTGAACAATTGCATGCCATAACACGTGGATGATTGGAGAAGTGATTAACTGTTGGAAGTGCTTTTGAAAAATTGATTTTCTGCCACTGTCCCAGTGTTAATCGATTAACCATATGTTAGGCAAAAATGGTTAATCGATAACACCTCTGTTTTCGGCTTTTTCTGCTGTTTTTAAGGGGTTAATCGATTAACCACTTTTGCCTAACAAATGGTTAATCGATTAACACTTAATCAGAATGTGATTTTTGAGCTTTTTTAATGCTTGTTTGGTTTTCTTTCCTCATTTAAATTCCATGGCTTGATATGCTTAATATTTGTGGATGTTTTGTGAGTTGTTTAACCTCTGATTGAAGCATGTATGCAAACTTTGATGTAAAATTTATCAATTTTAGAATTGTTTGCATCCTTGAAATTGTATGATCATGTTTCTCTTGAATACTCTTGTTATATGCTTACATGATTAATGATGCATGCTAATTGATGCTTGTTAGTGCTTTGCAAGTTCATTCTTGATTGCATTAAGCCTGTTCTTTATTAAACAAATTTAATTTTGTATAATCATTATTCATCATTTTTGTTTTGACGATCTTTCGACTCGTGTGAAAGATTGTCGGCTTGTTCATTCCCCCTGATCGATTGATCGAAACCTTGTTTCGATTAGTTTATCTTCCCTATTTCTTCTCTTTAGGATCTTTTAGAGCCTTGTTCTCTTAATTCCCCTGCTGAGTCTGAAGTCTGCACAACGCATTGGAGCACTGTACAAGATGGCGCTGTTACTCTGTCGATTTCAATTTTTGCACTATACTCTGTGTGTTAGAGAAGGGATGAGAGTGGAGAATTTCTACACTCATTCTGATTATTTTGGGTAGGGGACGAATGACCCTGTGCCTGGAATAATCGTCTCTATCTCCAGACTGTAGTGTCTCCCAATTCCCAACCGAATCGATCCTTGATCACTCACACCCTAATCATTGTCTCTTGGGTTAACAACCGTACCTTAGTTAAACACCTTTTCTTTTGGTTAATCACTGTTCATTGATTCCCCAGAGGAGTCGTAATCGTTCTTTCTTTGGTTAATCATAGTCAGTCTGTTGAATACCAAATGCTTTTCTTCCTTAACGAAGTCTCAATCCTTTTCTTCGGTTAAATACAGTCTTCCTGTTAAACACCGAATCCTAGCGGAGTACGCAACCTTCTCTTGGTTCTTTCTCCCTTTTCATTAGTTAACCACTGCCTGTCAGTTAAAACACCACCTGCTTCTTTCCTCAGTTAACCACAATCAATATGTTAATATACTGAGTTTTTCTTGGGTTAATCATCATCTCTTGGTTAACTACTCATTTCTTTTGGGTTAATCACAATCTTTATATTAAAACCAATACCCCTGTGAGTTAGTAACCTTCTTTTGGTTCAAACACTCGCTCCTTTTGGTTAGTAACCTTCCTTGGTTCAAATACCCTTTCTTCGGTCAAACACTACTTGTTCAGTCAGAGTACCGAACTCTTTTGGGTCACAACCTTCGATTGGTTCCACACCCGTCCTTTGGGTTACAACCTTCGCTTGGTTCCACACCCGTCCTTTGGGTCACAATCATCGCTTGGTTCCACACTCGTCCTTTGGGTCACAAACGTCGCTTGGTTCTACACCCGTCCTTTGGTCAATCACTGTCTGTCGGTTAGAGACCAATTTCTTTTTTTTTTGGTTAACCATTATTTGCCAGTTAACACACCTAGGCCCCAGAAAGTCAAACACCTTCTCTTGGATCAACTCTCTCCTTTTGGTTCGTCGCAAACCGTCTGTTGACACCAATCTTTTTTCCCCACAGAGTCATACTCTTATTTTTCTTCGGTTAACACTGCCAGTCAGTTAATATACCGAATCCCCAGTGAATCTTACTTTATCCTGTTTCAATTTCCTTCGCTCTTTTATTCTCTTGGTTTCAACACCATTCCTTTGTCTTCTCTTTAGCGGAGTTAGGGGTGTTCGCGGGCCGGTTTGGTTCGGTTTTGAGTGAATTAGATACCCAAACCGATCAAAAATATATGGATAGGTTTGGATTGGATTTTCACATTTTTTCTATAAAATCCAAATCGAACCAAACCAAGAAATAACGGGTTGATTTGAGTTGGATTGATTGGATACATTAGAAACAAATATGCGAAAATATTTTTAAAAATTTTCTAATTTATATCAACTAATTTTCTATAATAATATAGTTTTTTTAATGTATTTTCGTATTTTCATATGGATTGTGAATGTCACAAATATGTTTCATTTTTCTTCCTTCTTAAAGTTGAATATTTTATACTAGTTTCCATTATAATGATATACATTATATGAATTAATATGGTTGGTTCGGGTAGACGGGCTTGCGGGTAGAATTTTGAAAATCCGTTGCCTGAACCAATTAACATCGGGTTTCATTAGTTTGGTTCGATTAATGCCCGAACTAAAAAAATGCCCGACCCAAACACCATGGTTTGGTTTGGTTCGGATTTGCCCGAACCAATGAACACCCCTAAGCGGAGTCGTCACCAATTTCTTGATTCTTCTACTTTTCAAGACAATCACTAGAATAATGACCATACTTCTGACAATTGTAACACTGAATGTGACTTTTGTCAAGTTTTCGACCACTACCTCTTCCTCTACCTGCTGCACCACCTCTTTGGTTTCTTTGGTATGTGGACTTTCTCTGATTCGACTAACCTTATTCTTGCTGATTTCAACCATTCGAATTGTTGTAGCCTCCTCTGCCTTTGTCTCCTTTCCAACTTCCTTTGCATTTCTTTTCTTTTGCTAATTGCGTCTGCAAAACCATATCACTCTTCGACTTTCTTGCAGCTCTTTCAGCTATCCTTTGTTCATGAGATTCAAGCGCCCCTTGAAGCTCTTCCTTTGTCAATGTTGACAAGTCTTTCGACTCTTCTATGGCTACTACCACGTGGTCGAACTTTGGAGTCAATGACCTCAAGATCTTTGCAACAATTGATCTTGATGTCAACACTTCTCCACATACCTTGATTTGATTCACCAGTTTTGTAACCTTGGTGAAAAAATCTGTTATGCTTTTATTGTCTTCCATCTGAAGCAATTCATAGATTTTTTTGTGAGTTTGTAACCTCACCTCTTTCACCTTTTTTGCGCCTCCAAACGATTTCTCTAGAATTTCCCATGCTTCTTTAGCCGATTCTACATCACTAACCTTTTCAAAATTATCTGGATCAACGCATTGATGCATTATAAAGAGAGTTTTATAATATTTCTTCTTAAATTCTTTGTGTGTGGCATTTTCTTGATCCGACGCGTTTTCTGCAAGTGGTGTTACTCTTTCCTTCACAAGATCCCAAAGATCTTGATAACAGAAAACAACCTTCATCTGCTTGCACAAATTCTCATAATTATTGTTCTCGAGAATCAGAAGACTCGCCGAAAAATGCCCGTCTGGATGATTCATTGTCATCGTGATTTTCTTCCCACGAATCGCTCAGCCAGTGCTCTAGATACCAGATGTTGGAAATCCACCACAACTTATGGAGAATTTCTATAAATCTTGATGAACAAGATTATTATTGATTCACAATAACAATGAAAAAAAAGAAAAATTATATAAGAAAATTAGGGTTTGACAAAATATAGAAGAAGATGGTGATTTTTGCAGAGTAACTCTCTGCCCACAATCTGTGAAAAAACTTATTTACTTTGCAACTGAAAAATTATGTGAATTCAAATTGTTACAAAAATAGGGGTTACTCTCTCTATTTATAATTTTAGGTTAGCCTGCTCACTAAGACAAAACCCAAAACACAAAAGCCCAAAACATCTAATTTAGTTAACACTACTAAAATAAATCTAAGTCGAAATCCTATCGAGCAATCTGCTTTGACATTTCGACACACACTAGACTAATTTCAACAAATCATTGTTTCTTTCGAGCACTACCTACTTCAACACAAAAAACTACATTCTCAACAATTATTTAAATAACTACATGTTCTGCATTATTGAAAAACTACGTGACTTTTTAATGTTTTTTTCTATACAATTTTTAATGTTTTTTTCTATACAATTTTTAATGTTATTTTATTTATTTATGAAGTATTCAATTGAATTTTTTTAGACACAATAATCAATCTTTTTGTATATTAAACTAATGATAAACATATAAAATAATCAATCTTTTTTATATATTAAACTACTGATAAACATATAAAATATTAGTCAAACTTTTACTATTAAAATCTAGCTTAAATTTTATCTAAAAGATATTGTAGTAAAAAACATACACAAATAAACGGGGAGAATGATTAGTTGATTACTCATTGCAATATATTATGACGCAAAATATGCTTGAATGTTGCAAAATATATTAACATACTACTTTCAGTAATAAGAAAAAACACACATAGAAAAAACATCCGACCTACCGGATTCGAACCAGTGACCTAAGGATTATCTGTTGATACCAACTACAGTCCTCCGCTCTACCAACTGAGCTAAGGTCGGTTACTGAACGTTTTGTAGAGTTTAAATTAAAATTGTTTTGCAATGAAGCAATTGTCGAAAAAGAAAAGTATTTTGGGGTGAGAGAGGCTCGAACTCTCGACCTCAGGATTACTCAGAAGCTATGAGACCTACGCGCTAGCCAACTGCGCCACCACCCCAGTTGATTTTTATTTTTTCATAATTGTAAATAATGATTGTATGAGTAAGTAGAAAAATTATTAGTAATTACTGTGAGAACTGAAACAACCCTAATAGATCGCATCGTATTATTATTCCCGTGAAAACACACAAGCAAATTCGAACCCTAATTGCTAGGTTTCCGCCACAAATTGCCGCCATAACAATTTCAACCACTGCATCTAGATCTCAAATCCCACTGTACAACGCCATAATTCTATTTACTTTCAAAACGTGTTTTCCTTTCCATTTCATACATCGATTACTGATTCTCTTTTCTTCTGTTTTAGGGTTTTTTGTGATTCCGCAATAGTACTATTTAAGGATCTTCATTGCTTTTTGAAACTGATTTCGCTACAGGTATATATATATTCTAACCCACCAAATACTCTATGAACGAACTCTTTCATTTGCGATTTGATTAAATTTTTGTATTCAAAAGAGGAACTTAACCCTAATTTAGTAGCCTTAATGCAGTCCCTAAAAGTATGGTTTACTGTTTCCACAAGACCTAGGTCATGTTAAGGAGCATGAAATTGCATAAACTTTTTTCTTGCTGGAATGGTATTATTATTATTCAGTATCTTCCATAATAGTATAGCTTGTATATGTATGGGGGGATTGTTAGCTTTGAATATTTAGGTCAAAAAACATGAAACCCCCACCCTTTTGGAGGTGCTGACTTTTGTCTGAGTTCTTCCATGCTTTGGTGTTGAAATAGGCAGACTTAACAGAGTACATGCCATTTTTAGAATTACCCCACACGAGTCTCTTTTGTTGATATTTTATAGAAGAATCCGAAGGATGTTGGGATGGCTAAATTACGTGCCGTGATTCTCCATAGCTTTAATATTTATCCACCTTTGGAAAGGATTTTTTCTATCTTCTAGTGCATGTTGGCCGAAGGACATTTCTAATTTGTCTTGATACACAAGCATAAGCTGTCTGGTATAGGGTTGGGATACTAGGAAGTTCCCTAGCTTCCTCCTTAGTGTCCCTGCAAAAGATAATGCTATTATCAATATCAACAACTATTAAGTTGGATGTCTCAGGAGCCTACCTTGCATTCCACGGATGACCTTTCTCTCTCGAGCCTTAACAACGAGACATGAAAGTACTTCAACATTAAATATAAACTGGTCTTTTTGGTAAAAAGTAGAGGAAAGATTTTCCATTTAAGAAAACAGAGAACGAAACAATATTGTTTTTCCTTTTTTCCCCTCATGTATTAGCGCACAATACCAGGTAAAGTCAACTTTAGTCTATTAACAATGATTTTTGTAATAATCAGATCAAAGCATAAGCTTCCAAGTTATTTTGGTAGAAGAAAGCTGGCATGCCATCAGAACCAGGGGCTGTCAAAGGCTTCGTCTGTTTGATGGTGTGGTAAATCACTTCTTTAGGGAAGTTCTCTCCAATAGTATTTCTCGAGGCATTTAGTTCGGCTTTAACCACAGCAGTTGAAGACATTGGTGGCATTGAAAAGATTCAAAACTGTGTAATTTAAGGGGAATGAATAGATGAGTAGAAATGAGTAGGTTGTCTTTCAGGCCTCGACCACTTGACATTCACAAGAAGCTCCCCATCCTCAAGTCCTTCAAGGACTTTGAAGACGATGAGACACCCGCATCTACTCGTAATTCCCAATTGCTACGCATTGTTCCTGAGGTCGAACATGAGGTACGGATCCTTGTAATGTTATGTTGCTGCACCATGTTTTCCAGTTATTCTGTTTTGTTTAGGGGGTAACCTTTTGGTGCCTGCAAGCTACGTACTAGATTGTACTTAGCATCAAGGGTTCAGTGTGACATCCGGTGTACCATCTCAAGCGTTTTCCCTTGTTCAAAATTGTCTTAATATGCATAATTTTGTTATTTAATTTAGATAATCATGATATCATGGTAAACTATGTAGAACTGAAGCCTTAATATATGAAGTATTAAGAAATTGATCATAAATTTCCCCCTCTGTAAAAAATTGACAATAGGAAATATACCATTAAAAATGCAGTGTTAAGTTCATCAGTAACTCTTATTTATTTTTCTTAGGCCCATGTTCAACATGCTCCCAGCAAGAAATTGGCCTCTGAAATACCCACTCCTCAGTTTGTTTATGTGGATACATATGAAAGGGACTATTCTTGCACTTTCGTTCAACCAACTTCCTATTTGCGCGCAAGAGGAGGTATTGCCACCAGATAAGATAATTGAATTATACATGAAATAATTTTAGAAGGTTCTTTTGTAAATTCCACAGTGTTCTGAGAATTCTTTTATTTTGTTGCAGCTAGGGCCGAGATTGGAGAGTTTGTTGAGTATGACTTGGACAATGAAGATGAGGATTGGCTTTCAGAGTTTAATGAAGAAAGGGAGATCCTGACACCTGAAATGTAACTTTTTAGACTGAATTCTGACTTTCTTCAATGGTTTTCAGTTACGTGTCTGTAGAGTGCTTGAAATCTAGGGGTACTATTGATCGTGGTTTGGTTTAATTACTCTAGGGGTACTATTAGTTATGCATTTTATAACAGGTTTCTCTTTCGTCCAGTATTTTTATATATATTTTTTTGATGGATAGGTTTGAGAGTCTTCTTTTCAAGTTGGAGGTGTTGGATCATAAAGCTCGTGAAAGAGCTGGCCTTTTAACAGCCACTCTTGGTTCGCCAATTCCTGTGCTACTACGATTTGAAACTGCTATGGAGGTCATACTCTTTTAGTGTCTTTATGTGTTAAGAATCTATCTTGAAATAATTTTGTTCTCTTTGTTGATTGGTTTGGCTGTTGTATTTTTCTAAAAAGAAATATCACCCAACTATTTTGTGCTTGGTTACTAAGACAAGAACTTTACCTCTGGTTCTTGAAGGATTATTTATTAGTGTTTAAGTTAAGACCTAGATGTAGTATGCTAAGACAATGACCTCCAAGTATTATGGAGATGGTGGCATTAACACTGTTAATTAAACCGTTGAAGGGTTATTCATTAGTGTATAGGCTAGGACCTAGTTGTAGTATAGTAAAAAAATGACCTCCAAGTATTATGGAGATGACGGCGTTAACAGTGTTAATTAAACCCTTTTAAAAGTTCTTTTGCAAATGTGCATACAGAGAACCTCATTTGGTTGACTTATCATTAAACCTCAAATCAAATTTGCGAGATAACAAGGGTGATATTTTGAAAGAAAGTTATGTAATTCAACCTAGAAGGACGATACTTTGAAAAGTGCTGGCACTGCTGCTTGGTTTCTCTAGTTGAAACCATAATAGTTTCCCTCAAACCTGTCTAATAATGGTTTTTATCATTGGCAGTTGGAACACACCCTTTTGCAAGAGTCATATTAACAACTAGACCTACCATACTTCGCGCCAAAATTTTATTGAATTAAGAAGCATGGTTTATGGTAATGGTCTATCTATCTTTTGACCACTTGTTGAATATGGTTTAAAGCCTTGTCAAGAGCGAACTCTTTTGAGCTGTTATGTGGAGGCGCATCACAGTGGACTTTAGCTCAACATTTTATAGTCTTCTAAATGTAATGGATAAGTAGTATTGAGAAAACAGACATGAGTGCAGAATTGAACCAAAAATCAAACACTACCTAAAGGAATTCAAGCTTTCTTTTTAAGGGTTTGAGTGCAGAATTGAACATCTTATGCCAAAGATGAACTAACTAATGTGTTGTTTTTGAAGGTTAACTGTTGATTCATGGATCTATTTACAGTTTTTTATTTGATAAAAAATTCTGAATTTTGTGCAGTCTTTTGCTAAATGGGAATGCCAATCCACTATTGGTTTCTTTTTCTCCAAAAAGTTCATTATTTAGGCTATTATTTATTGTTATTGAGACTGTAGGAGTGTTGTTGAAGTTTCATAGTGCATTTCATATGTCTTGCAGTACGAACATTACCTTTGCATATGTTTTGGATATGATTCCTATTGAGCTTATTGAAAATTTTCTTTAAATTTCAGACCTTACGATCTCTAAATGTCAAATACACAATTCTCGAGTCTGTGTATGATTATTGGAAAGAAAAGGTATGTAATTTGACTCTTTTGAGGGGTATGCCTCCTTTGTTTATCACTTTAACTTTCTGAATTTATTTCAATTGTATTCATCTGAGATCAAGAGATTTTACCAGTGCTTGGTATTGATGAATATTCACATGACAATGTGGATGCTAATGGGTAGAGGGATGCATTAAAACTTTTAGAATATACCCTAGGGCTTAGGCTTCACTAGCTTAATCAAGTGAAGAATTATAATAAAGTGTCATTAAGAAGTTGGATGACACTAGTGAATTTATCTTTCACTCATCTATACTGGTGTTTCCTCTTATAATTTTATGCTTAACCCACAATGAATTAAACCACGGCAACAAAAGGTTCCCCACCACCTACTAGATACGGTTGGCTGCATGGGTAAAAAATGCCGTTGTATTATTTAATAAACAAGGTTATCAATAGCCTATTTAGATTTATTATATAAAGTTCTTTTTAATTATTTCACTTACGACATTTTCTAGGGCTTCCTTCTACCTTAACTATTGGAGAATTGTTATACCCACTTTTCTTCTCACATTTATTTCCAATCTTGTCTTTTATTTCCACTCATCCACAATGACATTTTTATTCTTGCAACACTCAGCTTATGCTCTTATTGTTACCTTACCACCCAAGATTTAGTGCCATAAAGCATCATTATGGCTTTGTTGTAAAATTTTCTTGAGTTTAAAAGGAACCTTTTGATCTCAAATAACACCTTATCTCTTCAATTACCCAACTAGCTTGAATTTTACGATTTGCGTCTATTTCTTTGTAACTTATTGTGATAGATCTATCTAAGGCACTGAAGCTGTCCTATGAATCTAGTTCATTTCTCTTTGTATGCTTCTATTAGTCAGTTTTTACCGAAGTTATTGATGCGTTACCCCCCTTATTTGCATGTCTTTGGCAGAGAATACAGTGGCTAAAGCCTATTTTGCGACGTTTACAGGTTGGCTTTCAAACCTTACATTCAATACATTTTGTCTTTGATATATTAATATATATGTATTTAAGTTCAGTTCTTATGTATTTGATATAAGATTCATCTGTTCTATTGCCCAATTGAGCCGGTCTTCTACAGTTTTTTTTAGAGATTTTTAGTTTTCTTCTTTAGCTTCTATTTATAGTTCTGCTTGAATAGACACAGGGGCATTTGTACGTTCATCAACATGGGGGCTTTAGCCCCCACCAAGTGTTTTTTTTTTCTCTCTAGCATTCTAATCTTCTTTTCTCTAAAACTGCCTCCTTGCCCCCATAAATTTTATATGTTTCATTCTCTCACACTGATTGTTTTGTTCTAATAGTTATCCTACTAAAACTCTGTTACTTTCCTTATGTTTTAAAAAATAAAATATTATAATTGGAATTTTTTATTACAAACATAAAATTTAGTTGAATAGTGATACAACACATTCTTTATACATATTCTTTATATAGATCATCCTATTAAATTTGTATGAGTTAGACTTTCGTCAATTTATCCGTCTTTCAGTGACCATTCATTTATGATAGATAAACCTAACTAGTAATTTATTAAGTAGGCTATGCTAATAAATTCACTAATTTATCACTTAAATTTATTTTTCTCACATATGAATACTACATCAAAAATAGATAAATAAACCAAAGTTGAACTAAATTTATATGAAACTCATAAATTTGTGGGATCCTTGTACATTTCAACCATTCAAAAAATGCGTTGAAATTTATGTGTAAAAAAATGTATTTAATTTTTATTTATCACTTGTTTCTATTTCTCATAAGTGAATACTGAATAAATTATAAATTAATTAATTAATCTAAATATGAGTTTCAGTTTTAAATCGTATGGCAGCAAAAGAGAAATACTTTGTACACATGAATATATACACTTTATTTAATCAATGTAAAGATAAATACTCTATTCATGATTCATTAGAGCATAGCATATGACCATTTATTTGGTTCTCAATTTTGGCTTAATGGTTTTCGTTTTAATCAAGAATGTACCAAAGTTCTAGTTTAATGCCATTAAATTCAAGATTCTATTGATATGAAATTCTGGCCTGGTAAATAACAGGTTATGGTTCGGTAAAATGTGATAAAATTCTGGTTTGGTCAATTTAATTGCAGTTTGGTTGATGTCCTGGTTTGATCTCTTAACTAACTATAAAGTTTCAATTTAGTTCTTTAGCTAAATTGCTGACTCACTATTTTAACTTTTGTCATGCTGTCATGCCACATCATCACAAGTTAATGTTTTTATCAACATTTAACATAAAAGATTACGTTGGCTAACAGAACTCTTTTTAAGAGACTAAACCGTAACGTTTATTAGATAAGAAACTAAAGTGAAATATGAAATTAATTTAAAAGACTTGGTCACTAATTAAGCCTTCATTCTATTATTGCCCCCATTAGTCTAGATGTCTGAATCCGCCACTGAATAGACATGACATGATGTTCAATTTTGTTACAGGATTATAGGTGCATTCGTTATCCTCTTTTGTTTACTGGTTTGCATAGACATTATCGTAGTCACTTAGTTATTTTGCTTGTCACAAGTTTTAAAGTTATTTTATTGGCAATAATTTTTGCTCAATTCAATTTCTTATTCATAATCTAGTTTTCTTCATTGCGAGATCAACTATTCTTTTCAAAGTCTTCTATGTGAATTTTTTTTCTCTTAAGCAGTTTGTTGCTAGCCACAGTAGTTAAAGTTATTTGATTTTTGTCTTTTGTTGGGTTGGCTATAGTTAATTGCTTTTCTTTAAGTAGTATGATTTGCAAGCTCATTATGAAGAGATTTGACAAGATGTACTGCACTATCCATGCAGCCAGCTCCAGCAGTTAATGACACCAACCCATATAATGTCTTTCGTCCAAGGGAGAAGGCCCATAGGCTTCACACAAGAAGGGTAAGTGGAACAGTTCTCTTGTTGTAATTGTCCTTTTGGTTTTGGGAAAATGTATTTTCCTCCAAAGCATCAATTTCTGAAAATGCAAGTAGTACTTTTGGTTGAGTAAGCCCATTCTTTTATCTGTTCAGATGCAAAGAAGAGAAAACAATGTGCAGTCTTTTGAAAAGCTTCGCCAGGTTAGCTCTTGTTATTTAATTCTGATTCTATGACTTCTGTTGAGCTTGTTAAAATTGGGCTTGACGCTTCTCTTCTCGTTTGAGGCCTGGTGTTCCGTGTGAGCGTGGGGTAACGGGTTTATGACCTTGTGGTTTGTCCTTGCATTGAATTGTTATTTATCTGAAAGTGAATTTACAAATTTTGATAGTATTGATAGAGATCTATTTCTTTGTTCATCATTACAGGGAGTAACATGTTTCTTGAAATATATTTTGATCCATACTTTGTATGTTTCTAACCCAGTTTCTTACATAACAAAATCTGTGTTTTTACTTGCTATAACTGTATTGTGTATAATATTTCCTCACCCAAAAATTTAGTAAAAGACATCATTATTGTCACAATCTTTGGTTTTATGGTTTCTTCTGTCTTTCACTATCACAGCACCACTTTTTTTTTTATTAAAAAATAATGTAAAAATCATTTGTTTGGAGTGTAATATATCTAATAAATTTTCTTTTGCTAACATGCTATCTTTCCATTTGACTGATAATAAGACTGCTTGCAATTAAATAAATTAAATCAAATCACTTAGTATTGAATGTTAACACACATACATATCTTGGTGTTTAGGTCATGGTTTTTGAGTTCAATGTTGCTGCTATTCTGGCCTGTAGTTGTCGATTTAACCCAAAATAATTTGATTTGTATCCATTTCCAGCTTCTTCTGTGTTATCGTAACTATTATAATGTAGAAGCTACCAATTAAACTACATGATTTTTGAGGCTGTGTAGCTGGAAATTCATCAGAGTTGCTATCTATATTATATGAAGAATGTAAATCACGAATTGCTACAAATTCACCCAGACAGTGTTCTATATTTTTAAAAAAAGTCAGTCTATTTAAACAATCAAATCCAACTGTTGAGTTCAATTTGTCGCTTTATCGTACATTTAGCTTTTGTAGTGTCTGGCTTTTGTTGAGTTCAATTTGTCTCCTGTTTAAAGAAATGTATGGTTGAAAAAAAAAACCATTCAAATTGGAATGTTTCTGATGAAATGTATATTACCCATGAAATGTATATTACCCGAGAATTTATTTTAAGCTCTCTGTATAAACAGGTTAGGCGCAACCTTGACCAAGCCAAGAGCTTGTTGGAAGCTTTGATCAAGGTGTGACTTTCAAGCTGTCTAGGGTGTTTTACCCAATTTTTACCCTTTTGTATTCTTACTTATTGTGTTGATATACAAACATAACCAGAGGGAAGAGAAAAAAAGAGACGTAATAGAGAGTGAAGTTACACTACAGAGGATGCAAATGAAGTACAAGGTATGAGTATCATTTCATATGTTTATTGTGTTTGAACCCGTTGATACTTAGAGCCGATTATGATCGTTAATTCCTGTGGAGTCCCGTGCTTCTGCCATTCACAATGGTTTTAGTATACAAAATCTATTCAAAAATATATTTGAGACGTCTTGAACATAGTGAAGACAATGGTAGATGCTCTTTGTTGAATTTTCTCTTGTTTTCTCTTCCAATGAACATATATGTTGTGGACTTTGGAGTATATTATGTTTTTCCAGAAAGTGAATTATAAACTATTTTGAAACTTACGAACTGATGTAGAATTATATATTTCAGCATGAAACAGAATTTTTGGAAGACAACTTGGCACTGTCTGGATTTACTCCCTTCTCTTCCAAGATTGTTTCAAGTGAAGAGGAATTTTTTGATTCAGATGATGTCATGACTGGCCTTCTTCCTCGTTCACGGTCTACTGCTGTACAGAATTTACATCCCTATGACACCAACCTGCCAATGGTTCCTTCAGTCAGCGCAAAGCAAGAGTTAAAGAGGATACATGTTCCACATGGATGGCCTCATAAACTGGTAAATATATTTACATAGACTCTGCTAATTTTTAGCAAGGTCCTCAAAATTTTTAAGTTTTCATTTTACTTTCATATTCAGTGTGAATGTTGATCAGTTTTGTGGTATGGGTCTATGCAGGATCCGCTTGAACCAGTTTTATTGTTCACAAAGCCGTTACTTCCTGGTAAATTAGCAGTGGCAGGTATTTTGCCACCTGATTCCGTCACAAAAAATGGAGTGTCAGCACAACAACCATATACATTTCGTGGAAGAATTGGCAGAGGTGGCCGCATAATATTTGACAGATCGAATTTGCTTATGCAAACTCCAATCGATTGTGGTAATTCTTATTATATGCCACCAAAACCGAGACCTTCAACATGTAACTAACTTGTTCATATAATCTGGTGCTAAATTGGTACCCTCCCCTGTTGGTTAGGATTTTAGTTTATAATCATTAGGAAGGTACAAGATTGTTTTGGGGAACTTGTAAACATGATTTAGGTCTGCAAGGTTTTTCTTGTTATACAAGGCCTTAAAGTGTTTCAATGGGGGTTTTGTATTATGTTTAAGGGAGTATATATTTTTGCCTTTCCCATGGAATGTGAGCTTTCACAATCCATTTAAAAAAAAAAATCCCAAATATAAAAAAATTAACCCACTTTCAAAATTGATTCCCATTATTATATATTTATACCATTTGTATTTTATTTAATACACCATTTCTATTTTTTGCTCCTATTATTCTTCAGGAAATCATGAGGAAAAAAGTAGTTTATTTTTAAGGTTTTGTCTACATGATTCACCAACTTTCACGTTCTCTCTAGACTTTTGTCTACATGATTCACTTATTGATTTTCTTTTATGTTCAGTCTAGATATTTATCTATGTATGTTTATAGTGAGAATGTATTTTTTATATAAGGAACGAGATCAAAGTAGATGATGTAGGAACGAAATTTTAAAATGACTTTTGTAGGATTATATTAACTTTTAAGATTTTTTCAAAAGATTGTTTATAATCAAGATTTTTTAGTTTGAGTTTTAAATGATTTATAATACAAAATTCAAAGATATAAAGTATTTTTAATAAATTTTTTTATTTAAAAAAACAGTAAATAAAATAGATATTAAATGAGTTTTAAAATGAATATATTTGTCTAATCTAATAATACGAATCATTGTCTAAAAAATTAATAAACAATGATTTTAATAAAATAGTTTCACTTTATATTCTTTTAATTAACATTTTTTTTACATATTTAAAGATATATTAGTTTTTTTTACACTTTTTAAACTTTTGCATTTGAATAACATATTTATAAATAAGAGTTTTTGGGATTGATAACTAGATCAGAGTAAATTTAAGATTATGATCTTATGCAGAACTTGTGTAACTGAAAGCAAGAATTGAATAACAGAATTTAAATCTTAAATGCATTGAAGAAGAAGATGAAAGCAAATCTGTTACATTCAATACAATAGCATAGTACAGTGTATTTGCTATATATATACATGAGTAAGCATCTTTGTAAGCAAAACTACACTATATATTATCTATTTATAAAAAGGAGAAAAAATTATATATATATATATATATATATATATGGAAAAAGCTAACATACACCCAAAATTGGTGGGTCCCACACAAAAATACACTACATCTATTTTCTTTTTAATTTTTTTCTTCATCTTTCTAATGTGAGTCCCATCTAAAATTGGTGGACCCCACACATAAAATACACTAAGGTGTATGTTGCTAATGCACACCTACATGGGTGTGCATTAGCATGACCATATATATATATATATATATATATATATATATATATATATATATATATAAGCTAATATCCCCTCTCAAGTCGGACTGTGGAGGCTGTAGAGTTCCAACCTGGTCATGATAGAGAAAAAGGTTGGAGAGTGTAGAGGTTTTGTGAAAGCATCAACTAACTGAGCAAACTGAGCACTAGTGGAGACAGGAAATAAGTGAATGAGTTTGGAAACAATTTTCTCTTGAACCACATGGTAATCCAACTCTATATATTTGCTCATTTCATGAAAAGCAGGGTTATGTGCAAGATATATAGCATACTTGCTGTCACAATATACATATGCAGGCTAAGAAAAAGTAATCATGAAATCATTGAAGAGATATTGCAGCCATTGCAATTCACATGTAAGAGAAGCTAAAGCCCTATATTCAGCTTCAGTGGAGGATCTTGAAACTGTGTTTTGTTTCTTGGATTTCCAACAAAGAAGTGATGATCCAAGGATAACACAAAAGCCAGTAGTGGATATCTTAGTAGAAGGACACCTTTCCCAGTCAGAATCTGCAAAAGCATAGAGTTTTAAAGAACTAGAAGCTGAAAATAAAATGCCTTTAGCAGGAGAAGATTTGAGGAATCTTAAATCCTTTGTAGCAACCTGATAATGTGAAACAAGGGGCTTAGAGACATATTGACTTAGATGTTGCACTGCATATGAAATATCAGGCCTAGTGTTTGTTAGATATATTAGCCTGCCAATTAATCTTCTATAAGAAGTTGAATATGCTAAAGGTTCGCCATCAGTGGGAGATAATTTGCGATTAGGATCAAAAGGGACAGAGGATGGTTTAGCTGCAAGGAAACCCGTGTCTTCCAACAATTTAAGTGTGTATTTCCTCTAATTCATGAAAATACCTTTAGATGACCTAGCAATCTCAAAACCAAAAAAAAAAAAATCTAAGTTGACCAAGGTCTTTTATCCTGAACTTCTAATCAAGAATACCTTTAACAAATTGAATTTCAGGAATGAAATTGCCAACAATAACAATATCATCCACATAAACAAGTATGTCAGTAAAATAATCCTTGTGAGACTTCACATATAGAGAGTGTTTAGCTTGTGATTGAGAGTAACCCAAAGAAATAAAAAAAGATGAGAGTTTACAGTACCATTGCATGCTTGTCTGTTTAAGACCATATAGAGACTTTTGAAGCTTGCACACTTGAGAAGGATTGGATGTGGAGAGACTAGGAGGAAGTGTCATATGTACCTCTTCATGTAAATCACAGTGAAGGAAGACATTGTTAACATCCAACTGTTCTAGGTACCAACCTTTTATTGCAGCAATAGACAATAGGACTCTAACTGTTGTTATTTTGGCCACAGGTGAAAACATATCAAAATAGTCAATACCTTCCATTTATGTGTAACCTTTAGCTACCATCCTAGCTTTATACCTCTCAATGGATTCATCTGCCTTGTATTTTATCTTATAAACCCACCTGCACCCAATAGGACCTTTACCTGGTGGAAGATCAACTACACTCCATGTTTGGTTTTCTGCAAGAGCATGTAACTTAACATCCATATCATGTTTCCAACAATCAAATTTAATGGCATGGTTGGAAGTTTTTGGTTCAGTATTAGAAGAAACAGATAAACAAAAATGTTTATAAGAGGGTGAACATTGATCATATGTAAGGACATAGGACAAAAGGTATAAGACTTTGGAGGAATGGTTAGAAGTAGTAGAGTAGCAATGGTAGTCTTTTAAGTATTGAGGAGGATGAGATGCTCTAGAGGAATGTCTTGTGGGTAAAAGGGTATTTTTTGCAGAATTCTGAGAAAGGGTAGTAGGGTCCTCTAATGGATGCATAGCAGAAGAAGAATCAGTGGGTAAGGCATGTGTATGCTCTGTGGTAGGATGAGAACCAGAAGAAGGACCATTAATTAAAAAGTTACTATGGTAATTCATAGGAGCAGGTTCAGTGACTGTACCAGGTTCAAAATTAGAAGAAAGAGTGGGGGTATTGGGAAGGTTAGCATCAATAGATTGTAGAGAACTAGGACCAACTTGGCTGGAATCATTATGAAGGGTCAAATCAGCTGGGCTAGTGTTGGTTGAGGTAGGACTAGGAGAGTTGACAGTAAAGGGAGAGATATCAGCAATATTGTCATCACTGTCATTGGTAGGGGTAGATATATCAGAAGAAAATGACACATCTGTGGTGCTAGGCTGCTGACTAGGGGAGAGATGTTGTATGTTAGTGGGAGGGTCATCCAAGTTCTGAACTGGGTTTAAGGATATATCAGAAGAGGGAGTTTTATGTTTGAAAGGAAATGTGTTTTCATAGAAAACTACATTCCTTGAGATGAAAATGCTATGGTTTTGTACATCATAGAGGATATAGCCTTTTGTGCCTTCCTTATATCCAAGAAAGATGGCTTTCCTAGCTCTAGAGTCAAACTTAGTCCTATGAGCTTGTAAAGAAGTAGCAAAGGACAAACAACCAAAGACTTTTAAATGAATCAAGGATGGAGGTTGATTAAACAAAATTTCTTATGGACACTTGGAATTGAGTAAAGGCGTAGGCAATGGCCTGCGTGCCAGGGGCTTTTTGATACTTGTTTGTAACATCTGTACAATGGGCTTCTGCCCGCTTCGATGCATTTTTGTTTATCTGCTCGTGTGCTGTTTGTATGTTTTCAATTGTGTGTGATGTTATTGCATTTGCTATGCTTCATTTGTTTTTGTCCAAGTAATAGAGATTTATATACTTTGCTTGTTTTTGTCTAAGTAATGAAAACTTTGGGGATTTACTCGACTTTGATAGTCCCTGACCGCGTGGAGAGCTGGCCGGGTGGTCGGAGACTATTCCGACCTTCAACGAGGCTAAGGGCTCGGTCGAGGTCTTAGCTTCGTGGCGTGAACTTCCCATCGTGAGCTGGGTGTTCTGCCTAATTGGTACGACGGTGGAGCTCGATCGAGGTATCCTCGTCGGATCAAAAGTCCTCGCGCACACACAATGCCGCCATTGATCACCGTGTTCTGTATAGGGGAGTCGCGCTCGTACCCTAGTGCGTCCCCGTAATCGCGGTGCTAGTGTGTCGCGGGCAGTGTTTAACTGTAGTACTGTTTGAGCTTCTCAGCGTTCCATGGTCTAGCAAGTTCTTCCTCGTGCAGATTTTCGAGGAAGTAGGCTCCTGTCCCCGTTTTCGCGCGAACGCGGTACAGGCCCTCTCAGTTCGCAGCGAGTTTGCCTTCTCGCGAGTCTTTCTGGTTCCTTCGTAGGATGAAGGTGCCTACCTGAAAATCCCGCTTGATAACTTTGTCGTTATAACGTAAAGTTATTTTCTGCTTAAGTGAAGTTTCTCGGAGAGAAGCGCCCGAACGCGTCTCTTCGACAAAATCGAGTTCTTCCCGCGGGGCTTCGTTGTTCGCGTCTCCGTCGAGGGGGGCTTCTGTCCTCCTCGAGGGTTCCCTGATTTCTACAGGGATCACCGCTTCTGTTCCGTAGGTCAGACGAAAGAGGGTCTCCCCAGTCGTGGAATGTGGGGTTGTTCAGTAGGCCCAGAGGACACTGTGCAGCTCCTCGACCCACCGTTGTTTGGCGTCGCCTAATCGACGTTTCAATCCTCGGAGGATTACTCTGTTCGCCGCTTCAGCCTGCCTGTTCGTTTGAGGGTGATCGACTGACGTGAAGTGCTGCTTCGTGCCTAGTTTGGTGACGAAGTCTTGGAAGTTCCTGTCGGTGAACTGTGTTCCGTTGTCAGTGACAATGGCTCGAGGCACGCCGAACTGGGCGAGGATGTTTCTTTTGTAAAAATGCAGTATGTTAAAGGCTGTGATTTTGGCCAATGCTTCCGCCTCGATCCACTTCGTAAAGTAGTCCACTCTGACGATGAGGTACTTATTTTGATATGATCCTATGACGAAAGGTCCAAGGATGTCCATTCCCCACCACGCGAATGGCCACGGGGATGACAACGTTTTGAGCTTGCTAGGAGGAGCGAGGTGCATGTCCCCGTGTCCCTGGCATCTATCGCACTTCTTGACGTGTTCCTTGGCGTCCTGTTGCATGGTGGGCCAGTAATACCCTGCTCGAAGTGCCTTACGGGCTAACGATCACCTGCCGAGGTGCTGCGCATTGATTCCCTCATAGATTTCCTGGAGGATGCCGGGGACCCTGGTCTCCTCGACGCATCTGAAGAGAGGGATAGCAAACCCTCGCCGGTATAGCTTGTCTTCGACTATCGTGTATGAGCACGCCCGCCGCTTTACCATCTCCGCTTCCTTGGGATCTTCAGGCAGTCTGCCCGTCGTGAGGTACTCGTACACCTGGGTCATCCAGCAATTGTTGTCCCCAATGGAATTCACGTCCGTCACTGGAACGGCTTTGTCAATGCTCGGGCGGGAAAGCACTTCTTGTATGACGGATTTGTTTCTACCCTTCTTCTTTGTGCTTGCCAATTTGGACAGGACATCTGCTCGAGAATTGTGCTTGCGAGGGACGTGGGTTACTTCTGTGGAGGTGAATTTTTTCATCTTTTCTTTCACCAAGGTCAAGTATTCGATGAGGCTGTCGTTCTTGGCCTGGTACTCTCCTCGGACCTGCGAGGCTACGAGCTGGGAGTCGGTGAAGATTTTAACCTCCTTGGCGCCGAGGTCCTCTGCCAGTCGAAGCCCGACGAGGAAAGCCTCGTACTCTACTTGGTTGTTCGACGTCGGGAAGGATAGTTCGAGGGATACCTCGATCAGGATGCCTTCCTCATTTTTGAGGATGATGCCCGCCCCGCTTCCCTTCGGGCTGGATGCTCCGTCGACATAGATCGTCCATTTTTGGGACCCATTGGTTGAAGGTTCTGGGACGGTCATTTTCGCCACAAAGTCGGCCAATACCTGAGCCTTCAGGGTTTTCCTTCCCTCATATTGGATGTCAAACTCGGCGAGTTCGAGCGACCACCTGAGCATCCTCCCCGCCATATCCGGTTATCCAAGGAGTTGCCTTATAGGTTGTTCGGTCCTTACGACGACAGTGTGGGCTAGGAAGTAGTGGTGTAGCCTCCTGGCCGCGGTGACGAGGGCCAGGGCGAATTTTTCTATCTGCTGATACCTGAGCTCAGGGCCTTGGAGGGCTTTGCTCGTGAAGTAAATCGGTTTCTTCCCGTTCGGGGTTTCCCGAATGAGGACGGCGCTGACCGCTTCACTCGTGATTGCGAGATACAAGAAAAGTGTCTCCCCGCTCTCAGGCCGTGAGAGGACCGGGGGTTTGCGATAGGACTTGTTTTAGGTGGAGGAGCTCCTGCTCGCATTCTTCGCTCCATTCAAACGTTGCTTTTTGTCGAAGAAGTTTGAAAAATGGGAGTCCGTATTGCGCAGACTTGGCGACGAAGCGGGAGAGGGCGGTGAGCATCCCGTTCAACGATTGTATTGACTTCTTCGAGTCCGGAGTGGGGATCTCATAGAAAGCCCTACACTTGTCGTGGTTGGCTTCGATTCCTCGTTCTGTGAGGTAGAAGCCGAGGAATTTTCCTGCCCGAACGTCGAATGTGCATTTGTCGGGGTTGAACCTCATGCGACATCTCCTCGCTGTGTCGAACACCTTCTTGAGGTGCGCGGCGTGGTCGACTTCTTTCTCGGATTTGACGATCATGTCGTCCATATAAACCTCGAGCATGTCGTCGATTTCAGCCCGGAAAACCTTGTTTATCATCCGTTGGTAGGTCGCACCGGCGTTCTTCAGGCCGAAGGGCATTACGTTGTAGTAGTAATTGCCCAACCCAGTCATGAAATCCGTGTGCTATTTGTCGACTTTATCCATGGGAATTTAGTTGTATCCTGAGTAGGCGTCCATGAAGGATAATAGTCTGTAACCTGCAGAATTGTCGACCAGCTGGTCGATGTTAGGCAAAGGATAGCAGTCTTTCGGGAAAGCCCAGTTAAGATCAGTATAATCAACACACATCCTCCATTTTCCATTATTATTTTTGACGAGTACAACGTTGGACAGCCAGGTTGTGTACCTGGCCTCCGAAATAAAATTCGCCTCTAGGAGGTCTTTTACAGCTTTTTTGGCAGCCTCCGCTTTTTCGGGAGACTGCTTACGCCTACGTTAAGCTATGACCCTAGCGGCCGGATCTACTGTGAGCTGATGGCAAGCCACCTCGGGGTCAAGGCCAGGCATCTCGGAGGCGCTCCATGCGATCATATCAGCATTCTCCCAGAAACATGCCTTCAGCTGCTCCTTCGCCAGGCCGGGGATCCCCGTGCCAATCTTCACGTTACGGTCTGGATCTTCCCCGAGGGCTACAGCTCAAAGTCTCCGTCTGGGATGGGGCGCGCTGGGTGGAGAGGCCGCCCGTTGTTTTCTGCCTGGAGGTTGAGGTCTTCTGCCCCGCCTTCATCGGGTTCGCCCAGGAACCTGCTGTTGAGTTCGACCGCGTTGACCCGCGGGAGAGGTACCTGTTCGGTGTCCGGGGATGGCTTTGCTACGGTCTTGGGTTTGGTGCCGCTGGAACTCATGCCTTTGATGGCAGTGTCGAAGCACCTCCTGGCCACGTCTATGTCCCCGTGCATCGTAACTACTAGTCCCCTGGCCGTGTAGTACTTCATTTTGAGGTGGACCGTTAATGGTACCGCTACAAGTTCGGCCAGGGTGGTCCTCCCGAGGATGCAGTTGTAAAGGGATGGACATTCGACCACCAGGAAGCGGGTCTTCACCTGCCGGGCAGTGTCTTCGGCCCCAAATGTGACCATCAGCTCAACGTAGCCCCATGGTCTGGTGGTGGTTCCGTTGAATCCTTGCAGATCTGAGCCGACGTACGGGGTCAGATGTCTCTCGTCGAGTTGGAGAGTACCGAAAAGATGAGCGTACATGATGTTGACCGAGCTTCCCTGGTCGACAAGGATCCTTCGAACGTCAAAATTCGCCATCTGTGCCCTGACCACGAGGGGGATAGTGGCGTTGGGTGCTCCGCCGGGGAGCTCCTCGAGGTAGAAGGTGATAGGGTTTGAGTTCCCTCGCACCTTCTCGAGAGTGGTTGTCTTCGCCAAAGTTGCTGATTCTAGTTCGTCAAATTTCCTCTTGATCGACCCGACGGAAAAATTCTCGTAACCACCCCCAGAGATGATCATTGCCTTGGGGAAGCCTTCCCAGGTGCTACGGGCAGCGACGGGGTCCTCGTGGGGGGGAATTTCACCCACATGTTGCGAACTGCTTCTTGGCCCTCAATGTCCCCGAGGATGAAAAATTCTTCGGGTCGAGTCACACTGAGGGTGACCTGAAGCCGACTCTCGTCGGGAGGAGGCGTCGTCTCCTTGAAGTTCTGGGCTTCCCGGGAGCTGGGTCGAGGAGTATCATTCTTCTGGGCGTATTTCTTCAAGTGCCCTTCCTTGATCAGGATCTCAATTGCATCTTTGAGATGGATGCAGTCTTCTGTGACATGTCCGTGGCTCCGGTGGAACATGCAGTACTTTGACTTGTCCGTGTTTGATTTGGGGGTAGTCGGCTTCGGAAAACGGACGCCTCCTTTTAGAAATTCCGAGTTCTGACACTTGGAGAGGATTCGCGCACGGGGAGCGTTGAGCGGGGTGTATTCCGTGAACCGGCCAGCTGGTCCGCGCGGTTCACGAGTATCCCGGGGGCGATTTTCTTTCTTTCTTTCTCCTCCTCGCCCGGGAGGAGAGTCTTCTTCTTTGTGGTCGCGGGGGCCATCCTTGCGTCTCGACTCAAGGGCGATCTGCGCTGCCTTTGACTCCTCGAGCTCGATGTACGACTGAGCTCAGTGGAGGAGGTCCTCCAGACGGCGGGGTCTGCGGAGGCCCACGGACTTGGCAAAATCAGATCCAAAACATAGTCCATGGATGATTAAATACTTCTTCAAGTCGTTGGTCGTATGAACCTCGACAGCTTCTCTGTTGAATCTCTCAATGTAGTTCCGGAGAGATTCGTTCGTCCCCTGGAAGATGCTTTCTAGGGCAGCCTCCGTCTTCGAGTGTCGACGAGACGCAGTAATTTGTTTGGTGAAGCGTTGTCTTAGTTGCTTCCAGGATGTGATCGACCCGGGTGCCAGACCCTTGTACCATGTCATGGCGCCCTTCCGCAAGGTGGTGGAGAAAAGCCTGCACTTAATGGCTCCCTTGATGTTCCTGAAGTCGAGCATGGCTTCAAAACTTTCGACATGATCGTCGGGGTCGGCCAGTCCGTTGTAGGTTCCCAACAATGGGGGTTTCTCCATGCCCGCAGGAATTGAGGCGTTCATGATCTCCCATGATATAGGGGTCCTCTGGTCGTCGTCGTCGCTTCCGGCCGGGGACCTCGAAGGGGATCTGATTGACCAAGGCAAATAGGGCCACGGTGCTCGAATCTGCATTGGGCGGAGGAGCAACTGGCTGAAAGACGGCTTGCTGGTCGTCCTGGCGGGCGGCGTCGTAAGCCGCGTCTTGGGAGTCTGGGGAGGCGGTCTGCCCGTCCCTGACGTCACCTTCTTTGACGTTGAGGGCGGGTAGCGTCCTCATGGTGGTTTTCGTTCTCGAGTTGTGCGAGGACGGTGTCCAGAGCTTTGTTAGCAGACGGGTTGTTGGCCATGCTGGTGATGAACGAGAGGATTGCTTTGGTTTATCGGAGGAAAAACGGGGAAGCAAGGGTTCCCACAGACGGCGCCACTGATCGTACCTGGATCAGACAGTTATTCAGTGGCCAGCAACATCGTATGGACTTCAGCTCCGGTGAGGTTGAAAGACGGCCCGGGGGGGGGGGGGTGTACCTGCAAGGTACTCCGATGCTCAAGTAAGGCAATGGTCATAAGTAAAAGCAAGTACAGAAAGAGGTTAGAGTGTATGATATTGTGTAACCTGACCCTCTCAAGTGAGTGGGTATTTATAGAGAGCCCCCAGTGCGGGGCCAACGGTTACTTGCATTGGGCTGGATTGCCAGGCCCAATCTAAGTAACTGCCATGGCTTACGTGGCGTAGTGAAGACCAGCACGTGGTCTTCGCCCTGGGGTAACCGTTCCTAGATCTCCAGAATTAGGGCAGACCGATTCCATCGGGAGTGGGTGGTTACATGAGAACGTGTCCTCGCGGGGAGGAGTCTTATGTGTCGGGGAGAGACGTGTCCTCGCAGGGAGGACTCTTATGTGCAGAAGGAGATGGATCCTTGTGGGGAGGAGCACCTGAGTGTCTAGGATGAGCGAGCCCGGAGAGGCTTAGCCCCCTGCCCGATGCTCCATGCCGTGCGTGTGCCCGACGATGTTGAGGAGGGGCATGTGCTCGACATTGGTCGTGCTAAGAGGCCTTTGTTGGGCTATCCCAGGACGTGTGGGTTGGGCCTGCTCGATTGAGGGGCAGACCCCGACCCAGTCCAGAACAGTAACTAACTAGCTGCTTTGCATAGGCTTGTATATATAGCTTTCTATCATCCATGTACAAAACAACGAACTAATTCTAATGAGCACAAGAAGATCTTGTGAAATCTCTTTCTCTATGCTTCATAGTTCATTCATTATAGTATCATACGCTTAACAAGGGGCCGCTTCCGCTTCCAATTCATTTTTTCTTCTCTTATTTTCTCTGCAAGTTCAAGCTTCATATAAGCTTTTATTCTATGTCTAAGAATTTCTACAAATCAACCCCTTTATCAAGCTTCAAAGAAGCTTCAATGGAAGATCAATAAAACACGTTGCAAGACACATAACAAGTGGTTCTATCTTCACAAACTTTTTCAATGCACATGGAAAATTCAAGCTCGATGTGGAATCAAACTCCAACAAAATAATTTTCTTTTGTGGGATTCTTAACTATTAATAACATGTGAATACATCACTAGAAGCGATTCTTCATCACTATTCTGAATATGTGATTATTTTTTCACAAATCATTATAAAGAATGTGAATTGATCAATTTTTTATACACTTAATTCTTCACCTTTTAGCATGATTCTTCAAAATTCGGGGCATATTTGTAAAATTCGATTGCATATTTAGATTCCTTGCAAAAAATAGAGTTTGTTGCTATATAATTTGCATATTATTTATTTGATTTGATAATTTTGGTAGATTAATTTGAAGAAACTATGAACAATTGAAGAACATTGATGCATGTGCCCAGAAACTACAGTTGCGTGACACGTGTCATTGGATTTCTTTTCCTTTTTTCCTTTTCTCGCTTTAGGCCATATGGCACGTTGTTACTGGTTCAGCATGGGCGAATGAGACAAAATAGATGTAGGACAAAACAGACTAATCCCATGTAGGCAGGTGCAACGCGTATCTTGTTTGCTAAGCATCAGATCCAGCGCAGCTCCATCTAATGGCCCACGTGGCATCGTTGTACTCCGTAATGACCATCCATTTCCTTGATTGTTAACTATTGTATATTTTTGTTTGACTATGGCTTCCGGGCTTTTGTTGGCGCCCAATTGGGCTTTCTTCTTTCCAACACACCCTTATCAAACTTGCACCCCCCATGCTGAAACCAAATAAACAAAAATAATACTTGGGCTCCCATATACATGGGCATGCGCCCATTTCTGTACACACTCCTTTTTTTTTCAATTTCATCACCCCTGGCCTTTTAATTATTTTTGTAATTATTGCTTTATTTTCTTTTATCCATTTTTTCTAACATATTCGAATTTAATTTTTAATTTCAATTAATTAGGATTAGCTTTTAATTGAGTTAAATTTCTAATTTCTTTTTTAATTTCATTTTATGGTTAATTAGAAATTGGAGTTGACATGATTATTTTCAATTCTTAATACCATTGTTTTTCTCATTATTCCATGTGCTAAATATTATTTTTTTAGCATGATTATATTCTTGATTAGTTGATCAAGATCATTCTTGATCAATTAATTACGTTGGTATTAGACCTTTTTTTGTATGATTTCTCATGAACGAATGCATGTTCCCTTAGGTTTTCATCCATTTGAGTGATCACAAGTCCCTTGACCACTTAAATTGGATTATATCTTTGACTTGACCATGCATCCATTATTCTTTCTAGTATCACGCTAGCATTGACCATTTCCCTTCCTTTATTTATTTGTTCCCTACCCTAGGTTTAAGTCGACTACTCACATTCTTTGTGATGTGATGATACCTATAAAACAATGTGTATGAAGTAGGAAACACCTCTGTGTCTGAATTCATCAACGCGGTATCGCGATCAGTGACAATGACCTTCAGTGTATTTTCTTTGTCCTTTAACATTATCTGACACACTTCTAAAGCCCAAGTAACATTGTCCTCCGTTTCGCTTTCCAAAAATGCAAACCCAATTGAATAAGTCTTTTTGGTAGAGGTAACACCAACAATTTCCAATAGTGGAAGCCTGTACTTGTTGGTCTTATACGTTGAATTAATGATGAGTACAATGAAAAATGTGTTGAGCAACTTTATGGAATCATGACGAGTCCAAAATCTATCTCAAACAATTTCTCTATCCGCCTACACTTGGTACCTAGATACATAATGGTTATCAACCATAAGTTTTAACAATTGTTGCATTTCAGTTCTATCCCTCTTATTGCCTTGTTATTTCAGTCACGAACATAGTATATTTGCTTGATATTTGAGATATTTTTGTGTCTTTTACGTTTAAAAGTTACAAGTATATTTTTGGGTAGCACATTGTTCAATATCATGTCAGAAACAACTTTCTTCTCTTCGGGCATAAGGCGACATGCAATGAGATCATCGGTTAACTTGGGACATATGTCATGATTTTGTGTACCACAAATCACATCAAATCTCCATTTATTATTTTCTAAAAGATTTCCATACAACATAAAAGGACAATCATATTTCCTCGAACCTGTATCATCTCGTTTCAACTTCTAGAGAGGAGTTGTGTACTTGCCACTTTTTTCACATCTTAGTGTCACAAATGCAAGTCTTTTATCTAAATCATTATCTGACCTTCCGATTTCAATGTTGAACCCCAATTTAAATGCATCTGTGCAAATCCATTAGAGCATATGATCACGAGCAACAAACTCATGTCCATTTGTATGTTGTCAACATCTACCTTGACATAAACATGTTTGACATCCGTAGACATAATAGGTTTGGGGATAACATCAGGGTACACCATATCTAAGACACACAATAACAAAAAATATTTAAAAAAATATTATCCAAATTGTACTCTGAACTATTCTAGAAATACACTTATGTATGAACTCACCTAGAACCCGTAAGTGTATTTCCGGACGCAATGTATATACTTTAAGCTTAAAAACCAGATTAATGTGAGCAAAGAGGAATTAAATGCATGAACTTTACCTTAAATTCCAAATTCTTTTACTCATTTTAATGTGATGAAACACAAGAATAATGTTTTGGAGTGCAAAATAGTATTTGAGAGAAAAATGGTATTTGATCATGAGGAAGAAGAACATGCATGGTCCTTGATCTTACCAAATCAGAAAGGGATCAGCAGGCAGTAACACGTATGAGTTCCTAATTCTCTGGTGGTGGAGAAAGGAGAGGGTGTACCTGCAAGGCACTCCGATGCTAAAGTCAGTTTCAGTAAGAGAGAGAAGGCAAGTGCAGAAAAAGTGTAAAAATTAGAATATCTGACCCCCTAGTGATAGAGGATATTTATAGTGAGCTCCCAGCACTGGGCCAACAGTTACTTTGCATTGGGTTGGATCGCTAGGCCCAATACGACTAACTGATAGGGTCTACGTCGCGTAGGGAAGACCAGCACGTGGTCTTCGCTCTGGGTCAACTGCCCCGTGATCTTCGGAAGGTGGGTGACCTGTTCTTTCAGATGCGGGTAGTTGCCTGATGACGTGTCCCCGCATGAGGGGCACATGGAGTCCGTAGGGGAGACGCGTGAGCGGTCCCTGTGTAACTTGCTGAATTGGGTCTTCATTGGGCCCTCCCCGACGGGGAGATAGGTTAGGACGTGCCCGATAGTGGGCAGCCTCTGGCCCAGTCCAGAACAGGAGCCCCCTAAGTCGTTGCTCTGAAGCAGAGGAGTAATGACTTAAGAGTCCATTCTAGTGTCGAGGAGAGGTGTAGGACTTGCCCGGAGAAGCGTCGCGCGTGCCCATAGCATTGAGGTCGCTGGACAATGCGCGTTGCCAGGAGTAGGAGCCGCTCGACAGGTGCTCGCGGGGAGGCCTGTCCATCGCACGTAGTCATGGCTCTTTTCCTACTTCTCCCGAGGAAACATTCTCGACAGCGTAGGGGTCGGGCATTGTGGTTGACGATGTGATGAAAGCGGAAGGGAACGGGCACGTATGGCCTCGAGCAGGAGAGGGATTTGAAGGGACACACGTGGTTTCCTCTAGGGCCACATGTCAAGAATAATAAATGCATAGGGAGGCTACGAGTAGGGGTACTTGAGTGCCTAGTGATGCCTCGCTTCCTGCGCTAGGGTTTATAAATAGAGGGGAGGTCACTTCATTTATACGCTACCCTCTATTCTCACTTAGAAAATCTCCCAAGTCTCTCAAAGTTCTCTCCGCTCTTCAAAGTCCGTTCTCCCCCACAGACGTCGTAAACCTTTCTCCGTCACCCAAAACCTCCTTCGTTCAAGTAAGTCGCTGACCCTTTTTCCAGATTTTGCGAATTTTTCGATTATATTTATGTTAGGTCTATGAGGTTTTCGGCGAACTGATGAAGTTTCTGACAAACTCATGAAGTTTCCGGCGGAACCATGAAGTTTCCGGCGGACTCATGAGGATTTTGGGAAACTTCATGGAGTTTCTGATGAAGGCCTTGGGGACCTACGATGAAGGCCTCGGGGAGCCTTTCTCCCCACGGACGCGTGAATATTGCAGGGAAGTCTCTTATCGAGGAGGCTTCCCACAAACGACTCCACTGATCTTACTGGATCAGAAAGGGATCAGCAGTCAGCAACACGTTGTGAGCTCCTAATTCGCCGGTGGTAGAGAAAGGAGGGGGTGTACCTACAAGACACTCTGATGCTAAAGTCAGTTTCAGCAAGAGAGAGAAGTCAAGTACATAAAAAGTGTAGAAATCAGAATACTTGACCCTCTAGTGATAGAGGGTATTTATAGTGAGCCCTCAGCATTGGGTAAACGATTTCTTTGCAATGGGTGGCGTATGGAAGACAAGCACTTGGCCTTTGCCCTGGGTCAACTTCCCCGTGATCTTCGAAAGGTAGGTGACATGTTCTTTCGGATACAGGTAGTTGCCTGATGACGTGTCCACGCGTGAGGGGTACATGGAGACCGTGGGGGAGCGCTCACGTGTGACTTGCTGAATTGGGTCTTCATTGGGTCTCCCCGACGGGGAGATGGGTTGGGCCGTGCCTGATAGTGGGGCAGCCTCTGGTCCAGTCTAGAAAAATCCTATTTTATTAAATTTCCCTTTTGACATTTTCGGAAATGCAATTCTGAAATTGCGACTGACATGCAAATGTGGTATTTTTCAAATTTCTGCCTTACAAATTCGAAAGTATACATCCTAATTTATCATTGAATTGTTAAATTAAAAAAAAATCCTTAATGGGGTGGGTCTGGAGATACATTTTAGGAGTAAATTTAAAATAAATAAAAAAAGAAAAAAAAGAGGTGATTCTCAATTAAGATGTGTTTTGGTGTGAAAAGAGTGCGTTCGAAAATACATTTCTAAATTCTCATAAGCATTTTCAAATTTTCATAAGATGTTTCTCCATATCTTAATTGGGAGAAGCGATTCCCAGTTTGAAAGATCCTCTCCATTTTTGGAAGTACAAAATTCTCAAAATCATGGGCCGCCATCGATAACACTTTCATTAAATTTATAAGACTTAAAAATTACATGAGGTAATTTCTCTTTTTTCTTATTGTTTTCGTTCTATTTGTTATAAAATAAATAAATTAAATGTTTTTCTTTTAATCTATAACTATATATAAAGGAGATACAACATTTTGGGCTGCCGTATTTTTTTTACCAATATTACCCTTAAAAAACTTTCATAAGAAAGTCCTCTTATGCTATATTTGGATATTGTAAAATGAACGGAGCGGAATGGAGCAGAACAGAATGGAGCGGAGTGGAATGGAATAAATATCTCGTTCCATTGTTTGGGTATTTCATGACGGAATATAGAGATTTTGTCATCCCGCCCAAATCGGAGGGTACAAAAAATGATGGAAAGTGACGGAATTGGATGAAATGCATTTCATCCTGTCTCCATTTCATCCCTTTTTAATCAATCCAAACAATGGAACTTAAGTTTATACCATTTCATTTTATTCCATCTCTTTTTAATCAATCCAAACAATGGAACTTAAGTTTTTACCATTTCATCCCATTCCATTCCATCAATTCAAACATACCTTTAAACTGTTAAAGAGTAATGAAAAATAAAACTTCCCAAGTGAACCATTCAAAATAAACTAACCGTTCAATATAACTTAAAAGAGAATAAAAGTTAAAACTGCCTAATATGGTCATTCAATTCAAATTTCGCTCAATTCCTCTTCCTCTCCAATCCATGTTCTTCTTCTCTGCATTTGGCTATCCAATACCTAATACTGCTACCCGTTTTTGAAGTCAAAGTTTCATAATGTTGGTAAAGGTTGTTAGAACTGTGCAATGACACACGCTTTACATTTTGTTCCAAAACGCTCACGTCTAAAGATTTTGTTGCAAGTGAAGTGCTGAATCTTCATACCAGTACTTTAATATTTAACAAATTTTGATTTTCTTACTAATGATATTTATATTTTTCACTATAGTGATTTAAGATGATTGTTTGTATTTATTTTTGAGATTTTTCATTTCAAATCTTTTGTATTCAATTAACAAGCTATTAACAACAAATACACAGATTATCTCAATCCCCTTTGTTGATCCTTCAATCACAATGGAGATAGATACATCCAACAACAACAGTAGCAATCAAAGAGATAATTAAAGGATTAAGAAGTAGTGTATAAGAGGCGCATGAGGAAATGTTACACCACTGTGATGATGTTTGTGCCACAACAAGTGTTAGACTGCAACATCGTTGCAATTCATGGTTAGTGTATGGAGACTGAGTTATTACTGTAAGATAGAAGACGAAAAAGTTGTTGGAACTGCACACCTGTGTGGGATGGAATTCCACTTCTAAATTATGGTATTTTCCCATCCTTTTTTTTTTCCATCTATACTCTTCATAAGAAGACACAATTATTAATTCTATTATCTTTGTATAAATTATTTCACTTGAGTATGTTGTTGCAGATTATGATTAGTCTTTTGAAGTTTGTTGGTCTGAATATTTTCCTGATCAAACATTGTTTGAATTGTGTTGAGTGAAGTAGACTTAAGTGTTGTCAATTCGATTTCTTTTTGTTTACATCATTTTGTATTTTTTGTTTGGATTTAGTTATTATAGTTTGTAGTAATCCCATGAGAAAAGTAATGTATTTGCTTATATATATATATTTCCAATGTTGCTGCAATTTGGAAGTTACATAATCACTTCAGTTTTATTTGCTGCATGAAAATAATATCTGAAAATGGACTTAAAAAAGGTGAATTTGAAAGGAAAATGTTAAATTTAGATGGACAATGTCTATATACATGATAAGTAAAAGGTGGATATGATTATTAAAAACATTATGTTAGTTTATTAATTCTTCAATTTGGAGAGAGATTTACATTTCTTGCTCGCGCACTAATAAAACGGACATACAAACATAACTGTGCATATCACAAAGTTTACATTGAATCAAAACTAATAAAAAAATATCCGTTTATATTTTTGACGTGCGTGTTCGTTAAAAAAGCGAACAAATGAGTACGAAAGTGCTCATTTGGACGCTAGTAAATAGATAAAAATAATTGAGACAGAAAAACACCATTATTGATCTTCTTTTAACGTGTTTACATTTTTCCCAAAAAAAAATCATTAGGATTTGATGGATAATTGTTAGGCAATACCGTTAGGGATGACAACGGATAGGGTCGGGTGCGGGTTTCGCACTACCCAAACCCACACCCAAAATCGCCACCCGAACCCAAAGGCTATTCGGGTGGCAAAATGACACCCGCGCCCAGACCCGTTGGGTTCGGGTTTTTCCACCCAAACCCGAACTTGTAGCAAAAACATAAAAAATACAACATTAACATTGAAATTTGAATTAAGTTTCAACATCTTACAACTTTCCATCATAGAATAGGTCTTCAACATTAACATAGAATAGGTCTTCAACATCTTAAGTTAACATTACAATTAAAATACAACATTAACATTAACATAGAATACTTTGTTTGTCAAGCAAATTCCAACAACAACATGGTAACATACAAGCAAATTCCAAATTCCAGCAACATGCAAGCTAATTCCAAAACAGGCTTGCACCAAAGTTATGAAACAGTAAATTAATATTTCTATTTTTCAATTAGTGTCAATAAATGAAAAATATTAAATTTCATAATCAATATTAAATTCATAGGAATAAGAAATTAATTAATTTTAGCAATTCCTATTCTTACAAAAATAGCCGCTGGTATAGCAATTTAATTCATTCCAACAAGTTTTATTAAAAAAATATATATAGTTGTAGATATAGGTAACTAATTAGTACCAACAATTTGTATTCCTATCTGAATATTCGAAGGTATAGCATCGTTACTTCAAAGAATCATTATTTTAGACAATTGGAGATAGACTTTAATTGAATGGAAAATTGTTGGCAGCACCCTGTCAAAAACTTAGTTTTCTTAAGTTTATTGAGAAGACCAGACCCTCCTTTATCTGCAAGGGACTGAAATTTATTGTGAACTATAGAAACAATAGCAAAACAGAAACAACTATAGCAACTATAGCAACTAAACCGGAATTCCACTATACCAATATACCACTATACCAAAACAGAAACAATAACAACTATAGCAACTAAACCATAATTTTTCTTAAGTTTACTGAGAATAATGGAAAATTTATTGTGAAATTTATTGTACCACTATACCAAAACAGAAACAATAGCAATTATAGCAACTAAACCAGAGCTAGTTGTTCATGTAAAATATTGCCTTCTAAGTTCTAAGAAATATAAGACAGAAAAGGGGATCCCATATTATAACTCAGCAGCTTCAACACAAGCAATATGGTTTTCGGGCAAGTCCAATATTTCTCATCAATCTTCATCACAGAAACATACTCCTCAACACGATAAGATAAACCATCAATATGGATCCCATATCATAACTCTTTGACAAAACAAAAGGAAATGACACAACAATCTAATAGGGAACCAAATTCCCATTGCATTAGCCTCAGGAAAAAGAGCCAAATCAACATTAGATCTGCTTCCCGTTTTTGCAAAATCATCTGCACTATGACTACTTAGATGTAATTTGATCTTGAATGAAATGTTAAGCTGTAAGTAAACAAGAATCACTAAATAATTACCATGATGTGAATTAAGTGACTAAAACTCACATCCTTTTTAATATGAGAATAATATAACAGAACTTACAAAGATCAAAGTATCACTCAGAGCAAGCAAAGCAACCCTTCTAAGGAGTAACTTAGTAAGGACCCTCAAAATCTCTTATTTGTGGATTTGTTTCCAACTATAAGGACTTGAGAAAACCAAACTTCTATAAAACAAAACTTGTAATATGCAAGAATGATAAAATTCAAGAATGATTTTTCAGAATCATGGTCACATAGAGGGAGTTTTCTACCTCAAAAATGTCTTAATTACTTCTATCCTCTCTTCTGTGTATTCTGTTCTCAGATTCACATTTTACTTGTAATGGGAATAGTAATGGCAATAAATCAAACTCAATACATATTTCATTCTCATTATAATAATTGTACCTTTTTTCATAACCTAGCAGCAGTGAACGACGGAGAGAGAGTGAAAGGCAGTGAATTGGTGAACCGTGAAACCCAGAAGCAGCAGTGAATGACAGAGAGAGAGTGAAAGACGGAGGGAGAGTGAAAGACAGAAGGACTGAAACGTGAAAGTGAAACCCTCTGCAGCAGCAGTGTGAAAGACGGAGGGAGAGTAAAAAACGGAGAAGGAAACAAACTGAAATCCTAATTTGTTTTACAATTATATATGTAGGGACAGTTTAGTAATTTTATGGCTAAGCGGGTGTGGTTTCGAGTTTCAGGCGCGAGTTTCACACTACCCAAACTCACACCCGAAATATCGGGTGACACCCAAACCCGAACCTGAACCCAGTCAACTCGGGTTTTCACCCGTTGACTCGAGTTCGGGTGCGGGTGGGCCCCGCGGGTTTGAGTCTGCATGTCATCCCTAAATACTGTTCTTTCATTTGTAAACATAGATATAGTAAAGAACGTTCTTTAGCTATAAGATAGAATAAAATATAGTAAATAATTGAATGTATAATATATTGTGGTATTTACTATTTTAAAGTTTTTAAAAAGTTGCATGAATATTAAAAAATGTATAATAATATAAAAATTAAGTTGAGTGTATTTAATGAATTTTAGGGATGACAATGGATAGGGTTTGGGCAGCGTATTATAGTATATGTTCCCAAACCCGCGGTTTAAAAAAAATCTTTGTACCCGAGCCCATACCTGCGTGGGCACCAACGTTTGTGCCAGTGCCTGTATCCTATAGGTATCTAAATACTCATACCAATATTGTAACGACCCAATTTTAATTATCTCCATTTTGTGTTAATTGTATTATTTTGTTGAGTCTTTTATTTAATTTGGGTGATAATAATGTTATTGTGAAATTGGTGTTTTAATCTGATATGTTGGCGTGTTATATTATTTTATCGTTTTTGAGAGTTTTCGGGGGAAATTAGATTGGAGGGTATTTTAGACATTTCATAATTATTGTTAAGTTAGAATTTTAGTGAGGAATGATTTAAGGGTATTTGTGAGAATATGAATTGTTAGATATTTTGAGTGAATAGTAATAGAAATAGAATATGATATTGTATTTGAGATATTTTAAGAAAAGAAAGTATAAGAAAGAAATAGAAAAGAAAGTTAGTGAGTTTTTGGCCTTTTTTTGAATTGTGTAAATTAAATGAATTTTACCTGTTAATTGGATAATTTCTCTGATAGGTAAAATATTTGCAATAAATTATAATTTCTTTTCAACTTTTATTTCCCGAAATATATTTCATCGGTATGTTTATGTTTTATCGCGTTTTGAGAGCTTTTGGGAGATATTTGAGCGAAAGGGTAAAATGGTCTTTTAAAGGGGTAGATATTTTTAGAAAAATAAGATATTTTTCTTTTCTTGGAATATTTATATATAGAAAGATAGAGATAAGAGAGATATTTTATGAGATTGAGAGAAAGAAGAGAAAAACAAAGAGAAAAGAGAAAAGAGAGGAAAAAGAAGAAAGAAGTGGAAAATCGATCAACAAAGCTTGGAATCTTCGATTAATCGGGTAAGGGTGTGAAATATTATTATCTTATCCATGTGTATGATTATGTATGTGTGTGTTTGAATTGTTTGGTTGTTTTAGAGATATTTGTGGTTAGGTTGAATTTGAACACAATCGATAGAAATCGATGTTTTCGCGGATGAAATTCGGAATAAATTGCGTAGATTAGTCGTATGAGGTTAGACCGAGATTATAGAAACTCGTTTGGTTGAAATCGGTTGATATTGTGAGTTTTGACATTTTTGGGTTTTGAGAATGTGAGATTTTGGTGAAAATCGAACGTCGTAGAATTATCGTTTTATGGTCCTAAAACGTTGATATATATTTGGTAAGGATTGTGTATTTGTTTCGAAGAAAATAATTGAATCGGTCGGTTTTTCGGACGAAAATGCCAGAACCCGTAGCAGCCCGCAGGGCAATTTTCTGGTTTTCGGGGAAACTTCGGAAATTCATATCTCTTGAACCGTAAGTCGGTTTTGACCCCCGTTCGAAGTGTTGGAAAGCTAATGAGATGTTCTTTCTAGGAAAAATGGTTTTGAGGTCTGAACCTGGTCCAATCGGAACAGTATTTTCGAAACGTTTCGTTGTGTCCGGCCTCCGGTTTATGTTTTTGCGTTATTTTGAAATATCCATATTTTTTGCGTTGTTTATCCGATTGAGGTGTTCTTTATATGGATGTGAAGCTAAAAATATGTTCTATGATTTAGTGAAGAAAAATATTATTTTTAGCCGACTTTTAACCGACGTTTCCGGTAAACCGTAAATCGAATTGTTTGGTTATTTGTGAAAACGTTCGGTTGCCGTTTGGCACAATTGATGTGAATGTATGTGGATTGTGTGTGATGAATGCATGACTATATTGTGAATATGTATGCATGTCAAGAGTGTCATGAGTCATGTTGTATGTGAAGCATCATGGTGTGCATTCTTGTGTTGTGTGATTCTAATGAGAATCCGCTGTAACGTCGTGTGCCCGTGTGGGGTGTGAGCGACGGTTTGATTCCAGAGGAAATATGCTATAACATTGTGAGCCTTAAAAATAAGAGGACTGAAAGCGATTTGATATATCGTGAGCCTTAAAAATAAAAGGACCGAAAGCGATGGTTATAGACGATCGTGAGCCTTATACAAAGAGGACCGAAAGCGATCAGATTGTGAGCCTTATACAAAGAGGACCGAAAGCAATCCATAAACGTCGTGAGCCTTATACAAAGAGGACCGAAAGCGACGGGGAACATCGTATGCCCGACGGGGAGTTACATTGGTAACGAGCGATGGTTCCAATAAGTTCTTCAATTGAACTTGAGATGAAATGAGTCGGTACCGCATTGCATTTGCATAGAGTCGTGAGTCGGCCTCTATGATTTGCATTGGTCATCTTGGTATATGTGCATTGGTGAATAAACATGTATGTGTGTTTATGTTGAATGAATGGTGATGAATTGAGATGTATTGGTGATACATGTATTTGAGCATGAATGAATATGCCTATGTGAAGGATGCGTTAATTACGGATTGTTATGCCGTGTATTTGATTTATGGTATATGCTTGGTGTTATATGTATATATACATGCATAGTGATGAGTTGTGGTGAGAATGTGGTATATGTGTATTATATGTTGAGATATATAATTATATGCAACGTTATTATGATAATATTTCTCACCCTTCTGCTGGAATATGCTTTTTATGGCATAGTGCAGATTGCCAGCTTTAGAGGCGTGGAGGCAAGTGGAAGAGTTAGATCTTCGTCTTTGCTTAGGTCTTGGTGTCTGCTCTGATACGTAGCACGGGAGTCGGGGAAACGATTATTTTATTTATGTATATAATTGTTGAATATATTTGGTATTACCTTTATATGGAAAAGTTTTCCAATTGAGGGTAACCTATTTTATGCTATGTATCAAATTTATGAGCAGGGAGTGTGTATTCTTATTTTAAAATGTGGCATCCTTGTTTCTGTCGGAAAAATAAATTTTTAGTTACTCTGATTTTATTTATGTATTATTTATTCGCGATGGGAATTGGGGTGTTGCAAATACCCATTTACCCTCATTTCTAATAAAAAAATAATCGATCAATTATAATTTATCTTGTCATTTTAATTTTTTAACATTTAAAAAAAATTGAGGTTGCTATTGTTGAGTTAAGAAATAAACATTTATATTAAGATGCGTTGAAATTTAATAGGGATTTATTTAATAAAATTTTTTGATTAACATATGTAAATTATAATGAAAATGAAAGTATATAAATATATATCATGCGGGTATGAGACAGACTGGGTACTAAGATACTCGTACGTGCACCTATACCCGCTTATTTTAGTGGGTAATTGTTTGTATCCGTACCCATTTTACGGATTTTTACCCTATCCGTTGTGGGTAAAATTTATCGGTAAAATTTTCAATATGACTTGACAGAATACATTGTCGTTATTGATTGATAATGTAAAAAAATTTAAACTGTCAGTACATATCCCTTTTTCCATTATTTTATAATAGAAATTGGAACTAAGTCAGACGCGGACGCGTTTCTAATTAAGATTGAGATTTAGTTAAAATATACAAAAGATTTTCTTGTGTTCGGTGAGCAAGTTGGGCCTGCATCTATATGTCAATTAACATGTACTAGTATCGTCAAGATTTACATTATTGTTATTTAAATAAGAAATTGTGATTATAAAAAATATAAAGCCATTTAAATTTAAATTATTATTTGTTAATTAATAGCTAAAACATTTTATTTTCGTTTGAAAATAAAGTTCCTTCCTCAATCTCAAAAAGTTGCATAATCCATAATCACTACCCTTCAGCAAATTAATTATAGCTGAAAACAGATGAAAAAAAAGCAAACTTGGGGTGAGAGAGGCTCGAACTCTCGACCTCAGGATCACTCAGTAGCTATGAGACCTACGCGCTAGCCAACTGCGCCACCACCCCATCGTTGTTAACATTTTCGTTTTATAAAACATTACACATCTTTGGTGTCTATTGAGAGAGAACTTTTCAATCAGAAAAATGAAGTTTGTATGGGATTCGGCTATGGTAGTTGTGGTGGTCGTGGAGGATGTTGTTGTGGCCATGGCAGATTCAATAATATGCAATGTCAGGTTTTCTTTAAGTTTGGTCACATACCTTGCAATGTGCTATCTTTGTTTCAACTAACACTATGTGTCTCCGCTGACCTGCTAAGTTACACTAACCTTCAGTCTCCCTATGCAAACTCAAATAAAATGGATTGATAGTTTAATCTTGACTATACAATAGATTTTTAAAAAAATCGATACATGTTTCGATGGGCATGTTAGCACGGAATAAGTTTTGGTCCAAAACTCTTTAAGCTAGAAACATATATGTTCCAATGTTATATGACCAATATTAAGATATAGAAGTGATGTGTGAATATAACAACAAAGAAGCAATCGAGGCTTTGAAAGTGCTCTTACGACAGGATGTTTACCTTGTGATAAACCTCAAACCTTCTGTTTAGTAACTACAATATTTTGAAGTACCAACTCCAAATCATTCGTGGTGCAATTTGGTTCAAGAAATTTAGTGCACCATAATTGAGAACACCCTAATATAAGCAATGTGGTAAGAGTAAGACCGTTTCAACAACCTGAGGCACAATTCATAGTTGTGTCAGGCTCAAAGCTGATAAGAACATATACTACACTTGATCTTAGCTAAAAGGCCGAGAAAGGTAGTATTGATCATTCAAGGCAACAAATCCAAACAGTCTAAAATTCCACGATCTAATTCAACTAACTCTAATTTGTCACAAAGACAGTGCACAACAACTTCAGCATCTAACTCAACTGTAAGCTTACCATACCTTGACTTTTAGCCCACTAGGCGCCATTGCCTCTGCCAAGCTAGGTGAGGCTGCTATATGCTCCAGTTTTGTAGCAGAAAAATTGATTTCACTATCATGGTCTCTGGCCAGCGGGCTCCACGCTGTTTTGTCTCCATCAAAGCATCCAACATCAATGTTGAATTTTGCAGTATCCACGCTGGGAGGAACCCACACACCAGCTGTATGCGACCTGATCTAAGGTTTTGAGGATTTGCTTCATTAAATTCACCAATGAATTTTGGAATCGATCAAAAGTAGCTCTATTAAACACTGAAAACGGATCATCTCCACATCATTCTGACCTTTCCATATCTTCCAGAAGGTGAAGGCTTATAGGAACTCAAAATTAAGATAAACTTGCTTGTTTTTATATATATAGAAACAATGAGCTTCAAATAATGATAGGGGTGAAGAAAACAGAGAAAATAGAAGTCGGGAGAAAGAGACCTGATAAGCTCCATGATGAACAAGTTGTGAAAACCACCGTCAACTTCAACCTCGAAGGAGAATCATAGTAGTCGGCAACATTTAGGTTACACCCTTTAACTCAACTAACACATACCAGTTGAGTTACCCCACCTATCCAGTTAAATTATGTATTTTGCAGCTTAAATTAATTCTCAATATTTGATTAAATAATTATAAAGTTCATTGCTGATTATGCGCATTCTTAAGCATCTTAAGGGAAGAAACAAATTATATGAAAAATGATAAAATAAAAACATCTCAACTTTTACATACTCAATTTGATGAACTGTGAAATGAAATCACAGAGAAGCATTCATAATATAAACAATAGATTATACATTTTATTACACTTTGCAATTAATTTAATACACATTATCTCCATGTATACATCTGCATACAATGAATGAATACATAAAAATACATAAACCTCAACTTTTCTTCTACTTAGCAGCTACAATATCTTGAAATAGTAACTCCAAATCTTTCAAGCTGCGTATTCGTTTATAAGATTTTAGTAGCTGAGTCTAAATTGAAAATACTGATATATATTTATGCATTCAGCAATGTTTTTTATAGTTATACCTGATGTTACTCAAGTCAGGGTAGATTGCTACGGCCTCTTTGAAATCCTACATTAGATCCAAAACAACTAGTCAAGTAATCATGCAGATAGTTTATCCGCTCAAATTAATCTTAAGGGTCCTAACCTGATCAGCCGTGGAAGATGTGTAGGTAACCACACAGGACATCCCTGCTTTTGTTGCTGCCTGTTGGGTTTATAAATTTAAATTATAGTTTGAGCATATTTTTAGTTAGATACATAATCAAATACAGTTAAGAGAGACAATAAGAAACATAAATGGATAAAAAGTTTAGACTTTATTGGTGGGTGTGCCAGGCCAATGCAATAGTGCAACGCAAAGGCGACACTAAAGAGACCCAATAGCAAGCTACTGTGGTGGACTCTCCCCCTCAAAAAATAAATTTAATATCGTGTGAGCCAATGGCCCACATATCAGATATTAAACTGATAAAAACAGATACTACACTTGATCTTAGCCAAAAGGCCGAGAAAGGTATGATTTGTAAGAGAGAATGAACTCTTGTTTTATACCCAAAAACGTAAATACTTGTTATTTATTCTAACCAATGTGGGACAAAGAACTCGTAAGTAGTGTCATATTTTTCTCTTTCTAAACTCTAATGCAGCAAACATCAGAGTCTAGAAATTATCTCTTCAAACCTTAGATGATGAATGCATTTCACCGGTTAACAAAAACGGGATAACACATCAAGACTTTTCCCTGACCTCTAATTTTCTAACACGGGCTAAGATAGTTAGTTTTGTTTTATTTTCCTTTCTCACCAACATTTAAAGAGATTAATTGAGCACATATATAGAGTTTTGATAACATGAGGAAGATCTATCTGGAAGCCAATAACACTATCCTCTACCACCAATAGCAGAGATATATTCACATTTCGGACATTGAATATGACAGCCTGTTTTGACCAAGATTCGAACATTGGTTTGTTATGTTGTGGAACTCTTTAAGTATGTATTTTACAACTTAAATTAGTCCTCAAAGTGTTTTAAATAGATAGTTTTACTGAAGAAATATAGTTTATCAAATTGCGGTGTCACGGCCGCTATGGCGGATATATATGGCATTTTTTGTGCTCGCCGCAATGGTAAATATAGGCTGTTATTGCAGGTTTTTCCGCCATAATCCGTTATAACGGTGTCGCAAAGCGACATGTATGGTGAGATTTTGGTTCTCCGTCATGGACTGCCATTCGTCATTGACAACACTGGTTTAAACAAAACCATGAATCATTCCACAGCCTAATTTGCCATCTTAAATCACGCCCTTGTTCAAAACTGCTAATTTTGACCTATAAGTTCCCTGTTGCTCGCCTTTCATCTTAGCGGGTCTTGACCCAAAATTTGTTTTTGCCAAGTTTCTAGAATCTGGCAAGTATATGTTTTATTCCAACTTGGATTTCAATTTGTTGGTTCAGTTACTAGTAAAATACAAGAGTCTTAGATGTTGTGGTTGTTAGAAAACTCATATTCACAAGGACAAAAGAAAAACCTCTTGAAAGCTTGCTATGAATGACACCCCTTTTGTATACTATGACTTTTAATATAATCGTAGATGTTGTTGCTGCATAGTATACGATCTTGTGTATACTATTTCTAATTTCAATTTTGGAGGAGAAATAGATCCATCCCTCAGTCAAGTAATGTAAACTATGTTAAAGTGCAAATTTTATATTTTGTAAGGGCCTAAACAGAAGTGCTTACATAGCAAAAGAAGAAAAAAAAAACTTGGAATTCTTTGGTGGGGTGTGCCAGGCCAATGCAATAGTGCAACACAGAGGCGACACTTGAGAGACCCAATAGCAAGCTATTGTAACGGACTCTCCCCTTTAAGAAATAAATTTAATATCGTGTGAACCAATGGCCCACATATCAGATATTAAACTGATAAGAACAGATACTACACTTGATCTTAGCCAAAAGGCCGAGAAAGGTATGGTTTGTAAGACAGAATTGACTCTTATTTTATATCAAAAACATAAATAGTTAATATCTCTTCTAACCAATGTGGGACAAAGAACTCGTGACTCGTGAGTAGTATTATATTTTTGTCAAGTCCAATGCAGCAAACATCCAAGTCTAAAAATCATCTCTTCAAACCTAAGATAATGTATGCATTTCACCACAGTTAACAAAATCAAGATAACAGTAATTGTAACATTATCAAAAGCAATTTGGCGAGATAAGGAACAAAATGAAGATTTGTCAATTGAAATTTCATTTACTGCAAACTACTAAATCAAACAACACATCAAGACTTTTCCCGGCTCTTTAATTTTCATACAGACTATAGATTTTTTTTCCCTTTCTCACAACATATAAAGAGATTAATTGAACACTTATATAGAGTATCGATAACATGAGAAGATCTACCTGTAAACCAATAACACTATCCTCTACGACCAAACAGTTTTTCTCTGATACACCAAGCTTCTGCAATGCACAGTATATAAATTATATTCAGTCAGTTGGCATAGAAAAACTCACAATTTCACATATCTAAGTTCTTGATGATGGTATTGTCATATTAAAACCTTGGAAGCTGTCAAATATATGGAAGGATCGGGCTTCTTTTCCTTCACGTCATCACCTAAAAGTTTAAACAATAAGTTTTAGTTCAAAACTCTTAAGCATGAAAAATATGCTTCAACGTAAATGTGAGTGAACATACCAGCAAGGAAGCAATCAAGGCTTTGAAAGCGCTCCTACAGTGGAAAAAATAACATGGTTGAACGCATATTAATAAAAAAAATCCTACTGCCGATAGAGAGAACATTTACGAAAATGGGCTTACGACTCCAATAAGGTTTTCCAGACAAAGAATAACTGAACTTTTAGTTGCTGCAGAGCAAACAGCTAGCAATTTCCCCTGCAAAAGAAATTGAACAAAAGTAGAGTATGCTTTGTGAACAAAACAAAAACTAGAGAGATCATAACGTTACAAAAATATATATAAACCGGTAAACAAGATCTTACGGCGTCTTTGGCCTCGTCCATCAATCTCAAAACTCCCGGTCTAGGTTTTACCTGTGCATAATGTACATGTAATTTAACAGTAGCTTATTAACCAAAATAACTACCACATTCACAAATCAGGGGTTATGGAATATTTGGAGACGAAATATAATGCTTACGGAGCCAGACTTGATTATATCTTTGTATCTCTCTGTCTTCCAATCCTACATAACCAATGAATTGGCACAGGTTCTTCATTATTTAAGAATCAAAATAATTCAATTATTCATGCAACATAACATAAGCATACACAGGTGTTTGAACTTTCATAGGTGCATATCACTTATTTACTAGAGTTAGACTTCAAACTTATCCATGAAAAGAAAACTATAATAATTTAGACTTTATTGGTGGGGTGTGCCAGCAATTGCTATAGTGCAACGCAAGTGCGACACACAAAAGACCCAATAGCAAGCTATTATGGTTGTCTCTCCCCCTAAAGAAATAAATTTAATATCGTGTGAACCATTGGTCCACATATCAGATATTAAACTGATAAGAACAGATACTACACTTGATCTTAGCCAAAAGGCCGAGAAAGGTATGATTTGTGAGAAAGAATGAACATTTGTTTTATACCAAAAACCTCAATACTTGTTACTCCCTTTAAGCAATGTGGGACTTGGGCATTAATGAATCTAAAAAAGTGAAATGTTCCTTATAAAAAGGACCGGAGGGAGTATTTTTTTTCTGAATTCCAATTCAACAACCATTTACCATGAAGTTAGTTTTCACAAATCATGACGAAGATGAATGAAAACAGAGAAAAGAGATAGATGGAAACAAAATCTCATTCATTCATTGATCAAGTCAATTACAACAAGTGGTTATATAGAAGCTTAGGATCTAACAACCTCTAACTAACGGTAACAAACTTTAGCTTAGGTGAGATATGATATGGCAAGACTACACTAAGCTATGGTGTTCAGCTACTGAATGCATATGCAGCTTCAACACAATTCAATCTTCCATGTGACACCGTAGTCATTGCGAGGCAACAATTGACAGGGTCAATAGAAGCAAATAAGTGTTGAGACTTCCATAGGTGCATAAAATTGACTTACTCTCTCAAAAATAAGTTGAAAAAGAATCAAGGAACATCTATAGTTAAATTTTCCGCTCTAAAATAATAAGCAGAACAAGCAAGTTTATTAGATTAAATGACCTGCATATTTTCCAATCCAAGTCCTATCCTATGAGCAATGTTGTGTGAGTGCATAGTGGGCAAGTCTTAGATATAGACAAAAATGAAAGTAAGAAAAGCATAAAAGACCTGAAGAGTGTCAATTAACTTGGCTTGTTCCTCATCATTAGCTGGAGGAGTATCGAACAACGTTGATGACGGCCACCCATGTTCCTTAAAGTACCTTAAAAACACCCAAAAAAGGAAAAACACAGTCACAAACATAAGATAACATGACACAATAATAAGAAGCAAAGTTGGTAGAATAAAAAGAAAGTGGAAAAGAACCATCGCATTTTGGGTTTGCCTCCACCGATTTGGTTCTGGAGTTGATCATAGAATTGAATATCCCAATTGAGTGGTTGGGAAGAAGTGGTAGGAGAATGAACATTGAAGTGAAGAAAAGCATCGTTATAAGCTTGACGATGCAAGTGTTCGGATTCCAAGATGACACCGTCGCAGTCAAATATGAGAGCTTGAAAAGAAGATGAAGATGAAGCTGAGACTTTGAACTTGGAGAAGACACGGTGGTTATTATGGTTAATGTTGAAAGAGGGGAAGTTAATAGTAGTTGGATATCGAAAAGAGTGTTTGGTTTGGGAGAGATATGAACGAGAAGTGGAGGGAGAGAAGGAGAGAGTGTGAGTGAGAGTAGAAGCCATTGAAATGTTTATTAACCATTAACCAATCATCTTCATCACTTTATTCATCACTCTTTCTTTTGTGTGGCTCAACTTTGCTATTAACAATTAAATTCAGTTTTTTCTAAAATAATTAATATAAAATATTTTTTATTTTTGTTAAAAATAATTTAAAATTTGAATACTATAAACCAAGTACTTGGGCTCGAGTGGTAAACGAGCTCCTGCTGTTAAGGGACAAAGGTTCGGAAAATACCGAGTTTGATTCCTGATAGGAAAAAAAATTTGAATACTATAATTTTTGTTCTTGTTTAATTTCACATTTTAAAGATGATTAGGACTCGTCTCAACATTGAGACAACTGTGAAGATGAGTTTTTCATTGATTTTGTCTAGGGTTTTCGTGATGACAAATACATCAATAATAGTAGCAAAAGAAAAAATCAATGATGATCAACAAAGAAAAAAAAGTAGAGATAAATATAAAAACAACAATTGATCATGACAAAATAGTAAAAATCACCATTGATCAAAGTTAATATTGTCTTTATATTTGATATATCATCTTTCTTCTCTTACATCCCTTAAAAGCTCATAAAATATTATTCAAATTTAAGCTAAAATATTTTTAAAGTTAACGCATAAAAATCTACGGAAGTCATGTCTTAAAAAGTTGTTTTCAAGTGTAAAAAGTTGATTTAGTGGTATCAGGAAGTGGTATTCGACTACCAGAATGTGGTATTTAAATATCAATGTAAATTTTTGAAAAATTAAAACTTTGCAAAGTGGTATTCGACTACCAGAATGTTGTATTCATATACCACCTGAACCAAGTGTTTTTTCATCAAACTGGTCATTGTTTTGAATTATAAAGCTTCATGGAACCTTTTAAAGTTTATGCATCCACTCAAAGATGTTTTTAAGTGTATATAAATGATAATTTAACATAGAAAATGAAATTAGAACTTTTACATTATCATTTACACAACTCAAAGATCATTTTCAAGAAACATACTTTTCATATTAGTTTGAAACTTGTAAACTTTCATAAATCATAAAAGTTTCAAAACCAAAACAGAATATAAGCAATTATGTGATATACTTTGACCTATGATATTGAGAAAATAAAGTCTATAATCCCAAAATTGGATTTGACATTCAATAGCCTACTACATTCTTCGTTTTTCAACAAAGTTTAACTATTTGTAACTTTTATCATAGTGTGTTGGTGAAAGGTGTTTGTAAATACAAGTTGGTATACTTTCTGATTTTTTGTGAGGATCGTCATATTGTTTAGTGATTATTGAAAAAGTTCTTTAAGTCGGGAGATTCATATTCCACCATAGGGTTTGGTGTTTGTGTATGTATTAGAAAGTTGTAAAGAAGTCTTAATGTGAGACGTGTACAATGATCTAAAATATAATGGATAATCATCTAAGGAGTAGATGGACTAGATGTAGCATTAGTTTATATATTATAATTCTTGTGTTTTTTATCTTTATGCCTTTAAAGTAGTGTTACCATAGTACATAAAATGTCAAAAGCTCAAATGCCCGTTTAACAATAAATAGTGTTTAATACAAAATTAAAATGTTATCTTAAACACACTCCCCGACAACGACGCCAAAAACTTATTGGTTGAAAACATGTGATGTCACATGCAATTATACATGTATGTTTTAAGTAGCAAGTACTAGAATAGTAAGGATGTCGAACCCACATAGAGTGGAAAGTAACTTAGAATGATTTTGTAAATAACTGTCTTTTTTAAATGGACATGAGCAAGATAAAAATAGTTTATGGTTGTCACATGTTTAGTTTAGTAGGAACAGTGTGAAAAATAATCTTGTTCCGGACTAGACCAATGGCTAGGCATGACCCAATTCACTTATGCTCCCATAACAGTCCAATTGCCTAAGTCCAGTTGGGTGCAGGACAACATTTACCTTTCTGCCCCTTGTAGCGAGTGATTTTTGGATGTGGTTGCGAAGCACGAACGCTCTAGTACTACAGCTCGATTCATTTTTATCCTATTGAAGCTGATGAAGGAAGGGAAATAGATGTCTCCAACTAACCCTGCTTGTATACTGAGGTTAAACAGTCAAAACTGTTGGTTTACAGATGCTACAAAGATTCGGGGATTGTCTCAGGTTATTTTGTTAAAAAGGGGTGTTTTGAGATGTTAGGACGGACGTTTTTTGATTGATGTATGAAAGTATGGGATTTTGGGTTTTTGTTTAGTGTGCTCGCTAAGATCTTTTCTTTCGATCTTATGCCTACGTATTCCCGTTTACTGAAACAGGAAAATCAGAGTGTTCGTAGTTCCTCCTATTCTATGGGAGGAAATGGTTTTTGGTGTCTTGTTCAAAGCCCAAGACGTGAAGCGAAAGGTTGTTTGTATCTTGTTTAAAGCCCAAGATGTGAAGCTGAATAGTCTATTTGTATCTTGTTCAAAGCCCAAGACGTGAAGCTGAAAGGTCTCGACTTTAGAGAGAGTTTGTCATCTCTAAAGAAGGGTAAAGGAGAATTACTTTAACCGGGATACGCGGATCCTAGCAATGCCATAATTTCCTAAGAAGGGGTTTTTAACCTGAAGGAGAAGACTTTAACTCAGTGTAGAGCAATGCCATATTTCCTTAGGAATTTCTCATACTAAAAGAGGGACAGTGGCATGGATATGGAGGATCCAGAGGCTTGCCGCTTACAGCGATTAGATGAAAGGGAAGGAGTTGTTGATGTTTGTGTACTGTGAACGAGGCACAACTTTGATGCTAAAAGGTTAATTTGATTAACCAGTGGTTTTCTTATATAAAGCCTAAGAGGAGGCTAATATGTGTCTCGTACAAAGCTCGAGAGAGAGGCTAAAAAGGTTTGACTCAACTGGAGAATCTTTTATATCTCGTACGAAGCCCGAGATGGAGGCTGAAAAAGAGTTTGACTCTGCTTGGGGGAATTTGTATCTCGTACGACGCCAGAGATGGATGCGAAAGGGTGATTGACTCAACGAGGGAGTTTCTTATGTGTCTCATACAAAGCCTGAGAGAGAGGCTAAAAATTGTTTGACTCAACGAGGGAGTCTTTTGTATCTCGTACGAAGCCCGAGATGGAGGCTGAAAGGTTTGCTCCGCTGGGGAGAATCATTTTTACAAAGTCCAAGAGGAGGCTATCATGCTGGTAACTGTTTTAGTTGAGTGACGGGTCCAGTATACTGATTTAAGAGAAAATTAGTTCTTATATGAGTAACACTGTACTCATGGATTTGATCTGAGGATCGAGATTGTTCCCTGTTCTTTAAGGAAACGGGGAAATCCAAAGGGTATTAAGACTGTCCGAGTCTGCGGGTTTTCTTCCTATTTAGCGAAGGAGGCTTGAGAATGTCTCTGAGACTCAAGGAAATTAGTCTGTCCACGTCTAGGGTTTTATCTTTTGTATTATGCTTTGAGAAACAGTAGTAGACTCTTTGAAAGACTGTTCTATGAAAATGACTAGTTTCTGTTCCTATACCTCTAGGAGGTCGTCGGGACAATTTGTACGAAGCCCAAGAGGAGGCTGGAAACTTTTAAGAAGCCGATCGGTCCTTGTACTAAGCCCAAGAGGAGGTTATCATTCTCGGAGGAAGAGATCATTATACGAAGCCTAAGAGGAGGCTGTGAATACTTCTAAGAAGCCGACGGGTCCTTGTACTAAGCCCAAGAGGAGGCGGGGTTGCTTTTAGGAAGCCTGTAGGTCCTTGTGCAATGCCCAAGAGGAGGCCGATGCTTTTAAGAAGCCCGTGGGTCCCCAAATCCCAAGAAATTCAAGGCAAGTTATTCACAAGGAATAGATCAAGTCAGGAAAGTTCGAGAGTTTGGAAGAAACTCAAAGATGCCATTCACGGAGAATACATTCATCTTTGGGAGTAGAGTTTCTTGACAATTCCTAATGAGGACAGCCGAAGAGAAGACTGTATTTGGTGATCCTATTGGGGATCTAGCTGTCTATTTCTACGAATAAACGAAACGGTTTTTCCTAGTTCTAGACGTAGTTGCCGGGGAAATTCTAAATACCTATACTATTATTACACAGTTGATATGAGTTTATGAAAGAAGACTTACAGCGAAACAGCCCCACAATACAGTTATATGTATAGGAAAGCAGTAAATGAAAGCGTATAAACACTTACTCGGTTGTAGAGCTTCCATGTTGTTTGGTTAGTTGTTCAACAAAGAAAGATTGAAAACAACAGTATATTCAAAATCAAAGGAGAAAATGCTTTGAAAAAGAAAGATTTGGGTTTTACAGCTCAAGGAGAGGCCCAGGGTTTTACCAGTGATTGCACTGTTAAACTTGTACAGAGGGACTTATACAAGTGACTGAGGCCCAAGAAAGGTTTTCTGTACAAAGGGATGGGTCTTACACTCTCTCAAGAGGCCCAAAAAGTTTTAAAGAAAAAGAGTGGGGCTTATAACACGAGGGTAGGCCCAAATGATTTTTCGTTTAAAATGGCGATCGCGCCGAGGTTTTTTTTTAACGCAAAGGGACTTATACAATAAGTGAGGCCCAAAATGGTTTTGGTTAAAAGGGGGATTGGGTCTTACACTCTATTAGAGGCCCAAAGTGTTTTTAATGGGTCTTATAGCTCAAGGAGATGCCCAGAGGTTTTATTTTGAAAAGGCGACGATCGCGCCGTGATTTTTGAAATACAACGGGACTTATACAATAAGTGAGGCCCAAAAATTGTTTTCAAAAAGGGGATTGGGTCTTACACTCTCTCAAGAGGCCCAAGTGTTTGAAAAAGTTTTATGAGGGTTGAATTAATCCAAAAACCCTAATTTGTTTTCAAAATGTGTTTTAATTGAATAAAAATTCAATTAAAAATGATCAAAATTGTTTAACATATGGAAAACAAATTGTGATCTTGGATTAATGTTCCAAAAATTAAGTATTGACCTACAAAATAATTAGAAAGCATTAAAAGTTGCAAAATCAAGATGGAAAAAATATTTCAAATGTTAAAAACAATTAAAACATTAATTCTTTGCAAAAATATCAATTATATAAAATAAATAATATTTTTGGGATTTTTTGGTAGAATAAAATATTTTAACATTTTTGTGAATTATTGAAAAACGAATTAACTCAAAATCATTAAAACTCAGAGAAAAATTAATTTTTGAATCAATTAAACAAAATCACAAAATTCAAATATTTGAATTTGAAAGAAATGGCGCCAAGAACAGCTGAAGAACACGCGCGTGTTCTGGGTTTGGCTGATTTGCGTTTTCCATCCAATCTCACTGAATACTTAATCATATCATGCAATCTACATACCAATCAACTCGTTTCAACCTCACGATCATGTCTATAACACTTAATTTCATTTAAATTAAACATAAAACATGAAATCACGAAGAAACCTCAAGAATCCTAATTTTTGCATGAAGGCTAGGATTTTTGATACACGATTCAAACAATGCAATTAATTGAGGGAAAACATTCCATGCATGATTATGAACATATGGCCAAATTATTGTGCAGCAAAAATTGTGTGGATCATAGAGTTAGAAGAGCTCATGCTTACCACTTGCAGCTGGTGATCGTGATTTGTGTTGGAGGTGTTACAGCTAGGTTCCAATAATCTGGATAGCTTCCCTAGGTGCCATGAAGTGTGTATGAATGCTTGGAATGGATTGAAATGATCTGGAATTTGAGATGGTACCCCAACTGCAAATCTGTCAAGAACTTGAGCAATTGGCTGGTGATTTTGTGAAATCTGTGTTCCAGATGTTATGTGAGTGTTTGGATCACTTCTATATGATGTATATGAGGTGTGTGAGTGATTGGTTTGGTTGGAAAAGCTTTCAAACTCAAAACCCGATAGTTACCTTGCTAAGAAATGCATTTTTGCCAAGAGAAAGAGATTTTGAGAAAGGCAAGTGTTGTAGGCCTTTGGTGTACTTAAACTGAACACAATTGAGCTCTATTTATAGTAGAGCAAGTTTGTTTTGCAAGGAATAGTGAATGGCAACTGTTGAGTAGGTTTGGCCAATGTTGGCAAATGAAAATCCAAGTCTCCTCTAGTTATTGACTAGAGGTTAGGGCACAGAGCTTTGGTTCCCTTGGTCTTGGATAAGTCTTGACTGATTTCAGATGAAAAGGGCTCAGTCCATGCCACCTTGATGCTTCCATTGAATGCTTCAATCCAAATTTGGAGTCTTGTCCCTATTTTGGCCATTCTAGGTTCAACATGCTATTTCTTGTTCCATGGACTTTGGAGGCTTGGCTCAGTGATTGTCCCCTTTAGATTCAATCCTCAGATGTGTCCAAGTGGATAGGAGCATTTGAATTTGGCTGATTTTGGCAAATCGAGCAAAGTTGCAAATTCTGCCTTGCCTTGACAGATTTCAGCAAGGCAACTTGCCAATGTCATATCTCATGGTGTAAGTTGAATTTGGTAATGTTCTTGGCCATTTTGGAAAGCCCTTACATGATACAACAACTGTTTGAACATGTTTGGTTTTGATCTCTTTTGAATCCAAGTGAAAAATCCCCCTACATTTGGCAAAAAGTGAGGCAAAATCTGACTTAGTGAAATTTTCACTAAGTGTTGGAACAAAGTGACTTTTCTTGATTTTGATCACTTCATAACTCAAAATCCATGAGGAATTTGGACATAGGTCAGTATGAAGTTTTTGTAGAGGGTAATGAGATCTACAAATCAAGCTTTGAATGTGGCACAATGGCCTTGTGGTTTAGGAGTTATGGTCCTCCAAAGTTGGTGTATTAGTGGTACTTTTTCATGACTTAGAAAAATTTCTAAGTTTTATGGTTACCCCTTTTACAAGTTATCCCACTTTTCTTGATTTTTCTTGATGAATGATGATTCAAATCATACATTAACATCAATTTAGGGTTAAAAATCCATTTTAGTGAAAAATCTCAAAAAGTCAAAGTTGACTTTTGTGCACAGTTGACTTTTTATCAGATGAATTCCAAACTGTGCAATCCTTCAGGAAATCATGTCTTTGACCTAAATCAAACTTGATGGACAAGTTCCATGGGTGTCATAGGGTATATTAAATCATGTCTTAGGGTTTGGGAGCATGTCCTGGTCAAAAGTCAAAGTTACAGTTGACTTTTCCCGCGAAACCCTAATTGTGGTGCAGATGAAATTGAGACTTGTTGCTCACACTTCTTGGATCAATCCATTGTTCCAAATGGATTAATATAGTGTATTAAAGACCCTTAAATCATCTCTTGAGGTCTTGGATCATGATTTGTCCCAAAAGTCAACTTAGGGGTGAATTAGGTCAAGAAACCCTAATTCCTGATTTTTGATGAATGCATCCCCTGAGGCTAAATTGACTTGATGATTGGGTCCATGAGGTTCCATGGAGTATATTAGGTTATGCTTTGAAGCATTGGCTCATGCCCAGAGGAAAATTTCCAACTGGAGGCCCTGGTCGACCAAAACCCTAATTTGATGACACCGTCGATCTTGAAGCTTAATCCACCTAGAAGGGAGCAGCCTTGTGCTTAATCCTTGAAGTGGGAGTCCTCTTGATCCATTGTAGATTCTTGGGAGGTTAGACAAGTTGAAGATCAAGTCACTTCTTGATTGATCCTTTGTCTAAGGCTCAAAGAGGGCTTGAAACCCTAATTCTGATTGTAGTGGATGCTCAACAACCCTTGAGGAGATTGATGAGGCATAAAGTTACATCCATATTGTGATGATGATTTGCACAATGATGGGAATCTAAGTGGTCAAAATTTAGGGTATGACACCCCTCTACCGGGCACACATGGACAGATGAATCTCAAGGTCATTTGCTCCTCCCCGACATTCCTGCCCGTTACGCACGGCTCCATCTTCCAAGAACGGTCATGACGTCTGTGTCCGGAACTACGCCTTTGCCCGTGGAAACAACTAGTTTTGGGCACCTCTGCCCGTCATAACAACTAGTTTTTGGCAGTTACCTATTCTTCAGGAAACGGTTATTCCGCCCCGAAAATAGGGACATTGGCCACGCGCTGAGGGCATTATAAAAACCCTCTCATTTGAGAGGGTCGGGTATCAAAAATCATCCTAAGAAACTCATACTTTTGTACTTGCCTTTCTATCTCCCGATTCTTACTTTAGCATCGGAGTGCCTTGCAGGTACACCCCCTCCTCATCTCACACATCCAGCATCACAGACGTTCCTCTTGGCCCACTTCAGGATTTGATCACCCTTCACGATTAATGGCACCGTCTGTGGGAAACTTGTTATCCCCGTCTTAACATCCACCTCAGATTCAAAGACCAAAACAAACTCTTTGTCCAAGATTACGATCATAGCTTCCCAAGATCACGTCCAAGATGCTCGCAATCTTTCTTTTCTCCCCGTCAACAAAACTGATGCTGACGGATCTACATCATTCCTCGGAGGAGACGCCCGTCATTTGAGAGACGGAGCTACCGCGTCTCCCTCCACCACTCGTACTAACCGTGTTGACGACCAGCCCTTGCTGGCCCTCCAGCCCGTTCCAGCTCCACCCAACACCGACCCGGCTGTGGTGGCCCTCTTTGAAGCAATCAACAAGACCAACCTTTTGATCCTCCAACACAACGAAGGGATTGGGGCATTAGAAGAGTCTGCCCGTCCAAGGTCCCCTCAGTCGAGGAAGGACCGGCGATGATCCAAAAGTCCACATCCCCGGTAGGAAGCTACCTGTCGGGTGCGCCAGGAACCAGAGTCCCATGCTGTTCGGAAGCGTGATCACGTTTCCCCGCGAAACCAACATTCCTAAGGCAAAAAGAGAACCCAAAGGGATCAACGTTCACCCCCGGTCAGATCAAAGGGCCGGACACGAACACCATCACCCCGTAGAAGTCGTCGTCACGTCCCTGAGCGAAGCATCCACTCCTCTTCCTGGACCAGTTCCAGCAGTGACGATGAGCCCCACGACCCATTGTCTCAGGAGATCCTGGCTACATGCCTCCCCTAAGGCTTGGAGAAACCACCATCTTTGGGCACTTACGACGGAACAACTGACCCAGATGAGCACGTCAAGAATATTGATGCGCTGCTAGACTATCGTGGTATCCTGGGCGCCATCAAATACCGTTTATTCCCTACCACGCTCCGGAAAAGGGCAATGACCTGGTACAAACAACTGCCCAAGGAGTCAATCACCCCGTGGAAGCAGCTGGGCAGGATGTTTTCCAGGCACTTTACGGCGTTACGCCGCCATTCAAAGACTGAAGCCTCCCTTGAGGCCATAATTCATGGGAAGGATGAGCCTCTCCGGGCATATATTGAGAGGTTTAGTAAAGAAGTTATGCAAGTCCCCACTATCGACGACATGAAGAAATTCCTGCTCGAACGAGGACTTCGCCCTCATTCAAAATTCTCTAAAGTTGTTGGCCTTGCACCTCCAAGGAGACTGGACACCTTCCTCCTCAAGGCGCAGGCATATATTTAGTATGAGGAAAAGGAAGCGGCCAGCTCAGCTCGGGCCTCACGCCATCAAGAAAGTGCCCGGACCTCCAAAGGCGATGAACCCTCGACATCCCGTCGAGGGGAGATGAGGCGCGAAGATCGTCCTCGGGATCCCGAGACAACAACGGGCCCTCCGGCCGTTTCCATGATTACACCCCCTGACTGTCTCCAGTGAAAAGATTCTCTTTGAATGTGCTAACTCGGAGTTTAAACAAGCGGGAGTTCGATTCCCCAAGCAGGTACTAGCAAAGCCGAACGCCGATAAATTAAACTACTGCCCTTTCCACAAGAGTCACGGCCACACAACTGAAGATTGCATCCACTTGAAGGATTCCATAGAAATACTGATCAGGGATGGCCACCTGAAGCAGTTTACGAAGAAGAAGGATGCTCCTCGGCAAGACGCCCAGGAGTCAAAGAAAGTAGAGGAAGAGGTACCTTCCTCGGAAGAAACCAACCTCTAAGTTGCCATGAGTATATCACGACCGGAGGATTTCTATGTTCCAGATGAGCTCAGCGCTCCCGCGTATTTCGCTGCCCATAGCCAATGGGAAACTTTCTCCTCCACAATGGTTATCTCCGGAGGGGGCTTCAACAACGTCACTGTGGTCTCCGTGAAGAGAAAGTTTGAGCACCTAATCAGCATGAGCTCCAGTAGGGTGACAACGCTCGATAAGGCCCAGAAGGGATCAGTCCCCATCTCTTTCTACCAGGAAGAACTCCTCGGAGGGGCCCCGAACTCAAGTATTCCACTGCTCGTTAGACCCCAGATGGCAAATTTTGATGTTCGCAGGATCTTAGTCGACCAAGGCAGCTCTGTCAATATTATGTACTCATAGCTATTCTCGACCCTCCAGCTGGACAAGTCGCACCTCGCTCCTTACGTGGGTTCTGACCTGCAGGGTTTCAACGGGTCGATCACGAAACCCTGGGGATACGTCGAGTTGATCGTGACCTTTGGATCTGCAGAGATAGCCAGATCTATACAGGTTTTATTCCTGGTAATTGGCTGCCCGTCTCTCTACCACGGCATATTCGGGCGGATAACTTTGGCCGAGCTGGTCGTCGTGTCATCAACCGTCCATCTCAAAATGAAGTACTACACTTTAAAAGGTATGGTCGCCACACTACACGGAGACATCGAAGCTGCGCGACGATGCTTCGAAGTGGCCGCCAAATGACTCAACACCATCGCTGCCAAATCAAATACGCCCAGCAAGCCAGCCTTGCCCAGCAGTTCAGAGGAAGCCAAGCCACTGCCCTGCATCGACTCCATCAACCTCGACAGCGGCTTCTTCGTGGATAACCAGAAGGAAGACCAGTCTTGCCCGAGCAGCTCATCCGCCTCAACCAGCACCAGCAACAGCTCCCATCCAACGCGCCTGATCCCGGATGGCGACTTTGAGCTTGTCCTGCTCAGCGACGATCCTCGGTGAGGAGTAAATATAGGGACCGGCCTCCCCGACATCGTGAGGAAACAACTCAAAGCTTACCTTCGAAAAAATGCAAACCTGTTCTCCTGGAATACCGCGGAGATGCCCGACTTAGATCCTGCTGTCGCCTGTCATCAACTCACGATTGACCCTGCCGTCAAAGCAGTAGCACAACGTAGGAGGAAGCAGTCTCTGGAGAAAACAGAGGCTATAGAACAAGCTGTAAAAGACCTCTCGAGGCAAAATTTATTTTGAAGGCCAAGTACACCACTTGGCTGTCCAACATTGTACTCGTGAAAAAATCCAATGGAAAGTGGCGCATGTGTGTTGATTACACATATCTCAATAAGGCATGCCCAAAGGATGCCTACCCTCTCCCCAATATTGATAAACTTGTTGATAACTCTGCCGATTTTAAACTATTATCATTCATGGATGCCTATTCGGGCTACAATCAAATACCAATGGCGATAAATGATAAAAAATACACGGCCTTCATGATCGAATCGGGCAATTATTACTACAACGTAATGCCCTTCGGCCTGAAGAACGCCGGTGCGACCTACCAGAGAATGATGAACAAAGTCTTCCGGGGAGAGATAAGCGATATGCTTGAAATCTACATGGACGATATGATCGTGAAATCCCACAAAGAGACCGATCACCTGGCCCATTTGAGAAAAGTCTTCGAACATGCCAGGAAATACCGAATGTGTTTCAACCCAGAAAAATGCACGTTCGGGGTACGGGCGGGAAATTTCCTCGGCTTCTACCTGATAGAACGAGGAATCGAGGCCAACCCCGACAAGTGCAGGGCATTCTCTGAATTTCCAACACCTAACTCGAAGAATTCCAACCAATCCCTCAACGGGATGCTCGCTTCTCTGTCTCGTTTCGTGGTCAAATCTGCCCAGCACGCCCTGCCATTTTTCAAGCTCCTCTGCAAGGAAGCATCGTTTGAATGGACAGAGGAATGCGACCAGGCTCTCCTCCATCTAAAACAGGCACTGTCAGAACCACCAATCCTCTCTCGGCCAGATAACAGCGAAACTATGTACCTTTATCTCGTCGTGGCAACCAAGGCCGTTACCGCTGCCCTCATCCGTGAAACGCCTGACGGGAAAAAACCTATATACTTCACAAGCAAAGCGTTGCAGGGACCAGAGCTGACATACCAGTAGATAGAGAAAGTAGCAATGACCCTCATTAATGTTTCGCGAAGACTGAGGCACTACTTCTTGGCCCACACGATCGTGGTCCGGACGGACCAACCCGTGAAGCAACTGCTGGGGCGACCAGATATGGCCGGCAAAATGCTCAAATGGTCATTAGAGCTGTCCGAGTTTGACATCCAGTATGAAAGCAGAAAATCCCTCAAAGCATAGGCTTTGGTTGATTGCGTCGCAGAGATGACATTCACAGATTCCCCCACCTGCGGGGCACGCAAGTGGACCATCTTCGTTGACGGAGCATCCAGCTCGGCAGGGAGCGGGGCATGTATCATCTTGGAGAACGACGAGGGGATCATCGTCGAGGTATCGCTCACTTTATCCTTCCCCACATCAAATAACCAAGCTGAGTACGAGGTTTTCCTCGCCGGTATGTGCCTAGCCGAAGACCTAGGGGCAGAAGAAGTCGTCATCTGCACAGATTCACAACTCGTGGCCCTTCAAGTTCGAGGAGAATACCAGGCCAAAAACAACAACCTATCTGAATACTTAGCCCTATTCAAAGAAAAAATGACAAAGTTCGCCACATTAGAAGTAAAGCATGTTCCCCGCGAACATAACGTCAGAGCAGACGTGTTGTCTAAACTGGCGAGCATGAAGAAAAAGGGCGAAAACAAGTCTGTCATCCAGGAGGTGCTTCCTCGACCCAGTATCGAGAAGACATCTCTGACCCTCGACGTGCAGGCCATCACCGACAGCAACTGCTGGATGACCCCCGTTTACAACTACCTCGCTAGGGACGAACTTCCGTCCGACCACAAAGAAGTCGGCACAGTCAGGCGCAGGGTCTGCTTCTACGTCCTGGTCGAAGATAAACTCTATAGGCGAAGGTTCTCCATCCCATTACTCAAATGCGTCGAGGAAGAGATCGTCGCCCACGTCCTGCGCGAGATCCACGAAGAAATCAACGCCCAACATCTCGGGGGGAGATCCCTCGCCCGGAAAGCCCTTCGAGCAGGGTACTATTGGCCAACCATGCAGCATGATGCAAAAGAGCACGTAAAGAAATGCGACAAATGCCAGCGGCACGGAGATATGCACCTAGCTCCACCTAACGAGCTCAAAGCAATGTCCTCCCTGTGGCCATTCTCCTGGTGGGGCCTGGACATCCTAGGGTCATTCGTAGTAGGATCAAACCAGAATAAGTACTTAATAGTAGGTGTTGATTACTTCACAAAGTGGATAGAAGCGGAGGCTCTGGCCAAAATAACAGCCCTTAACATACTTCGTTTCTACAAGCGAAACATCCTTGCACACTTTGGCATTCCCCAAGCGATTGTCACAGACAATGGAACACAGTTCACAGACAGGAAGTTTCAGGATTTCGTCGCTCAACTGGGCACGAAACAACACTTCGCATCCGTTGAATACCCCCAGACTAACGGGCAACCCGAAGCAGCAAATCGGGTAATCCTGCGAGGCATTAAGCGAAGGCTAGACGAAACAAAAAAAGCTTGGGTCGAGGAGCTGTACAACGTCCTATGGGCGTACCGCACAACTCCCCACTCTTCAACCGAGGAAACTCCTTTTCTCCTGGCCTACGGGACTGAGGCAGTAATCCCCATCAAAATACACGTACCATCTAGACTGACTGAATCATCCTTGGACGAGGAAATGAACGAAGAGGCACTGAGGGAGGAGCTTGACCTCGTCGAAGAGGTCCGGTCAATAACAGCTCTCCGCAAAGCCTCATTAAAGCAAAAAATTGCAATCAGACATAACGCCAAAGTGATATAGAGGGAATTCCAAGTGGGCAACCTTGTCTTGAGAAGGAACCACAAGGACTCTCGGGAAGGCAAACTCGCCGCTAACTGGGAAGGACCCTATCGCGTCCGAGCAAAGACGGAGAATGTGGCCTACTACCTAGAACACCTCAACGGGGAAGAACTTGCTCGACCATGGAACACCAAAAAGCTAAAACAATACTATAGTTAAGGGCCTGATTATCGGTTCGCTTTGTCGAAACAACGAACATAACATCCCGACTACAATGCATGCCCAACTATAAGCATCGCATACCAGCCAAGGTAAGATCCCGCTCAGAATCGAGCTGGGTCTTTGCCCGACGGCTGTTCCTCAACCGAGCCCACCACCGTCAAAGTACCATGATAGGCAGAACGTTCAGCTCGTGATGGAAGGTTCACGCCGCAAACTCAGGCCTCAAACGCAACCTGAGCTCCGTTGTCATGCCTGGAAATTCCCCAGGTCGTTCGACCAGTTCCCTTCACTGCCGAACACATCTAAGTCGAGCAATTCCTTAAAGCAATAAACAAATCAAAGTGATCCCTATTACGGGCGCACACGTGTATCGAGCAAAGATATAACACTTAGCAAAAACAATCATCAAAGAAAGCCATGTGCGAATATATAACATACAAACCGGCCACGGTGGCCGGATACATACATATCAAAATAATTAAGTGGCCACAAGGACCATAATTGTGCATATTACAAGACAAATGGGCCACTCCCCATCCCAAACAACGATAAATTACATCAAATATGGCACGCAGGCCAGATACATTACAACAAAACAAAAGAAGATATCACTCCTCCATCTGCTCAGGCTACTCAGGGTTAGGCTCAGGCTGCTGGGTCTCCTCGCTCAAAAGTCGGGCATGCTCATCACCGATGTTGAAGAATTATGGAGTAACTATCTTGCCATTCTCAATATGGCCCAGGAATTTAGTATCGTCCATGGATATCTGGACTTCTGGGTCCACCGTCCTGAGTTAGGTCACGACGTTATTAAATGACTCCTCCCCAATGGCAATGACACCGTCCTCTGCCCGCACAAGACGAGCAACCAGCTCGGCCCTGGTCTTCAGCGCCCTCACTCCCGCAGGTTCATCTTCAGTCGGGGTCGCCGCAGACCTCATATGCTCAACCATATCTTTAGCAGTATTCTTTTCGGCGACCAGAGTCTCATTCTCCCTTTTCAACCTAACAACCTCCTCGTCAGACTTCTTCCTCGCGTCATTGGCAGCGTTGGTCCCCTCCTTGGCCTTCTTCACTGTTTCCTCCAGGGAAAATATTGTCTCCTGGGCCTTCTTAAGCTCAAATTCAGAGGAGGAGTCTCCCTCGGTGTATACCGCCACCATCTCCAAGACCCGGACCAACACAGAGGCATCTTGCGCCAGCAGCGCCCTCTTACTCGGATGATCCATAACCTCCAGCTTGAGGGACTTTGCCTGAGGAACCACTAGAGATGTCCCCTCGAAAAATTTCCTATCATGAAGGCAAGGGGAAAGTTTAAACTTTTCCTTCTCCGCCGCCCGACTAAGGTCCACCAGATCATTCGCTCTGATCCGCTTGAACCTTGAGGCCAAGGGCACTGGAGATCCCTGAGCAGGTGAAGGAACAGGTGAGAAGCTCCCCGTAGTAGGTTGAGGAGGAGGCACACGCTGTGTGTAACACCTCAAAATTTGCCCTCCTATTTATACCTAATAAGTGGCTTATGCTTCACACTTCATTTGTATTTAGGTCATGAACATTACATATGCATCATTGGTCTTCTCAAGGCTGGGTATCAAGGGTGTCACCATAATTGATTACACAAGGCAAGGAGAATGAGATATGCCAATTAATCAATCCACAAAAGCTCACCATACCTTAAAGACATCTCATATAGTCCACTATGTCACCAAGAATTTGAAATGGGCAAAAGAATGAAAGAGGATTGCACTCTCATGATGGTTGGTCATTAACTAGGGTTTTGAATATTCTGAGCTTGAGACACCCTCATGAGCAAGGATCTTGGGCCTTTAAAATCATATCATCACATGAATCATCTTGGTTTGAGGCAATCTACATCATAGTCAGAGGAATTTGAGTTTTGAGGATCAATCAATTTCTCCTGACTTTTGGGGACCAAATTAGGGTTTTGCATAAAAGTCAGTTTATTTCTGATTTTTGGGAAAGACTTGATTCTATGGCATTCTACATGTTCCTAAGTGTCTAGGGTTATAATATGAGCCATCAATTACATTCATAAGAGTTTCAATTGGAGGATTAATTGAAAATCAGAAGAATTAGGAAAAAGTCAATTGATCAAAGAAAAAAGTCAACTCTTGACTTTTTGAGATCAAATTCACAGTCATCATGTCAAATAGGGTCAATAGATGAAATTTGGTCAAGATATGTCAAAAGAATCATAAGAAATCAACTCTTGTGGGAGAATTTTCCTTTTTTGGAAAACTTTCCATTTTGAGAAAGTCCTTAATTGGCAGTTTCCATTTTGGGAAAGTTTTCAAGTTTCAAGTTGTTAACTTCCAAGCCATTTTCAGACATGATGCAAGTTTCAATTCTGTTTGGACGAAACACCAATGTTGTAGAGGACATTCCTACCTTTCCAAGCATATAAACAACTTGTCATTTGAATTCCTAAGTCAAAAGTTATGGTACTCTAAAGTTGGGATATTCAAGTTGGCAAAACATGAAAATTACTTAGAAATTTTTCCAGCTTGTGGCAGCTCAGGTCATACCATCTTTGTGCCAATTTTTCATGAGGTTCTAGGCTTCAATTACAATTACATTTGACACAAAAGTTGTTGTATTAAGTGTGTGCTTTAATTTGATACCAAGATCTTGCAGATTGATTGATGGGTTAGGGAGATATGGTCAACCAAAGGCACGTGCCAACACTTCCATAACCTCACACTCTCATTTTCAATTTTTAACCAAACTTAACAAACTTCTAACTATGATTAACATTCCAACCCAGTATTAACCTCACCATATATTACCTCTGCACCCTCTAACGGAAACGGTTACAACAGATTTTCTTCATCACTCTCAAAAATTCATCTTCTGCATTTTTCTTCGATTTGCTCTACACAAGAACTGTTACTCCTTTCTTCTTCAAGATTCATTATCTACAAGTTGCAATGAAGTTTCTGTAAGCATTGGTTTTCATCTGGAAGAGCTAGACGAGCCAAGAGGATCTCACTTCGGTTTGCAAGTTTTCTTCTTGTACAACAAGGTTAAGGCTTCCATAGGAATTTATTTTGCCTCATTGATCTGAAGACGAGTGTAAGGAGGCATTTCTTGGTTTCTTGGAGCAAAGGAGCGCATTTCTGATCAGGTAAGATCTTGGAACTTTTTCAATCTCACTGCTAGCAAATCCTGTGGTTAGGAATGATGTAGATAGTTGTTACTTGGGTCCTCACTCGTGAGGCATTAATTGGTTGTTTAAATTGGACGAAATGTAGATTTTCAGTTTTCTTAGGGTTTTAAAGAATGCTTTGATATGGATTATACACGCATGTTTTGAAGGAACCAATAGCATATTTGGCATCTACACAAAAAACTGGGTAGGAAAGTGTACTCATGAGGATTTTATGGAAAATTCGCCACCGTGCATGGTGGTCATCTCACCGGAGAAGACGACCAGAGCTGAGCTCCGACGTCTGTCTCCCAAACCCTAACAGTCTTTGGTGACTCTCTCCTTTTAATCTGAGTTGTGCATATTTGCGTGATCCAACTGTCCACAGCGTGACAACGCATTAAAATGCACGCCCCTGGCACATGCCATGTTATTTTCTTTTTTTCCTTTTTTAATTTCTCTAAATAATGAAATAGGGTGTGTTGCATGTGTATACTCTCAGGTCCATTACCATGCGTCTTTATTGATAGCCTTAGGATCTGTAGATCTGTTCTGATCATCATGGGACCTTTAATCCTACGCTCCTAATGGGGTCAATATGTTTGACTAACTCCATATTGTAGCCATCAGGCCTGAGGCACCTTGGGCTTCGTTAATAATTTTATTCACACCGCCCCCATTTAGCCCATTAACAATAACAACCTGGGTCTTGCTAACGCTGCACCCCCTGTATTTGTTTCTTTCTTTGTAATTTCTTTTAAAAAGCATGCACAAAATCATCTTATTAAAAATAGTTCCTTTTACTAAAAAATTCCAAATTAATTCATGTGAGTTTCGGGATATGTTAACTAATTTTTGAAAAATTTTATTTTCATTTTTTATTTGTTTTGTCATTTTTCCTTGAATTTTCTTTAAAGGTGGTTCTTATGCTCATATTTTGTGCTACGTGCTTCATAATTGATTTTTTTCAAGTAGTTGTGAGTTGAAATTTTGCACCCAATTTAATACTTGAGTTAGTAATATATTGTAGGACCTTGTGCATTTTTTTGAGATTTTTTAGACTAATTGTATATGTGATTTTAGTGTGTTCTTTTGGATGCATGACAATTGATCCTATGTGAAATGTTTGCCATAATTTGAGCATGTTGGGAGATCCATTTTGAGCTTATTTTCTTAGTGTGATTGACCATTGATTCCATGATAATATTAATTGTTTCTTTTAATTTTTAGGACCCCTAATCTCATCCCATATGTGCTTAATACTTCACTTGTGTATGTGATTGTTAGAGCCTTTCCTTAGGGGATTTTGATGATGTATCAATGCCACTTTTGAGGACCTCTTAAGGCATTTGTAATTACATGTTATGGAAAATTTATAGGCTTTTCATGGTCCATTATAGGTCATGTCTTGGTGAGTGTTGATTGACTTGTAATATGTTGAAGTTGAATACGAAATGCATCTTTTGTTTGCTCCTTCTCCTTGGGTCTTTTGAGACCATTCTCTTGCTAACTTTTTATAGGACTTGAAAACCAAATTAAACATGTTGTATCTGCTGGCTTAGATCATCTCTAATCATGCCCATTTAACCTATAATTCTATCTCACTTGTTTGAAGTTGTATGACTCCAATAGGTTGCATAAATGTTAGGACTTGTGTTCACTTGCATGAATGTTTAATACTCTTTGACCTAATGCATCTAACCTACTTCTAATTACATTTTGCATGACCTTTAATGTGAACATCAACTTACATGAAGCATGATGACCCATAATTGCATCCCATGATCAATGAAACATAACCTTGACTTGCATCTTTCAATTGCACTTTGTTTGATCAACTTGCCTAACTCTTTAGGTCTCATCTTTTCCCAACTTTCATAGGACTTAGATATGACTTATTAGAAGTCATTAGGTACTGACCTTAACTTGTTTAACATCAGTATTAATCATTGATGTTTCACTTTTACTTGCACTTCAAGTTACTAACATTTGAGAACTAGTTGATTGTGCTTTGTGCTTACTTTGTCTTAACCCCTAAACATGTAATGACTTGAGATTCATGTGGTGATTATAGGACATGTTTAGACATTGTAATATGGCTTACATACTGACTTGATTCCATTATATGCCCATTTCATCTTCACTTGTGTGCCATACCTTTTCATGTGGTAGTTTCACTTCAAATGACATGTTCTTAAGAAAGATTGTCTTGATCTTTTGAGAGTACTTAGATATTGATGCCACGATTCCATTTACACATTCTTAACCTCATTTATCATGATGTTAACTTCTGACTTCAATGAATATTCATGTACTAATCCATTTTCATGACTCCTAAACACTTATCTCACCTAGTTTGTGAACAACATGTAATTGTGTGGTGCCTTGGTGCATAGTTTGTAATTGTGCAACTTTTCTTGGTTCTTTAACATAGATAGAGACTAAGAGTACATACTAACCTAGCCTTTGTTCTCATGTATGTTTCATGATGCCTTTTGCCTTGTTATTATTAATGTGTTTATTGACTTGTGCAAGGCATCTCAAGGAGGCTTTCGATTGCGGTGATTGGTTCATTCCACTTTCATTTGTGAATTAAGTCCACTTCTAACATTTTTGATCATTGGTGTTAATAGGCTCAAGGCTTTCAAGTGCTTATGTTGCTTTACTTACGTTGCTTTGCTTACGTTGCTACCTGGTAATACTCTTCATCCATTCTACTCACTTTCCCCTTTTCAAATAACATGAGAAGTAGGATTGAAGTCCCGACCGTTTCTTTTTGGCGGGAATTTTTCTGGAAAGTCCTTAAAGGAGGCTCTGTATGTGTGTGTTTATATTTGTGCTAAATACCTCTATGAGGCATCCCTTTTCCTATCCCCATGATAAGTCCTCGAAAGAAGGCAAGCGAAGGAGGGACTAGCAATCAGTCCCCGCACTTTCTGTTGAGTCGTTCACTAGCTCACACTACGTGTTGATGCTTTAAACACAACTTGCTCCTATTGAGTCGGTCAAGTGGAAAGAGGGTTTAGCAATCAAACCCCCACGTTTAGTCTCCAGCTCGCATCAGGCTGATGCTGACGCTTATGTGATCTCATTCACATCCCCTTTATGCTCCGCTCACCATGATTTTCAATATCTTTGGTTGAGACTCTTGTGTCTTCCCCCCAGTTGGCTTGTTTGTCTCGGTTGATATGACCCCTTGGATAAAGCTCCCCATTTTCTTATTTTGATTGTTTGATGTTATTGTTGATTAACACTGTTTACTCTTTCATTTACTTTTAATTCCTTTTGTTTATGGATTGAGTTATATAATGTTTACTTGTCTGATGACATGATCCCTTAGGATTCTTAGCTCGACTTAATTTCTAATTAAGCTCGAGGTAGGAGAGACATTAGGCTAGTGTTGGAGCGGTAAAACGGCAAGCAAAAATATTATTTTCGGAAGAATTCCCTCCGGGATTTATGTCGTGTCCACAGAGATCGGTGTTATTGAACTGCCGTTCGACAATTTAAATGTTAATGAGTTTGGGTTTAAAATGGTTTTAAGGTAAATGCGGGAAAGTAACTAAGAACATAAAAAGCATACATTCTTCGGAGAAAAGAAACTTATCAAGCATACATCTAATCCACTCGTCACAAACATAAATATATCGATCATTTTCACTATACTACAATACTCGTCAAAATCATCCAGTATCGCTCACAACAGTGTCCATCTCTGGAACATTGAGCTGAGAGAGCAACCGTATTACTCTCATCGTCACTCTCGCGCACGAAGCCTCGAAACATGGAAGGCATTAAGTTCCGACATCAAAAAGATTATTCTCTAAATCTATCTCTAGCATCTAGACAATAGATATCCATCCCTAATCAAGATTCATGATGTTTATCTCTAACACAACACAAATCCAAACATAAATGCAAAAAGATCAAGGAAGACATCGACAATGATTTGTAAAGCAGATTTTATACAATATTATGATCAACAAAGATACTTATGTTCATAGTAAATATACAAACACCAAACAAGATAGAGTTTACAAAAAGAGGAAAAAGAGATAAACCAACACTTCTCGAGTTGTCAAGACGATTGATGAGAATCCACCTCCGATTCGACAAGATGCAAGCTCCATTTGTTGTTTTCAACCTCTCCTATGAAGAAATGAAGTTTGATGGAGTGGGAGCAAAAAATACCTAAACCATACTCTAAAAATTGAGTTTTTGGCCCTTTAATGGTGTTTCTGGCCGTCCAGTTTTGCCCGACGGTATTCTGGGGCGCCCGGCAGTGAAAGGCGGCTTATTTTTTAAGTTCCAGCATTGTTCTGGAGCGCCCGGCGCTGCAATCTACCACCCGACGCTGCACCGCCCGGCCTAGCAGAGGCGCAGCTGACAGTAGACAACAAAAATCCAGCATTGTTTTATTTGTAACTTTTGAACCGTAACTCCATTTTTCGCCCGATTTGAAGTGCTGGAAAGCTTATTTAATACTCTATACAACAATGGCAAGATATCATTGATTGAATACCTGCAAAAATAAATGTAAATCAATTAAACTCAATGATATTTACATGATAACGCAATATATACACTATAACGTAAAGTAAACATATTTACAAACAAAGCGGGGTTTATTCGAACGTTTGTAACAAAAAGTATCGATAAGTGCAACAAAACTTATATACAAAAATAGCTACAATTTGTACTTATCAGCTAGCAATCCATGTATGCTAACATTAGGTAGACTTCCCTCTTAACCTTAACTGTAGGGCCATCATTGTATGATAACATTAGGACATAGTCTCCCTTAGTGTTTTTCTTTCAACCTTGAGTCCCTCTTCTCTCATCTCAAAGTAAAATAAAAAACATGTAATAGAGGCAACAAGTATTGTACGCCATGAGCCTTAAGTACAAGGGAAATGAAAGGGGGAGGGTCTCCCTTCACCTTTCTAGAGTGTTTAGCATACGTCCTGTTGGGGACGATCACGCGACGCATTCGTTCCTATGTCATAGACTTTAGTGCAATATGAGTTACAAACACCATCAATCAAAACACTTTCTTCTAAAAGACAAAAACAAACAATCATCTTCTCTTCTCATCTCACTCACTCTCATCGTGAAGGATGCGTCATTTCCGTTCTACCGCAAACAAGTAAACGCGTAAGACTCCACACAACAAGCGACAACACCTAAATTGCTGGAACGCAAACGTTGGCGTATTCCACTAAAAAACACCAAACAATTGATCCCTGTTAGGTCGAACTACGACTGCTCTGACTTCCTCTTTCCGGTTAGATTGAGGATACGTAGGCACGAGGCGCGATGTCTTTGCGAGCAACCTTCCCTCATAATTCCGTAGTCTCCTGAACTACGTTGACTCTGATTTTCCCACGCTCGAGGGAATACGTAGGCCTAGGACGACGATGTCCTACCGAGTCACCTCTTTTCTTTTCCCCCATTTCTTTGTTTCCCGTTCCTTTTCCTTCCAGTTAGCAGTTGAGCTTCAGATAACCTACACCCTTTGATCGATACAACAAGCGTGGATCCCATCGAGTACGATTGACGCGACCCAGGCTATGGTTGCAAGGACCATTCCTTTCCCTTTGTTGAGGTTTTCTTCGATCATTTCCTTTCCCTGCATCGGGATAAATAACATTCGATGGCGACTCTTCTGTTCTTTTCCGCCGGTTAATTTTCACAGATGCGACAACTGGCGACTCTGCTGGGGACTTTCCCATCCCTAAGTGAGTCAATCCTAGTGCCTGTTTATTTTCGATCTTAGGGTGTTTATCTGTTTGCTTTACTCGCTTTATTTATGGCATTGTTGCATGTTTATCGCTTTCATTGCATTTACTCGCTTTTCATTTGCTGCTACGATATATTCTGGATTGTGCTGGACTGTTTGCTTTCTTTGGTGGGATGGGTGTTCTGAGAGATAAGTCCACTACCCAGGCTTGAGTATACATATAGGATTTAGAGTGGATAGTCGTATCGCTTGTGTGGTGTTGACCACGTGAAGTGTTCGCGAGATCTACAGCCAGACGACGTCCATCTAGGAGATATCCGATACTGCATGTTGATGCAGACCATTGGATATTCCTTTATAAGTTGTCGACTCTGGTGTCCATTCCCGAGGACTCAGTTGAGGCACTCCTCCCGAGGGCGATAATGGCAGACCAGAAATGGCAAACCCATTACGCTTCTCGATCTCAGGACCCGAAGCTGAGAACTTGCCATAGGATGACCTTTCTTTGAGGGGGAATTAGTAGAGGCACTCCTCGATTGGCGATAATACTGTACCCAAAAGGATGAATATATTATTGCCTCTCGACCCAGTGCCAGAAACTGAGGGTCATTCATTTCTAGAACCCACATGTGAGAATGGGTGGGTGTTTACAGGTTTGCAGGTAACTGTAACCTCCAACCTACCTGGTATTCTGGTCTTCTTATCAGTGTGGACTTATCAGCCTGATATTATGGTATTATGATTATTCAGATATTCTAGTATTCTGATTATTCCGGCACTCTGACTATCCCGATATTCTGATTAGGCCGATATTTTGATTATGCCGATATTCTGGCATTCTGGTATTCTGATTATGCCGATATTCTGGCATTCTGGTATTCTGATTATTCAGATATTCTGGTATTCCGGTATTCTCTTCAGAGCAGACCTATGAACTTATTCAGTCATCAGCAGTGCATCACAGTTGTTCAGAATATATGAAAGATTTGATCCCATGTCTTATTGCATTGCATTTGCATTCTTGCATCATTTTGCATTTCTTTCTCCAGGCCGAAACAGTGAGCTCATCCATCCTTTGTCCTCGACCCGCAGTTGATTTCCTGACACTCGTATTGGACTTGAATCATTATCCTGGCAGAATCACGAACTCAGGGGAACAGAATCAGTTTGTGACTAGGGTCGATGTTGAATTGATGAAGAATCAGTTGGATCAACTTATAGAGGCTATGGCCACCATGACAATGGGAGAGGCTAATATTTAGAGAACTGGGAATGTCATTCCACCTTCGGTGAACAATGTTGCCCAAGCTCAGCCTGTGCGGATCCCTGTTGAGGATCCTATTATGCAAGAACATCCCATTATCCGAGGCGGACATTCATCTTCTCTTGATGCTGCAGAATATCAGAGTTTTGCTTTCTATGTGCCAGATTTCCAAGGGGTAGTTCCAAAGATGAAGCCTAAGGGCCCACGATATGTTCGGTTTGTTGAAAGACGTTGTGTGTTGGACGAGAGGTTGAAAATCCTGGAAAGACGTGATACTCTTAATCTGAATGCTTCAAGCATGTGTTTGGTATATGGCCTCGTAATGCCTGCGAGTTTCAAAACGTCAAAGTTTGAGCAATACAAAGGAGATAGTTGTCCGAAGCAACATTTGGTAATGTGTTTACCGAAGAATGATCCCTTATGTCCACAATGACAAACTCATGATTCACTGTTTCCAAGACAGTCTGAGCGGGACATCATTGTATTGGTACTTGCAGTTAGAAAGTGGTTGCATCCAGTCATGGTCAGATCTAGCCAATGCCTTTGTGAAGCAATACGACTATAATCTTGACATGGCTCTCAGCCGCATGCAGTTGTAAGGTTTATCTTAAGCGGATAACGAATCGTTCGGAGGGTATGCTAAGAGATGGAGAGAGTTAGTTGCTCATGTTCAACCATTGCTTCTAGACAGAGAATCGGTTGATCTGTTCATGGACACTTTGCAAGGTCCGTATTACGATAAGAAGATTGGCAACAGAGCATCAAAATTCTCTGACCTGGTAATAGTGGGAGAACGCATTGAGAGCCTGCTTAAATATGGAAAGATCCAAGACGTCTCGAACTTTCAAGCTAGTGAAAATGAATTAGTTGTCAGTTCTCACGAAGAATGAGAGGAAGAAATTAATTCCATCGGGGAACATCCGTTAGCTCATTCTCAGTGTTAAGGTATTTCAACTGTTCAGAGTCAGCAATCTTCTGAGTCTTCGTATCGGGGATAATATTCCTCTGCAAATTAGGGCCCTCCTCAGAATCAACGATCATACAGTCGTCAGCTGCGTCAGCATGCCTGACAAAGGCCAAAGAAGCCAGAGAGGCATTTCACTGAGTTAACAATGCCATACAGTCAAATGTGGCAAGATTTGATAAAAGGTGGGCTGATAGTGCCGAAGGAATTGAACCCTGTACCTTTTCTATACCCACCAGGTTTTGATGCCAACGCCCGTTGTGACTACCATGCTGGGGCACAGGGGCATTCAACTGAAGACTGTAAGGTACTCAAGAGCAAGGTTCAGACACTTTTTGACTCCAATGTATTCTCATTCACGGCTCGGGGTATTCAGATCAACAATTCTCCTTCATCCAGTCACGTGAGTTCATCAGTCCATGTTATGGAAGAACGCATCGAGAGCAGTTGTGCAAAGGATTATCAGAATGACATCGATGAACAATTCTGAAGATGGCTAGCTCAGTAGCAAATCAAGTTTGGAAAGCCCAGTCCTCGAATCCGACAATCATTGTATCATGTCATTTCTTTGCATTTGTAGTTTCTTTTCTGTTAAAGTGCAAACTCATTTGTAAAACCTGTTTGTTTTTAACTGATAATGATAATGAAATGGATATGCATGTTTTGATTAAATCTATTCGTGTTCACTCATACTTTTTATCGATATCGTATGCTTGCTTAAGCAGGATCCGAGGGAGGATGACAAAATTGAAAGACGTAAAACTTCCGATTGTATGCTTTTGAACAAAAACCCTGCTGATGATGTACATGCATTGTTTCAAATTCACAAACACCAGAGACATAAGGAAGATAATCCCTTGTCAACCCCGTTGAGCCTAGTAGTAGGAGTTTCTTTCTGAAAATAAAAAACCCTTAATCTTAACCTGGGGTAGGGTAGGTGTCAGTTAATTTAACCGAGCGTCCAAATTTTAAAAGGAGTGTCCCATTCGAGGATCAATTACATCTGAGGTTATCCTTCACCAACAGAAGAGTGAGGCAGTCACAACCCTTTCAAACAAGCTAAGACAAGCCAGTGTCACACGATTTGCTAAAAAAAGAATCAAAATAAAAAGAAAAGAAAAGCCCCGCTAAGTCAAAAGCTTGAAAACAAATTACTTAGGCAAAAGTTAAGGCATCCCGCTGGACTTCAAAATCGAAAAAGATTCAGTCCAGGCAAAAATCAGGGAAATAAAAAAACAAATGGAAAAGCAAAAAGCAAAAATGATGACAAAAAGAAAAATCCTCAAACAAAGAACAAGTCGTGTGACTACAGACACCAAAGACAAAAGGGGTGACTGTCACTCCGAAAACCGTGTGGGTTCCCTCTGTCCTCTTACCATTCCTTAACCTTTTTGAAAGATGAACGCCTGTATCTAGTTAGCTGAACGTAGGACTGGAGAACATCAAGTAGAATGGGTGGGTTAAAACAAAACTTTGAGCCTTATATCCTTTCTTTCTCAAACCGCGAACCAGACCACGTTACAACCTTTAAAAGACCTAATTGAAGCAGGGTTGTTTCGAAAGCATACTTCACTTAAAATCGCGTCAGTTCTAACTCCTAAAAGGACTTTCTTACCATTCATGTTGGTATCGATGTGACATCCTGATAAGTGATTCGTTCACTATATGTCACAACTTTTTCCAGTGAACAGACTTGGATTTCAAAACTTTTATATGCATTGCATCAAAATTATCGTTTCAAAATGAATTGTTTTACTCGTGAGTAAATACTTGATATCAGGAGAGTTTCTACAGTGGAAAGGTTGATCAAGATAAGATGCAAACGCCAGAAGACTCCGTTGAGCAGGGGCAAGTCATCAAATGATCATGACAAATGGGCAATTCATTCCAAGATTCAGCTAATCTGGAGCAGCCACGTCGAGGAATCTCTCTAAAGTTCAGCCAAACAGGGGCAATCATGTCGAGATTCAGCAAATCTCTCGAAGATCAATGGGTCAGGGGCAAAATCACTTCAAGGCTCGTATCGAGGCAGGCCACCTAAAGAGCACGAGAAATTATCCTCCCTCAGAAGACAGTTAATCAAAAACACCTCTTCAAGATTCAAAATCCTGGGGCAGTTACGTCAAGATCCGATAAATCTCTCCTAGAGTTTGAAGATCCTGGGGCATTTTGAATGCTAGGTTTTCTGTAAAATCCTCTTGAGACGATTTCTCCTGGTAGACCAAGTGGAGAGTTCACTTATATAATCGGCATGCAGTTGATCAGCAAAAGCGTGAAACGCCAAAGTGGTTCCCAACATAGGGTTTCTATTCCTCAGCAAGGTATCCTTCTCAGTGGGGTGTGAGAATGAATATCTCCCCAGCAGAAACAGTCAAGATTGTATCACCCCTGACAGAGGCCATGTCTTCTTATTATCCTCCCCAGCAGAAGTAGCCAAGGCAGAGGCTATGTCTTCTTATTATGCTCCCCAACAAGAGTCCAAAGGTTGGTTTCCCCAGCCAAAGATGGATCTATCTTTTCTCCAGTAAGAGTTCAAGCCCCAAACATGGTAGGGATGGTTGGTTGACTCTCCAAGCAGGTTGGCATCCATGGCAAGAGACTCGTTTCTCTCCCCACAGAGTATTGATATAATTTTCTCATTAAGTCAGGATGCATTTTCTTCCTCAGCAGAGGCTTACTTGACCTCAGTTCCTCAGCAGCCAGGCCAGAAGGCTGTCATTCCCCAGTAGCCAGGTCAGAAGGTCGTCGTTTCCCCAACGGAGCCCTATGGTTACAGGCTCTCCTCAAGCAGGATTGGTTTAGGTGATGTCTTCCCAGCCAAGTCGTCACTCCCCGTGATTCAGAGTCCAGATATATCAACGTTCCTCCCAGCCGAGTTGTTGATCTGTTTCCCCGCAGAAAGTCAGAAGATCGGATCAGTGATTACTTCCTCAGTAGAGTTGCTAATTATCATCCACGATAGATTCCAAGTGCAACGGTTATTGGCACCTTTTCCGTATCATCATCAGTTGTCATTCTTAATCCCCAACTAAGTGGAAGTTCTCTTCAGGTTTCATCTTCACCAGAGGTTGGGATCAGGAAAACCGTTCAATTTGTCATCCTCAGCACGGTTTGTGACCCTGAGGACAATTCAGTTTGTCATCCCTATTGGAGTTGCCTTCGTATCCTCAACATTTATTTTGCATAGGATTCCCTTCGCATCTTGCATGTAGTAATCATTGCATCCTCAAAACGCGTAGCATTTCCATTTCGCATGGAGCATTAATCCAAAGAAAAATTTAAACATATGCATTTGAAGTATAAGCCAGGTTTGGATATTCTTGCTGCCAGACGGTCCATCAACAGAAAGTGGTTTAATCCAGGAGGACTGGTCTTATTTTTATCCCCGGTGAAGTTGCCAACGAATTTGTTCATCTTGCTGGTATTCCCCTGCAGAGTTGTTTGTTCAGACTTCTCTTATCCCCAGTAGAAACGATATAACTGTAGCCCTTAAGCACGCATCTTAATCAATCCCCAGGGTAGTAGATAGGTCTCTTATCCTTTTTTTGGTCTTTGTCCCCTAGCATAGTTTTCTGATTAGGATTCCAGTATACCAATTCTTCTTTTTGATACCGGAAAGTATCATCTTACGATGCCGGTAACCGTCGTCATCTCAATTCTTCCTTTTGATACCGGAAAGTATCATCTTTCGATGCCGGTGAGCGTCGTCATCTTAGTTCATCTTTTAATGTCGGTAAGTGTCGTCATCTCAATTCTTATTTTTGATACCGGAAAGTATCATCTTTCGATGCCGGTAAGCGTCGTCATCTCAATTCTTCCTTTTGATACCGAAAAGTATCATCTTTCGATGCCAGTAAGCATTGTCATCTCAGTTCGTCTTTCGATGCCGGTAAGCGTCGTCATCTCAATTCTTCCTTTTGATACCGGAAGGTATCATCTTTCGATGCCGGTAAGCATCATCATCTCAATTCTTCTTTTTGATACCGGAAAGTATCATTCTTCGATGTCGGTAAGCGTCGTCATCTCAATTCTTCCTTTTGATACCGGAAAGTAACATCTTTCGATGCCGGTAAGCGTCGTCATCTTAGTTCATCTTTCGATGTCGGTAAGTGTCGTCATCTCAATTCTTCTTTTTGATACCGGAAAATATCATCTTTCGATGCCGGTAAGCGTCGTCATCTCAATTCTTCCTTTTGATACCGGAAAGTATCATCTTTCGATGCCGGTAAGCGTCATCATCTCAGTTCATCTTTCGATGCCGGTAAGTGTCATAATCTCAATTCTTCCTTTTGATACCGGAATGTATCATCTTTCGATGCCGGTAAGGGTCGTCATCTCAATTCTCCCTTTTGATACCGGAAAGTATCATCTTTCGATGTCGGTAAGCATTGTCATCTCAATTCTTCCTTTTGATACCGGAAAGTATCATCTTTCGATACCGATAAGTATCGTATTTTTAGAACACTCATTCGTGTATGTATCTTCCTTTTGATACCAGACAGTATCATCTTTCGATACTGGTAAGTATCGTATTTTCAGAACACTCATTCATGTCTGTATCTTCCTTTAGATACCGGTAAGTATCCTCTTTTGATACCGGTAAGTATCGTATTTTCAAAACACCCATTCGTGTCTGTATCTTTCTTTAGATACCGGTAAGTATCATCTTTTGATACCGGTAAGTATCGTATTTTTAGAACACTCATTCGTGTTTGTATCTTTCTTTTGATACCGGTAAGTATCATCTTTCGATACCGGTAAGTATCATATTTTCAATACGCTCATTCGTCTGTCTTTCGATGCCGGAAAGTGTCGTCATTTCATTCCTCCTTTCGATGCCGGTAAGTGCCGTCATTTCATTCCATCTTTCGATGCTGGAAAATGTCGTTATTTCTATCTTTCTTTTGATACCGGATAGTATCATCTTTCGATGCCGGTAAGTGTCGTCATTTCATTCCACCTTTCGATGCCGGAAAGTGTCGTTATTTCTATCTTTCTTTTGATACTGGATAGTATCATCTTTCGATGCCGGTAAGTATCGTCATCTCGGTTCATCTTTCGATGTCGGTAAGTGTCGTCATCTCAATTCTCCTTTCGATGTCGGTAAGTGTCGTCATCTCATTCGCCTTTCGATGCTGGTGAGTGTCACTTAGTCAGCACGCGTATCTGCGTCTGTACTTCTTTTGATGCCGGAAAGCATCATCTTTCGATGCTGGTAAGTGTCGTCGACCCAATACATGTGTTCGTGTCTACATCATCTTCCCTTTTTGATACTGGTGAGCGTCATCTTCCGATGCTCATCCTACCTCGTGATTTTAGACACCGGTCTGTGTCATATCTTCTCCATATCACATTTTCCAATCTCACATATCCCTTGTTATCCCCAGTAGAGTCTTCCATACTCGTCAGGTCTTCTACCCTAGTTTATACCCCCATAGTGCAAATTTTCGATTTCTATTGGTATTCAATCCCTATTTACCTCAAATGTCTGAAAGCGTTGCTCTCATCCCTTCAGGTCCACAGTTGATTGAAGAGGGGCAGCTGTAACACCTCAAAATTTGCCCTCCTATTTATACCTAATAAGTGGCATATGCTTCACACTTCATTTGCATTTAGGTCATGAACATTACATATGCATCATTGGTCTTCTCAAGGCATGGTATCAAGGGTGTCACCATCATTGATTACACAAGGCAAGGAGAATGAGATATGCCAATTAATCAATCCACAAAGGCTCACCATACCTCAAAGACATCTCATATAGTCTACCATGTCACCAAGAATTTGAAATTGGCAAGAGAATGAAAGAGGATTGCACTCTCATGATGGTTGGTCATTAACTAGGGTTTTGACTATTCTGAGCTTGAGACACCCTCATGAGCAAGGATCTTGGGCCTTTAACATCATCTCATCATATAAATCATCTTGGTTTGAGGCAATCTACATCATAGTCAGAGGAATTTGAGTTTTGAGGATCAATCAATTTCTCCTGACTTTTGGGGACCAAATTAGGGTTTTGCATAAAAGTCAGTTTATTTCTGATTTTTGGGCAAGACTTGATTCTATGGCATTCTACATGTTCCCAAGTGTCTAGGGTTGGAATATGAGCCATCAATTACATTCATAAGAGTTTTAATTGGAGGATAATTGAAAATCAGGAGAATTGGGAAAAAGTCAATTGATTAAAGGAAAAAGTCAACTCTTGATTTTTTGAGATCAAATTCATAGTCATCATGTCAAATAGGGTCAATAGGTGAAATTTGGTCAAGATATGTCAAAAGAATCATAAGAAATCAAGTCTTGTGGGAGAATTTTCCTTTTTTGGAAAACTTTCCATTTTGAGAAAGCCCTTAGTTGGCAGTTTCCATTTTGGGAAAGTTTTCAAGTTTCAAGTTGTTAACGTCCAAGCCATTTTTAGACATGATGCAAGTTTCAATTCAGTCTGGACCAAACACCAATGTTGTAGAGGACATTCCTACCTTTCCAAGCATATAAATAACTTGTCATTTGAATTCCTAAGTCAAAAGTTATGGTACTCTAAAGTTGGGATATTCAAGTTGGCAAAACATGAAAATTACTTAGAAATTTTTCCTGCTTGTGGCAGCTCAGGTCATACCATCTTCGTGCCAATTTTTCATGAGGTTCTAGGCTTCAATTACAATTACATTTGACATAAAATTTGTTGTATCAAGTGTGTGCTTTAATTTGATACCATGATCTTGCAGATTGATTGATGGGTTAGTGAGATATGATCAACCAAAGGCACGACCATCACACTGCTCAAAACATGAAAAGACTTGGGTCTTTTTTCAGCTCATGGCATATGGAATCACATGACTTTCGACATCAATTATCATCATGATTTAGGTCTTATTTTAGATTGCATTTAACTTCAAGCTTGTTGTACCAAGTCTCATCTTCAAAATGATACCAAGAACGTGGAGTTTGGTTTACTAGCCATGGAGTTGTGATCCTCTAAAATCATTACCATGAATATGTTATGCAAGTTCACAAGTCTTGATATCTCACCTCAAATCGTGTCCAACCCAATGTTATTGTTGTTGTCACCTTACCTCATGCGTGCCATACACCATACTTACCATAATTAACCATGCATAGTCCTTACAAACCACATGCATACACCATACTTACCATAATGGCCATGAAAGAGAGAAAGAAAATTAGCATACAAGTTGTTTAGGAGTTGTACCAGCTCATGCTCACATTAACATCCATCATCATCATCATGATCACCATGCCATAACAACACACCATGCACCATGAAAAACCTCAAACCCGTGCCAACACTTCCATAACCTCACACTCTCATTTTCAATTTTTAACCAAACTTAACAAACTTCTAACTATGATTAACATTCCAACCCAGTATTAACCTCACCATATATATACCTCTGCACCCTCTAACGGAAACGGTTACAACAGATTTTCTTCATCACTCTCAAAAATTCATCTTCTGCATTTTTCTTCGATTTGCTTTACACAAGAACTATTACTCCTTTCTTCTTCAAGATTCATTATCTACAAGCTGCAATGAAGTTTCTGTAAGCATTGGTTTTCATCTGGAAGAGCTAGACGAGCCAAGAGGATCTCACTTCGGTTTGTAAGTTTTCTTCTTGTACAGCAAGGTAAAGGCTTCCATAGGCATTTATTTTGCCTCATTGATCTGAAGAAGAGTGTAAGGAGGCATCTCTTGGTTTCTTGGAGTAAAGGAGCGCATTTCTGATCAGGTAAGTTCTTGGAACTTTTTCAATCTCACTGCTAGCAAATCTTATGGTTAGGAATGATGTAGATAGTTGTTACTTGGGCCCTCACTCATGAGGCATTGATTGGTTGTTTAAATTAGACAAAATGTAGATTTTAAGTTTTCTTAGGGTTTTAAAGAATGTTTCGATTTGGATTATACACGCATGTTTGGAAGGAACCAATAGCATATTTGGAATCTACACAAAAAATTGGGTAGGATAGTCTACTCATGAGGATTTTCTGGAAAATTCGCCACCGTGCATGGTGGTCATCTCACCGGAGAAGACGACCGAAGCTGAGCTTCGGTGTCTGTCTCCCAAACCCAAACAGTCTCCGGTGACTCTCTCCTTTTAATCTGGGGCATGCATATTTGCGTGATCCAACCGTCCACAGCGTGACAACGCATTAAAATGCACGCCCCTGGCACATGCCATGTTATTTTCTTTTTTTCCTTTTTTAGTTTCTCTGAATAATGAAATAGGGTGTGTTGCATGCGTATACTCCCAGGTCCATTACCATGCGCCTTCATTGATAGTCTTAGGATCTGTAGATCTGTTCTGATCATCATGGGACCTTTAATCCTACTTTCCTAATGGGGTCAATATGTTTGACTAACCCCATATTATAGTCATCAGGCCTGAGGCGCCATGGGCTTCGTTAATAATTCTATTCACACCGCCCCCATTTAGCCCATTAACAATAACAACCTGGGTCTTGCTAACGCTGCACCCCCTGTATTTGTTTCTTTCTTTGTAATTTCTTTTAAAAATCATGCACAAAATCATCTTATTAAAAATAGTTCCTTTTGCTAAAAAATTCCAAATTAATTCATGTGAGTTTGGGGATATGTTAAATAATTTTTGACAAATTTTATTTTCATTTTTTATTTGTTTTAGAATTTTTCCTTGAATTTTTTTTAAAGGTTGTTCTTATGCTCATATTTTGTGCTACATGCTTCATAATTGATTTTCTTCAAGTAGTTGTGAGTTGAAATTTTGCACCCAATTTAAGACTTGAGTTAGGAATATATTGGAGGACATAGTTCATTTTTTAAAGATTTTTTAGACTAATTTTATATGTGATTTTAGTGTGTTCTTTTGGATGCATGACAATTGATCCTATTTGAAGTGTTTGCCATAATTTGAGCATGTTGGTAGATCCATTTTGAGCTTATTTTCTTAGTGTGATTGACCACTGATTCCATGATAATATGACTTGTTTCCTTTAATTTTTAGGACCCCTAATATCATCCCATATGTTCTTAATACTTCACTTGTGTATGTGATTGTTAGAGCCTTTCCATAGGGGATTTTGATGATGTATCAATGCCACTTTTGAGGACCTCTTAAGGCATTTGTAATTACATGTTATGGTAAATTTATAGGATTTTCATGGTCCATTATAGGTCATGTCTTGGTGAGTGTTGATTGACTTGTAATATGTTGAAGTTGAATACGAAATGCATCTTTTGTTTGCTCATTCTCCTTGGGTCTTTTGAGACCATTCTCTTGCTAACTTTTTATTGGACTTGAAAACCAAATTAAACATGTTGTATCTACTGGCTTAGAGCATCTCTAATCATGCCCACTTGACCTATAATTCTATCTCACTTGTTTGAAGTTGTATGACTCTAATAGGTTGCATAAATGTTAGGACTTGTGTTCACTTGCATGAATGTTTAATACTCTTTGACCCAATCCATCTAACCTACTTCTAATTACATTTTGCATGACATTTAATGTGAACACCAACTTACATGAAGCATGATGACCCATAATTGCATCCCATGATCAATGAAACATAACCTTGACTTGCATCTTTCAATTGCACTTTGTTTGATCAACTTGCCTAACTCTTTAGGTCTCATCTTTTCCCAACTTTCATAGGAATTAGATCTGACTTATTAGAAGTCATTAGGTACTCACCTTAACTTGTTTAACATGTGTATGAATCATTGATGTTTCACTTTTACTTGCACTTCAAGTTACTAACATTTGAGAACTAGTTGATTGTGCTTTGTGCTTACTTTGTCTTAACCCCTAAACATGTAATGACTTGAGATTCATGTGGTGATTATAGGACATGTTTAGACATTGTAATATGGCTTACATACTGACTTGATTCCATTGTATGCCCATTTCATCTTCACTTGTGTGCCATACCTTTTCATGTGGTAGTTTCACTTCAAATGACATGTTCTTAAGAAAGATTGTCTTGATCTTTTGAGAGTGCTTAGATATGGATGCCATGATTCCATTTACACATTCTTAACCTCATTTATCATGATGTTAACTTCTGACTTCAATGAATATTCATGTACTAATCCATTTTCATGACTCCTAAACACTTATCTCACCTAGTTTGTGAACAACATGTAATTGTGTGGTGCCTTGGTGCATAGTTTGTAATTGTGCAACTTTTCTTGGTTCTTTAACATAGATAGAGACTAAGGGTACATACTAACCTAGCCTTTGTTCTCATGTATGTTTCATGATTCCTTTTGCCTTGTTATTACTAATGTGTTTGTTGACTTGTGCAAGGCATCTCAAGGAGGCTTTCAATTGCGGTGATTCGTTCATTCCACTTTCATTTGTGAATTAAGTCCACTTCTAACATTTTTGTTCATTGGTGTTAATAGGCTCGAGGCTTTCAAGTGCATACGTTGCTTTACTTACGGTACTTTGCTTACGTTGCTACCCGGTAATACTCTTCATCCCTTCTACTCACTTTCCCCTTTTCAAATAACATGAGAAGTAGGATTGGAGTCCAAACCGTTTCTTTTTGGCGGGCATTTTTCTGGAAAGTCCTCAAAGGAGGCTTTGTATGATTGTGTTTATATTTGTGCTAAAAACCTCTATGAGGCATCCCTTTCCCTATCCCCATGATAAGTCCTCAAAAGAAGGTAAGCGAAGGAGTGACTAGCAATCAGTCCTCACACTTTTTGTTGAGTCGTTCACTAGCTCACACTATGTGTTGATGCTTTGAACACAGTTTGCTCCTATTGAGTCGGTCAAGTGGAAGGAGGGTTTAGCAATCAAACCCCCACGATTAGTCTCCAGCTCACATCAGGCCGATGCTGACGCTTATGTGATCTCATTCACATCCCCTTTATGCTCCACTCACCATGACTTTCAATATCTTTGGTTGAGACTCTTGTGTCTTCCCCCCCGTTAGCTTGTTTGCCTCGGTTGATATGACCCCTTGGCTAAAGCTCACCCTTTTCTTATTTTGATTGTTTGATGTTATTGTTGATTAACACTGTTTACTCTTTCATTTACTTTTAGTTCCTTTTGTTTATGGATTGAGCTACATAATGGTTACTTGTCTGATGACATGATCCCTTAGGATTCTTAGCTAGACTTAATTTCTGATTAAGCTCGAGGTAGGAGAGACATTAGGCTAGCAATCCATGTATGCTAACATTAGGCAAACTTCCCTCTTAACCTTAACTATAGGACCATCATTGTATGATAACATTAGGACATAGTCTCCCTTAGTGTTTTTCTTTCAACCTTGAGTCCCTCTTCTTTCATCTCAAAGCAAAATCAAAAACATGTAATAGAGGCAACAAGTATTGTATGGCATGAGCCTTAAGTACATGGGAAATGAAAGGGGGAGGGTTTCCCTTCGCCTTTCTAGAGTGTTTAGCATACGTCCTGTTGGGGACGACCATGCGACGTATTCGTTCCTATGTCATAGACTTTAATGCAATATGAGTTACAAACACCATCAATCAAAACACTTTCTTCTAAAAGACAAAAACAAACAATCATCTTCTCTTCTCATCTCACTCACTCTCATCGTGAAGGATGCGTCATTTCCGTTCTACCGCAAACAGGTAAATGCGTAAGACTCCACACAACGAGCGACAACACCTAAACTGCTGGAACGAGAACGTAGGCGTATTCCACTAAAAAACACCAAACAACTGACCCCTGTTAGGTCGAACTACGACTGCTCTGACTTCCTCTTTCCGGTTAGATTAAGGATACGTAAGCACGAGACGCTTTGTCTTGGCGAGCAACCTTCCCCCACAATTTTGTAGTCTCCCGAACTACGTTGACTCTGATTTTCCCGCAGCCGAGGGAATACGTAGGCCTAGGACGACGATGTCCTACCGAGTCACCTCTTTTCTTTTCCCCCGTTTCTCTGTTTCCCGTTCCTTTTCCTTCCAGTTAGCAGTTGAGCTTCAGATAACCTACACCCTTTGATCGATACAACAAGCATGGATCCCATCGAGTACGATGGACGCGAGGGGGTACTAATACTTTCCTCTTGCGTAACCGACTCCCGAACCCAGGCAATGGTTGCGAGGACCATTCCTTTCCCTTTGTTGAGGTTTTCTTCGATCGTTTCTTTTCCCTGCATCGGGATAAATAACATTCGGTGGCGACTCTTCTGTTCTTTTCCGCCGGTTGATTTTCGCAGATGCAACACTGTGTAAACCGAGACTTCGAGGTGGCCGCACCAGCTTTGCCCCTTGCCAGGGCATTCTTCACCATCCTCTCGTGAGCAGAAGGCATCTCACATGCAAAAACATAACAAAGACGTTAGCCATCGAGGAAGTTATAATTCGGACAAGCTAAAAAAGCTAAAACTACCGAGCAACTTAAGAACATCTGCAAGGGTCTTGTACTCCAAAAACGCCTTCGTATCGATATAGCGATACTCCACTCTTTGCCCGACGTTATACTCAAAGACCGGGTCCCCCTTTTTCGTCCAGCACTCCACAGGTCTAAAGCTGTTAACATAGTTGACCAACACCTCATAACTGGCTATGTCTTGCTCGTCCAACATATTCGGCTGGGCAAGATAATGGCCAGTGCCCCGAGTAAAGTGGATCCCACTCCAACATAAAGGGAACTTGAACACCCTTTCCGCCATAAATTTCCCATCCTCGTCGTACATGTCATTGCCGTCCTCGTCTGTCGACACTGACCAGGCGTACGTCGTATCTTGGGCCTTCTCCGACACAGGTTCAATGATATAGAACCTCTCCTTGAAGGTCCGGATAGACTTCGAGAAGGGCTTAAACAATTTCCTCAGTTGCTTCAGCGAAACCCAGCCATACCTTTTCTCCGAGACCTGCCTTTGGAGGTGGAAGATGGTGAAGAACAAAGGCAAAGTAGCTCCTATCTTCAGGAACTCGTAGGTCAGCTCGAAAGCGCGGATAAATGCCAACGAATTAGAGTGCAACTGCGATAGAGCCAAGTCCAGGTGAACAAAAATAGACTGGTGAAAGTCAGTAAAGGGCAACCTCAACCCTATTTCCTTGAAAGCGTATTCGTACATCGCGAACCTTTCCTCGTAATCTGTACATATTTGGTCGTCTTGAATGGGGAAGTGCACCTTCCACTCCCCTTCGGGCCGCACGTTTGTGAAGACATCCCCGGTATAAGACGCGAAAGTGGATGCGTACTCGGCAGGCTCCGCAACTTTCCATTCCTCCGCGAAAGCATGCTCAGGATCCTCCCCGACTTTGCTGGGGGCATTTGAAACCTCAGTATCACTACTCTCCGAGGAGCTCGCCTCAGACGAGTCTACGAGAATCTCTCTCTCGAGCTCATGCGCCATCTCGTTCACCTGAAAAACAGAGGACAAAAGTGAATTCGACTGCAAAATCAAATCCACCCTTCCACCGCTAGTCAAGTGAAAGGGCGCGCAAAGGGCCGAGGACGGTGTCCCCGACCTAAGCCCTAAATCAAATAACACAAGAGTCTCATGCGAGGAGATGCCCGGAGGCGACCCCTATTGCGCATATGGGGAAAGCTCCCCGACCTACTACCCAGTTTTCCATTTGAAGCTCCATCGGAAAACTCATACATTCGTCAGAAGTTCATCAGAACACCAGAAAACTCTGGAACTTCGCCGGTTGCACCCACTCCGTCATCGCAACGGCGCCACAAAGGGGCCTAAATCTACAGTTCCTAGGAGGCTCCGGCGACCACAACAGCAGTAGAAAGTGCCCAAGCCACCGTCTACCACCAACAGCCGCCAGAAAACACGACAGTTCTACCTAAGTTCAACCTAGCCACATGCGTTCTAACAAAACAAAAATGAAAATGCTAGAAATGAAGCTGGAAACAAGTGACTTACGTGGTCGAATAGAATGTAGAGGGCCGAAGAGCTTGCTTGGAGCTTCGTGCGGAGGCAGACGCGGCGGTTGACGACGACGACGGATTGAAGGCTCTGAGAGAAGAAATGGGGAAGGAGAGAAAAGCGAAAAACGCAAATGAGCAACCCTTCCCTCTATATATAAGCAGTATGAAGGCACGTGCACGAGCACGCGCGGCTAGGGGCATCATCATGACCCTAGCCTAGCCATCATGACACATTTAATGATGCACAAGGCTTGAGGTACACGTGGCGTCACGTCTCTTCAGAATGCCTCAATCGTTGACCTCCCCGCATGTCGGGCAACCCAAACAATGTTACGTATCCCGCGGGCACTAGAACCCCCGGGGCATCCAAGGACAATTCCGTCTCGTCGACAGACGACGACCCCTTCAGAGTTCCCCGGGGTTGCAAGTTATCCTTAAGTCACCACTCCCATGCTCGGGAGCAATGAATTAGGGGGTTCCTGTTCCGGACTGGACCAATGGCTAGGCATGACCCAATCCACTTCTGCTCCCAGAACGACCCAATTGCCTAAGTCCAGCTGGGTGCAGGGTAGCATTTACCTTTCCGCCCCTCTACCGAGCACACATGGACAGATGAATCTCAAGGTCATTTGCTCCTCCTCAACATTCCTGCCCGTTACGCACGGCTCCATCATCCAAGAACGGTCATGACGCCTGTGCCCGAAACTACGCCTTTGCCAGTGGCAACGACTAGTTTTGGGCACCTCTGCCCGTCATAACGGCTAGTTTTTGGCAGTTACCTATTCTTCAAGAAACGGTTATTCCGCCCCGAAAATAGGGACTGTTGGCCACGCACTGGGGGCATTATAAAAACCCTCTCATTTAAGAGGGTCGGGTATCAAAAATCATCCTAAGAAACTCATACTTTTGTACTTGCCTTTCTCTCTCCCGATTCTTACTTTAGCATCAGAGTGCCTTGCAGGTACACCCCCCTCCTCATCTCACACATCCAGAATCACAGACGTTCCTTTTGGCCCACTTCAGGATCTGATCAGCCTTCACGATTAAATCTTAAGAGAGTACGTGAGTTTAATAATACAGAACATGTTAGACAATCGTCCATTAATATAACTTGTCGTTTATGCAGACATAATGGGTTATATAGTGCCATGAGAGGTTAAAAAGTGATTTAAAGTTGTATTTCTACGCTATCATAAGCATACACATTAAAGCAAATTGATAAATCTCTAAGTCTAGCTTATAACCATAATGCATGTCTGATTTATTTTGAATTTCCTCTATGATTGTAGCTCTTTATCTCCAACGTAGATGATCTGGTGAATATCTCTATCCTATTATTTTTAATTATTTTTACCATGAAATCCACTTGTTATCTGATTTCTCACAATAATAAGCTTGTATCTTCTCCCGAGTTAAACAGTCAAAGAAGCAGATTTATAACAGTTTAACACATGATAAAACAAAGCATTAACAACTCATCATTTAACATAAGAGGCTACATTATATTAACTTTTCATTGCTCAACATAAAAAGGTTTAGCTCATAATGAGCTCAACACATACAACAATATTGATTCCTAAGCTAATCATTCTCAAACACATAGTTAAAAAGAAATAACAATCTAAGAGTAACTTCTTCGCCTTCATAAATAATTAATCACCAAGAGAAGACTTATGTCATGCAAGGTACTAGTAACACACACTTGAAGGGATGAGAAGAAGAATCTCTACTTTGTTCAACTCACTCTCTTCACTAGTTTTTCTCTAAGTGTTTTTCTCTAAAAATGGTGAACTCCTTTTCATTTCTTTAAGTGCTCCTTTTATAGTTAACTCAACTAGGGTTTTGTCACTACTACGAAAAACCCATTTAACAACGATTGGGAATGACATATAATGACGCGGGCGAGGGCGTTGTTATGTAGATTGTTGTTGTATATATGATACTTACAACGACGACATTGTGTAGCGTTGTAATAATGAGGAAAGTGCGCTAACTATCACAACGGTTTTACATTACACCGTTGTAATAAATATAATTGCCCTCGGTTCGATTCCCAGCAGCACAGTTTTGATATTTATTTTTTGCTGGCCAGCGCGCCAGATATTATAACGGTTCAGAAATATAACTGTCGCTAAAGTTTCAGCAAAATTAACAAATATCATCCTGCTTTTATAATTAATCCCATTTTTTTACCTGTATTATTGTTCTCCATATCTCAGCACAACAGAAAAATACAATTCACATTTTGTGATACAGTTTTCATAATAATATTAATCGTGTCATATTCATAATATCACATATACCAGTTTATCAGTACAAACAACCTACATAAATAAAATATCACATATACCATATTACAGTTTACACACATTACATAACTTCACATAATTGTAACTTGGTGTATTGGTATCTTGTCTCTTGGTGTCTTGTCTCCTGGCCTGGTGTCTGGACTCAAAATACCTATGATTTCAAATAATTATACTTGTTAGTAAAAATACTTCTAAACTATAACATACAATTAATATATTATGAATAAATAATAAATTACGTACTTGTTAATTTTCCCATATGCCTTCTTCATGATCGAGTCGTATAGCATGCACGACATCTCCATCAACTTCATCATATGAGGTAGGAACTTGTGTTGTGTAAGAAGGTGTGGACGGAATATCAAGACTTTCATCACTAAGAGGAATGTATTTTCCTTGGAGAACGATTGACCATTTCTCCGATTTGTCCGATGGATCGGAAACATAGAAAACTTGTTTTGCTTGAGAAGCCATGATGAATGGTTCTGTATTAAAAGATGCCTTGCCAAGGTCGACCCGGGTGAATCCTAAGTCATCAATGTCTACACCATTACTATTATTGGGAACCCACTTGCATTTAAATAAAGCCACTTTGAAAATAACATAATCAATCTCCCAAATCTCATCAATGACACCATAAAACGCGGTAGTTGCCAATACCGGACTCTTATCTTTCGAACTAGAGAAATACATTGATTCGGCTTCAACCATAACCCCACCATTTTGCATTGTACTACGATCATCTTTTGATTTTGTATAAAAGGTATAATGACCAATGTCATATGCACTCCAGGTAATGACACAAAATTTTGGCTCGTACGACAACCATCTAAGTATCTCGGATGCACTAGGATCATTAGATACACTTTTATTAAATCAATCCATGAATCTATTGTTATGCTCTATCAACAACAACTTGTCATTCATTCGGGGATATTTTTTCTTCACAAGTCTTTTGTGAGTATCTATGAAAGGTTAAACCTCATCTATATTATTCAAAATATAGAAATGTGATTGAATAACTACATCCCAAGCCATTGACCTAACATTTAGACCTTGAATACCTCTTCCGTCTGTGTCAACATGACGAGACTTTGGAATTCCTATAGAATCTGCATCCGACAAATAGTTTGTACAAAACTCAACAGCTTCTTCTGTGATGTACCTTTCAACAATCGAAGCTTCTGGTCGGTGATGATTCTTCGTATATCCTTTAAAGATCTTCATATATCGCTCTATTGGATACATCCACCTTAAATAAACTGGACCACAAATTCTGATTTCTCTTACGAGATGAACAAGTAAGTGAACTATAATGTCAAAAAATGATGGCGGAAAATACATCTCCAATTGACACAAGATTATGGCAGCCTCATCTTCTAATTCATCCAATTTTTTGAAATCAAGAACTTTATTACATATGGCATTGAAGAATAAACACAGTCTCGTTATAGTTACTCTCACATTTTTTGGAAGGATCCCACGGATAGCCACTGGTAGAAGTTGTTGCATCAATACATGAAAATCATGAGATTTTAAACCAATTAACTTGAGATCTTTCATTGATACAAGTTTCTTGATGTTTGATGAGTAACCTTGCGGAACTTTAATACCTTGCAAACACTCGCAGAACATCTTCTTTTCCTTTTTAGATAGAGTGTCACATGGTGGAGGCAGATAAGTTCTTTTTCCTTTCTTTACTGGAGCCAACTGTTTTCGTATACCCATCTTCTCCATATCAAGACGGGAAGTCTTACTATCTTTAGTCTTGCCCGGAATGTTTAGAAGTGTGCCAATCAAACTATCACACACATTTTTCTCCACGTGCATCACATCAAGACAATGTTTAACATCAAGACTTGACCAATATGGAAGATCAAAGAAGATGAACCTCTTTTTCCATATATTTTTCGCAACTGCCCCTTTTTCTTTTCCTATCTTCCCACCTTTTTCTTTTTCTCTCTTCCCACCTTTTTTCTTTTTCTCTCTTCCCAAGGACAGCATTAATATATTCCTGCCGTTGATAAACTTCATCACCGGTTAAAGGTTTAGGAGCCTCACCAAACTCTTGCTCTCCATTAAAAGCCTTCATCCCACAAGAGTCGTAAATCATCAATTAATGGACTAAGATAAACATCTATGTCGTTACCAGGTTGTCGTGGTCCAGAAATCATCATACTTAATAGTATATACTTGCACTTCATGCACAACCAAGGAGATAGGTTGTAAATAGTGAGAAAAACAGGCCACGAAGTATGATTAGTGCTCATATTACCAAAGGGGTTCATTCCATCGGTGGCAAGCCCAAGCCTAAGATTTCTTGGCTCAACTCCAAAATCTGGAAACAACGAATCAATTTTCTTCCATTGCAAAGAATCGACTACATGGCGAATGTTTCCATCACGAATCTTTTCATCTGCATGCCATCTAAGATTCTTTGCGTCATTCGAATTAGCAAAAAGTCTCTTTAATCGTGAAAGTATTGGCAAGTACCATAACACTTTAGCAGGAGGATGCTTCCTACTAACATTGTCATAGTGATCATTGTCATCACCATTGCTAGCCTTCTGCTTGTAACGCAACACACCATATTTCGGACATTGAAACAAGTCTTCATACTCTTTCTGGAATAATATGCAATCATTAGGGAAAGCATGTATCTTGATATACTCCAGACCCAGTGGACACAATATCTTCTTGGCCTCATAGCAACGATCCGAAAATTTGTTATCTTCTGGTAACATTTGCTGTAGCAATTCAAGTAATTCCGTGAAACTTTTATCCGACCATCCATTTTTTACCTTCAGATTAAACAACTTTAACACCGCCGACAATCGTGTGAACTCTGTGCATCCCTTATATAAAGGGGTGTCTTTATCACTACATAAATTATCATAAATATGAGCATTCATAAAAGAAGATTCCCCAATATCACAGAACATATCCTCTAGGTGATCTTCCATATATTCATCTTCCTCCACTCTTTGACTTTGTGACGCCCGACTTTCCTTATTATCCACCTCACCATGCCACACCCATATTATATAATTTTGACATATACCATCACAACAAAGGTGATTGTGTATTTCTTTCTTTGTACCCTTTTTGATATTAGCGCAAACAACACAAGGACAATAAAAGATACCATCATTGCCGGGAAGATGTTTATCAGCGTATTCAAGGAATTCACAAACTCCGTTCTCATAAACCGGATCTAATCTATTGGCTTTCATCCAACTACGATCCATTACAACTTCTGAAATTTATACATGTATAATAATGTGAATGACACACCAAAATCTAATCCAAAAACTCAAGCATATGCATATACAATATGAACAAGAAAAAATCAATGAAGATGTACTCTAATACTAAACGTAAAGCATATGAAACATCTCATTCTGACTTGAGCATATACAATATGAACAAAGAAAGAAGAAATGAAGATGTTGAAGAGAACCTTACTTCGAAGCTGAAGAAGCAAATGAATGATGAAGACGATCAATATTTGAGCATAAACCAAGAAAGAAGGAATGAAGATGTTGAAGAGAACCTTACTTCGAAGCTGAAGAAGCAAATGAATGAAGACGGTCAATATTTGAGCATAAACCAAGAAAAAAGGAATGAAGATGTTGAAGAGAACCTTACTTCGAAGCTGAATAAGCAAATGAATGAAGACGGTCAATATTTGAGCATAAACCAAGAAAAAAGGAATGAAGATGTTGAAGACTGTAAAGGTTAGGGCGTCGCTGGCTCACTTGTTCGATTAGGGCGTCTTATGAAAGAAATACATAATAAGTTTTGTTTTAATTTATCAGTAAACCTTTTAATCTCGGTGGAGAAACAAACCGTAGTGGAATCTTAAGTGAAATGTACTCTACAAAATGGAAAAAATGTAGTTGCAGGGAATCGAAGCTTGTTACATTTCATTTATTACTACGGTTGTTCATCTTAACCGTTGTAAAATAATTTACAATTTATTTTATAAATAATGGACTTAATTGACACACGCTAAATGTACTCTAAAAAATGGAAAAAATGTAGTTGCAGGGAATCGAAGCTTGATGCATTTCATTTATTACTACGGTTGCTCATCTTAACCGTTGTAAAATAATTTACAATTTATTTTATAAATAATGGACTTAATTGACACACGCTAAATGTACTCTAAAAATGGAAAAAAAAGTAGTTGCAGGGAATCGAAGCTTGATACATTTTATTTATTACTACGGTGGTTTCTTTCAACCGTCATTAAATGACTCAGCTTTTAAATGGGCGCGAAATTTTTAACCTATTACAACGACATAAAAGGATGCGTTGTAAGCCTGGCGTTGTTGTTTTAGCGTTTTGTAGTAGTGTGTGCATTGTCTTGGATCATGAGTTTGTGGATAAAAGTGAAAGCAGACCCAAAGGAAACAAGAGTATTCCCTCAATTTCTTCAATTTGTACAAAAGTAGAATCTGGTATAGACATCAATGGGGACAAGGTGTAATATGGCAGGCTGGTGGCGCGGAAAATTAAACAGCATTATCCTTTGCAGCAGCGAGGCAATATAGTGGATGTATTATGGTACAAAATTTATCTTTTAGCGCCTCGCTCTTATCTGTTTGCAAGATTAATCAAGTTATTCTCCCATCTGCAAATTTCTACCACGTGTGCCCTAGGAATGTGATTGATGATTTTCTCTTTAGTTACATCTGCCTCCAACTTTCCACTTCCTTTGAATCAAAAGTTGATGATCCCAAATTTCGTGCCAGACCTTATCAGAAGTTAACTCTACACAATCAACAAACACATTAAAATTAACAAAAGAGAGCACCTATTGTGCTCTTCATAAAATACTTCTAAAATAGTAAAATATAATTAATTAAACTATTGATTTATGAAAATAGAAAGATAGATTCAAGTATTAAGTCTTGTAATAACTCAGAAAATGTGAGTTATCATCTGTTCAGGACAAAAGGAAGAGATGGGTGTCATTTACCTCTATAATGACTTTGGAACCCCCTCGCCCTTTCACTCGTACAAACTTGTCTTTCTAGTTCTTGTAAGGTTTGAAGTAGGGAATGAAGCAGGGTTTTGTAGAAGGTCTAGTGGCATTGAATGAAAAAAAAAACACCCATATAGTGAGGGTATCACCAACCCTTGACACACAATTTTGAGTGCCCTAATAAAGCCCCAATTATTTGGTGCTAGCTAAAAATGAGCAGTGTTAAGAACTCTCATAACATCCACCTCGAATGGAGAAAAAGGGAAAATAACCCTCATGCCCTTAATGAAAGGGAGGTAGAAGTATAATTAAGGAGAGGATGAGTTAGTAGAGATGGCCATGTCAACCCTCATTGTTTATGAATAAACCTCCAAAATAACCATTTCTTTGTCTTTCTAAAGAAGAGATATCAACCTTCTTTCGAAAAGAAATTATCGTCCCATCAACAGTACAAGAGGACCCAATATTTTTGACCTCTTTAGATCCTACTGCAAGGGAAGTCATTATCTCTTTATTTTCTGAGAACACAAAAGACAAAAAGAAATCACTACCATCATTGCAATCACTAGTAAAACTACCAGATCCCTTGATCCTATAAAACTAAAAGCTCTACGCCAGTCAAAGGCCCTATGAAATTGCCTTTTTCTTTAAATCCCTAGCCATTGTTATTATGAAGAGGAATGAGATAATGAATCAATACCTGAAAGAGGCTTGAATAAAAGGAAGCCGGAAAGAACTTGCAGAAGGTTGCACGAACAAAATAAGTAAAGACAATGAAAAGGGAGTGAATGATCCCTTTTATATGAGAGTTAGAGTTACACTCAAAATTATTTTAGGCTTCCATTTGAAAAGCTCAGAATACCCCTAACACGTGTAAGGAATGGGTATATTTTGCGTCTCAAGGGAAAATCAGCATTGCTTACATTAAATGTAATTGAGCCCTTCCATCACTTGATTAATGTTTGATATCCTTCTGTTGGTATGCAAGCTACACAAGAGACACCTGTAAAGGGCTTGATGATTAACCCCTAATTGAGTGACTCACCCTTAACTGAGGGACTCACCCTTAACTAAGAGACTCACCCCTAATTGAGGGTATTGCTCCTAACTGAGGAAATCATCCCTAACTAAGGGACTAACCCTTAACTTAGGGACTCACCCCTAAATGAGAGACTCACCCCTAATTCAGGGACTCTCCCCTAACTACATGATTCATCCAAAGGGAATGAAAGGCTTACAACTATGTGGAAGAAGAACTTAATCACTTTTCCATTTACAAGTCCTCGTGCTTGAGAGACTATGTAGTGATATATTTGTAAAAACCCACAATAGGACAATACGAGACCGGCCTTCATGAGTTGCTCGCCCTAGAATATGTTGCCTAGGCATGGCCCCCATTCAATAGGTGACCCATCCCGAGGAAAAATGTGGATGATGACGTGTATGTATTCTTTAACCATGTGTGGAAGAAGTCGTGATCATGATTCCCTAGGAAGTCGACAATCAATAGGTCCTTAGTCAAGGTAGAGCAGTTACTACTTCTCAGAATTTTATAAATCTAGGCCTATATGCCTATATAAATATCTCAGCTTTAGGGTTGAGAAGTGTATTCTGAATTCGCCATAAAATATCCTCAAATACAGAGTTTCTCACCCCTCGTGAGCTTGTTCTCACCTCACAGAAAACACCTCTAAAACAGGGTTTCTCACCACCGTGAGTTTTCCCTAACACCCATAAATACTAAAGCCTCTTGCCACCCTTACTAGCCTAGGGGTACCACACATCTATCATATATGCAAGCTTTTAGAGATGGGGTGCCTTCTTGAGAGTTTCACTAAAATTAGGGTTGAGATTTTATAGGATTAACCCGCGAACCTTCAACAACAAGCAAACATGACTTTAACACGAACTTAGCTCAAGAACCTATAAACAGACTTTTACACAGGTCAAGCTCAAGAACATACAAACAAACTTTTACACAGGTCAAGCTCAAGAACCTTCACCCTTGCTTTTTCAGGTTTACCTTGCAATCTTCTAATCCTTTACAAATACAATTAACAAGAGAATCACACTCTTGAATAAAACAAATTAAAAACATAACACCAATTACAACACAACTCTGACAAGGACTTTTCAGTCTTTTATCATTACGATAATTCTTGTGAAAAAAACAAATTTGAAAACAAGAGAGTAGAAAAAAGATTGAAAAATTTCTATTCAGAAAATTAGATAGAAAGATCTTTTATTCCAATGCCATGATCCTCATACCCCCTATGAGCTAGCAATTGGATTGTACAATTAAAAAAATCTAATTAATATTATATTAAAAAGTGAATAAAAAAAATCATATGTGTGTGGGGGGCATAGTTTTAAAAACCGGACCGGACCGGCCGGTCGGACCGGGAACCGGCCAGGTAACCGGTCGGGTTCACTTACTCGATCGGCCATGTCTTCGAACCGGTGCGAACCGGGAAAACCGGCGGTTTTCGCAAACCGGTGGTTCAACTGGTTATTTTAAAAATATATAATTTTTTTAATTTTTTTTTTAAATTTTTTTTTAAAATTTTTTTTACTCAAATACATTGGAACTTTTTTCCAAGAATAATAGTGATCACTCATTTGATTTAAGTGATACACAAATTAAGTTTCGTAATATCCACAAAACTATTTTTACTATTTTGTATTTATATTAATTGAAAAACCATCATACAAATATTTGTATAGAAATTTAACACAGATTAAAAAACTAAATATAATATAATTTTAGACTTAACTGATTTCCATTATATATATATAGATTTGGAAAATTTATTATTTAGAATAATGTTAATATTTGTATTGTTTTAATTATTAACATTAAAGCTGATTTTCTATTAACATTAAAACTATGAATTTAAATTAAACTCTGTTTAAAATTTACAATTAGACTCTATTTAAAATTTGAATTTAAATTATGAACCTGTGAATTTATGATATGATATTTTCAAAATATTTAAGTGCTAGTTATATTTTTTAGAGACTGAATCATCCGGTTCGACCGATTTTGCCGATTTTATACCTATTATAATGACAGGTTTATTCAACTGAGTTATCCGGTTTAATCCGGTTTAGTCATGCGGTTCGACCAATGACCCAGTGGTTCGACCGATAAACCAGTGATCCAGTACCCTCACCGGTTTGATGACCAGTCCGATTTTTAAAACACTGGTGGGGAATTTGTGTGTGATTTCTTTATACATGCAAGTATTTTGGGGCGGAGAGAATTTGAATCATCTACAAATTAGAGTCTTACTTGTAATGATGTTATACACACAAAAAACAGACACTTATATGAAGACACCATATACCATCATCGGAGAAATTTCGCCAAACTAACAAACAAAATTTTGACCAAACTAACAAACAAAATTTTTAAAATCAACACAACTGTATTGTATAAGGTGATGATGATGATGATGATGTGCATGGTTGTGTTTAGTTAATACCTCTCTTTTGTATATCTTATAAAAATAGTATATCTTATTTAAATCAACCTAAACCAATTCAATTAAATAATTTATACATTTTAATACAAATTATAGTAATTACATTAAAATAAAAAAGTTAAATTATTTTTATTAAAATATTATATTTAATAATAGAATATTAAGGGTATTTTTGTTTTTATACAAATTTTACACATCTCTTTCTCTTATATTTCTATTTTTTTCTCCTATACCAATCAATAGGTGAAATCTATTGTATTTCTCTTATCTTTCTCTCTTCTTACACTGTCTCTTTCTTCTTTCTCTCTTCTCACTCTCTCTTCACCGCCAAACATAGCCTAAGAGCATGTTAGATGCCAAATCCATATATAGTGCATATTTCTAGAACATCAAGAGTCACTAAATGAATCTAATTAACTTGTAAATGAAAATATCAAACTATAACACAAATGAAAAGAAGACAAATATATATATTTGATGTATTTAACGTATGTCATTACAACTTAATATTTTGACAATGTATAATTTATGAACATTTCCAACTCAAACATGTCTTGTACATAAACCAAACCTCTTACAATTAAATCATACATCAAAACCTTGTCTTTCATGAACTACTACTTCCAATCTCAACTTTACCCATTTCTTCATCATCAACATTCTTCTCCTTACTCAAAGTAAAAGCTTTCTTCTCCATTTTCCTCTCTTTGCAATCATTGAAATAAACCACACAAGCCACCCATTTCAATGTATTCACCACACTAAGAACCCCAACTTGTAGAAAAATTCCACTCCCTCCTTTGTAGCATTCAAAGTAGACACAAATCAACCTTAAAGAACCTCCAAAAACAAAGAAAACAAGCATCAAAACAAGTCCTCTCTTCTGATTCCCACTGCTGAAGTAACAAGAAACTCTCATAGCTCCAATCCCATAAATACCCTCCAACACTGATATCACAATACTCATATCCCAAATAGCACTCCATTCCAAATACACCATCAACAACTTCCCAATAGCCACAAAACAAATCGTTCCAAAAATCATGTAGCACCAAAAAGTACTAGCCAAACTGTAACAATTACTCACTACCCATGGAAATGCAATCAGAAGACAATTTGACAATACAAGTGTACACAAAGAAGTCACAAATGTTCCTTTCATGGTTGATAAATCAACAGAATTCTGAAACATGTGTTTCAAACTCATTTTGGTTTTCTCTTCTGAGCTTATTATAAGCTTTGAAGCTAAATCCATAGTTAACACTTTAGAAAAGAATTCTAGAACATGAAGAGGGATAGAGTAAATGAATCCAAGTTGAATCAAAAGAGGTAAATAATAACTGCCAAAACTTGGGACATTAACGTATGGGACATCAATGTATGGGACATTAATGTATGGTTCATCATCAGAATCCAAGGAAATTGCTGACATAATTATTGTAACTGGTTTTTCTTGGAAAGGTAAAGATGAGATGATTTCTGGAGTTTGAACTATGATTTGTTGAAAGAGTGTTTCAAAATAAAGCATGAGAAAAAAGAAAGGGAGTGAAGTGAGGAAAGTGAAGATGATGAAGTTGAAGTTTTTGAAATAGATGGTTAGAGTTTGTTTGAGGATATCTAAAACATCCATATGCTTGTTCTTTTGATTAATACTAAGAAGAACTTGTTTGGTTTCATTCTCCATTTGTTGAATTAGAGAAAAGTGAATGAAGATTTTGATATACAAGTCATAGATAGATCTTAATATATATTGATTCTAGCTTCGAGGAAATAGACCATTTGGTTTAGGGATGACTTTGACTTTACATTCACTTTGTCTTTGCATTTATGACATGAAATAATAGTCCTCACTTGGCAGCCTCCAACTTTGACTATAAATAAGACTTTTATTTATATTTTAATTAGGTGAGGACTATTATTGAGAACATTTGTGTATGTATTTATTTGGTGGTTTTTATATTTTTCAGTTTTCTCATTTTATCTTTAATAATTTTAGTTTTTTTTTTTTATATTTATTTTACTCTTTTAATTAGAAAGTGGGTGATATTTACTTTTTCTTTGTTGTAAAAGCTTCACTTGGAGTTAAATATAACAAAGATTCAATAATATTTTAAATTTGGTGATGTCAATCTCTATTTTTGTTGTGAATTTTGTGGTAAAATACGACAAAATTTAATATCAATTTGTGATGCAAAGAACAATAGCAAGCAAAATAAATGGTCTTCAGCAATAATAATCCGTACACAGATAATACAACAGAATAAGGCAAGAAAAAATAGAAGATTTGTTTACCCAGTTCGATCAAATGATCTACTCTGGGGGAGAGAGCAGTTTTCTAATTCACTATACTCAGAAAGTTGCTACAAGAGATTACAGATGAGTTACAAGAAAATAGTCTTCGCCTTCAGGTTCCCAAGAATAACCATATTTTCTACCCAAGTGTTTCTCAACCTCTCCAACTCTCAATATATGAATCACTCAAACCCAAGGTGTAACAATGTTTCACAATAACCTTAAACAACTCCAAAGGTTTCCCCAAACCTTTGTTTTTCTAAGGTTTTCCTTGTGAATAGCTAAAACTTTATGCTATGCCTTTAAACATTTGTTCTTCCTTGCAGGTGTAAACTCTAAAATTATCACACACCAAGCATATAAGAGATACATATTTATCATAACAACTACCCAACAAATAAAGCCCAAAATCACATGGATCCATGGACCGAATCGAAAAAACCTGAAAACTCGAAAACATTATTCACCGTACAGACAACACTATTCATCGTACGGGCGTCACTATTCATCTGTATGAACGTCACTATTCATCCGTACGGGTGTCACTATTCACTGACCGATTTTTTTCTCGGCTTTTCGTCCGATTTTCGCGGTAAATGCAATCTCCAAAATATATTTTCTTTCTCTTCATCAACAAAGGTTTTAAGACACATTTACAACAATCTCCACCTTGACTTTAAACCGTGTTGATACCAATTTAACAATCAACAACAATGCTGCTCTCTACCAAGTTGAAACTTTAATCAATAACTTTGATCAAATTCAAGCAACCCTTGAATCTTGATCTCGCAACTTGCATCCACTTGTTTCCAATTACCCTTTTCTGCCTAGGTAATTTAACAAGCCTACAAGTATGATTTTTCAACCACCCTTGACTCCACCTGTTTTCAAATGCCTCCCTGAAGGTTTTTTTTCTTTTATTTTGCAGTCCTTCAGCCACATTAAAAACATAATATCCAAGGCTAGCATTATCGTCCCTTTGAGATGCTACAATAACCCTCCTTACCTTATCATGAGCCAAATGATAACCAGAGATCTCTGTAACCGTTCCCTCACTACTACTAGCATCCATAATAGGAAACTCCACCTCAAACTGAGTTTTCTCTGTAAGTTGTTTTAACCTCAGCTCTTCCCCAAAAACTCAATAACAACTCAGCGGTAACATGCATTTTTATCCCTTGATTTCTGCAAAATTCATTGTACTCCTCTGAAACTTTCTCAAGGCATTCATAACGCCTTAAACTCAAATCACATAGCTCTTCCTTGTCATGAAAGCCTCCACTAGTTAACGATGAATGAATAATAACATTTGAACCTTCTAAAATATATAGACCACGTATTTTAGACCCTTTAGCAATAATCAATTCATCATGCAAAATCTTTAACACTCCACGTTCAACTCTAGTACAATAGCCTAGATCATCAAACATACTTATAGATAACAAATTTCGCTTGAGTTATGGAACATACCTCACATTGTGAATAAGAAGTTTACGATCATTAAACATTTTAAATCTGACCGTACCAATACCATGAACCTTGCATGCCTTATTATTACCAAGACAGACTACTCCACCTTGCACCATCTTCAAAGTTTCAAAGTATTCTATTCTTTGAAACATGTGATAAGAGCAACCTGAGTCAATGACACAACTATCTTCAGTTTCCAAACTCGATACTACTAGTGCTTCAGCATTCTCATAACTTTCCTCACCCAATGCAACTACAACTTGAACATAATCTTCATTGACCTTTCTTTCAGGACAATCCCTTTTAAAGTGACCGATTTTCTGACAATTAAAACATTTTACCTTTGACTTGTTAGATTTCTTTGATTTGGACATTCCTTTACGCTCACCTCCTCCTCTTGACACATTTAAGCCTTCACCACTATCTTCAGTCTTCAATTCTTTCGACTTTGAAAATTCTTTGGATTTCACTGCCGTCTGGACTTCATCCAAAGTAATAGTACATTCCTTACCATAAAGAAGGGCATCCTTAAAGTGCTCAAAGGATCTGGGTAATAAACTCAACAAGAGCAAAACCTTGTCCTCATCATCAATCTTCACTTCAATATTCTCAAGATCATCGATAATCTTGTGAAATTCTATGAGCTGCTCAACTATGGATTTGTTCTCCACCATTCGGAATGAATAGAGTTATTGTTTTAGATACAACCTGTGAGCCAAAGACTTTGTCATATACAATGATTCAAGTTTTTCCCACATAACAACCGCAGTTTGCTCCCTGGCGACTTCTCTTAGAACTTTATCCCCGAGGCACAAGATAATGCCATTCCTGGCCTTATCCACCATCTCGGTCTTTTGTATCTGTGTAAGCCATGCAGGAATCAATGTTTCACTCTTCAAAGCATCGATACACTTCTCTTGAATTAAAATTGCTTGCATCTTAATTTTCCACAACCCGAAGTCGTTGTTACCGAAAAATTTCTAAATCTGCCATCTACTAACCATGGTGCTCACTTGTCAACAATATCTCTTTGCTCCCGCTCACTGCACCACTTGTTGTAAATCTTGTTGTGAATTATGACAAAATTCAATATCAATTTGTGAGGCAAAGAACAATAACAACCAAAATAAATGGTCTTCAGCAATAATAATAATTCGTACACAGATAATACAACAGAATAAGGCAAGGAAAAACAAAAGGTTTGTTTACCCAGTTCGATCAAACGATCTACTCTGGGGAAGAGAGCAGCTCTCCAATTCACTATACTCAGAAAGTTGTTACAAGAGATTACAGATGAGTTACAAGAAAATAGCCTTCGCCTTCAGGTTCCCAAGAACAAACATATTTTCTACCCAAGTGTTTCCCAACCTCTCAAACTCTCAATATATGAATCACTCAAACCCAAGGTGTAACAGCGTTTCATAATAAACTTAAACAACTCCAAAGGTTTCCGTAAACCTTTGCTTTTCTAAGGTTTTCCTTATGAATAGCTAAAATCCTATGCTATGTCTTTAAACCCTTGCTCTCCTTTGCTGGTGTAAACTCTAAGATTATCACACATCAAGCATATAAGAGATACATATTTATAATAGCAAATACCCAACAAACAAAGACCAAAATTACATGGATCCATGGATCGAATAAAAAAAGCCCGAAAACTCAAAAACACTATTCACTGCACAGACAACACTATTCATAGTACGCCGTCACTATTCATCCGTACGGACATCACTATTCACCGACCGATTTTTTCCCTCGACTTTTCGTCCGATTTTTGCGGTAAATGCAATCTCTAAAATATGTTTTCTTTCTCTTCATCAACAAAGGTTTAAGGCACATTTAAAACAATTTTCATTTCATCTTTGTCAATTAAAAATTTTTTGTTGAGATATTAGATATAATTCAAGTTGAGTTATGTGGCTCAAGCACAAAGTTAATCATGGTTTAGAGTTTGTTATTTAGTTTGTTATTTTACTTAGTAGACAAGTTAGTTGTATATAAATACATAATTTGTAATTCTGTTATATCATTATTCAATTCAATATTACAATCCTTATTGCTTTATTATCTCTCTTTCTTTTTTCACTGAAAGTGCCTCACGCACTAGCAAAGTGGTATCTAGAGTTTCGGTTAGATTTTTAATCGTGTTTTCAAAAATCACACGTCAGATATCGTGTTTCTAGAATCATGGGTTATTGTTGATCTATCGATGCAAAGATGAATGGTAACGAAAATTTACCAAACTCCATTCCAACTCTTGGAGATAATAATTGGCTTCGATGGAAAAAACAGAAGCAATCTCTATTTGGCTTTTGAAGCTGGTGGGATTATACCTGAGTGAATCGCACACTCAAAGATACAACAAAGTCGCCGCCGAACTTTATTTAGTCCTAGAGGACAGGGAAAATATCGATAAAACCCAAGGGGAAGAGAAACGAGTAAGGGAGTTGGTTATGCGAAAGGAAGGTACTAGCACCTTACGCATCCGTCGTACTCGACGGGAACCATTTCGATTGCTTATAGGCTTGGATGGGTTATCTATCTAAAGGCTTCTAGCTAAAAGATGAGAGAGAAAAGAAAAAGAGGGAAAGAGTGCTCGCGGAGGATTAGGTCCCTCATGCCTATGTACCCTCATAGTGCAATGAGGAAATCGGAGCTCCGTAGTTAATGGAACCAGGGAATAGAAGAAGAATGAAATAAGGTGGCGAGCCAAGATTTCGCAATCTCGTGCCTACGTATCCTCATAGTGCAATGAGGAATTCAGAGGCTACGTAGTTCGGGGAACAAATACATGAAAAAGAAAGTGGTGTCAAAACTAAGAGCAAAAGAAGGAGAGAAAACTCCGTTGGGATTCAAAAGAATTGGTGTCAGAACCAAGAAAGAAGGGCAAGGGAAAATTAGTAATTGTGCTGAGGATAAAGTACAAGAATGGTGTCGAAACCAATAAGATAAAAGTGAAAAAGGATAATAGTGACTCTATTGGGGAGTAAGAGAACATAGTGATTACGCTGGGGATCAGAGGGTTAGCAACCCTACTGGGGACCAAACAAAGGGGACGGTGTTGAAACCAAGAGAATAAGGATTCGTTATATTAACTGACTGGTAGTGGTTAACCAAAGAGAAAGAGATTGAGACTCTGTGGGGGAAAAGGGTTTTGTGTCAACAGGCAGGTTATGATGAACCAAAAGGAGAGAGTACTGAACCAAGAGAAGGTGTTTGACTCTGAAGGGGTTTTGGTATATTAACTGATAAACAGTGGTTAACCGAGGAAAGGGAAGATTGCAACTCTGCGGGGAAAAAGGTTTTAACAGATAGACTGTGATCAACCAAAAGAAGGGGTGTAGAACCAAGCGAAGGTTGTGACCCAAAGGACGAGTGTGGAACCAAGTGAAGGTTGCGACCCAAAGGACGGGTGTGGAACCAAGCGAAGGTTGTGACCCAAAGGAAGGGTGTGGAACCAAGCAAAGCTTGTGAACCAAATGATGGGTGTGGAAACAGGCAAAGGTTGCAACCCAAAGGATGTGTGTGAAACCAAGCAAAATTTGTGACCCAAAAAATGGGTGTGAACCGAGCAAAGGTTGTGACCCAAAGGGGTTCAGTATAATGATTGAATAAACAGTATCTGACCGAAGAGAGGGTATTTGAACCAAAATAAGGTTACTAACCCAAAGACGCGAGTATTTGAACCAAAAAAAAGTTTACTAACTCACCGGGTATTGGTTTTAATAGAAGGACTGTGATTAACCAAAAAGAATAAGTGATTAACCAAGAGAAGGTGATTAACTCAAAGGCGCTCAGTATGTTAACAGATAGACCGTGGTTAACTGAGAAGAAGTGCAAATTGGTGTTTTAACTGACAGACAGTGGTTAACCAACTAAAGGGAGAGGAACCAAGTGAAGGTTGCGAACTCCGCTAGGATTTCAGTGTTTAATAGGAAGAATATGTTTGACCGAAGAAAAGGATTGCGACTTATTGGGGATAAGAGCATTAGTTTTAACAGTATGACTGTGATTAACCAAAGAAAGAATGATCAAGAATCTTCTGGGGAATCAAAGAACAATGATTGACCAAAAGAGAAGGTATTGAAATAAAGAGTGTTTGCTAACCCAGAGTGACAAGGATCTTTAACTAAGAAAATGGTGATTGATCAAAAGAGGGATTGAAAGGGGTAGTAGTGATCAAGGGTCGACTCGTCAGAGGATTGAGAGACACTATAACTTGGAGATAGAGACGATTATTCCAGGCACATGGTCATTCGTCCCCTACCCAAAATAATCAAGATGAGTGTAGGAATTCTCCACTCTCATCCCTTCTCTAGCACCAAAGTATAGTGCGGAGATTGAAACGAACAGCATAATAGCGCCAATTTGTACAGTGCTCCAGTGCGTCGTGTGAATCTGCGACTCGGCAGGGGATCAATAGAACAAGACTCTAAAGGATCCTAAAGAGAGGAGATAGGGAGAATAAACTAATTGAAACATGGTTTCGTTCAATCGATCAAAGGGAATGAGCAAGCCAACAATCTTTCACGAGTCGGAAGATCGTCAAAGCAACGTGCTAATTAATGATTGTACAAGATTGAATTTGCTCAAGAAGGAACAAACTAAATGCAAATAGCATGGCAAATAGTACTAAACATCAACACAAATCATGTAATCAAGTGAGCAAAAGATGTGCAAGAATGATCATGAACAATGTAAAGGAAAAAATGCAAACAATTACGTAATTGATAAATCGTGCATCAAGAGTTTGCAAGCATGCTTCAAATAGAGGTTGAACCACTCATAAAACATCCACAAATATCAAGCATATCAAGCCATGGAAGTTAAATGAGGAAAGGAGATCAAACAAGGTTGAAAAATAGGCAAATATGGCATTCTGGTCCAGTGTTAATCAATTAACCATTTACAGTTCAAAATTGGTTAATCTATTAACAGCACAAAAATCAGCAAAATTACACTGTTTAATCGATTAACATTGAAGCAGTGGCAAAAAATCAGTTTTCAGAATCACTTCCAGCCACTTAATCACTTATGCAATCACTCTTATGTTATGGCTTGCATTTGTGCACGAAAATTACATCAAGTATAAGCAATTAGACACAAATTGAAAGCATTAGGCATGAAGATCAAAGATCAAACAATCACATGATCCATCGAACCGAAATATGATTGAAACTACATCGTAAATGTGCGAAAGTGATCAAAACAGTGAATTGAGAGAATTGACCAACCTATAAGTCGGAGAATTGGCTTGGTGATTGTTGTGAGTGAAATGTAGAGAGAAAAAGCCAAGAAAACCAGAGAATTCTGCTCTTGCAATCAAACCGTAGCGAAACCTATAAAAAATGGGAAGAAACTCCGAAATCAAATTTGCACTGAAACGATTGGAGTAATCACTTGAATTGCAAATGGAAGTTGCTATAATTGCAGAGATCCAAGGAGAAATTCAATATGATGGAGGTTTAAGCTTAAAAGTAAGCAATTTCACTGTGAAATTCACTACTCTTCAATGGTGGAATTGAGCTCTAGTGTGGTTTGGGGAAGAAGATGAAGATGAATGTGTAGAACTTGCAGAAAATGCAGAGAGGAAAGAAAGAATTGAGAATGAAAAGAGTGAAGAATTGTACAAATGGTTGAAGCTCCCTTATGAAATGGTGGAGGTTTGCTTATATAGAGACTAGCTTTGGAGTAGGCTAGGTTTGGAATGTGCTTTGGAGTGTGCTTTGGATCTAGCTTGGGAGTTAGTTACACTTGACTCACCGAGTCAGCGGTTGACTCGGTTAGTTAGTTAGTTAACTCAGTGGAGCAATCCCAATGCAAGTCCAAATCAATGGCTCTCATGCTTAGAAGTAAGGGTGCATGGTGGTCATAATTGGAAATGTTGCATGGTAGCAAGTGTATTGAATGGTCTTGAAATGTCTTGAACTGTCTAGAGATGTCTAGAATGTTCCACACAATGCTAGAACCAAGTGGAACCCAAAAATGTGGAGGAAAAGTAGCTGTCATGAAAAAGCAGCAGATTCTGCCCATTTTACAAGGGTTAATCGATTAACACTTTTTGCACTGCAAAGTGTTAATCGATTAACCAAGCCAAAAATGCCTAATTTGCTTGAAAAAAGGTGCTTTAGCTACGGTTCTGATTTTTGACCGTTTGCACTGATGAATAGACATATAAACCCTTGTTTTGTGCTTATGTTGATGATGTAATGACCCTGTGAAGATGTGATTAATCGGGCTTTGAAAACTTGAATATTCCTACAACAAAAAACACATAGAATAAGTTCGAGTGCGTATGCCAGCGATAAGAATGCACATACTTATGCAAAAGGTAAAAGGGGAGGTCAAATTTCAGGTTACGATAGCTTTCATGAAACCCTATAAGTGGTTACTAATGATGTTCCTGCGCTTGGTGAAGATGCAACCGACACACAGAGAACCACTCACAAGGATGCCAAGAAGAAGGATTGTAAGGCGGCATTTTACATCCAATCGGCGGTTGATGCGACTAATTTTGATAGAATCGCTCATGCTGAATCAGCGAATGAGGCATGGGATATTCTTGATAAGTACTATGAAGGAGGCGAGAAAGTCATGGTTGTCAAGTTGCAAACTTTGCAACGACAATATGAACTGTTATCAATGGGATAAGATGAAAAAATTGCAGGCTATGTGTCGAAGGTGCAGATATTCGTCCATCTCATTAAGGGTTATGGTGAAACCCTAACTGATAAGATGACAGTTAAGAATGTAATGTGTACGCTGACCTCTCACTTTGATCATGTTATCGTAACTATTCAAGAATCCAACAATCTTGAAACCCTAAAAATGGAAGAGTTGGTTGGTTCGTTGGAGGCACATGAGATTAGTATTGTTGAAAGGAAAGGAGTTCAAGACTCGATACAGGTTCTACAGGCTCAGTCATGGAAGAAGAATGGTTGTTCTGACAAGTTCAAAGGCAAAATCGACAAGGCTCAAGGCAAGAAGTCTTGGTCAAATCCTCACAAGAATAAGGTTGATGATAGAGCTTCTAAATCCTTGAAAAGAGGAGAAGGAAATTCTTATAAAAAAACAAAGAAGAGAAAAAGGTGTGCAGTGTTATAATTGTGAAAAGTGGGGTCACTTGACCAAGCATTATTGGTACATGAAAGACAATGGATCGAAAAAAGGAAATGATGAAGGAGCAAACTTTGCGCGTCAAGATTCAATGATTATGATGATATGGTGGTTATGGTTCCTCGACTCAGGATGCTCGAATCACATGAATGGTCGAAAAGTATGGTTAGTAGATATCAATGAGTCGAAGAAGAGCAAGGTTAAACTTGTTGATAATAACTCGTTACAAGCAGAAGGTACAGAAAACATAGTTATTCAAAGAAGTAATTGAGAGAAAGCCTTGTGTCGCGGTGAGAATCAGATATTAAGCTATTAATTAACTTGAATCACAAATCTTTGAAATTCACCACCGAACTTTGATTTATCCAAAGGAAAGGGTAAAGGTTGAAAACCCTAAGTGCGCTATGTAGAAACACAACTAAGAGATCTAAGGTTCGGGGGTTGGTTACACTTAGGGAATGTGCTAACATCCTAAGTATCTGTAGTACTCTACAGGAACCTCTTATTTTATTTGTGTTATTTGTTATTTATCTGCTAAAGGGTGAAAAGGTAAAGGGAGACCTAAGGTGTTATTTCTAAGTATGCTCGCCAAGATATCGCATCTCGTGCCTACGTATCCTGACGGAAATGGAATCAAAGCATTCGTAGTTCCCCTAAATAAGGGTGAGGAACTCTTGGCTGTGGTCAAGGTTCCAAAGGGAAGAAGTAAGTGTCTATGGCAGAACACTTACATAGAGTTAAGAAACTCTAAACCTAAGGCTAGGTTAAAAAGGAGGTAAGTGTCCATGGCAGGAAACTTACATAGAGCACGACGACTCTAATCTTATAGTTGCAATCAGATCAATGGCGTGTGGCAGCTCTGGCGTGGAGGTTTTGGCACAACTTCGATGATTCAATGGATTTGTGGTGACTTTTCCTTCCTTTTTTTTGTATTCTTTTACTGGGTTGTTTTGTTATGTGGCTTGTGGTTGGAAGAAATTGCTCACGGTGGTGTTTATTTTCTGTGAATTTTATGGTTGTTGTTGCTTGTAAGGTATTGTGAATTTGCTGTGGATGAAAACCGTGTGTATGTTACTGATTCTTTTTTCGCTCACTGTTCGTCCCTCCTTTTCTGTGTGAGTTACTTCTAATTTATATCCTTGTTGATTGAATGCTATAGATGATTATGCTTTCAAGTTGTCTAATTGTGTTGGTGAACTTTCATTTTTGAGTTGAACATGTCAGATAATTTTTTGGAAATAATTCGAATCTTGTCTGAACATGCTTGGATGTTGTTTTGGAAAGAATTGGAGAATGTTGAAACATGTTTGAGGGCTATTTTGGAAAGGTGATGAATGTGCCTGATTATGTTTGAAGACTAAAATAAATAAATAAAATTCCTAAAATTTTAATATATAAATGTTCCTAAAGAAAATAAAACAAATATAAAATAATAATATTACACTAATATAAAATAACATCTAATATGAATTAAATATTTAATTAACTAAAAAAAACTTAAATTAATTTTAAAGTAATTGAAAAATTATTTAGCCAGAAAATAAAAAGAGATAAAATAATTAAAGTTATCTAAACTAAAATTTTAATTAACTAAGAAATTTAAATTAACTCTAAATTAATAACAAAAATTCAAATAAAGAAAGATGAAATAAAATAGGGTCAACTAAAATAAAAATTTAATTATATAAACTAAACTAAACTAAATTAATTAAAAAATTTGACTGAGAAATGAAATAAAGAAAAAGATGATAAAATAAAAATAAAATTAACTAAATTGATTCTAAATTAATTGAAAGATTAACTAATAAAAAAAACTATAAATAAAAATGCATAAATGCGAACAAAAAGGTCGGGTATCGAAATTCCTTAAAATAAAATGTCTGTGCCAAAATTATCAGCGTGGAATAAAATCACTAGAAAAAATACAGCATTTTGTCAGGTTTTGAAATTAATCGGAACCGACTTGTAGTTTGATTGACTCGTGTGTAAATCAAACAAGTTCGTTCTAGCTGATAAATTGGGATATACAAGATGATATTGACCTAGAATGACATGTGAAAGATCAAAGAATTTGAGGGTAAAATTTGGGGTATAACACCTTGATCAAAGATGTACTCTATGTCTATGGAATGAAGTGCAATCTACTAAGTGTTGGACAACTGGTCAAAAAGGAGTTCTCAGTGGTTATGAAAGATGGAGCCGTAGAACTTTTCGACATCTAGGATAACTTGGTCTTGAAATCTCCTTTGTCGAAGAATAGAACATTTAAGACCATGGTCAGTTTGATTGAGGTACAATGTCAGAAAACAATTTTCAACCACAATAATAGTTGGTTGTGGCATCTGAGGTTTGGCCATCTGAACTTTAGGTCGCTCAATCAATTGATCACTCAAGATATGGTAATTGGTATACCAAGTCTTGAGATTCTCGACAAACTCTGTAAAGGTTGTCTAGTCGGAAAGCAATCCAGGAAGTCTTTTGTTTTGACTATGCCAATGAGATCATCTTACATACTCGAAGTTGTACATTCAGATGTATGTGGTCCTTTTGAGGACCATACCATTTGTGGAAACATGTATTTTGTTTTATTAGTCAATGAGTTTAGTCGAAAGTTGTTGATCTATGTGATCAAGAGAAAGGACGAAGTATTCGAAATCTTTAAGAGATTCAAAATGCTTGTCGAAAACCTGAGTGAAAAGAAGATCAAAGTTCTGCAAATAGATAGAGGTGGAAAATACACATCCAAGATATTTAAAGCATTTTGTGCACAACACGGTGTTGATCATGAGGTAACAGCTCCTTATACTCCTCAACATAACGGAATAGCAGAAAGAAGAAACATGACCATATTTGACATGGCGAGATGCATGCCAAAGCAAAAGAATTTGCCAAAAACCCTTATGGGGTGAAGCTTTTTCGACTACTGCTTATATTCTAAATAGGTGCCCTACGAGGAAGCTGAAGAACATGGTTCCTGAAGAAGTGTGGAGTGGCAAATGACCATCAGTGAGTCACCTGAAGGTGTTTGGATCTATTTACTACAAGCATGTTCCGATGCAAGGAGAAGGAAGCTTGATGATATGAGTGAACCTATGATTCTAGTAGGATATCATAAGACTAGAGCATACAGGTTGTTCAATCCAAATAATCAGAAGATTATGATTAGTCGAGATATTATGATTGATGAAAATTCTGCATGGGATTGGAATTCTAGTAATGCAATTAACAAGCCATTGATGAACTATAATTTCGACAAAGCAATTAATGATGTTGAATTCAAAGATATTGTAAATATTCTAGTCAAATTTATTGCTAAGATACCCTACACAGTCGAAGTCAAAGAGGATATGGCTAGAACAAGTCAGAGACCTCAAAGAACTAGAGCTTGTCCAGCAAGACTTCAAGACTATGAAGTGGTTGGTGATGATGAAGTCACAACAGATGGAGAAATAGTTCATTTTGCTTTACTTGCAGGTGCTGAACCAATCAATCATAGAGAGGCTTTAAAGAATATGAAGTGGAAGTCTGTTATGGTAGAAGAGTTATAAGCAATCGAAAGAAACAACACATGGGAGTTGGTCGAATTTCCAGCACATACAAAAGCTATCAAAGTGAAATTGGTGTTCAAGTTGAAGCACAATGTTGATGGGTCGATAACAAGACATATGGCGAGATTGGTAGCTCGAGGATTTCTTTAGCGAGCAGGAATTGACTACCCTCAATTATTTGCACTTCTAACAAGATTGGAAACTGTCAGATTGGTTATAGCCTTGGCATGTAAGCAAGCCTGGACGTTAAGTATGCATTCCTAAATGGTTTTAGTAAGGAATAGATTTAACCGTGGAACCGTAGACACCACATTGTTTATAAAATGTAAGGGAATGCATGTTATTTTAGTTCATATTTATGTAGATGGTATCATATTTAGGTCTCCTAATGAGTCTTTGTGTAGGGAGTTTTCAAGTATCGTGCATGACAAATTTGAAATGTCCCTAATGGGAGAACTCAACTACTTCTTGGATATACAATAAAGTAAACCGACAAAGGTATCTTCATTAGTCAAACAAAATATTACTTGGAAGTTCTTAAGAAGTACTAAATGAAATATGCTAAATCTGTTTCAACACAAATGGATTAAAATTGTTAGTGCGCGGGGCACTTTTAGTGAGGAGAGAAAGAGAGAGTAAAACAATAAGGATTGTAATATTGAATTGAATAATGATAATTGAATTACAAACTATGTATTTATAAAAATAGTGATTGCATAATCTTTTTAACATGGTATATGTTACTAAAACTTTTAGAATTATATTTAGGTTCATAACCTAAACCAATTTTATTGTATGATTCTCTTTGATTGCCTAGAAGAACATTCAAAAGTTATCTCTTGTGGATCTATGTACTTGCATGTATGGAGCTAATAATCCTGATATTGTTGACTATCTTGGTGTTTAGATGACGATAACTTTGATGCTTGTGGAAGTCAATAGTGATATCCTTTCCAAATATTTGATGACGGTGATTAACTTAAAGATATCTCAAGTCTTGTCATGTAGAAGATTCAAGGTTCTAGTGAAGTGCTTATATGATCGGTATATTTGGAAAAGGTACTTGAAAGCCTCAGAGTTGTGAAAGAGAGAAAGTGTGAAAACTCATCTGGTTATGCATGTCTAAGTTACCAGATTCTTGTGAAAGTAGTGTGGAACCATGTTTTGCAGGTTAAGGAAGTTTTCACGTTCTTAATGATGAATATGATTTTGATGATGACAACTAAAGGCAAACATAACAAGCGGTTAAAGATGCAAGCAAACTAAGTAGGGTTTAATGGGTTTGATGATCACTACAAACATCTTGTGATGGTGGAACCTAAATAGAATATAATTCAAGCCTTAACTCCAAGTATAAGTTAAGCAAGTATCTAAAAGATTGTATTACCTGACAAGTCTTGAAACTTCAAAGTGTGAAAGAGAGGAACTGTGAAAGCTCGCCCTGTCGCGTTTGAGTGAAAAGTATGTTGTAAAAGCAAAAGGGAATTTTTGTAAAGTTATATGGCTAATTTACACGTGCACACACACACATACACACACACACACACAACACTCATATATATACACACACACATACACAACCCGCACACACACACACACAAACACACTAAAAACATGTTTTTAAACAGATTTTTCTTAAAGAATTATCTATAAAAATGTTTTGAAGTCGTGCTAGTTGAATCAGGAACTGTCTAAATGATTTTGGACAAAATTTGTACTATCCAATTGATTGGCACATATACCAAATCTATTAGGTCAGTGTAAAAGTTGTCCCCTAATCGCTTAAAACAATGTCTTAATGAACAAATATGGCTATATATCTTTTCTTTCCTTTTTAAATATCCTAAACTATTAATTTGAGGTCTTCCAATCGATTCAAAATTTGACACGAAGTTAAGCAATATTCATACAAAATATGAAATTTTGAAGTTTGAGAAAAATGAATTTTCAGAAGAAAAAAATTCTCAAATCAAAATTTGACAAGAAAGGTATTTATTTGTGCTTAAGAGATGATACAAAGTTAGTGTGAAAAGTTCTTATGATTCGAGTCATGATCATGTGCAATGAATTAAATCAAGTAATGAAGTAAATCGAATCAAGCATAAAAAAAACTGGAAACTTTGAGCTATGACTCTAGTCACATAAGTCCATGAAGCGAGTGATGTTTCTTGAACTAAATTTGGTTTTGCAAAAACACACACTAGACTCGAGTCACACAAAACCATGACTCGAGTCATCTATCCCAAATTCAAATTTTCTGAAATACATATGGCCATAACTTGATTCAAGCCTTTTCATGACTCGAGTCATGCTATACAAAAATGTTTGATTTGAGACAAACATTTCTTGACTCGAGTCAATTGCATTGACTTTGGTCAAAATATCATTTTATGCGTAAAAAATTGCTTTTTAACCTCAAGTGAGTGTAGGGCTTGTGTGAGGAACTCAAATACAATAAATTTCCGTAAAGACAAGGTATCAAAAAAATTAAATGATAATATTACCCAAGAAGCAATTTGACCAAGTTTGATCCATCAACATAGTCGTCTTTCGTAATTTTTATGGATATTACATCCCGACATTGACAGTTAACTTAAAGGTATGTCGTATGTGTTGTTCAAAAGTTTCTTGAATGTTTTTAAAATTGTATCAAAAGTCTTGACCAAAATCGAACTATCAATATTTTGTTAGTTTGTAAATAATACCACAAAAGGATTCAACATGGACCTCCCAATAATACGAGATATGTTGCAATTTCACATTTTTTAATCAGTCTTGAAAGCTTATTACTACAAGCTAACAATCCAATGGATTTCAAAGATGCCAGAAAATTCCTTGTACATGTTCTAATTGTGAACCGTTACAATCAACCTTGAAAAGCAAGGTTTCAAAAAAGTAAAACAAGTAATCACATGCACAAAAATAATTACCAATGAATATTCAATTCATTATGAAACCTTCGTAAATTTCACTACTTATTTAGCTCGATTAGTATTTGTTTTAGGGTAAATTTGTGCACTTTTACAGTGTTATATTGGTTTTCTACTGTGTATTTCAAGTATTAATAACCTTGTGACCTCTGAGCGGAAAAACAGAGAAAAATGGCAAAAATAAAAAAATATACCAAGTTCTGACTATCATCACGGGCGCAACCCAGTCATGACGTCGTCATGATCTATCCCAACAAGACCGTCATCCAGAAAGGAGAAATACAAGGAGCGTGTCCTCGAGTCTCATGACAGGCAGGCCATTAGTCAAGCTGACGCCCATCATGGACCCACGGTGTGAAGGTGCGAGAAAGACACAAGAAAGGGGGGTTTAAATTGTGTATTTGCTCTTTTGACTACTTTTCGTTTCTTGTTGTTAAACCACTAAGGATTACATCAGAGTTCGTTGAGAGACTCTGACTAGCAACGTTACATTCAGACTTGCTAAGCATGAGGCTTCAGAACTAACAAGAGTCTTGTTAGTTCCTGGATTGGCTGGAATTTTGGTAAAACAAAGTATATTCAATGTTGATGTCAAGCTGCTGATGTTGCAACATTGAAGTCTTAACACTGGGCTGTGTTAAGTAGTTAAGTGCTGAAGTTGGATGTCTGATGTCACACAGGTGATGTTGTAACATCAGACCTGCAGAATTAACAACAGCAGGATATGTTATTAGGGCACGCGTATTAGCTGGAATTGTGGAGATTGGTTGACTCATTGAATGAGAATATCTTGGGATAGATATTTTCTGTTACTGGGAGATTTGATTGCAGGTCTGTTGGAGAATTAAAAGGTTGAAGATTTAAAAAGATTTTGGGGATAAAATCTGTTTTGAAGATTCAGTTTTAATTAACAAATCTAATCAAATATTGTGACAAGTCCAAGCCCAATTCAGGAACTATATAAAGCGCACAAGACCAAAGGAAAAAGTACAAAAAACATTCAGAAGATCAAGAGCAGGAGGCTTAGTGTCTAGAGTTTGTTTAAAGTGCTTGTATTTACACTATTCTAGGGTTGGAATAGGTGTTGAGTTTCTGTCCTCTCTAGAAGTTGTGAAGCAATAGAGAGTGGTTGATTGATCGAAGCTGTGAAGTAAGATCAAGGGTACTCAAAGTGGTTTCTTTGAGTGTTTGTAAGGGATTGAGTGGTGTTCTCATACCTAAGTGGTTTCTTAGGTAGGAAGTCATTAGTAGAGTATAAGTTTAGGAGATTGTCAACGGGTTGTTGAGTCTGTAAATTATATCTACAAGTAGTGAATTCCATCCCTGGCTTGGTAGCCCCCAGAGTAGGTTGGTTGTAACCGAACTGGGTCAACAATTCTTGGTGTTATTTTACTGTTATTGTTGTCCATTGTGCAGAGTGTGTTGTTGTGACATCACACCTTAACATCACACGTCTGATACCAGAATTTCAATTGGTATCAAAGCAGGCATCCTGTCTGTCTCTGGGTGAGATCTAGGGAAGTTACTTTCTGGTGAAAAGATGGACAAAGAAGTTGGAGGATTCGTCAATAGACCCCCTATTTTGGATGGATCCAATTATGACTATTGGAAGCCAAGGATGACCACCTTCTTAAAATCCTTGGACAGTAGGGCTTGGAAGGCTGTTATTAAAGAGTGGAAAGCACCTGTCATGTGTGAGAAGGATGATGCTGGCAAAGATAAAGAAGGCACCTCTAAGCCAAAGCCTGAAGAAGAGTGGACCAAGGAGGAAGATGAGCTTGCCCTTGGAAATTCCAAAGCTCTGAATGCTATCTTCAATGGAGTGGATAAGAATATCTTCAGGTTAATTAATACCTGTGAAGTTGCTAAGCAAGCATGGGATATCTTGCAGGCTACTCATGAAGGAACATCTAGAGTAAAGATGTCAAGACTTCAGATTTTAACATCAAAATTTGAAAGCCTGAAGATGAAGGAAGATGAGACTATTCATGATTTCCACATGAGTGTTCTTGAGCTGGCCAATGCATCTAGTGCTCTTGGAGAGAAGATGTCAGATGAAAAGCTTGTGAGGAAGATCCTTAGGTCCCTACCTAAGAAGTATAAGATGAAGGTTACTGCCATTGAAGAATCACAAGACATCAGCAAGATGAGAGTAGATGAGCTCATTGGATCTCTTCAAACCTTTGAGCTTGGGTTGAATGAGGAAGAACCAGAAAAGAAGCCAAAGAGTATAGCCCTGGTGACAAATGGTGAAGAAGAGAAAGGGAAGAAATCTGAATCCCAAGAGGATCTGTCTCAGGCCATAGTGATGTTGGGAAGACAGTTCACCAAAGTATTCAAGAGAATGAATAATAACTCCAGTCCTAATGTCAAGAACATGACTTCTGACACCAGCAAGAAGGATGAAGAGAAAACTTCCCAAGATAAAGGAGTGCAGTGCTTTGAGTGCGAAGGGTATGGACATGTCAAGAAAGAATGTCCCACCTTCTTGAAAAAGCAGAAGAAGGGCATGATAGTTTCCTGGTCTGACTCTGATAGTGAAAGTGAAGGCGAGTCAGCAAAGCATGTGAGAGCTTTAACAGGAGCTGTGGTTTCTGATGACGATTCTAGTGATGGAGAAGTAACTTATGAGGAGTTAGCATCTACTTATCAAGAGTTGTGTTTAAAAAGTTCTGAGATTTGTCAAGAAAACAAGTGCCACAAGCAACAGATTGCTCAGCTAGAGAATGAAAAGACTGATCTTGAAAATGAAGTGGTGCTAGTTAGAGCTCATCTTGATCAAATGACCAAGTCTGTTAGGATGCTGAGTTGTGGTACAGACACACTTGACAAGATACTTCAGTCAGAAAAAGCTGCTGGAGATAAAGCTGGGATAGGTTATGTGGCTGAGGACAAGGGAACTTCAGAAGGAAGCACTTCAGGTTCAAAGAAGGAAGTATCACAACTTTCATCTCAACATCAGCCAAAGAAGCAGGATCCTACCCCTAAGAAAGTTGATGTTTCACAACCTAAGAAGATTGAGAAGAAGACTGGTCCCTATCAGAAGAGAAAGCAGCCACAGGGAGCTAGCCAATATATGCCCCCACAATACCATGAGAGCATGCAAGCTGCTTAGTTCAAACAACACATGTCTCATCAGATGTCTCAACATCAGGACAACGGGTATGGATACACCAATGTTGTTCCTTATATATATGGAAGAAGAAAGCCACACCATCATGGGAGACAATCAAGGAAACAACATTCTCAGCCGTCTTATGGGAGAAGTTATCAACATAATAGATGGCAGGGCAGGAGGAGATCACATTATGGATGGCAGTATAGGCAATCTCATCATGGCAGAAGATTCAGAGATGAAAGGGTGAGATGCTATTATTGTGGAAGATTTGGACATATGCAGTACTCTTGCTACAAGCTGCATGGATACCCTCAGCCTCAAAATAGATGGAGAGAGCACAGGCCCAAAGTTGTTAAACAATGGGTACCTAAGGAGAAGGTGAAGTGCTTATTGGCTCACATGGGTGATAAAGAAGGAACATGGTATTTTGACAGTGGGTGTTCCAAGCACATGTCTGGATGTAGATCCATGTTTGATAATCTTAGACCTTGCCCTTCTCATGAGGTCATATTTGGCAATGGAGAAAAAGGTGTTGTTGCAGGAGTTGGGAAAGTGCAAGGTGATGGTAGACCTGAACTTGACAATGTTATGTTTGTCAATGGCTTAAGTGCAAATTTGATCAGCATAAGCCAGTTGTGTGATGAAGGTTACAAGGTAAACTACACTAAGCATGAGTGTGTGGTTTCTGATGAGCATAATCAGATTGTTATGAAGGGTGCCAGAACCAAAGACAACTGTTATCAGTGGACCACTCTTGAAGGAGATTCAACTAGTGATGTTCTAGTTGATGTTATAACATTAAACTATGGCATCAAGATGCTGAAAGGTCACTCAGAGTTAACAAGTAGAGATGTGAATGTTTTAAAAGGAAAGTCTTTATGGAGGGAGAAAATTAGTAATTGGTCTTTAAAGAGTATTCAAAATCAGGCGCCTTAGTATATTGAGACTACATCAAGACTTACCAAAGCATTCTCATCGCAACGTTTCATCTCCCTAAATCTCAACAGAATAGAAAGTTCTCCTTCAAACCTAGTCTGTCACAAAGGAACGATGTCTGTTCCTTCCAAGAAATCTGAGCAGGAACGAACTAGGGTTTCTTCCGAAGAACTCATTTCTATTGCTCTTCCCGAGTCAAGTAACCCTAAACCCTCAACCACGGTAAACAAACCTGAAGCTAGGTCATCATCCACTCATGTTGTTGAGGAGAAGTTTGATGTAGACGTGCATTTGGAACAGCTTGCCACCAAAATCCTTGAGAAGGGGATACGGGTGAAAGGGATTTCCGTCCCTCTAAGGCAAATGCCTGCTGAACAAGACGACTCTCAAGGAGAGGACAAAAATCTTCAAAGACAGGCCCTTAGTCAAGAAGCTGAAGGTGAAGATCCTGATGACACTGATGTCAGTCTTGATGTCAGAACATCGTCCCCTGGGAATGAAAGCCACATGGGTAAAGGGAAGGAACAAGTTGAGGTTATAGAAATTGAGGACTCATCTGATGATGATAGAATTGGAAGAGGGAAGGATAAGAAAAGGACTTCATTTACAGACCCTCCCAAGTCATGGAGCAAAGGTGCCAGGTCTGGAAAGAAGAGGAGAATAAGGGAAGAGTCAGATTCTGAGAGGGATGCTCAAGACATCAACCCTGCTACAAATCAAGTGCCTGATAACATCTTATCTCGCAGTGCCAGAAGTGCATCCTTGTGGAGTTGTGTGAGCCTAAGAAAGATAGCTCTGGAAAGAGAGGTAGTAGCAAAAGACTTAGAGTCTACTAAAATTATAGACCTAATTAAGCTTGCTGGTCTCATAAGGACTGTGTCAGGGTTGACTAATTGCTATAATAGACTGGTCAGAGAATTCATAGTTAATATACCTGAATCAATAAATGACAACAAGAGCCGAACTTTCAGAAGAGTTACCATCAGGGGTAAGTGTGTCTGGTTCTCTCCTGAGATGATCAATGCCTACTTAGGAAGAAATAAGGAAGATTATGGGGAATTAGAAGCCTCCATCAATGTTATATGCAAAGAAATCACTGCTGGTCAGGTAGATGTTTGGCCCGTAGAAGGAAAGCTGTTAGCCAGTTTGTTGAGTGTTAAATATGCTTTTCTGCACAGAATAGGTATTGCCAACTGGGTTCCTACTAGTCACAAGACAACAATTTTTGTTGAATTGGGGAAGATAATTTATGCAGTTGGGACAAAGCAAAGAATTGACTATGGCTCCTACATCTATGATCATACTATTAAGCATGCTGTTACAAATGCTGTAAAAATGCCCATTGCTTTTCCCTCTCTCATTTGTGGGATTGTCTTGTCTCAACATCCTGGAATTCTACAGCATTCAGATGTTGCTTGCAAAAGGAAGCCGGCCTTGTCACTCCATCACAAGTTGAAACATGTTCCTTACAGTGTCAAGACATCTGCTTCAACATCACAACAGTCACCAGCCAAGACTGGGTTGATTACAGAACTAGAGGAGGCTTGCAAGGAGTTAGATGAAGTCATAAGAGTTAGTACTGAAAGGAAACAAAAGTTTGAAAGACTTGTCATGTCTCTGAGATTGGCAACAAAGGAAGGTGAAGCTGTCAACACAAGGAAGGATGTTGTTGATGAAGACGATAATGAAGATCTCAGCTCAGAAGATTCAAGCTTTTAATGTCTGCCTTCTAATTTAGTAGGGTTAGCTTTATTTTCTGTCTTTGTTTTTGCACTTAATGTGCTTGGTTGTGTAATTTGAATATTGTGCTGTTTTATGCACTGTTTATGTTTTAGTTTCCTTCTATGATTTGTTTTGCCTGTTTACTAACTGAGAGGCTAACAATGAGAGCTAGGGTATACTGACTAGTTAATAGGGCTTCTAACTGAAGTTTGCCTAATTGTGGCTAAAAAGGGGGAGAAAATAGCCAAGATAGTCAAGAGTATTATTGCCATATGCTGCTAATGTGATGCAGAGATTAAGGGGGAGATAGATTGATGCTGCTAAAAGGTGTTTAGTTGAAAAGTTTGTTGCTGCATTAAGGGGGAGTTTTGACATTTGAAGAGTGCAGCCAAGCAGACATCTAGGGGGAGTAAATTGCTGCACATTATGAGCTACTGAACAGCTGTGATGCTGGTTCATATTTTCAAGGGGGAGCACCAATTGGCTGTTGTAAAAAATGAAGATGATGATGCAGCAGATCAAGTGATGAAGACTATGCAAAGTGTCAAACTGCTGCTTGTGAGTTTTAAATTTCTGAAGATTATTCCACTGCTGAAATCTCTGAAGGTGCAGAGTGCGGAAGTTGATTGCAGAGTGCAGAGGTTGTTTTAGCCAAAATTAGCCAAAGGGGGAGATTGTTAGTTCCTGGATTGGCTGGAATTTTGGTAAAACAAAGTATATTCAATGTTAATGTCAAGGTGCTGATGTTGGAACATTGAAGTCTTAACACTGGGCTGTGTTAAGTAGTTAAGTGCTGAAGTTGGATGTCTGATGTCACACAGGTGATGTTGTAACATCAGACCTGCAGAATTAACAACAGCAGGATATGTTATTAGGGCACGCGTATTAGCTAGAATTGTGGAGAGTGGTTGACTCATTGGATGAGAATATCTTGGGATAGATATTTTCTGTTACATGGGAGATTTGATTGCAGGTCTGTTGGAGAATTAAAAGGTTGAAGATTTAAAAAGATTTTGGGGATAAAATCTGTTTTGAAGATTCAATTTTAATTAACAAATCTGATCAAATATTGTGACAAGTCCAAGCCCAATTCAGGAGCTATATAAAGCACACAAGACCAAAGGAAAAAGTACAGAAAACATTCAGAAGATCAAGAGCAGGAGGCTTAGTGTCTAGAGTTTGTTTAAAGTGCTTGTATTTACACTATTCTAGGGTTGGAATAGGTGTTGAGTTTCTGTCCTCTCTAGAAGTTGTGAAGCAATAGAGAGTGGTTGATTGATCAAAGCTGTGAAGTAAGATCAAGGGTACTCAAAGTGGTTTCTTTGAGTGTTTGTAAGGGATTGAGTGGTGTTCTCATACCTAAGTGGTTTATTAGGTAGTAAGTCATTAGTAGAGTATAAGTTTAGGAGATTGTCAACGGGTTGTTGATTCTGTAAATTATATCTACAAGTAGTGAATTCCATCCCTGGCTTGGTAGCCCCCAGAGTAGGTTGGTTGTAACCGAACTGGGTCAACAATTCTTGGTGTTATTTTACTGTTATTGCTGTCCATTGTGCAGAGTGTGTTGTTGTGACATCACACCTTAACATCACACGTCTGATACCAGAATTTCAAGTCTGAATATAAGATCCACTTCTCAGAACTTGCAGAGCGGAAGCTTATTAGAGTTAAGCTGCAAGGTTCTGACTTACTTGCGTAGGGTTCTGATACTCTATATAGAAACATAAATAAGAATATTAAGCATAAGAGTAAAGAACACACGATATATCCTGGTTCACCATAAAGGCTAATCCAGTCCACCCTCCTCAGGTGATTTCTCCTTGAACACAAGGTCTTAATCCACTATAATCAATCTCGATTACAGATACATGGGCAACAGCCGGTGACTAACCACTTGCACAACCGCACTGTGACTAACATACAATGAACCGTTCAGGGATTCAAATTAATGAATATAATGAACATTAACCTGCAGGTTCCAATCTCGCAAGATCTACTGCTAGGCTTTCACAGCTAGATGTTCAGGGATTCATCGCAATGAATATAACGCTACTGACCCTATTTCAGGATTTTCCCACAATGACATCTCGCCATTGTCTTCTCGAGTCTCCGGTCACACTGACCACTCAAGGAATCCTAATTCACCAAGAATTAGTTATACAGGGGATTACATAGATGCTTCTTAACAAGCAGATTATTCCTAAGTTTAAGTACAAAAGAACACACAAGTGTTCAAGCAAGATGTGAGCAACAACTCCTTGCTATTCTAAGAAACTACAGAGATGTATAATGATTTGACAGTTGTTGACATCTTGTAGATCTTCTTCTTCTTCGTCTTCGGGGTGAGCAAGCTTTGAGCAACAACTCCTTGCTTCAGATCTTCAATGTAGCGCTGACGAGAAGGTGGTTGATGACTTGACTGATTTGCAATGTTGTCTTCTTCATCAACAGCTTCTATACCAATTCATTGTTGTTGTGTTGAATAATGATCTTTGAGCTTCAACAACAATGGCCATGTGTAAATGGTGATAGCTTTGGATATTCTAAGTGTTACAACAAGAACTCATCGTTGTTGCTATCTTCACACAATGACTTAATCAATTCACCTTTAATGGAATGAATCGATTTGTGGACTGTGTCGTCGTCGAAGTCCTTCGTCGTTCCACAGTCTTCCATTAGAAGCGAATACTCTTTCCTTTAAATAGCCTGGTAGAAATATAGCCGTTTGAAATATTGTTGGCCGTTGGGAAAGAGACGTTGTGTAATAACTCGCTGTACTGACACATCTCCTTTTTGTTGTGGGAGAAGTGATGTGATATATCTTTCTTGGGCGCCGTGTACAGTTACTCACAACGGTAACATGTGACTTCTGAACTTCAGAGGCTTCTTATGTTTAATTGATGAAGCATGAGTAGAGTCTTCTTAGTCAGGATATCTGATACGTCAAGTCTTCAGTTAATTGAAGAAGTCCATTAGGAATCAGTCTTCAGCACTTATCTTTAAGCACGTTATCCTTTACTACTTCAAGTCTTTCGAAACTTCAGAACTTGTCCATTAGGAATCTGTCATCAGAGTCTTCAATTCTTGATCTTCAGAACCTTAATCTTCATAACACATAAGTCTTCAGAGTCTTTCTGCACTTGGTCTTCAGAGCCTTCCGCCTTCAGAACGTCAAGTCATGAGAGTCTTCAGCACTTCGGTTATCTTCTTTAGAAGCTTAGCAATCTTTAGAATCTTGACCACTTTCAGAGAGCATCCACAAGAGCAATGCATCCGCAATATTGACATCCTTGGATCTGACTGATCACGATCAGATACAGAAGTGTTCTTGCTTCTTGCGACTTGTGCCACACATAGTAAATTCGCATATTATCAATTTCGTTCATCTGGCTGGTGCTTGTTGGATCTGATATATTCTATAATTATGATCTGCACACAACACACGTTAGAACATAAAATGGTTCTTTCACAAATACGTATTGTTATCATCAAAACATAGATTGACTTATAGAGACAATTCTTGCTCTCACAATCTCCCCCTTTTTGATGATGACAAAACCAAGTATTTTGATTGAACATTTTATACAGAGTAATCACCAAAACAAAATATTCAGAGTCTGGAACAACAGCTCCCCCTGAATTTGTTATCCTCGAAGTTTTATCTGTGATCATCTAGAATCTTATATGATCCAAAGACATACAGAATAACAACTTGAGTTGCCAGACGAAGAATAGGAAAGGGCTGCTTCACTATCTTGTCTTTAAGAGAACAGAGAGTCTTTAGCATCTGGGCTAGTTCATCAGAACTTCCATCTTCGGATCTTCATAGCTCAGTTCCTTTGTAGTTGTATCAGAGCTTGTAATCTTCAGAGTCTTCTGAAGCATTTCTACTTTTCAGCAGATTCATTTAAGCACAAACAGATCAGTTATTATCTGATAACATAGCCTCACTATTCATCAGAGACAGACACTGTCTTTTAAGAAACTCCCCCTGAGTTTCAGACTTTGTGAAGATTATATGATTTATCATTTGAATCTTCTGGGTAGTCTCCCCTAATTTCTATAAGTCAGATATTGGGATCTTTCAGAACGTAGTTCAGGGATATTAAGTTTTAATCACCAATAAAGATCATGACTTTTCCGAGTTTGACTTTTGAACACAGGTCTTCATCTCAGAACCTTGTTATTGTAACAACTCAGTGGTTCATCAAAGCTTAATTTTTTATCAGATACCAATTGAAGGTTAATATTTGTGATCAATCAATGCTTGATTCTGAATCTGGTACTCATGATTTGATTCTGGTCTAATATCAGTGATGTGCTGAGTCTTATACCAGAGTATGTTGAGTCTGATACCAAGTGAAGAATTTCTTCTCATACCACTTGAGAGGTATTTCCTTAATGTGCTGAATTGATACCAGTGAAGGTATTTGATAATAATTCACAGCTTTGCTCTGATTGATGAGTCTGATACCAGTCTTTGTGTACTGAGTATGAATACCAATTATTGATTTAGTCTGATTACCAAATCATTTTCATTTCAATTGGTTCTTAGTAAACATCAGAACTACTTGTTTTTGGATCTTTAATCCAGATCTACAGACAACTCTTGACTTCTGATTTGCACAGTTCCTCTGAGTAAGCATCTTGAGAATGTGTACTTTGTCTTGACTGCTTTCAGAGTTTTCTTACTTCTTCTGATTCTTAGACAGCTTCATTCTATGACCGGAGTTCTTCATTCTTAGCCTGTTCATGTTCTTAGAATGCCTAGTGAACTTGTTTAGAGTTCCTCGGATAACATCAAACAAAAAACATTAGTGTCGCTCCCGGGATTTTCATCCAAGTACAAACGCGAAAGTGGCACCGAAACAGAGTCGCCAGAAATGTGTATTTATCCCATGAGAGGGAAAGGAAACACCGCATAAACCTGAGAGAAGGAAAAAGCATGGTCTTGCGACCAAGAGAACTGGATTCGGGAGTCGGTTACGCGAGAGGAAGGTATTAGCACCCTCTCGCGTCCATCGTACCCGATGGGATCCACGCTTGCTTGCTCAATCAAAGGGTGATAAAAAAGGATACTGGAAAAGGAACTGAAAGAAAGAAAGGAGAAAGAAATGTAGGGAAAATAAAAGAAGTGCTCGCATGGGCCCTACCCCACTGCCTACGTATCTCATCGGGAGCATGAGAATCAGAGCGACGTAGTTCCCCTCACCTAGGGAAAGTTGTTTGTTCTTTTTTGGTGGAATACGTCAACGTTCGCATCCTAGCAGTTTAGGTGTTGCAGCTCGCTGTATGGAGACTTAGGCGTTACCTGTTTGCGGTAGAACGGAAATGACGCTTCCTTAAGGAATGATTGAAGGAGATGAGGAAAGAATTCCCGAAGGAAAGACGTTATTGTTTGTTTTTGACTTTTTAAGAGTTTTTTCCATTTGTTTGCATATGACAGTGTATCTGAATCTTAGTTATTGGAATGTATACATTCTCACATTCCAAGATGGAATAAGTAAGAAAGCACACTAAGGGTGAAGAAGACCCTCACACTTAGTTTCAATTATTAAGGTTCAAACACACTAGCATACTTGTATTTATTAAGTGTTTTTGTTGATTAAGAAATGAAGAAGTGTTTTTTATTTGTACCTTCAACAAGTATTGCATTTAAGTCTCTCATACAAGATCAAATGTTTAACACATTGACCCAAGATGGGCTATATGCTACACATTCTAAGATTACAAGAGAAGACCCCTTATAATCTTTTCTTTATATGAAAGGCCTAAATGCAATAAATGCCTACCTTTATTAGATATTTTGAAATTTCTTTGAGATGAGAAGAGAGACTCAAGAGAGAAGTAAAGGTAAAATCTATATGAACTAAGACTCAATCCTAATTGATTAATCAAGGGAGTGATCCTAATGGTTTGTGAGGTTGCAAGACCTAAAGTCTAAAGAAAGAAAGAATTAAACAATTCACTTCTAAAGTAGAAGATGAATTGTAATTCAAAAGGGAAGGTGATGAGTTATTAAAAGAAAGCACATAAGTGCTTAACAAAACACAAGATGGAAATGTAAAAGATGAAGGGATAGAAATTTGAATGTGGATTCCTTATCCACACTCAATTGCAACTTACCAAAGCCCCTACATGGTTAGTAAACATATATAAGAAGTAAAAGAACATTTAATGCACCATAAAAACTCAAGAGAAATAGATGAGAAGTCAAATCCTAATGTCACAACCAGAATGTACATCACATGGCAAACAAATGATCATTATCATGCAAGTCCAAGTGAGCAAGCAACAAACATCATCCATGGCATTAGAACATGTTACCACAAGAAAAGGAAGATGAAAGATGAAAAAGAATGATAGAGCATGCATAAATGGAACATGTAATCTAAGGATCAGAATTGAAATGAAATAGAAAATGATTCACCAACATCTCACAAGTATTTATGAAGTAAACAAGACATTTAAGAAGTGATAGAAGAAGTAGAATTGAAATGGGAGTTCAAAAGAAAACACAAGTACAAACACAACATGTTAAGGTTGCACAAGGTTCAAATGATAACCAACATGCAAAGATGACATATGATATGTATCAATGACCTATTATGTCACATGAATATCTCACAAAGTAGGCAAATGATCATGCAAGTATGTACAAAAGAAAACATGTAAACATGCACAAAAGATTACAATGATGTGACATGTTATAATGCTTTAAATGAAATGCATCAAACAAAAATCAAATGGCCTTAGGAAAATTAAGCAAGAATGGTATTAGAATGCCTAAGTCAGAAGAAAATCATACATCAAGATAGCATGTCAAAATTCAATGCAAAATGACTTTAAATAATGCAATTAGGTCAAGCTAAAACATCAAACAAAGTGGTGCAAATATAAGCATCAAAACATGTCATAAAATGACCTAAAAAATCAAACATAAATCCTTTAACATACTTCAATGTATTAGGGAATCAATGCAAAAAGAATCATGTCAAAACAGTTTGTAATGAGCAAGAACAAAATTCTACAAATTCATGTATCATATTAAGAATGCACACCGAAGAAATTCAAAGAAAATTATGGATCAGGGGTAAAAAGGTCATAAAATCAGAAAATAAAATCACCAAAAATTTTCTAAATGTTTTAATGATGTTCATGAATTTTTGTGGAATTTTATGATGAAGTTTGGTATTTTTAAAAATTAAAAAGTAAACGTGTAGAAAAAATGGAAAATAAAATGAAATGGAAATAAAGAAAGGGGGTGCAAGCATAGCAATTACTCAGTTCAAAAATGGTTTGGGCTTAAGGCATGGGGGTGTGGATATCAAATCTGACTAAGTCCATTAAGCACGCATAACACCATAACAACCATACACTCCCAGTCAATACAAGTCAAAGCCATTACAACCATTGGATGAAGTCAAGTCATACACACAGTCAAAGTAATCAGATCAAACGCTCACACACGCATGTCCACGTTCCATACCCACTAGCGCAAAAACGGTTTTAGACAGCGCTTTTTTAGCATTTAGACAGCGCTTTAAAGCGCTGTATAAACCAGCGACGCTATAGGTTTAGACAGCGCTTTTGGTATTACCAAAAGCGTTGTCTAAAGGGGCGTGTATTTAATGAAAAGCGCTGTCTATGGTACCTTTAGACAGCGCTTTTTCACATTATATGGATTACTTTAGACAACGCTTTCGTCAAAAGCGCTGTCTAAGCCCTACCTTTTTTTGACTTTTTTGGTACACCTTAGACAGCGCTTTCTCCAAAAGCGCTGTCTAAGACCTTCCTTTTTTGACTTTTTTAGTACACCTTAGACAGCGCTTTCACCATAAGAGCTGTCTAAGACCTTCCATTTTTGACTTTTTTAGTACACCTTAGACAGCGCTTTCACCATAAGCGCTGTCTAAAGTGGACCTGAGACAGCGCTTTCACCAAAAGCGCTGTCTAAGGTGTACGAAAAATTTTATATAATTTTTTTTTAACCACAATTTTACCAGGTTTTTTCAACCAGAATTTGACCTGTAATTTTCAACCAGCAATTTTTTTCAGAATTGGCAATTCAAACCATTGGCCTTTCTACACCAAAATTATATATCCAAAATTGGCATTTCATACCAATATATATATTTAAAATTACAAACCAAAATTGTATATACACCTATTTATAATTACAAATCATTACATTTTTCTACAAATGCACATTTTACTTATTCACCAAAATTGCATCCAACCAAAGCATTGCTTCCAACCAAAGTTATTGCTTCCAACTAAAGCATTTTTTCTACAATGCACATATTACTTATACACCAAAATTGTATATACACCAAAATTGCATCCAACCAAAACATTGCTTCAATCTACATTATAGGTCCTGAAAACACAAAGATTGTAATTCAAAGTATTAAAATTCAAAGTATATACACCAAAAATTGTAATTCAAAGTATATACACCAAAATTGTAATTCAAAGTTTGTAATTCAAAGTATATACACCAAAATTGCAATTCAAAGTATATACACCAAAATTGTAATTCAAAGTATATACACCAAAATTGCATCCAAAATTGTAATTCAAAGTTTGTAATTCAAAGTATATACACCAAAATTGCAATTCAAAGTATATACACCAAAATTGCATCCAACCAAAGCATTACTCCAACCAAAGTTACACATATTAAAATTCTCATCAATTAAAGTAAGAGTATAATATTATACCTTAAGTTTGTAAAATTTCGAGCTCCATAATGTATTGACACCACTCCTCTTTGATTTCATCCAATAGAGCCTTTGTGTAAGTAGCACTCCTGAATTCTTCAAAATACTACATAATAATATAACATATAGTTTGATTTAGTTTTAACTATTTCATTAGACAATATGAGAGATATGTGTTAAAATAACTCATAAGTTAGAAATACATACATCGGGTGGAATCTCCATTCGATCCAACGAAATAGTGTCTCTCATAAATCTCAACATGAAATAGCCGCAATCTATTTGATTGCGTTGCCGAGGACACTACAAATGAAAATAAAATATGGATAAATTCTAAGTTTTATCAAGTAAGCATCACTAATATAATAAAACATGTGATAATTAATATACCTTCACATAATTCCATGTAATGGTGTGGTCGATTCCCCGATGTTCTAGGAATGCTTGTATAGTGCTAATAAAATATAAATGAATATTTAGAACAATTCACATAAATAAATAAATATACACATTTCTATTTAGAACAATTTCACTTACGTGTCAATACAGTCCTTCATATCCGGGTATGTGGTCCAATCATTTCCTACGGAATCCAGATAATACACTACTCCGCGGATAGGATTGATTGCAACCAACAACCAATGTCCACTGTAAGATTAAACAAGTGTTAGATAGAAACTTTCTACACGAAGTCAAAATACAAAAAAAAATATAATAGATGAATTTAGAATGAAAATCTAACCCAGTATTAAACGGTAAAAAGTACAACTTTTCCGTTTCTTGGTTGTCCATAAAGACGTTGCGTATATACGCATGGACCTCATTTGGTTTCGTCAATATTTCGGTTAAGTTGACAGCGCTGGGGCATAAGAATGCAAATCTTTGCTCCAATCCCCGGGGGCGCATAAAACTGTCATACAGAAACCTGAAATAAAAACATCATTAACATTAGAATATTCATTTGAAAAATAAAGTAAATAAGTTGTTCAATTACCAAAGTAGATCGGATATACCTCAAGTATATATTGACAACAGTGACGCCCAATTCTGTATGTTGGAAAACTTGCTCGAAGTCTTCATTACCAACATTCTGGTCAAATTCAAAGCCATACAAATCTTTCTCCATAGTTATCAGACGAACACCTCCAGTCGGAATATCCGTCATTAATTGTAGAAAGGTCTGAAGGCACGTCCTAACCTTGCCGATAGGTTGTTTTCTAACCCTGGTATTCTTAGCACCAATAGTTTTTTGCGTTGAAACGTTGCTAATCACTTTACCAGGCAGCTATAAATCATATAATTTGTTAGATGAAGTATAAGATATCCAATTTATCATTTTCTATGCATATAATTGTGATGTACCTCTTTTTTTGAGACAACGGACTCGGTATGCTCCGGAATCCGCTTATCCTTTGTTTTGGATTTTGTTGGAGTCTAAATAACATTGCCATGTAAAAAATGAAAATAAAATGCTCGTAAAATCTTTGAATTTACACATTAAGATTAACAAAGGTTTATAACAGTTTTAAGCATATATACCTCATATCCTACGAGTATGAGATTTGACGGCCATGCAACAAACGACCCTATAGCTTGTCCCACCACTCTTACCTCCGAATCATCGTTAGGATAGGGTAATAGTGCTTCATTCTCCATAGCAATATCAACTGATACTTTCAAACTTCCAGTAGGGAGGGATTCATTATGAAGTACTGTGACCCCATTGTTAAACACTTTTCCCTTGGCAACCATCCGATGAATTGGTGAAGATAAGAATAGTTGACATTGGTGAATGCCCTAAAACCAAAAATACATATGTCATTGTTAATGTGTATATATGTAATTAAATAATTTAAGCTACTAATATAATTTCATAGATATATATATATATATATATATATATATATATATATATATATATATATATATATATATATATATATATATATAATTACCTCTGGAATAATCGGATGAAAGCTGCAGTTGATACTATCCTTCTCTGATCCATCTCTAACACCAGAAGCGTTATCCCTTTCTTTTTCCTTTCTTAATTCCCGCACCTCGGCTTCTAGTGCTTCCAATTTAGCTTCAAGTACTGAATAACTAGCAGCCTTTCCCTTTTTAATATTCAGGGAGGTCGGGGTGATCCCAAATGCCTTACCCCTCACCCGACCAGGATACTCAGGGACATCTAATGCCCGACTAAGTATGCTCCTGGTATCATCTGCAGGTACAGACTGAGATAACGCCTCCTGAAAATCAGATGAATATCGAATATTTGTCAAATATTTGTTAATAAAGTTTTGACTTAATTAAAGAAATATTGTTATACTTACACATTTCTCATATACTTGTAGAACCTCTTCTGGAACAGATCCAGACTTGCCCACACGGGCTTCCTTCCACAAGACATGTGCAGGAAGAGATGTTTCAGAGCTACCCGCCTTTTGTAACTACATATAAAGCCAAATAATATGATCAAATATAACTCATGATGAACAATTATTATGTCATTGCAATTTATTGATACTTACCAATTGTTGCTCCAAACGTCCATATCCAGTACGTCCTTTCCTGTATTTATATTGGGGATCTGATGCTCTATCCCGATTAATTGCACTTAAACTCTTAAATTGCTCGGTTTGTCGTTTGGCTTTAAACTTCACCCATTCTTGTGGTGAAATGAAACTTGCATATTTAGATGGAAACTCTCCATCAACAAAATTACCTTCAGCATCCTTAAGATAGGTTTTGTTTAAATATGTCCTAAACCCTCTTAGGAGCTTCCCTGCCAATCTCATCAAATAAGCTTTTCTATCGTCCTCGACATTAAAGCACCTCTAAAAAAACCATACACATTGGTTAGTACAAATAATTTAAACGACATAATTAGTTGGCATAATTAAAGACATAATTATGGTACCTTTATCTCATTCCAAATTTTTTCTTTGGTTTCCTTCAACTGTTTGTTTCTCCAGTCATCTAAAGTAATAGGAACCTCATTCCTTACAAGTGTACCAATGAAACTTGTCAACATATGACCGTTAGGCTCAACAAGTGTGCCTGTTTCGCTCCAATGCACATTATAAGTCATGCCTTGATTTCTAGCATGGATCACTCTCCTCATTATAGTTATTCCTCTCCTAATCTCTTCTTCCATAGTTCTGCTACTTCCAACCTGATCATCATGTGGATGATCATCATCATGTGCGTGATCATCAGCATGTGGGTCATCATTGTTAGTAGCCATCTAACCTGTAATAAATAAATCAAGGATATCAAATATAATATATAACAAATATAATAAAGAAATAAAGGATATCAAATATAAAAAATATGACATAATATATAACAAATATAATAAAGAAGTCAAGGATATCAAACATAATATATAACAAATGTAATAAAAAAATCAAGGATATCAAATATAACAAATATGACATAATATATAACAAATATAATAAAGAAATCAAGTATATAACAAATTTTACCTCTTTCACTAACATCTCTTTCTTTTCTTGGTTGGAATATGAATTACTTGTTTCTTATCAATGTGGACGGATGAATGGATCCAAATTCCCTCGTTATGGTCATTTCTGATATATGACCCATCCGCTATAAGATCCTCATCTTGATCATTTCTATTCAACCCATTCTCAACATCAATATCACATTGATCTACACCGCTATCACATTGATCTACACCGCTATCATCAACCACTTTGTTAGATAGAAGCACTATAGACCATTTCATACTCGTCGGGTCAGTGACATAGAACACTTGTCTAGCTTGCGATGCTAGAATAAAAGGCTCATCTTTGTACCCCACCCTATTAAGATCCACTTGCAAAAATCCAGACTTATCCATTCGTATGCCACTACTATTTACCCACTTGCAACCAAAGATTGGAATCTGAAACTTCTCGTAATCAAACACCCAAATGTGCTCAATAACTCCAAAATATGACAGATTTGCATATTTGGGGTTTAAGTCCTTCATACTTGATATGTGCATTGCTTCAGCTAGGACGGTGACACCACTATTTTGCATAGTACTTTTATCGTCTTGTTCTTTGGTATAAAATGTGTATCCATTAATTGCGTATGCGCTATGAGAATACACATGCAAAGTTGGACCATATGCCAAACATCTCAACCTTTCTGTTACTGAAGCAGGATCTGAAGAGCGCTTCAAATAAATATGATCCTTTAACCATTGTATGAAACTTTGATTGTGCTCTCGTACTATCCAATTTTCATTTCTGTTCTGATTTAACCTTCGGAGTACATCCTTGTGCATCTCAACATATGGCTCAACCTCATTATCATTGTGCAGAACATACAAATGCACTTGATCCCGTTCATCCCTTGATACTGTCACAATTTTATTTCCAATTAATTTTTTACCATCCTTTTTTTCGAAAATATGAGCTTTGGGGAGTCCAATCGATTGAACATTGGACAAATATTCAGTACAAAACTCAACCGCTTCTTCAACAATGTATCGTTCAACAATACACCCCTCTGGTCGACTTCGGCTTTTCACGTACCCTTTTAATATTTTCATATAACGTTCAGCAGGGTACATCCATCTCATATAAGCTGGTCCACACATCTGTGTCTCTTTCACAAGATGTACCATTATGTCAAAAAAAGAGGGAGGAAAATACATTTCAAGCTCACACAAGGTAATAACTATCTGTTTTTGTAGTGTTGGTAAGATATCGGGATCGATTACCTTACTACAAATTGACCTAAAGAAAAAACACAAATTAGTTATGGCGCTTCTTACTTTCACTGGCAAAATAGAACGTATACCTATTGGTAGAAAGTGTTCCATTATAACATGGCAGTCGTGTGTCTTTAAACTCTTCAACGTGAGATCTTTCATAGACACAAGTCTTCTGACATCTGAAGAGTATCCTTCTGGAACTTTAACTTCACTCAGAAACTTACACAATATTTTCTTCTCCTTTCTAGACAGAGTAAAAGCAGCAGGTGGTAGATATGTCCGTCTTCCTTTCTTCACGGGTGCTAATTCAGTTCTAATCCCCATCGCTTCCAAGTCTTTTCTTGCTTTAAGGCCATCCTTAGTCTTTCCTTTTATATTGAGTAACGTACCAATAACACTTTCAAATACATTTTTCTCAATATGCATAACATCGAGAAAATGTCTCACGTACAAAGACTTCCAATATGGCAATTCAAAAAATATCGACCTCTTTTTCCACCAACCTTTGACAACCTTATGTGCAAAAGGTTTGCCAAACTCAGTACGCATATCTTTCACCTTTTTAAAAACTTGGTCACATGACAACATAGGTGGAGCTCTACCTTCTTCGGTGTCTCCATTGAATTCTTGACTCCACCCACGGTAGTGATGTTTGGCATTTAAGAATCTACGATGACCGAGAAAGACATTCTTATGACCAAAGTCCAATCGCTTCGAAACTGTTTTATCTTCACAAATAGGACACACTTTTTCACCTTTTATGCTGTACCCTGATAGATTCCCGTAAGCTGGAAAATCATTAATTGTGCCAAACAACATCGCCCTCAAATTGAAACTTTCTTTCCTATATCCATCATAAACCTCCACACCGTTCTCCCACAATATCTTTAAATCTTCGATCAAAGGTGTCAAGTATACGTCTATGTCATTCCCTGGTTGTTTAGGCCCAGAGATTAACATAGATAACATCATGTACTTACGCTTCATGCATAGCGACGGAGGTAGGTTATAAATCATAAGAATCACAGGCCATGTGGTATGTGAGATACTTTGAAGACCATGCGGGTTCATTCCATCAGTAGATAATGCCAGACGAAGGTTTCTTGCTTCTTCCCCAAAGTCAGGATAATCATTATCAATTTTCGACCACTGTGGTGAATCAGCCGGATGTCGCAACTTTCCATCAATAATTCTTTCATCTGCATGCCAAGTCAGGTGTCTTGCATCGGTTTCACTACGAAACATGCGCCTAAATCTCGGTATTATAGGAAAATACCATAAGACCTTGGCTGGAGACAATTTTTTCTTATATCGAGACAAACCGCATTTAGGGCACTCAGTTAACGATGCATATTCCTTTCGAAACAAAACGCAATCGTTTGGACAAGCATGTATTTTATCATAGCTCATGCCAATAGAGCACAACATTTTTTTGGCCTCATAGGTTCGATTGGGAAGAACATTATCTTCCGGTAGCATTTCTCTCAAAAGGGCCAACAACTCTGTGAAACTTTTATCCGACCATCCATTGCCCGCCTTTAAGTTGTACAACTTCAATACCGCAGACAGTCTTGTGAATTTAGTGCAACCTTGATAGAGCGGTTTCTCTGCATCGCTTACCAACCTCTCAAACATTTCGGGACAATCATGAAGATCTTCTACAACTGCTTCTGCAATCTCTTCGACTCGATCACAATCGTATGTTTCCGTGTCTTTGTCATCTGAAGCATAGGTTGTATTACTTTTCCTCGTCGGTTCAACATTCTCGTTAATTTTCTCACCATGATGTATCCAACACTTATAACTTCGATCAATTCCATTCATCAGTAAATGCGATTTCAACCCATCTGCGTCAACCCTACCAACATAACAACAACCCAAGCAAGGACATTTTATTCGATTGAGCTCTTCAGCGTCAGCGTGTTGAACAACAAACTTAACGAAATCCAATACCCCATTCTCGTACTCTTTGGACAATCGATCGGCATCCATCCATTTTTTATCCATGGTTTTCCTACTTATTAATCCTAACAGTTAGAAAGAATTTAACATTAGCATAACAAGTCCAAACTAAGAAATTCAAAGCAATTAACTTCATTAACAAAATTGCTTTGAATTTCGGTTCTTTAGAACAACAACCTCAAGAATTTACATTATTAACATTAACACTAACACTAACACTAACACTAACACTAACCTAACACTAACACTAACACTAACCTAAACTAAACTAAACTAAACAAACACATTATATAGCAATAGTTAACAATGTAGAAAAATGTTAACAAGAACAAACTATAATAGATGTTCTAAACTAACACTAACACTAACACTAACACTAACCTAACACTAACACTAACACTAACCTAAACTAAACTAAACAAACACATTATATAGCAATAGTTAACAATGTAGAAAAATGTTAACAAGAACAAACTAAACTAACACATTATATTGATTCTATTCCTATATCACCAAAAATGAAGTTAGCACATATTTTATTCTTATATCCAACAACAGTCCAACATTAGCAACAACATTAACAACATTAGCAACATTATCAACATTAGCAACAGTCCAACATTAGCAACAACATAAACAACATTATTATCAACATCAACAACAACATTATTATCAACATCAACAACAACATTATCAACATTATCAGCAACATTATCAACTGAAACTCTGAAACTCTGAAACTTCCAAACTGAAACTCTGAAACGTGTAAAATGTGTAATACTCTGAAACGTGTAAAATGTGTAATACATCAACAACAACATTATTATCAACATCAACAACAACATTATCAACAGCAACATTATCAGCATACCTTATAAAATGTGTAATAATCTGAAACTCTTAAACTTCCAAACTGAGTGACGAAAACGCGAAATGAGAGAGGAACAGACGGTCACGGTGGAGTAAAGGTCGTCGGAGTCGCGAAATGAGGGAGGAACGGTGGACGACGGCGCGGTGGACGACGGCAAGGGTTTAGCTCAGGTTCGCAAGTATCCGTTCGCAACAGGGGAGGGAGAAGAAAGAGCGCAAAACTGAAAATGAAAACTGAGTATATTCATATATTTTAATTTTATTAGACCTTAGTCAGCGCTTTTCAACAAAGCGCTTTCTAAGGTGGCCCTTAGACAGCGCTTTAAAAGCGCTTTCTAAGATTGGCCTTAGACAGCGCTTTTGTTTTTATTTTTTTAAATATTTAAGACCTTAGACAGCGCTTTCCTTAAAAGCGCTGTCTAAGGTCTTATATTTTTTTTAAATTTAAAAGGCCTTAGACAGCGCTTTTAAGGAAAGCGCTGTCTAATATTTTCCATTAAATTTTTTTAAAAATTTAAAAGGCCTTAGACAGCGCTTTTCACTAAAGCGCTGTCTAAGGTCTTATATTTTTTTGCGTTTTTCCTTTATTAAATTAATAGATTCCGTGTTTTTGACCTATAGCAGCGCTTTTGTAATAAAGCGCTGTCTAAGGTGAGATGTTATAAGTCCTTTTTGTTGTAGTGACCATACACCACACCACACCATGTTTAATTGAAATCAGAAAAATGGCACATGCCTTGCACATGCATTTTAATGCGTTGTCATGCTCTTAGCCACACGATGAGAAAAAAACAACGGACAGGATTAAAACATGGCAAAAACCTAGCTCTAACAGTCACCGGCCGGAGAGGACCTCCAGTCACCTTCTCCGGCCAACAGCCACCACCTGCAAACTCACATGCTCATGGAAACACACAAATCGTATACCAAATTGAAGCTGAACTTCTGAACATCATGAATCTACCAACAAAATCATCAAACCATTCACATACAGCAAGAAACAAGCATGAACACGTTGCCCTAAATTTTGGATCTAAGCTTCTAAGAAGCTCTATCAACTAGCCAGAGTTCAAATGCTCCTATTGAGCTCATATCATCAAAATAAGATAAAAAAAACTATAAATCATGCTAAAAAAGTTTGAGAAGATGGAACCTGAAAATGCTACAAACTGGAGTTGAACAGAAAACCAGAGAATCGTGCCTCTTCTTTGAGCTACTCTTGGCCAAATAAAGGCTCGAGAATCACACTGAAAATTCCAATCTCTTGAAACCGAACTTGACTATTTGGATTTGTTTGCTCTTACTCTTGGCTCAGAATGAAACAATGAAGATGATAGAGGCGAAATGTGGAAGAAGATGGCGGAAGTGTAGTGAAATCAGAGAGAAAACAAAAAGAGATTGAGAGAAAAGTTTGAAGTATTGGAGAGGGAGAGTAAAAAAATGAAGCTGAAAATAGATTTGTGAGGTGAGATTTTGATTTATAGCATGAGTTAGAAATGGACCACAGTGGTTAAGTGAGTTGGTTAAGGTGAGTTATCATGGTTAAAGTGAGTCCACCCTAACTAACTGGGTCAAGTTAGTTAGGGGCGAGTGAGGTTGGTTGGGATATGGTGAGGTCAAGCTCATGACAGTTGTAGTGAGGATGAGGGTGAGGTTGTGTTATGCAGCAATGGCTTGTGGTGGAAGTTTTACAAATTTCCCTTCTCATGTAAGAAGTAACCTGGTGAAAGCACGTGCATGACTTGTTTGGTTTAATGAGGAAAAGAAGCAGCTGGTGATGTGAAGTGTTTGGGGTGTGTGTGAATCAAAATCGTGCACCAGTCTGTCAATGCATCAGTATCAACATGAGGTGGTTTGAGGAAGTTTTTCTCTCTACTCAATGAATGAATTGGTGTGTTTTAGGAGTCATTGGAAAGAGGAGATGTAATGCTACATGTTTGGTATGAAAAATGAAATGAAATGATGCTTGGAAGAGGTTGAAAAATGACTTATAACACATAGGTTTGGAACTGGTATGAGGGCGTGGCAAAGGTTGGTTGACAAGGTAACATGACCCCTAGGTTTTCAGCATGATCAAAGCACATTGGACTCAACATAACTTCTTGGCCTTTGATCAAATGAAAAAAACATGAACACCAATCTTAAAGATCTCACATAGAGGAACAACTTTCATGTTGAAAGATTTTTCATTTGAGGCCTCTAACCATGAGTAATTGATCTAAACATTTGGCCCACCATGTGTTTGAGAAAATGACTGCGCGCGTGCCCTGAAAATCTTGGTCATGACCTAGTTTTGAACCTACTTTGCTCAAACTTAGATTAATCATATCTCACTCAATTTTTATCCAATGGAGATGTTCTACACATGGATTTGAAGCTTAAAGCAAGACCTTTTGTTGTGGCCTGGTGGAATTTTCATTTGGTGCTTCAATTTTAAATGGCCTTGGTTCAAACTCTGATGCAAAATGGCCCAAAACTTGCTATTTTTAGTAACCCTTCTTCATCCAAAAATGGCAACTTTCCACCTCTTGATTTTTTTATGATTCCTTTGGAGTTTCTTGATCAAATTTTGCACATTGGTCACATATAACATGAATTTCATGAATTTGACCACAAAAAGTCAAGAGTTGACTTTTTCCTCTGATTATTTGACTTGGCCCCAAATTCTCTGATTTTTTATCTTTCTTCCAATTGAACCACTTCCAAAACCAATTGAGAGGCAATTTTCCATACACATACACTTAAGAACATGTAGAATACCATGACATCAAGTTTTGTCCAAAAAATCAAAGATTCTCTGATTTAATGGGAAACCCTAGTTTTGGTGCCCACCTTCTAGGAGAAAAATGTGCAGTCTTCAATTTCAAATTCCTCAGAGTATGTTGTGTATCCTCTTAAAGGATGATGGGATATACCATTTGAGGATGATTTTGGATCAATGAACTATCTCTTTTGAGGGTTTTTTCTTTCAATTTTTGAACCTCTTGCATGTTGAAGTATGTATTGCTTCAATCTCCCATTGGATCTCACTTCCTTGAGATTGTGGATGATCAATTGAGATGGTATGAGACATGAGAGACTCTTGGCTTGCCTGGAGGCAACTTGATTGACCTCTTTGTGCTTTGAATGATCCCTTGATTGTCCATCTTTCCCCTGATCACATGCCTTGATGGTGAGAGGAATGCTATGCTTCATTTTTCTATGTTAAATGCAATGCAATGCTAATGAGATGGATATGATATGATAGATGATAGTGCTATGCTAAGATGCAAAAGGGGGAGAGCAAATTTTGGGGTATTACAGCTGCCCCTATTCAAACACTGTAGACCTGAATGCCTGAAAGCGAATGCTTTCAAACTTTCAAGGTATATAGTGATTGAATACCAAATATAACCGAAAATTTGCTCTGGATGATGAAAAAGAAAAGGGATATAAACCCAATGCGATGGTTGGATTGAATCTTCAAGTGTCGGAGAGATCTGTCTTTTGAACAACGCCGGACGACTACTAGCCTGCCATACTGTCGATGGACTTGGGCTGTTCTGCCAATCTGTCGTAGGACTTCCGGTGCTTACCAAACTGTCATCGGTAGCTTCGCCAAACTGTCGTTGGACTTTCAACAATGTCTTTTTGAATGACGCCAGGCGACTACTGGCTTGCCATACTGTCGATGGACTTTAGCTGCTCTGCCAATCTGTCGTTGGACTTTCTGCCAAACTGTCGTTGGACTTCTAGTGCTTACCAAACTGTCGTCGGAAGCTTCGCCAAACTGTCGTTGGACTTTTACCAATTTGCGCTGGATTTCTACCAATCTGTCGTTGGATTTTAATGATTACCAAACTGTCGTTGGAGTCTCACACTTGCCATCTTCAGATGGACTTTAGCAGCTTTTACCAATTCGTGTTGGATTTCTACCAATCTGTCGTTGGATTTTAATGATTACCAAACTGTCATTGGAATCTCTACCAAACTGTCGTTTGGACTTGAACGCTTACCAAACTATCATTGGAAGCCTTGCCAAACTGTCGTTGGACTTTGGCGCTTACCAAACTGTCGTGGGAAGTTTTAAAATTGCCCAATGATCACTCCACCTGCTGGAATAATCATGAACAAACTGTACGCATGCCAAAAATTAATTGGACTTTGGATTGTAAATGAGCATTGTTGAGAATTACACCACTTGCTGGGTAATATCATACGTTGACACCTTGCTGAAGGAGAGATTCTGTCGATCTCTTTAAACCCTGCTGGGGAACCTACCGCGACTCAGCTGGGGAGTATAGCAGACAAGATTCAATGCTGAACTCTGTGAGGGTACCATTACCGGAGATGCGATCTTGCTGGGGATCAGGGCTACTCTGCCGGGGATATGCAAATCTTGGTTGAAAGACAATCCGTTGCAACATGCTGAGAAAGAGTCCCTAGAGATTTGTTAGGGAAACCCAAAGCCATTCCTCGGTAATCTGCTGAGGAAGATGACTGTCGAGCTTAGGATAGATGTCACAATGCCCCATGTTGGGCGAACTTTCTCTTTGACGACTCCGCTGGGGATAATGAGTTTACAACACACTCTGCTAGAGAAAACTGCTGTAAAGCGTCTCGTGCTGGGGAATTCCCTTTTAAGAAGATTTTACAGAAGACCAAGTGTCTCCAAACTCTACTGGGGATATTAAATCTGGAACATCTCGCTGGGGAATTATATGATGCCCCATGCATGGGATGGTCAATAACTCCGCTGAGGATTGATCTTTGACAAATTTCACATGCTAAACCTGCGGGAAATATGACACCACCACCTGGTGGTACATCCTGCCAATAGCAAACTCCACAAGGGATGCTAGTACTACAAGTTTCGTCTCTTAAGAGGATTTTATAGAAAACCAAACATTTTCCAACTCTTGTACGAATCACTCTGCCTTGAACTACCCATCACATCGTATGCAAGGTACTGGATAATTGGCACTCGTTGTCAACCGGTAGTTTTCACTGCATTAATAACCGTTATTAACACAGAAGAAATCCATCTTCGACCACCGTTGCCATCCCGAAACTCGGTGGGAACTCTTGAATGGAAGAATCGACTTAATAAGATATAACAGTATCAAGCTGTAGCAAATATCTGCTCGTGGTTACGGTCATGCTGTTTGGATCACTCGTGCTCAATACCTGCAACAGAAAAAGAATATGCACATGCCCCAGGATATTGCGTGGTCTTTTGAGTCCACCATCCAAGGTTGTTCAACAAGCAAAGTAATTCTAATCATCTTTTTGTGCATGCTTTTGCAAGGCCAATATATTTTCAAAGTAATGTTTTATTATAAAAAATTGGACGTTTTTGCAAACAAAACAGTAAAATGAACATAAAAGCTCGTGACTGAATATTCAATTTTATTGATGAAATGCCAAAAATTGGCGAATTTACAATCAGAAGCAAACCCCTAAAAGAGGCGATTGCCACAAAATTGAGAAAATAAATCTATCCTAATGATAATGCAGAAATTGGTTTCCAACTGATTTCTGACCTTGTTATAGCCAGTATGTATTCCAACTCTCCTGATTATCTTTGCCTTCAGAAGCTCATGATCGGACCAATTCCTCCTTTGGAATTTTGCCAGTTTGCTGAAGAGTAGAAAACGTACAGATTAATTCAGACTGCATTCATTCGCTTTAATCCCTCTTTTGTGTGGATCGCCTTTTCAGGTTTTCAATCCACCGGGATACCCTTTTTTGCCTAAGTTGCCCTTTCGGGTTTTCAACTTACCGGGTGTACAATTTTTTCATTTATATCCCTAATTTTTGCCCGAACCTTTATTTTGTTTCTGGTTCGCCGGGATGCCCTTTTTTTGCCTGGATTCTTCTTCTTTCTTTTTTTTTTTTTTTTTTTTTTTTATCCAGCGGGTCTCTTTATACGAAGTATTTTTTAACTGCATCTGAATTAACAGTGGATGAAAAATCTTCACCGTCCATGGTTGTCAGCAACAAGGCTCCTCCTGAGAAGACCTTTTTTACTACGAACGGACCTTCATAGTTAGGAGTCCATTTGCCCCTGTGATCTGTACTCGGAGGAAGTATTCTCTTGATTACCACATCCCCGACCTTGTAGACTTGAGGTCGAACCTTTTGATCGAACGCCCTCTTCATTCTGCGCTGATATAACTGGCCATGGCATACCGCTGCTAAACGCTTCTCCTCAATAAGGCTCAGCTGATCAAATCTGGCTCGTACCCATTCAACTTCATCTAGCTTAACGTCCATCAATACTCAGAGAGAGGGGATCTCAACTTCTATCGGTAGAACTGCCTCCATACCGTATACAAGCGAGTATGGTGTTGCCCCAGTGGACGTGCGGACTGATGTTCGATACCCATGCAAAGCCAGTGGTAACATCTCATGCCAATCTTTGTACGTGACAACCATCTTCTGCACAATCTTCTTGATATTTTTATTGGCCGCTTCGACCGCGCCGTTCATCTTCGGGCGGTACGGAGAAGAATTGTGGTGCTCAATCTTGAAGTCCCGGCATAGCTCAGCCATCATCTTGTTGTTCAAATTAGAACCATTATCAGTAATGATTCTTTCGGGCACTCCATATCGACAAATGATGTCTCGCTTCAAGAAACGAGCCACTACTTGCTTAGTGACATTGGCGTAAGATGCTGCTTCAACCCATTTAGTGAAGTAATCAATGGCGACCAGGATGAAACGATGGCCGTTTGAAGCAGTAGGCTCAATTTTCCCGATCATATCAATGCCCCACATTGCAAATGGCCACGGAGAGGACATGATACTCAACGGATTGGGAGGAACGTGTACTTTGTCTGCATAGATCTGGCATTTGTGACACTTGCGAGCATACTTGCAGCAATCTGACTCCATGGTCAGCCAATAATACCCTAATCTCAACAATTTCTTAGCCATCGCATGTCCTCCGGCATGGGTACCGAAAGAGCCTTCATGCACTTCAATCATCAACAGGTCTGCCTCGTGTCTATCCACACATCTGAGCAAAACCGTGTCAAAATTCCTTTTATACAGCACATCATCTTTGTTCAAGAAGAAATTACCAGCTAGCCTTCTTAATGTCTTCTTGTCATTGGAAGATGCCCCAGGCGGGTATTCTTGATTTTTTAAGAAGCATTTGATGTCATGGTACCAAGGCTTATCATCAGACACTGCATCAACTTCAAACACAAAAGCAGGCCTATCAAGACGAGATACATCAATCCTGGGCACAAAGTTCCAACCATGCACTTTGATCATCGAAGAGATAGTGGCCAAGGCATCTGCAAACTTATTCTCATCTCTAGGAACATGGTACAACTTGACGGTTGTAAAGAAGGTCAGCAATCTCCTCGTATAATCTCTATACGGAATCAAATTCTGCTGATGTGTGTGCCAAGTTCCCTTTACTTGATTGATTACCAGTGCTGAATCACCAAAGATATCGAGGGTCTTGATTCGTAAGTCAATAGCTTCCTCGATCCCTAGTATGCAAGCTTCGTATTCTGCTTCATTGTTGGTACACCCGAAAGTTACTCGGGCAGTGAAGGGCATATGAACACCTTCAGGCGTAATAAGGACTGCACCAACTCCGCACCCATTCATATTAACTGCCCCATCAAACATCAAACTCCATTTGGACTCAGGGTCAGGCCCCTCCTCCAGAAGTGGTTCCTCGCAGTCTTTCGCTTTGAGAAACATGATGTCCTCATCAGGGAAATCAAATCTCATGGGCTGGTAATCATCAAGAGGCTGTTGCGCAAGATAATCTGACAGTATACTTCCTTTGATTGCCTTTTGCGAAGTAAATTGAATATCGTACTCTGTCAGTACCATCTGCCACCTTGCAACTCTGCCCGTAAGTGCTGGTTTCTCAAAAATATACTTGACCGGATCCAATTTAGAGATCAACAAGGTTGTATGTGTGAGCATGTATTGTCTCAATTGCTTGGCGGCCCATGCGAGTGCACAGCATATCTTCTCAAGCATTGAATAACGCGATTCACAATCTGTAAATTTCTTGCTCAGGTAATAGATAGCATGTTCTTTCCTACCTGTCTCGTCGTGTTGACCGAGAACACAACCCATGGATCCTTCGAGCACTGTCAAGTACATAATCAGTGGTCTCCCTTGAACTGGAGGTATCAGAATTGGAGGTTCCTGCAAATATCTTTTTATTTTATCGAATGCATTTTGACAATCATCATTCCACCTGACCGTTTGATCTCTTCTTAGCATTTTGAATATTGGTTCGCAAGTGGCAGTTAGGTGCGATATGAACCTTGAAATGTAGTTCAATCTTCCTAGAAAGCCGCGAACTTCTTTTTCAGTCTTCAGTACAGGCATATCTTGTATAGCTTTCACTTTAGCAGGATCAACCTCTATCCCTTTTTCACTGACAATGAAACCAAGCAATTTTCTGGACCGCACGCCGAAAGTACACTTGTTAGGATTCAGTCTCAACCTGAATTTCCTCATCCTCTCAAACAACTTCTTCAAGTTGATCAGATGTTCCTCTTCTGTCTTTGATTTAGCAATCATGTCATCCACATAGCACTCGATCTCTTTATGCATTAGGTCGTGGAATAACGTCACCATTGCTCTTTGATAAGTTGCCCCTGCGTTCTTCAACCCAAAAGGCATTACTTTGTAACAGAAGGTACCCCACGGGGTAATGAATGTCGTCTTCTCCATGTCTTCAGGCGCCATCTTTATCTGATTATACCCGGAGAATCCATCCATGAATGAGAACACTGAAAACTGAGCGGTATTATCAACCAGCACATCAATATGAGGGAGTGGAAAATCGTCTTTAGGGCTCGCCCTGTTGAGATCTCTGTAATCCACACACATTCTGACTTTGCCATCTTTCTTCGGCACCGGTACTATATTGGCCACCCAAGGAGGATAGTTGGTTACTGCCAGAAAACCTGCATCCAACTGTTTCTGTACTTCTTCCTTGATCTTCAAAGCCATTTCTGGTTTTGTTCTGCGCAGCTTCTGCTTGACCGGTGGGCAGTCCTCTTTCAATGGTAGTCTATGCACAACTAAGTCTGTATCTAAACCTGGCATATCCTGGTATGACCAAGCGAAGATGTCAACATATTCATGTAGCATGACTATCAGCTCTTGCTTTATATCAGCCCGCAGACTCGCACCGATCTTGATCTCTTTCTTGCTTTCCTCTGACCCAATATTGATGATCTCAAGAGCTTCCTGATGAGGCTGAATGGCCTTCCCTTCCTGTTTCAACAACCTAGCCAACTCTTCCGGGAGTTCATAGTCTTCATCACTTTCTTCCTCAGCTTGATAGATCGGATTGTCGAAATCATACGTGGGCATAACATAATCATTTTCAGAGAAATCCACAGAATCCAGTCTGCATGATTGGGTTTATGCTTTACTTTAGATTATTTTTGCTTGAAGACAAAAGAAAAGAAAGTGCATTATCATTTTTAATTTTCTTGGTGCAAAAATAAAAAATAAAGAAAGAATAAAGGAACACAAATTTGTAAACAAAAAACGTCCTTTTATTGATATTTGAACATTATATGAGAAAATATGGTGGCCCTACAAATGGAACCTCACACCTTGGGCAGAGTGTGGGATTTCATGCATTATGAAAGACAAGAATTGTTACTCTGCATGGTGAACAACATGAACAATTTCTTCGCTAGACCAATTTTGCAATGCCTCGCCTGGAGCCAGTGCATATACCCATCTGTCCAGATAATCTGAGCTTTCAGCGCCATCTTCTATTGCTGAGCAGGACTGGTTGGGATTGATAATTCCTCCACTGTTGAAGTTGATTGGCCCACGGAATCGGGGAACTGGCGTCCGGCCCGGCTGATATCCAATGCCAAACTTATCTTCTTTTACGAACACATCTATAGCTTTGCCCCAGCCTTGGGCATTCCCGCTTTCGACCACTTCTCTGGCCTGCTTGTACGACGCAATTGATGCACTCGGCCCACCTGGCACATTCGACACCACCGCTGCTGAAGTAGATTCTGGTAAGTTATTGACATTCAGGGCTTCAAAAGATTGGCACAATGTTTCATGAATCTCTCCATCCATTTCCACATATTTGAAAGTGGATAGATGACTCACGAATATATCTTCCTCGCCGCAAACAGTAACCACTTGACCCTCGAACACATACTTGAGCTTCTGATGAAGTGTGGAGGTAATTGCACCTGCTGCGTGAATCCACGGTCGGCCCAACAAACAGCTATAAGCAGGCTGAATGTCCATAACATGAAAGATCGTCTTGAATATCTGTGGACCAACCTGTATTGGTAGTCCAACCTCCCCAAACACCGATCTTTGCGATCCATCGAAAGCTCTCACAATCAGATCGCTGGGTCTCAGAACCAGTCCATCTACTTCAATTTTCATCAGGGCTTTTTTGGGTAACACATTTAAGGAAGAACCTGTGTCAACCAGCACATGCGACAAAACTGCTCCTTTGCATTCAAGTGTGATGTGCAGTGCTTTGTTGTGGTTACGTCCATCTGGTGTCAAATCCCTGTTCGTAAATCCCAACCCGTGGCTCACATTCACATTAGAAATTACCCCCTCCAACTGATTCACTGTAATCTCTTGGGGAACGTATGCCATATTCAGAACTTTCAATAAAGCAGCCCGATGTGCGTCTGAACTCATTAACAGGGATAATATCGAAATTTTAGAGGGTGTCTGATTAAGCTGGTCAATGATCTTGTAATCACTCTTTTTGATAACCCTTATAAATTCCTCAACATCATTATCGAAATTGACTTTAGGGTCCTCTTCCTGAGCAGGCACCTTGTCATCAACAACCTGTTTTCCTTTCACTCTTGCAGCGGTTTCAGCCTCTTTATCATTCCTTAGAGTCTGGGGAGCAAACAGTCGACCGCTCCTGGTGAAACCACTTGGTCCACTGACATTCTCAATGCTAGTACCAACGGCCTCTGCCTTCTGCCAACTTCCTCCTTGACGAGTATCAGTTCCATACTGCCACGGAACTGCCCTATTAGACACATAAGCTGTCGATTCAGGAACTATAATCGTAACTGGTCTCGGCCTCTCGGGCACGATGATAGCAACAGGCTCTGCAACAGGCACCTGTATCTCGACTGGATTATAGTAAATGGTAACGGCAGAAACATCCTGTTCTTTCTCTACTTTATCAAACTGAAGGCTTCCTTCGTCCATAAAACTCTGCAGTCCAGCTTTCAATTTACTGCAGCCATTAACCTGTTTCGCACAGTCCTCACAATCAGAACCACACCCAGGAAATACTTGTCCCTTTAACAAACGTTCTTTTACGGTCAACAACGAAGTTTTTACCAAGTTAATGTCGGTGATCAGATTCAATTTCTCACCATCAGAAATAGCATTCGTGCTCGCACCTTCATGATTAGGCATTGGATTGTCACGAACACTCGGCGGCCTGGAGAAATTAATAGCTTTCGCGTCAATCAAGTCCTGAACTATGTGTTGAAAAGCCCAGCACTTTTCTATTGTGTGACCTTGCGCGCCAGAATGAAATTCACACCGAGCACTAGCATCATAACCTTGAGGTAATTTCCCAGCATCTAGCGGCCTCATAGTCCGGAGTTCAACCACTTTCTCTTTGAGAAATTGTGGTAACAAAGCAGCATACGACATAGGCAAAGGATCAAACTTACGGTCCCTTGGCCTATTATTCTGGAATCGGGGTCTACCTTGCTGATTGGGAGCTTGCTGTCCAGCTGGAACCGGAATAGTTACAGCATCCACTTGATGATAGGGCTGAGTCCTGCCTCTGCCCCCTCCTCTATACATAGCGCTGGACTCCCCTTCTCTCTTCCTGGGTCCATTAGCAAAGGGTTTCTTAGAACTTGAAGTACCAGCCCCACTGGCGTCTTGAATCTTACCCAACTTCAACAGACTTTCTACTCATTCTCCAGCAATAACAATGTCGGCAAACCCTGTGGAAGGACATGCAGCCAATCTATCCAGATACGACCCTTGGAGCGTGCTCATGAACATATCAGCCATCTCGCGATCACCCAGAGGTGGTTGAACTCGAGCAGCCAATTCCCTCCATCTCTGGGCGTATTTCTTAAAGCCTTCCTTAGGATCCTGAGTTATACTCTGCAGCTGAGTACGATTGGGTGCCATATCCAAATTATATTGATATTGCTTCAGAAATGCAGCACACAAATCTTTCCAACTCTTTATACGAACCCCGTCCAGCTTGACATACCATTCCAAGGATGCACCTGACAGGCTATCCTGGAAAAAATACATCCAGAGCTTCTGGTCATCAGTGTAAGCAGCAATCTTGCGATTGTAAGCTTGCAAATGTGTTTTGGGACATGTACTACCGTTGTACTTATCCAAAGCAGGAAGCTTGAACTTGGGAGGAATTCGCACACCCTGCACGAGACCCAGGTCTTCTACATCAATTCCAAGGGGATTTTGGCTCTCAATAGCCTTGAGTCTTTCATCCAGCCCTTCATACTTCCGGTCGTCACTGTAGAAACCCATGTCATTGTTGAATGCAGTGAACTGGTCCTCCTGACCATCCTCATTGTTATCAAAGCCCAGATGTGCCCCACCAGCAGGGATTGTGCCAATAGGAGGAGTGCGCACGTTGCGATTTGGAATTTCAGTTTCCAGCCTCTGGATAGTGGTTCTCATAGCTTCTTGTCCAATCCTCATATTTTCTTGACCGGTCCTCAGCTCTTGCTGACCTTGAGCAATCCCCTGCATGAGGTTCATGAACTGTTCCATCCTTCCCCTCAAATTGGCTAACTCTGTCTGCACTTGCTCCATTACTCTTGCTTGATTGCGTCGGGTAGAATATCGGTGAACTGGGGTATCAGCTATTGTGCCTGAAAACCAAATAAAGGTTAGCAGGCGCCTGCAAAAGGAAAACCTGCAATGCAAAAAAATGATATGCGAATGCAAATGCAAAGTTATGTTTGTCATTTCAAAATGCTTTTCATATCCTGATTCCAATCGTAACCAAGAATTCCTGAAGACCAGGAGTCATGATTACTGAGTTTTACCATGAAGAGATATTCATATACATCGATCACGGATGTCTGAAGACCAGAAATAGTGATTTTGTAGTGTGCTAATGTGCAGATATCACATCACATATATCTGAAGATCAGAAATTGTGAACAGAAGTAAACCATTTTATACAAATTCCCAAAACTTCTCAAGCACGTTTGTCGTAGTTTCAGCAACAAAATAGAAAACAGGCAATCAAATGGATCCATCAACAATTCTGATGGTAACCATTGCAAATTACAAAGAAATGACAAAAATCACTAATCCGACAGCTCTACATCTTTCAGCTTCTGACTGGAGTACTTAATCTCTTCAAACAGGATGCGGGTACGCTGATGATGCGGTTTCTCAATCAGCTCTTTAATCACTGCGTCCCTTTTTTCCAATGCATCCTCTAATGACCCCACGTGCATCAGCAAGGCTTCATCTTCATTGGCTCCTTTGCGCCTCTTGATTCCGGCTTGAATTTTAACCAGTTTCAGCTCTGCTATGACCTCTCCAAGCTCCTTGTTGGTGATTTTCAGCTTACCTTCAGCATTTCTCACTTGTTCTTGACTTTTACCCAGATCTTCTCGATACTTTCTTCTCTCCACGTGCGCTTTCTTCAGCTTTTCATCTTTATCTTTTAGCCGGGCCTGCAATTCGGAGTTCTCAATTCTGATCTCATCCCAAGCTTGATGGAGTTTAGCTAACGAATCCTTGCTTCGGGCCAGCGCCTGCTTTGTAGCCTTATGAGCTTGACTAGTATCATCTGCTCCCAAGGTAAGCTTCCGGAAGTATCGAGCTCTCTCATCAAAATCTTCTTCTTTGTCCGCCAGGGTTTTTTCTGCTTTCAACGCTCTCCTTTCCAACTCTTTGTTGTCAGCTAGAGCTTTCTGAAGACATCTGCTCATTCCAGAGTTCTCTATCTGCAGATCTCTAACCATTTTCTTCAATTTCTCGTACTCCTCGGCCGGTACTGTGGAATATTGATCTGGACATAAGAGAACCTCTCGGGAAAAGGGTAACAACAGCTTTTTGACCTTCATCTCAACCCAGGCATCGTAGTCAGGGTATGATCTGCAGTCTCCTTTGTCGAAAGTCAATTTTCCCTCTCTTTGCCTAAATTTCCAAGCATTTATTACTTCCGGCACTCTTTCGTTCTTGGTCCCCACGAAAAACAGAGAAGCGCTAATCTCTTCATCAGCAGGAGGATGTCTCGAGGCATAACCAAATTGTCTAACTGCCAACACTGGGTTGTAATTAATCCCACCTCTTCTTCCAAGTAGAGGTACATTAGGAAAACTTCCACATTTGACAGTAAGCTCTATTGTCAGTAGTTTGGGATCAAACCAAATAATATTATTGGCAGTCAAACCTATCAGTCTCTTGGACCACTTCATCGTCTCAGCAGTTTCTACAAACGCACCAGTCCGGGGTAAATGTTTGAAGAGCCAATGGCATAACAATTGGGTGCAACAACTAACCAGACTCCCTCTTGCCTTCTTATTTTTGTAGTGTACGGAGTGACAAAAATCCCCTAGCAGGGTAGGAATCGGATTCTTCGAGACAAACACTTTCAATGCCTGCATATCAACAAAATCAGGCTGACCGGGGAAAAGCACCAAGCCATAGATACAAAGAGCTAACACAGCGTTGTAAATAGTCCAATTGTTAGCCTTGGCAGCTTCCTGAGCTTGTCGAAAAAGGAACTCCAAGTGAAATCCTTCATCTTCTTTGAGTCTGCTTAGGCCACTTTTCACAACAAACAGGTCCAGATGTAGGACAACAGCGATTACTTCAGGGGCAAGAGCACCTTCAGAAAAATACGGGATAGCAGACGTGATTGGAATTCCCAAAATAAATGAGAATTCCTCCAGAGTGGGCATCAGAATGTAGTCAGGGAATAAGAAACATCTCATTGATGGCTCATAGAACTGTAAGAAAGTATGCAACCCATCCTTCTCATACTTTGTGAATGCACAGACCATCTTAATCAGCTCTCCATACTCCTTCTGAAAAGTGCTGAGAACATCATAACCAACCATACCTATCATCTTGTTCAATACACCCAGCTTAGGATCAGGGAATTTGTATGACACATTATTCTTCCTTTTAACCTCAGCATCTTGGGAACTCATGATTGGAATCAGACAATATGGTAAGTACCTGAAAATGACAAACATAACCATGTTATGATATGATTATGCAAATGCAAAAGGCATGTGATCAGGTATCCAGGTGTCGGTGACTGTGTTGAACTGTGTGCACTGTGTCTCTGTACTGAATCTGGCAATATATCGGAGACGAATACTCAAACCACTGTCACAGGATACACTGTCTGTAATAATCAGAGAATCACAAGTACGGTATGTAGGAAGCTGGGTTACCTGCAAACCTGTAAACTTCCCACCCATACTCACATGTGGTTCCTAGAAAATAAGGCTTGTCAGCTTTGGAGGTTTGAGAAGCGATAGCACATTCAGCCCGTAGGATACAATGCTATGCCAATCAAAGAGGTCGTCCACTGACTCGCCTTAGAAAATAAAGGTCATCCTATGCAAGTACCAAAGTGGGCTCTCGGGTGCGAGTGGGTTTGCCACAGAATGTGGTCTGCCACTGTCACCGCTAAAGAGAGATGTTTCCACTAAGGTCCTCATGATCGGTCACTAGAGTCGACAGCTCTCTAGATCGACATCCTGGAATACGCAAGATGCGCACGCCATGATGGGTCCCAAGATAGCCTCGTCTAGCTGTGAATTTCGTGATTACCCACGTACACAGATGGCACGTAGGTCCCACTACTCTCCACTCTAAGTCTAGGTGTATACTCGAGCCTGTGTACTGAGCTCATCTCTCAGAAATCCCATACCGCCAAAAAGACAGAATAGTGCAACACAATATAATATATGAAATGTAAATGCTAACATGCTGTAAATATGGTACAAGTAATAAAATACAGTAAACAGCAAATACAAGATAATAGTAAACACCCAATGAAAGAAAAGCAAACAAGCGCTAGGATTGACTCGCTTAGGATGGACCAGCAATAGGTCAACCTTTCCTCAGCTGAGTCGCCAGCTGTCGCTCCCGGGATTTTCATCCAAGTACAAACGCGAAAGTGGCACCGAAACAGAGTCGCCAACAATGTGTATTTATCCCATGAGAGGGAAAGGAAACACCGCATAAACCTGAGAGAAGGAAAAAGCATGGTCTTGCGACCAAGAGAACTGGATTCGGGAGTCGGTTACGCAAGAGGAAGGTATTAGCACCCTCTCGCGTCCATCGTACCCGATGGGATCCACGCTTGCTTGCTCAATCAAAGGGTGATAAAAAAGGATACTGGAAAAGGAACTGAAAGAAAAAAAGGAGAAAGAAATGTAGGGAAAATAAAAGAAGTGCTCGCATGGGCCCTACCCCACTGCCTACGTATCTCATCGGGAGCATGAGAATCAGAGCGACGTAGTTCCCCTCACCTAGGGAAAGTTGTTTGTGCTTTTTTGGTGGAATACGTCAACGTTCGCGTCCTAGCAGTTTAGGTGTTGCAGCTCGCTGTATGGAGACTTAGGCGTTACCTGTTTGCGGTAGAACGGAAATGACGCTTCCTTAAGGAATGATTGAAGGAGATGAGGAAAGAATTCCCGAAGGAAAGACGTTATTGTTTGTTTTTGTCTTTTTAAGAGTTTTTTCCATTTGTTTGCATATGACAGTGTATCTGAATCTTAGTTATTGGAATGTATACATTCTCACATTCCAAGATGGAATGAGTAAGAAAGCACACTAAGGGTGAAGAAGACCCTCACACTTAGTTTCAATTATTAAGGTTCAAACACACTAGCATACTTGTATTTATTAAGTGTTTTTGTTGATTAAGAAATGAAGAAGTGTTTTTTATTTGTACCTTCAACAAGTATTGCATTTAAGTCTCTCATACAAGATCAAATGTTTAACACATTGACCCAAGATGGGCTATATGCTACACATTCTAAGATTACAAGAGAAGACCCCTTATAATCTTTTCTTTATATGAAAGGCCTAAATGCAATAAATGTCTACCTTTATTAGATATTTTGAAATTTCTTTGAGATGAGAAGAGAGACTCAAGAGAGAAGTAAAGGTAAAATCTATATGAACTAAGACTCAATCCTAATTGATTAATCAAGGGAGTGATCCTAATGGTTTGTGAGGTTGCAAGACCTAAAGTCTAAAGAAAGAAAGAATTAAACAATTCACTTCTAAAGTAGAAGATGAATTGTAATTCAAAAGGGAAGGTGATGAGTTATTAAAAGAAAGCACATAAGTGCTTAACAAAACACAAGATGGAAATGTAAAAGATGAAGGGGTAGAAATTTGAATGTGGATTCCTTATCCACACTCAATTGCAACTTACCAAAGCCCCTACATGGTTAGTAAACATATATAAGAAGTAAAAGAACATTTAATGCACCATAAAAACTCAAGAGAAATAGATGAGAAGTCAAATCCTAATGTCACAACCAGAATGTACATCACATGGCAAACAAATGATCATTATCATGCAAGTCCAAGTGAGCAAGCAACAAACATCATCCATGGCATTAGAACATGTTACCACAAGAAAAGGAAGATGAAAGATGAAAAAGAATGATAGAGCATACATAAATGGAACATGTAATCTAAGGATCAGAATTGAAATGAAATAGAAAATGATTCACCAACATCTCACAAGTATTTATGAAGTAAACAAGACATTTAAGAAGTGATAGAAGAAGTAGAATTGAAATGGGAGTTCAAAAGAAAACACAAGTACAAACACAACATGTTAAGGGTGCACAAGGTTCAAATGATAACCAACATGCAAAGATGACATATGATATGTATCAATGACCTATTATGTCACATGAATATCTCACAAAGTAGGCAAATGATCATGCAAGTATGTACAAAAGAAAACATGTAAACATGCACAAAAGATTACAATGATGTGACATGTTATAATGCTTTAAATGAAATGCATCAAACAAAAATCAAATGGCCTTAGGAAAATTAAGCAAGAATGGTATTAGAATGCCTAAGTCATAAGCAAATCATACATCAAGATAGCATGTCAAAATTCAATGCAAAATGACTTTAAATAATGCAATTAGGTCAAGCTAAAACATCAAACAAAGTGGTGCAAAGATAAGCATCAAAACATGTCATAAAATGACCTAAAAAATCAAACAGAAATCCTTTAACATACTTCAATGTATTAGGGAATCAATGCAAAAAGAATCATGTCAAAACAGTTTGTAATGAGCAAGAACAAAATTCTACAAATTCATGTATCATATTAAGAATGCACACCAAAGAAATTCAAAGAAAATTATGGATCAGGGGTAAAAAGGTCATAAAATCAGAAAATAAAATCACCAAAAATTTTCTAAATGTTTTAATGATGTTCATGAATTTTTGTGGAATTTTATGATGAAGTTTGGTATTTTTAAAAATTAAAAAGTAAACGTGTAGAAAAAATGGAAAATAAAATGAAATGGAAATAAAGAAAGGGGGTGCAAGCATAGCAATTACTCAGTTCAAAAATGGTTTGGGCTTAAGGCATGGGGGTGTGGATATCAAATCTGACTAAGTCCATTAAGCACGCATAACACCATAACAACCATACACTCCCAGTCAATACAAGTCAAAGCCATTACAACCATTGGATGAAGTCAAGTCATACACACAGTCAAAGTAATCAGATCAAACGCTCACACACGCATGTCCACGTTCCATACCATACACCACACCACACCATGTTTAATTGAAATCAGAAAAATGGCACATGCCTTGCACATGCATTTTAATGCGTTGTCATGCTCTTAGCCACACGATGAGAAAAAAACAACGGACAGGATTAAAACATGGCAAAAACCCTAGCTCTAACAGTCACCGGCCGGAGAGGACCTCCAGTCACCTTCTCCGGCCAACAGCCACCACCTGCAAACTCACATGCTCATGGAAACACACAAATCGTATACCAAATTGAAGCTGAACTTCTGAACATCATGAATCTACCAACAAAATCATCAAACCATTCACATACAGCAAGAAACAAGCATGAACACGTTGCCCTAAATTTTGGATCTAAGCTTCTAAGAAGCTCTATCAACTAGCCAGAGTTCAAATGCTCCTATTGAGCTCATATCATCAAAATAAGATAAAAAAACTATAAATCATGCTAAAAAAGTTTGAGAAGATGGAACCTGAAAATGCTACAAACTGGAGTTGAACAGAAAACCAGAGAATCGTGCCTCTTCTTTGAGCTACTCTTGGCCAAATAAAGGCTCGAGAATCACACTGAAAATTCCAATCTCTTGAAACCGAACTTGACTATTTGGATTTGTTTGCTCTTACTCTTGGCTCAGAATGAAACAATGAAGATGATAGAGGCGAAATGTGGAAGAAGATGGCGGAAGTGTAGTGAAATCAGAGAGAAAACAAAAAGAGATTGAGAGAAAAGTTTGAAGTATTGGAGAGGGAGAGTAAAAAAATGAAGCTGAAAATAGATTTGTGAGGTGAGATTTTGATTTATAGCATGAGTTAGAAATGGACCACAGTGGTTAAGTGAGTTGGTTAAGGTGAGTTATCATGGTTAAAGTGAGTCCACCCTAACTAACTGGGTCAAGTTAGTTAGGGGCGAGTGAGGTTGGTTGGGATATGGTGAGGTCAAGCTCATGACAGTTGTAGTGAGGATGAGGGTGAGGTTGTGTTATGCAGCAATGGCTTGTGGTGGAAGTTTTACAAATTTCCCTTCTCATGTAAGAAGTAACCTGGTGAAAGCACGTGCATGACTTGTTTGGTTTAATGAGGAAAAGAAGCAGCTGGTGATGTGAAGTGTTTGGGGTGTGTGTGAACCAAAATCGTGCACCAGTCTGTCAATGCATCAGTATCAACATGAGGTGGTTTGAGGAAGTTTTTCTCTCTACTCAATGAATGAATTGGTGTGTTTTAGGAGTCATTGGAAAGAGGAGATGTAATGCTACATGTTTGGTATGAAAAATGAAATGAAATGATGCTTGGAAGAGGTTGAAAAATGACTTATAACACATAGGTTTGGAACTGGTATGAGGGCGTGGCAAAGGTTGGTTGACAAGGTAACATGGCCCCTAGGTTTTCAGCATGATCAAAGCACATTGGACTCAACATAACTTCTTGGCCTTTGATCAAATGAAAAAAAACATGAACACCAATCTTAAAGATCTCACATAGAGGAACAACTTTCATGTTGAAAGATTTTTCATTTGAGGCCTCTAACCATGAGTAATTGATCTAAACATTTGGCCCACCATGTGTTTGAGAAAATGACCGCGCGCGTGCCCTGAAAATCTTGGTCATGACCTAGTTTTGAACCTACTTTGCTCAAACTTAGATCAATCATATCTCACTCAATTTTTATCCAATGGAGATGTTCTACACATGGATTTGAAGCTTAAAGCAAGACCTTTTGTTGTGGCCTGGTGGAATTTTCATTCGGTGCTTCAATTTTAAATGGCCTTGGTTCAAACTCTGATGCAAAATGGCCCAAAACTTACTATTTTTAGTAACCCTTCTTCATCCAAAAATGGCAACTTTCCACCTCTTGATTATTTTATGATTCCTTTGGAGTTTCTTGATCAAATTTTGCACATTGGTCACATATAACATGAATTTCATGAATTTGACCACAAAAAGTCAAGAGTTGACTTTTTCTTCTGATTATTTGACTTGGCCCCAAATTCTCTGATTTTTTATCTTTCTTCCAATTGAACCACTTCCAAAACCAATTGAGAGGCAATTTTCCATACACATACACTTAAGAACATGTAGAATACCATGACATCAAGTTTTGTCCAAAAAATCAAAGATTCTCTGATTTAATGGGAAACCCTAGTTTTGGTGCCCACCTCCTAGGAGAAAAATGTGCAGTCTTCAATTTCAAATTCCTCAGAGTATGTTGTGTATCCTCTTAAAGGATGATGGGATATACCATTTGAGGATGATTTTGGATCAATGAACTATCTCTTTTGAGGGTTTTTTCTTTCAATTTTTGAACCTCTTGCATGTTGAAGTATGTATTGCTTCAATCTCCCATTGGATCTCACTTCCTTGAGATTGTGGATGATCAATTGAGATGGTATGAGACATGAGAGACTCTTGGCTTGCCTGGAGGCAACTTGATTGACCTCTTTGTGCTTTGAATGATCCCTTGATTGTCCATCTTTCCCCTGATCACATGCCTTGATGGTGAGAGGAATGCTATGCTTCATTTTTCTATGTTAAATGCAATGCAATGCTAATGAGATGGATATGATATGATAGATGATAGTGCTATGCTAAGATGCAAAAGGGGGAGAGCAAATTTTGGGGTATTACAATTAGTAGTAACTCATTTTTATGTGAGTACTTTGTTTGAGTTCTACATTCTTTCAGATTTCCTTTTCTCAATCAAAACCATTATATTTCTCCCCCTTTTTGACATCATCAAAAAGTGCTTTGAGCATAAGGGCATTTAAGCATATAATTCCTCTTTCCAATGAACATCTTATATTTCTTCTTCATTTGAGCATTTAAGCATATTAACATCATCATATATATACTGGATATGTTAAACAACATAGGACATGGAGCCAGCATTTGAGCAGTTAAGAGCAATCCAAGTCATTTGGTAATAACCATCTTTAACCATAATAAATTCATTTGAAGAATTTTTAGATGGAATCAACTGATTACTAATTGAAGGTTTTAGATCATCTGTAAAGATTAATTACAGCATTTCATTTATGAACAATCAGATAGAAGCATCAACATAAAATAGTTTTAAGATGCATAGCATATGTTGAGCTTAATCTTGAGAAATTCGAGATAATCAAAACATAGATATTTCATTTGATAATCTTAATAAGAGTACATAGAGTAGGAAACAGCATATCAAGACAGAAATCTTATAACTTAATTCTATTTTTCCTTAGGAACTTCCAGATAGATTTGTAAGATCTATGGGTGAACATTTAGTGGTTTCTCCTAAGTGGTTTAGCCTGGTAACCACATCTTGAATTTCTAGGACTCGAGATATGACTCTTCCATACGGAATGCTGAGAGAGGGTTTATTTTTAGACAGCAGAATTTGTTCTTTCAAATGATTGAACATAGTTAAGGGAAGGTTTATTTTCCTTCTGTAGATCAGAAAGAAGATGAATAGTCTATCTGAATGAGTTAACACTTTTTCTCCTACTTCTCTAGGTCGAGGGTTTGTTTCCATTATTCTATGCCAGACCTTAGCTGAAGGTTTGAGTGTGGAGACGAAGTTGGAAGGACTATTTCCACAATGAATTTTTTAGATGAGATCATTGAAGATTTTCCTTTCCTTGTAGTCTTCAGTGGTGTCACCGTTTTCATCGCACTTGATTGCTTCCGCAATGAGAGAGGGTTTAATTACCACTGGAATTCCAGAGACAACTGACTGAATGATGTGCTAGTTGTATTCGTTAGAAAACACATCAGCATTTGCCCAGAATTCTTTAACAAGATCTGTGTAAATGAGACCTGGAAGCATCTCAAGATAACCTTCCCAGTTCTGACATCTTAATTCGGACGAAGTTCTAGTGAAGCCAAGTTCCTTGAGAGAACTGGTGTTCACAGAGAATTCATTCAGAACTCTTAACTTAGCAATTTCATAATTAGTAGGTTTAGGACGAAAGGTGGACATCCTGGAGAAAATACTAAGGAAGGGTACTGACTGGGATGGTTTGTAATGATGGATAGAGGAGAGAACATGGTGCCTTAAGTAGGCAACGAATAGAGAGTCAATTAAATGCTCGTGACTCCAATCGCCAGGTTCGTCATTTTCTAGACATCTTAGGTTGGGAATTAGAACTAGCACAGAGTCTGACAGATTACCATTCTTGAAAAACCAAGATATCATGCGTAGGATTCTCTAATTGATTCTTGACGGGAGTCAAGGATTCGCAATAAGTGCATATCTGAGAGTATTATCGATTTCTAGTGTTGAAAACATATTTTCTTCTTTCAAGAGTTTTGTCTTATATGTTTTATAACTGCACTTATAGAGGAGTAGGCATAAAGAATTGCAAGTGACACATACTTCATTAATTTAATTTGCAATTACACAGAATGAGCATGCGATCTTGATAAACCATTACACACTAATAACTTAGCCTAAATATGACAGATAGTCTTCTAATTTTATGAGAACCATCTGCTGTCGAAGGTTTCATAAAAATTCCTATTCAGAGCAGTGTCTGGTCCACACCGAATTCTGCAAATCGCTTGCACAATACCAGCTCTGAAGAGTACTTCAGATAAGACTCTTCCGTAGGGAATGAATGACTTATCCATTGATCTTGACATAAGAATTGATTCCTTTAGATGATCAAAGATTATTTGAGATAGATCAATAGGATTTGGCCTAAGGAGACACATGATGAGGAGCTTATCATCATGATACAGAAAGTCTTTATTTGAATTGCGAGGCTTGATATTAGTTAAGATGAATTTGAACCATCCTCTGGCAATAGGCGCAAGTTTTTCAGGATTTGTGGGTTCAAAGACCGGTCCTTTATCAAACATATATTGCATTTCAGCATCATAGGTGCATCGAATGGATGCATGGTTGGGAGTGACACCTCCTAGTGGACAGTTAATGGCTTCAGAGATTTTTGTGATGTTGATGGTGACTGGAAGACCATAAATGTCAGAGGAGATAGTCAGACCATTTCTATTAACGGAGGCGTTAATCCAAAAGGATTTTAAGAGGGTCGGATAAATTGAGCCTCCAAGCATATGAATGTATGCATTCCTTTTTTGGAAGTGAATACTAAGATGAAAATCACTATTAGTATCTATTGGATTTGGTCGTTTTTCATTGATGACTTCAAGAAGATCATCATCGCCATAAAAGGTTCTTGGAGTCATTTTAGATTGAGGATGAAATGAAGGTTAGGACTAAGGGATAGTGATGAATTCTTTCGGAATAGCTATGGTTTTAAATAGACAAGTGGAGGAGTTTGAACAGTATAAGTCAATAGCTGAGAATGACTTAAGAAGATTGGAATTCTTAGGAGAAGTCTAATGAATGAGGACAGCTAAGTAGTTTGTAATTCTAGGGAAGATCAAAGATATATATATATATATATGCACTTTGTTCTTAGCAAAAGTTAGGTGGATGCAGTAACTGCTTTATGAGGTCATTAATTCTAGACGAAACGCTTTCGAATTTCAAAGTTTAAATGACATATAGTCGAGAATGCAAGCAAAGAGGATTTTTCATTGTTTCCAACACTTAAAGGGAATCCTGACTTATCAGAGCATAATTATTCCTGCTTAAAGTCAGTAGCTTAGGTGAAGAGCTATTTTGGTCAAGGTAGCATGTTTCCCTATTTCGAGACTGAACATATATCATTCAATGTGAGTATACCAAGGAGATTTGGATGGCTGCAAGAAATGTGCTGCCATTTAATTGAACATCCTGGTTTCATAGACTAACTAGGTCAGATAAGGGGGCTCTAGGAGAGAGAGAGAGACAGACAGACAGACAGACAGAGAGAGAGAGAGAGAGAGTTAGGTCTGGAATAGGAGTACTAATTGGAGTGTACTTATGGGTTATAGGAAGAGATCACGCAGAGTGAATGACATGATACGGAGAATCTTACATAAGTGGTCGTTTATACTTTAACTATTTCAAAAAGGCATAAGCAGACATATACGAAAAGGGACAAAAAATTTCTAATTACTTTTTTGAAACTTAACACATCATAATCAAAGAGGTTTGATAAAGTGATTCTGGTTGTTATTATGAAAGTAAGTCATAAGTGAGGTAAGGATGGTACCTGGAAATTTTTTACAGACTAATCTGAACACATTTTCATCTTGACTCTGATCTTTCCTTTTCTGAGTGAACTACTGAGGGTTCTTGGATTCTTCAAGATTTTCTTACATCCTTAGGGATCCAAAAATCTTTTTGCAGAGAATCTTTGCAGCCTTATCTGAGTGCTTTCCATTCTGAGATATTATTATTTTTCAGATTCTGGTTGCTTCTGAGTGAGCTGTTGTAGGTTCGTAGATTCTTCAAAATTCTCTTACATTCTGGTTTCTGAGAAATGCGAACATTTTCTGAATTCTGAACTAAGAATGTTCTGAAAATTTTATCAGATATAGATCTGATCAATAACGTTTGATTCGACTGAGATAGTCTCAAGTCATCAGAATTTGGTTGCACTGATTTGATCAAGACTCTAAGTGATCAATCCTGATTAAGTACTTGATGAATCCATGAAAATCTTCTTCCTGAATATTCTTTCAGTTCCTTGTATAGCTTACAAGAAAACAATGTCCAGTTCTTTATTAAATTCATTAACTTCTGATCATTCCAGGATTTAGACGTTGAATCAGTTCTAAGAGTTTTGAATTCCTCAGCTTCCTGACTTCAACAGACTTTTCTTGAAATTCAATTTCATAGAACAACAAGTTTTCTTCTTTACATGAAGAGATTATGAATGAGCTTTAACCGAGAAAGTCAAGGGTGGACCTAGTCCGTTTCTTGAAAACATCTCAGGAGCTCATAAAGAGTTATTCTTCAGCAGCCCAGACTTCTCGTCTTCTGATAATTTAACCTTGAGCAAATACGTAGTTCTTTTACATGTATCTTCCAAGATGAACATTATGCAGATACAACTTCTTATCTGATGAGTCCATCTGATCAGTTGATTCTTCAATCTTCAACAAGCCTTTAGGTGAGAAAAGATTTTGTTGATTAACAAAACTTCCAGAATCAGTGATTTGCTCGAGTAGTCAGATTGATTACAATTTTGTACACAGTCAACTTCTGAACTGTTACAGAAATTGTAAGTGGATTTCAATCTCACCCAGAGTATTTCTACGCACTGCATCCGAATCTTTTTCTGACACTGTTAGGTGTTTGATATCCATCAATAACAGAACCGGAGCTCTGATACCAATTGAAGGTGCGAGAAAGACACAAGAAAGGGGGTTTGAATTGTGTATTTGCTCTTTTGACTACTTTTTGTTTCTTGGTGTTGAACCACTAAGGATTACATCAGAGTTCGTTGAGAGACTCTGACTGGAAACGTTACATTCAGACTTGCTAAGGATGAGGCTTCAGAATTAACAAGAGTCTAAATATAAGATCCACTTCTCAGAACTTGCAGAGCAGAAGCTTATCAGAGTTAAGCTGCAAGGTTCTGACTTACTTGTGTAGGGTTCTGATACTCTATATAGAAACATAAATAAGAATATTAAGCATAAGAGTAAAGAACACACGATATATCATGGTTCACCATAAAGGCTAATCCAGTCCACCCTCCTCAAGTGATTTCTCCTTGAACACAAGGTCTTAATCCACTATAATCAATCTCGATTACAGATGCATGGGTAACAGCCGGTGACTAACCACTTGCACAACCGTACTGTGACTAACATACAATGAACCGTTCAGGGATTCAACTTAAAGAATATAACGAACATTAACCTGCAGGTTCCAATCTCGGAAGATCTACTGCTAGGCTTTCACAGCTAGATGTTCAGGGATTCATCGCAACAACTCCTTGCTATTCTAAGAAACTACAGAGATGTATAATGATTTGACAGTTGTTGACATCTTTTAGATCTTCTTCTTCTTCGTCTTCGGGGTGAGCAAGCTTTGAGCAATAACTCCTTGCTTCAGATCTTCAATGTAGCGCTGACGAGAAGGTGGTTGATGACTTGAATGATTTGCAATGTTGTCTTCTTCATCAACAACTTCTATACCAATTCATTGTTGTTGTGTTGAATAATGATCTTTGAGCTTCAACAACAATGGCCATGTGTAAATGGTGATAGCTTTGGATATTCTAAGTGTTACAACGAGAACTCATCATTGTTTCTATCTTCACACAATGACTTGATCAATTCACCTTTAATGGAATGAATCGATTTGTGGACTGTGTCATCGTCGACGTCCTTCGTTGTTCCACAGTCTTCCATTAGAAACGAATACTCTTTCCTTTAAATAGCCTGGTAGAAATATAGCCGTTTGAAATATTGTTGGCCGTTGGGAAAGAGACGTTGTGTAATAACTCGCTGTACTGACATATCTCCTTTTTGCTGTGGGAGAAGTGATGTGATATATCTTTCTTGGGCGCCGTGTACAGTTACTCACAACGGTAACATGTGACTTCTGAACTTCAGAGGCTTCTGATGTTTAATTGATGAAGCATGAGTAGAGTCTTCTTAGTCAGGATATCTGATACGTCAAGACTTCAGTTAATTGAAGAAGTCCATTAGGAATCAGTCTTCAGAACTTCAGTACTTGTCTTTAAGCACATTATCCTTTACTTCTTCAAGTCTTCCGAAACTTCAAAACTTGTCCATTAGGAATCTGTCATCAGAGTCTTCATTGATCTTCAGAACCTTAATCTTCAGAACACATAAATCTTCAGAGTCTTTCTGCACTTGGTCTTCAGAGCCTTCCGCCTTCAGAACTTTAAGTCATGAGAGTCTTCAGCACTTCGGTTCTCTTCTTCAAAAGCTTCACAATCTTCAAAATCTCGACCACTTTCAGAGAGCATCCACAAGAGCATTGCATCCGCAATATCAGCATCCTTGGATCTGACTGATCACTATCAGATACAGAAGCGTTCTTGCTTCTTGCGACTTGTGTCACACATAGTAACTTCGCATATTATCAATTTCGCTCATCTGGCTGGTGCTTGTTGGATCTGATATATTATATAATTATGATCTACACACAACACACGTTAGAACATAAAATGGTTCTTTCACAAATACGTATTGTTATCATCGACTTGTAGAGACAATTCTTGCTCTCACACGATGCAGAGTCATTCTAAAGAAGTCATGACAGGAAGACCGTAAATCTAGCTTACGCCCATCATGACACCCTAAAGCAGAAAAATTTGCCAACAGTCCAGCATGCTATTTCTCCACTTCCAACGTTACTCCACCTTTGTTGCACGATTGGCAGGAGTTTCTTAGCAAAATTTAGCCTATAAATAGGTCCTTTAGACACTTATTTTGGCATGAAAGTTTACACATAGCCATAATTCACTCTTATAAAGCATATTTCACATTAAAGTTTTGATGCAATTTATTTTCTAAATAATTCAGAGTTCTTTGTTGCTGCAAGTTTAATTTTCTGTTGTTGTTATTTACCTTCCGCAATTTCTATTCGACGTTGTAGTTATATCGGATAAAAGTCTCCCTTCATAGCAATTTTATTTATGCAATTTCAATTTTTATGCACTTTCCAGGTTCTATTTAATTGTTGATTTTTATTATGTCTTCATCAAATACATGCTATTTATTTTTTTACTGCATTATGTCTGAGTGGATTATTATTGGGTCCGAAACATGAGAATCGTTTTATCGGTAAAGTTCCTACAAAATGCTTAAATAAGTAATTATAAAAAAAATAAATATCTGTTTTTCAATTTCTGTATAAATGATAGAAAATGTTTGCTACGAAAGTAGAAATACAAAGATACCATTTTTGCACCTATGAGGGTGGTATAAGACTTAGAAATTCAAATGATCAGTTATGACAGCATGCGAAAGCTGGGTCACAATTGATTGAGAAAATACTTAAAAAATTTGTTTTGAAAAGTAAAAACTTACTATGAAAGTAGAAGCTAGAGATATCAGTTACATATCGAAAGAGCGGAACTGATATCCGACACCATTATTCAAACAATTAATTTCAAGGTTGTGAAAACATCTCAAAATTAATTAAGGATTTATTTTCAACTTTAAATGAATTTTAGATATATTAATTTCATTGGAAAATTCGGTTTTTAACATATTTATGAATCCGGTGACGGACACGCAAAAAAGAACGTCACTATTAGTTGAATATTTTCTACAGATCAATTTTTATTCTCATTATAATAAACAACTGTGTTTTGTATGAATATAGTTAATAGACGGGAATCAACGTTTTGATCCCTTACTTGTTATTTGATTGATTTAAACTGATTTACTGCATTATTCAGCTTTTCGCTGAAACAAACCTTACATATAGCCTTAAATAAACACAATAATAATAGATAGCCATACTTTTCGATTGGTCTTGTGGGGTCCAAAAATCTTTTATACTAAGCCGATAAAGTCGTGCACTTGCGGCCTATCAAGTTTTTGGCGCCGTTGTCGGGGACCAATTTCATCAATATCGTAACTAGGTTATTAAAATATATAAACTAAGAAAATTTTCCTATTTTAATTCATTTTCCCCTTTTTGGCTGTATGCGAAGAATCGGAAGTTCTAGGAACCTTGCCCAATCGATCGACGGAATCGAACGCTACTTGCATGTGAGACGTAGAATCCAATAAATCCTAAAAGAAATGGAGGAAAACGATAATCGCCCACTTAAGTATTTTTCCTCCCCCTCTAAGGGTGAGCCTCGCTCAAGTATTGTTAATCTTGCGATCCAGGCTAACAACTTTGAGTTAAAACCCTCTCTGTTGTAAATAGTGTAGCATAATCAATCATCTAGTAACACAATAGAGGATCCGAACCTGCACCTAACCATCTTCGTACAATCTGCAAATACGCTAAAAAGTAATGGTGTCGACCCCAAGGCCATTAGATTACGTCTATTTGCGTTCTCCCTAAGGGATAGAGCCAGACCTTGGCTACACTCCCTACCATCAAGTTCTATAACTACATGGAATGAATTGAAGAAATCGTTCCTTGCAAGGTATTTCCCGCCAAGAAAAATAACGCAGTTAAGGAACCAAATAACGTGCTTTATGCAGATGAACTGTGATCGCTTTTCGAAGTGTGGGAGCGACACAAAGAGTTGATAAGGGTATGCTCGCATCACAAGTTAGAAAAGTGGCTAATAATTCATAGTTTTTACAACGATCTTCTTTATAACACAAGAATGACCATTGGTGTCGTTGTTGGGGGAGCTCTGATGAATAAACACTTCAATGAAGCCTTTGATCTCATCAAGAATATGGTTCAAAACCATTACCAGTGGGGGAGTGAACGCACTCCCGTAGAGAAAACGCAACCAATATGAGGGATGTGCGAAGTTAGTAGCTTTGCAAAAGTCTATGCTCTTAATCAGAAAATCGATAACATGAGCATCACATCTACGACTATTATAGCTACGGTGACTCATAATTGCAAGATATGTAGAGTCCCTGAATACATTACTGCTAAGTGTCAACTGTTAGCTGAACCCACCCCAGGTTAGGTAAATTATGCGCAAGGTAACCCGTATAATCCTGGATGGAGGAATCATCCCAATTTCTCCTACAAGAACAATAATCCTACCTTTGCGCCCAGTCCCGCACCCCCTACTGCTCCCGGAAATTCAAACGTTGAGGTAATGATGGAGAACTTTATAATGACCTAAACTCGGCAAAATGAGGACTTCAAGAACCAGAAAATCCAGAGTAACAAATTGATAAGGCATCTAGCGACTAAGGTTGATGCCATGGCAACTCACAACAAGATTCTTGAAACAAAAATTTCACAAGTAGGCAAGCAACAAACGTCTACAAGATCCCATACTGGAATATTTCTAATACAACCTCAACTCAACCCAAAAGGGCATATGAACGCTATAATGCTGCGAATTAGCAAAGAGCTGGAAGTCGCTACTAATAAGAGGGATGAAGAAAAAATACTGAGAGTGAATTTGTACCATCTGGAAAGGAGGGAGTGTAACGCCCCGATTCTGATTTTTCCCATTTTGTTGAGTCTTTTATTTAAATTGAGTGATAAATTATTTTATCTGTGAAATTGGTGTGTTAATATGCTATGTTGACATGTTATGATATTTTACCGTTTTTGAGAGTTTTCAGGAAAATTAGAATGGAGGGTATTTTAGACATTTCTCAATTAATGATAAGTTAGAAATTTAGTGGAAATAGAATTGTGTGAGAAAATGAATTAATTTAATTTGAGTAGAAAATAAGAAATAGAAAAGAAAAAGAGATAAGAAGAGGAAATAGGAGAGAAAGAGAAAGAAAAGAAAAATAGAGAGAAAAAGGAGAGAAAGAAAGAGGAAGAGGAGAAAAAGAGAGGAAAAGCTTGGAAATCTTCAAAACAACTTCTAGGAATCGATTTATCCGGGTAAGGGTGTGAAATCTTATTATCTTATCAATGTATATCATTATGTATGATTGTGTTGTTGTTGTTGTTGATTTTTATGAGTTTTTGTATAAACCCATATTTTGTAAAATTGCTTGGAAATCGATTAAATATGGTTGAAATCATGTTTTTAGTGTCCATAATTGTTGGTATATGCTAGATACTTGTCATTGGACATTGTATTGGTAATTTTCTGGTGTGTAGGTGGAATTTGGGATGATTTTGGGTGTAACCCGTAGAACAAAATTATGCAGAAGAGTTTTTCTGGTTTTTCCAGGTCATACGCGTATGGGGCATGTTCATACGCATATGAACCTTGGCAATACGCGTATGGTGGGCGAGGCATGGGCTAATACGCGTATGGGATGTTATTTTGCTCGGCCATCTGCCCATTTGCGTATGATACGCGTAGCATTTCAGGGCAATACGCGTACGAGCTTGGGCATTACGCGTACGGACTTTTACGCGTGATCTTTGGGAAAAATGAGTCTCTGCTCATACGCGTATGGCTCAGGGCAATACGCGTATGGACAGGACAGATGGTAAAATGAGATTTTTCGAAAATGTGTTTTCGTTTTCGTCCATAACTTTTGTTCCGTTTATCCGATTTTTACATTCTTGGTATTGTTATGAAGCTATTGAGCTGTACTTTATTATTATGATGATTTGGAAATTGTTAGCCGATTTAATTATGTCAGAAAGTCGGGAATAGTGTTATTTAGCGACTTTTACCGTTTGAATGTGTGTTTTGGATGTGAATCATACAATAGTGCATTGATGTGAATGTATATAGATTGTATGTAATAGTATGAGATGAATGCATGAATATATTGTGAATATGTATGCATTTCAAGAATGTATTGATTCATTTTGCATGTGAAGCATAATGATGTGCATTCTTGTGTTGTGTGATTCTAATGAGAATCCGTTGTAATGTCGTGTGCCTATGTGAGGTGTGAGCGATGATTACAAATGATTGTGTGCCTATGTGAGGTGTGAGCAATCGGATTGTGTGCCTATGTGAGGTGTGAGCAATCCATAAACATTGTGTGCCCATGTGGGGTATGAGCAATGGGTGAACATCGTAGGCCCGACGGGGAGTTACATTGGTAACGAGCGATGGTTCCAATAAGTTCCTGAGTGAACTTGAGATGATTGAGTCGGTACCGCATTGCATTTGCATAGAGTCGTGAGTCGGTCTCTATGATTTGCATTTATCATCTTTATAATTGTGAATTGATGAATAAACATAAATATGTATGTTTATGTGGATTGATAAGGATTGTGAAAGTATGCATGATGAATATGCTTGGCTTTGTATATATATACATTGTAATGTATATGAGTGAATTGTGATGAATTGTGGTGAGAATGTGGAATATGTGTATTTTTATGCTAAGATATATAATTATATGCATTGTTATTATGATAATATTTCCCACCCTTCTGCTGTTTTATGATGCTCTATGAGGCATTGCAGAGTAGGTATGCCGGTGGTCTTTTTGTGAAGCGTGTCTTCATTCTTTTGGTCGGTCGGCTCTGATATGTAGCACCAGGTAGCTAGGATGTATATGATTCTTTTGTGATACATTGTACATGTATCTTGTTGCTGAATGTTTATGTAAACATGAATTATGTTGGTGGATAATACTTGATGATATATATATATATATATATATGTATATATGTTATATGTTATTCAATGTTTAGATTTTCCGCTTTTATTCTAAATATTGAGATGTGGGTGTAAGGACTAAGTTCCTCTGTTGCAAAGTTACCCCACTGTTGCATATCAATCGTTGAGCAGGTGTTGAATGTTTTAATTTCATGTATAATGTGACATACCTTTTTTATACTATGTTTATAATTACACTCTGACGGAATTTTTAATATGTGCCTAAATGATTATGTGATTATTTGGGGGTATAGAAAGGGTGTGTTACATTAAGTGGTATCAGAGCCAGTGTTGAGTCAGTTGTGTCTGTCTTGTTGTTGTTATGGTTGAACTGTTGTTTAACCTTGTTGTCATTTTTGGGAATGATCAGAATACGGCTGGTAGGAACGACAATGCGATGGCTGCTGCTTTGGAAGCAATGGATAGGGCGGTGCAAGGTGCGCCGAACGTGAATGCTAATGACGAGTTCAAGAAGAATCAACCACCGGTTTTCAAAGGAAGATTTGATCCCGATGGTGGTCAAATTTGGTTGAAAGAGATTGAAAGGATCTTCAGAGTCATGGGCTGTGCGGAGGAGAATAAGGTGAGGCTTGGGTCTCACATGCTGAAGGAAGAAGCCGACGATTGGTGGGTCGGTATGCGTCAAGTTATTGAGGTGGATGATGAAGAGATAACTTGGGATTTATTTCGTACCGAGGAAGTATTACCCTAAAAGTGTGAAAGGGAAGAAGGAGATGGAGTTCCTTGAACTAAAACAAGGTAGTATGTCTGTGGTGGACTATACTGCTAAGTTTATGGAGTTGGTTCAATTCCATCCTCACTATGCTGCAATTACTGCTGAGTTCTCAAAGTGTATTAAGTATGAGAATGGTTTGCGTCCCGAGATTAAACAAGTTGTGGGATATCAAAGGATAAGAAGGTTTACGGATTTGACGGAATGTTGTAGAATCTTCGAGGAAGATAGCAAGGCTCGTTCTACACATTACAAAAGTTTGAATGAGAGGAAGGGAAAGCAACAAGCTAGAGGTGGACCTTATGTGACACCCGTTGATAAGGGCAAGCATAGGGGAAACTTTGATAAGAGATCTGGAGGAGGTTCCGGTTCCGTTAAGTGTTACAAGTGTGGTGGAATGGGTCATAAATCATTTGAGTGTGGGACGACTGTAGTGAAATGTTCTAACTGTGGAGGCCTTGGGCATGCTACTACCGATTGTAGAAGGAATATATTGAAGTGCTATAATTGTGGAGAAGTGGGTCACATTAGTACTAAGTGTACTAAGTCAAAACAAGCTCAAACGGGCGGAAAGGTGTTTGCATTAGCAGGGACGGACATTACTAGTGCAGACCGTTTGATTAAAGGTACATGCTTTATTAATAGTACACCTTTAGTTGCTATTATTGATACGGGAGCGACTCATTCATTCATTTCTCATGAGTGCGCTAAGCGTTTGAATTTGTTTATGACTTCTTTGAGTGGTGAGATGGTTATTGAGACTCCTGCTTCAGGGTCGGTAACTACGTCTTTGGTGTGTGTAAGTTGTCCTTTGACCATGTATGGTAAAGACTTCATTATGAATTTAGTGTGTTTGTCGTTGGAGGGATTGGACGTGATCTTGGGTATGAACTGGTTGCAATTTAATCGAGTTCATATAGATTGCTATCACAAGTTTGTGAGATTTCCTTCTTTGGAAGATGATGAAGATGAGAGTTTCCTATCCACTAAAGAGTTGAAGAAACTTTTAGCGGACGAAGCTCAATTGTTCGGTTTGTTTGCATCATTGTCGGTGGAGAGTAAAGTGGAGCTCGATGTGTTCCCAGTGGTGTGTGATTTTCCAGAAGTGTTTCCGGAGGATATTACGGATGTACCGCCGGAAAGAGAAGTTGAGTTTTCTATTGATCTAGTTCCGGGTACTAGACCGGTTTCGATGGCACCGTATCGTATGCCGGCATCGGAGTTGGTAGAATTGAAGAAGCAATTGAATGACTTGTTGGACAAGAGATTTGTAAGACCAAGTGTTTCTCCTTGGGGTGCTCTGGTATTGTTGGTAAAGAAGAAGGATGGGAGTATGCGGTTATGCATTGATTATCGATAATTGAATAAGGTGACAATTAAGAACAAGTATCCGCTTCCAAGGATCGATGATTTGATGGACCAATTGGTTGATGCGCATGTTTTTAGCAAGGTTGATTTGAGATCGGGATATCACCAAATTCGTGTAAAAGAAGAGGATATTCAAAAGACGGCCTTTAGGACACGGTATGGCCATTACGAATATTCCGTGATGCCATTCGGGGTTTCTAATGCGCTGGTTGTGTTTATGGAATACATGAATCGTATTTTTCATGAGCAGTTAGATCGTTTTGTGGTTGTGTTCATCGACGATATTTTGATTTACTCTAAGTCTCAAGAGGAGTATGAAGAGCATTTGAGGATTGTGTTACAAAATTTGAAAGAGAAACAATTGTATGCTAAGTTGTTGAAATGTGAATTTTGGTTGTCGGAAGTAAGTTTTCTTGGACATGTTATTTCCGGTAGTGGAATTAGTGTTGATCCATCCAAGATTGATGCGGTGATTCAATGGGAGGCTCCTAGATCGGTTACGGAGATTCGAAGCTTTTTAGGCTTGGCGGGTTATTATCGGAGGTTTATTGAGGAATTTTCGAAGTTGGTACTTCCGTTAACGCAATTGACTTGTAAAGGAAAGGCTTTCATTTGGGATATTCATTGTGAAGAGAGTTTCAATGAGCTAAAAAGAAGGTTGACAACGGCTCCGATCTTGATTTTGCCAAATCCGACGGAACCATTTGTTGTGTATTGTGATGCTTCATTGATTGGTTTAGGTGGTGTTTTGATGCAAGATGGAAAAGTTGTGGCTTATGCTTCAAGACAATTGAGAGTGCATGAAAAGAATTATCCTACACATGACTTGGAGTTAGCGGCCGTGGTGTTTGTTTTGAAAATTTGGAGGCACTATCTTTATGGTGCAAGATTTGAAGTTTTTAGTGATCACAAGAGCTTGAAATATTTATTTGATAAAAAAGAATTGAACATGAGACAAAGAAGGTGGTTAGAGCTTTTGAAGGATTATGATTTTGGTTTGAATTACCATCCGGGTAAGGCAAACGTGGTGGCCGATGCTTTGAGTCGAAAGTCGTTACATATGCCCGCATTGATGATGAGAGAATGGGAACTTTTGGAGAGTTTTAGAGACTTGAGTTTGGCTTGTGAAATGACGCCGAGAAGTGTGAGACTTGGTATGCTACATGTTACGAATGATTTTCTTGCAACCGTATGTGAAAAGCAAAAGTTGGATTTGAAGTTCGTTGATTTGATGATGAATGAGAATGAGGATTTCAAGGTTGATAATTTTGGAGTTTTGAGATTCCGTGGTCGTATTTGTATTCCCGATGATGTGGAGTTGAAAAAGATGATATTGGAAGAAGGACACCGAAGTAACTTAAGTATTCATCCGGGAGCGAATAAAATGTATCAAGATTTGAAGAAAATCTTTTGGTGGTCCGGATTAAAGAGGGATGTGGCTCAATTTGTGTATGCGTGCTTAACTTGTCAAAAGTCTAAGGTGGAACATCAAAAGCCTAGTGGATTGATGTAACCGTTGGACATTCCGGAGTGGAAATGGGATAGTATATCGATGGATTTTGTTACGGGATTGCCGAATATGCAAAGAGGTCATAATGCTATTTGGGTAATCGTTGATAGGCTTACTAAATCTGCTCACTTCATTCCAATTGATATTAGTTATCCTTTGGAGAAGTTAGCCGAGATTTATGTTCTTGTGGTTGTGAAGTTACATGGAGTTCCTAAGAGTATTGTATCGGATAGAGATCCTAGATTCACATCGATGTTTTGGGAGAGTTTACAAAAGGCTTTGGGTTCTAAGCTAAGATTGAGTTCGGCTTATCATCCGCAAATGGATGGTCAAACCGAGAGGACAATTCAATCGTTGGAGGATTTATTGTGTGCTTGTGTGCTCGAGCAAGGTGGTGCTTGGGATAGTTATTTGGCGTTGATTGAGTTCACCTACAATAATAGTTTTCATTCAAGTATAAGTATGGAACCATTTGAGGCTTTGTATGGTTGGAGATGTCGAACACCTTTGTGTTGGCATGAAACCGGTGAGAGGACGATAGTTGGACCAGAGATGGTACAATAAACGACGGAGAAAGTGAAGTTTATTCGTGGGAAGATGAAAGCTTCTCAAAGTAGACAAAAGAGCTATCATGACAAGAGAAGGAAAGATCTTGAGTTTCAAGAAGGCTACCATGTGTTTTTGAGAGTTACGCCGGTTACGGGTGTGGGTCGTGCTTTGAAGTCGAAGAAGTTGACTTCTCGTTTTATAGGTCCGTATCAGATTTCTGCACGAGTTGGTGTTGTGGCTTACCGTGTGGCATTGCCTCCGAATCTTTCGAATTTGCATGATGTATTCCATGTTTCGCAACTTCGGAAGTATGTTCCGGATCCGTCACATGTTATTCCTATGGACGAGGTTGAAGTGAGAGATAACCTTACGGTTGAAGCTTTATCGATTAGGATTTTGGACCGTGAAGTTAAGAAGCTAAGAGGCAAGGATATTGCGCTTGTGAAAGTAGCGTGGGGAGGCGCTGCGGAAGGCAATATGACTTGGGAGCTAGAGAGTAGGATGCGAGAGTCGTATCCGGAGTTGTTTGAATCAGGTAATATTTTCGAGGACGAAAATTTCTAAAGTGGGGGAGAGTTGTAACGCCCCGATTCCGATTTTTCCCATTTTGTTGAGTCTTTTATTTAAATTGAGTGATAAATTATTTTATCTGTGAAATTGGTGTGTTAATATGCTATGTTGACATGTTATGATATTTTACCGTTTTTGAGAGTTTTCGGGAAAATTAGAATGGAGGGTATTTTAGACATTTCTCAGTTAATGATAAGTTAGAAATTTAGTGAAAATAGAATTGTGTGAGAAAATGAATTAATTTAATTTGAGTAGAAAATAAGAAATAGAAAAGAAAAAGAATAAGAAGAGGAAATAAGAGAGAAAGAGAAAGAAAAGAAAAATAGAGAGAAAAAGGAGAGAAAGAAAGAGGAAGAGGAGAAAAAGAGAGGAAAAGCTTGGAAATCTTCAAAACAACTTCTAGGAATCGATTTATCCGGGTAAGGGTGTGAAATCTTATTATCTTATCAATGTATATCATTATGTACGATTGTGTTGTTGTTGCTGTTGATTTTTATGAGTTTTTGTATAAACCCATATTTTGTAAAATTGCTTGGAAATCGATTAAATGTGGTTGAAATCATGTTTTTAGTGTCCATAATTGTTGGTATATGTTAGATACTTGTCATTGGACATTGTATTGGTAATTTTCTGGTGTGTAGGTGGAATTTGGGATGATTTTGGGTGTAACCCGTAGAACAAAATTATGCAGAAGAATTTTTCTGGTTTTTCCAGGTCATACGCGTATGGTGTAACGGTCCGTTTTTAATATTTCCTTTTCCCGTGCTTTTTGGTGTTAATTGGTCGAGTCTTTATTTTTAATTGAGCAATATTTATGTTAATTGCTAATTGGTGTGAATATATGTTATTTTTGCACATTGTGTATTTTTACCGTTTTTGAGAGTTTGCGGGGAAAATTGGAATAGAGGGTATTTGACATATTTCATAATTAATAGTGTTAGTTAATAATAGTTAGTTTAGATATTTATTAGAAATGTTTAGAATTTTTTAAGTTAAGAAAATATAAAAGAAAATATTTAGTATAAGTTTAGAAAAAGAAGAAAAAGAAAAGTTAGTAAGAGTTTCCCAAAAGAGAAGAAAAAGAGAGAAGAGGAAAAGAGAAGAGAAAGAAGAAAAGAGAGGAAAAACTTGTGAAGGAAGAAATCAATCTCCCGACTTTCTAGAACACGATTAAATCGGGTAAGGGTGCGAAACTCGGTTATTATATTGATTGTGTATGATTATGTATGTTTTGTGTGGATGTTTTGGTTGGTTTTCCATATGTTTCCGTTTATGCCGTATTGAACGAAATCGATAGAAACCGATGATTTTACGGTCGAAAAGTCGTATAAATACATGTGTTGGTTGGTTATATGTATGTGAGCTGCTGTTTAAAGTTTCATGAAGTTTGGTTATGTTTTGGTTAGTTTTCGTTAGGTTTCCGTTGTTTTGTCCGTTTAGGTCGAATTGTAGGAAATCGATAAAAATCGATGTTTTCACGGTTAGAATTCGAAATAAATTACGTAGTTGTATCGAGTAAGGTTAGGTCGTCGTAAAGCGTGCTTTTTATTCGATTTGGTGATGTTTGAAAATTCTGGTTTTTGAAAGGTTGAAATTTAATCGAAAAATCGAATGTCGTAGAAATTTCGTTTATGTGTTCTAAATTGTTCTTATGTATTTGGTGGTTGCGCGTATATGTTTGTTTCGATGAAAATGTTCGATTTAGTCGAGTTTACGGGCACTTGGAAAAATGGCAGCAAAGGTGTATTTTGAGAAAATCTGATTTTTGGGAAAAACAGGGCTATGAATCGATACATAACAGCTATGTATCGATACGAAATGGTTTATGTATCGATACATAACCCTTATGCATCGATACATACTGTGAAAATTGGGAAAAATAGCATTTTCACTACAGCATGCGTCGACACATGCGTGCTATGTATCGATACATGTGGCCTTTTTGTATCGATACATAAGCCTATGTATCGATACATACTGTGCTGAACCATAAAATTCTGGTTTGTCGGGGAAACTTCGGAAATTCATATCTCTTGAACCGTAAGTCGGTTTTAACCCCCGTTTGAAGCGTTGGAAAGCTAACGAGATGTTATTTCTAGGAAAAATAGTTTTGGGGTCTGAACTTGGTCCAATCGGTACAGTTTTTACGAACCGTTTCGTAGTGTCGGGCGTCCGGTTTACGTTTTCGCATTATTTTGAAATATTCATATCTTGTTAACCGTTTATCGTATTTAAGAGTTCTTTATACCGAATCGAAGCTGTCGATGAGTACTTTTTGATGATGATAGAAAATATTATTTTTGGCCGACTTTTAGCCGACTTTTTCGGAAAACCGAATAATGGAATTTTGAGTTATTTTTCAATATTGTAAGACATATTATGATATGTTATGAGATGGCTTGTGTGATGATTATTTGATGGGAATTTGATGTTGTGGAATGGTATATTGGTGTTTGTGGCCATTTTGGGCAATTGTGTGCATTACTTTATATGTACTTGAAATACATGATTATTGTTAATGCATGAGCATTTGATGTTGGCATGAGTCATTAATGTGTCAAGTATCATGATATGCATTCTTGCATTGGAAGATTCATAGATGAATCAGTTTTATCGTCTTACGCCCTGAAATAATGGTAGAAGCGATTAATCACAAATGATTGTGCGCCCTGAAATAGTGGACTATGGCAATCGGATTGTGCGCCTTGAAATAGTGGTCGAAAGCAATCCATAAACGTCGTACGCCCTGAAATAATGGTTTATAGCGACGGGGAACATCGTAGGCCCGACGGGGAGTTACTCTATGTAACAAGCGATGATTCCAAGAGTTCCTGGGGGACTAATGAATTACAAGGTTGGATTGGTACCGCATGCGTAGAGTCGTTGTGTCGGTCTCTGTGCATTTGTATAATTCATTACATGAATGTTTATGTGTTGAATTTTGAGAAGGATTTGTTATGCATTGTGTTAATGTATATGCTTATGTGATTGATGTGTGAACTGGGTTTAATATGTCTTGTGTTGTTTACAAGTATCGTATTTGTGTGGTGAGAATAATTGTGCATATTTTGCTAAGTGTTATATAATGATATGCAATTATATTATAATCCTATTTCTCACCCTTCTGCTGTGGTTTAATGCTGTAATGGCATTGCAGATTAGACGCTGGAGGTCTTTTGCGAAGATTAGTGTCTTCGTCTTTTTGTCGTTCCGTCGGCTCTGATATGTAACACGGGTAGTCGGGGTTCGAGAATAGATGTTTCTTTTAGCTTGTATATAGTGGCCTTGTATGAATATGTATATGACATACTTATATTTTGTGATGACATCAGTTATGGATGTTCCGCTTTAATTCTGTAACTGAATGCTGATATTTTGGAACGGAGTTCCTTTGTTTATAAAAACTATCCAGGTGTTATATATCTTTATGAGCAGGTTGTTTTTAGTTCACGTTGGTGTGGCATCTCTGGCTATATCATGATAAATTATTCTTTGCTCTGATGTTTTATTTATAAGATTAGTTTATTCCGGTTTTTGTACGGGGTATAGAAGGGGTGTTACATTAAGTGGTATCAGAGCCAGTGTCTGTTTGGTCTGTCCGACCGTGTCTTTGTGTCGTTGTTGGACTGTTGCACTCTGTTGAGTGGTTGTTTAACCATAATTTGCTATCATTGGGAATGTTCAGATTATGGCGGGAAGACGCGATGCTGCTATGACTGCGGCCATGCAAGCTATGGTGCAAGCGATGCAGAATTTACCCAATGCTGCGGCGGACGAGGAATCGCGTAGTATGGATAAGTTTCAGAAGAATAATCCACCGAGCTTCAAGGGTACTCATGATCCTGAGGGAGCACAGATTTGGCTGAAGAAGATTGAGAAGATCTTCCGTTTCATTAGGTGTTCCGAGGATCAGAAGGTGCAGTTTGGTACTCATGTGTTGGAAAAGGAAGCTGAAGACTGGTGGGCGAATGCTTCTCAGAGGTTTGAGGAGGATGAGATAGTGGTTACATGGGCTATGTTCAAAGATGCTTTTCTTGAAAAGTATTTTCCAGAAGATGAGAGAGGTAAAAAGGAAATTGAATTTCTTGAACTGAAGCAGGATAATTCCTCTGTTGCGGATTATGCTGCTAAGTTTGAAGAACTGGTGAAGTTTTGTCCCAATTATAATACGGCTGGTTCGGAGAGGTCTAAGTGTCTGAAATTTGTGAATGGCTTGAGGCCAGAAATCAAGCAAGGTATCGGTTATCAGGAGATAAGACAGTTTTCAGTGTTGGTGAACAAGAGTCGGATTTTTGATGAGGATAGCAAAGCGCGTGCTACTCATTACAAGAATCTGAATGATAAGAAAGGAAAGGGGCAGTTCAGAGGTAGGCCTTATGCTACCCCTGTTGATAAAGGGAAACAGAAGTTTACTTTTGATAGGAAGCCTAGTGGTGGAGGAATGAATTCTGCTGTGAAATGTTACAATTGTGGTGGTTTAGGTCATCGTATATCGGAATGTAAGAGGAATATGAATAATGTGGATAAGTGTGCTAATTGTGGTTTGAAGGATCATGTGGCTGCTGATTGTAGGAGGAAGAATGGGGTTACATGTTATAATTGTGGGGAAGTTGGTCATGTTAGTACGAGGTGCACGAAACCGAAGCAAGCTCAACCTAGAGGGAAAGTATTTGCATTGGCGGGAGCTCAGCCTACTAATGCAGATCGTTTGATCAGAGGTACTTGTTTTATTAATAGTAATCTTTTAATTGCTATTATTGATACTGGAGCGACTCATTCGTTTATTTCGATTGATTGTGCGAAACGTTTGAATTTGGTGTTGTCTAAGATGGGTGGAGAGATGGTTATCGATACTCCAACTTCGGGGTCGGTAACTACTTCTTTCGTTTGTTTAAGTTGTCCTTTGACAATTTTTGGTAGAGATTTTGTGATGGACTTGGTATGTTTGCCATTGAAGGGTTTGGATGTGATTCTGGGAATGAACTGGTTAGAGTTCAATCGTGTTCATCTTGATTGTTATCTTAAGTGGGTGAGATTTCCTTCTCTTGAAGAAGAAAGGGAATCTGGTTTCTTATCTACCAAAGAGTTGAAGAAACTTTTGGCGGAGGAAGCTCAGTTGTTTGGATTGTTTGCATCATTGTCTGTGGAGAGTCAAGTTGCAATTGGAAGTTTTCCTGTTGTGTGTGATTTTCAGGAGGTGTTTCCGGATGATTTTTCAGATGTGCCGCCAGAAAGAGAGGTGGAGTTTTCTATAGACCTAGTTCCTGGTACTAGACCTGTATCTATGGCACCATATCGGATGTCAGCATCTGAGTTGGTGGAGTTGAAAAGACAATTGAATGAGTTATTGGAAAAGAGGTTTGTAAGGCCTAGTGTATCGCCTTGGGGTGCTCCTGTTTTGTTGGTAAAAAAGAAAGATGGAAGTATGCGTTTGTGTATCGATTATCGGCAGTTGAATAAAGTGACGATTAAGAACAAGTATCCACTTCCAAGGATCGATGACTTGATGGATCAACTAGTGGGTGCAAGTGTGTTTAGTAAGATTGATTTGAGGTCAGGATACCATCAGATTCGGGTTAAAGAGGAGGATATTCAGAAGACGGCCTTTAGGACACGATACGGACATTACGAGTTTTCTGTGATGCCGTTCGGGGTTTCTAATGCGCCGGGTGTGTTTATGGAGTATATGAATCGTATATTCCATGAGCATTTAGATCATTTTGTTGTTGTTTTTATTGATGACATTTTGATTTATTCTAAGTCTCAGGAAGAACATGCGGAGCATTTACGAATTGTGTTGCAGATTCTGAAGGAGAAGAGACTTTTTGCTAAGTTGTCCAAGTGTGAGTTCTGGTTGTCAGAAGTGAGTTTTCTGGGGCATGTGATTTCAGGTAATGGTATTGCTGTGGATCCATCCAAAGTAGAGGCAGTTCTACAATGGGAGGCTCCTAGATCTGTTACTGAAATTCGAAGTTTTCTGGGGTTAGCTGGATATTACCGAAGGTTTATCGAAGGTTTTTCCAAGTTGGCACTTCCGTTGACCCAACTGACTTGTAAGGGTAAGGCATTTATTTGGGATATTCAATGTGAAGAAAGTTTCAACGAGCTGAAGAAGAGATTAACTACAGCTCCGATTTTGATCTTACCGAATCCTAATGAATCGTTTGTTGTGTATTGTGATGCATCTCTAATTGGTTTAGGTGGTGTTTTGATGCAAGATGGTAAGGTGGTTGCTTATGCTTCGAGGCAGTTACGAGTTCATGAGAAGAATTATCCTACTCATGATTTGGAATTAGCTGCGATGGTTTTTGTATTAAAGATTTGGAGGCATTATCTCTACGGTGCTAGATTCGAAGTCTTTAGTGATCATAAAAGTTTAAAATACTTGTTTGATCAGAAAGAGTTAAATATGAGGCAACGGAGATGGTTGGAACTTCTGAAGGACTATGACTTTAGCTTGAATTACCATCCTGGTAAGGCTAATGTGGTAGCTGATGCTTTGAGTCGGAAATCTTTGCGTATATCAGCTTTGATGGTGAAAGAGTGGGAACTTCTGGAACAATTTCGAGACTTGAGTTTGGTTTGTGAGCTTTCACATGAGAGTGTGAAGCTTGGTATGTTAAAGATCACTAATGATTTTCTGTTGTCTGTTATAGAGAAACAGAAGTTGGACTTGAAACTTGTTGATTTGTTGCTAGTTGGAAATCAAGAAGTGAACGGTGACTTTAAAGTGGATGATCAGGGTATTTTGAGATTCCGTGGTAGAATTTGTATACCGGATGATGCAGAGTTGAAAAAGATGATTCTTGAGGAAGGACACCGGAGTAGTATGAGTATACATCCTGGTGCTAATAAGATGTACCAAGATTTGAAGAAAATATTTTGGTGGTCTGGTTTGAAACGAGATGTGGCTCAGTTTGTTTATGCGTGTTTGACTTGTCAGAAGTCGAAAGTGGAACATCAGAGGCCTGCAGGATTAATGCAACCGTTGGATATTCCGGAGTGGAAATGGGATAGTATATCGATGGATTTTGTGACGGGTTTGCCTAATTCTCCGAGTGGGCATAATGCTATTTGGGTGATCGTGGATAGACTGACTAAATCGGCGCATTTCATTCCGATTGATATCAGTTATTCTATGGAGCGTTTGGCTGAGATTTATATCAGTGTGGTTGTGAAGTTACATGGCGTCCCGTTGAGTATTGTTTCTGATCGTGATCCGAGGTTTACTTCCAGATTTTGGGAAAGTTTGCAAAAGGCGTTAGGTTCTAAGCTGAGATTGAGTTCTGCTTATCATCCGCAGACTGATGGTCAGACGGAGAGAACAATTCAGTCATTGGAAGATTTACTGAGATCTTGTGTTCTTGAGCAAGGTAGAGTTTGGGACAGTTTTCTTTCATTGATCGAGTTTACGTATAATAACAGTTTCCATTCTAGTATCGGAATGGCACCTTTTGAGGCACTTTATGGAAGAAGATGTCGAACACCTTTGTGTTGGCATGAATCTGGTGAAAGTACAGTAGTTGGACCTGAGTTAGTTCAACAAACGACGGAAAAGGTGAAACTTATTCGGGAGAAGATGAAAGCTTCTCAGAGTAGGCAAAAGAGTTATCATGATAAAAGGAAAAGAGATCTTGAGTTTCAAGCGGGTAATCATGTGTTTTTGAGGGTTTCGCCGGTGACTGGTGTTGGACGTGCTTTGAAGTCGAGGAAGCTTACTTCACGTTTTATTGGTCCATATCAGATATCCGAAAGAGTTGGTGCAGTGGCTTACAGGATAGCATTGCCACCGAATCTTTCGAATCTACATGATGTTTTCCATGTTTCACAGCTACAGAAGTATGTTCCAGATCCGTCTCATGTGATTCCGATGGATGAGGTTGAGGTAAGAGATAATCTTACAGTTGAGGTTTTACCGGTGAGGATTTTAGATCGCGAGTTGAAAAGGTTAAGAGGCAAGGAGATTGCACTTGTGAAAGTGGCGTGGGGAGGCGTTGGTGAGGGCAATTTGACTTGGGAATTGGAAAGTCGGATGCGGGAGTCGTATCCGGAGTTGTTTGAATCAGGTAATATTTTCGAGGACGAAAATTTCTAAAGTGGGGGAGAGTTGTAACGGTCCGTTTTTAATATTTCCTTTTCCCGTGCTTTTTGGTGTTAATTGGTCGAGTCTTTATTTTTAATTGAGCAATATTTATGTTAATTGCTAATTGGTGTGAATATATGTTATTTTTGCACATTGTGTATTTTTACCGTTTTTGAGAGTTTGCGGGGAAAATTGGAATAGATGGTATTTGACATATTTCATAATTAATAGTGTTAGTTAATAATAGTTAGTTTAGATATTTATTAGAAATGTTTAGAATTTTTTAAGTTAAGAAAATATAAAAGAAAATAGTTAGTATAAGTTTAGAAAAAGAAGAAAAAGAAAAGTTAGTAAGAGTTTCCCAAAAGAGAAGAAAAAGAGAGAAGAGGAAAAGAGAAGAGAAAGAAGAAAAGAGAGGAAAAACTTGTGAAGGAAGAAATCAATCTCCCGACTTTCTAGAACACGATTAAATCGGGTAAGGGTGCGAAACTCGGTTATTATATTGATTGTGTATGATTATGTATGTTTTGTGTGGATGTTTTGGTTGGTTTTCCATATGTTTCCGTTTATGCCGTATTGAACGAAATCGATAGAAACCGGTGATTTTACGGTCGAAAAGTCGTATAAATACATGTGTTGGTTGGTTATATGTATGTGAGCTGCTGTTTAAAGTTTCATGAAGTTTGGTTATGTTTTGGTTAGTTTTCGTTAGGTTTCCGTTGTTTTGTCCGTTTAGGTCGAATTGTAGGAAATCGATAAAAATCGATGTTTTCACGGTTAGAATTCGAAATAAATTACGTAGTTGTATCGAGTAAGGTTAGGTCGTCGTAAAGCGTGCTTTTTATTCGATTTGGTGATGTTTGAAAATTCTGGTTTTTGAAAGGTTGAAATTTAATCGAAAAATCGAATGTCGTAGAAATTTCGTTTATGTGTTCTAAATTGTTCTTATGTATTTGGTGGTTGCGCGTATATGTTTGTTTCGATGAAAATGTTCGATTTAGTCGAGTTTACAGGCACTTGGAAAAATGGCAGCAAAGGTGTATTTTGAGAAAATCTGATTTTTGGGAAAAACAGGGCTATGAATCGATACATAACAGCTATGTATCGATACGAAATGGTTTATGTATCGATACATAACCCTTATGCATCGATACATACTGTGAAAATTGGGAAAAATAGCATTTTCACTACAGCATGCGTCGACACATGCGTGCTATGTATCGATACATGTGGCCTTTTTGTATCGATACATAAGCCTATGTATCGATACATACTGTGCTGAACCATAAAATTCTGGTTTGTCGGGGAAACTTCGGAAATTCATATCTCTTGAACCGTAAGTCGGTTTTAACCCCCGTTTGAAGCGTTGGAAAGCTAACGAGATGTTATTTCTAGGAAAAATAGTTTTGGGGTCTGAACTTGGTCCAATCGGTACAGTTTTTACGAACCGTTTCGTAGTGTCGGGCGTCCGGTTTACGTTTTCGCATTATTTTGAAATATTCATATCTTGTTAACCGTTTATCGTATTTAAGAGTTCTTTATACCGAATCGAAGCTGTCGATGAGTACTTTTTGATGATGATAGAAAATATTATTTTTGGCCGACTTTTAGCCGACTTTTTCGGAAAACCGAATAATGGAATTTTGAGTTATTTTTCAATATTGTAAGACATATTATGATATGTTATGAGATGGCTTGTGTGATGATTCTTTGATGGGAATTTGATGTTGTGGAATGGTATATTGGTGTTTGTGGCCATTTTGGGCAATTGTGTGCATTACTTTATATGTACTTGAAATACATGATTATTGTTAATGCATGAGCATTTGATGTTGGCATGAGTCATTAATGTGTCAAGTATCATGATATGCATTCTTGCATTGGAAGATTCATAGATGAATCAGTTTTATCGTCTTACGCCCTGAAATAATGGTAGAAGCGATTAATCACAAATGATTGTGCGCCCTGAAATAGTGGACTATGGCAATCGGATTGTGCGCCTTGAAATAGTGGTCGAAAGCAATCCATAAACGTCGTACGCCCTGAAATAATGGTTTATAGCGACGGGGAACATCGTAGGCCCGACGGGGAGTTACTCTATGTAACAAGCGATGATTCCAAGAGTTCCTGGGGGACTAATGAATTACAAGGTTGGATTGGTACCGCATGCGTAGAGTCGTTGTGTCGGTCTCTGTGCATTTGCATAATTCATTACATGAATGTTTATGTGTTGAATTTTGAGAAGGATTTGTTATGCATTGTGTTAATGTATATGCTTATGTGATTGATGTGTGAACTGGGTTTAATATGTCTTGTGTTGTTTACAAGTATCGTATTTGTGTGGTGAGAATAATTGTGCATATTTTGCTAAGTGTTATATAATGATATGCAATTATATTATAATCCTGTTTCTCACCTTTCTGCTGTGGTTTAATGCTGTAATGGCATTGCAGATTAGACGCTGGAGGTCTTTTGCGAAGATTAGTGTCTTCGTCTTTTTGTCGTTCCGTCGGCTCTGATATGTAACACGGGTAGTCGGGGTTCGAGAATAGATGTTTCTTTTAGCTTGTATATAGTGGCCTTGTATGAATATGTATATGACATACTTATATTTTGTGATGACATCAGTTATGGATGTTCCGCTTTAATTCTGTAACTGAATGCTGATATTTTGGAACGGAGTTCCTTTGTTTATAAAAACTATCCAGATGTTATATATCTTTATGAGCAGGTTGTTTTTAGTTCACGTTGGTGTGGCATCTCTGGCTATATCATGATAAATTATTCTTTGCTCTGATGTTTTATTTATAAGATTAGTTTATTCCGGTTTTTGTACGGGGTATAGAAGGGGTGTTACATATGGGGCATGTTCATACGCGTATGAAGCTTGGCAATACGCGTATGGTGGGCGAGGCATGGTCCAATACGCGTATGGGATGTTATTTTGCTCGGCCATCTGCCCATTTGCGTATGATACGCGTAGCATTTCAGGGCAATACACGTACGAGCTTGGGCATTACACGTACGGACTTTTACACGTGATCTTTGGGAAAAATGAGTCTTTGCTCATACGCGTATGGCTCAGGGCAATACGCGTATGGACAGGACAGATGGTAAAATGAGATTTTTTAAAAATGTGTTTTCGTTTTCGTCCGTAACTTTTGTTCCGTTTATCCGATTTTTACATTCTTGGTATCGTTGTGAAGCTATTGAGCTGTACTTTATTATTATGATGATTTGGAAATTGTTAGCCGATTTAATTATGTCAGGAATAGTGTTATTTAGCAACTTTTACCATTTGAATGTGTGTTTTGGATGTGAATCATACAATAATGCATTGATGTGAATGTATATAGATTGTATGTAATAGTATGAGATGAATGCATGAATATATTGTGAATATGTATGCATTTCAAGAATGTCTTGATTCATTTTGCATGTGAAGCATAATGATGTGCATTCTTGTGTTGTGTGATTCTAATGAGAATCAGTTGTAACGTCGTGTGCCTATGTGTGGTGTGAGCGATGATTACAAACGATTGTGTGCCTATGTGAGGTGTGAGCAATCGGATTGTGTGCCTATGTGAGGTGTGAGCAATCCATAAACATTGTGTGCCCATGTGGGGTGTGGGCAATGGGTGAACATCGTAGGCCCGACGGGAAGTTACATTGGTAACGAGCGATGGTTCCAATAAGTTCCTGAGTGAACTTGAGATGATTCCGCATTGCATTTGCATAGAGTCGTGAGTCGGTCTCTATGATTTGCATTTATCATCTTTATAATTGTGAATTGATGAATAAACATAAATATGTATGTTTATGTGGATTGATAAGGATTGTGAAAGTATGCATGATGAATATGCTTGGCTTTGTATATATATACATTGTAATGTATATGAGTGAATTGTGATGAATTGTGGTGAGAATGTGGAATATGTGTATTTTTATGCTAAGATATATAATTATATGCATTGTTATTATGATAATATTTCTCACCCTTCTGCTGTTTTATGATGCTCTATGAGGCATTGCAGAGTAGGTATGCTGGTGGTCTTTTTGTGAAGCGTGTCTTCATTCTTTTGGTCGGTCGGCTCTGATATGTAGCACCGGGTAGCTAGGATGTATATGATTCTTTTGTGATACATTGTACATGTATCTTGTTGCTGAATGTTTATGTAAACATGAATTATGTTGGTGGATAATACTTGATGATATATATATGTATATATGTTATATGTTATTCAATGTTTAGATTTTCCGCTTTTATTCTAAATATTGAGATGTGGGTGTAAGGACTAAGTTCCTCTGTTGCAAAGTTACCCCACTGTTGCATATCAATCGTTGAGTAGGTGTTGAATGTTTTAATTTCATGTATAATATGATATACCTCTTTTATACTATGTTTATAATTACACTCTGACGGAATTTTTAATATGTGCCTAAATGATTATGTGATTATTTGGGGGTATAGAAAGGGGGTGTTACAGGGAGAGCCAACACCACATGCGAAGGAGGTATTTGAGAAAGAGTCGTACGTGCCTCCCTCGTTATATAAGCCTCATATCCCGTTTCCGCAAAGATAAGTGAAAACCAAGATATAAGATCATTTTAGGAAGTTCTATCAAATAAGCAGAATCTGGAAGATACTGATATTGTAGTTCTGACACAAAAGTGCCATGTTATCATCCAATTTAAGCTGCCTCCCAAATTAAAAGATCCTGGGAGATTTTCAGTTCTCAGTTTTATAGGCACAATAAGTTTTGAAAAAGCTTTGTGTGTGAGTTTGATGCCTTTGATCGTCTATAAGAATCTAGGCCTATGAGGTATGAAGCCAACTAGAATGTCTTTGCAGCATATAAATATATCGGTCAAGTATCATGTTGGAATTGCAGAGGATGTGCATATAAGGATAGGGGAACTGGTCATCCATACACACTTTGTTGTGATGGATATACGGGAAGACACTGAAATCCTAAACCTACTAGGAATACCATTTCTTGTCACAATCAGAGTGGTTATATATGTTAAGCATGGGAAACTCACATTAGAAGTAAGGGATGAAAATATTGAGTTCCTTTTATCCAAAATTATAAAAAGCCCAACCACTAAGAACTCTTGTTTTATATTTGACATAGTTGAAAAATATATTGATGAGCCCCCCTCTGAACGAGTCTCTCCTGACATAGAAAAAGCATACCTAGTGAGTGATACCACCCAAGATAGAAAATACGAATGAGCTAAGGCATACGAGAAGGCGCTAGATGGAAGCCCTGCTACTTAAGACCAGGACTTTAAGAAAGAAGGTTTCACACTAGCGCAAGAGGCAATACAAAAGGAGAAGAAGAAACCTCTACCACCACACCACAAGTATGAACCTCCCCATAAAAGGCATATAAACAAGGGTAAAATACATGAGAAATGGTTGTGGATGTTTAAATGGAGCCCCAAAGTAGAAGGGAACGATGTTAAGGATTCATAGTTGAAAGAGGCACCATATTGATTTAGATGGTCAAGCAAAGTTGAGTTATCCGACTCTAAACAAAGCGCAACGTAGGAGGCAGCCCACAGGTTTTTAATTTAATGTTTTTGCTTTTATTTGTTTGAATTTTCTGAGAATAAAGAGATATATCACTTGATACGTGTCAGTTGCATGAAGGCGCGAATCTTCGGGTTTTATCTTTCATTTTCTTCGCTTGTTTCGCGAACATTGAGGACAATGTTTTATTCGAGTGTGGGGGAGGAATATACCAGTTATTTTAGTTAGATTTACTACTTTTTAATTAGAATTTCTTTGCTTTTTAGTTTAGGATTTTTATTCTGATGTTTAATTTAGTTGTAATTGAGTCTTTGCATGTGTTGTCAAATTTTTAAGTGTGTGATTTTGCTTGTGTTGCAAAAAAAATTCATTTCTTGAACCATCCAATTTTTTTTAAAGGACTTATGATTAGTAGCTCGCTAGGAAAGTATACCAGTCCCAAAGAAGCAAAGGCTAAGGTTAAGTACACTTGGGAAGTTTTTAACAAAATTAATATTGTCTTAACACCTAAAGCTTCTTGAATATGGATATCGATTTAAATACCAGTTGTTCCTTAGTCTCCGAACTCCCTTTTCGTAGTAATCCTCAAATAGTACCTATGGAATTAGTACCTATTTGTCGCAGCGAGAAAAAATTGAGACTAATCTATTGATTAACTTAACTCAGAAAAACAAGAGTCCCCTCCGAACTTTATTGTTTCCAAAGGGAATGGGAAAAGATCGAACAAACCCCACAAAAAGCTAAAAAGCTAAAAAGAGATATCTGGATACTGGGGTTGGTTATGCAAGAGGAAGGTATTAGCACCTCTCACATCCGTTGTACTCAATGGGAACCACTTGCTTATTTGTTACTAAAAAAGGTTTATGTTGTTTGTTGATTGATTTTAAGTGAAAAGATACTTGGTGTATTCGAGTGGAAAACTTCACTTACTACCCAAAAGTATGAGAAAATTAGCATTTGTATCATCTTGATAAGGAGAACCTTTACTTGGATTTTATCAACAAGTACATTTCAACATTCAAGTGGAAATGTCGTTCATTTCTAAACATCTTGTAGAAGTATAGTGGTTTGCATCACTACAAGAATTAAACCAATATCCAATCTTTATGAAAATAGGCTCTTAAAAGAAAAGGTGCACAAAGGCACAAAAAAAAGTTTGATGATGTTAGTGTTTTTTTTTAGAATTTTGAAATGTGTTTTAATATGCTTAAGTGTCTTAGCATTTATTGAGAAAATATTTTCTGGATCACTTGACAAAGTCAAGGTTTATTAAGAAAGATGTGAAGTTTAAAAACAAAAAGATTTTGAAATAGAGAGAAGATTTTGAAAATTTAAGAATGGGAGGAGATGAAGAGAATATCCTAAAGCATAAAATAAATGGTCTCATTGTCACGTAACCCAAGAGAACACCTTTGTGTGTGCAAGTGAACTAACCAGAACAAGCAAGCATTTGACAAGAGTCAACATCAGCATTCCATTCCATTTGGATTAAGCCACAAGATAAGCAACTGAGCAAATGAACACAAGAGCATCCAAACAAATAAAGTCACAGAGAAACAAATAAAGCATCCAAGCTTGATTCAAGCCCTTAGGTAACAGAGGAACTCAAGGTCTCAGGCAAGGCAAAGTATCAGATGAACTTCCAATTTTCAGATAAGCAAACTCCAAGCATAGGAAACCCTAATTCTAAGTCCATAGGTCCAAGACTCCTCAATGCACAGGATAGTAACCATATCCAAGAGAGATTAACTTTTTTTAGGGTTTTGAATCATTTTTATCAAGTTTTAGTGTTTTTTAACAAGATAAAGAAAAGGTCAAAGAAGAAAGAAATAAGACATGAAATAAATGCGGAATGATAAAGAGCGTAAATGCAAGGACAAGAACTAAATTGCGGAAATGTAAAGCAATAAGATAAATGTTAGAAGTTAGGAGTTAAGTGTTAGTAGTTATCGATCAAGTGATCGATTTATCGATTTGGTACCAATTTAGCGCTATGTTAAGCAATCGTAACATAATCTATTAGGAAGATCATACTATGGGAGGTCGTTCAATAACAATATATGTACCATACATGTTAGATAAATGACACAAGTCATTCTCCTAAAACATGTAGCACAAGTCAAAACAAAAGAAAATTGTGAGATGGAGAAGAATAGATTGAAAAGCCAACTTAAGTCATCCCAAGGGATTGTCTATCACCAAGTCCAATAGTCCAAAAAATAAATACTAAGGGATCATTTAGTTAACATGTTTGTCATTAGTCCAAAGTGTCAGAAATGATTAAATGATCAAATGATCATTTAATTAACATGTTTGAAATGATAAAGGTTCAAGTCAACCAAAGGCCATGTATACAATAATTGGAAGAGATGAAGATTATCAACCAAGTAACTCCTCAAGTCAAATAGAAGTCAACCAAAATCCAAATTAAAATAGAATAAAGACAATTTAAAATGATTTTAAATGGAAAATAAAGAGAAAATAGAAGGGAAAATACCAAAGAGGTATCAAATCATCAAATAAATGTTCCAAAAAAATTGAGAAAATCACAAATACTATCAATATCATGATCTCAAAAGTTGGACTAAAAAAAGTTTTAAAATGATAGAGAAATAATTTTTTTAAGCATTTTAAATAAAAATAAAAGCTAAAATAAGCAATAAATGCTAAAAGGATTTTTTAAAATGTGACAAAAAAAAGAAACAAAAGGAGAAAAAAAATATTTGATTTATGAAAAAAAATTGGATAAAAAAAGAAGTCAGGAACTATTTTTAATGATTTTTTGAAATAAAATAGAATTTAAAAACAAAAAATGAAATTTAAAAGAAGCAAAAAACCTGAACCACTAGATCTGATAAATGGTTAGAAATCACACACACGCGTGGCCATCATATGTATTTTAAACACATCTAAGAGTCAAGATCAGAAGTCAAACACACGTTCATCTTAATATCATCACACGTGAACACAATGGACAAAACAATTAAAAAAAAGTGTGGCAACACAAAATTAGTAAGGATATTCAAATTTTAGAGCGAAAGCTGAGACACGAGGGAAGCATTTCATCTTCAACCTCGGTTCCTTTGATTTTGCAAAATCATGAACTCGTTGTTTTAAGCCAAAACTCCACATGTTTCAGCACAAACAAACATCATCGTTCATGTCTTCTTGCTTCAGAGCAATTTATTTGCTCTGAGCATGGAGAATTTACTCAGAAAATTCAAGAACCCTAAAAACTTAAATTTAAATTAAATCCGTAAAACGAAATATAAATGAAAGGTGAGAGAGGGTTATCACTCAATGAAGCAAGACGAAGCTACCGGTAACTAGTTTGAAGTGTAATTTTACAAGTATCTACCTTTTCAGTTGAAGCTCAAAGGTTCAACAATGGTAAAAATGGAAGTCAGGTTTCAGCAAGCTTCAAGGTGAAGTAATGGTTCTCACAGCTTTAGAGGATGTCGATGAGTGATTCTGGGCAAATAAATGAAGAGAAACGAGCTTGGTTTTGAAGAATCAAGATCTGGTTTGAAGGAGGTTTCAGGCTCAAGTGTAGCAAAGGGTTCTTGGCTTTCAAAGCTTGAAAATGAAGGGGAAATGATCCTCTACTTATAGGAAATGAAATGAGAAATTCACACATGTGAAATGGAGGCGAATTCGTGTGGGTTAGGTTTATAATTTTCACTTTTTGAATCTGTGTGAAGTGAGGTGTGGAATGTGTGATTTGCTAAACAATTCAGGTTGTTTTGTGTTGTACCAAACCTGTTTCATCACAACAAATGAGTTTTCACATGTGCAAAGTGGTCCCTTGTGAATTTCAGGTCATTTCAAATATAGGTCATTCGTGCAAGGTAGAGTTCAAGGCCCCATGTTCAAGCTTAGGCTAAATGAAATCTACTCGTGCGTTTCTTGATTTTTCTTGAGCCAAATGATCCTTTCATGGAGTAGAAAACAATTCAAAAAGAACCAATTCAAAAGGATGCTTGAGGTGAAAATGACATGAGTTGGAAGTTGAGGCCGTGGCACTTAAAAACAGGTCAGGCATAAGGTTAAACATGTCAGGAACCTAGTTTTGTGCACATGTGTCCATTGAGAAACTTCAAAAATTGAAGGACTTAGAGGCTGAATTGAGTCTTGACCCTTGAAGCAAAGTTGTAAAGGACATTCAAAGGGACATTTGGCTCAAAGAAGCGCCCATAAAAGTGAAGGTGTAAAAAACACAATAAACTTTTTTGTGTTGTACCAAAAAAAGTTTTTACCAACTCAAAAACTCAACAATCAAAAGATTGAACAATGAGAGAGACACAAGGATTTTTATCCTAGTTCGCTTGAAACTCAAAGCTAATACAGTCCACCCGTCAAGGTGATTTCGCCTTATACACAAGGACTTAATCCACTATAATTAACTAATTACAAATGCACTAGCAACATCTGGTGACTAACAAACCACAAAGACAAACAATTAATGTCTTCTCAAGGATACTGACCTAACTGGTCCCTCAAGGAACTACAAACAAACAGTTTGAATACAAAGATGTGTGCTTACAAATTGCTTCTTAAACAATCAAATTTACACAAGTGAAATATACAAAATACTTAAAGAAAAGTTTGCACAGGGTTGAAGGCTTTTCACATAAAAAACACTCTTGTTATTCGGCAGCTTTTCTTCAAGTCTCCAAGTCCCATATATAGCATGAAAAAGGAACCGTTGGAGGGAAAATCAGGAATAGGAAAATGTAGCTATCCAATAACGAAATAGTGACAGGTGTGACAAATAATAATGTCCTTTCTCCCACAAAATCAAATAGTGGAGGAACAATTTTGTTTTATAGTGTGTACTATTTTGATCACATATCCTTTATCCTTATCTTCAATTTCATTGGCTTTTGATGAAAAGTTGATGAAGCGTGAACAAAAGAGTCACGTAGCTTGAAATCAGAATCTTCAAAATCATCAATTAGAATCTTGATCACATCAGCATCTGACTTAAGATCTTCAGAGTCTTCAGAATCTTCAGCTAGAAATTTCAGAAGTTTGCCTTTCTTCAGAAGTTTGATGAGCAGAGTTACATCCAGAAGCAGAAACTAAGAGAACATTACAACAACAATATGACGTCTTCTCGAAAGTTTATTAGAAGTGAATTAATGCAGAAGCACATTTTGAAACTTGCTTTTTTCAGAAAGTGATGACGTTGCATATCACTTAGTCAGAATCAAAGCTGAATGTTAAAGCTGCACAATAACAAACCATTAGAGTACCAAAATTGTTCTAACACAAATACTACCTTGTTATCATAAAAACTCAAACGTATAGAAAAGAACCAAATCTTGTTCTAACAATCTCCCCCTTTTTGGTGATGACAAAACAATGTATTTTGATGAACAATTTGTACAGAGTAATCACAAAAAGTCATATCAGCAAGAAGCAGAAAGCTCCCCCTGAGATGATTAGTCCAAAAAGATAAAATCAGAATGAAATAGCACTTTCCTGATTAACCTTTTTGCATAGCCAGAATGATCTTCTGACAGAATCCTTGTTATCTGAGATGGTATTTCAAAAGTCTGGCTTGAAAAACTTAGCCTGATTAACCTTCAGATCCAGGTTAAAGCTGATTAAAGTTTTTACAAACTTAAAGCCTTTTTGGAAGTCTTTCTCAAATTGACTCCTTAGAAACCATTTCTTCAGAAATTAGTTGTCTTCAGTATCTTCTGATATTTATTTCTTTCCCTGAAACAACTAACAGAATATTCTTAAGTAATTGTTAGCAGAAACATTTTAGAATGTTTGGGTTCTGATTTATGAATATAGATATATCAAAATCATTATGTTTCTCCCCCTCTTTGTCAGCAATAAAAAAGATATAGACAAAAATAGAACACAGACAAGAAATAAGTTCATTAATCATAAAAACGCCAGAAGGCACACAAGTACAGAATAAAAAAAAAAGAAAAAGAAACACAAACACTTAATTAATAGAAACACAAACAAAAAGTGCAAGAGAAATTCAAAGACTAAGAGTTTGAGTTCTGCGGGGGAAGTCTGCAGAGGATAAGCTCAAACATCTTTTCTTGCCTATCCAAGCGCTTATTGACTAGGTCTTTATCTTCCTTAAGCTCAACACGTGTCTTCAGAATTTCTGGAATCACTCTAGAAGATGAAGTTCCAGCAACACCATTCAAATTTTCAGATGGAGGTCTTTCAGATTTCTTTGTTCCTTCACGATGTATTCGACTAGTATCACAAGTACACACCTTGTAATTGGAAACCTTTTCGCTAACCTCCTTCAAGTCTTGTTTGGAAATGATCCAAACAATATCATCAACCAGGAGAGGGATTAGGTTGATAAAAGCTTTGTTCTTGGTCTTCTTAGCGTGCATCTTAATAAATATCCTCATCATGGTGTTCTTCCTCATAAGAATCACCGAATCTCTGAGAAGTCTAAATAGAAGTGTTGGTAGTGTTAGGTTGAAACCATCTTCTAAAAAGAACAACATGAATTTATGGGAGGTATTAATGTGATCACCCATCTTAGTGTTAGAATGGTGATACATGCTTCCAATGACGATTTTGAACCATACCCTTAAGATATCTTCAATCTTTTTGAGGTTTGAAGCCAACGCTACCACTGTATCTTGTTTAGATTTAGATTTGATAAAGACAAATTTATCTCCTTTAACAACATGAAAGATGAATTCAATGATGGTCTTCTCTATAATCTCAAGTTTTCTGCTAAGGAAGTAAGAAGTAACCTTTTCTTTTTCAGCATCTGCATGATTCAAAATATCTTCAAAAAGGACTGGAAAAATAGGACCTTTCAGTCTCTCAAAGAAAGTATTCCAGCCTTGAAATTCAAGCGTCCCAGTAAGATCAAAACCATTATCTTTCATATTTTCAAAATCAACAATAGTTTCGCAGAGCACAGAGAGGTCTTCAGTTGGAGTGTCGAGAGTGATGTCTGGCCTTTCAGGAATGACAAATGACGAAACTTGTTATTGAGGTTGTTAAGAACGTTGAGAAGATTCAGCCATTGTAGATGGTTGAGAGTTGAAAGTTGAGCATTAAAGATGAATGTTGAAGATGAACAGTTGCAGAGAATGGTCTAGGGTTTGAAAGAGAGAAAAATGTGAGAGTAATGTGAGCGTAGTGTGAAATGTGAGTGAATTGGGTTTATAAACGTTTTAAAGAAATGAAAACAATAATTAAACATGATAACAAACAATACACGCACAGTCATAGGGGGAAGGCGTAAAGATTTTAACCTATTTTCAAGAAAAATTCGATACCCAATATGTCACGTCATTAATACGCATGTTCAGGAAGTGGGAAATTTTTCTTCGCTTAAGACCACACGTTATCAAACGAAAAGACAACCATTAATATTGTAACTTTTCATAATCTAGAAGACAAATATAGGATTTCCTTCTGAACAGAACCTTTCTGATTCATGAAACTTCCTCACTTCATAAAGCTCATGTTTCAGAAAAAAACAAACAACAACACAACCTCAGAACCTTAATCAAGAATTATGATAAGCTGAACATTCTGAAAAACATCATTTCATTCAAGATAAGGTTTTATAATCAAATTTTTCTAAATGAAAACAAATATTTTCAGCAAGGGGTTTTGTGAAGATATCAGCCCACTGGTGGTCTGTATCAACAAATTTTAAATGTAAAATACCCTTCGTAACATAGTCACGTAAAAAGTGATGTTTAATTTCAATATGATTAGCCCTAGAATGCAAGATAGAATTCTTGGATAAACAAATAAGAAGTATTATCACAGAAGATAGGAATGTTACTCTCAGAAATTTGATAATCTTTCGGCTGACTCTTCATCCAGAGTATCTGAGTGCTACATCCAGAAGCTGCAATATATTCAACTTCAGCTGTTGAGAGCACAATTATTGACTGTCTTTTGCTGGACCACGAGATTAGATTATCTCCTAGAAATTGACAACTTCCAAAAGTGCTTTTCCTTTCTATTCTGTCTCCAGCATAGTCAGCATCAAAATAGCCAATTAAATTGTATTCTATTGATTTTCTATAAAAAAAACCAAGATTAGCAGTACCTTTCAGATACCTAAAGATTCTCTTGACAGCAGTTAAATGAGTCTCCCTAGGGTCTGATTGGAAGCGAGCACACAAACAAAAATTGAATAGAATATCAGGTCTAAAAGCAGTTTAGATAAAGGAGAGAACTTATCATACCTCTGAATAACTTCTGATCTACCTTACCACTTACCTCTTCCTTTTCTAGAATGCACGTGACATGCATTTATGTCTTTGCTAGCTTACATTCTGACAAATTAAACTTCTTCAGAAGTTCTCTTGTATACTTGCTTTGGTGAATATACGTTCCTTCTGAACGTTGATCAATTTGAATCCCTAGAAAGAACTTGAGTTCTCCCATCAGACTCATTTCAAATTTTGCCTGCATTAACTTAGAAAATTCCTTGCACAAAGAAGCATTAGCATAACCAAATGTAGTATCATCAACATAAATTTGCACAAAGAGAATATCATTCTTAAAAGTTTTGCAAAAGAGCGTTGAGTCCATTTTCCCTCTGGTGAAATTATTTTCCAAAAGGAAGTTACTTAGTCTTTCATACTAAGCTCTAGGAGCTTATTTCATACCATATAAAAAAAATTTTAATTTAAAAAAAAATCAAGATTTTCAAAAACTTTCAAAGCCAGGGGGTTGGTGCACATACACTTCTTCAGAAATGTACCCATTTAAGAATTCACTCTTAACATCCATTTGATAGAGAGTGAGGTTATGATTGACTGCAAATGAAACTAAAAGATGGATAGATTCTAACCTGGAAACTGGTGCAAAGGTTTTTGTATAGTCTATCCCTTCTTACTGACTATAACCTTGTGCTACAAGTTGAGCCTTGTTTTTGACGACCTCACCTTTTCCAATAACATAGACACCCTTTGGTTTTTGAACAAGATCCCAAACGTCATTTCTGGTGAATTGATTCAGTTCCTCTTGCATCACCAGAATCCATTCATTATCCAGAAGAGCTTCATCTATGGATGTTAATCCTATCAAAGATACCAAACTCAGCAGAGTTTCTTCAGAATGTTTTAATGAAGATCGAGTTATGACTGATGCATCTTTATCTCCCATAATTAATTCTTCAGAATGAAATGTTTTTGATCTACTCTTCTTTTGATGAGATGGACTAACAGTTTCTGGTTGAGTTGTTTATGAGTCTTTAGCTTCAGAATCCTTGTCTTTTTCTTCCGAGTCTTTGTCTTCAGAATCCTTGTCTTTAGATTCTGAGAAAGTAATCTTCAAATTTTCAAGTTTCTCAACTAGCTTTGACTTTTCAGGGTCAAGCTTATCATTGAATCAAACATGAATATATTCCTCAACAATTTGTGTTTCTGCGTTGTAGATTTTGTAGCCTTTTGAGCGTTCAGAATATCCTAACAGTAAACACTTTTGTGCTTTAGAATCAAACTTGTCAAGATTCTCTTTAGTGTCCAACATAAAACAAATACATCCAAAAAGATGGAAATAAGAAATGTTGGGCTTTCTGTTCTTCCATAATTCATAAGGAGTCTTACCCATAATAGGTCTAATAGAAATCATATTTGAATATAACAAGGTGTGTTTACTGCCTTTGCCCAGAAATGCTTAGCCATGTCAGTTTCTTGGATCATAGTACGAGCCATTTCCTACAAAGTCCTATTCTTCCTTTCTACAACCCCATTCTATTGTGGAGTTCTAGGACAGGAGAAATCATTGGAAATGGCATAAGTATCAAAAAAGATTCTCAAAGTATCTGTTCTCAAATTCGCCACCATGATCACTTCTGACTCTGACTATTTTGCAATCCTTCTTTGTTTGCATTTGTGAGCAGAAGGTAGAGAGCATTGAATGTGACTCATCATTGTGTTTCAAGAACTTTATCCATGTCCAACGACTATAGTCATCAACAATGACCAATCCATACTTCTTGCCACTGATGGATGCAGTTTTCAATGGACCAAACAAATCAATGCGCGGAAGCTCTAAAGGTCTGGAGGTGGAGACAACATTCTTAGCTTTGAAAGAAGTTTTTTAAAATTTGCCTTTCTGACATGCTTCACAAAGAGCATCCGAAGCAAAATTCAGGTTGGGTAAGCCTCTGACTAATCCAAACTTATTTAGCTGAGAAATCCTCCTCATGATAACATGGCCCAAACGTCTATGCCACACTCATTTCTCCTTATTAACAGACATTAAACAAGATACCTTTTGGTCCTTAAGATTAGAAAGTCTAATCTTATAAATGTTGTTTTTCCTCTTTCTGTTAAAAAGAATTTAACCATCTTTTTGACTCACAACCTTACAAGACTTTTGATTGAAAATGATATCATAACCATTGTCACTAAGTTGACTTATAGACAATAAGTTATGCATCAGACCATCGACCAGTAGAACATCAGTAATAGAAGGAAGTTTACCACTACCAATAGTTCCAGAGCTAGTGATCTTTCCCTTCTCATTTCCTCTAAAACCTACGAAGCCTCTAGGTTTAAGTTCCAAATCTTGGAACATATGCCTTCGTCCATTCATGTGTCGCGAGCAACCACAATCCAGGTACCATGATTGGTGTTTCAATTGAGCTGCTAAGGATGTCTGCAACATAAATAATCTTATCTTTAGGTACCCACTTTCTGGGTCCTTTTTTGTTAGTTTTCCCAGATTTTCTCACAACCTTGGGATTTTGTGCAGCAGGATAATCAAGTGGAATTTATGCATGATACTTGGGTTTTAGAACAGAGTTCTGTATCAGTGAGGGTTTCTGTGCAAGCTCAGAACAATCAAGCTCAGTGCCAGCAGGCACGAAATGTTCAAAGAGAGGTTTTGGTTTCACAATTTGACTTTTGTCAACATTAGAAGTTTCCGTACAACCTAAAACTTTCTTGCCATTTCTGATAACTCCATAGAACATGGAAGCCATTTTTCTTCTATCTATGCTTTTAGCCAGAAAGTGCTGAAATAATCTCAGTACCAGAAGCATCCAAGACTATTTCTTCCTCCAGTTTTGAAATTTTGCTGTTCAAAGCATAATTTTTACTTTCAAAAGAAAATATTTTCTCATTGAGAGAAGAAATATCATGTTCAAGCTTATTACAAGCTTCAGAAGCAACTACTCAGACTTGTTTAAGAACCTTGTATTTACTTTGAAGTCTTTGGTACTTTTTCAGCATTTCTGAGAGACGTGACTCTAAATCAGAATAAGATAGTTTAGAAAATACCTCTTCAGAATCGGAGTCAGATTCTAATTCTGACAGCTTCTTGTCTTCTGGTTCTTCAGAGACTTCAGCATCAGTTGTAGTTGCCATCAATGCAACATTGGCATGTTCCTCTTCAAAATCTCCTTCTTCAGAATCTGAGTCATCCCATGTAGCCATGAGCCCTTCTTGCCTTTGAAGAATTTCTTCTTAGGATTCTTGTTCTTCTTGAGCTTAGGACACTCATTTTTGTAGTGACCTGGCTCCTTGCACTCATAACAAATGACTTCTTTTCCAAAACCATGCTTCTTCTGTCCAGACGATGAGTTAGAACGACCAACGATCTTCCTTGCTCCTCTGAACTTCCCTTAACCATTCTCCCTATGTTTCCAGAGTCTGTTGACCCTTCTGGAAATTAGTGATAGCTCATCATCATCATCTTCTGAGTCTTCATCGTAATCTTCTGATTCTTCCTCAGCTTGATAAGCCCTTGCCTTTTCAGGTTTGGACTTTAAGGCAACAGATTTACCTCGTTGTTGAGGTTCATCTCCTTCTAGCTCTATCTCATGACTTCTTAAAGAACTTACAAGTTCTTCAAGACTGATACTATTCAGATCTTTAGATAGCATCAAGGCAGTTACCATGGGTCTCCATTTCTTGGGGAGACTTCTGATCATCTTTTTAACATAGTCAGCAGTTGAATATCCTTTGTTCAAAACCTTAAGTCCTGCGACCAGCATCTGAAATGTTGAGAACATAGTCTCAACTGGTTCATAATCCTCCATTCTGAATGTCTCATATTTCTGGATTAGTGATAAGTGTCAAATTTTCGATATTTTGAGTAATAGTTTTGTGGCACTTATCAGTTCTTTTTGTTAATAAAACCCCACTTTGTTTGTAAAAGTGTATATTTAGCATATACTAGTATTTTTGTGTATATATTGTATTTTTTGATTGCTTTCCATTCATTTTATAGGTATTTGAGCATTGTTGGAGCATTGAATAATAAATGCCAAAGGCTAAGCATCAAGAATGCAATTTTTAGCAATTCATCAAATAATAAGGCTCAAAACAATGATTATAAATATCATCAATTTGGTTTATATTTAGTCATTGTTAGATAGAGCATTGAATAAGCTTTCCAATGCTTTGAGTCGGGCAAAAAACAGAGTTACGGTTCGAAAGTTACGAAGAAAACAATGCTGGAATTTTTCTGTATCTGTCAGCTTCGCCCCGAGCTCGCCGGGTGAAGCAGAGGCGAGCCAGACACTCCAGAAACTTGGAAAAATGCAAAAAAAAATCCGCCTTACTTCGTCGGGCGAACCGGGACTTCGTCGAGCGAATTTGCCTGGACAGAAACACATATTTAGGGGTAAAAACACATTTTTTAGGTTATAGGTTGGGTATTTTTGACCCCAACTTCAGCTCAATCATATTTTTGATGAGAGAAGCTAGAAAACAAAATTGGAGCTTGCATATGGATGATCCGGAGTCGGATTTCTCATCAATCGGCGCTGACAACCCGTGAGATGTTTGGTTTTTCTCCATTTCTTCTCTATGTATTTCTCTTTTGTTGGGTTATGTTTGTACTCTTACTATGAACATATGTATATTTGTTGATCATAGTGTTGTATAATATATATGCTTTACAAATCATTATCGGTGATTTCCTTGATCTTTTTGCATTTATGTTTGGATTTGTGTTGTTGTAGAGATAAACCTCACAAATCTTGATTAGGGAAGGAAATCTATTAGTTTCTAGATTCTAGAGATAAATTTAGAGCTAATAATCATGTGGGTATCGAAGCTTAATGCTTCTGTGTTGTTTGAGTCGGTTGAGAGATCGTCAACGAGAGTAATACGGTTGTTCTCTCAACTCAGTGTTGCAGTGATGGACACTATTGTGAGCGATACATGATGATTTTGACTAGTATTGTATGTTGAATGCGACTGATTGATAGGTTTAAGTTTGTTTTGAGTAGTGTAAATTCATGCTTGATAAGTTTTCCTCTCCAAAGAATGTATTCTTTTTTGTTCATAAGTTTTAATTCCCGCATTTACAATTTTAAACCATTTAATCCCAAACTCAATAACATTTAAATTGTCGAACGGCAGTTCAATAACCCTAATCTTTGTGGTCACGATAATTTCCCAAAAAAATACTTCCAAATCTTTTGTTGCTTGCCGCTTTACCACACCAACAATTAGGGCTAAAGCCTTTGTCTCCTTTACTTGAGCGTTCCCTTCATGAGTCATTCTTAAGGAATCAAAGATGAACTTGGAAGTATCTCTGTTTTTATCTTCTCATACTCGGTATAAGAAATAACATTTAGCAATATAGTTCTTGCCTTATGATGATTCTTATAGTCCTTCTTTTGTTGATCAGTCATAGCATTTCTTGCTACTTTGTTACCTACAGCATCAACTAGGTGAGTGTAGCCATCAACTACAAGATTCCAAAGATTTACGTCGTAACCATGAAAGAAGCTTTCGATTCTATCTTTCCAGTCGTCAAACTTATCACCATCAAAGACTGGTGGTTTGGCACTGTAATGATCTTTCTTATTGTTAACAACAGGAGCAGCAACCATTGTTTCTCACACAAACTAGATCGGTACAGAACACAGTGAAGTGTTGATAAAGCTTTTTATGACAATCAGAACCAGAGCTCTGATGCCAATTGAAGGTGTGAAAAACACAAGAAATGAGGGTTTGAATTGGGTTTTTAAAACAAAAGTTTTTACCAACTCAAAAACTCAACAATTAAAATATTGAACAATGAGAGAGACACGAGGATTTTTATCCTGGTTCGCTTGAAACTCAAAGTTAATACAGTTCACCCGCCAAGGTATTTTGCCTTATACACAAGGACTTAATCCACTATAATCAACTGATTACAAATTCACTAGCAACAACTGGTGACCAACAAACCACAAAGACAAACAATCAATGTCTTTTCAAGGATACTGACCTAACTGGTCCCTCAAGGAACTACAAACAAACAGTTTGAATACAAAGATGTGTGTTTACAAAGTGCTTCTTAAACAAGCAGATTTACACAAGTGAAATACAAAAAATACTTAAAGAAACAGTTGCACAAAGTTGAAGGTGTTTCAAGTAAAAAACGCTCTTGTTATTCGACAGCTTTTCTTCAAGTCTTCAAGTCCCATATATATAGCATGAAAAAGGAACCGTTGGAGGGTAAATCAGAAATAAGAAAATGTAGTTGTCCACTAACGGAATAGTGATAGGTGTGACAAATAGTATTATCCTTTCGCTCAAAAAATCAGGTAGTTGAGGAACAATTTCGTTTTGTATTATGTATTTTTTTGATCATGTATCATTTATCCTTATCTTCAAATTCATTGACTTATGATGAAAAGTTGATGAAGCATGAACAGAAGAGTAGCGTAGCTTAAAATCAGAATCTTCAAAATCATCAATCAGAATCTTGATCACATCAGCGCTTGACTTAAGATCTTCAGAGTCTTCAGAATCTTCAGCTAGAAATTTCAGAAGTTTGCCTTTCTTCAGAAGTTTGATGAGCAGAGTTACATCCAAAAGCAGAAACCAAGAGAACATTATAGCAACAACATAACGTCTTCTCGGAAGCTTCTTAGAAGTGAATTAGTGTAGAAGCACATTTTGAAACACGATTTTTTAGAAAGTGATGACGTTGTATGTCACTTAGTCGGAATCAAAGCTGGTTGTTAAAGATACACAATAACAAACCATTAGAGTACCAAAATTCTTCTCACATAAATACTACATTGTTATCATTAAAACTCAAAGGTATAGATGCATAACCAAATCTTGTTCTAACAAAACGTTGAAAATTTAGAGAGTTATGATGTTTGGACCAAAGGCATGCCATACTTGATTTTAGGTTAACCAAACTTGAACCAACTTAAATCTTTTTGAATTTTCTTGCATCCAAAAGCTCAATGATGATCACTTGAACACAAAAGGTTGGAAACTTGATTGTCCTTTGAGGATCCTTGATGGTTTCCTTAAGGAATTAAAAAAAAGGCATGGAAATAAACACATGACCCTAACTTAGACCAACTTGAAAATGTACACCAACTTGAACTTCTCTTGTCCAAATGATGTTGAATGAAGATTGACATGAATGTGACCTAAGATTATAGGTCATCCCTTGAATAATAAGCTTATGAGAACCATTGGTTGACCATCATTTGCCTTGATGAAGCAAAACCCTAATTGAACAAGCACACTTTATCTTCTTGATTCAGAGCCCTACCTTGCAAAACAAGAGAAGGAAACAAAGCATATTTTTGTATTTTGAATAGGGTTAGTGAACATAAGCAAAAAGGACCAAAATAAGTGCTTGGTGACCTCCTATACAAGGGCAAAACCTTAGAGATGGGAGCTAGGAGGATCCAAATTTGTGATTGCAATGAGATGCAAATGAATATGATATGTGGAATCTTAGGGGTAAAAATTAGGGTATGACACTATGGAATTAGTACCAGTTGTCTGTAAAATGCGGTTTGTGTTTTTACAATATCTGTAGCGGTAAAAACCGTGAGTATAAACTATTGATTAACTTAACTCAAGGAAAACAGAGTCACCACCGCACTTTTATTTATTCCACAAAGGAAAAGGAAAAAAGAACGAATAAATCCTAAGAAGTCTAAAAAAGCAAAAGCTAAAAAAGACAAAGAGAAATGGGTAAGGGGGTTGGTTATGTAAAGGGAATGTTTTACGCACCCAATACATCTATAATACTCTATAGGAGCCCTTTGATGTATTCATGTTTTTTGGTCTGAAAATGGTTTGCTTGAAAAGATATTGGGAGGGATGAGAAGAGAAATATTTTTTTTTAAGATTTTTGTGTTTGGAGAGACTTATCGCCTCATGCCTACGTACCCACGATGTGCAATGTAGGATCAAAACCTCGTATGATTGATTTTAAATGTAAAGACAAGTTGTCATTTCCAAGCGAATAATTCCGCTTAAAGAAATGAATCATGTCTAAACTTATGAAAAAATTTTAAAGGAAAAGTGCATAAGGCACAATAAAAAAGGTTTGATGAGTTTGGGTGTTTTTTATGTTTTTTATGAAATGGTCAAAATAGGATTAACAATTGATTGGAATTTATTAAAGAAAAAGAAAGTTTAAAAATCGCTTGACCGAAGTCAAGGTTTTATTATGAAAGCGGTTTTAAGTTTGAAAACAAGAAGGTTTTGAAAAAGATAGGAGATTTTGAAAATTGAAGAAGGGGTAGAGAAGAAGTGACTATCCCAGTGCACAAAATAAAAGCTAAGGACAAGAAATATCTAACCACAAATGTAACTATCTTCACCATAAACCAAACAAAAGCACAAGGCTTCAAAGTCTTCAAACCATAACTCAAAAGCAAAGGGAAAAGGTTCTAGTTCTAAGTCCAAGGATCCAAGAATAGCATTGAAGTCCAAGGTCTAGGTACAAAACTCCATGTCCATTGCAAAGGATAGTAACCATAGTCCAAGATTAGAAGCACAAGTTTTTTAGAGGTTTTGGCCTTTATTAGTATTTTTGGTCCAAATGGACAAAGAGAAAAAGGCATAAGCATAAACATGTGTCCAACGGACAAAGGAAAAAATTGCGGAAGCATAAACATGTGTCCAACGGACAAAGAAAAAATTGCGGAAGTATAAACTTGTGTCCAACGGACAAAGGAAAAAAATGCATAAAAGTAAAAGAGAGATAGGTAGTGAGAAGGAAATGTAAAGTTAGAAGTTAGTGGTTAGTAGCACAAGGCTCTAGTGCCATAAGCCTTCACCGATTATTCCATTTCGTGTCTTGAACTATAGCGATTAAACAATGCACTTAGGCCAAGGTTAATGAACTTGACAGAAGATTGGTAAAACCAAAGCCTCTACAACGCCAAGTTTCAAAGATTATGGACCTAATGCAAAAAATTAATCAACATTGGGTTAACGCGACCAATCAAGGTCCGGACCACGAAAGTTCAAATTCCGAATTGGATAAAGAGGGACAAATGTTGCGCTATGTTAAGCAATCGCTAAGTGATTTACGGAGTAATTACCCTACAATGAGGCCGGACAATAGATCTTTGCGCTAATGCATGCTAGATGAACGATATGTAAATCGTCATCCGAAAGCAATGCCGCACGAAAAGAAAATAGGTAACGATCTAGTCTTGATCAAGAATTCAACAAAGAAATTCTAAGATCTATAAGACTTTCATCGATCAAAATAAAAAGAAATAGATGAAGAGAAAGCCAAATTGAATTACACTTTCAAGATCCTTTCATCTTCAAGTTCAATCACTTTTAATTGATAAGTTTAAGTGTGAAAACATATCACTAATTCAAAGCACCTCAAATGAATTCAACAATTCATTAAAAGATAGATTTGAACTAATGAATGTTTAATTACTTTAACCATATCCAAAGTCCATTGAAATTGAGGAGAAATTAATCTCAACAATGTAATTCAAGGCTAAAATAAGAAGAAAGGGGAAGAAAAGGCAAAACAGTCCCAAAAACAAGCAAAAAACATAATTCTGCCTCTGTGCAATCGATTGTACAAAAGGTGCAATCGATTGCACCTGTTCAAAATTAGCAAATCAGCATAAATTTTACACTGCGCAATCCATTGCACAAAAGGTACAATCGATTACACCTGTTCAAAAAACAGAAAATCAGCATTTTAAGAGGCAAATCCTTGATCAATCATTTCATCAAACATCTATTGATAATGAATTCAATTGTGCACGGATTTTAAAATAAAACATCAGTAAAAACCTGCAATCAAACACAATTACAAGATCCAAAGGATCAAGTAACACAAAGCAACCAAAAATCTACATGATGAATGATGGAGATGAAGCTTTAACAATGGTGTGAAATGGATTACCACTCCAAATCTGAAAATTCCTTCAAATTACTTCAAGATCTACACTCCAAAGCCTTGATCTACTATAATTGATGAACAAAAACAAGAATGGATGAAGGTTTAGCTCAAAGTTGAACAAGATTCAATGTGAATTCTTGTTAACTTTCAAATGAAGAAATGTGAGCTTCGGTGAATTTTGTGGTTGGGAAGAGAATTTGCAAGAGGTTTTTTGGCTCTCCAAAGCTTGAGCAATTGTGAATGAAATGCTGCCAATTTATAGGGAAATCAAGGGGTGATTTTGGAATTTGGAGTTCATGAAAAATTGTGATGAAATGTTGCCATTTGCGAGGTCGTTTTGAATTGCTAGCTGCGTTTTGATTGTTGTATTCATGCTACAGTTGCGTTTTATGAAGCTGGTGATGACGTGTGAGAATTTTGAATGCAACGCTGTGTTTCGCAGCTCACATGACGTGTTGGACTTGCGGCTTGTAGCTTATTAAAACTTGGTGAATCACGGTTTGTTGATTGTGTAAGCTTGCGCTGCTTTGGCTCAAGAAAATGTTGGCTGAAGCTTGTGTTACTTTTGGACTGTGTATGGCTTGGCAATGGCTTCACACGGCTTGTGAAATTTGTCATCAATGAATGGCTCAAGTGGCAGCTGATGTGTGTTTCTCATGGCTTCAAGTATCAATTCTTTTTGAATGTCACAAGCTTGCAATTTAATTTTTGGACTATGCTGGCCGAGTTGTAGCTTGTTGTTGGCTTACGTAAATTTGTCTATGGAGCTTGCTTGTCTTTTATTTTTAATTGCAAGACCATGTTATGAGAATGAGCCTTACTCTTGTAATGGACATTCATTTGTAACCTTGAAATACCTTTGTACACTTTTTGAGAAATTTTGCATGAATGTGGATTTTGGATTGAATTTGGACTAAAATAAAAGATTGGAAGAAATATGGAATACACAAAAATTGGAAATGATTTTGAATAAAAAAAAATGATATTGAGAAATGGTTTATGGTAAATAGATATTGGATAATTGGATATTAGGAAATTAGATAATAATAAGGAAAAAAATGGATTTATGGATATATGGATAATGAAATTGGATATAGATTTAGAAATGTGGACATTGAACAAAAAAATTAAATGGAAATGGACATAAGATATGGATTGGATGGATATTAAAAAATAAAATGGAATTGGATATCAAATTGAAATTTGGGTTTTAGAAATGGATAAAAATGAAACATGGATTTTTTTTGGGTAATGATTTATGGATTTTCGGAAGATGGAAATAGGATTTGGAAATTAGAATTTGATCTTGAAATGGATATGGACATAAAAAAAAATGAATGTTGGAAATGGATAATGAAGTGGATTAAAAAAAATGGAATAACCAAATTTTTTCACAAGTCTCTGATAAAGTGCACACAGCTACCACTGAACAATCTTGCCACTGAAACGAAACATTTAAATCAAACATCCTCTGATAAGTTTTGAATCACTTCAAAATTTGTCTGAATCAATTATCTGGGAAAATAAATCCACAACTTTGAACACAGTTGAACTTAGACTGATGAACTCTGATCATGATGAATCTGATTTTTCTGAACTCAAGCTTGACATGAACTACTGCTTAATAACCTGATGAACCTCAACACAAGACATCTTGCCTTTGAACATCCACCACTTGAGAAATAGCCCACTGAAACAGATAACTTGCACTTGAAGCAAACACTTGATAGTTTGACTAAGATTAGGTTCAACTTCCATCTGAACTGGATCATGAACAAACAACCTCATTTGACTTGAAATCACTTCATTGTCTTTGATAAACCTGCAAAACCCTAGATGCTCACAGAGAGAAAAAAACAGGCAAACTGCAACATATTTTTTTGGATTTTAGTTAGAGGTTAGTAAACAGAAGCTAGTAAGAATAATATACAGATACATGGGAGAAGCACAAATTGTGATCTTGTTTGTGGTATGAGATGCAAATGAGAATGTGGGATCTTAGGGGTAAAAATTAGGGTATTACAATATCCTTGGTGTTAAAATTAGTACATATGGAATTAACCTCTAGCCGATTCAAATTTGGAACCACTTATGAGTACTAGTGTTGCTGCTTTTCATGAGTTCTTTTCATGTTGTGTTCGTGCATTTATCGTTTCTGTATGCAAGCTAAGTTGTTTAAGGACAAGCAACAGTTCGAGTGTGGGGGAGTTTGATGAAATGTAAATTTCACCATTTATTTAGCTGATTAGTACTTATTTTAGGGTAAAGTTGTACATTTTTATGGGGTTATATTGGTTTTCTGCTATGTATTTCAGCTACTTATCTTTTAGAAGTCTCCGCGTTGAAAAACGATAAAAATGGCAAAAAAAATAGAAGAATATTGAGTTTTCTACTGTCATGAAGGGCATAGTCAGGCAATGGCGGCCATCAGGACCTCTTCTACAAGGAAGATCGTCAGCTAACAAGCATGAAGACAAGGAGCACGTGTCCAAGTCCCATGACAGGCACACCTAGCTATCATCCATCATGTCCCCACAGAGTAGAGCCCATTTGAAGAAGTCATGACGGGCAGATCGCCAGCCAAGCTAACGCTCGTCATGACGTCTTAAACAAAAAAAAATGCACCAAAGATGTAGATTTTTCTCCACTTCCTCCCACTTAATTTTGCAAGATCTGCACAGTTCTGAAGCAAAATTTTGCCTATAAATAGGTCATTTTAACACTTATTTTTGCATGCAAACTTACACTTACCCATAAACCCACTCTTGTAAAGCATCAATACTTCACATTCAAATGTTAATGCAATTTATATTTTGAATAATTCAAAGTTCTATGTGCTTGCAAGTTTAATTTTCTTCTATTATTACTTACCTTTCTCAATTTCCATTTCGTTGTTGTAATTGTATCAGATAATAGTCTCCTTTCATAGGAATTTTATTTATACAATTTCAATTTAATATATTTAAGAATCTAGTGACAGACATGCAAAAACAGACGCTACTGTTAGTTGAATATTTTTTTAAGATCAATTGTTATTCTCATTATAACAATTGCATTTTGTATTTTCTTAAGATTAATTTAAACTGAATTATTGCATTATTTACTTGTTCGCTAAAACAAACCATACGCATGACCTTCGATATAGACAATAATAATAAATAGTGATACTTGTCGATTAATCATTTTAGAATTTGATTCATCGTTTTAGGATTCAGACAATCTTTTTTACTAAATTGATAAAGCGGTGCATTTGCAACCTACCATGTTGTTTATACCCCGACGGACTTGGTGATTATTTGTTATTTTAAAAAATCTTGTATATAACCAAATTTCAAGTTGTTTAAGAATTAGTGGAAAGATGATCATCCACAAAATTTAACATTATAGATTATTCGAAAAATATTTTATTTTATTTTATAAATTATGATTTACAGTATTAAAATAACCACAAAAATTAGAATGATATCATAGAAAATTGTGTATACAATTGTAAATCAGCCCTATTTATATTGGCCAAAGTACTAAACTGAATATATAAATTTGAGAATTTCTAACAAGGAATATTACTATATAAACTAGCATTTTATGGATAAGGTAAGGATCAGAATCCATAAATATATTGATTGAGAAGATAAGCAAAAGTTGATGATAAGAAACAGATCCACAACAGATTTCGAAAAGAGGGAAAGGGACAATTGCAATTGACAAGACAACCCTCTCTCTTGTCCTCTTTTCTGACAGAAAATTACCAAATAATCATCGTAAATTGCAAGTAGAGACTATAGTCTATTGACACCAGTCAATCACATCCCTTATCATAAATTCAACCCACACAAAACCTTTCCTCAATATATATAGATACAGCTACTCATCAACTAGCAATTCAGGTCTATAACAAACTTTGTACATGTGTACTACTTGTATACAACCAATGCTGACGCAAGCATTTACCACATTAATTTTTTTAGCAACAAAAATAAATAATTAAAAAAAAGCAAAATCTTGGATCTTGTGATTATTATGGGTTGAAGAAGTGGTCACCACAATGACATTTCCAACCTAATGGTTTGTAATTTGAATATCTGTTATTAGTACCTTGTAAAGATGGAGTGAGCCGTTTTTCCATGGAAGAAGCTTTGGGGAGATGAGAAGGGTTTGGTAAAGATGGAACTTGAACTGCCATGCATGGATGACACTCGTTGCATTTGCTGTGACAGCTTGGTGGAATTGAACCTAGCTTGTTTTTCTCTTCATATAACAATTCCTGCACATCGAAATAATACACTCATGGATGACACACATGTTTCAAACAAGTTTTGCATGCATGAAATGGTTAGAGAGTGTGGAATAGAATGGTTTACCCTTGGTTGATGAATTGAGCTTGAAGCCGGATGAAGGAAATGATGGAGAAGAAGTATGATAAAGAAGGTATGTGAATAAAGTGAAGCCATGAATGCATATTAGGTTAGTTGAACCCTTTGAAGTGAAGAAGAAGTGATGGTGTTTAATATGTGTGTGATTAGTGAAGTGAGATCCGAATGTGAGTAGTTAAGTTTATCGATTTGTGTTTGTGTTGAGGGTTGTGAAGCAGAGAGAGAGAGAGAGAGAGAGAGGACTCTCGTTGGTCAGTGTTAAAGGGCTTTGAGGGTTAATTAGTAGTAGTACTAGCTTTATAGAAACATATTTTTGTGTGTCTCTCTCTCAAAGGCAAAGCAAGAGGTGGTTAAATTTGGCATTTATTATGCTATCTAATTTTTGTCTCGATTTTCTGTCAACACATTCATCACTTTGACTACACTTGGACTTCATATTTTAACTAGAGAAATTACATATAGGAAAGTACGTTTGGAAGAATTTATTTTGACTATTAATAGGTAATTTATAAGTATTTTTATAACCACAAAGTTGTATTTTATTGATTTTAGGGTTAATAGATATTTTTCTATGTGATATTTGTGGACCTTTGAAAATTTTGTAATAAAAATCAAGATTTTATCCTTTAACATTTTAAGATTATTTTGTTTTAGTATTTCACTGACTTAACTCAGTAGAATCTATGACATGATATATATTATAATATTATATTATTTTTCAATTTTATTTTGACACACGTGATATTTAATCACGGGAACTCTACTAATCTCTTAAATTATTTTGAGCATGAAGGTCTTCAATATTTTGAAACAATCCTCGTCATATCTCATTTTTGCCCCTGCAATTGAAACTCTAATTCTTCGTGCATGCTCTTCAACCCCATTCCTTCTTCATTTTTGAAACTGCAACCTGGTTCCATTTGTGTTATCCTTTAATTTTGAAATTGCAACCTTAATCTCGTCGTTTGCGTAGTTTGCATGTAACGCAGTTGTTGTTTCGTTTTGTTCAAGACTCATTGAAGCTTTCAAAAAGGTATGTTTTTTTATTCTTTGTTTTACTTTGTAATGGCCTCATTGTGTTTGATACTAATATTGTATGTATTGTCTCTTTCTTTAGAAGTTACAGACAAACCAATACTCACCGTGTATGAGTGAATTAAGAACTACTTGATGAATATGGTTGCTAGTAATTTAGTTAAGCTTGAAAAGTGGAAACATAATGTTATACTTGTGCCTATAAAGAGACTTGACAGAGAGGTTTTGATGAGTGGACAATGGCTGCCGACTTGTAGTATGGCTAAGATATGGCAGGTTCATCACCCATATAATGGTCTACAATTTGTAGTGGATCTAGGTAAAAAAAACATGTTCATGTTGTTTTAGGGAACTAGTAGGAATACCTTGTAGACATGTTGTTTCTGCCACGCATTATTAGAGTTTGAACTCAAAATTATATGTTGATGCATGCTATATGAGAGAGGATTATCAAAAGTGTTATAAAAAAATAATGTTACTCCCATCAATGGGATGGATATGCGGCCAACTATGGATATTGAAGAGATGTTACCACCAAATTATAAGAAGGGTCCAGATAGACATAAGAAATTGAGGTTTAGAGCATGATTAAACAAGGTCAAGGATGAGGAGGCCTAGTGTAGCTTATAGATGCATCGAGTGTGATAAATTTGGTTATAACTCAAAGAAATGCTAAGGCAATGAACATGACCCATATGCATTGAAAAGAAAGGTAGCTTATCATAAACTTTCCATTTGTTTCATCATTTTTAATTAACAATGTCTTACAAATTGATTGTGACTTACTATTTGGTAGAGAAAAACACCAAGAACCAAGGGAAAACCCCCAGCTGATGCCCATGAAAGTGTGAATGCTGCAAATTCTAGTCAAGGTGTGGATACTGGTAATATTAATGAAGGTAATGATGTTGTTGATGTTAATGAAGGTGTGGATGCTGGTAATGTTAATGAAGGTAATGTTGTTGTTGATGCTAATGAATGCGTGTTTGTTACTAATGCTCATGAAAGTGTGGACGACCCTGAAATAGATGCAACCATTGAAAAGATGTTGACCTCTTTTGATGACCAACCTTCTCAAGAATAATAATCCCAAATTTATAACTAAACACCTGTTCCTATATCTCCAACGGTGAATAAGACGAATCCAAAGAAGAAACCAGTTGGAAAAAAATAAATGTCAAGCACCTTAGCGAAATAGTGATAGGTTGAAGACATTATGGAGGTCAAGGAACAATGTTGGCCCAGGATCATGATAGGTTGAAGACATTAGGGACTTGTTTGCGCAACTTAAATTCATGGGATGAGATTTCTAGGAAAATTTCCTAGTGGTTTGTAGTTTCCTTTACTAGTTTGATATTTTGTAATGCACAATGTGTGCTTAATTTGTAGCATTTTGTATTTCACAATGTGTGTACATTTTGAAACAACTTATTATGCTTATGTATCAGACAAATTATGCTTATATTGTTAAATTATATAACACACTTACATACATGCTATATAACATACATATTATACTAACTGTCATATTATGTCTGTGTCAAATTATCAACTTGAGATGTGTTGATATTAACTGCATTTTACTACCTGCAACTTAGAGACCTGCTATAAATCAAAAAAATTATACTAACTGCAACTAACCCTAATTTCAACCATAATGCACAATATTTCGTAAGAGAGCTACCAATTTCCTTCATTAAAAAACAAGTTACATTACACATCAATTACCATTGTTAAATTAGATTACATTATTACATCAAGCTCTATTATTACATGCTTTTAAAAAAGTAACAAAATACAACCAAGAACATATAACTACAACTACTACAAACTGCATCTTCTTCCTTAGACTCTCAACCTTTTTCTTCATTTTTCCATTCTCTTTTGAAAACATTTGTGTAACATATTAAATTCTAAATTTTTTCCCGAATTCCTTGCCAAATTTGTCCAAATACCCTATCATCATTTGCATTTATCATCGTCTTTTTGTGTTTTTTCCCTTTCACATAAATACTCACCGTCCCAGTGAAACAGCTCACAGTATTTCTCTTTCTGCACGAACAATTCAATATTAAAGAGGATAATCGTGCATAATGGAAAAGATAAGAAACACGAAACAGTTATAGATCTAACCTCCCCAGTACTTGCACTTCTAGTATTTTCTCCCTGGGTTTGTACTAGACTTTGAAACAAACATCTTCATAGAAATATCATGTCCATATTTGGGAGTGATTCTCCCATTTGAACACATGCTAGAGATTGAGTTTCCTACCATTCTCGTGAAGGCACAAACGAATGGCAAATTTCAACACGATGATTGATGAGATGAACGCATAAAGAGAAGAGAAAAAAGCTTCGTGGGTGGATTCCAAAGGCTGAAATATAGGGAAATAGATGAAATGCATAAAGAGGGTAAATGCGATGAACAAAGAAAGATTCATGGTCCCTTGTAGAAATTAGGGCTTTGAATAAGTAATCTCAGCCATTATTAAAGGTTATTGGGGGTTAATTTTGTTAATTAAATAAACTTACATTTTTACTATGTTTAAATTTCACATGTGATGGAATAAAATTGAAAAATGATAAAATATTATAGCATGTGCATGTCATGTCATAAATTCTGCTGAGTTGATTTAATGAATGACCAAAACAAAAGAATTTTGGAATGTTAAGAATGAAATCTTGATTTTTTTACAGTGCAATTTTTCAAAGGTCAACCATATGGCAAGGAGAAAAATACTTATTAATCCTTGAATTTAAGATTGACTGATTTAAGTTTTAATATTTTTTATTTGAAAAGTTTTATATAAAACTTATTTTTAATTATTTAGTTTAAATTTGTTTCAAAATAACTCTTTTAAATAAATAAAATATCATTTTAACTATTGGACTTTTATAATTTTGCACTTAGATATATTTGTTGTTGAGAATGTAGCAAGTGTGAGTAGTATGGATAATAGTCTCACATTGGTTGAAAATGTGGAGATTTTAGCATTTATAAATGAGAGAATCCACCCACCTTTTACTTTAAGGTTTTGGGTGAATATGTGATGTGTCAATCACAAAGGTGTTGCTCTAAAAAGAAAGTCTCACAATGTTCAATGATCCCTAGTGAAAAAACTCCTCTAACACATGGTATCATTAGCCTTTGGTACGAGAAATGAATCGACTTACTTGTATCAAAAGTCAATGGCGCCACAAGGGTGGTGAGTAAGAAACGTTTCGTTGAAGTGTGTCAACGGCGCCACAAGGATGGTGAGTAAGAACGTTTCGTGCGATACAAGAGTTTGTGGAAGTAAGAAGAACTTCCACTTGAGGGGGAATATTGTGGACTCAAAATTGAGGGGGAGTGTTGAGAATGTAGCAAGTGTGAGTAGTATGAGTAATAGTCTCACATTGGTTGAAAATATGAAGACTTGAACACTTATAAGTGAGAGAACCCATTCATCTACTACCTTAAGGTTTATGGTGAATATATGACGTGTCTCTCACAAAGGTGTTGCTCTAAAAAGAAAATTTCACAATATTCAATGTTCCCTAGTGAAAAAATTCTCGAAACACTTATTCCTTTTAAAACTGAAAATTTAGGTAACAAAATTGTTGTTTATTATCTAATTAAATGATATTTGATAATAGTATCTTTTGATCTTGATATGAATCAAATATTTTGTAATTTTAAAATAAAATTATATTATATTTGATACGAGTAAAATTAATTATAACATTTTTCACTATAAAATTAAACACACCATAAATATGTGTTTGGACTCACGTTGAAACAAATCACAACAAAAACTATTGATACAAAAGTAAAACTTGAAAGATTTTAAAATAATTTTTAATTAAGTATACAAGCTCAATAAGTAGGACTCAACTTATTCTCGCATTTAATAAGTTTATTTTGTAAAATTAATTAATATGAAGTAGACATTTTAAATAAATCTTTTAGAAACTCATCGTGTCATTTTAAAAATTGCCTATTAAATTATATTTAACTATGCATGCATGGCAAAATTAAATCATCATTCTTTAAAAAAATCTATTAACTATATATAACTAACTTATTCTCACCCCTATTAACTATAATAACTATATAACTAACTTATTTTCACTTTATTTTTTGAAAACTTTTTGTAAGTTAGTCATAAATTAATTGTGACAAAATTAGAGATTTATTTAACTACAGTTTAATCACGGTAAATATTTAAAGATGTCAGCTTGACTTGAATTCATATGAAAGAAATGAAATGAAATGAAATTATTTGTAAGAGAATCACTTTTACAAGTTACAACTACAAAACTATAAGTAACTATGGTTTCAACCTAAGTACTAGTAGTAGATTGTAAATTTTGGGTGTGAACTACTAGGAATCAGTTGCCCCTACATCAAGTTTTTATGAGGTTGGAAGAAAGTGAAGTGTTGGTATGTATTTATTACATTTTTTTATCATAAATAGAACTCATACGGAAGTGGTCCCGTATCATATCTATCTATCTAAGCATAAGAAACATTAAGAAGTACTAAAATCTTGCAAATTATTTATGTGCCATTATTCTATTTATCTCCAAAAGAATTACAGTCTTGTCAAAAAAATGCACAAGTTTAAATATTAATTGTTAGTGCATCAGATAGAAATGAGACATGGAAGTTCAATAAAAACAAAACAAGACAGTGAAAAGATATATTTGTAATACATATTATATTAGATGACAAATATATTCGTATATATATATATATTTTTAAAACATGACAAATGATAGGATATCATTATTGGATGTTCAATATTAGCAATACTTTCAGTGTGAGATAATGAAAATTATTAAAAAAACTCAACACAAATTATTAAAAATTAACTATCTAAATTGTGTTGAGTTTATTAAAAAAAAAAAATTTCATTATTTGTGTTGAGTTTATTAAAAAAATAATTTTCATTATTTGTGTTGAATTTATTAAAAAATAATTTTCATTGTCAACACAAATTATCTATATAATTTTTAAGTGTCACAAAATCATAAAAGAATTTTAGAAAAGTGAGTGTAACAATTAGATAACTGTGAGATTTGGGTCGAACTCATCTGTGTTGAATGAGAGCTTTTATGTATTTCGATAGGAGGCAAGCATGCAGTCGAAGCTTGTTCACATGCTGATGCCTGTTAGTTACATATAGTAGTCGAAGTCTGTTCTTATATGTATTCTGTCGAAATATTTATATTCTGTCGAATTGGGCCTTGTGTTAAGGATCCAATTGTTTAGGTTTCTTGGGCTGCAAGTTACCTAGTTAGTCTATAAATAGGCTAGTACACTCAGTTTGTTGAGTGTGGCAAATTGTGATATTCACTTGTAATCATTGTCAATGTGAATGAGAAAGTGAATAGTAAACAGAATTATATTTGCCCAATACTTGTTGTTATTTCTTCTTCTTCTTCTTGTTTTCTTTTCCACTAAACCCTAACCCTTGTTTTGGTTTTTGATCATCAAGAAACAATTTATACTTTGATTAAAGACATCGTTTTTCACAATAAATTGGTGCGGTGAGCTTGGAGAAGATGACTTCAACAAAGTATGAGATTGAAAAGTTCACCAGAGTGAACGATTTCGGTCTGTGGCGCTTGAAGATGAAAGCCATACTGGTGCAGCAGGGATATTTGGAAGGGTTGAAGGGAATGACAGCCATGGATGCTGCGTTGACGGAAAAAGGAGACGACAGCGTTGGGATTATGGGTGAAGCTTGAAAGCTTGTACATGACCAAGTCGTTGGTGAATCGTCTTTACCTGAAGCAAGCCCTGTATTCGTTCAAAATGAATGAAGACAAAGCTTTGGCTGAGCAGTTGGATGCTTTTCTTGATCTTGAAAACATTGATGTGAAGATTGATGATGAAGATCAAGCATTGTTGTTGTTGTGTGCTTTGCCCAGATCGCATGCTCACTTCAAAGAAACTCTCTTGTATGGAAGAGAATCCCTGACCTTTGAAGAAGTTCAAGCAGCCTTGTATTCAAAGGACTTGAACGAAAGAAAGGAGTATAAACCTTCATCAGTTGGCGAAGGGTTGTCCGTGAAAGGAAGATTGTCGAAGAAAGATGGTAGGTTTGAAAAGAAGAAAGGAAAGGTTCAGCAGAAGTCTTATGGTGGTGATATGTATGGTATCAAATGTTATCACTGTAAGAAGGAGGGTCATACAAGAAAGGTGTGCCCTGAGCGCCTGAATAATCATGGAGGTAAGGACAATGGGAATGCAACTATTGTGCAAGATGGTTATGAATCATCTGATGCCCTTGTGGTGTCGAGCAGCAACTCTTGCGAAGAGTGGATTATGGATTCTGGATGTACTTGGCATATGACTCCAAACAAGAATGTGTTTGAAGAATTATGTGATCAAGATGGTGGATCAGTGCTGCTGGGGAACAATAAAGCTTGCAAGATTGCAGGTATTAGATCTGTTAGATTCAAGCTCCATGATGAGTCAATAAAGCTATTGACTGGGGTTAGGTATGTACCTGACCTTAAAAGGAATTTAATTTCTCTTGGTGAATTCGACAAAAAGGGATATGTTTTCAAAGGAGAACAAGGTATCCTGAAAGTCATGAAAGGGTCGAAGGAAGTCTTGAGAGGCGTGAAAAACCAAGGCTTGTATACCCTTGAGGCTGAGGTTGTAAGTTGTTCGACAAATGTTGTGTCCACGAAACCTGTGTCGAAGACAGAATTATGGCACATGAGATTGAGCCATGTCAGCGAAAGAGGCCTGGTCGAATTGGGGAAGCAGAACCTGCTAGGAGGTGACAAAGTCGAAAAGCTGGAGTTTTGTGAATCTTGTGTACTTGGTAAATCCTGTAGGACGAAGTTTAACAAAGGCAAGCAAAGAACACATGGATCCCTTGATTACATTCATGCTGATCTTTGGGGGCCTGCAAGGAATCCTTCACACTCAGGAGCAAGGTACTTTCTATCCATTGTTGATGACTATTCCAAAAAGTTATGGGTATTCATTCAGAAGACGAAGGATGAAACTTTTGAGAATTTCAAAAGTTGAAAGGTTCTGGTCGAAACTCAAACTGGCAGAAAGGTTAAAAGGTTGAGAACCGACAATGGCCTTGAGTTCTGCAACGAAGCGTTCGACAGTTACTGTGTTGAGTCTGGGATTGCAAGGCAAAGGACTGTAGCAGGTACTACTCAACAAAATGTCTTAGCTGAGAGATTCAATCGAACAATCCTTGAAAGGGTTAGATGTATGTTGGCTAGTGCTGTATTAAAGAAGGTGTTTTGGGCAGAGGCTGTTTCGACAACAGCTAATCTGATAAATAGATGTCCCTCGACTGCGCTGGGAATGAAGACACCTGAAGAAGTTTGGTCGAATCATCCACCAGATCTCGACAAACTGAGAGTATTTGGCTGTTTAGCCTATGCTCACATTAGGCAAGACAAGGTCGAACCTAGAGCTCTGAGATGCATGTTCCTTGGATATCCTGAGGGAGTCAAGGGTTATAGGTTATGGTGCCTAGAACCAGGTCACAGAAGATGTATCACAAGTCGTGATGTAGTTTTCATGAAGTCGAAATGGCGTTCAAGAAAACTGGTGACGAAGGTCGAAGTGCAGAAATCTCTGAAGAGGAGCTGGAACAGGTAGAGATGCCTGTTGAGGTGGAGCATAGTGATGCTGAAGTGCATAACCCTGATGAAGTCGAAGAGCAAGATGTTGATGAGGTTGAAGAAACTGTCGATGACTACCTACTGGTAAGAGATAGGTCGAGAAGAGTCATCAAGCCACCTCAGAGACTTGGTTATGCAGATCGTATAGCTTTTGCCTTAATCTCTGCAAGTGAGGTACTTGACGAAGAACCTAGAGATTACAAGGAAGCTATAAGGAGTCGAGACAAGACTGAATGGCGAAAAGCCATGGATGACGAGATGAAATCTCTTCATGATAATAACACTTGGGAGCTGATTGAGAAACCTGCAGGAGCAAGGTTAGTCAGTTGTAAGTGGATTTTCAAGGTCAAGGAAGGAATCGAAGGAGTGATGTCGAAGCGCTTTAAGGCGAGGCTGGTTGCTAGGGGGTTCACTCAGAAAGAAGGAGTCGACTTCAATGATGTGTTCTCACCTGTTGTAAAGCATAGATCCATTCGAATGTTGTTGGCCATGGTGGCAAAGTTCGATTTGGAACTTGAGCAAATGGATGTGAAGACAGCATTTATGTATGGTGATCTAGATGAAACGATCCTGATGCGTCAACCTGAAGGGTATGCAGAAAAGGGTAAAGAAGATTATGTGTGCAAGCTGAATAGGTCTTTGTATGGCCTGAAACAATCTCCTCGACAGTGGAACAGGAGATTCGACAAGTTCATGGCACACATTGGTTTTACTAGAAGTCAGTTCGATCACTGTGTTTACTTCAGATTCGACCTGGAAACTCACTTGTTATGTTGCTACTGTATGTGGATGATATCCTCATAGCTAGCAACAGTGTTGAGGATGTAACGAAGGTGAAGGCTGAACTCAGTAAGGAGTTCGAAATGAAGGATTTGGGTGCTGCAACCAGGATTCTTGGGATTGACATCCGGAGAGATAGAAAGCAGTCGAAGTTGTGCTTATCTCAGGAGACATACCTACGGAAGTTTCTCGACAAGTTTGGTATGTCGAATTCGAAGCCTGTTGTGACACCTACAAATCCTCAGTTTAAGCTTAGTACTACTCAAAGTCCGAGTACTGAAGCTGAAAAAATATATATGAATAGCATTCCATATGCTAGTGTAGTGGGTTCTTTGATGTATGTTATGGTCTGCACGAGGCCAGACATAGCATATGGAGTGAGCCTTGTGAGCAGGTATATGGCCAATCCTGGAAAGGTGCACTGGCAAGCTGTAAAGTGGATTCTCAGGTACATAAATGGGTCTCTGAAAAGAGTCTTGATTTATGGTGGAGCCTGTGATGGTGATAGCATAGTCGAAATCGAAGGATTTGTTGACTCTGATTATGCAGGTTGTATAGATTCCAGAAAGTCTATTTCTGGATATGTTTTCACAATGTTTGGCACAGCAATCAGTTGGAAAGCGACGCTTCAGAAGGTTGTTGCCTTATCAACCACTGAAGCTGAATATATTGCCCTCACTGAAGCTGTGAAGGAAGCATTGCGGCTTGAAGGTTTTGCAAAGGAGCTGAAACTTCAAGGTCGAAGTATCACTGTTAAATGTGATAGTCAAAGTGCAATACACCTGTCGAAGAATTCAGCCTATCATGAGCGAACTAAGCACATTGATGTGAGGCTGCATTTCGTCAGAGAGATAATCGAGCGTGGTGAAGTCCAGGTGCTGAAGGTTTCGACTGAAGACAATGCTGCTGATATGATCACCAAGAGTTGCCAAGTTGCAAGTTCTTCCACTGTATGCAGTTGATAAAGCTGCATGATGAAAGCTAGTTGTTTCCCTTTGTTGCTGAGTTAGATCCAAGGTGGAGATTGGTGAGATTTGGGTCGAACTCATCTGTGTTGAAGGAGAGCTTTCATGTATTTCGACATGAGGCAAGCATGCAGTCGAAGCTTGTTCACATGCTGATGCCTGTTAGTTACATATAGTAGTCGAAGTCTGTTCTTATATGTATTCTGTCGAAATGTTTATATTCTGTCGAATTGGGCCTTGTGTTAAGGATCTAATTGTTTAGGTTTCTTGGGCTGCAAGTTACCTAGTTAGTCTATAAATAGGCTAGTACACTCAGTTTGTTGAGTGTGGCAAATTGTGATATTCACTTGTAATCATTGTCAATGTAAATGAGAAAGTGAATAGTAAACAGAATTATATTTGTCCAATACTTGTTGTTATTTCTTCTTCTTCTTCTTGTTTTCTTTTCCACTAAATCCTAACCCTTGTTTTGGTTCTTGATCATCAAGAAACCATTTATACTTTGATTAAATACATCGTTTTTCACAATAATAACCAAATCTCTAACCATAACAAATGTCAACATCTAAAATAAGCAATTACAACGGTCATCATCGTATAAAAAAATTTGTATGAAAAGTATAAATAATACCTAAACACTTAATTAGCAAAATAACCAAGAGTGGCCGCAGAAGTATCACAAAATATACCATCACACGCAATCAGTCTTGAACTACCAAAAACAACACCATCAATATTACACTTAATTCAAAAGACTTTAGGAGGATATCAATACACTTCTTTGATCATTGAAGCTTTCGGGGAAATTTGACATACGACGGGAAAGATTTTTATGATTTGAAATTCATATATACAACTCAAAGCAAATGCCCTATTGCCATTGCCAGTTATATCAACTAGCATAAATACGAAGTTGTTTGGAATTTGATCTTTTTATCATTAAGTCGAGTCTGATTCATACCATACCAAATGACATCAATAATATTAATATTGTTTGCAGACACAAGATTTTTACATTATTGAGACGATTACATAAATAAAGAATGCTATCAATATCATTTGTAAAATAGAACAAAACCAATGTCAGAATTGTGTAGCAGACTTGCAATCAAGAAAAATATAATGACTCGCATCAGAGTTAGAACCATATAAATCACATTTTAAAGGTTGCAACCTCTTAGATTTTCATTAGTAGATAAAACATTCCATAAAAACTTCCAAAGCAAAAGAGATTTTGAAGAAAGAATGTGTTGATGTCATGTAGTTTAGCCCACAAAATTTGCTATTCAAGGAAAGAAAAATGCAGATAAGCGTCCTTAATGTTAGATTTAGAAAGAGTCCATAACAAGTAATCATCACTATTATTCAAGTTAGGAAAAGTTATTCAAGTCATATCAAGTTATTTAAATTAGAGAAAACTTGATTAGTTCCCCTCTTCCAGCAGCTAGATTTTTTAAAAACAATAAATAAAATAAAATTCAATTATTAATTTTAAATAAGTTTCATCTCCCTTTGTGAAATAAGTGTTCTCATCCTATTAATAACTTTTCCATCAAAGCAACATTTATTAATTATGTTTTTTTTATTCTATTTTTATTTATCTAACTTTTCCATCAATTACTATTAATAAGAGTGTATTTTAGCAAATAAAATATATATTTGTTATTAATATTAACACACTAATTATTATCTTAAAAAATGTAAAAAAAAATCAAAACAAACAACTATTGAGAAGACAACCTTTGATCAAATCTACTATATAAGAAAATTTGGTACCACCAAAGTTACCATTCTACCCTTCTGGACACATGTCAGCTTCTAAGACCATCTATTTTTTTCTCACGTTTAACAATTTTGAATTTCAACTTTCTTTCTCCCTCACCTTCTCTTCTTCTTCCTACTATCCATTTACTTCTTCTCCTCCGTCTTTTCCTCCTCCTTCGTCTTCTTCAAAACGACGGGAATAGTCATGGCCATACCCAATATCGATCGGAGAAAACTGAATGGTTTCGTTGTTGTTGTTTAACTTTGTGGGTTCAAGTTAGGGTTTTTGATTCCATGGGTTCACCCGATAATGTCGGAAGCTGAATCAAGAATGACGGCTGGAAGAGGAAGCTGATAGAAGACATTGTCTAAAGTTGAAGATTATTGAGGTAGACTTTAGCATTTTTTCCTGAGTAAATACTGGATTTTGTGTATTTTGAGATGTTTGCTATAGAAAATACAGATATGTTGTCGTTTCTGAGGTGTCGTTGTTCTTTCAGGAATAATTGAATCCGGTTTCTACGGGTACGTCAATGTAACTTTGTGGGTACTGAAACCCAATATTTGACATTTATTATTGTAAGTGTTTTGACTGTTTTTGTTGTTGTTCTATAATTGTGTGGGTTCAACTTAGGGTTTAAACTGTTTTTGTTGTTGTTGTATAACTTTGTGTGTTCAAGTTGAGGTTTTTTTCATGGGTTTACCGGACAATGTCGGGAGCTGGAAGACGAATTAAAGTTCGAAGAGGAAGCTGGTAGAAGGGATTTTCTAAAGTTGAATATTACTCAGGTAAAAATTAGTATTTTTCGTTAACTGCATTATGATAGATAGTCGTTTTTATGTTTGAGTCAATGTAAATTCACTTTTCAATTTAACGTGTTTGTTATTCTGGTTTTGGTTACCCTATCCTTTATAGTCAATTTAAGTTGTAAGAAAGCAACAATTCATTCGGTCATTGGTAAGGATAGTTTGAGTTAGGCAATTAAAATTGTATCCCATTTCAAATTCAGTTATTTAATATATGTTCTTGCCTGATAAGTATTGGCTTTGCAACCCATTGATTCATGGTGTTTTATTTATATGCTTATTTGCTACTGATAAATTATTCCCGTTAATATCTTATTGATGACGTAACTCTTAAATTATGAAATAAAGGAACCACTAAGTTTCATAATTCTGTGTAACTATTCAGACAGTCAGAATGAGAAGAATTTGTCTACTATTTCTAAGTTCACAACCTGTGTGTGTTGAACCTATCACATTCTTCTTTAATTTTATTACATGATTAGTATTGTTTTCTTATTGATTTCACTCTGCTGTTTCAATGTGTTGTATATGATAGATGATTGAATAATGTTATTCGCGAATCTGTCAAGTTAGTGATGCAACGGGTATACCTGCCAATTTATCCTTCTTAGCATTCACTCAACTTTTCATTAAATTGCGTCCATGAATTGAACATTTCAAGCATCGAAGATATCTACATTTAAGGTTGTGGGAAAGATTGGTAACTTTTTTTATTCCATCATTAGTATTGTTGTCTTATTCATTTAACTCTGCTGTTTTCATCATTACTAAACTGGACATATTCCAAAAACCAGATCATGTTGACTGTTATGTGGACTGTGTTTCGAAGGAAAATAAAGCAAGTCACACGATGATATCATGCCACTGCTTTGAAGCACTTCACAATGACAGTCGTAAGTTTTTTCTGAATACAATTTCTTAATACATTTTTTAGATATCTATTGTCATGCCACTGCTTCTGAATGCTATGAATTTCATTTATAGATAAAACTTGGATATCAACTTGTTTAAGGTTTCTTTACAACCATGCATTTGTCATGTTTTCCTGGTATTTCACTTTCTCATTTATGTTGTTCTTTCAGGATCAAACCACTTCACCTAAAGAAATCGAATTATCTTATTAGATTGTACACAACATTGGGCTGATATGGTTATCAGGGTACACCAACAATGGTTACCCTGATATTTCAGTTATTCATTTTTGTTGTTCTTTCAGGATCAAGTAAATATGCGGAATTCTCAAGACCTAATGGGATCTATTGTTGGTACTGAAACCCAGATCATGTGGACTGTCATGTGGACTGTCATGCGAAGGAAAATAAAGCAAGTCACATGATGATAACATGCCACTGCTTTGAAGCACTGCACAATGACTGTTGTAAGTGTTTTCTGAATACATTTTTTTGAATACATTTTATGAATAAATTTTTCATATAACTATTGTCATGCCACTGCTTTCGATTCTTATGATTTTCATTTATAGATAAGTAGTTGGATATCAACTTGGTTAAGGTTTCTTTACAAGCATGCATTTGTCATGTTTTCCTGCTATTTCACTTTCTTTTTTTTGTTGTTCATTCAGGATCAAACCACTTCAGCTAAAGAAGTGGAATCATCTTATTAGTTTGTAGACTACATCGGGCTGACAGGTTATCAATGTACACCAAGAATGGTTTTCCTGATATTTCACTTATACATTTTTGTTGTTCTTTCAGGATCAACTCAAGCTGCAGAAATCTCAAGACCTAATGGGATTACTTATTTGATAGTACGCAACCAAACAATAGACGTGCTTGGGAAATTGGAATATTACTGCTCCAGCCCCGTGAATGCTTCTTTGATCGAACCACTTCCGCTGAAGAAATGGAATCGTCTTTTTAGATTTTAAAGAAGATTGTGCTGACATGTTTACAGGTAGAACTGGAATTGTTTTGAATTTAATTTGTTACTACCGTCAAATATTAAAATCTCTTACGATGACCTAACCATCAAACAGTTCAATGTTCCTCTTGCCTCTATCTTCCTCTTGCAGATACTCAACTTCCATTACGGGTGCATTGCAAGTTCCATCAGACTTTCACTCCATTAGTTCCATGACAAAGTAGCGAAAAGCCAACTTAAGGTGAATTTATTTTGTTCAGACTTCAAAACCGACTCTCTATTTCTTATATTGTCTCTCATCATCATAACTTGCAGTTGTGCTCAAGCTTTAATCACATTGGTTTAATTGCTGATTCACTAAATGCTTTTATGTTTTTCAATGTGACTTCCCTATGGCTTTAATGCCAAATCATATCACACCCCGTGTTTCCAACTTTTCAATAATCTTGACCATCACACCTACTTATTATTTTGCCTCCCTATGTTCCACTATAACAGTTTCAAGATAATTAATGCTTTTGCATTACCAAATGCAGGGAGAAGCTTAACAGTTTTATGCCAAACTATATAAAGAAGCCTCCTTCTCTAACCAACACAAACAACAAACCAGAAAGTTAGCACTATTTCTATGGCGACCAACATCGTCGTTCAGGTTTCATAGCCTACTGATGTGCAGACGACGCCTGAAATACAACCATCGACGGCATTGCAACAGCCGTCTCAGTTCCAACAACCAGACCAGGTTCGCATCCTTAATAACCTACTTCGTTTTTCAATAACTACATACATCTCTGCATTTTTCTTCCTTCCGCTTTCAACCATTTTTTTATTAAATTAACAGACGCAACAAAAATGTGATGCTCATGTCCAGGTGACACCAGTTGCTGACATCCAACCACTTTCGGAGAATCAACCACCTGCCGACGACCACCACCCCCTGCCGCACCAACAACCTCCCTATGTTGAACATCGTCATGACGCCCGCCCGGTACGGTTCTGTTTAACCCTGCCTCTTTTTGCCCTTTCTTGAACATCGTCATCATGGTCTGTTATTTTTTCGATTCATGTGACATGATAAATTCTGTTCATGTTCTTCACAATAATGAGTTACTGGTTATTTCCAACAGGTACCTCGGGCCCCTGCTGTGCGAGAAAGACGAAAGAGGAGAAGATTCAGGAGATCACGAACAATGGGTAGAAGGGTTAAAAAATTCGATTCAGATGATGATGAAGAACCTGACTATGATATCCTTGATTCTGATGATGACGATGAGCACGACTACAACTGGGACAACTTTATGACATCGAGGAGTTTTAGAGTTGATGATTAAGTTTGCAAATTTTCTTTCTAATTCTTGTCGCATATTTTAGATGATATTTGTCTTCTTATTTCTTATATTTGTCTTCTTGTCGCATATTTTATATATTATAATCTTAAACTTTCTTAATTTTTATATGTTGTTTATTGACAAATTATTTCAAGTTTTTTTTATAATTTAGTTTAAGCTAAATTTCATAATTATTATTACTTTTTTCAAATTAATTTATATGTTACGTTATAAATTATTTACAATTTTTTTTTCTTACTTCTAAAATTTCAATGACTTCTACACGTACACTAACGTATTCTGTTTAAAATTTAAATACTATTTTTACCTTTCCATTATCAATAATCTACCATATAAGAAAATCTATAACCACCAACTATTTTTATACACTTTGGTATGGATATTTTGAATTACTATTGTTAAACAATGTTATTTTAATAAACGTGACTAAATTTACTATTGATTGATATATTTGTACAAATAATATCCAAAAAAAATTAACATTTCTCATTTTTATAGTCGGGAAAAAATTTACTTAGAACATTTATCCATCATTCGTATACTATAGATACAAAAATTATTAAATCTCTTTAATAATATTAAATATTGTTAAGATACAATGGTATACGAAATATTATTATAGTATATATGTTTTTGTGCTAATGCAATACAAGTGAATGATTGGTAAAAAAGTTCAAATAACTTTATTGAAAATGTGTTTTCCTATAACTTATTTAATTCTTACTACAACTTTTTTATAAGTTATTTAATTTTACAAAATAACATACATATATTGATTTAAATATTTTTACAAACGGAAAAAACTTTACTATTGATTCTAATATTTTTATATATAGTCTCAAAAAAAAATATTATTTTCATTTATATTTTTTATAAACGAGATCAACTTTACTATTGATTTAAATTTATTTATAAATAGTGTCAAAACAAAAATAATATTTATACACGGGAAAACATACATTGTTTATTGCGTGTTTCATTTTAATTCTTTTTTAATTTAAAACTACATTTTTTTTGTTTTTTTTTAATATTTCATAACATAAATGGTCACGTATCCGCAGTCCACACCAGAACCCGTGTGGACGCACGGGTTTCGCACTAGTTTGTTAACACACATGTGTTAAAATCTAATTTATAATATCATCATGAAACTCTAAATTTAAGGAGAAGTGAATTTTGTGGTGGATGGATTTGAAGATGTTGGACAAGTGCAATAAAGATGATCTGAATTGGTTTAAGTGTCTTGTGAGTGGCAAACTTTGGCAACGGAAAAATAAATTAAGTTCTGAAATCATTGTTGGATTAGAGCACAATCATTGTTGGATTAGAAATTTAATTCAAAATTCAGTTGTAGATGTTACAGTTGATTCTGCAGCCTATCTCCCCGATGGCAAAACTAGACGATAAGTTTGTTTGGTGGAGTGATCCTCACGATTTTTCAGTGCAAAGCAATTACGAGAGGTTGAGTCGCTTTTACGATGATTATTCTAATGCTCATGTGGAAATTCTGAAGGGTCTCACAACTCTTTGGAAAACAAAAGTCCCCAGTAAAATTCATTTATTTGGGTGGAGATTACTCTTAAACATGTTGCCGACGAGATCACAATTGGCAAAACGCGACTGTTCTAGACTGGGCCAGCGCCTGCCCTTCACACGGGCAGACCCAACCCGCACGACCTCTGCTGGCCCAACAAGGCCCATCTAAATTGTCCGCGTCGAGCACGTAATGGCCATCAGTATGGTCGGGCACGCATACACCTGAATCCGTCGAGCAGAGGCACCAAGTCCTGTAGGCCTCGGTTCTCCTCGACACCCATGAGCCTCCCCGAGAGGACACGTCTAACTGTAACCTCCCACTTCCGAAGGATTCGGTCTGCCCTACTTCCGGAGAACTCGGGACCATTACCCCAGGGAGAAGACCACGTGCTGGTCTTCACTACGCCACGTAAGCCCTGGCAGTTACTTGGATTGGGCCTTGCAATCCAGCCCAGTGCAAGTAACCATTGGCCCCGCACTGGGGGCTCTCTATAAATACCCTCTCACTTGAGAGGGTCAGGTTACTTCACATTCTAAACTCACACCTATTTTCTGTAGTTTCTTTTCTCTGACCTTTCCTGACTTGGGCGTCGGAGTACCTTGCAGATACACCCCCCCCCGGCCATCTCACCATCACCGGAGCTAAAGGTTTCACGACGTTGTTGGCCACTATCTAACTGTCTGATCCAGGTATGATCACTGGCACCGTCTGTGGGAACTCACTGCTTCCCGGTTTTTCATTCAACGATAAACCAAAGCAATCTATCCGTCCATCACCAGCATGGCCAACAACCCGTCTGCGAACAAAGCGCTGGATACTGTCCTCGCGCAACTCGAGAACAGAAACCACCGTGAGGAGAATGATGCCCTCAATGTCGAAGAAGGCGACGTAAGAGACGGGCAGACCGCCCCCCAGACTCCGAAGACGCGGCTTACGACGCCGCCCAGCAGGACGATCGGCAAGTCACCTTTCAGCCAGTTGCTCCTCCGCCTAATGCAGATCCGAGCACCATGGCCCTATTCGCCTTGGTCAACCAGACCAACCAGCTGATCATGCACCAGAATCTCAGAATTGAAGCGCTCGAGCGAAGGTGAACACGACGATCTTCCCCGCGAAGACATCGTCGTCCACCTTCACCTCGCCGTTCTCCTTCCCCTCGAAGGACTCCTCCGGAAGAATCTCGGACCCCCTCACCGGTGCGCGAGGACCGTCGGCCACGCCTGGAGCGTACCCATCCAGAAACCTCCCAGAAGCGCCATCGTTCCCCGCCTCAGAATGAACCCAGGTACTCCTCGATTACCAAGAGGAGCAAGACCACTGAAGAGAGGCTGAGGAACCGTTCCAGGAACTACCCTCCACGGCAGGGACCTGGTCGACAATACCGATCCCCAGCAGGGTCTCTAGCCGGAAGCGACGATGAGGACCAGAGGACCCCCTGTCATGGGAGATCATGGAGAAACCCCCTCCACTGGGGACCTACGATGGCCTGGCCGACCCCGACGATCACGTCGAAAGTTTTGAAGCCATGCTCAACTTCAGAAACGTCAGGGAAGCCATTAAGTGCAGGCTTTTCCCCACCACCCTGCGGAAGGGCGCCATGACCTGGTACAAGATTCTAGCGCCTGGGTCGATCACGTCCTGGAAGCAACTCAGAGAACGCTTCACCAAACATTTCACGGCATCTCGCCGACACCCGAAGACGGAGGCCGCGCTAGAGAGCATCTTCCAGGGGAAGAACGAGTCTCTCAGGAACTACATTAAGAGGTTCACCAGGGAGGCTGTCGAGGTCCACACGACCGACGACATGAAGAAGTTTTTAATCATCCGGGGATTGCGACTTGGATCCGATTTCGCCAAGTCCGTGGGCCTCCGCAGACCTCGCCGTTTGGAAGACCTCCTCCAACGAGCTCAGTTATACATCGAGTTCGAAGAGTCGGAGGCAGCACAGATCGCCCTCGACTCGAGGCGGAAGGAAGCCCCCCGCAGCCACAGAGAAGAAGACTCTCCTCCACGACGTGGAGGAGAAAGAAAGAAGGAAGGCCACCCCCAGGACTCTCGCGAACCGAGAAGACCAGCTGGCCGGTTCACAGAATACACGCCGCTCAGCGCTCCCCGCGCGCGAATCCTCTCCGAGTGCTCCAACTCAGAATTTCTGAAAGGTGGCGTCCTCTTTCCGAAGCCAGCGGCCCCCAAATCAAACACTGACAAGTCCAAGTACTGCAGGTTCCACCGGAGCCACGGACATGTCACGGAGGACTGCATCCATCTCAAAGATGCAATTGAGATCCTGATCAAGGAAGGGCACCTAAAGAAGTATGCCCAGAAGAACGACGCCCCTCTTCCCAATATCCGGGAAGCCCAAAACGTCAAAGAGACAACACCTTCTCCCGACGAGAGTCGGCTCCAGGTCGCCCTCAGCGTCACTCGACCCGAGGAATTTTTTGTCCCCGAAGGCATCGTGGGCTAGGTGGCAGTTCGAAGCATGTGGGAAAACTTCCCCTATGAAGACCCCGTTGCTGCCCGCAGCACGTGGGAAGGCTTCCCCAAGACGATGGTCATATTCAGAGGTGGTTATGAGAAGGTGTCCATCGGGTCGATCAAGCGAAAATTTGACGAGCTGGAGTCCGCAACCTCGGCGAAGACCACCACTATCGAGAAGGTGCAAGGGAAATCAAGCACTATCACCTTCTATCTTAAAGAACTGCCGGGCAGAGCGCCCAACGCCGCCATCCCCCTCTTGGTCAGGGCACAGATGGAGAACTTTGACGTTCGCAGGATCCTGGTCGACCAGGGAAGTTCGGTCGACATCATGTACACTCACCTGTTCGGGACCCTCTAGCTCGATGAGAGACATCTGACCCCGTACGTCGGTTCAGATCTGCAGGGGTTCAATGGCACCACCACCAGACCATGGGGTTACGTTGAACTGATGGTCACATTCGGGGCCGAAGACACTGCCCGTCAAGTGAAGACCCGCTTCCTAGTGGTCGAATGTCCGTCCCTCTACAACTGCATCCTCGGGAGGACCACCCTGGCCGAACTCACAGCGGTGCCATCAACGGTCCATCTCAAGATGAAATACTACACGGACAGGGGCCGAGTCGTTACGATGCACGGGGAAATAGACGCGGCCAGGAGATGTTTCGATGCTGCAGTCAAAGGCATGAGTTCCATCAACACCAGGCCCAAGACTGGAGCAAAGTCATCCCCATACACTGTACAAAGGCCACTCCCGCGCTTCAACGCGATCGACCTCGACAGCAGGTTCCTGGGCGAGCATGGAGAAGGCGGAGCAGAGGACCTCGAACTCCAGGCGGAAAACAACGGGCAACCTCTCCACCCAACGCGCCTCATCCCAGACGGAGACTTCGAGCTCGTCGCCCTCGGGGACGATCCAGATCGGAACGTGAAAATTGGCACCAAGCTCCTCGACCTAGCGAAGAAGCAGCTGAAGACATGTCTCTGGGAGAACGCTGATTTGTTCGCATGGAGCGCCTCCGAGATGTCTGGCTTTGACCCCGAGGTGGCTTGCCATCAGCTCGCAGTAGATCCAGCCGCTCGGCCCATAGTTCAACGTAGGCGTAGGCAGTCTCCCGAAAAAGCGGAGGCTGCTGGTAAAGCTGTAAAAGACCTTCTAGAGGCGAATTTTATTTCGAAGGCCAGGTACAGAACCTGGCTGTCCAACGTTGTACTTGTCAAAAAGAATAATGGAAAATGGAGGATGTGTGTTGACTATACCGATCTTAACCGGGCATGCCCGAAAGACTGTTATCCTTTGCCTAACATCGACCAGCTGGTCGATAATTCTGCAGGTTACAAGCTATTATCCTTCATGGATGCCTACTCGGGGTACAACCAAATCCCCATGGATAATGTCTACAAACAACACACAGCCTTCATGAACGAGTCGGGCAATTACTACTACAACGTAATGCCCTTCGGCCTGAAGAACGTCGGTGCGACCTACCAACAGATAATGAACAAAGTCTTCCAGGGAGAGATCGGCGACATGCTCGAGGTCTATATGGACGACATGATCGTCAAATCTGCAGAAGAAGTCGACCACGTCGCGGACCTTAAGAAGGTGTTTGACACGGCGAGGAGATGCCGCATGAGGTTTAATCCCGACAAATGCACCTTCGGCGTTCGGGCGGGTAAGTTCCCCGGCTTCTACCTCACAGAGCGAGGAATCGAGGCCAACCCCAACAAGTGTAGGCATTTCTCCGAGATCCCAACTCCGAACTCGAAGAATTCAATACAATCACTGAACGGTATGCTGACCGCCCTCTCCTGCTTCGTCGCCAGATTCGTACAATACGCACTCCTATTTTTCAAGCTTCTTCGACAAAAAGCCACGTTTGAATGGAGCGAGGAATGCGAGCAGGCTTTACTCCATCTCAAACGAGTCCTGTCACAGCCCCCGGTCCTCTCACGGCCAGAGAACGGGGACATACTCTTCTTGTATCTCGCCATCACGAGCGAAGCGGTCAGCGTCGTCCTCATACGGGAAACCCCCGACGGGAAAAAACCGATTTACTTCACGAGCAAAGCCCTCCAAGGTCCCGAGCTCAGGTATCAGCAGATCGAGAAATTCGCCCTGACCCTCGTCACCGCGGCCAAGAGGCTGCGCCATTACTTTCTAGCCCACACTGTTGCCATAAGAACCGAACAGCCTATAAGGCAGCTCCTTGGACGACCAGATATGGCGGGAAGGATACTCAAGTGGTCGCTCGAACTCGCCAAGTTCGACATCCAATACGAGGGAAGGAAAGTCCTGAAGGCTCAGGTATTGGCCGACTTTGTGGCGGAGATGACCGTCCTGGAACCTTCGACCAACGGATCCCAAAAGTGGACGATCTATGTCGACGGAGCATCCATCACGAAGGGGAGCGGGGCAGGCATTATCCTCGAAAACGAGGAAGGCATCCTGATCGAGGTCTCCCTCGAACTATCCTTCCTGACGTCGAACAACCAGGCAGAGTGCGAGGCTTTCCTCGCCGGGCTTCGGTTGGCCGAGGACCTCGGCGCCAAGGAGGTTAAAATCTTCACTGACTCCCAGCTCGTAGCCTTTCAAGTACGAGGAGAGTACCAGGCCAAGAACGACAGCCTCATCAAATACTTGACCTTGGTGAAAGAAAAGATGAAAAAATTCACCTCCGCAGAAGTAACCCACATCCCTCGCGAGCACAATACCCGAGCAGATGTCTTGTCCAAATTGGCGAGCACAAAGAGGAAAGGCGGAAACAAATCCGTCATACAAGAAGTGCTTTCCCGTTCGAGCATCGACAAACCCGTTCCGGCGGCGGACGTGAATGCCATTGGGGACAGCAATTGCTGGATGACCCCGGTATACGAGTACCTCACGATAGGCAAACTGCCCGAAGATCCCAAGGAAGCGGGGATGGTCAAGCGGCGGGCGTGCTCGTACACAATAGTCGAGGACAAGCTATACCGCCACGGGTTTTCTATCCCCCTCCTCAAGTGCGTCGAGGAGACCAAGGTCCCCGGTATACTCCAGGAAATCCATGAGGGAATCAATGCACAACACCTCGGCAGGCGATCCTTAGCCCGTAAGGCTCTCTGAGCAGGGTATTACAGGCCCACCATGCAACGAGACGCCAAGGAACACGTCAAGAAGTGCATTAGATGTTAGTGAAACGGGGACATGCACCTCGCTCCCCCTAACGAGCTCAAAACACTGTCGTCCCCGTGGCAATTTGCGTGGTGGGGAATGGATATCCTCAGACCTTTCGTTATGGGATCATACCAAAACAAATACCTCATCGTCGGCGTGGATTATTTCACGAAGTGGATCTAGACGGAAGCCCTGGCCAAAATCACGACCTTCAACATACTCCGCTTTTACAAAAGGAACATCCTCGCCCGGTTTGGTGTGCCCCAAGCGATCGTCACCGACAACGGGACACAGTTCACCGACAAGAACTTCCAAGACTTTGTCACCAAACTGGGCACGAAGCATCATTTCACGTCGGTCGAGAATCCTCAAACGAATGGGCAGGCCGAAGCAGCGAATAGAGTGATCCTCCGAGGATTGACACGTCGACTAGGCGACGCCAAACAATGGTGGGTCGAGGAGCTACACAGCGTCCTCTGGGCCTACCGAACAACCCCATATTCCACGACCGGGGAGACCCCCTTTCGTCTGACCTACGGAACGGAAACGGTGATCCCCGTGGAGATCAGGGAACCCTCGAGGAGGACGGAAGCCCCCCTCAATGAGGATGCGAACAACGAGGCCCTAAGGGAAGAGCTCGACTTCATCGAGGAAATAAGGACGGACGCATCCCTCCGGGAAGCCTCACTTAAACAGAAAATAACTTTACGTTATAATGACAAAGTTATCAAACGTGATTTTCAGGTAGCCACCCTCGTCCTACGAAGGAACCAGAAAGATTCGCGAGAAGGCAAACTCGCCACGAACTGGGAGGGCCCGTACTGCGTCCGCGCTAAAACGGGGACAGGAGCCTACTTCCTCAAAAATCTGCACGGGGAAGAACTTGCTCGACCATGGAACGCTGAAAAGCTTAAACAGTACTACAGTTAAGCACTGCCCGCGACACACTAGCATCGCAGTTACGGGGACGCACTAGGGTACAAGCGTGACACCCCTATACAAAACACGATGATCAAAGGCCGCGTTGTGTGTGCGCGAGAACTTTTGATCCGACGAGGACACCTCGATCGAGCTCCGTCGTCGTTGTACTAATTAGGCAGAACACCCAGCTCGCGATGGGAAGTTCATGCCACGAAGCTAAGACCTCGACCGAGCTCTTAGCCTCGTCAAAGGTTGGAATATACCTCCGACCACTCGGCTAGCTCTCCACGCAGTCGAGGATCATTGAAGTCGAGTAAATTCCCAAAATCTCTATTACTTAGACAAAAATAAATAAAGTATAGAAAATACACAAGCATCACACACACGGACAAGCAAAATGAAAAGTATTAAAGTCGGGCAAAAGCCATTGTACAAGTGTTACAAACATGTCAGAAGCCCCTGGCACGCAGGCCGGGAAAAAGGCAACAAAATGAAATGGCTCGCAGGCCAAACAAAATAAGAAAGTAAAAACTAGTCGGCGACGGTCCCCTCTGGCTGTTCGTGTTCGTTTGCCCCTCCGCCAACCTCTTCCTCTTGCATCGGCTGCACGATCTGACCGTCGACCACGTCGTAGTTGGGGTCAACCCCTTCAGTGATAAGGTCGGGGTTTAGGACCCGAAGCAACTGCACGGCATTCTTGAAACCTATGTCAGCCGCCACGAGGTTATCCTGCTCGGTTTCCCTGAGTTTCGCTATCAGCGTCACCCGCGAGGTTAATAACTTGTCCTCCTCAGTTTCATCTTCAGCGGGGCGAACATCGTCCTCCAACCCGGCAATCCCCACCAAGAAACCCTTTCTCTCCTCGTCAGCTTTCTTCAACCTCTCCTCCAGCTGCCTCTAAAGTTCGGCATGTGCCCTGTTCTGCTCTTTACACTCGTTCAACTCCTTGCTCGCTTTCTCCATCTCGGCAGCAACGGACTTGAATTTCTCTTGCAGCTTGGTCAGTTCAGCTGCCGGACAAGTTTCGTCATTCAAGATCAAAGTCGTCGAACAGACTCACATCACCGCGGATAAGTCCTCGAGCAGAGCCTTCCTCCTCGAAGACTGAGCAGCACCCAGGACGACCTAGACCTTGGCAGCTGCAATGCCCGGAGAGTTGCCATCCGAGAAGAAATGGGGCCTCGAATGACAAGGGGGAAGTACAAAATTCTCGGAGGGAGGACTGTCGGCCACCACCGTCAAGTCAACATCAACCTGCCCGTCTGTACGTTGTCGCTTCGGGGATCCTTGGCTGCCAGGGGACTGAATCCCTTGACGAGAGCCAGAGGAGTCCACAAGTACTGAAGTAGAGGCGAGAGGCTGTGAACGGAGCTGTTCAACCCGACCCTTATTCGTATTTCGGGAGGCCTTCAGCTTCTTGAAGCGCTCCTCAGCACTTGGCATCTTGCCTGCAAAGAAAAGAAATGCATCAGTAAATCGGAACCGATAGCACAAGGGAAAGGTAGGTCGAGGAAGTCGCCCCCACCTAACAGCTCAAGGGCATCCTCGTCAGAAAACGTCTCGAGGAGGGCCCTCGTATTGATTAACTGACGCTTCGTTAAGACCTTCCCGTCGTCACCCCGGACGAATTCTCTGTCCGGCGTCACGAGCTTAACTTTGTTAAAACCGGCGACAAAGTTGACTATTGCCTCGTGTGCCAGTCGGTCCCCCTTGCAAAGTCGGCCAGGAGTGAAGATGTAGCTGTCCGTCCCCGTTTTGAAATGTTCTTCCGTCCAGAACAAGGGTAACCTCGGTACGAGGGTTTCTTCCTCCCGCCCATCTACTTCTCGGGAGACCTGACGGTACATCGAATTCACAGCTTCCAGCGAGACCGGCCTCACGATGTAGTACCGATACTTGAAGTCGCGAACAGAATCCATGTAGGTATGGAACAGGTTGCTCACTTGCTTGAAGGACACCCAGCCGTGTCTGCTGTTGGCCGCCTGTCTCTGGAGGTGAAAAATACGGAAGAAAAAGGGCACGGTTGCCCCGGTCTGGAGGTATTTACAAACAAGCTCGAAGGCACGGATAAAGGCAAGGGAGTTAGGATGGAGTTGCGACGGCGCCAAGCGCAGCCAGACGAACACCGACTGTTGGAAATCCGTGAAGGGCAGGCGTCATCCCGCCTCATCGAACATAAATTCGTACAGGGGAAACCTCATCCCTCTGTACGTCGAGCAAATACGGTGGTGCTCCAGTGGCCAGAACACTTTCCACGTCTTCGCAGAGCCTACCAGGCGGTGCTCGACAGTGCAAAATATGTCATCCTCGTCTCCATCAACAAACTGGGAGATCATATTTAAGGGCTCGTCGCTGACCCACTCGTCGAACGGTCGTTCCTCGGCACTAATGATCTCCGCCATCGGAGAGCCGGGTTGGTCGTCGACGTCTAAGGTTCCCACGGCCACGGCCAATGCGTCCATTTACCTGAAAAGCAGAAGGAAACAGTGAATTCGATGACCCATATCAAATTCACCCCTCCACCGCTGATCAAGTGAAAGGGCGAAGAAGGAGCGTCGGGATCAAGCGACTGCCGTGCTCGCACAACGTCCTCGGGGTATCCAACGAGCGACCCCGTGACCATCTTCAGGCCACCGGTGCTTCGACCCCCCGAGGACTCGTCCCGCAATTAGGGATACTGTCGAAGACCCCAGGATATTCATCTCGTGTCCTCGGGAGGTTCTTCTTGTCCCCGTAATTCTCGTACCTTCTCCTCGCGAGATTAAACAAGAAAACAAAGAAACTCCGCCATATTCGCCGGAGATTTCACAGTTCCCATGGGAACTTCGTCAGTTCACCATAGGACCACTGTACAAAATGTGAACGAAAAGAGAAAGATCAGAAAACTTACTTGAAATACAGTTCGGATAGGGTTCTGGCACGACAATCTGTGGTGGAAAGCGGCGGTCTGCGGCGGAGAACGGTGGTGAAAACAGGGAAGGAAGAGAGAGAGTCTAAACAAGGGGGGAGCAAAAGTGTAAATGAAACGGGATGGCCCCTATTTATAAGACCCTCACGGGACTCGAGGGGTTTCCTAGGCACACGATTATGCTACCCTAGCCTGACCGCCTTAGGTAATGATGGCGTGTGACACGTGGCATGCGTTTCCCCATACACGTCCCTTCGTTCCACCTCACGCGTCCTTTCGTTGCTTTGCTGCTCGACTTCAAACTTCTCGTATCCCCGTAGTGTCGCCCAACACGGCCTGTCAAACTCGAGCAGACCAATCGCTCCCCGCATAGAGGACTTTCCCCGACGCAATGCGTCCTCGACACAGATGCTGACCCTTAAGTCATTACTCCAACACCTCATAGCAATGACTTGGGGGCTTCTGTTCTGGACTGGGCCAGCGCCTGCCCTTCACACGGGCAGGCCCAACCCGCACGACCTCGGCTGGCCCAACAAGGCCCATGTAAACTGTCCGCGTCGAGCACGTAATGACCATCAGTATGGTCGGGCACGCATACACCTGAATCCGTCGAGCAGAGGCACCAAGTCCTGTAGGCCTCGATTCTCCTCGACACCCATGAGCCTCCCCGCAAGGACACGTCGAACTGTAACCTACCACTTCCGAAGGATTCGGTCTGCCCTACTTCCAGAGATCTCGGGACCGATACCCCAGGGAGAAGACCACGTGCTGGTCTTCACTACGCTACGTAAGCCCTGACAGTTACTTGGATTGGGCCTTGCAATCCAGCCCAGTGCAAGTAACCGTTGGCCCCGCGCTGGGGGCTCTCTATAAATACCCTTTCACTTGAGAGGGTCAGGTTACTTCACATTCTAAACTCACACCTATTTTCTGTACTTGCTTTTCTCTGACCTTTCCTGACTTGGGCGTCGGAGTACCTTGCAGGTACACCCCCCCCCCCCCCGGCCGTCTCACCATCACCGGAGGTGAAGGTTTCACAACGCTGTTGGCCACTATCTAACTGTCTGATCCAGGTACGATCAGCGACATTATTCAATGTACTTTTAAAATTGTTTTGCCCCTTGTCATGAAGTCGAAGAAACTTTCGACCATTTATTTATCCATGGTTTGTGATGTTTGACGAAATATTTGTGCTTGGTTATAGTTGGATTGAGTTCTAAATTCTGATTCGATGATGGATCATTTAAGGGACTTTAACCGTTGGACCAATTCTAAGTTTTAAGAGAAATTTTATTATATTTTATAGATTGTTGTTTGTTTGATGATTTGGATATCTCAAAATTAAATTTGTTTGAGCATACCAAATTGAGAAATCTGAACTTAACAATGCAAATAAAAAATTTGGTTAGGAAATGCCTTTTGACCAAAATAAAGGGTCAAATGAAGTTATGTTGGTCAGATTGACGTGTCAATCCAAACTTCTACTCATTGTAATTTTACAGCATTGCTATTTTGACACAATTTTTAGTTACACCGTATCATACACCATATATATATATATATATATATATATATATATATATATATATATATATATATATATATATATATATATATATATATATATATATATATCAGACAAATTGTCTTTTGCACACAGATCAAAGTAAATTAAATTATTAAAAAATAAAACTAATCTGTATTATGTATTAAAAGAGGCGTCGTTGTTAAAAACTAGTGTAAATTAAATTATTAAACATATATTTTCTCGTAATTTTATGATATTTTTTATATTAGTTTTCCTCTTTTGTATGGGCTGAGTATTTTTTATAAAAAAAAACTGATGGAGTATATATATATATATATATATATTATATTATTGTGTTGATCATTTAACATTATACTAGTATAGCACTCCTACGTATTAAGCGATGCATGCACAAATTAAGGGTATCTAATATCTATCAACTATCAATCATCTTGAGACGCACCCTCTTAGATATAAATTTCCAAAACAAATCAAACACATTTCTTATCTAGAAAGCATCACACCAAATAGTCTTTAAAAAGTATAAGTAACTATTCTTGTTTCAGTTCCCTTTTCAAGGTTTCTTGATTCTTCAATTAGTCAAAGCTGCAATTAGACTATCGACATTGCACTGAGAAGGTAAGAAACGATAGTGACTGTGTGAATGACCATACGTACTCATCGAGACCATGAAAACGATGTGTCTGCAAATATTAAATATTTCCATTTATCTAAGCTTTTTTAGTTCTCGCAAATTGAGTGATAGGGATTTGGGCAAAAGACAAGGACACTCACCCTACTTCCCTTGTGTCTACTGTCTATATTATTAATATTATGTACCTTCCAAATTCTTACTCATTTCGTGGCTTCTGTATTTTTTTTTTCTTCTTTAGAATAATTGAATTAAAAAGTACTGTGAATTTATATTCACATGCAATGCCGGATTTTGTGGTACACATGATTTTGAGGATTGTGACCACAGGTTGGGAGTGAATAATTGCAATTTGTATGATAAATAAGCCAAACATGTTACTTTTTTTTACAATTTTTTTCTCTGCAACTTTTTCACAACTCCCTGATTCAAAGAAAAATATGATCATAGAAGCTTATGTGACTTAAGAAACTATATTCAGTGTTGTTGGCAGCCCAGATTTTAACCACATGATCTGGTAAGGGGCTACTTTGTACACCACATAGTCTTAGTTAACCATAGTGAACACAAATATTTTTAGATTTCGGATATATATTTTTTGAACACATCCATATTACACATGTTCAGTGCTTTCGTGAGCAAGCCACCTCATTTTGTCCAAAAATCACTATTACAAAATATGTCTTCGGTAAAACTAATTTTACTACAGTTATACATTCTACCGTTGTAAAATTGGAAATTGGTTGCAATATATATATATATATATATATATATATATATATATATATATATATATATATAAAAGTTATTTAATCACGGTTGCTATAAACAATCGTGGTGATAAAATAATAGTTACAAGTTTCGAATCCTAGCAACTATATTTTTTCTATTTTTTCTATTACAAAAAGTGTGTGTCACTTAAGTTCAGAAATAAATAAAAAATTGAAAACTTTGTAACCATGGATTTGTATATAACCGTTGTAATAATATATACATTTCACTTCGGTTGTAAATATCAACCGTGATTAAAGTATTTCCTGATAAATTTAAAACAAAACATATTTATTATTTCCTTCATAACAAGCCCTAAGCTAACCAGCGAACCAGAGACGACAGCGATAGCGATTGCAAAATCTGCATCTTCACAATCTTCGTTCATTTGAATCTTCATTCTTGATAATCTTCACTATCTTCATTCTTGGTCTCTTTGAAGTGCGGTATGTTTCGTGCAAACTTAACTCTCTTCCTTATCTTCCTAATTCTTGATAATCTTCACAATCTTCACTCTCTTGTTTGATTTCGAAGTTCATATGTTTTTTCCATATGCTTAAGATTAAGAGTTGTATTATTGTACTGAATATGCTTTATGTTTTGTTGTTGAATTTTGTGGTCTGTTTTTTGCAAAGTTCATATGCTTTATCCATATGCTTAAGATTTAGAGTTGTATTATTGTACTGAACATGCTTTAGGTTTAGATTTTGTTGTCTCAATCACAATATAGTTTTGAAATAAATTTCAGAATTTATTATGGATCGTAGTTGGATGAAAGTTGATAGACTAAATCTGGTATATGAGAAAGGCGATCTTGAATTCCTTGAATACGCTGATCAAAATTTTCCCGACAATAATGGTATCTTTTATTATCCTTGTGTTAATTGTGGGAATATAAATAAAAGTACGAATGATGAGATATTCCATCACATATGTTGTGATGGTATATGTCAAAATTATACAATATGGACGTGGCATGGTGAGGTAGAAAAAAATCGAAACCCTGCGTCACAAAGTCACGAAGTTGATGAAGATGAATATATGGATGACCGTCTAGAAGATATGTTCCATGATATTGGAGAATCTTCTTTTAAGAAAATCCATATTTATGATACTTTATGTAGTGATAAGGAAACCCATTTATATAAGGTGTGCACAAGTTTGACACGATTGTCTGCGATTTTAAAATTGTTTAATCTGAAAGCAAAAAATGGGTGGTCGGATAAAAGTTTCATGGAATTGCTTAATTTGCTAAAACAAATGCTACAAGAAGATAACAATTTGTCTGATCGTTGTTATGAAGCCAAGAAGATATTGTGTCCATTGGGTTTGGAGTATATCAAAACACATGCATGCCCTAATAACTGCATATTATACAGAAAATAGTATGAAAATTTGGATCAATGTCCGGAATATGGGGCGTCGCGTTACAAGTTGAAGGACAACAATGGTGATGACAATGATAATGACAATGTTAGTAGGAACACGCCTCCTCCTAAAGTGCTATGGTACTTGCCAATAATTTCAAGATTCAAGAGAATTTTTGCTAATGCGGATGATGCAAAGAATATTAGATGGCATGCAGATGAAAGAAAATGTGATGGAAACATACGCCATGTAGTTGATTCTTTGCAATGGAAGAAAATTGATTTGTTGTTTCCAGATTTTGGCACTGAGTCAAGAAACCTTAGGCTTGGGCTTGCCACCAATTGAATGAAGCCCTTTGGTAATATGAGTATTAACCATTCTTCGTGGTCTGTTCTTCTCACGATTTACAATCTATCTCCTTGGTTGTACATGAAGCGTAAGTATATGTTGTTAAGTATAATGATTTCTGAACCATGACAACCTAGAAACGACATAGATGTTTATCTAAGTCCATTAATTAAAGATCTAAGACTTTTGTGGAAGGAAGGCGTTGAAGTTGATAATGCATATTCAGGTGAAAAGTTTAAGATGTGTCCAATGTTATTTTGCACAATCAACGACTTTCCTGCATATGGTAATTTGGATGGATATAGTGTCAAAGGACACAAAGCGTGTCCTATTTGTGAATCTGATACATGTTATCACCAACTTGAGTTTGGAAAAAAGACTGTTTACCTTGGGCATCACAAATTTCTAAAACCTGATCATTCTTATAGTAAATTGCAGAAGGCTTTTAATGGAGAGTAGGAGTTTGATATCACTCATAAACCTTTAATCGGGGATGAAGTTTATGAACAAAATAAACACATTAATGTTGTTCTTGTGTCATACCCCAAATTTTGACCACTAAGTTTTCCCATCATTGTGCAAATCATCATCACAAAATGGATGTATTTACATGCCTCATTAGTCTCCCAAAAGATGGGTGAGCATTCACTACAAACAAGAGTTAGGGTTTCAAGCCCTCTCTGAGCACTTAGACAGAGGATCAATCAATGAATGACATGATCTTCAACTTGTCTAACCTCTCAAACATCCATAAAGAATCAAGAGGACTCCCACATCAAGGATTAAGCACAAGGTTGCTACATTCCAAGTAGATCAAGCCTCAAGATCGCCAGTGTCACCAAATTAGGGTTTTGGTTGACCAGGGCCTCCAGATGGAAATTTTCCTTTGGGCATGAGCCAATGCTTCAAAGCATAACCTAAAATACTCCAAGGGGCCTCATAAACCCAATCATCAAGTCAATTTAACCTCAGGGGATGCTTTTATCAAAAATCAAGAATTAGGGTTTCTTGACCTAATTCACCCCCAAGTTGACTTTTGGGACAAAGCATGAGCCAAAACCTCAAGACATGATTTGAGGGTCTCCAATGCACCATATCGATCCATTTGCAACAATGGATTAAGCCAAGAAGATTGATCTACAAGTTTCAATTTCATCTGGACCACAATTAGGGTTTTGAAGAAAAAGTCAACTGTGCCTTTGACTTTTGACCAAGACATGCTCTCAAACCTAGGGACATGATTCAATACACCCTACAACACCTATTGAATCCATCTATTAAGTTTGATTTAGGTCAAGGATTTGATTTCATAGAGGATCGCGCAGTTTAAAATTCATCTGATAAAAAGTTAACTGTACAAAAAGTCAAAGTTTGACTTTTTGATTTTTTTGGTCAACCAAGGTTCCTTAACCCTAAAACAATGTTAATATGTGATTTGAATCATCATTCATCAAGAAAAATCAAAGAAAGTGAGTTAACTTGTAAAAGGGGTAACCATAAAAAACTTAGAATTTTTCTAAGTTATGGAATAAAGCGGTTAGGGTACCAACTTCCAAGGATCATAACTTGAGATCCAAGCAACCATTTTGGATGATCCAAAGATGGATTTGTAGCTCTCATGGAATACTTTAAAAGTGTTAACTACACCTCATTCCAATTCATCATGGATTTTAAACTATAGAGTGATCAAAATGGCTGAAAATATGAAAATGGCATTTTTTCAACACTTAGACAAATTTCTGTCCTAGACAAATTTTGTTGAAAACACCAAAACTTGTGAGGCTTTTTCACATAGTTGCAAGGGAAATTAACTCAAACTGTAAACATTAATGTTATTGCAAATGTTGCTAAGAATTCAAAGAACTTATTAGCTTGAATTGATTCAACTTGAGCCAAGAGAAATCCATGATCAAACATGCCTTGTAGCAACTGTTTTGCAACAAATTTTGTTGCATAACTTAATGAACTTGATTCTTATCCAAAGAGCATTGATCACAAGACCTGCTACACTCACTTTGATGACTACAAGCTCTGCACCACCTGCCAATTCAGTTCAAAAACCAGCCAATGGGAGCATGAACATAAGAGAATATGCTTGGAATCCAATGTGCATTTATGAGCAAATAGTGAATATTCAACATTCCCTTTATGATCAGTCAAGCTGCCTTCATAATCCACCAATAAGAAGACTCCAGAATGTGAAATTTGTCAGACCGTAGCTGAGCTATTTGGAGACTCCTATATTCCTTGTGAGTGAAGATATTTGCCAAACATTGACCAAGAAAACTCAGAGCATATCTCTTGAGCTCGAGCTGGCAACTTCAGAGCAATATCTTTGCCTATAAATAGAGTGCACATTTCATTCTTCAAATCACACCAAAGCACAAGAATTCTTTGCTTTCTTTCTTTCACTCTCCAAGCACAAAAACTCCATATTTGGGCCAGTCACTATCGGGTTTTGAGTTGTAGGGCCAAGCAACTCAAACCACCACTTCTAACACATCACATATGATGTATAAAAGTTGTCCAAACATCTAAACCATTTCTGAAACACCTCCATCAAAATTTCACTCTTCAACCTAGCCATTATGCAGTTGGGATACCATAATTTGTTCTAAGGAGTTTCAAAAAGTTCCAAGGCTTACAATCCACTCAACAACATCCATTGAAGCTGTAGAGGTCATCAAATTACTTCTGGAACACACTTTGTGCAGAGTTCCAATTCTTCTTGTAGCAAGGTAAGCCTCAAACTCTTATAACATGATCCATGCATATTTCCTCGCATGATACTTTTGCCAAATGTTTATTATCATGTTTTAAGTGTTTCCCCTCAAAAAATTTAACCATAGCACTCACAAGCATGTCTGCATGATTGCTTTTGCAAAATTAGGGTTCATACATTCATGTTAATGTAACTTGCTGCACACTAAAAATAAATGAAATCAAATATTACCATCATGTTCCTTGTTAAAAATCGCATGAATTTGGTGTTTGAATCATGTCAAATGGTTAAGAGATGAGTGAGATAGGGTGCTTCTTGCACGAGCTCAAGGAAGAAGATGGCCATGGCGCCATTCTTCAGGTTTTCAAACCAAACTTGCCTTATATTTTTCCCTTGCCATATGTTTAATGAATTGGCATTGCGCCCCAGTGGTTGATCAGTTGTTTCGTAGGTATTAGCAAGCGAGAGGTCTGGGGTTCGATTCCCCCTCGCCCCAGACCTCTTTTTTATCACTTGTTTCATTTTTTACTATTTTTCATATTATTTTCATTAATAACTTGGAAAATTAATTTCTCTCTCAATTTTAGTCATTTTTTATTGGTTCTTTTTCTGAAAAATCATAAAAATATTAAAATATTTTATTCTACAAAAAAAATCAGATTTATATTATTTATTTAATATAGTTGGTATTTTTGTAAATAAATTCATTTTTAATTATTTTTAAACATTTTTAAAGTGAATTTTTATCTTGAAAATCAAAACCAAATGAGTTTTAATTCATCTTGTGATTAAAACCTCATTTTTCAAACCTTAACCAAAAATCACAAGTAGTTTATTTAGACTTATTTGATATTTTTGTCATTTTATTCATTTTTATTAAAAGGATTACTTTTAAAAGAAAATGAAATTAGGGTTTATTTGATTTTCACCCTAAAAAATCTTTTTCAAACACTCATGGGCCTCTAATAGAGTGTAAGACCCATTCCTTGTAAATAAGATACCTTGTTGGGCCTCAGATATTGTATAAGACCCACTGTGTTTTCAAAAACCTCGGCGCGATCGCCGTTTTCAAACAAACCATCTGGGCCTACCCTCGTGTTGTAAGTCCCATCTTTTGTTTTTTCAAAATAATCTTTGGGCCTCTAATAGAGTGTAAGACCCAACCCCTTTTTGAAACCAAACTTGTTTTAGGCCTCAGACTTTGTATAAGGCCCTCTGTACATTTTCAAAAGTTCGACGCGATCGTCGTCTTTTTAAACAATAAACCTTGGGCCTCTCCTTGAGTTTTAAGCCCCACCACTTGTACAAAAGCAAATCTTTGGGCCTCTACTATAGTATAAGATCCAATCCCTTTTTAACCAAAACCTTTGGGCCTCAGACGTTGTATAAGTCCCAGTACAATCTTTTCAAAACAATTTCCCTTTTGATTTAGATTCCAGTATACACTTGTTATCAAAACTTTCTTTAATTTCTTTGAACAACTAACAATACAGCATGGAAGCTTGCTTGCCTGTAAATTTTATCTGCTTTCATTTACTTGCTTTAATATATATAACTGTATTGTGGAAAGCTGCACACTGTGAGTTTTCTTTCATTCTTTTAAATACATGTCAAATATATATATATATATATATATATATATATATATATATATATATATATATATATATATATATATATATATAACTGTATTGTGGGAAGTTGCGCACGGCTAGTCTTCTTTCATACCCTTTTACATACTTGTCATATATTAATTATATATGTACTAGTATAGTTATTTAGAGTTTTCCCCGTCAACTAGGTCTAGAACTAGGTAAAGCCCATTCGGTCACTCTTAAATACAGTCAAAACTAGATCCCCATAGGATTTCCAGATACAGTCTTGCCTTCTCTTGGGCTTAAACAATATGGAACAAAGAGAAAGGCAGTATTCCTCGTGAACCATTTCTCAGACTGTCACCCCTAGAAATTGTCAAAGAAATTTTACTCCCCAGAGTTGATCTATTCTCGGTGAATAGCATCTCTTAAGTTTCTTCAAACCTCAGAACTTTCACTAAATGATCTATTCTCAGTGAATAGCATTTCTTGAACTTTTCTTGGTTTGAGACCCACAGACTTCCTAAAAGCATCCCCGCCTCCTCTTGGGCTTTGTACAAGGACCCGTCGACTTCTTAAAAGTTCTCATGCCTTCTCTTAGGCTTCATACAAGGACCCTCGCGACCTCTTAGAGGTATAGGACAGAACTTAGTCATCCGTCATTAGAGCTGTCTTTCTAAAAGGAGTCACAAAAGCCCTCAAACCAATTTTAGGGTTGATACTCATCCCTTAAACGAGTCGGCCTCCTCTTAGGCGTTGTACAAAGATATACCTTTCCAATATACTTGGACAGTCTAAATCTCCTTGAGTCTCAAAGACATTCTCAAGTTCCTTACAAATATAGGAGAAACCCCGGATTCTGGACTACTCTCCAGCAGAGTTAAAACTTGTGGGTTCTAAAACCCAGTATCTCTCCTAAAAACTCCCCAACCGGGGTCAGTTTATCATCATATAACATTATCCCAAATCAGAACCTCAAGGTATCCGATCCATCAATTCTTCTGCATTCCCCTGCAAGAGTTGATTCCCCATTTGGACATGCCTCGGGATCTCAAGAATCCCCAGCATAAGATAGCCTCCTCCTAGGCTTTGTATAATGATCCTTTCCTCAGGAAAGTCAGCCTCGTCTTGAGCTTTGTATAATGATTCTCCCCCAGCGGAGTTAACCTTTTCATACTCTCTTGTTGAGTCAATCAATTACTTCCCAGACGCTCTTGTTGAGTTGATCGCCTTTTCAGACTCTCTTGTTGAGTCAATCACTCTCATAGACTCTCTTGTTGAGTCAATCACCTTTTTGCACTCTCTTGTTGAGTCAACCCTTTTTAGCCTCAATCTCGGGCTTTGTACGAGACAGATAAAAGCACTCTCTTGTTGAGTCAAATCCTCTTAGCCTCAATCTTGGGCTTTGTACAAGACAGATAGAACATTTTCCCTGGAAAAGTCAAACTTTCAGCCTCCTCTTAGGCTTTGTATAATGATATCCCTAAAGAGTCAGTCTCTTTTTTGCCTCTGTCTTGGGCTTTATACAAGACACCAATATATCCACTCTCTTGTTGAGTCGGTCTTATACAGCCTCCTCTTAGGCTTTGTATAAGGACTTCCCCAGTGGTGTCAATTAACCTCTTAGCTTTAACCTTGGGCTTTGATCAAGGCACACATAAATCAACCATCCCTCTTTAGAGATGACAAATTCTCTTTCAGTTAACCTTTTAGCTTCAAGGGCTTTGAACAAGACACAAATACTCCGTTTAGCCTCTGTCTTGGGCTTTAAACAAGACACCAAAACATCTTTTTCCTCCCTTAGAATAGGAGGAACTACGATTGCTTTGATTTCCCTGTTTCATTTAAACGGGAATACGTAGGCATAAGATTGTGAAATCTTAGCGAGCATACTAATAAAAAATTCTAGGTCCAATACCTTCATACATCAATAAAAACTTAGGTCCAGTGCCTTATCAAAAACATCAACAAAAAACCACTCTCCCTGTCACATTTCCCAAGAAACTTTTCCAAACCCATTAACGGATAAACACCATCAAGTATAAAGCGAAACCTAAAGCTAATATCCTGTGGATAACCACATATAGGATGGGTAACTGACAACTGCCCATTGTATAACCTGACCCCGGACCCCCCAATCTCTTTAAGCGTTTGTTCAGTTAAACATCCGCGCGCAAGGTTAGTTTTAGATACCTTCCATTTCCCTTCTAGCTTCATGGGATAAATAAGAAATCAGAAAGTAGCACCCCCTACCATTGCGGTGAGGAAAACCCAACGATAAGGTGGTCGCGTCACCGACAAAAATCGCTCGCTACAGTAAAAGGGCGACTTCACTGGGGATGTATTTTATTATTTAGGACTAGGATTATTATAGCTCCTAAGAGGTCTAGGATGTTAGCTTTAGGAATGAATATATATATATATATATATATATATATATATATATATATATATATATATATATATATATATATATTTCTTTTCCTACTTGATATCCGTGTTTATTTTTCATCTAATGGAACTGCGGGTGATGCCGCATCTGGAAAGTTAGAGAGCCACCTAAGATAAGTGATGGCATGAGACGGGTAATCTTACAGGGAGTGACTCCCAAATAAGAGGTCCCGGTAGACCATCGAATCAGTGGAGATACCCTTTGCGGACTCAATGCCTATACGACTTCGGTTGTTAAAAGCAGATTGTTCGATTAGGTTGTCCATGAAACTGAGGATTTTAGTAGACTAAGACCATGCTACTATTTTGTAGTGCGGAAGCTATCGGAAATATTTGTCATGCGATACTACCCTCATTTGAGATCACTCTAAGATACATCAACTCGCTCGGGTGAACCAGTCTGCTGTTTTTATCCGAAGAGGGGTCAATGATTTTGCGGACAGGTACAAAAAATCACCAGTATAACCTTTGGGGATGGGTAGAGCCTTGACTTAATGACACCGAACCTTTGACCCCATGTTTTTTCTATGTTTTTGTGTGCTGCATTCAAGCATTCATTTCATTAAAAAACTTAAAACAAAGAAAATTTTCTCTTCTAGTCTCTCTTTTTCAAATTAAACTGAGACAATGATTGCAAATGTCAGAGAACAAGATTGTATTATGGATTTCGGTAGAAGAAATGTTAGTTCTGTTATTGGCAGCAATTTTGGTAAAATAATGTGTTTGTTCAAGATGTCATGTCTGATGTCTTAACATATGCTTCTAACATTCTGCTTGTGGTGTGTTGTTTGGTATTGCAGCTTTTGTGCATGATGTCAAGACTGATGTCTTAACATCTGTTGACAGAACATCATGTCAAGACTGATATGTGGTTTAGGGCTGCGTGTTAATTGTTATGTTTTGAGAGATTCTGTTTGTGAGATTGCAGGTGAAATTCTTGGAGAAGATTTATTCAGATGCAATCGTTTGTTTCTATATTTAGGGCGAAAAGATTTGAAGATAAAATCTGTTTTCATTGCGCATCAAATATGTACTTTTCAAAGAGCCCAAGCCCAAGAATCTGTTTCTATTTAAAGAAGTCTCAACCCTACTTGGACGATACGAAGACAAGAGATTGTGTACTGAGTGTCAAGTATTAGGGTTTGTGTTTTCGTCTGTGTATTGTGAGTCATTCATTTGTCTATTTTGATGTTTGAATTGGACTGATTTAGTTGTGTTGTAATTTGTCCACTCTAAGCTTTTAAGCACGAGTGTATGTTCTTGATTGAAGCTTTTAAGCAAGATCAAGTATTGTTATTGAAGTGTGATCTTCTAATATTCGTAATTTTTTTATTGTCATCACTACTATGATTGAGGGGGAGTGAGAGGTGTCTCATATATAAGAGTGTCTTAGGTAGAAGTGTCATTGGGTAGTGATTAAGTGAATAGATAGTCAACTTGTATGTTGATTGTAGAGTCTATGAATTAATACTACTGATAGTGAATTTCCTCCCTGGCTTGGTAGCCCCCAGACGTAGGCTGTTAGACCGAACTGGGTGAATAATTCTCTGTGTTTATTTATTGCTTTTAAGTGTTGTTACTTCTATTGTCTTGTTCATATAGCAGATATTGATGTTGTGACATCTCACTCGACATCACATATCTGATACCAGAATTTTAATTGGTATCAGAGCAGGTCATCCTGCTCTGTATCTGGGTGAGATCTAGGGCTGTTACTTTCTGGTGCAATGGACAAGGAGAGTGGTGGATTTGTGAATAGACCCCATATTCTAGATGGATCAAATTATGACTATTGGAAACCTCGCATGGTTGCATTTATGATATCTTTAGACAACAGGGCTAGGAAGGCTGTTCTGATAGAATGGAAACATCCTGTCATTGTGGAAAAAGATGGTGTGTCAAAGCTGAAACCTGAGGAGGAGTGGACCAAGGAAGAAGATGAACTCGCTCTTGGGAACTCTAAGCCCTTGAATGCTTTATTTAATGGTATTGAGAAGAACATTTTCAGGATGGTCAACACATGTGAAGTGGCTAAGGAGGCTTGGGATATCCTAAAAACAACTCATGAAGGAACTTACAAGGTCAAGATGTCAAGACTTCAGCTGCTAACAACAAAGTTTGAAAGTTTGAGGATGAAAGATGAAGAGACCATTCATGACTTTCACATGAATATACTTGAACTGCCAAATGCTTCTAGTGCCCTAGGAGAGAGGATGTCTGATGAGAAGCTGGTAAGAAAAATTCTCTGATCTCTTCCCAAGAGATTTGATATGAAGGTGACTGCTATAGAGGAAGCTCAAGACATCATCCAGATGAGGGTAGATGAATTGATTGGTTCACTTCAGACATTTGAATTAGGGTTGAATGACAGATCTGAAAAGAAGGTCAAAAACATAGCTTTGGTGTCTAGTACAGAAGATGATGAGAAAGAGTGTGGTCCTGAAACTCAGGAAGAGCAATTCAATGCCATTGTTCTGCTGGGAAGACAGTTTAATAGGGTTTTGAAAAGAATGGATAGGAGCTATAAACCTAATGTCAAGAACATCACATTCGACATCAACAGGTCAGGTGATCAGATGAAGAAAACAAGAACTGAGGAGAAGCCTAATTATGACAAAGGAAACCAATGTCATGGTTGTGAGGGTTATGGTCATATCAGAGCTGAATGCCCTACATATCTTAAGAAGCAGAAAAAGGGCTTATCTGTGTCCTGGTCTGATACTGAAAGTGAGGAAGATGAAGAGACTGCTAAGCATGTTAGGGTATTGACTGGAAGGTATACATCTGATGATGATTCTAGGGATGAAGATAGCACATATAATGAGCTTACCGACTCTTGTAGAGAGCTATGCATTAACAGTGAAGAAGTCTGTTAAGAAGGGGAGAGGCAGAAGAAGATCATTGCCCAACTCAAGCCTGAAAAGACAGAGCATCTGGAAACCATTGCCAAACTGGAAGATGAAGTATTTGTGCTGAACTCTAAACTTGAATCTATGTCCAAGTCTATCAGAATGCTGAATACTGGAACTGATGTTCTAGACAAGATTCTTGATGTTGGAAGAACTGCAAGAGACAAAAGTGGGTTGGGGTTCAATAGTGGATCTGCTTCAAATGATGTTATTCCCAGTTCTAAGCCAGTGATGTTGAAATAGATGTTGAAACATCCTGACAGGACTCCTTCTAGGAAGAAATTTAGGTGCTGGAGATGCCATCATTGTGGGGGCTTTGGACACATAAAGGCTTTCTGTTATAAGTTGCATGGGTATCCTAAGAGTACTCCTAATTGTGCACCCAGACAGGTCATTCATAAAGGTAATTAAGTCGTCAAGCAAAAGAAGCACTGGGTCTCCAAAACTGATGTTGTCAGCTTGATAGCTCATACTTCTCTTAGAGTCTCTGCTAAAGAAGACTGGTACTTCGACAGTGGCTGTTCAAGACACATGACAGGAGTGAAGAATTTGCTGGGAGATGTTAAACTTCATTCTTCTGGCCATGTGACCTTTGGTGATGGTGTCAAAGGAGAAATCAAGGGTGTGGGAAAGCTGAATTGTGAAGGTACACCTAGACTTGATGATGTACTGCTAGTCAAGGGGTTGACAGCAAATTTGATCAGTATTAGTCAACTATGTGATCAAGGACTCATTGTTAATTTTACAAAAACTGAGTGCATTGTCACAAATGAAAAAGGTGAAGTTATCATGAAGGGTGCTAGGTCTAAGGACAACTGTTACCTATGGGTGTCACAAGACTCAAGTTCCTCCACGTGTTTTCTTGCAAAAGAAGATGAAGTCAAAGTATGGCATCAAAAGTTGGGACATCTACATCTGAAGGGAATGAAGAAAATCATATCTACAGAAGCAGTAAGAGGAATCCCAGAGCTCAAAATTGAAGAAGGAAGAGTGTGTGGAGACTGTCAGATAGGGAAGCAGACCAAGATGTCACATCAAAAGCTTCAACATCCCACTACTTCTAAAGTGTTGGAACTTCTTCATATGGACTTAATGGGGCCTATGCAGGTGGAAAGTTTAGGTGGGAAGAAATATGCTTATGTTGTTGTGGATGATTATTCCAGGTACACTTGGGTGAATTTTATCAAAGATAAAACAGAAGTGTTTGATGTATTTAAAGATCTCTGTCAAAGACTCCAAAGAGAAAAGGAGAGCAATGTCATCAGAATAAGAAGTGATCATGGGAGAGAGTTTGAAAATAACAAGTTTGCTGAATATTTCTCTACTGAAGGCATCAGTCATGAGTTTTCTTCACCTATTACTCCTCAGCAAAATGGGGTTGTTGAAAGGAAGAACAGAACCATTCAAGAATCTGTTAGAGCAATGATTCATGCCAAAAAGCTTCCTTACCATTTCTGGGCTGAAGCTATGAATATTGCCTGCTACATTCACAACAGAGTTACTTTGAGAAGAGGTACTTCAGCTACCTTGTATGAGCTGTGGAAGGGAAGAAAACCAAATGTGAAGTACTTTCATGTCTTTGGAAGTAAATGTTATATTCTGTCAGATCGTGAACAGAGGAGGAAAATGGATCCTAAAAGTGATGAGGGGATCTTTTTGGGATACTCTACAAACAACAGAGCTTATAGGGTATTCAACTCCAGAACCAGAGTCATGATGGAATCTATTAATGTGGTTGTTGATGACTATGGAATAAAGGAAGTTGCTAATGTCCTGGATGATGTTGGAACATTTGTTGATGATGTATCAATAGAAGCTGAAGACAGAAGTGTTATTCCCAGTCCTACTACTGCTGAACCTGAACCAGAGTAGCCTAACAAGGAACCATCCATCAGAGTGCAAAAGGACCACCCAAAAGAGCTTATTATAGGTGATCCAAACTCAGGAGTTACCACTAGGTCAAGAGAAGTTGTGTCAAATTCTTGCTTTGTATCCAAAATTGAGCCAAAAAATGTTAAAGAAGCCTTGAAAGATGAATTTTGGATTAATTCCATGCAAGAAGAGCTGGGACAATTCAAGAGGAATGAAGTGTGGGATCTTGTTCCAAGGCCTGATGGAATAAATGTGATCGGCACCAAGTGGGTTTACAAGAATAAATCTGATGAACAAGGAGTGGTCACCAGAAATAAGGCTAGACTGGTTGCCCAAGGTTACACTCAGGTAGAAGGAATTGATTTTGATGAGACTTTTGCTCCTGTGGCCAGACTGGAATCTATAAGGTTACTCTTAGGTGTGGCTTGTAATCTCAAATTCAAGTTATTCCAGATGGATGTAAAGAGTGCCTTCTTGAATGGGTACTTAAATGAAGAAGTTTATGTAGATCAACCCAAGGGGTTTGTTGATCCAGCATTTCCTAACCATGTCTACAAACTAAGGAAAGCTCTTTATGGATTAAAGCAAGCACCTAGAGCTTGGTACGACATGCTTACTGAATTCTTGTCTCTGAATGGTTACAAAAAAGGAGGAATTGACAAGACATTATTTGTCAAAGAGGAAGGAGGAAAACTGCTGATAGCTCAAATATATGTTGATGACATAGTGTTTGGTGGGATGTCAGAAGCAATGGTTCAACATTTTGTGAAACAGATGCAATTTGAGTTTGAGATGAGTCTTGTTGGTGAACTCAGCTATTTTCTGGGTCTGCAAGTTAGACAAATGGAAGACTCCATATTTATCTCTCAGAGCAAGTATGCAAAGAATATAGTCAAGAAGTTTGGTCTGGAGAATGCTAATCACAAGAGGACACCTGCTCCTACTCACCTGAAGCCGTCCAAGGATAAACATGGAGTGAGTGTGGATCAAAGCCTATACAGAAGCATGATTGGAAGCCTATTGTATCTCACAACTAGCAGACCTGATATCTCCTTTGCTGTAGGAGTTTGTGCCATATATCAATCTGAACCTAAGGTTAGCCACATGAATCAAGTGAAGAGAATTCTGAAATATGTGAATGGTACTAGTGACTATGGTATTCTATACAGTCATGGATAAGGCACTGAACTGAGTGGATATTGTGATGCTGATTGGGCAGGGAGTGCTGATGATAGAAAAATTACTTCTGGAGGATGCTTCTTCTTAGGGAACAATCTTATCTCGTGGTTTAGCAAAAAGCAGAATTGTGTGTCTCTCTCTACTACTGAGCCTGAGTACATAGCAGCAGGAAGTAGTTGTTCACAACTTGTTTGGATGAAGCAAATGTTAACTGAATACAATGTCAAGCAAGATGTCATGACATTGTACTGTGATAATCTGAGTGCAATCAATATCTCCAAGAACCCAATTCAACATAGCAGGCCTAAGCATATTGACATACATCATCATTTTATAAGAGATCTGGTTGAAGATAAAGTGGTTGCTTTGGAACATGTTGCTACGGAAATGCAATTAGCTTATATTTTTACAAAGGCCTTAGATGCAAATCAATTTGAAAATTTAAGAAGCAAATTAGGGATCTGCATATATGAGGATTAGTAGAATTTTTTTGTGTGCAGGAAGGTGAATATTGGTGCTGCTGTCTTATGTGTGTGGGCTTATATCTTTGGTGAAATTGTCAAAATTAGAATGATTGGAAACAAACAAGAACATTTTTATTGCTGGAAGTACTCAATTTTACAATTTTTTTTCCAGAAACTACAGGCAAAGAGTTTTTATGTTTGGATTCAACTATTCATTCTAACCACCTGAGTTTATGAAATTAACCCAATCTTCATCTGCCTCATCCTCAGAATCATGTAGTTGCACCTGAGCCTTCTTGATGGTCTTCATCCTTATTTCTGTTTTTCTTTCTGTCCTTGTTGCCCTTGTAAAGGATCCACCTGTTGTCATTTCTTTGGACTTCATCTCCTTTGGTTTTGTGATCTTGTTCGTCTGGTCTTGCTTCAACTGACCCTTGTGTGTATCAACTGTCTTGGAGGACTGACTCATGTTTCCTTCTCAGATTGGTTGTAGTAAGAAGCAGTTTGGTGTAGTTTTTATAATTCAAATGGAAACCCTTGTTTGTATCGCCTGGTCAGTCAAAGGTGTTTGGTGTCTGTGCACCTCTCTCTGTTGAGTAATGTGTCACTCTTTCCAAGCTGTGTTACAACTATTTTTATTGGTACTTGACCATGTTTGACTAGGCTTGATGTTCTTTTGGCCAATTGTGGCTAAAAAGGGGGAGAGTGGTTGGCTTTGATGTTGTGGATTTGCTGTTGGTTGAAATAGTGTTGTTACTGGTCCCTTGGCTTGAAGGGGAGTTTGAGTTTTGATTGGTGTGCAGCTGCTGAATGTTAGATGTGTTATGGTGTGTTTCTGTTTCTGCTGCAGGTATCTCTGATGTACGCTGATATTGTTTTAGCCAAAATTAGCCAAAGGGGGAGATTGTTAGTTCTGTTATTGGCAGCAATTTTGGTAAAACAATGTGTTTGTTCAAGATGTCATGTCTGATGTCTTAACATGTGCTTCTAACATTCTGCTTGTGGTGTGTTGTTTGGTATTGCAGCTTTTGTGCATGATGTCAAGACTGATGTCTTAACATCTGTTGACAGAACATCATGTCAAGACTGATATGTGGTTTAGGGCTACGTGTTAATTGTTATATTTTGAGAGATTTTGTTTGTGAGATTGCAGGTGAAATTCTTGGAGAAGATTTATTCAGATGCAATCGTTTGTTTCTATATTTAGGGCGAAAAGATTTGAAGATAAAATCTATTTTCATTGCGCATCAAATCTGTGCTTTTCAAAGAGCCCAAGCCCAAGAATCTGTTTCTATTTAAAGAAGTCTCAATCCTACTTGGAGGATACAAAGACAAGAGATTGTGTACTGAGTGTCAAGTATTAGGGTTTGTGTTTTCGTCTGTGTATTGTGAGCCATTCATTCGTCTGTTTTGATGTTTGAATTGGACTGATTTAGTTGTGTTGTAATTTGTCCACTCTAAGCTTTTAAGCACGAGTGTATGTTCTTGATTGAAGCTTTTAAGCAAGATCAAGTATTGTCATTGAAGTGTGATCTTCTAATATTCGTAATTTTTCTATTGTCATCACTGCTGTGATTGAGGGGGAGTGAGAGGTGTCTCATATCTAAGAGTGTCTTAGGTAGAAGTGTCATTGGGTAGTGATTAAGTGAATAGATAGTCAACTTGTATGTTGATTGTAGAGTCTATGAATTAATACTACTGATAGTGAATTTCCTCCCTGGCTTGGTAGCCCCCAGACGTAGGTTGTTAGACCGAACTGGGTGAACAATTCTCTGCGTTTATTTATTGCTTTTAAGTGTTGTTACTTCTATTGTCTTGTTCATATAGCAGATATTGATGTTGTGACATCTCACTCGACATCATATATTTGATACCAGAATTTCAAGAAAGACTCACAAGTACACCTTCAAGGTTCCAAAACTAGAGTATTTAAGAGGGTTGGCAAGGATGATCACCAACCCTGATGCTTTTAGAGCTAAGTATGGAGGATTGTTGTCTCTGTTAAGGGTCCATGTAATTGAAGGAATCCTGTCCACACTAATCCAGTTCTATGATTCGGTCTATCACTGTTTCACATTCCTAGATTATCAGCTAGCACCAACACTGGAGGAATACTCTCGCCTGACTGATTTACCTATCACTGACCAAGCTCCCTTTTCTGGACTGGAAGAAATTCCAAAGGATCAAACCATTACAAGAGCAGTCCATTTGGACGGGTCAGAAGTCAGGACTCACATGATCATTAAGGGTGGAATCCAAGGTTTTCCAGCCCAGTTTTTGATAAAGAAAGTCATGTACTTTGCTAGTATAGGGAACGTGCCTGCTTTCGAGAGCATCTTTGTATTACTCACTTACGGGTTATTTTTGTTTCTTAACATTGATAGCTTCGTTGATATCAATGTCATTAAGATTTTTCTGATTGGAAACCCTGTACTGACCCTGCTCGCAGATGCTTATCATTTTGTACACTTAAGGAATTTGTATAGCGGAGGAATGATCACATGTTGTGTACCCCTGCTATACAAATGGTTCACTTCCTATTTGCCGAAGTCTGCTGCATTTTGGGATCAAAAGAGTACTTTACGTTGGTCGCAGAGAATCATGTCTCTTACCAACTCTGACATCGATTGGTACAATCGAATCTATGACGGGATCAGGATCATTGACCATTGTGCAAACTTCCCTAATGTACCCCTCGTAGGAATTAAAGGAGGAATCAATTATCATCCAGTTTTAGTTCCTCGTCAATTCGGATACCCGATGAGGCATGTCCCCTGTAATGCTCATCTGGAAGGTCTTTTCTTCAAGGAAGGAGAAAATGACAGGGCACTAAAGACAGAAATAGTGAATGCCTGGAAACATGTTTACAAGAAAGGAAGAGAGTCTCTAGGAAAACCAGACTGTATTTCTGTGGAGCCTTATCTCCACTGGGTACAAACTAGAGCTCTCGTCAAGAAGTTCTTCCGTTAAAGGAATATGTCCTTTATTTTATGCCTGATACGGAAAAACTTTAGGTTACTCTCAACAAAGTTCAACAGGAGAAGAAGTCTTGGAAGAACAAGTATCGTATTCTCAATGTGGAGTGTAACAAAATACAACAACTGTTAAAAGAAAAAGATACTCTGATTGAGATTTTAGAGCAATATGCTGTAGAAAATCAAGATGACCAAAGGAATTTGCTCGCTCCTTTCACTTGGCAAAGGAATGACAACCCGGCAACGGCTCAAGATCCCCGGTCAAAGAAAAGGAAAGTACTAGAACCAGCACCTGCTCTCTCTAGAGAGGACTCGGGATCCATAAGTTTAGATATTTCCTTTTACAGCACTTTGTAAATTACTGTATTTCCATTTCCGCGATCTTTGAATTCAATAAAACGTGGTTTCCCCCACTGTTTGATATTTTCAATCCAATTGTCAAATTTTCTTTTGATTAAACAAAAAAAATTTAATTAATATAATCATTGCATATCATTCATCATTCGCACATAACGCATTCTTCTTCCCTACGAATCTCACGTTTGTGTCTCGATTCTAGAGTCAAAATGTCTCATTCGTACAATACTCGGGCCAATCAACAAAAGAAAATGGATGATCTCGAGGAAGAGAACAGAGGGTTGAGAGAAGAAATCGACACTCTGAAAGAATATATGAGGAAACTTCACAATGACATGCAATCTTTTGCAGCAGCCCAGATGCAACAACAAAGGACCGTGATCTCAGAGATCACATCTATGTCCATAGTGGAAAAGTATGATCCTCGGTACAACATGCCTAAGGATCGTCCCTGGGGCATGCCACCCAACTATATCCCGGAAGGATATATTCCGCCGATCATGGAATATCCGGAAACCGCAGCAGGAGCCGCTAGGCCTGAAGGTTACAAACTTTGGGAAAACGAAGATGGGAGGGGCATGACAGCAACTCCTGAAGGTTACAAACTTCGGGAGAGGGAAGCACCAGGAGTCACTGCCGTAATGACTATACCACCACCCGTGGTACACACTGTCCCGGAATGACAGGTTCCACATATACATTCTGGTGGAAATGAAAGTATGAACGATAAAATAAAGGAATTCCAGGAACAGTTCCTGGAGATACAGAAGGAACTGCAAGCCATTCGCGGTCAGGATCTATTTGGAAAGGACGCCGCAGACCTTTATTTAGTCCCCAATGTGAAAGTTCCGCACAAATTCAAGGTGCCCGAATTTGAAAAATACAAGGGTAACTCTTGCCCTCAAAGTCACTTGGTGATGTACGCTCGAAGCATGTCAACTCAGACAGAGAATCAAAAGCTACTAATCCATTACTTCCAGGATAGTTTAACCGGTGCCGCACTCAAATGGTACATAGGTTTAAACCGCACTAAGATCGTCACTTTCAGAGATCTTGGCGCTGCCTTTGTTCAACAATATAAGTATAACCTAGACATGGCATCAGACAGAGATCAACTTAGAGCCATGTCGCAGAAGGATAAGGAAACCTTCAAGGAATATTCTCAGAGATGGCATGAAATTGCCGCCCAGATTTGTCCACCTCTTGAGGAAAAAGAGATGACAAAGATCTTCTTGAAAACCTTGAGTTCATTTTACTATGACCAAATGGTTGCCAGTGCGCCCAGTGACTTCACCGAGATGGTGGGCATGGGAGTTCGTCTTGAGGAAGCTGTCCGAGAAGAATGTTTAATTAAAGATGCAAGACCATCAAGCAGTACCAAAATATGCGGTAGTATTTTCCCTAAGAAAAAAGAGCAGGATATTGGTAATATCTCTCTCGGAAAGCAAAGGCGACGGTACCAACCAGTAGCAGCTCTAACTCCTGCTATTAACCCTATGCCTATTTCTGTATATCAACCTCAGATTGCTCAGAGCAAACCGAATTAACAACCATATCAGCAAAGGACACAACAACCACTTCAGCAGGCTCGTCCTCAGTACAGTAACAACCGTGCAACACGACCACCGGGGTTTGACCCTATACCAATGTTGTACGCATAACTGTTTCCATTACTACTAGTCAAGGGGCACGTCCAAACCAGGTCTCTTCTTACAATAACAGAAAATCCGCCTTTTTGGTTCAAAGCGGATCAAACTTACCCTTACCATCAAGGAGGACCAGGGCATAACATAGAAAACTGCCTCAGTTTCAAATCTGATGTGCAAAAGCTTGTCAGGAGCAGGGTCTTATCCTTCAAGGATACAAATCCAAATGTTTTGACAAACCCGCTGCCTTAACACTAGAAGGCTACAGTAAATTTGATAGAAGAGGAGTCTAACCACAACTATCAAATTCATGATGTACTCTTATTAAGGGCTAACCTGGTCAAGATCCATCGCAGACAGAGCGGATATGGGCATGTACCATCTCATAATTATCACCAGTGTGATATCTGCTCTAAAGACAATCAAGGATGTTCTGTGGTGCAATCAGCTCTACAGGAACAGTTGGCTCTCTGATGGATCCAGGATCACAGAATTCGTGGAGTCAACATGACTTATACAAATTCCAACATCATTCAAAACCACGACATCCGTGCGATGAATGTCGACTTGGTGGCAATGCACTCAAGGCAAAGCCAACATCATGATCTTCCACGGCACGATTATGATTCCTATCTGATTTGCTCGGTAAATAATCAGGGATGCTCTTTTGTACAAGAGGCCCTCCAGCGTTAGATGGATCTTGGATGGATCCAGGACTACCATGATAGAAATACCTATCAGGTCAACATGATTCAAATCTTCGATATTCGCTTTATGAACACCAGCTTGGTGGAGTTACACGCTAAGCAGGTCCAGCTCGGTTTTCTGACTTCGCATGAGTATCAGAACTGTAGAGTATGTCGTGAGAGTGGCCAAGGTTGTGCACTCGTTCAAAGGACACTTCAACACTTGTTAAACCACTGGTGGCTTCCGATCTATCTAGATGAAGACACACAACAAGTCAGTATGATTAATGGGAACCCTACTAGGCATCAAAGTCAGGATGTTCGATCAACGGAAACAGACCTAGTGAAGTTGCACTACATTCAAAGCGGATGTGGCCGGGTGCCACCACACAATTATGAGCACTGTAGAGTTTGCTCAGAGAATAACCAAGGATGCTACCTCATGCGAGCAGCCCTTCAAAGTCAGTTGGACCATAAAGAGCTTCAACCGTGTTCAAGTTCTGGTTTAATTAACGTAATGTCCGACTATCTTCCCAATCAAAGCAGGGATATTGTCTTGATCCCTAAACGAGAAGTGGCCAAAGATGTGTGCGTCATAATCCATTTACTCCATGAATCAAGAGTTCCTATTGAGGGTGGAAGGATTCTCAACCTCGAACCAATTGAGGCCGGCTATGATGGTCAGAAAAATCAAAAGGCTCATGTAGTTATCTATCTGCCGGGACCAGTACCGTACAAATCCGATAAAGCTACCCCTTACAAGTACGGTGCAACAACAGTTGAGAATGGAAAAGAAGTTCCATTACCCTCCATCGTGAATATTGCAGACATCAGTCGAGTAACACAGAGTGGTCGAATCTTCAACAGAGGAGTTGGAGAACCCAGTAAAGAAAAGGAACTTCAAACGGAAGGTCCGCTTCAACCAGTGGGTCAGTCTAGTGATCTCAACCTTCCGAAGAATGACGATGAGATGCTGAAGCTCATCCAAAAGAGTGAGTACAACATTGTTGATCAACTGTTGCAAACTCCTTCAAAAATCTCTGTGTTATCTCTTTTACTCAGTTACGAAGCTCACAGGGAGGCTCTACAGAAAGTCTTAGAGTAAGCCTTTGTGGAACAAGATGTAACAATAAGACAATTCGATAGCATCATCTCCAACATCACTTCTTGCAATAACATGGGTTTAGCGATGAGGAATTGCCAGAAGAAGGAAAAAGTCACAACATGGCACTCAATATTATAGTCAACTGCCAGGACGATGCTTTAGCCAGCGTACTGGTAGATACCAGATCGGCCTTGAACGTTATGCCAAAGTCTATGTTAATGCGACTATCATTCAAGGGATCTCCGATGAGAGGCAGTGAGGTCATCGTCAAAGCATTTGACGGATCCCAGAAAGTAGTTATCGGCGAAGTCAATCTTCCCATAACTATTGGTCCTCACACTTTCCAAGTCACTTTCCAGGTCATGGACGTCCGGGTAGCATACAGTTGTTTGTTAGGAAGACCTTGGATACACCAGGCTGGGGCAGTCACTTCGACACTGCACCAGAAGCTGAAGTTCGTCAAGAACGACCAACTAGTCACAGTCTGTGGAGAACAAGCCTTGATCGTGAGTAACTTATCGTCGTCCACTTGTGTAGAACCAGAGGAGGTTGTTGGAACCCAGTTCCAAGCACTTTCAGTGAGCAATGACAAATCAGAAAAAGGAACGTCGATTTCCTCGTACAAAGATGCTCTCGAAGTGATCAAAAGTAACAATGCAAAAGGATGGGGACAACTTGTCATTCCTACTGATAATAAAGCAAAGAAGGGTCTTAGTTTTTCCTCAACCTGTACCCAGACTGCTATTAACGATGAAAGTCTTCATCCCATTCAAGACTTCTTCCATAGTGGAGGCTTCCTTCACCCAATATCTCAAGGAGTACATACCATCAACGAGGGTGATCCCTCCGATACAGATGAGGAATGGAAGTTATACCTTAACAAAATGGTTATATGTCTCAGGAAGAGGTGCCTATGCCATTTTTCTATCCCACACAGAGTCCGAGAATTATACCAAGGTCAGACGTCAAAATGATATACGGAGATTGTGATCCAGAAGGATGTTGTGCTCCGCCAAACTCATTAGAGGAGGACACTCTGATGAAAGACAACTTTGACCATGACTATTATGGCCCAATGGATGGCCTGCCTATCTGGCAGCCGTACCCGGGAGACTCGGGGCAATAAAGTCAGCCCAACGACGCTTATCAACTGAGCATTATTGAAAATAATACCTGCGTCCCCACCATATCATGGGATATTTATTCAGGGCATTCAGAAAATATCCAGCACGACGATGAATTTGCAAAGCTTGCAAGGCTAGAGTTCATTAATTATGCTTTTCCCGAGGTCAACGTCATCGAAAGAGATGATTCCTCCAGTCCTAAAGAAGTGTGGGACATCTTAGGACAACCGAGTGGCAAATACGACTACTTGGTCAAATACCCCGCTCCCGAAAGCTCTCGTATCAGGCTCGAAGACATCTAGCCCACTAGATGGGGATATTTGCCTGAGAGTACAAATACTATGCAAGATACAACAGAAGAGTTCGTCTACGACAACTCTGCCTGGGAAACAGATTCCAACGATCCTGCTCCACCAGAAATCAGCGTCATTTCTGAAGAAAAATCAACAAAGAAGGTACCCGACTTTGTGATTCACCGAGGAGTTCGCCGCCAATGGGTTGCTGTCGACGTTCCGAAAGTCGTTCATAAGTCTAAGTAATTACCGTCTTTATCTAAAGCTTTCACCCTGCCCAGGTGAAACGGATGTTTTGATAGGGCTTACTTTCTGTAAATATCCCTCTTCGCTTTGCCCAAAGCGACAAAGTTTTGTTTTATAGGGCTGTAATTTCAAGAATCGACAAGATCATAAATAAAATAACGTTGTTCTATAATTTCCGCATTTATTGTTGTTTTCGCTTTTTCAGAAAATGGTAATCCTAAAAAACAACTCAATAATAAAAACAAGCAGTTTTCCAAAGAAAATACACTGTACGCACTCTTGCATTTCTCTCTATCTCTTCTAAAATCAATCATCACGTCATGCAGATTGCTTGTTTTAAACCCCATTGAAACATATGATCCAATGCCTTCTCCCAACTTTGAGTTCCCGGTATTTGAGGCTGAAGAAGAAAATGATGAAGAAATTCCAGAAGAGATCTCCCGATTACTGTTAGGTGCAGATTTGACCTAAAAATGACATATCTTTCTTTGCACTTTGTCCACTCTTTTCTCATGTTTTCATTCATTTTACTCTTGATTGATGTTATTCTTCTAAACATTGAAAATACCTTTGGTGCTTGTAATATGTGTGCTATTGTGCAGAAAATAGGCATAAAACATCAAATGTAGTAAGACACAAGAAAGGGTGCATGCTGCTAAAGAAAAGAGAATGATATCAGTTAGTTCGTTGTGTAAGCGTGAAGGCAAGTGCCAGCGAAGGTTCACTTTGCGAACTCTAGCGAAGGTCCCAGCGAATGGTCCCAGAATTGGACAGAGGAAAAATGAGCTAAAGTTATCTTTGCGAACTTGAAAGTGAGTGTTCGCTTTGCGAACAAATCCGTCGCAGTACGAAGCAGCGAGAATTTCTGGGGCGGTTTAACTGTTCAGAGGCACTTGAAGTGCCATTTTTCACCATTCGTTGTGCGAATGAATGGTTCGCAGTGCGAACGTGTAAATTCCTGAATTGTATAAATAGGATTTTCACACTTTTTAGGTTATGTTGTTGTAATTTTGGATAAAGAAACTTGTAGTTAAGGATCAGAACTTGATATTTCTTCATTTCCAAGGGAGTAAAGGTAGGATCTTTGCTTTCTTGTTGGTGTTGGATGTAATCTTTTGATACCTTATGTATTTCATCTAATGTATGTTTGTGAATGAATTCTGATTTTCTATTATTGTTGTCTTTGATTGATTATTTGTGGTCTTGACAAAACCTTTACAAATCTTTGATCTTAGATTTTCATCTATCAATGAACAAGCTTTTGACATGGTTTTGTGAGTTGATATTCATTTTATCTTTTGTTGTATTGTGTTGATTAAGTAGCATGGGTAGCATGAGTAGGATCGATACGGTATCGCGAGGATGCGTGATAATAGGGATGAAGAAGGATATTCACATTCATTGGGCAAATTAGTTGAATACATGTAAAAAGGGTTAAACGTGTGTACGTATTTTGACCTTGCTTAAATACGAAGAAATCATTTATTTGATATGGATGTTATAATAATATCTGTTAGGACTGAACTCTAGACATAGATTTAGGCTTAACACTTGCGTGAGTATCAGTTCTTACTACTCTGTGTTGTTGAGTTACGTGAGACATCACCAATGAGACAATACGATTGTTCACTCGACGTTGCGTTTGACATAACCTCTGTTGTGAGTGATACGCGAGGATATTAGGAAAATGATTGATTTGTGTTTACTTGATTAAAAGAACGCATGTGTTATCAATTGATGAGATCCAATTCCAACAAGGCTCCGATTATAATTCAGTCTTTACTTTATATTTTCCATCTTTACATTTTTCGCATTTGCTTTTGGTTCGTCTTTAAACCAGAACTTTTGAACCATAAGTTTAGAAATATAGAAACCGTTGAATGGCATTCTTTCCCTCGCACTGATCCCTGTGGAGAATGATAAATTGGGTTACTTATAAATTTTTGCTTGCTGCTATTCTAGCTTCAACAAAATGGCGCCTTTGCCGGGGATCGGTGTTTAGATATTGAATCGCATCGTATAGTTTCTATATTTTTGAGCTTTTTACATTTGTTTATATTGTATATCTTTGTTTGCTTTTATGTTTTTCTCTAGTGTGAATCAGGAATGATGAGAACTCCTAGATTGGTTGCTATTTGTATAAAAGTATTCAATGAAGCTTCGACCGAGTCTGGATTGATGTTGAGCGTTGAAAGTATGCGCGGTAAATTATACTGCTTTATAGAATGCTAGAATGATTTAATAATTTTGTGCTTTGTGCAAATGTGTGTTCTTGTTTCATTTTGCAACTTGTTTAATTGCTTGTTTCACTTAGGTCCAAAAGCCACAAATTGTGAGAAACCTCCATTGTTTACTAAATACTTGGATGACTGATAACTTTGTTTAATTCGTTTGATTCATGCTTTATCTTTTTATTATTGTGATTTTGTGGAAGCATTAGAAATGATCAAGGCATTTGTTTATATTGAGCACAACCGTATCCAAAAGTATCTTACCTGTGAGTAGCGAGAATTCGTTAGCCCCTTTGATCCTAAACAGTTTATATCTCATTTTAGTGATGAACTTTGTATTGTACATAATTTGAAAGTTTAGTTCATCATTGAATTTAGTGAGTTTCTAAAAATTTCTTCTTGAACCTTTGAACATTGTTTTAATTTGATTTCCTTGCCTTAAAAAGCAAGGAGCATTCACTTGAGGTTTGGTTGAATTCAAGTTGGGGAGAATGAAAAAGAAGATGATAGGTTGCTAAAACTTTTGAAAAAGTTCAAACAAGCATGAAAAGAAAATGTGTGAATATGAATGAGAAAAACAAAAGAAAAAGAATGCTTGTTTGAATAAGAAAAATAGAGAATGAAATAATTGTGCATAAGGAAGTTTGAGAAGGTTGGTGATAAAGGAATGAAAATGGTGAATGAAGTTGTGATGTGTAAATACCATGTATAGTGAATGTTTCTTTTTGCATCGACAATTTCGATTCCATGGCCTTTAGAAATATCCCTTTGTTGTGAACCCGACCAAGCTACAACATTTAAATCCCTTAGTTATCTTTTTGCTTCCATATTTTCATGTTTGATTGTTAGATGTTGTATGAATTGAGTTGTTATTTGCATTGTTTGTCGGGTGAGTGAAATTTCCCCGCGGTTGCAAACGCGTCAATTTCTTCATTCTTATTTTGAAGAGGAGTGTTAGAGTGATTCAAGTATGAAAACTTAGTTGTTCTTTTAACCATTATGATATTTGTTTAAGAACTTAATTCTTTATCATTGTTCGATTCTATTGAGTGGTGAACGTTGCTTGTGCGCATTTTCGTGCTTGTCCGCATTTATCTTGTTTTTGTTGAATCTTATGCTTGAGCAAATCCTCTTGTTTTCATGAGGGGTGCATTGCTTGAGGACAAGCAAAAGTTTAGTTGGGGAGAGTTGTTAGGTGCAGATTTGACCTAAAAATGATATATCTTTCTTTTCACTTTTTCCACTCTTTTCTCATGTTTTCATTCGTTTTACTCTTGATTGATGTTATTATTCTAAACATTGAAAATACCTTTGGTGCTTGTAATATGTGTGCTATTGTGCAGAAAATAGGCATAAAACATCAAATGTTGTAAGACACTGGAATTGAAGCAAGCTACCAAAGAGCAGAGGAATGCATCAGTTGGTTCGCTTTGCGAAGAGGAAACCGAAGGCTAGCGAAGGTTCGCTTTGCGAACTATGGCGAAGGTCCCAGCGAATGGTCTCAGAATTGGACAGAGGAAAAAGGAGCTAAAGTTCGCTTTGCAAACTTGAAAGCGAGTGTTCGATTTGCGAACAAATCCTTCGCAGTGCAAAGTAGCGAGAATTTCTGGGGCGGTTTAACTGTTTAGAGGCACTTGAAATGCCATTTTTCACCATTCGCTGTGCGAATGAATGGTTCGCAGTGCGAACGTGTAAATTCCTGAATTGTATAAATAAGATTTTCACACTTTTTAGGTTATGTTTGGATTTTGGGATAGAGAAACTTGTAAATAAAAGATCAGAGCTTATATCTTCTCATTTCCAAGGGAGAAAAGGTAGGATCTTTGATTTCTTGTTGGAGAAGGGTGTAATCTTTTGATACCTTATGTATTTCATCTAATGTATGTTTGTGGAATGAATTCTGATTTTTTATTGTTGTTGTCTTTGATTGATTATTTGTGGTCTTGACAAAACCTTTACAAATCTTTGATCTTAGATTTTCATCTATCAATGAGCAAGCTTTTGACATGGTTTTGTGAGTTGATATTCATTTTATCTTTTATTGTATTGTGTTGATTAAGTAGCATGGGTAGCATGAGTAGGATCGATACGGTATCGCGAGGATGCATGATAATAGGGGTGAAGAAGGATATTCACATTCATTGGGCAAATTAGTTGAATACATGTAAAAAGGGTTAAGCGTGTGTACGTATTTTGATCTTGCTTAAATACGAAGAAATCATTTATTTGATATGGATGTTATAGTAATATCTGTTAGGACTGAACTCTAGACATAGATTTAGGCTTAACACTTGCATGAGTATCAGGTCTTACTTCTCTATGTTGTTGAGTTGCGTGAGACATCACCAATGAGACAATACGATTGTTCTCTCGACGTAGCGTTAGACATAACCTCTGTTGTGAGTGATACGCGAGGATATTAGGCGAATGATTGATTTGTGTTAACTTGATTAGAAGAATGCATGTGTTATCAATTGATGAGATCCAATTCCAACAAGGCTCCGTTTATAATTATGCCTTTACTTTATATTTTCCGTCTTTACATTTTCCGCATTTGCTTTTGGTTCGTCTTTAAACCAGAACTTTTGAACTATAAGCTTAGTAATATAGAAACCGTTGAATGGCATTCTTTCCCTCGCACTGATCCCTGTGGAGAACGATAAATTGGGTTACTTATTAATTTTTGCTTGCTGCTATTCTAGCTTCAACAATTACTCAGACAAGAGGAAAGTTTCATTGAACCTCACAAAGAGCCGTTGGAAACTGTCAACTTGGGTTCAGAAGAAGAGAGAAAAGAAGTCAAGATTGGGGCACTGCTCAGTTCAACTGTCAAACAAGATTTGATAAAGCTTCTTAAAGAATTCCCCAATGTATTCACTTGGTCCTATCAGGACATGCCAGGGTTGGATACCCGCATCGTGGAACATCATCTACCGTTACGATCGGAATGTCCGCCAGTAAAACAGAGGTTGAGAAGAACTCACCCAGACATGGCCATCAAAATTAAGGAGGAAGTACATAAACAGATTAACGCAGGTTTCCTCGCCACGTCAGAATATCCTCAATGGCTAGCCAACATCGTACCCGTTCCAGAAAAGGACAGAAAGGTTAGAATGTGTGTGGATTACAGAGATCTAAATAAGGCCAGTCCAAAGGACGACTTTCCTTTACCACACATTGACATGCGGGTTGATAGTACAACAAAGTTCAAAGTATTCTCCTTCATGGATGGATTCTCGGGCTATAATCAGATAAAAATGACGCCGAAAGACATGGAGAAAACTTCATTCATCACCCAGTGGGGCACTTTTTGGTACAAGGTAATATCGTTCGACTTGAAGAACGTCGGGGCAACCTATCAGAGGGCCATGACTACTCTCTTTCATGACATGATACACAAAGAAATCAAGGTATATATCGATGATATGATTGCCAAATCTAAGACGAAAGAGGAGCATGTGACCCACCTACTAAAGTTATTCGAGCGGTTGAGAAAGTACAAACTCCTCTTGAATCCCAATAAGTGCACATTCGGTGTCTGTTCAGGGAAACTGCTAGGGTTCATCGTCAGCCAGAAAGGAATTGAGGTTGATCCTGAAAAGGTCAAGGCCATTCGAGAAATGCCTTCTCCTAAAACTGAAAAACAAGTCAGGGGATTCCTGGGACGTTTGAACTACATTTCCAGATTTATATTCCTCATGACCGCGACATGCACGCCAATCTTTAAATTACTCAAAAAGAATCAGGACTGCGTTTGGACAGAAGAATGTCAAACCGCCTTCGACAGTATCAAGGAATACCTGTTGAAATCCACCGATTTTATCACCTTCAGTGGAAGGAAGGCCGCTGATCATATACTTAATAGTCTTGGAAGACTCGATGGGTTGTGTGCTGGGTCAACAAGACGAAACGAAAAGGAAAGAATCTGCCATTTGGTATTTAAGCAAGAAATTCATAGACTGTGAAACTCGGTACACTATGCTTGAGAAAACTTGCTGCACTTTGGCTTGGGCCGCCAAACGTCTTCGCCAGTATATGATTTGTCACACTACTTGGTTAATCTCCGAAATGGATTCAATCAAGTATGTCTTTGAAAAGCCTGCTCTCACGAGAAGGATTGCCCATTGGCAGATGTTGTCAGAATACGACATCGAATACCACGCTCAAAAAGCCGTTAAAGGAAGTGTTTTAGCCGATCATTTGGCTCATCAACCAATTGACGAAGATGTCATGTATTTAAAAATGAAAGATTGCGATGAACCGCTACCCAGTGAAGGGCCAGAACCAGGTTCCCAGTGGGAATTAATCTTTGACAGAGCTGTCAATCATTATGGAAACGGAATTGGGGCAATCATTATAACACCTCAGGGTACCCATATGCCTTTCACCGCCCGACTAACATTCAAGTGTACAAACAACGAGGCCGAATACGAAGCTTGTATCATGGGTCTCAAAGAAGCGATCGACTTAAGGATCAAGAAATTGGATGTGTATGGAGACTCAACCCTGGTTATCAATTAGATCAAAGGAGATTAGAACACATACTAATCAGGACTGATTCCTTACAAAGACTACGCAAGAAGGTTGTTACATTTCTTCAACAGAGTCGAGTTTCATCATATCCCTCGTGAAGAGAATCACATGGCTGATGCATTAGCCACTCTCTCTTCCATGATTAGTGTAGGTCAATGGAACAACATACCTAGGATTGACATAATGCGCCTTGAACGGCCCGCCTACATCTTCACGATCAAAGCAGTCATAGACGACAAACCTTGGTATCGCGATATCAAATGCTTCCTTTAGAAACAAGAGTACCCACCTGGGGCACTAAGAAAAGACAGAAAGACCCTCTGAAGGCTAGCAGGAAGTTTCTTCTTGAGTGGTGATACACTCTATAAGAGAAACTTTGACATGGTCTTGCTCCGATGTGTAGACAGACTAGAAGCAAACATGCTGATAAAAGAAAGTCACGAAGGATCCTTTAGCACTCATGCCAACAGACACACAATGGCGAGAAAAATTTTGAGAGCATGGTACTACTGGTTGACCATGTAATCCGATTACTACAAGTACATGAGGAAGTGTCACAAGTGTCGGATATACTCAGACAAAATCCATGTACCGCCAACACATCCCAAAGTTATCTCTTCCCCATGACCTTTTTCCATATGGGGAATCGACATGATTGGCATGATTGAACCCAAAGCTTCAAACGGACATCGGTTCATCCTGGTAGCCATTGATTACTTCACCAAGTGGGTCGAAGTAGCATCGTCCGCCAATGTAACCCGACAAGTGGTGGTACGATTTATCAAAAACAATATCATTTGCGGTTATGGTGTTCCTAGCCAAATCATTACAGATAATGGATCCAACTTGAACAATAAGATGATGAAAGAGTTATGTGCTGAGTTCAAAATCGAACACCATAACTCCTCTCCCTACCGACCTAAGATGAACGGAGCGGTAGAAGCGGCTAACAAGAATATCAAGAAGATCATTCAAAAGATGGTTGTAACCTATAAAGACTGGCACAAAATGTTACCCTTTGCTCTTCACGGTTATGGTACATCTGTCCGCACTTCAACAGGGGCAACCCCCTTCTCTCTAGTGTATGGCATGGAAGCAATGCTCCTCATTGAAGTAGAGATCCCATTGATCCGAGTATTGATAGATGCTAAGCTAACAGAAGCTGAATGGTGTCAAAGTCGACACGACAAACTGAATCTGATGGAAGAAAAGCGAATCACGGCTCTATGTCATGGTCAGTTGTATCAACAGAGAATTAAGAAGGCGTTTGACAAAAAGGTCAGACCTCGCGTCTTCAGAAAAGGAGACCTTGTGCTCAAGAAGATACAATCTTTTCTCACTGATTCTCGGGGCAAGTGGACTCCGAATTATGACGGCCCCTATATGGTCAAGAACGCTTTCTCAGGTGGCGCCTTGAGACTCGCAACCATGGATGAAGAAGAATTTGCCTACCCCACGAATGTTGACTTAGTTAAGAAATACTTTGCCTAAATTAAAAAAAAAAACAAAAAAAAACGTCTCGGTGGATTGAAAACCCGAAAGGGCGGTCCAGGCAAAAATTAGAGACATAATAAAAAATCATCCCGGTGGATTGGAAATCTCAAAGTACAATCCAGGCAAAAGTTAGGGATAATGGCAAGTAACTACGTCCAACAAATGGGGGCCAATCCCCCAGCAGCAGTATTGCCATCCATCAGAAAACTCCAATTAAGGTCATCTTCGACGGAAGCTCAGGATGCCCAGAATTCAAATTTGGTAGAAGGATAGCGGTCGTTATGTTTCAATGTAGCCCTTTTCCCTTAAATTACCATTTTCTAACTTTGTAAATACTCTATGGAATCACGCGTTTGGCTGATTTCCATCCTATCTATAAAACTTGAGCCTTTGTGCTTTTGTTTGTAATTCCTATCTGTTTTAGCTTTACATAACGACATTTTAACATGATTAACGATTCTTGAAATAAAACAAAAATGAATTTACTTGTAAAAAATTTCCTGCTTTTAAAACAAAGATGGAAATTTCTTTTGACTGTTGAACATCAAAAGAACATCGATCGCCTCTCCCAAAGGCGATTAAGCTTCCAAGCGCAGAATCAAAGTACTCCTTCTAAACCAGTGCGGCTGAATGAAGGAGCAGCTATATCAGATGCGAACACTCCGTCTGACATCCCCGAAATAGTTCTTACCTCCTAAACTCGAAAAAGGTCATTCCCCCACAGGGATTATCTCTCCTAATCAAGGCAGAATTGCTATCATGAACGAATGGTATTTCTTTGTCCCCCGCAGTGGCCGAGTATCTAGTCGTGCTCATCCGTTAGTTTGTATGTCGCGTCAGTTTTGTCAGCATATACATACATCATGCATTATTGATTCGCATTCACATTCATATTGCATCACTATCACTCTGGTCAGTCTTATCCCCTAGTGATAAAAGTCCTCTTGTTAATCGAGTCGTCAGTTCTTTCCTCGTCAGGAAGCTAATCAGCTAAGCAATCGCTCCCCAGTTTATTTCTGGGATGAAGTTGGTCCTTGACCACTTTGATAACTTGAACCTCTGAAAAAACCAGAAGGCATTCGATAAGCGTCACTCTTCACTATTGAAGATGATATCTTCGCTTTCCCGGATTAAGGAAAATCCCCAGAGAAAGCCTCGCAACCGGAGATTCGACAACACACCAGTTTCTCTCTAAAAATTTGCTATCAAATGAGGTCATCAGCACCTCCGAATTGGATTGCATCACATGGCATTTCTCCGAGAAGGTCTCAAGGAAAAGTATGATGTAGTATCCCCAAGTAGAAAGCAGTATTTCAAGAGGCTCGTTTTCCCCAGTAGAGTTGACAAATGGCGTCTCCAAATAGAGAAGTTTGTACACCTCTACAATTCAGACGAATGGGTTCCCCAGCAAGTCTGACATCAAAACTTTTTCCCATCAAATGGCATCTCCCCAGGAAAATTCGGCGAGAAGTTTGAGGAAAACCGCTACGCATAGCGTCCCTTGTTAAGGAAGTTTATTTCAGAAACTTAGACCAGTTCCTTGGTAGGAAACCAGGATCGAGGGGAAGTTTGTTTCAGAAACTTAGACCAGTTTCTTGGTAGGAAACCAGGATCGAGGGGAAGTTTATTTCAAAAGAAAACTGAGACCAGTTCCTTGGCTGAAGACCAGGATCGAGGGGAAGTTTAGCTTTTCTAAGCATCATTGCTTAGCGAAAGAAGATGGATGACCAAACTGCCATTCATAACCACCATCAAAATTTCAAGTATTCTGATATTTAATCCTCTTGCACCCCGAATGCCCGAATACCTTTGCCATTCATATCTTCGGGTCCAAGAAGATTAAATAAGGGCATTTTTCATACCCCAAATTTTGACCACTAAGATTTCCCATCGTTGTGCAAATCATCATCACAATATAGATGTATTTACATGCCTCACCAGTCTCCCCAAAGATGGGTGAGCATTCACTACAAATAAGAGTTAGGGTTTCAAGCCCTCTCTGAGCACTTAGACAGAGGATCAATCAAGGAATATAAGTAATATGAGTACTAAGCATTCTTCGCGGTCTGTTCTTCTCACGATTTACAATCTATCTCCTTGGTTGTACATGAAGCGTAAGTATATGTTGTTAAGTATGATGATTTCTGAACCATGACAACCTAGAAACGACATAGATGTTTATCTAAGTCCATTAATTAAAGATCTAAGACTTTTGTGGGGGGAAGGCGTTGAAGTTGATGATGCATATTCAGGTGAAAAGTTTAAGATGTGTGCAATGTTATTTTGCACAATCAATGACTTTCATGCATATGGTAATTTGGATGGATATAGTGTCAAAGGACAAAAAGCGTGTCCTATTTGTGAATCTGATACATGTTATCACCAACTTGAGTTTGGAAAAAATACTATTTACCTTGGTCATCACAAATTTCTAAAACCCGACCATTCTTATAGTAAATTGCGGAAGGCTTTTAATGGAGAGCAGGAGTTTGATATCACTCCTAAACCTTTAATCGGGGATGAAGTTTATGAACAAAATAAACACATTAATGTTGTCCTTGTGTTATACCCAAAATTTTGACCATTAAGATTTCCCATCATTGTGCAAATCATCATTACAATATGGATGTATTTACATGCCTCATCAGTCTCCCCAAAGATGGGTGAGCATTCACTACAAATAAGAGTTGGGTTTCAAGCCCTCTCTGAGCACTTAGACAGAGGATCAATCAAGGAATGACATTATCTTCAAATTGTATAACCTCTCAAACATCCATAAATAATCAACAGGACTCCCACATCAATGATTAAGCACAAGGTTGCTACATTCCAAGTGGATCAAGCCTCAAGATCGTCAGTGTCACCAAATTAGGGTTTTGGTCGACCAGGGCCTCCAGATGGAAATTTTCCTCTGGGCATAAGCCAATGCTTCAAATCATAACTTAAAATACTCCAAGGGGCCTCATAAACCCAATCATCAAGTCAATTTAACCTCAGGGGATGCATTTATCAAAAATCAGGAATTAGGGTTTCTTGACCTAATTCACCCCCAAGTTGACTTTTGGGACAAAGCAAGAGCCAAAACCTCAAGACATGATTTGAGGGTCTCCAATACACCATATTGATCCATTTACAATAATTGATTGATCCAAGAAGCTTGATCTACAAGTTTCAATTTCATCTGGACCACAATTAGGGTTTTGAAGAAAAAGTCAACTGTGCCTTTGACTTTTGACCAAGGCATGCTCTCAAACCTGGGGACAAGATTCAATACAGCCTACAACACCTATGGAATCCATCTATTAAGTTTGACTTAGGTCAAGGACTTGATTTCATAAAGGACCGCGCAGTTGAAAATTCATCTGATAAAAAGTCAACTGTACAAAAAGTAAAAGTTTGACTTTTTGATTTTTTTGGTCAACCAAGGTTCCTTAACCCTAAAACAATTTTAATATGTTATTTGAATCATCATTCATCAAGAAAAATCAAAGAAAGTGAGTTAACTTGTAAAAGGGGTAACCATAAAAAACTTAGAATTTTTCTAAGTTATGGAACAAAATGGTTAGGGTACCAACTTCCAAGGATCATAACTTGAGATCCAAGCAACCATTTTGGATAATCCAAACATGGATTTGTATCTCTCACGGCATACTTTAAAAGTGTCAACTACACTTCATTCCAATTCATCATGGATTTTAAACTTTGGAGTGATCAAAATGGCTGAAAATATGAAAATGGCATTTTTTCAACACTTAGACAAATTTCTGTCCAAGACAGATTTTGTTGAAAACACCAAAACTTATGAGGTTTTTTCACATAGTTGCAAGGGAAATCAACTCCAACTGTAAACATCAATGTTATTGCAAATGTTTCTAAGAATTCAAAGAACGTATTAGCATGAATTGATTCAACTTGAGCCAAGAGAAATCCATGATCAAACATGCCTTGTAGTAACTGTTTTGCAACAGATTTTGTTGCATGACTTGATGAACTCGATTCTTATCAAAAGAGCATTGATCACAAGACCTGCTACACTCACTTTGATGACTACAAGCTCTGCACCACCTGCCAATTCAGTTCAAAAACCAGCCAATGGGAGCATGAACATAAGAGAATATGCTTGGAATCCAATGTGCATTTATGAGCAAATAGTGAATATTCAACATTCCCTTTATGACCAGTCAAGCTACCTTCATAATCCACCAATAAGAAGACTCCAGAATGTGAAATTGTTCAGACCATAGCTGAGCTATTTTGAGACTCCTATATTCCTTGTGAGTGAAGATATTTGCCAAACATTGACCAAGAAAACTCAGAGCATATCTCTTGAGCTCGAGCTGGCAACTTCAGAGCAACATCTTTGCCTATAAATAGAGTGCACATTTCATTCTTCAAATCACACCAAAGCACAAGAATTCTTTGCTTTCTTTCTTTCACTCTCCAAGCACAAAAACTCCATATTTGGGCTAGTCACTATCGGGTTTTGAGTTGCAGGGCCAAGCAACTCAAACCACCACTTCTAACACATCACATATGATGTATAGAAGATGTCCAAACATCTAAACCATTTCTGAAACACCTCCATTAAAATTTCACTCTTCAACCTAGCCATTATGCAGTTGGGATACCATGATTTGATCTAAGGAGTTTCAAAAAGTTCCAAGGCTTGTAATCCAGTCAACAACACCCATTGAAGTTATAGAGGTCATCAAATTACTTCTGGAACACACTTTGTGCAGAGTTCCAATTCTTCTTGCAGCAAGGTAAGCCTTAAACTCTCATAACATGATCCATGCATATTTCCTCGCATGATACTTTTGCCAAATGTTTATTATCATGTTTTAAGTGTTTCCCCTAAAAAAATTTGACCATAGCACTCACAAACATGTCTGCACGATTGCTTTTGCAAAATTAGGGTTCATACATTCATGTTAATGTAACTTGCTGCACACTAAAAATAAATGAAATCAAATATTGCCATCATGTTCCTTGTTAAAAAACGCATGAATTTGGTGTTTGAATCATGTCAAATGGTTGAGAGATGAGTGAGATAGGATACTTCTTGCACGAGCTCAAGGAAGAAGATGACCATGGCGCCATTCTTCAGGTTTTCAAACCAAACTTGCCTTATATTTTTCCCTTGCCATATGTTTAATGAATTGGCATAGCGCCCCAGTGGTTGATCAGCTGGTTTGTAGGTATTAGCAAGCGAGAGGTCTGGGGTTCGAATCCCCCTCGCCCCATACCTCTTTTTTATCACTTGTTTCATTTTTTAATATTTTTCATATTATTTTCATTAATAACTTGGAAAATTAATTTCTCTCTCAATTTTAGTCATTTTTAATTGGTTCTTTTTCTGAAAAATCACAAAAATATTAAAATATTTTATTCTACAAAAAAATCAGATTTATATTATTTATTTAATATAGTTGGTATTTTTGTAAATAAATTCATTTTTAAATTATTTTAAAACATTTTTAAAGTGAATTTTTATCTTGAAAGTCAAAACCAAATGAGTTATAATTCATCTTGTGATTAAAACCTCATTTTTCAAACCTTAACCAAAAATCACAAGTAGTTTATTTAGACTTATTTTATATTTTTGTCATTTTATTCATTTTTATTAAAAGGATTACTTTTAAAAGAAAATGAAATTAGGGTTTATTTGATTTTCGCCCTAACAAATCTTTTTCAAACACTCATGGGCCTCTAATAGAGTGTAAGACTCATTCCTTGTAAATAAGATACCTTGTTGGGCCTCAAATATTGTATAAGACCCGCTGTGTTTTCAAAAACCTCTGCGCGATCGTCGTTTTCAAACAAACCATCTGGGCTACTCTCGTGTTGTAAGTCCCATATTTTATTTTTTCAAAATAATCTTTGGGCCTCTAATAGAGTGTAAGACCCAACCCCTTTTTGAAACCAAACTTTTTTTGGGCCTCAGACATTGTATAAGTCCCTCTATACATTTTCAAAAGTTCGACGCGATCGTCGTCTTTTTAAACAATAAACCTTGGGCCTCTCCTTGAGTTGTAAGCCCCACCACTTGTACAAAAACAAATCTTTGGGCCTCTACTATAGTATAAGACCCAATCCCTTTTTAACCAAAACCTTTGGGCCTCAGACGTTGTATAAGTCCCAATACAATCTTTTCAAAACAATTTCCCTTTTGATTTAGATTCCAGTATACAGTTGTTATCAAAACTTTCTTTAATTTCTTTGAACAACTAACAATACAGCATGGATGCTTGCTCGCCTGTAAGTTTTATCCGCTTTCATTTACTTGCTTTAATATATATAACTGTATTGTGGGAAGCTGCACACTGTGAGTTTTCTTTCATTCTTTCATTCTTTCATTCTTTTAATATATATATATATATATATATATATATATATATATATATAACTGTATTGTGGGAAGCTGCGCACGATTAGTCTTCTTTCACACCCTTTTACATACTTGTCATATATCAACTGTATATGTACTAGTATAGGTATTTAGAGTTTTCCCCGACAACTAGGTCTAGAACTAGGTAAAGCCTGTTTGATCACTCTTAAATACAGTCAAAACTAGATCCCCATAGGATTTCTAGATACAGTCTTGCCTTCTCTTGGGCTTAAACAATATGGAACAAAGAGAAAGACAATATTCCTCATGAACCTTTTCTCAGAATGTCACCCCTAGAAATTGTCAAAGAAATTCTACTCCAAGGAGTTGATCTATTCTCGGTGAATAGTATCTCTTGAGTTTCTTCAAACCTCAGAACTTTCACTAAATGATCTATTCTCGGTGAATAGCATTTCTTGAACTTTTCTTGGTTTGAGACCCACAGGCTTCCTAAAAGCATTCCCGCCTCCTCTTGGGTTTTGTACAAGGACCCGTCGGCTTCTTAAAAGTTCTCATGCCTTCTCTTGGGCTTCATACAAGGACCCTCACGACCTCTTAGAGGTATAGGATAGAACTTAGTCATTCGTCGTTAGAGTTGTCTTTCTAAAAGTAGTCACAAAAGCCCTCAGACCAATTTTAGGTTTGATACTCATCCCTTAAACGAGTCAGCCTCCTCTTGGGCGTTGTCGTACCTCAAAAAATACGATCCTCACGATGGACTCGGAAAAAACTGTTCGAAACAGAGTCGCCACCGAACTTTATCTATTCCAAGGAGGGAATAGGAAAATATCGATAAAACCTTTAAAGGGATAAGAAAATGGTCATCGCAACCAAATTCGGGTTCGGGAGTCGGTTACGCAAAGGGAAGGTATTAGCACCCTCTACGTCCGTTGTACTCAACGGGAACCTCTTGATTCGATTCGTGAGAAAGTTAGTTAGGTTTGTTTGCTTTCTTCTAAGGTAGATATTGCTTTCTAAGGGGGAAATGGGTGGCTTTTTATTAGTGTGCTCGGCAAGGATTGAGAACCCTTGTGCCTACGTATTCCCTCGTGCAATGGGAAAGTCAGAGCATTCGTAGTTCGTGGCACTACGGTTGTTTGGTTTGTATTTTTTATGTAGACGTCAATTGCCCACACACGAGTAAGTAAACTCGCACCCAAACAATTGGGGAGAAAGGTTAAAGACTTAGCCCCCCCCCCCCCTCTTTTACACCTTGTAAGAAAGTTGTTTGAATATATTATTAAGTATGTTAATGAGTTTGATTGAGAAAATGATTTGATTTGAACGTGTTTTTAAGGTTTCGGTCGCACGTGGGCGAGGAAAGGAGTTTTATTCGTATTGGATGTTTTTTAGAGGTGACAATTGTCCACACACGAGTAAGAGAACTCGCACCCAAACAATTGAGGAGAAAGACCAAAGACTTGATCCCCCTCACTTCACCTTTGGTAAAAAATGTTTAAGCAAGGATTAAGTGTTTTGATAATTTGATTTGAAAAGGTTTGAATGTTTGTCGAGTTCATGTGTTTTAAAGGCGTCAATTGTCCACACACGAGTAAGAGAACTCGCACCCAAACAATTGAGGAGAAAGACCAAAGACTTGATCCCCCTCCTTTTCACCTTTTAAGAAATGATATTTAAGTAGAGATTACGTGCTTTAATAATCGATACGGAAAAAGAAATTTGAGTGTTGTCGGATTACAAGTGTTTTAAAGGCGTCAATTGTCCACACACGAGTAAGAGAACTCGCACCCAAACAATTGAGGAGAAAGACCAAAGACTTGATCCCCCTCTTTTTCACCTTTTAAGAAATGATATTTAGTATAATTAAATGTATTAATTTGATTTAAGAAAAATACTCGACGTTAGATCGAGGTTTGGATTTGCGTGCGGAATGGTTGAGGACTAATGATGTCCAATGGTTTAAGGTAAGGTCGATTGCGAGGCAAAAGCGCTCGACTTACAAGGGGTAAAGGGACTTGATATGTGGATCAAGTGAACGCTATGGAGATTAATTATATTTGATTTGGGAAAATACTTGACGTTGGATCAAGCTTGTTTATTGTTATAAAAAGGGGTTGATTTTAATCTTATGGGAGAGGGGTGTAATTAATCAAATGGGAATAATCGAGCCATGATTAAAGTGAGCCGATCACATACACACATACAAACCAAAGTGAAATGTGCAACAATTATCGTTGTATAAAGTCCAAGAGGAGGCATTGTGAGGTCTATTGCGATCGTGAAAACGATCGACTTACAAGGTATGAAAATGGCTTGACATTAAGTCAAGGTATTAGTTTGAAAAAGATTTTTGGTTTGGACAAATGTAATATGAATAGCATACATATAATCAAGGCATGAAATAAATCCACAAGAGAAAATTATAAACACCACACAAAGATTATAAATCAAACAAAGTGGAGAGATAAATATAATCAAGCATGTTAGTTAGTTAGTATCCTAAATTCCTAAGATTAATCTTAGGAGGGGAGCCCTAAACTAAAGTTAAGTTCTAGGTTTTTTTAAAATTAAAGTCCAAATAATTAATTAGACTAAATCAAAATGTTTAATAAAGTTAATCATTTAACATTAACTAATATTAAATAAAAATATTTAATAAAATTAATTAAAGCTTACTTAAATATATATATTTTTTAGGGTTAACAAAGACTCAAAATTAATTAGATTAAATTAAAATATTTAATAAAATTAATTGTCAAAATTAATTAATATTAAATAAAATAATTTAATAAAACTAATTAAATAGGAGTTGGGAATTAAAAGGAAAATGTTTTAGATTTTAATAATTAAGACCACATCAAAAATTAATCAAATTAAAATTTAATATTTAATAAAATTAATCATAAGTAGATTAATTAGTATTAAATAAAGAATTTTAATAAAATCAATTAAGTGGTTTAAAAAATAAGTTATTATAAATTCTGTTTGTAAAAATAAAATAAAATATATTTAGATTTTATATATAAAAAAAAAGGTTAAGTTAATTAAAAACCAAAATAAAAAAAAGAAAATGGGCCAGTTGTGTTAAAAAACGGGGTGCGTTTAGAAAAAAGACAACCAAGCCCAACCCAGAAACCTACACTGGGCTGAGGGTTCACAGTGCACTCTGGTCAACCTTGGTTGACCGTTCCAATGATTTGGGACGTTGGATCAAATAAACCCTAGATCTAACGGTGTGGAAGATTTGAAGACCACGGTGGGGCCGCCCAAACATTGCGCATGAAAAAAAAAAAAGACAGGAGAACCGGTGACACTTGTCAGCGGTGGGGATCTCCAACATAGCTTATCTTATTAAGTAAAAAAAAAAGAAATGAAACGGAGAAAAAAACAACATTCGTTCATTTGGTTATCATCTCTCTCTCACTAACCCTCCATTCTTCCCTCTCTCTCTCTCAAAACGACCACCGGAAACCTAAATCTCACCGGAGGAGAAAGTGGCCGCCGCCCCTCAAAACGCCGTTACCCTATGGAACTCCCACTTCTAAGTTCAAAACCTAACTCAGATTGCCCTAAATATCACCCCAAACAGAAACCCAACAAAAACCCTAACTCTAATCAACAGTAGCGCAAACAAGCAATCGGAAAAGGAATTCAAAGCACAATCACATGGAGACCACAAATCAAGCATCAGAAAATATAAAAAGAGACGAATAATACCTAGATCGAAGCGAATCCGATCGGAAGCTTTTCCGGCGAAGGTGAGGTTCTGTGCGTAACTTCTTCTTCTCTTCTTCTTTATCAGATTTCTTTCTTCTTCTTTTAGTAACGTTGTTGTTTTGTATGATTGCAGAAAAATGTGGGGCTAAGCTCAAATTAGCTCAGAGTTTCAGTGTGAAACTCTGAGTAATTTTTTTTATTTTTTTAGAGCTTTGGTGATTAGGGTTTTGGAGTTTTTGCAGAAACGACTCAAAAATCTTTTTTCAGGTCCCCTTGAACGTATGAACAGTGTTGCATTTATAGTGATTCCATTTGCTGTAAGGTACGTGTGAAATTCCTTTGTACTCGTGTGAAGTTGTTAGGAAATAGAATGAGGTGGAAATTTTGTGTATTGATCCGTTGTAAATTGTGGTGTGTACCCTGATTCTGTGGGATACTAAGAAAATGGAATTGTGAAAATATCTCCTATTTTGTCTGTAGTGCTATTTGGAAATTATTCTAGAAGGTGTGATTTTTAGCTAATTTTTGTGTGACTACGTGGCTTGAATTATCATGACTTTTACTACACTGCTCTTATTTTTACCACTGTAAAGTTATTATTCTTGAAACTTTTACCACTCTTGGATTTTTTTACTGATGTGGAAATCTCCTTTTGACTAAAAGCAAGTTCTGACTTCCACCTCTTCTGATATCTTGCAAACTTATCTATGCTTCACTATTTTGGCATGCTGAAATTTGATTTTATTTTGACATAGGACTCTTGTACTCATCTCTAACTTTACTTGTTCACTCTTTATTCCATGTATCCTTGTTTGAACTTGGATGAGAGGCCTTGGCATAGTAAAGTGTTGGCAGCAAAGAAAGCTTCAAAATTTTGCAAGAATTCAAGTCTTATTTTGGGAGCAACTTGGCACCGATGGAAGAGCATGACATAGAATACACTGGCTGGTATGACTTTATTCTGCAAATTACCAATTTATAACTTGGTATGTGTTGTGCCATTTTTGTCATAGTTAGTGATCTGCCCTTTATGCACTCGAGTGGTTTGGCTTTGAATTGTGCATATGTTGCTTGGAACTTAGTTTATAATAGTGTGTTACCTTGAAAATTGAAAAGCTTACAGGTTTATGGTTTTGTGCATTGTATATTAACCTTTGCTTTATTTTGGCATAAGGTTATGTTTGACACAGATTTGGAGGATAGACTGATACAATATGAACATTATGAAACTTGATGGAGAGATCATGACGAGCTGGGAGCAGTAGAAAAATGGTAGCATGAAGGCTTGGATTAAGACCTGGTATTAAGGGCGAGGAAAGGGAGAGCTTGGCTTGTGAAATGTATTACTTCATCCTTGTTCTTATCATGTTTATTGTTTTTTTTTCCAGAAAAAGTGGAGCTCAACATACCCTGCATTCAGATGGTGCAAAGGGAAGAGATATTTGGCACTTATTTCATCATCCAATTGAGTACGGTAAGTAAACCTTGAAACTTGGTGACATTAGCATTCACATTCCCTTAAGCTCTTGACAGTGTATCCTTATAAAAGTCATGATGTGAAACCAATTTCTGCATTTGACTCTTATTGTTGGAAACTAATCTTGTGATTTTATGTAGATAGTAATTGAAACATAGTGATGAACTTGAAATTGCTGCCTCACTCTTGCTTCACTCTTTCTTTGTGTATGTGCATTCATCTTGCTCACACTTTGCTATCGTATTCTCTGATGCCTTGCCTTGTATTGTTGTTGTTGACATGTTTGGTGAGAATTATTACGCCTCTGTCCTTTGACTTATGATTTCAAGTATCCATATTCTATTTGATTAAGTGAATGCTGGCTATCTAATTGGGTTCTTTGGTGCGGGTAGAATTGCAAATGATTTTGTGTGGTTGTATATTGTCTATGCAGGTATAATTATGCTACAATTGTTAACTTGGCTTTTGGTATAATGATGGAAAAGCAGGTTATTACTTGGTATTGCTTAGCTGGCTGAAGGTTTTGGATTGCACAGCTTGGATGGATGAGGTTTCAAGAACAGCTTGGAGGATTAGACCGGGTGTTCATGCTTTGGAGTATTTTGTTGTACCTTTGATTCCTTGTGATATCTCTCTTGGTTCCAAGTTGCATGACAATTTGCGATACCAAGAGTTCTTTGAAATTCTGCTTGTAAATGGGGCACATACTATAGATTATGATGGTGTGGTTGTGGTTTAGAAGGTTATACAAGATGGCTGGTGCGCATAGGATTGTAGTAACTCATATTCTGTGGAGTTTTTGGTGGGATCATTTGTATAATGTGACAAACTTTGAAACTCTCTGTACCCACACTTGGCGTGGCTTTGTAACTTGAAAACTTTGATACAAGTAAAAACTCAAAAGTTGTGAACCCCTTGTGTAATTAAATTACAGCATCTTTATTTTCATCACTACATATGTGAAGTAGCTCTAGTGGCAATTTGGTCATGACTTGGAGATACCTTGAAGCAAAATTCTGACGTGAAATAAAAATCTTCTCCATGGTAAATTGAATCAACACTTTTAAATAGCTCATGACTTAAAGAAATACACTTCAAAGTGTCTTGAAACGACTCCCTTTCTCCACGTCTCATTTAATCACAAGATCCACAATAATTCTTGAAACACAGTTGGAAAATGAGTTAGTCATGGCTTTGAAAATAACTTGACCATGACTTGAAAAGACACGTCTTGAACACTCTTAATCAATTAATCATAGTTTTGAAACACTTTTGAGTGTTTGATTTTCATTTGGAAACCTTGCTCCCATAAGACTTGGATTGAACATATGCTTAAGTCATAAATTATTTAGGCCCACCAACTAAGTGAAAGTCAAATTGAACCTTATCTTGCTTCATCCCTCAAATTCAATCTAGCTTTGAAGATAACTTAATCATGTCTTGGGATATGAACGACCACCATTTGACCATGGGCATAAAGGCGCATTTTTGTTTTACTTGAATCCCACACTCTTGCAAAAGCTTGTAATGACAAAGAGTACAGACTAAATCTCCATAGCCTAAACTTTGGAGGATTATGACCAAAAAGTTATATGATGATTTTGAGAAGAGTCCAGAAAGTAAACATATACTTAGCACAAGAAAAACGAAAGGGTAGGACAAATTTGGGGTATAACAGACGTTGTACAAAGATAGACCTTTCCAATAGACTTGGACAGTCTAAATCTCCTTGAGTCTCAAAGACATTCTCAAGTTCCTTACAAATATAGGAGAAACCCCAGATTCTGGATAACTCTCCAGCAGAGTTAAAACTTGTGGGTTATAAAACCCAGTCTCTCTCCTATAAACTCCCCAATCGTGGTCAGTTTATCATCATATAACACTATCCCATATCAGAACCTCAAGGTATCTGATCCATCAATTCTTCTGCATTCCCCTGCAAGAGTTGATTCCCCATTTGGACATGCCTCGGGATCTCAAGAATCCCCAGCATAAGATAGCCTCCTCTTAGGCTTTGTGTAATGATCCTTTCCTCAGGAAAGTCAGCCTCCTCTTGGGCTTTGTATAATGATTCTCCCCCAGCGGAGTTAACCTTTTCAGATTCTCTTGTTGAGTCAATCAATTACTTCCCAGACTCTCTTGTTGAGTCGATCGCCTTTTCAGACTCTCTTGTTGAGTCAATCACTCTCATAGACTCTCTTGTTGAGTCAATCACCTTTTTTTTACTCTCTTGTTGAGTCAAACCTTTTTAGCCTCAATCTCGGGCTTTGTACGAGACATATAAATGCACTCTCTTGTTGAGCCAAATCCTTTTAGCCTCAATCTTGGGCTTTGTACAAGACAGATAGAACATTTTCCCCAGAAAAGTCAAACTTTCAGTCTCCTCTTAGGCTTTGTATAATGATATCCCCAAAGAGTCAGTCTCTTTTTTGCCTCTGTCTTGGGCTTTGTACAAGACACCAATATATCCACTCTCTTGCTAATTCGGTCTCATACAGCCTTCTCTTAGGCTTTGTATAAGGACTTCCCCAGTGGAGTCAATCAACCTCTTAGCTTCAACCTTGGGCTTTGATTAAGGCACACATAAATCAACCATCCCTCTTAAGAGATGACAAATTCTATTTCAGTCAACCTTTTAACTTCAATCTTGGGCTTTGAACAACACACAAATACTCCGTTTAACCTCTGTCTTGGGCTTTGAACAAGACACCAAAACATCTTTTTCCTCCCTTAGAATAGGAGGAACTATGATTGCTCTGATTTCCCTGTTTCGTTTAAACGGGAATACGTAGGCATAAGATTGTGAAATCTTAGCGAGCATACTAATCAAAAACTCTAGGTCCAATACCTTCATACATCAATCAAAACTTAGGTCCAGCGCCTTCCGAAAAACATCAACAAAAAACCACTCTCCCTGTCACATTTCCCAAGAAACTTTCCCAAACCCATTAACGGATAAACACCATCAAGTATAAAGCGAAACCTAAAGCTAATATCCTGTGGATAACCATATATAGGATGGCTAACTGACAACTTCCCATTGTATAAGATGACCCCGGACCCCCCAATCTCTTTAAGCGTTTGTTCAGTTAAACATTCGCGTGCAAGGTTAGTTTTAGATACCTTCCCTTTCCCTTCCAGCTTCATGGGATAAATAAGAAATCAGAAAGTAGCACCCCCTACCATTGCAGTGAGGAAAACCCAGCGATAAGGTGGTCGCGTCACCGAAAAAAATCGCTCGCTACACCTTGGAAAGAGAGGAAAAGAAAAAGGCAGGTTGTTGAGAAAAATATATAGAAAAAGAGGTATGTGGTCTTTGATCTTCATATTGGTCAAGTCTTGATGTAAGACATTGTCTTGATGTGATGTATGTGGAGAAAAATGTGTGTGATAGTTTGATTGGAACACTTCTAAACATTCCAGACAAGACTAGAGATAGTAAGCAATCTCGTCTCGATATGGAGGCGATGGGTATACAAAAACAATTGGCTCCAATAGAAAAAGGGAAAAGAACTTATCTGCCTCCGACTTGTTACACTCTATGTAAAAAGGAAAAGAAAAGTTTTTGCGAGTGTTTGTATGGTATTTTTCTAGGTTACTCATCAAACATCAAGAAACTTGTATCAATGAAAGATCTCAAGTTAATTGGTTAGAAATCTCATTGTCATGTCTTGATGCAACAACTTCTACCAGTGGCTATCTGTGGCATCCTACCAAAAAATGTGAGAGTAACTATCACCAGATTGTGTTTCTTCTTCAATGCCATATGTAATAAAGTTCTTGTTTTCAAAAAACTAGATGAATTAGAAGATGAAGCTGCCGTAATCTTGTGTTAATTGGAGATGTATTTTCATCCATCATTTTTTTGACATTCTGATTCACTTACTTGTTCATCTAGTTACAGAAATCAGAATTTGTGGTCCAATTTATTTAAGGTGGATGTATCCAATAGAGCGATACATGAAGATCTTTAAAGGATATACAAAGAATCATCGTCGACCGGAAGCTTCGATTGTTGAAAGGTACATCATAGAAGAAGCTATTGAGTTTCGTACAAACTATTTGTCTGAAGCAGAGTCTATAGGAATTCCAAAGTCTCGTCATGCTGACACTGAAGGTAGAGGTATTCAAGGTTTAAATGTTAAGTCAATGGCTCAGGATATAGTTATTCAGGCACATTTCTATATATTGAATAATCTTGATGAAGTTCAACCTTACGTGGCTACTCACAATAGACTTTTGAAGAAAAGATATCCACAAATGAGTGACAAGTTGTTGTTGATTGAGCATAATAAGAAATTTGTAGATTGGTTTAATAAAAGAATACCAAAAGATCATAGTGCATCCGATACAATTAAATGGTTGTCGTTCATGTCAAACTTTAATGTGATAACTTGGACTGCATATGACATTGATCATGATACCTTTTATACAAAATCAAAAGATTATCGTAGTACAATGCAAAATAGTGGTGTTATGGTTGAGGCGGAATCCATGTATTTCTCTAGTTCGAAAAATAAGAATCCAATATTGGCATCTAGTGCGTTTTATGGTGTCATTGAGGAGATTTGGGAGATTGATTATGTTATCTTCAGAGTGCCTTTATTTAAATGCAAGTGGGTTCTCAATAATACTAATGGTGTACAAATTGATGACTTAGGATTCACTCTGGTTGACCTTGGCAAGAAAAATTATATGACCGAACCATTCATCAGGGCTTCACAAGCAAAACAAGTTTTCTATGTGACCGACCCTTCGGACACATCGGGAAAATGGTCAATCGTTCTCCGAGGAAAAGACATTCTTAGTAGTGATGAAATTTTTAACATTTCTTCTATTCCTTCTAACACAACAAAAGTGCCTACCACTTATGATGAAGTTGATGGAGATGATATGCATGTTATTCGTATCGATCATAATGAAGGCATATGGAAAAATTAATAAGTAATTAGTATTTTATTCTTTATTCATAATTTAATTAATGTAAGTCATTATTTCTAAATATATTTACTAACAAGTATGATTATTTGAAATTGTAGGTGTTTAAAGTAAATACACCAAGAGACAAGACACTAAGAGACAAAGAAACAAAACACTATAAGATACAATTATGCGATGTTATATAAAATTTGTAGCTTGTTTTGTGCCATTTTTTATTTCATGTAATACATATACAATATTTGATTCTTAATACAATATATGCATTTAATCGATGTAATACAATACAGTACTTTGTTATGATACAATTGTTGTTTCTGTTCTGATATGGTTCAAAAAAAATACAGGTTAAAAAATAGAAAATTTTCAAAATGCAGAAAAATTATTTAAAAACAAAGAATATTATTTAATGACGGTTGTAGTATACAACCGTGGTTGTATAGTGTGTTAGTGTAAGCCCTAAAGGCCAATACTTTTGGTACTTGTATCGAATTATTTATTAATAATAAAAGGCATTTCTTTATGATGTTTGTTTTTCCAAAGTGACAAAGTCCCTAGAATAGCTAGTTCGTTTAATGAAATATTAAGTGTGACTTAATCACGAGATTCCATTAAACATAAGGACACTATTCTTAAAGTATCTGTAGTCGAGCTTTAATGTGAAATGGGATGACCTTAAAACATTAAGACTATTATGTAGATATACTGATGATCACATCTCATGGATCATGGATAAGGAGTTATCAAGTCTTAACATAGGTAAGAATATTAGGAGTAATATTTATACTGGATTGACCCACTATGAGAGTACTACATAGAATGTTAAGCAAAGTGTCATAAGTTACTGTCACGATGATAGTGGTGTATACCACCCTTCGACCCGAAACCACTATGGACCCTAGATGTAGAGTCAAGTACTTGCTGATCAAACATTATCCGTAATTGGATGACTATAAAGACAGTTGATGGGTATTTCATAAAGCATGCTGAGGGATATGAGTGACCTAGATGGAATTTGTCCATCCTACATAACATGATAAATGTCTAAGGGTCCAATATTGAACTGAACAAGGATGACACGGTATATGCCTTGTGTTCAATATAGACATAAGGGCAAAAGGGTAATTGTACACACAACACTATCACAAAAGGTTTTGTCAGATCACGTGACAATTTTATGACTTGGGTAGCAGTCATGTGTTGCAAGATACCACTCACTGTTTATTATGTTAAATGCATGATTTAATATAATTACCAACGTCGTGAAATCCTACAGGGTCACACACATAAGGACAGTTTGATAAGAGGTAGAGTAAATAAGGCACACTGTAAGGTACGGTGTACTTAAGTTAATATGTAACACCGTAAGATACGGTGCACTTAAGAGGAATATGGATTGTGATAAGGTACCGCGTGCTTAAGTGATATACGGTACATCATAAGATATGGTGTGCGTGCACTTAAGTGGACTTTTTAGCTTGCATCCCACACAAGTGGTTCTATAAATATAACTCTGGTACAGAAGCATAAACACTTGATGAAACTTTAGTTGTGAAACCCTAGCCGTATTTTCCTTCTCTCTATATCTCACTCAAAGCCTTTAATCGTAGCAGCTAGCACTGAGACTGAAGGATGTTGTTCATGTGGACTGAGTAGAGGTGTTGTTCATCGTACATCGCTCATGATCATTCCTTCGATTCAGAATCAAAGGTTTCATCGCCACAAGAGGTAACCATTCTATCATTGATCATGATCTTTCGTAAGAATTGCTAAAGCAAAATTTTAATTTCCGCTGTGTTTTGAATCTCGAATTCCCTTCATAGTGAACACTGTTTAGAATAATATATTACACCAAAAGATGCGCCGGTGAGAATTGAACCTAGGACCTTTATATATTACAACGGTTAGTCCAACTGTGATCATATATAGCGCGCTTTCAGGTTTTCTACAACGGTCATAAGACCGTGATTGTAAGTAGCGCATATACAACCAAACCCTACGTAACAACGGCAGGTCACGCGTGATGTTATCCATTTTCCAACCTTTGTTGTATATGTTTTTCGTAGTAGTGAATTTGTTTCGATATGCATCTCCGTATCCTTATTAGGGTGAATCTGTAGGCGCGTCTTCATAATAACTCTTCACTACTAGGAAAAACCCATTTAGCAACGGTTGGGAATGACATATAATGACGCGGGCGAAGGCGTTGTTATGTATATTGTTGTTGTAAGTTCGTCGTTTCTACAATGGTCTGGAAACGGTTGTTGTTTTCTGGAAGCACGTGATATATTGCAACGGTTAGGTATTTCAACTGTTGTAATATAAATTAACTATCACAATGGTTATCAGTATCAACCGTTGTCATATATATTAACAATCACAACAGTTTTGTATTTCAACCGTTGTGGAATGTACCCTTAGTTTATTAAATACAAATGTATATTGCTTGTTTTACCATCCACCTAATTAAACAAATACAACCGTTAAAATTGGTAAAGAACTATATAATCTGAAAATTAAACTGTTCTTGAAAACCAACTTAAACACACCACTGTTTTCCGAATTGCATCCATTTCATTCAGCACATTTTATGTTCCTTAACATAAAATTTATGGTTCAATGGTCGGTTTCCTTTAATCCATCGATATCTTTTATTATAGTTTACCTCATTATCGCCAAAAATCATCGCGATTTTATTATCATAACAATCATGATCTTAACAACCACGATGATTAGTGACGACGATGAGGTAAACTATAAGAAAATATATCGATGAATTGAAGCAAACAGACCATTGGACCATAAATTTTATGTTAAGGAACATTAAATGTGCTGAATGAAATGGATGGAATTCGAAAAACATTGACATGATAAAGGTTAGTTTTCAAATACATCCTAATTTTCATATTATAAGTTTGTATATCAATTTAACTGATTGCATTTTCAATAAAAGGATAGTGAAACAAACAATATACATAGTATATAATAAACTAAATTTCATATACAATATCAGAATGAATTCATATATATGTACCTTATCAGAATGAATTCATATGTATGTACCACCATCATCATCACCATGTGAAACAAACCCTAAGAAGTGGGAAGCAATGAAGAAAATTAGTTAGTATTAAATTTAACTATATACAATATACATAATATATATATATATATAATAAACTAATGTTCTATATCAATTTAACTGATTGCATTTTCAATAAAAGGATAGTGAAACAAATAATATACATAGTATATAATAAACTAAATTTCATATACAATATAAGAATGAATTCATATATATGTACCTTATCAGAATGAATTCATATATATATATATATATATATATATATATATATGTACCACCATCATCATCACCATGTGAAACAAACCCTAAGAAGATGGAAGCAATGAAGAAAATTAGTTAGTATTCAAAACAAAACAACCAAAAGTTGAAACAAAACCCTAAGAAGTGGGACTATACCATTACAATGAAGTTCACCTTGCTTGTGAAGCATTGAAGTCGAATCTGCACAAAATGAGAACAATCAACAAAAACAACATGAAGCAAACGAGATAATGGGAACTAGCTAACAAAAAGATTGAAGTAGAAGACTACCTTATTTTCCATAAACAATATGTACATTACGCTTGCTACCGCCATCATCATCACCATATTCATCTAGTTTTAGATTCTGCAAGAAGAACTACAAGGAGGAAGAAGCTTAAATCAAAAGCTTCATACTTCTTGTATTTCTTCTCGTGGATTCTATAAAAAGATGAAGTTCGCTGCCAAAAATGGGTGCTAGGGTTTCACTGTGAAGGAAACGACGCTACTGTCAATAATAGAAAGTTAATTCCCTTATATAGGTAAATAGTTCACAACGGTTTTCTAAAATAACCATAATGAAAAGTATATATATTATTTTAATAATATCACAACGGTTAGTTATATTAACCGTAGCGATAACCCTTCTAATTGGTACAAGGTTCGACTCCAGGCAACAATATTTTTCTATAATTACGTAAAATGGAAAAATGTTGTTGCCTAGTATAAGGGGTATCGCTACGGTTATTATTATTAACCATTGTAATATTATTAACCCTTGCTCTTCCCTGAGTAGAGAACACTGCCATAATGATTTAAAATTTTCTCTGTTTTTCAAAAAATATCGTTCCAGCATATCAACCATTTACAAGTTATCATCATTGCAAGCATTAAACTATCAGACTTTTCATCTTCAACCTCATCTATAAATAGACAAATTTACATTTCTTCATAATATATTCTTCGTAATAATGAGTAGTTCTACAAATAAGAATGCTAGAATCACCAATGAGGAACGTCGGGCGCCAATAGAGGAGGTCCAACCAGCAGCCAGGGATGCCTTAAGGGTGAGGAAGGATAAGAAGAAGAAGAAGAAGAAGCTGAAGAAGAAAAAGATAAAGAAGAAAAGGAGAACAGTTTATTATGATTCCGATGAGGGGAGTGAGGAGAGATGTCTGGATTATGAAGATGCATTTGCAGCAATGGGCTCTGACATTGATAAATATATGTAATATGATTATCAATGTACTCTTTTTAATGGAATCTTAATAAAATTTTATTTTATATATGCTCATCTCTTACAGTTTTATTTTTAAAGTTATATATACTATTCTCTTGCACTTAAAAACACTAACAAAAGAAATAAAATATATGTTTAAAAGAAAAACAATGGTGAATTTTGAGTTTTGAGGTTAAATCCCCGTAGCACTAACAAAAGAAATAAAATATATGTTTAAAATACAAAAACATGACAAAAAATATAGTTGCTGGGAATCGAAGCTTGTTACATGTATTACAACGGTGTTTTAATACAACCGTGTTTAAAATGTAAAAATATGGAAAAAAAATGTAGTAGCTGGGAATCGAAGCTTGTTACACAGCTTGTATTACAACGGTTCTTTTGTACAATCGTCGTTAAATATGGCGTTATAAATTTTTTAACGTATTACAACGTGGGGATACGAATCCGTGGTAAACCTGGCGTCGTTAAATGGGTTTTTCGTAGTAGTGCTTATTTCAAATCTCAGTGTTTTATTCTTAGTGAATTTTACAGAGATGCATCTTCGGATGGGTTTTAATTCATAAACCTCGCACCAGAACCTTCCTCATTCCTTCTTCATTTTCTACACTTTCAAAAGCACTTCAAAGAGCTCATTAGCAAGAATCAATTAGGCCATTTTCAAGCTTCAACACTACTTCTACCTCCTTATAATCAATCCCATCACATTTCATTAATTTCATTCTAGCTTTCACCAAATAACTCTCAATCGGTAAGTTTTTCATTTCTTTTTGTTTTAGTTGTGATGCATGTATCAGGTGAAATAGGTTGTTTAAGATGTATTATGTTGTAGTTACATTCAAAATAGGTAGCTTGTATAGACACGCATTCACATTTGTTAGTGTTTAGGGCTTCATAGGGGTTTTATGCATTTTTATGTCATAACACTTTTAAAAATCTATAACTAATATTTTATTTTATTCATTTTTATGTATGAATTATATGTCACTTTTCTCGCATATCCGGCTGGGAAATTGATGACAGCTACAGTGAGGATTTGCCACATGCTTTCTCTTATATCCCACTTAAAGGGAATCGGGGGATAGAGTCGTTTTAGATGTTTATTTATTGCACTATAGCAAATGGCATGTATTACATCTCATACAGAGATCACCGTCAGATGCGTCCCTTAGACAACATAGTCTTATACACCTGATGGTTGGCTTGTGTGACGCGTCTGATGCATCCACATCTTCCTGAGCAGGTCATGCATGAGTTTGGATTTCTTCAATTTATTCCAATACATCTCTATGTGTCTGCTCCTCTAACATTCTGTCGCAGAGATCTTGATGTCATACTCGATAATTTCTATAATCATCTAGTACCAGATGATGCACGCGGTGTTTCAGTTGGTGATCCATGGGCTGCTGCATTTGGCTACATGCAATGGTTTTATAATGTGTCAGGTCCTTACATGACGCCAGATGTTGTGGGAGCACCACATAGGCTTGCTCATCAAGGGATATTGAAAGAGGAGCAGACTATGGATGGCCACATCCATAACGTGTTGTCGACTTGTCGACGTATTGCGACACTTACGAGAGATGCCATAGAGAGAGGAGATCTTGAGGAATGTAGTTCTGATATGGCCACCCTGCAAAATTACAGAGATGCATCTTCGAACCAGTTTTTGACAAATATGGGGTGAATGTCTAACTTATAAAACATTGTGTGCCTTTAATGTGCGTTCAAAAATGTAAATGACAAAATCGAATTTTCAGTGTGTTTGCTCTGGCTCCATAAGGTGGATAAAGTAATGCCCTTTAGTAAGATATGATGTTGGGTTGGACTCTCTTTATTATTAAGTTTTGAGTATCATTTGTACTCTCTATAATAAAAATTTTGTTTATAAGAGAAGTATTATTAATAATGCTAGCAACACGTATTTTTTAACATATTGTTTTATGGTTGAAAATTTTTATAAATCCCATCAAATTTATAACATACTCACATAATTTAGTGAGATTTGTATTAGTTTTAACTTTTAAAAGTGTGTTAGAAAACGTGCATTATTGATGACATGTTGACATTACATGTCATTTAGCATGAAAAATCGGCCAAATCTGACTTAAAATGAGCATATTAGAGGCAAAAGGGTGAAAACAGTTTGAAAAAAGTTTGTTTGGGGTGAAGAAAAGAACTTAGTGAGAAAATTGGTGAAAGTAGAACAAAAATGCGTTGTTTTTCCTCTATAAAAAACACGCTAACGCTTCCTCAGAACGTGTCCGCGTCGAGCTCATGATTAATCAACATGTTTGTGTTGACATCTGGCGCACCTGTGTTGCAGCTTTTTTGGTGACACACTTTTTGATTGTGTTATAAGGAAAAAGAGGAAATAAAAGAGGGGGTCGATTCTGGAAAGACAAAAGTGATGTCTTTGAGCGATTTTGGAGCTTTTGGGAAGCCATTGGAGAGCTTTTTCTTTAGTGATTTTTTATGTTCTTCGAATCTACACTTATGGTATTGATTAATTACAATATGAGTAGCTAGATTCCTCTCGGGTTAGGTTTTATTCGATGATGAATTTGTTTCTATTTGATTAGGACATATGATCGGATGATGTTAATGTAATTTCTTTGAATCTTTGTTTATTGAGTTATTGATTGCATTCATTGCTTATTGTTTGTTACGACATTCAATTTGATCTTAATAATAGTGACTACTAGCCCCAGGGCTATTTATCTGACATACTTTAATTGTTGAATTCGCTAATTGACTAGGGATAGTATAATTAGGAATTGTGACTTAGGGAGTAACGAGTTATGTTGCCTATTCCGACGTTATAATTGGCCTGAGGGATAGGAGAATTGAGCTTAGGTTAGTGAGCTACACGCCAATAGATTGGGTATAGTGGTAAAGTTAATTTGTAGTGTAACTATGTATTCACTGCATTTCTGTTAATGCATGTTTCATCAATCAAGTAGAAATAGGGGATTTTGATAATAAAACCTGATTGCTTTTCTCATAATTGTTATCAAAACTTCTCTCTTTTGTTTTGACCAAAACAACCTGAAAACCCTCTCGTTTAATGTTTTTAATTACATCGCACAACATACCTTATTTTAAGTTTGCAATCCATGTGGAGACAAATTTATTTTTATTACTTCGATAACAAAGCTAATACACTTGCTAGTAAATTGTTCATCAAGTTTTTGGCGCTGTTGTCGGAGATTGTTGATATTTTTAACAAGGCATAATGTGCGACTTATTTTGTTTATTTGTAAATTATATGGTATTTAATTGTTAAAAAATATTGTTAATTGGTATTTTATAATTTCTTTTAAATTATTTTCACATTCATCCGCTTTGTGTTAAGTATTTTCTATTTGTAGTGTAGTTTTGAGTTTTCAGTTATTACGTATTTATTTTGTTAGTACAGTCTTACTGAGGTATTGTTGTTTGTGTTTGTGTGAGTTTTGGATTCGAAGTTGCTCACGTGGGATCTTGATATCAGAGAGAACCTTTCGGGAAAGCAAAAGATGGCAATTTCACCATGACAAACATGGGGGGAATTAATGTAAAAGAACTGATACTAGTCATATATCAATGGGATTCCAACCAGCAAAATCAGTGACATTTGACATTAAAAGCTCGGTGATGTCAGGACTAAGAGACGTATAATTTGATGGACAACCCATCAAAGATCCATGGGACCATTTGATCAGGTTCTATAAAACATGTTCATTGTGCAACTGAATGAAGTCATTGCTGACAGGGTGAAATTACAGTTGTTCGATTTTTCTCTGACTGGTCGGGCAAAAGAATGGTTGTGATGCATACCCAGTGGTATTATTCAGAATTGGAAGGAATTAGAAAATAGATTCCTGGGGGGTACTATTCAAATGAGCAGTTTGTGGAGAGAAGAAGTTCAATTACTAGTTTTATTCAGGAAGAATATGAGTCACTGTTAGAGGCGTGGGAAATATTTAAACTATTACTCCTTAAATGTCCAAACCATAACATGATCTAAATGGAACAACTGACACACTTCATTATTGGTGCGTGAAAAATACTCGGGCGTAACGAACGCCCAAAATACAATAGAGTCACCGCCGAAGTTTATTTATTCCAAAAGGAAAGGTATAAATGTCGATAAAACCCCAAAAAGAAAAAAGAAATGGTCATTACAACCAAATCGGGTTCGGGAGTCGGTTACGCGAAGGAAAGGTATTATCACCTCTTACATCTGTTGTACTTAATGGGAACCATCTAGTTAGTTTTGTGTTAGATGTTAATTTAAAAATGTTTGCATTCCTTCTTATTAATTAATTTGATTATCTTAAAAGGAAATGAAGACTAAAAAAGGGTTTTTTATTAGAGTGTTTGACAAGATTGCGTGTCTTTCTCCTACATATCCACAGGTGCAATGAGGAATTCAAAGCTACGTAGTTATGTGTAGCAAATGTTTGTCTGTTGGTCTATTTTAGCGAAGGATGCTTAGGTCACATTTAGCGCAATGCGAAAAAGTAAAAAGTCGCCATCAAACTTTATTTATACTAAAGGGAAAGAGAAACATCGAGAAAACCCCAAAGGAATGATAAGGTGGTTTCGCAACCAAGATATGGGTTCAGAAGCCAGTTATGCGAGGGGAAGGTATTATAACCCCTCACATCCATTATACTCAATGGGAATCGTTTGCTTGTCTTATTTGTAATGATGTTGCTAAGGGTTTATGCTTCCTATGAATGCTTTATTAAAGGGAAAAAGGTTTTTTTAATTAGTGTGCTCACCAAGGATTAGGATCCTCGTGCCTACGTATCCTCATATTGAAATAAGAAATCAGAGCTCTGTAGTTCATAGTAAACAATAAGTATGGGCTTGTTGATTTTAGTGGGCGATGTTAAAGTTCACATTCTAGCATTAGGTTTTGCTGTTTACACATGTGGAGACTAATGCTTTAGCCTGTGTTGCGGTAGAACGAAAATAACATGTCATTTTACAAAAAGGTTTTGAATTACGCCCTTAAGGCAAGTTGCCACATTTGATTGGTGGGATTGATTTTAGGGGGGGGGGGGGGGGGGGGGAGATAAGTCCTTGGATAGGAACCTCTGAAGGTAGTACCCAATTATTTATAACACAAAAATGTTTGCTTTGAAAGATGTGTAGCGAGTATAGTCACGTCTTCGTATTGAAAGACAAGTATCAGGAACACACTCTAAAGTTAGCATCCTAATAATAGGAGAAGAAGAAGTTTGCACTTAATATTCCCTTTTTAGTCCAATACGGGGAGGACATTACTCGTTTTATTTAAGAAGTGTCTTACCTTTTTTTACTTTGGAAGGCGAGTGTTTAAATAGTGAATGTAATTCCCCGACTTATTTTATTTGATTTCCATAATTTAATATATATATATATATATATATATATATATATATATGTGTGTGTGTGTGTGTGTCATCGATGTTTTTGGTGTGTTGGGGTACCCTGTGGTAGAGGGTAGTGACCTTAAAATTATAGACTCTAAGGGTGAGAGGTGTATAACCGATTGCTTAGAACTTGGTGGTGTGGTGAGAGTGGCTAATTAAATAATATTAGTTGAATATTATTAATTTAAATAATTAGTGGATATTGTTATTATTATTTAGTTTGTAGAAATTAGAATTAATAATAATAACAACAACAACAACAACAACAACAATAATAATAATAATAATAATAATAATAATAATATGATAATAATAATAATAATAATATTATAAGAATAGAGAAAAAGAGAAGTTAAGAGGGATTTTGGTTCGAACGCATTTTTGGGAGAAATAGAAGAAAGAACGTGGAGTGAGAGCTAGGGTAAGGGAAGAGGAGACTTCATTGTTGAGGTAGAAGAATTTCGAGAACTCTAAGGTAAGGGTGGGGTTCTAATTATCAAAAGGTTATCATGATGATTGGTGGGTGGATTAAGCCATGTAGGTTTTCTGTTTCTTTCTCTATTCATGATTTTGATGAATTGGTATTGTGTGTTTGATGAACTTCTTGATGAATTGTGGATGGTTTTTGATGTTGTTATTGATAATAGATTGATGTGTCGTTGTAATTTCTGTTGTTAAAACCGTATAAGTGATTGTTGTATGTTGTTCTTGTTGTTTGTGGTATGTGATCGCGAGTCAGAGTCGGAACAAGGTTATGCGTAATTTTGATAAAAAGGATTTGGGGTTTGGGACTCTAGAAAAGTGTTTTTCCGTGTTAAAATATGTTTCAAATAATTTATAAGAAAAAGGAAGTTTTGGGAGGGTTCAAAAGTGATTTTTGTATAATAAATTGCAGAAAAAGTGCTTCTTGACGTAGTGTAATCGATTACCGTTGTAGGCGTAATCGAGTACACTACCTAAAAAAACTGCAATTTTGACTTTTTCGAAGGCGTAATCGATTACGCCAATGGCAGTGGCTGGTTACGCAGGCGTAACCGGTTACCTCATTTTGCATAATCGGTTACACTGCTGTTTTTTTTTTAATTATTCTAAAATTCATAACTTTTGTTCCGGGAGTCGAACTTTAGTTGAACTTTAGTCTAAAAATAGTTTTGGTGCTAGAAGTTGAATAATTTTGTGGTTGGTTGTATGAAACATATTATTTTTATTATGTTGTGGTGTGATATGATTCTAAAGGCCTTGTGGATGCTTGCTATGTTGTATGGCGTTGTTGTTAGACTGTATGACATGTCATTGTTGCTGGCTTGTAGTGGCATGTTGCATTGTTTAGATGGTCGTTGTTGTTGTTGTTGTCATGCATTTCATGGATACATGAGTTGTGAGATAAGTCGTGTACCCATGTGGGTGTGAGAGTCTTATCCGAATTCTAATTGCGGAATTGTATCGTTGTTGTTGTTGTTCAGGTGATCATGTACCCATGTGGGGTGTGAACGATCACGGTGATCGTGTGCCAATGTGGGGTGTGAGCGATCACGAAAGTCGTGTGCCCATGTGGGGTGTGAGCGACATTATGGAAATTTTGACGGGAATTGTGATCCATAAATAGAGATCGGGTTCTGAAATAGGAACCGATGGTACCACATGCATTGGGTCGAGTTGTGAGTCTTAATGCATTGTGTAACACCCTATTTTTAATTATTTAATCGTCTGGTTTTATTTTAATTGTTGGCCTGGTTTAGGGTGCGTGTCTGAGTGCGTGGGGGGTGATGTTAGTTATATGGAATTATTATTATTATTATTATTATTATTATTATTATTATTATTATTATTATTATTATTATTATTATTATTATTATTATTTATTAATAGTATATTTCATAATATTATTATTAGTATGGTTAGTATTATTTAGTAAAATAAAATCTGATATAATTAAGTAAATAATGGGAAAATAGAATTAATGAGGGCAGTTTAGTAATTAGAGATTAATTAGTGGAAATTGGTAAGGGTCTAGCATAATCAGAATTTTAGAGATAGAAAGAGAAAGGCTAAGGAGAGGAAGAACAAGGGTGTGCTAGGGCAAAGATCTTCATCAATTTTCGCAGAAATTAATCAAGGATTCGAGATAAGAGGGGAGAATTGTTTAATATTTGGTAAATTGATCGTATAAGGGTAGTGGGGAGTCCTTAACCCCGTAAGAAATTATTTGATTATATGTTGTTGTATGATTGAGGTGTATACTTGTGAATCTATGTTGAAATTCGTGTTGTTGAACTGTCGAATCGTTGATACATTGATGTTGTTGATGCTGTTTGATCTTGACTGTTGTAGACCCTAGTTTTGGTACAGTTTAGGGAGAGGAAATTAACTCTAAGGCCTGTAATTCTTGATTAGTAATAATAGGTATAAGAGATAAGATGAACAATAGGACCTAAAATCAATGTAGAATCAATTTTAGGACTGGTTTGGAGTGAAAACTAGTGAAATTCGTAGCAGAACATAATCTGGTGTGGAGAAAATAGGTTTGCGTAATAGATTTGGCCGTACGCGTATTGGGGAGGGCGTTACGCGTAAGGCTAGGCAGGATGGGAGGCGTTACGCGTACGGGAAGGGCACAAGGAAGAATTGACACGGCCCTCTGCCCATACGCGTATGGGTACACGTATGGTGGCAAGACAATACGCGTATGAGAGTAGCCGTACGCCTAAGCAGATCTGGAAATTGGATTTTGAAGGAAAAATGGGTCTCTGCCCATACGCGTATGAAGTTGGTCAGTACGCGTATGGTGGGGCGAGGCAGGACGCCTTACGTGTCTGGTACCCGCAGGAGGGGCGAGGGAGTTGGTCGTTACGCGTATGACCCAGGTCAATACGCGTATGGACAGCGTGAGTACATAAATTCCCCGTTTTGCGAATTCTTTCCTGTTTTCGCATCGGAATTGGTTTCTCTTGGATTGATAAGTTAAGGATAGATGCCAGATCTGGAGGGATGTAACAATGGTTATGAAATAAATTAATTTAATAATTTTTTTGAGGATTAATTAATAATTAAGTGGATTAGGTGATGTGAAATAATCTTATGGTGTTGAATAATGATAGTGTGTTTGATGGTGTGATCAGGAGGATCGTGAGCATGTACCTATGTTATAATACATGTGTTTTAATATGCATTCTGTGTCATGCATTTCATGGTGATGGTGGGATGAATCATTGCTCAGGAGGAGTGTATGTGATTCATCCGTACTCCAAAATAGAGAATGGTGGGGATAGATCATTGCCAAGTAGAGGTGTATGTGATCTATCCGGGTTCGATTGAATGAACCGTGTTATTGGTACCACATGCATTGTGTCCGTGTCATGTCGCATTGCATTTGTTATTTGTTGATTGATGGTGATTGAATGAGACAGTAGGTCGTGGTTGCATGTTGTTAATTTATGTGAGATACTACTTCTTATATGTATTATTCACCTTTTTATATTGAATGTAGTTCTCACCCCTCTGTTGTTGTTGTGTATGTGCTTCTTCGGAAGTACAGATAATCCAGGTACTTAGGACGCGTGGATATGCGTGTTGCTTGTTCGAGTCTTAGGAGTGCTCTGATACGTAACACGGGGATATTTTGGGAGATTTTGTTATTTATCAATTTACTTGAGATTTTGTTACGTATCTTTATTCTGTTGAACCTTCCTGGTGAACCACTAGTTGATGTGGAATTTTATATGTTGTTGGCATGTGGTCGTGATTTAATTAAATGAATTATTTTCACTGTTTTATTTCGATTAATAAAAGGAGTTTCGATGTTGGTTTTGCAAATGTAGCATTCTACTTTATTTTGGTGTAAAAGCTCTGATTATTTTCATAGAATTTTATGTATTTTCATAAATGGGAAAATGGGGTGTTACAATTGGTATCAGAGCAGTTCGGTCCGTCCGGCCAGGTGTTATAGTTGACTTTGTCCTTAGAATAGGAGTTGATTTGGTGTTCTGACCTTATGTTGATTGTTGAACAGTATGGCAGGAAGGAATGATGTTGCTCTTGCTGCTGCTATGCAAGCCATATCACAAGCTGTAGAGAACGCCAATCAGGCTGGAGGTGCTCAGTTTCGCGACTTAGCATAGTTCCAGAGCAACAAGCCGCCTACTTATGAGGGAGGTATCTTAGATCCAGAGGCTGCACAAAAATGGCTGAAGACTGTGGAGAAGATCTTCAGGATCATGGAATACAGTGATGCTCAGAAGGTACGGTTTGGTACGCATATGCTGGAAGGAGAGGCTGAGGCTTGGTGGGACAATAGTCGTCAGAGATTGGAAGCTGCAGGTACTGATATTACTTGGGTTGTGTTTCAAGCTGAGTTCCTGGAAAAGTATTTTTCGGAAAACATTCGTAGTGCAAAAGAGGTTGAAATTTTGGAGCTAAAACAGGGTGATAAGACAGTTGCAGAGTATGCTGCTAAGTTTGAGGAGATGGTTCAGTATTGTGCCCATTACAATACTGAAGAAGCTATGACTTCGAAGTGTTTGAAGTTTGAGAATGAGTTGCGTCCCGAGATCAAATTAGGTATTGCTTTTCAGAAGATAAGAAACTATCCAGAGCTGGTAAGCAGAAGCAGAATTTATGATAATGATAACAGAGCCAGAATTGCTCATTACAAGGCTGTGAATGAGAAGAAGGGTAAGCAGAGATTTGGAGGTACTCCTTACAGTGCTCCAGCTGATAAGGGGAAACAGAAAACAGATGTGGGAAAGAAACCAAAGGAGAAGGGAGCAGGTGCTGATACTCTCAAGTGTTTCCGATGTGGTGGCGCAGGTCACCGTGCTAACAACTGTCAGAATAAGGTGAAGAAGTGTTTCAAATGTGGCAAAGCAGGTCATGTTATAGCTGATTGCAGAGCCACTATGCCTACGTGTTATAATTGTGGAGAGAAGGGTCACATCAGCACTCACTGTGAGAAGCCGAAGAAGTCTCAGGCGTCTCAAACTGGTGGGAAAGTGTTTGCCTTGGTGGGAGCCCAATCCACTGAGGAGGAGCGTTCCGTCAAAGGTACTTGCTTTATTAATGATGTTCCTTTGATTTCTATCATTGACACGGGTGCAACACACTCGTTTATTTATGTTGACTGTGTGAAGAAGTTGGGGATTGTGCCATCTACTCTAGAGTAGAGGATGACGATTGAAACTCCATCTCTTGGTTCCGTGGTTACTTCTTTGGTGTGTTTGAAGTGTCCGCTGACCATGTTTGGTAGAGATTTCAGAGTGGACTTGATTTGTTTGCCACTCGGTAATCTTGATGTTATTTTGGGAATGAACTGGCTGGAGTTCAACTGGGTGTATATTGATTGCTTCAGGAAGACGTTACTGTTTCTTACTCCTGAAGAGGAAGCATTAGCAGATTCGCTATCTAGCAAGGAGTTGAGGGCGTTGTTGGAGGATGAAGCAAAGCTGTTTGCAGTGTTTGCCTCGTTATCTGTTGAAGGCAAGGCTTCAGTTAATGAATTACCAGTAGTGAATGAATTTCCTGAAGTGTTTCCAGATGACATCACAGAATTGCCTCCGACAAGGGAAGTTGAATTCTCTATTGATCTTGTACCGGGTACCAGGCCTATCTCTATGGCACCGTACAAGATGTCTGCATCAGAATTAGCAGAGTTGAAATCTCAGGTTGGGGAATTGCTCGATAAGAAGTTTATTAGACCAAGTGTGTCGCCGTGGGGAGCTCCAGTGTTGTTGGTGAAAAAGAAGGATGGTAGTATGCGTCTGTGCATTGATTACCGTCAGTTGAATAAAGTGACCATTAAGAATAAGTATCCACTTCCGAGGATTGATGACTTAATGGATCAACTGGTAGGAGCTCGTGTGTTCAGCAAAATTGATCTGAGGTCAGGTTACCTTCAGATTAGAGTAAAGGAAGGTGATATTCAGAAGACTGCTTTCAGAACTCGCTATGGACATTACGAATATGCAGTGATGCCTTTCGGAGTGTCTAACGCGCCGGGTGTATTTATGGAATATATGAATCGTATTTTCCATTCTTATCTAGATCAGTTTATTGTGGTATTTATTGATGATATACTGATTTATTCTAAGTCTGACGAAGAGCATGCAGGTCACTTGAGAATTGAATTGCAGGTGTTGAAAGATAATAAACTGTTTGCAAAGTTCTCGAAGTGTGAATTTTGGTTGAAGACTGTGAGTTTCTTGGGTCATGTGATTTCTGGTGATGGTATAGCGGTGGATCCCTCTAAAGTAAGTGCAGTACTTCAGTGGGAAACTCCAAAGACCGCAACGGAGATTAGAAGCTTTTTGGGTTTGGCAGGTTACTATAGAAGATTCATTGAAGGGTTTTCTAAATTGGCGTTGCCATTGACTCAGTTGACCAGGAAGAATCAAGCTTTTGTCTGGGATGCTGCCTGTGAGGAAAGTTTTGAGAAACTGAAGAAGAAATTAACTACAGCACCAGTGTTGATTTTACCAAGTCCAAATGATTCTTTCATAGTGTATTGTGACGCGTCTAAGATGGGATTAGGCGGTGTGTTGATGCAAGGTGGCAAGGTAGTGGCTTATGTCTCAAGATAGTTGAGGGTACATGAGAGAAACTATCCTACTCGTGATCTGGAATTAGCTGCAGTGGTGTTCGTGTTAAAAATCTAGAGACATTATTTGTATGGATCAAGATTTGAAGTATTCAGTGATCACAAGAGTCTGAAGTATCTATTCGATCAGAAAGAATTGAAAATGAGGCAGAGAAGGTGGTTAGAGTTCTTAAAGGATTATGATTTCAATTTGAGTTACCATGCGGGAAAGGCTAATGTTGTGGCAGATGCTCTGAGTCGGAAGACAATCCATATGTCTGCGTTAATGGTGAAGGAAATGGAATTGATTAAACAGTTCAGAGATTTGAGTATGGTTTGTGAAATTACACCGGGAAGTATCAGATTGGGTATGCTGAAAGTGAATAATGACTTTTTGGATGTAATTAAGGAAAATCAGAAACTGGATGTGAAATTAGTGGACTTGATGCCTACAGGAGGAGATGATCCTGATAGTGACTTTAAAGTGGATAATGTTGGTGTGTTGAGATTCCGGGGCAGAATTTGTGTACCGGATAATGAGGAATTGAAAAAGGGAATCTTAGAGGAAAGTCATCGGAGTAGCTTTAGTATTCATCAGGGAGCTACAAAGATGTACCATGATTTGAAGAAGTTGTTTTGGTGGTCCGGTATGAAGAGGGGCATAGCTCAGTTTGTCTACGCTTGTTTGACATGTCAAAAGTCAAAAGTAGAGCACCAGAAGCCTTCGGGATTAATGCACCGTTAGAGATTCCTGAATGGAAATGGGACAGTATTGTTATGGATTTTGTGACTGGTTTGCCGAATACGGCGAGGGGCTTTTATGCTATTTGGGTAGTGGTGGATCGACTTACGAAGTCCGCATATTTCATACCAATTAACATCAGTTTTCCATTGTCGAAGCTGGCGGAGATTTATATCAGGATAATTGTGAAGTTACATGGTGTTCCGTCGAGCATAGTGTCGGACAGAGATCCGAGGTTTACTTCAGAATTTTGGAGGGGTCTGCAGGAAGCCTTGGGTTCTAAGTTGAAGTTGAGCTCGGCTTATCATCCACAGACCGATGGTCAGTCAGAGAGGACTATCCAGTCATTGGAAGATTTGCTGAGAGCCTGTGTGTTGGAGAAAGGTGGTGTGTGGGATACTCATTTTCCATTGATTGAGTTCACGTATAATAACAGTCACCATTCTAGCATTGGAATGGCGCCTTTCGAAGCTTTGTATGGTAGGAGGTGTAGGACACCTCTATGTTGGTATGAAACAGGTGAGAATGTGGTGCTTGGACCAGAAATTATGCAATAGACTACTGAGACGATTTAAATCATCCGTGAGAAGATGAAGGCGTCTCAGAGTAGGCAGAGAAGTTATCATGATAATCGGAAGAAGGATTTGGAATTCAGTGAAGGTGATCATGTGTTCCTGAGAGTTAACCCAGTGACCGGTGTGGGACGTGCATTAAAATCGAAGAAGTTGGATCCTAAGTTTATTGGACCGTATTAGATCTTGCAGAGAATTGGTACAGTCGCTTATAGAGTGGCGTTGCCACCAGAACTTTCGAACTTGCATAATGTGTTTCACGTGTCGCAACTTCGGAAGTATGTATCAGACCCGTCTCATGTTATTCAGAGGGATGAAGTACAAATCAAGGAGAATCTTACAGTGGAGACGATGCCTTTAAGGATCGAGGATCGCAAGATGAAGCAACTCAGAGGAAAGGAGATACCTCTGGTGAGAGTAGCTTGGGGAGGAGCTGCTGGCGGAAGTGTGACCTGGGAATTGGAGAGCAGGATGCGGGAGTCATATCCAGAACTTTTTCCATCAGGTACATTTTTTAGGACGAAAATAATTTAAGTGGGGGAGAGTTGTAACACCCCATTTTTAATTATTTAATCGTCTGGCTTTATTTTAATTGTTGGCCTGGTTTAGGGTGCGTGTCTGAGTGCGTGGGGGGTGATGTTAGTTATATGGAATTATGATTATTATTATTATTAGGCAAAATACTCTTTTTGGTCCTTTAACTTTATCCCGGGGTTCATTTTGGTCCCTTAACTTTAAAAAGTGTCATATTGGTCCCTTAACTCTTCAAAACGTTCTATATTAGTCCTTTTCTTCTTATTAGCGACGGAAAAATTCAAAAATCAGTCGCTAATATTCGTCGCTAATAAGACAAAAGGACTAATATGAAACGTTTTGAAGAGTTAAGGGACCAAAATGACACTTTTTAAAGTTAAGGGATCAAAATGAACTCCAAGATAAAGTTAAAGGACCAAAAAGGATATTTTGCCTTATTATTATTATTATTATTATTATTATTTTATTAATAGTATATTTCATAATATTATTATTAGTATGGTTAGTATTATTTAGTAAAATAAAATCTGATATAATTAAGTAAATAATGGGAAAATAGAATTAATGAGGGCAGTTTAGTAATTAGAGATTAATTAGTGGAAATTGGTAAGGGTCTAGCATAATCAGAATTTTAGAGATAGAAAGAGAAAGACTAAGGAGAGGAAGAACAAGGGTGTGCTAGGGCAAAGATCTTCATCAATTTTCGCAGAAATTAATCAAGGATTCGAGGTAAGGGGGAAGAATTGTTTAATATTTGGTGAATTGATCGTATAAGGGTAGTGGGGAGTCCTTAACCCCGTAAGAAATTATTTGATTATATGTTGTTGTATGATTGAGGTGTATACTTGTGAATTTATGTTTAAATTCGTGTTGTTGAACTGTCGAATCGTTGATACATTGATGTTGTTGATGCTGTTTGATCTTGACTGTTGTAGACCCTAGTTTTGGTACAGTTTAGGGAGAGGAAATTAACTCTAAGGCCTGTAATTCTTGATTAGTAATAATAGGTATAAGAGATAAGATGAACAATAGGACCTAAAATCAATGTAGAATCAATTTTAGGACTGGTTTGGAGTGAAAACTAGTGAAATTCGTAGCAGAACATAATCTGGTGTGGAGAAAACAGGTTTGCGTAATAGATCTGGCCGTACGCGTATTGGGGAGGGCGTTACGCGTAAGGCTAGGCAGGATGGGAGGCGTTACGCGTACGGGAAGGGCACAAGGAAGAATTAACACGGCCCTCTGCCCATACGCGTATGGCTACGCGTATGGTGGCAAGGCAATACGCGTATGAGAGTAGCCGTACGCGTAAGCAGATCTGGAAGTTGGATTTTGGAGGAAAAATGGGTCTCTGCCCATACGCGTATGAAGTTGGTCAATACGCGTATGGTGGGGCGAGGCAGAACGCCTTACACGTCTGGTACGCGCAGGAGGGGCGAGGGAGTTGGTCGTTACGCGTATGACCCAGGTCAATACGCGTATGGACAACGTGAGTACATAAATTCTCCGTTTTGCGAATTCTTTCCCGTTTTCGCATCGGAATTGGTTTCTCTTGGATTGATAGGTTGAGGATAGATGCCAGATGTGGAGGGATGTAACAATGGTTATGAAATTAATTAATTTAATAATTTTTTGAGGATTAATTAATAATTAAGTGGATTAGGTGATGTTAAATAATCTTATGGTGTTGAATGATGATAGTGTGTTTGATGGTGTGATCAGGAGGATCGTGAGCATGTACCTATGTTATAATACATGTGTTTTAATATGCATTCTGTGTCATGCATTTCATGGTGATGGTGGGATGAATCATTGCTCAGGAGGAGTGTATGTGATTCATCCGTACTCCGAAATGGAGAATGGTGGGGATAGATCATTGCCAAGTAGAGGTGTATGTGATCTATCTAGGTTCGATTGAATGAACCGTGTTGTTGGTACCACATGCATTGTGTCTGTGTCGTGTCGCATTGCATTTGTTATTTGTTGATTGATGGTGATTGAATGAGACAGTAGGTCGTGGTTGCATTTTGTTGATTTATGTGAGATACTACTTCTTATATGTATTATTCACCTTTTTATATTGAATGTAGTTCTCACCCCTCTATTGTTGTTGTGTCTGTGCTTCTTCGGAAGTACAGATAATCCAGGTACTTAGGACGCGTGGATATGCGTGTTGCTTGTTCGAGTCTTAGGAGTGCTCTGATACGTAACACATAGATATTTTGGGAGATTTTGTTATTTATCAATTTACTTGAGATTTTGTTACGTATCTTTATTCTGTTGAACCTTTCTGGTGAACCACTAGTTAATGTGGAATTTTATATGTTGTTGGCATGTGGCCGTGATTTAATTAAATGAATTATTTCCGCTGTTTTATTTCGATTAATAAAAGGAGTTTCGATGTTGGTTTTGCAAATGTGGCATCCTACTTTATTTTGGTGTAAAAACTCTGATTATTTTCATAGAATTTTATGTATTTTCATAAATGGGAAAGTGGGGTGTTACACATTGCATTTTAGTTGTGTTTGTTGTTGTGTTGGATTTATTGACATGTTGGTTGTAACTACTGTTGTATAGTTGTATGTTGTGGAATTGGTGTTTGTGCATGAATAATCTAATGCTTGCTTATTATCATGCTTTCTTTTATATAATTATGATACCTCATCCCTTCTGTTTGAATGTTGCCTTTATACGGGCATCGTGCAAATAACTCGCAGTAGAGGAGTTGAAGTTAGTAGAAGATAAAGTCTTTTATTTTCCTTTTAGTGTCGGCGTCTGCTCTGATGTGTAACACAGGGGTCAGGGAATGTTGTGTTTTGATGTGTTTGATAGAGATTTTTGGATATCTCTAGAATATTCATTATTTATGTTGTTTTGAAGGAATAATTATGCCATGAATGATTGTTTATGTTGATGCTTCCGCTGTTTCAATAAATTTTTAAGATTTCACACATGCTGAGTTGTTATAGTTATTATAAATATTTTTAAATAAATTACATGTGTTACATATATTGTTATGTGAGTGTCATACCTCAAATTTTTCCTACCTGTATATCATTCAGTATCTGCTTACTAATCAATATTCAAAAATAAAAAATGTGTGCCAGTCATTCGTCTCGTTGTTCAAGTCAGGTTGTTACAAGAGTGAGTTGAGTTCCATTCAAGGCTTTTTAGGGCAATGATATGTGCAGTGTGGTTTCAATGAATGATTGATAATCTTGTTCAGATCAAGTTCAATTAGGTTTTTTCCTGATGTTTTGAAGTTCATATCTCAATGCATAATCCCTCTAATTTCAAGGCCTATTCATTTGGTCCATAGTGAAGATTTTGTTTAATCCAGATTCAAATGTCCAAGTTCAGGATTAATTCATCGTTTATTTCAAAGTTCCAGTTTATCCCATGTCTAGGGTTGATTCATGATTGTTTTATTTCTCAAGAAGCAATTTAAGTTTTAGTTATTTCGAGGGAGATTTCAAGAATGTTTGAAGTTAGTTCTAATTGCCAATTCAAGTCTCAATTTTTATGGTTTCTTTCTAATCAAGTTTTCAATTCACGGTTATACCATCAAAGCAATTTTCAATTAGCCAATTTAAAGAGGTTTCAAATCCAAGGTGCAAATGGAAATTTATAGCCCAATAACCAATTTCCAAAAATTCAACAAGAGTCCATTTCATATACAAAAAGCCCATTTCGAGTACATGACAACAAATCACAAAAAAAAAATAGAAAAGAACAAACCCCTAAAAGTAAGCCACACAGCCCAAGCTATGTGTACAAACCATCAATTCCACAAAAAATAAACTCCAAATAAAGCCATCGAACGCAGCATCACATAGCCATTACACCAATTTGCTGCAACAACAAAGCTACACCATTTGCCTTATGAACCTTGCCATATTCACATGCCAAAATAATAAAAAAAACACACAGAATTTTCCTTCACCACGCACCGTCCCTTAAATCACGATTCACGAGCCTCAGTGCAACAAAATCATACACTAAAACTCTACGCAACCACACCACAAACCAGTTTGGAAAAAGCATTTCATAATAGCCAGGACCTACAAGACAAACTACCGTTTCATTCAACAAATACACCACGTCAATATTTCACAACGCACACATACGACAAAAATTATCCCCAAAATCGTTACGACCCAGATCTTTCACAACCTGAAGATACGCAATCTAAAACGTACAACACAAAATCTTTCAATACTCAGCAACAGATTTCACAACCATCACGCACATGATTATGTATAACACCCTCAACTCACCTATAAATAACACCTCATATCTACTCCTTCTTCAAGCTCTGTGTAGCCAAATCCACCCTGTCGAATCTTTCCCTCAACCTCCTTCATCCACCCGACCCGTGTTCAACCTTTAATCTCTTCCATCCGTCACCACAACAACAATAACCTTCAACTCCAACCAATTAACTCACAAAACCAAATTTAACCACAAACCCAAAAATTAAATCTGAGAGTAGAAGAAGAAGATAAAATCAAAACAAAACCCAAAATCATAGATTCAAACCTTCATATATCAAACATTTATCGCCGTCGTTGAATAATTGTTGAATCGAGATTGAAGAAGAGAGCGAAAGAGCGAGCTTGAGAAGGAGAAAGATCAAGTGAATATTGATGCTTGTTGTTCTTCCTTTTCTTTCGTAAAACTGCTTTGACCATAGCCGTTGAGATTTAGTGATTTTAGTATACTTGGAATGTTGAATATGTTCCCCTTTTTGTTTTTTACTTAGATGTGTTTCTTTTTAAAATGTTGCTGGTGGTGGTAGGGCTTATATCCCATTTTAAGGTTTGTTTCACCCCCCTTTTTGTTATGAACACAACTGTGTTCTCTTTTTAGGGTGATGGGCTCATGGGTCCATGTGATCCCTGTTTACACATACATCATCTTTAAGTCCAACGCACCCCCTCCATTTTTTTTAATGTTTTAATCAATTTATTTTGTCTTAAATCTTTTATGTTCTAGTTTTTTGTTAGATTGTTTATTCTAAATATGATTTTGTCTATGTAGCGCGATTTTTGTGGTCTTGAATCACTATCGCTTGGGCACTACAGTTCGATTCATTTTTTATCCTGTTAAGCTGATTAAGGAATAGAAATAGATGTCTCCAATTAACCCTGCTTGCATATAGAGTTTAAACAGTCAAAACTGTTGGTTTACAAATGCTATTAAGATGTGGGCCTCTCTTCAGTTATTTTGTTAAGAATAGAATGTTTGGACCATTTGAGAGGTTTTTTTGGTAATGTGTTTAGATTTGATGCTTTTGGGTTGATATATGAAGGTACTGGATTTTGGGTTTTTTGACTAGTATGCTCGCTAAGATTTCTGCAATCTTATGTCTACGTATTCCCGAAACAGGGAAATCAGAGCAGTCGTAGTTTCTCCTATTCTATGGGAGGAAAGATGTGTTTTGGTGTCTTGTTCAAAGCCCAAGACATGAAGCTGAAGGAAGTTTGTATCTTGTTTAAAGCCCAAGATGTGAAGCTAAAAGGTTGTTTGTATCTTGTATAAAGCCTGAGATGGAGGCTGAAATGGTTTGACTCAACAAGAGAGTGTTTTAGTATCTCGTACGAAGCCCGAGATGGAGGCTGAAATGGTTTGACTCAACAAGAGATTCTTTTATACTCAACAAGAGAGTGTTTTAGTATCTCGTACGAAGCCCGAGATGGAAGCTAAAAGGAGTTGACTCAACAAGAAGGTCTTGAACAGGTGATTGACTCAACAAGAGAGTCTGAAGGTTGTTTGACTTAACAAGAGAGTCTTTTATACTCAACAAGAGAGTGATTTACTGTCTCGTACGAAGCCCGGGATTGAGGCTAAAAGGAGATTGACCCAACAAGAGAGTCTTTTATACTTAACAAGAGAGTGATTTATATGTCTTGTACAAAACCCAAGACGGAGGCTAGAAGGAGATTGACTCAACAAGAGAGTCTTTTATACTCAACAAGATAGTGTTTTATATGTGCCTTATATGAAGCCCACGACGGAGGCTAAAAGTGGTTGACTCAACTAGAGAGTTCTTTTATGTGTCTTGTACGAAGCCCAAGACGGAGGCTAAAAGGTTTGACTCAACAAGAGAGTCTTTTATACTCAACAAGAGAGTGTTTTAGTATCTCGTATGAAGCCCGAAATGGAGGCTAAAAGGAGGTTGACTCAACAAGAGTCTTTTATACTCAACAAGAGAGTGTTTTTCTATCTTGTACGAAGCCCGAGATGGAGGCTGAAATAGTCTGAAAAGGTTAGCTCTGCTAGAAAGAATCAATTGTACAAAGCCCAAGAGGAGGCTGCCTTACTGCTGTGGATTCTGAAGATCCTGAAGCGGGTCCAAGAGAAACCGGGGTTTCTTCCTATGTTGGAAAGGAACTTGAGAATGTCTTTGAGACTCAAGGGTCTTAGACTGTCCAAGTCTAGAGTTTTATCTTTTGTACAATGCCCAAGAGGAGGCGCGGGCATTAAGGGATGAGTATCAACCCTACAACAGCCGGAGTTTTGACGCTGGAAAGACTGCTCTAGCAAAGGATGACTAAGTTCTATCTTATACCTTTAAGAGGTCGGCAGGGTCCATGTATTAAGCCCAAGAGAAGACATGAGAACTTTTAAGAAGCCGAAGGGTCCTTGTACAATGCCCAAGAGGAGGCGGGGATGCTTTTAGGAACCCTGTGGGTCCCCAAACCAAGAGAAGTTCAAGAAATGCTATTCACCGAGAATAGATCAAGCAAGGAAAGTTCTAGGATTTGGAAGAAACTCAAGAGATGCCATTCACGGAGAAAAAATCATATCTGAGGAGTTAGAGTTTCTTTGACAATTTCTAAGAGTGACAGTCTGAGAAAGGGTTCACCGAGAATGTTGCCTTTCACGTTTCCATATTGTTTAACCCCAAGAGGAGGGAAGATTGTGTCTGGTAATCCTATGGGGGTGTTAGCTCCTAATTTCGACGCTACATGATTTCAAACAATTTGGCTTTAAAGGAAGTTATTCTTTAAAATAATAAGCTAAAGAAGAAGGCTTCGACTAGAAGGCATTCGACCATGTTTGTTGAAAGCCTGAGTCGAATAGAATGATGTCAAGACTTCAAATATTTCTAAGTTCAAAGGGTCAATTCGACAGGATAAAACTGCTATGGATAATGCGCTGCAGTTACAACAAGATAGTGGAGGGAATTTCTACTATTTGAATTTGAAAAGAGGACAGGTGGCGAAGATCCAGAAGTTGAAGGCATGCGAAGTGCCAAGTGGTGTATTCTAGGAGTAAAACCATCAGATGGTGGTTACTTTAGAGTATTATAAATAGGTTAGTCCTAGAGTTAGAATAAGTGTGAAAAATCATATTTGTACAAGTAACTCTATATTCACTCAAAGTATCCAGTGTGTCTAGAAACAAGTGAAGTGAGAATGTACGTGATTGTAATCACCATTATCCTTTATTGCAATGCAATTTACTTTGAAGTTTCTGTTTTAGATTCTTTACTTTGAAGTCTTTTCACAAACTTTTACCTTTCAAGTCATTTACAGTACCGAGTCTTTACTTTGCAGTTTTACATTAAAAAGTCTTTACTTTCAAGCATTTATATTTCTGCATTTTAAGATCTTTATGCATTTCTTTTCGACATTTAACTCCAGTTTTTTACCAAACCTTTACATTCAGCCTTTCTTTTCTTTGATGTGTTGTTTGACTTAAACATTTCTTTGCGTTTTATCACTTTCACTTTCATTTCAAAACACGTTCTTTTATTTACATACACTGTTGAAATGTATACTTTGCCCAATTGTGAGATATTCTAAAATACACTTATAGCACATGTCCTAGGATTAATCTGATCGATCCTGTAAGTTACTAGAACTTTGTTGTTTTAGAAGATCAACGGTTGTTTACCAATTTTCAAGGTAAACAAATTGGCACGGCCAGTGGGACAGTGCTAAACGTGTGTTTGGAAGTTTGTAACTTTTAAATAACTGTCAAAAGGAAGTTTTATAACTGCCTTCTTGAATATATTTGTTTCATTGGTCGAGATTGTGGCAAACTTTATTGTATGCACTTGAGAAGTGGAAAGGTATCCAATTCAAACGAATATAGACCAAAGAGAAGAAACACGAGGAGAATGGCATCTGGCCAAGGGAATTCGAATCTCAGTTCTGCTGGGACTAATCCTCAACCAAGCAGTTCAAGCATTCAGAACAACACCATCAATCCTGAAGAATTACCAAGAAGTACTGTGGCGCCAACTCCAGTTCCTTCGACAGGAGGGTCGACAGTGTTAACCATGGTGACAGAGCCAGCGCCTTCGACAGCAGGACCAGGGGATACATACGTGAGGCTTTACACTCAACCAGTCTTGGAGTACATTGGCCCATCAGTGACAAATCCTCAGACTCCACCAGGAGGAAGTTCGACGTATAGGTAGTTTCCTCCCCCAGGATTTTCACAGCCTTTGCCTAGGAACCCAATCTATGGCATGCCAACGGCAATGATGCAGAATTTGCGTACTGCATCCCCCAATATTTTCAGAAAATGTGATATCTTCCCCTTTGCAGGAGTCAGGCTCTGGGATTAACATGGGTCGAAATAGCCAGTCTATAGGTTTGGGATTTTCTGCTCAAGGACCCAACTTAACAAATGAATCTGCAACATATTTGAGGCAACAGATGGATGAGAGCAACATGCAAATGGTACATACTTTGTCTCAGACAATGGGAGAGATTTTCCAGCAATTAATCCAGAATACTACTCAAACCAATCAAAAGATGACAGCCCTGATGGCGCGTATAGCAGAATTTATGGGAATGCCCGCTCCTGTTCAACACCAAAATCAAGGAGTCGAGAGGAGGGAAAATGCTCAACAAGTGAATCCGATGAATCGAGAGTTGGTCGTACCACCTAGGGAGGAGCCTCCTAGGAATCAAATACCTATATTTGAAGAGGAAGAACCAAGGATGGTGTTAGTAAACAGAAATCAAAACGCTGATCATGTGGTGAATCAGGTTCGACGCAATAATGTAGCAGCAGAGAACAATTTGGCAGCCATGGTCGAAAGAATAATGGCTCGAAATGGCCTGAATATGGGTTTTTCTAGGCCAAACTTTATTTCGCCTATAGTGGACTATATACTTCAAGCTGAATTGCCTCCCAGGACAAAAGTACCAAAGTTTACTAAGTTTCCAGGAGATACCACAGAATCTACCGTCAAACATGTGGCGCGCTACCTGATCGAAGCTGGTGAGATTGCGAATGATGAGAGTCTGAGGGTGAAGTATTTCCCTAGTTCCCTCACTAAAAATGCATTCACGTGGTTCACTACGTTACCATCTGGTTTGATTTGTAATTGGACCCAGTTAGAACGTTTGTTCCATGAGCAATTTTACATGGGGCAGACTAAAATTAGTTTGAAAGAATTTGCTAGTGTGAAACGAAAGTTCAATGAGTCAATAGATGATTACTTGAATAGGTTTCGACTACTCAAGGCTAGGTGCTTTACACAAGTGCCTGAGCATGAGCTTGTTGAAATGGCCGCTGGTGGTCTTGATTACTCTATCAGGAAAAAACTGGACACCCAGTATTTAAGGGATATGGCCCAGTTAGCTGACAGAGTTCGACAGCTAGAGCGTCTCAAAGATGAGAAAGCTAGGGTGAACAAAAACAAGAAGGTAGCTTACGTCGAATATCAGGAGGGCATCGAAGAATTGTATGACGAGCCTGTTAGGTTCGACAAAAGTGAAATAGATCTTGCTGAACTTAAGCAAGGTCCTCCCTATTCTTGTAAATTATTAGTCCCTTCAAATGGGAAAAACCCAGTCGAAACCGAAAAGAATGATAGGTTCCCAAAGAAAACATACACTTTCGACATCACTAAATGTGACGAAATTTTTGATTTGTTAGTTAAGGATGGTCAAATACTAGTGCCTCCTGGTGCTAAAATACCACCTTTAGAGCAAAGAAAAAAGAGAGGCTTTTGTAAATACCATAATTATTTGGGTCATAAAACTTCTCAATGTTTTCTTTTCAGGGATCTGATGCAGAATGCTATTCAGGAAGGCAGACTCAAATTTGGGGAGAAGACTAAGGCCCAGATGAAAATTGATACCAACCCTCTTGAAGTAGCTGAAGCAAATTACACAGAGCCCGAAGAGGTTAACATGGTCGAACTAGTGGAGGAATCTGACAATAGTTCAGATAGTGTTAACACCAACGAAGCTCTTGGCAGAAGTGCCACAGTGGTGGAGGTTACTGAGGACCTTACCAATGATGTTGTGTTCATTAGAAAAGTTGAGGAAATGGATGAATACCAGCTTGAGCATTTGATATGTATGGCTGCTGAACACTACTTTAGCACATCTTCCGAAGTTCAAAGGTTCGACACTGAGACTACAGTCGAGACCCATGCCGAAGTTGAAGCACCAAAATTGCAGATGGTGTCAAAAGAGACTGCTGACTGTTTCAAATAGATGGATGAGGCTGCTGAAGGCCTTGATGTCAACTTCTCCAAAATGCATTTAAAAGATGAAATTAACATAAACATGGTCGAAGTGACTGACATACAGACCATGGATATTGATGAACAGGCCCATCAAGAAGACTGCAACAAGCTGGCTTATTCCAGAGAAGATGAAACCATTGTTGATTTTCTCCACAGGTGCCAGGGGAAGAACTCTGAAGTCATGCTATGCCCTCGATGCAGCACTATCTTCGACAAAGAAGCTGCTCATAGCATCCAAGCGGGGAAAGAAGCCAAATCTGGACGTGAGAAAAACGTTTCTCAAAGGCCAGGGCGTTTTGACCCAAGGAAAGCTACTCAAAAACAATATGGCCAAAGGCCACAAATGCCAAGGGCTAAGCAGGCTATTTTCAAGCCTAACTGTGATGTACCAATTGGAAAATGGGTCAAACAGTGGAAGCACCAGGGAAAGGAAGACAGAGATGGAAAAATTTCGACGTGGCTAGAGGTTCTTCAATTGAGTACCGGAAAGAATTCAAGTCCTCCAACAAAGCTGCCTATATTTCTGAGAATTACAAGGAAAAAATCCTATGTCCATGTCCCAGTGGAGAAGGGAACAGAGACGAAGGAAGGCTTTGAGAGAGGCTCAGGCCAAAGACTTGACTGAGACTAGTAGCAATGTTATGCTTGCCAGCAATAAAGGTGTTGGGACGAAAATAAAAAAACCAGGTGCCTGTGGGGCGAAGGTTGTTTTCTGACAAGAAAGAAGAAGCTGAGAGGTTTGTAGTCGTAGCAGCTGAGAACGAAGATTCGACTCATAACTTTGATTCCGAATCCGATGCCTCTTTAAACATCATTGTCAATGTAGTCTCAGTAATGCTAAGAGAATATGATAGAATAACTGAGGTGGAAAACTTGGATGCCAACGCTGAGGCTGAAATGGCAGCACACTAACCTGTGTGCTACTATGTGATGAATAATAGTTGTGTCGAAGAACATAATGCTTTCTTTGAACGGCCAACTGAGGCCATGAAAGGGCACTTGAAACCTCTGTACATTACAGGGAAAGTAGAGAACGTGGCTATGATTAAGATCTTGGTGGATTGTGGGGCTACTGTCAATTTAATGCCACACTTTCTGCTAAGTAAGATTGGTAAATTCGACACTGATCTTAAACCCCACAACATGGTCCTTTCTAACTATGAAGGGAAGATTGGGACCACTCTAGGTGTCTTACAGGTTGATTTGACTGTGGGTACAGTGACACGACCTACCTTGTTTATGGTAGTCAAAAGCAAAGCTAACTACAACCTTCTGCTGGGAAGGGAGTGGATCCATGGAATTGGAGCAGTACCTTCATCAATGCACCAACGAATAACCATCTGGAGGCCTGATGGCATAGTTGAAAACATTGAAGCTGATCAAGGGTACTTTAAGGTGCCTGTTAATCATGTTGATGGTGTTGAGTTCGACAAAAACTTGGCGCATATTGCGCCTTGTACTCCAGCAGAATTTGATTTCACCCCAGATGACCATGCCTTCTGCTCATTACACTTGCACCCAGTGGAGGGATTTCGATGGGACAGAGAGGTCATAAGGGAAGAAGGCAATGTTCCATACTATGGGTTGCCTGAAGTAGACCCCACAGGCTGGGGAAGTGAATTCAGTAACAATGACTGAATTCGACGCACTACAAAGAATTTCGGCCTATGTGGCCGAATCTAAGTTACAAGCGGCCTGGGAGGCTGCACACAATCACATGGCTGTCGAAGCCACAACTCAGATTTATGGAGTAGGCCCTGGTAAGGACTTTGAACCTGAACCACCTGATGGGTCTCAAATCGAAGACCAAAGCCAAAGGCTTAATGCTATCTATGATAATGAGCCTTTAGGTTTTGAAAGGGATCCACTGTCAGACAATATTAAAATGCTGGCGCAAGATCCTTTGGAAGAAATTGACTTGGGTGAAGGGGGAGCAAAAAGGCCTACTTATATTAGTGTTAGTCTCGACCCACAACTCAAAGTCGAAATGGTCCAACTACTGAAGGAATTCAAGGATTGCTTCGCTTGGGACTATGACGAAATGCCTGGTTTGAGAAGAGAGCTTGTTGAACATAAGTTGGCAATCATATCTGGGAAAAAGCTAGTCAAGCAAAATCCAAGACGGTTTGCCCCAACAATCCTTTCCAAAATCAAAGAGGAAATTGAAAGGCTACTTAGATGCAAGTTCATCCGTACAGCTAGGTATGTCGAATGGCTAGCTAATATTGTACCAGTCATTAAAAAGAATGTGTTGTACCCCAAATTTTTCCCTTAGATTCACTGATCGTCTGCATATCATATTAGGTCAATCATTCGTGCATGACTAACCACTTTACCTAGTTTTTGTCTGTTTGTTTCATTTGTGAACACAGGTACTGCAGTAGAAGATTTAAGGTCCTGAAGGCTGTGTTGTGTGTGTGTTTGTGGAGATTCTCTGGTCGTTGCAAGATGTGTGTTGAGTCCCCGTGAAATTTATCCCTCATCCTTTTGGTCCCTTAGCCACTACAAGAGCATGGTTCGTATACCGAGTTCATCATCCAAACCTGGGTTATACGGGTTAAAGTGCGAAGATACAAGAATATAAGAATAAGTTACCCTACGCAAGGCAAAGATCACATTTTCATTGGCCAATCCGTCCCAATGATGTGTGAAAATTGATGTTACTGACCATTCTATTAAATTAGCTGAAGAAAGCGGTGATGGCACTAAAAAGGCAATTTATGCTACAATCAAGATGGGATTTGCTCCTTCCTTAGAAGGTCTTCCAACTTTTGTATAGCAAATCTTATTGAAGCATGCAAGAAAGTTAATGTTAATAGGTTGATTTTTCATTCTTTGGGTCAATGAGGCATACACGGAGCCGCTATTTTAATCTAACATTCATTTTCTCAATGATGCCGAACCTATATCAGTAGCAAAATTACATGACTATAATTTGGAGCATCACGTCATTTGAGAAGCCAAGTCTAATAACTTATAATATCAAGGTGTGTGTTCAAAGACTCATTTCATTGTTACAAATTCCAAGATGATCCTTTAAGTCCTAGTTCTTAAGAAGTTAAGTATAAATATGAGTTTAGCAGAATGCTTATTCATTAAAGAAATCTAAGAGGTCACAAAAGGCACAAGTTATGCTTCATTACATCAAAAATACACCAGATACACAAGTGTAGTGCTTGAGCGCAGGGTTAATGACGGTGAGTTACTAATCCTAATTTTATCTTCTGGAACTCTCAACAAGCTTTCCATGCCGAGGAAGTACGTCGATGATGCAAGGGATAACAAAACCACCTGTCCAAAACCAGAGCCAAAATATAAGAAATTAATTCACATCATGAAGACAACATCACTCACAAAAAGATTCACAGACAAAAAGCCATTCAAATCATCACAACATCAAACCAAGATTCAATTCAAAATTCACTCATTCAATTACCAATGTTGTTTAAGAGCCTACAAGTGGACCTGGTACTCATTCAGCCAGGATTGTCCCTGAATCCAATCGTCATTTAGGCAGTGGGTTTCCTGAGCACTCCAACGAATTTCGTAGTAAACCTGCTTATCACCATAATTACAGTGCCTGGCAGCCTATCATCAATTCTCAAGTTGAATTTTGTAGGAGTTGGTACCGTCACCAGTATCCGTAACCTATCCAAACAACAACAAGAACATTTCAGAACACTTGACCACAATGCAAAATGAGAGTTAATTCATGTTATACAAACAAAGTGTCGAGGGAATAGAAATGAGGATTAGCAGTTCAAAGGAACCGTAATCGTAATTACTTGGCAGCAAAATCCAAGTATCACTAAAATGAAGAAGATTTCAAAGTAGTGTGTCACTAGAACAAGATACCTCAGTTGGGAGGACCACATTCTCATCTCTAATATGGAACAGGCCGAATCAAGCTGCAATAAAACGTGCAACTGCAACGACAAAATCAAACTGTCAGCAACATATGATAACAACCAGAACAAGAGGAGTAAGAAAAGAATGGAAAGGGGTTCAATGAGGTCAATCACAAAAATCCTGCGGTAAAGCAAAAATGCAGGAACCAAACACGGTCAACTCTTTCCAATACCATTTAGACATAATTTTAAAACTTGATTGAGCTGTCCAAGCATGTTTGACTTAAAAAAGGAAAGAATCAAAATGTTTCAGACAATGTGCAAAACTTGCTAAAACCGTTCCAAATCTGACAAATCAAGGAGTCCTTCAATTCACGTATTGATTCCAAATTCCTTTCCAAGTAACATTAGACAACTATCCCAGGCATTCATGGCACAATCAAGACAAATTGAACTATTTCCATTATAAAGTTATTTTGTTTCAGACAAGGATTGATTTATTTCCTAAATCATCACTAACAAACTCGTAGAATCAGAAAAGAGATTTCATCATTTTCAAATTTTGAAAGATTTGGGCAATATCATTAAGACACCACCAACAAACCTTCCCAAACAAGCTAAAGCAGACATCAATGACATTCCAAACCAGCTCAGACATGCTCACACCAAATTGGAAATGTCATTACACAAAGAATCAGCAGGGTGTCTTGTCACATTTACTTCGAAATCAAGTGTGAGCCTATATAAGAAAGGAGAATTTCACACGCAGGAGGGGGGAACCAAATTCACAAACCACAACCGGAAACTCATAAACGGCTCACCAATCATACACTTGAAAACCCTCACACCCAAAAAAAAAAAACTCATACGAGATCGAAGGCAAAATAACATACACGTTAGAGAACACCTTCCCTCGTTTCATCATATCAAAACTACCAAGAATCCAATTCATCAACATACCAAACCAGACATCATTATTCACACCAAGAAATTCACAAACTCATACACAGCAAGAACATACACACTGATTAAAAGAGCAACAACATCACCTGAGACAAACATACACACACGATGGCGAAAACAAATTTGTAGCAACAGCAATACAACATCACGCACACCGGGAATCAACATCAACAACACATGGTCGAAGAAGATAGGAGCAGAAGGAAAGACTCGCCATTGAAGCCATCGCCGGCCATATGTCCCATTTTTTTTATGCTTCAATCATAATATCTATAATATGTAACCATAAAAATCATAGTGAATCATTGGGGTATTGGGCTTGCTGGGGTTAGGGTTTGATTGTTTTTGCTTGGTTGATCGTGAGAGATCGAGAGAGAAAATGAGATTTGAGCGACGGCGCAATTTAGGTTTTCTCAAATCCTAGTTTCGTTCTGAGAGATAGAGAGATAGAGAGGAACGATTTGATCCGTGTGAGGCTCCCTCCATTTTTGTTTTTTTTTTTTTCTATTTTCTCAACCTTTCATTTTCATTTTTATTTTAATCAAATCTTTCAATTATTAAGTAAGACCTTTTTATAATACCAAAACTAATATCCTTTTTTTTAATAAATAAATTAACTTTTTTTTTTTTTTTTAGTTTAAGGGCCTTTTTCTTTTTCCTCTTATTTGGAATTGTCCTAAAAAAATAAGGAGAACCTTTTTGAGATAATTTTTTTCTTTCTTTTATAATGTATTTAAGCTAATTTAAAAATAAATCTTTTATGTAGTAACTTTTAATGATTAAAACGTTTAGAGGTTTTATCATTAACTTTATGTCTATAACCTTAAAACTAAAAATAAAAACACTTAAAACAATTAAGACCTTTTAGTTAAGAATTTCTAATTAAAAATAATCTTTAGTATAATATCGCTTAAACTTTTTTTTTATATTAAGATTAAAACCTTTTCAAAACTAATGAAAACTCTTTAATAATTTTGTCTCTAATTAACCCTTTTAACATGATTTTAAAGCTAAATTATAATAAAACTTTCTTCAAGATATTTAAAATCTTTTACAAGTAAGAAAACCTCTAACTTTAATTTAATAAATCTTTAAATATAATTCTAAATTAAACCCTTTTTCAAAATAATTAAAACTTGATAGAAACCTTTCACTTTTAAATTAGTCAATAATCTTTAAGCATGATTCTAACTAAAAAAATCAACTTTTCCTCAATAAACCTTAAGAATAAATCAAAACTCGTTAGGTCCCTCGCGTTTGAGTGAATCGTATGCATGTATGTTATTTATCTTGTCTTTGTATGCTTACCTCTATTTGAATGTTGCTTTATATGTCAAAACCCCTTTCAAAACATACAAAAATCCTCGATCCAACGTCGAGCCCCATTTTCTACCTATGTAAGTCGATCGCCCTTGGGCATCGCATTCAACCTTTTCGGTCACTATACACTAAAGCTAGCCCACTTTGCTAGTGCGCACTAATAATCTAAGTTAGTCCCCCTCGCATTCCAAAGGAAAGGTACCCTAATATTGACTCAATGTCATAAGACTAACTTTAGAACCCTTGGCCTTAGGATTCGGAGTCGCCGTACTCCACGTCTTGCCGTAGACACTTAGAATCTTAGCCTTAGGATCGGAGTCGCTGTACTCCAAGTAAATGTTCCACCGTGAATATTTAAAATCCTACCCCTCTTAAACCAACCTACAACTTTAGAGTCGTCGCACTCTATGTAAGGTCTTGCCCAAGACTTTACCTCCCCTTGGAACCTTGACCCCGTCAAGAAGTTCCTCTTTTCAGAACTACGCATTACTCTGATTCTACTCCCGAGGATACGTAGGCACAAGGTGCGATACCTTGTCGAGTATACTTAAATACTAACCCCTAGGGTTCTTCCTTAGCATAACCCCTTAGCAAGCAAATAATAGATAACATAAGATACTAACAAGAGATTCCCATAGAGTACTACGAACGTTTAGGATGCTAATACTTTCCCTAGGCGTAACCAACCCCCGAACCTTAGATCTTTAGGTTTTTTCGCTTTTGAACCTTTCCTTTGGATAAATCAAAGTCGGTGGTGAACATTTAAAGAAATGTGATCCTAGTTAATTAATAACTATGGTATCCAATTCTCACCGCAACAAAAATGGCGACTGCACTGGGGATTGTCGAGGGTTTCCCCCCATCTTGTTTTTTTTTTACTTATGTTATCTTTCTTTATTTGCTTGCTTATTTGCTTATTATCTGTTGTGCTGGGTTACTACTTGTGTGGTGAGACAAAGTCCTACACCCGGACTAGAGTGGAAATTAGGATAGGAACGGTGAGAATTCAAGGATACTTTGAGGGAGTCGATTCCTGAAGAAGTTGAATTGAGACTTCACCACTCAGTCTAGGCCCTCTCGAATTTAATTTTGTCCAACGAGTCTATTCGTGAAGACGTTATTATTTCGAACTAAAGGCCATCGAGACTGGGGATCATAGTTACCTTTAACCCAACTTGGCCTATTAGGATGTAGTGCGGGGACTATGCAGGAATTTATTTCTGCAATAGTCGCTACACGATACTACACTCGGACGAGATTCTCTTAAGGATATTATTGACTACCAAGTGATTTGGAAAATCGATAATATCCGAAAGATGGATCGTAGACTCTAGGAACTTTGTAGAACCCGTTCGGCAGGTACATTTGAAACCATAGTGCATACCTTATGGGAGGGTAGACCTTGGCTCCATGCTGTGACCTTTCAAACTTAGGGCCCTTGTTTTTCGTGTGTGCTTTGTGTTGTGTGCCTTGTGTTGCATTCATAAGCATCATTTCATAAAGATTCATGGAACTTGACTATATTTATAAACATAGTAGGGATACTATGGATACCGAAAGAAGGAACACAAAGAAGTACACTTTTCAGATTCCTAACTTGGATGATCTAAGGAGGTTAGAAGCATTGGTAACAAATGAGGAGAGTTTCAATAGAAAGTATGGAAGACTTTTTTATGTGATGAATACAAATGTTGATCAAGGGCTACTTTCTACCCTACTCCAGTTTTATGATCCACTGTATCACTGCTTCACCTTTCCAGATTATCAACTTGTACCTACACTTGAAGAGTACTCTCAGATAATTGGGTTACCTATTCGGGACAATTATCCTTTCCCCGTCTTCACAAACAAACCTGATGAAAAAGAAATCGCTAAGTATACACATTTGGATTTGGCTGACATTCGAACCAATATGACTACAAATGGGGGAATTTCTGGTTTTACTACAGATTTTCTGGTTGCCAAAGCCCGACATTATGCCACTCAACAGAATAAGGACGCTTTCGAAGCGGTTTTCGCCTTGCTCATATATGGTGTTCTTTTATTCCCAAGTTTCAAAAATTTTGTGGACCTCAATGCCATTAATATTTTCCTGAAGAAGAATCCAGTACCAACCTTGTTGGTCGAAGCTTATTATTCTGTCCACTCAAGGAATGCTTGTGGAAAGGGAATGATTACTTGTTGTGTCCCTCTGTTGTACAAGTGGTTTATTTCACACTTGCCCAAAACACATGACTTTTGGGATCTCAAGAAGGGGTGGTGGTCACAGAAGATAATGTCTCTCACCCATTCCGACATCGACTGGTATAGCCGTGCTTATGATAAGGTGGTCATCATAGACAGCTATGGAAATTTCGGTAATGTACCTCTCCTTAGCATTAATGGATTAATCAGCTACAGTCTGGTCTTGGCCCGCAGACAATTAGGGTTCCCCCTGAAAGACAAACCTGTCAATGCTCATATGGAAAGCATTTATTTTGAAGGAGAGAAATTGAGCACGGAGTTAAGAGAACGGGTCTTGGACGCTTGGGGACAAAAGATCAAGAATGATAAGAGTAGCTTAGGGAAACCTAATTGTGTCTCTTTAGAACCCTATCTCCAATGGGTCCGGAAAAGAGCCATCGAGTTGAGGATGCCTTATAAACTCCAGGAGCCAATGGTCCTAAAAGAAAAGTCGGTCTTCTACTTCTCGTCTGATGCAGATAAATTGAAAATTGCTTTGGACAAATCTCAACAGATGGAGGAGGCTTGGAAGAACAAATACCAGATAGTTGTGGAGGAGAATGCAGAGCTTTAACAACAACTCAAAGCAAAAGACGAAGAAATCACTTCTTACAAGAAGAGGAAAGCCCGAGAAGAGTTACCTTCTTCTAGATCTCAGACAACACATTAGAATTCGGTCGTCAACAGGCTCATCTTGGAGAATAGCCAGAAGGAAGAGGAAATCAAGAAGCTCAAGACAAGGCTTTTTGGAGAATCTCCGTAGATCTTTCTTCATTAGCTTTTATTTAGCTTTTCCGTTACGATTCCTGAAAAGTGTGATGTCGCTTTATAAAATTTTGTTTTTATTAACGGTTTCATCTTTCGGTATCCCAGACATTAATTTTTTTTTTGTAACCGACTTTTGTGATTAATAAAGTGCGTCTTTCAATATCCCACAATGATTATAAATAGTCAAGTTTCCATGAATCTGGTTGCATAACATTTGCATTTTGCATTTCTCTCTATCAAGGAACTTGAAGTTTTTGTGTTGCAAGTATTGTACGATGGATTACGGAAAGAAGGGAGTTTTTCCGTACACCTTCAAGGTTTCGGATGTTGAACAATTAAAGGAACTAGGAGGCCAGATCAAAGATCCTGAGGCGTTCACCGTGAAGTATGGAAGGATTCCCCCATTGTTGCAGACTCGAGTAGCCGCTGGCCTTTTGGAAACGTTGGTTCAACTTTACAGCTTGATCTATCATTGTTTCATCTTTCAAGATTTCCAACTGATGCCTACGTTCGAAGAGTATTCCGCTCTATTGGGTATTCCGGTCAAAGATTCACCTCCGTTCTCCGGGGGAGAAGGAAGACCCAGCCAGGAAGACATCTCAAGAGCGACCCGCATAAACCTGTTGGAGATCCAAACTCACATGACGGTCAGAGGAGGAATCGATGGTTTGCCTGCCCGGTTCTTGTTCGAGAAAGCTCTACATTTTGTTAATGTAGGGAACACTGGAGCGTTCGAGCACCTCTTTGCGTTGTTGGCCTATGGTTTGTTTTTATTTCCTAATGTTGAAGATTTTGTTGACGTCCATGCCATAAGGATTTTTATGCTCAAAAATCCAGTGCCTACATTGTTAGCTAATGCTTACCACGCTATCCATTCAAAGGCTTTGAAGGGAGAAGGCCAGATTACTTGTTGCACCGCTATCCTCTATAGGTGGTTTATTTCGCACCTACCGAGGTCTACTGATTTCTGGGATGTGAAAGATGGTTCAGAATGGCCCGTGAAGCTCATGGCTCTTACTCATTCAGATATTATTTGGCATGATCCGATGTATGGAGGAATCCTCATGATTCATAGCTGTGGGGATTTTCCCAATGTACCTCTTCTTGGTACAAATGGATGTATCAGCTATAATCCTGTGCTCGCCCGTCGTCAACTGGGGCACCTAATGGAAGAAGTACCTGATCTAAAAAACCTGACAAGACTTTTTCTCTATCAAGGAGAAAACCTATAACTGAAAATCGGAATTGTGTTTGCTTGGCGTCGCATCAATCGACAAGGAATGACGGCGACAACAAATCCTGATTGCTCAGTAACTGAAGCATGTCTAGCATGGGCGCGTGAAAGGTCTCTTACCTTGAGAATGCCTTATCCTCGTCCCAAGCCTCCCGTGGTCCAATCAGATGAAGTTTCGAAGTTGAAGACGGAAATAGAGAAGCTTACCCTGGATAAAGCAAGGATGCAATGCCAGATCGACAGGCTGATGGAAGAACTCTGTGGAAGACAAGGGGCTTCATCCAGCAGTTTAGACTCCTAGTTCCTTTCGTGTTACATTGCCTATGTAATAAAACTTTGGAGGTGTACTGGCTGTTGAAAAATTTTAATAAAATGTTTTAACATCTACAATTACTGTAAATACAGATTTGAGTTCCTTGATAGTTACATCATTCTTGCATTTGCATCTCATATCATTTGCATCTTTGCACGTGCTTTGTCCTCTCTTTGCTTATTCCTGTTGTCTCTCTTCAGTGTCTCTGTCACCCTGAATCCTCTGTTCCGAGAGATGAGTTGTCAAGTCACTACTTAAGCTAATCAAGGAGGGAAGATGAATAACATGGAGCAAGAAAATCAGGAACTCCGCAAGGAAGAAACTATTCTGAAGAGTGGTTTTGAAAGGGTCTCTGCTTTGGTTGAAACCCTGGTAGCAAATCAATTTGCTTCGCAGACCCCGCTTCAAGGGACAGTGACTCCTGGGAACACACTGGTGCCCATTCCTGAGATTCCCAACCGTAAGGAACAAGCTGCTAAGACTGTGTTGCAAGGAAGGTATAAAGGATCTCATAGCCAAGTTAAACAACATAAGGAGAAATATTATCATTCTGACCAGAGACCTCCTCAGTATCAACAAGATCTTACCTATCATCCTATGCAATAGGCACCCGTCTACCAACTTTTTGTTTATCTATCGGCTCCTGCTTATCAGCCAGCAAAAATTCAGCAGAATTATCAACGAGTGCCCAACGCTCCTAATTATCAACAACAGAGGGCCCCTGTACCTCATCCAAATGCTCCTAACAGAAGGCCATATAAACCTCCAGTTTCTCCTATCCCGATGACTTATACTGAGTTGTACCCCTCCTTGGTGCAACAAGGTTTGATTACTATTGAAGCTTTGGGTCCGCCTCCTAACCCACTTCCACCTAATCATGATCCCGATGCTCATTGCCTGTTTCATGAAGGGGCACCTGGCCATGATCTAGAAAATTGTTATGCTTTTAAGGGTATCGTGAAGAAGTTAATGAATCAGGAGATTCTGTCTTTTGGTGACTCTCAACCAAACATTAAGAAAGCTCGTACTGATAGTACTCCTGCTACTCAAGCAACTTTGAATTATCAATCACAACCTCATCAGAGAATACATCAGAATCAGGATCAAATCCGCAGTCAATGATGGGTTAGTCAAAGACGTCCTCTGAATCAGCAGTCATACCACCGTAAGTCGTGTCAACATGCTGGACAAAGACTAAAGAAGCAGAGGCATTTCACTCTGCTATCATTGCCATACAGTCAATTCTTGCCAGATTTAATCAAAGGTGGACTTATAGTACCAAAGGAATTGAAGTCATTGCCTTTCCTTTATCCACCAGGTTTTGGTGTTAACGCCCGATGTGACTACCATGCTAGGGCACCGGGGCATTCAACTGACGACTGTAAAGTACTCCCGAGTAAGGTTCAGACCCTGCTCGACTCCAAGATGATCTCCTTCTTGTCTCAAGGAATTCAGATTCACAATCCTCTACCTAATCACGCAGGTTCATTAGTCCCGCTATGGAGGAGATTACCAAGAATGGATGTGAAGATGTTTCTCAGGAAAATCTGGCTTATCAACCACAATCTCGTCAGGGCCATGCTGCAAAAGAGTTTGATCCTATCCCCCTGACCTACAGTCAGTTTTGGAATTATTTCTCCAGAAACTCAGTAATGGCACTGTCGCTCCCGGGATTTTCATCCTAGTACAAACGCGAAAGTGGCACCGAACAGAGTCGCCAGCAATGTGTATTTATCCCAAGAGAGGGAAAGGAAACACCGCATAAACCTGAAGGAAAGGATAGAGCATGGTCTTGCGACCAAGAGAACTGGGTTCGGGAGTCGGTTACGCGAGAGGAAGGTATTAGCACCCCCTCGCGTCCATCGTACCCGATGGGATCCACGCTTGCTTGTCTCGATCAAAGGGTGATAGAAAAGAATACTGGAAAAGGAACGAAAAGAGAACTGGAAAAGGAACGAGAAACAAATGTAGGGAAAATAAAAGAAGTGCTCGAATGGGCCCTACCCCACTGCCTACGTATCTCATCGGGAACATGAGAATCAGAGCGACGTAGTTCCCCTCACTAGGGATGGATTGTTTGTGTTTTTTAGAGAACGGCTTACGTTCTAGCTCAGGTGTTGCAGGCTCGCTGGTCCGAGTGCGTTACCATCTTGCAAGAGAACGAGTAGAAGCGCGTTCGTGCGTTGAGAGTGAATGAGGTGAGAAAAGAATTCCCGAAGGAAAGACGTTATTGTTTGTTTCTTGTCTTTTAGAAGGAAGTGTTTTGGATTTGTTTGCATACGACAGTGTATCCAAATCTTAGTCATCGGAATGTGTACATTCTCACATTCCAAGATGGAATGGGTAAGAAAGCACACTAAGAGTGAAGAAGACCTCCACACTTAGCTCCAATTGTCAAGGTTCAAACACACTAGCATACTTGTGTTTATTAAGTGTTTTTGTTGATTAAGAAATGAAGAAGTGTTTTTTATTATTTGCACCTTCAACAAGTATTGCATTTAAGTCCCTCATACAAGATCAAATGTTTAACACATTGACCCAAGATGGGCTATATGCTACACATTCTAAGATTACAAGAGAAGACCCCTTATAATCTTTTCTTTATATGAAAGGCCTAAATGCAATAAATGCCTACCTTTATTACATGTTTTGAATTTTCTTTGAGATGAGAAAAGAGACTCAAGAGAGGAGAAAAGGTAAAACCTATATGGACTAAGACTCAATCCTAATTGAAGATTAAAGAGAGTGATCCTAAAGGTTTGTGAGGTTTCAACCTAAAGTCTAAAGAAAGAAAGAATTAAACAATTCACTTCCAAAGTAGAAGATGAATTGTAATTCAAAAAGGGAAAGTAATGAGTTATTAAAAGAAAGCACATAAGTGCTTAACAAAACACAAAATGGAATTGTAAAAGAGAAAGGAAAGAAATTGAATGTGGATTCCTTATCCACACTCAATTGAAACTTACCGAAGCCCCTACATGGTTAGCACAATCACTTACAAGTAAAGTAAGAAAATATAATGAACAAATCAAATTCAAACAAGTTGACAAACAAAGTAAAATGAGAGTGAATGCTATACATGCTTCCAAGTCAGAATGTAACTCATATTTACACAACCTAATGTTATCCTAAATGAGCATACTAAATCATGCAAACAAAATCTCAATCCAACAAGAAGCAAAGAAGAAAAGGTGAAGTGATGTGAATGTGGTTCATACTTGTGAAACAAGTGACTTAAGGTGCAAGATAAACATCAAACATGCAAAGATGAAACCCAAATGTCACAATCAGAAGTCAATTAACATGCTATACATCCTCAAACAAAACCACAACTCATGGCACAAGTGCCTTCATGATCAAGCAAACCAAACATGAGGCATACATTCATAAAATGAACAAGTTAGATTTCATGCTTCAAACAAATAGCAAACATGCTTCAAAAATTATGACTTTCACCAATCAAACACCTTAAACACATGCCATTAACATATCAAGTCCACAAGCAATGAATCAGAACCAAAGTCACTCAACAATTAGGTCAAAGTCTCATGGAAGCTTCATGCATTCATGCTCAAAGCAACACATCAAAGTCATCCAAAAAAGACTTAAAAATCATCTCATAAATCTCAAACATACCTCAACATATTGTGACCACAATGCAAAAAGAAAGGCATCAAAATCATTTTTTATGATCAAGAACAAAAATGCACAAAATCATATGTCACATTAAGTATGCATACAAATGGAAATTCAAAAGAAATAATGGAACAGGGGCAAAATGGTCATAAAATCAGAAAATAAAATCATGAAAAATTTCCTAAATGTTTTAAGAATACACATGAATTTTTGTAGAATTTTCCAATATGTTTTGGTATTTTTAAAAATTAGAAATCAAACGTGTAGAAAGAAATAAAAATGAAAAATAAATGCAAAATGCAGGGGGGTATGAACATAGCAATTGGACAGTTCAAAATCATTGGGCTTCAATACATGGGGGGTGTAATTATCAATCTGAATAAGGTCCAATTCAGCGCATAACACAATAGCAAGCATGCACTTCAGTCAACAGAAATTGACTCATTCTCAGCCAATGGATCAAGTCAAGGTCAATGCGTGGTCAAAGTAATTAAATCCAAGGCACACACGTGAAGGACCACACTCCATACCATGCACTACACCACACGCATGTCACTCTGATTAAAAAAAAAACACGTGCAAGGCATGCTCATTTTAATGCGCTGGCACCACTGTGGCCACACGATGATGAAAAATCAACGGACACGATTAAAACACACCAAAACCCTAGCATCCAAGATCACCGGCCGGAGATGACCTCCGGTCACCTTCTCCGGTCACACCTCCACCGTCTGCAACCTCCAATCTTCCAGAATTCCACAAATGATATACCAAAATGAAGCTGAGCTCACATACATCATGAATGTGCAATCAACTTTCATAGATCACGCATGTACAACACAAACCGAACCAAAACATTTTGCCCTAAAATCTCATCTAAACTCCTAAAGAGCCTATCAACTAGTCAGGACTCACGCATAGCCTCTAATAAGCTCTAAACATCATAAAGCAAGCTAAAACAACAAGAACTTATGCAATCAAGTTGGAGTAATTGGAACCTGAAATTTGCAGAACTTTGAAACAAAAGAAAACCAGAGATCCACTCTTGATCTTTGAGCTTGATTCGTGCAAAATAAATGCAGTTGAGCCTTGAGATATTGAGAACAGAGAGAGATTCAAGGCTGAGCAATACTTGAAATCTTGAGGACTGTGTGGAAAACTTCTTCAATCCAATGCCATTGATGATGATGATGATGAAGTAAGATGGAGGATGATGAGGTTCGTGTACAGAGAGAGAGAAAAATGGAGAGAAACTGAGAGAGAGAAAAGAGAAGTTTTTGGAGTGAATGTGAAAAAATGAGAACTTCCCCTGAAATTGTGAGAGTTTCAGCTTATATATCCAAGGTTAACTCCCAACCAGTTCAGTTAACAGTTAGAACTCTAGTTAAACTGAGTTAGTTAACTGAGTTTGAGTTAACTAACTGAGTTAGGTGGTTAATGGCACGAGTTGGGGAAGTTCTGTTAGAGTGAGGGTGAGGTTCATGGAGTTATGGTGGTGTGTAGGAGAAGGAAAGTGATGTTATGTTGTTCTGATGTAGCAGCAGGAATCTTGTGGTGCAAGTTTCTCACTTCCTCTTTCATGCAAGGCTCAAGCTCGTATGCATAATGTGAAATGTGTTTGGCCAAATGAAGCAAAGAATAGAGCAGCACACATAGGACTTCTGTCATGTACTTGATGTGTGTTTGAACCAAAATTATGCAGCAAATCTTCATTGTGACAGCAAGTGTTTGAGGAGGAATTTCTCACTTGTCAATGAATGAAACAATCCAATGTTGGTGGCATTAGAAAGATGATACATTAGGGAACAATATTGGTGTTGAAAGTTGGTTGAATTGAAGTTTGGAACATGACCAAATGTGGCTTGTAACATAAGAAACACCAACTGGTGCATGGGCGAGATAATGAGGTTGGTTGGCAAGGCATGCTTGACATGGATTTTCAGTTGCATTGACCAATCTTTGAGCCATCATAACTCCTTATCCTTTGATCAAATGAAAAATCCATGAACATCAATCTTGAAGATCTCACATAGGGGAACAACTTTGATGTTGCAAGATTTTTCATTTGAAACCTTTAACTATGAGTAATTGATCTACACGTCTTGCTCACCAACTGTTTGAGAAAATGACTGCGCGCAGACCTGGCCAAGCTTGGTCAAGACATGGTTTTTGGCCTACTTTCCTCCAACTTTGATTAATCATATCTCCCTCAATTTTTGTCCAATGGAGATGTTATACCCATGGATTTGAAGCTTAAAGCAAGATCTTTCATTGAGGCAGAGTAGAATTTTCATTTGATGCTTCAATTTTGAATGGCCTTGGTTCCAATTCTGATGCAAAATGGCCAAAACTTGCTATTTTTAGTAACCCTACTTCATCCAAAAGTGGCAACTTTCCAAATCTTGATTTTTTCATGATTCCTTTGGAGTTTCTTGATCAAATTTTGTACATTGGACATATGTAACATGAATTTCATGAATTTGGCCTCAAAAAGTCAAGAGTTGACTTTTTCCTCTGATTATTTGACTTTGCCCCAATTTCTCTGATTCTTGATCTTTCTTCCAATTGAACCACTTCTAAAACCAATTGAGATGCAATCTTCCACATACATACACTTAAGGACATATGGAATACCATGACATCAAGTTTTGTTCAAAAAATCAAAGATTCCCTGATTTAATGGGAAACCCTAGTTTTGGTGCCCACCTCCTAGGAGAAAAATGTGCAGTCTTCAAATCCAAATTCCTCAGAGTATGTTGTGTATCCTCTTAAAGGATGATGAGAAATGCCACTTGAGGATGATTTTGAATCAATGAGCTATCTCTTTTGAGGATTTTCCTTCAATTTTTGGACTTCTTGCATAGTGTAGGATGTAATGCCTCAATCTCCTATTGTATCTCTTATCCTTGAGGTTGTGGATGATCAACTGAGATAATATGAGACATGAAAGGCTTCTTGGCTTGCCTTGAGGCAACTTGACTGACCTTTTGTGCTTTGAATGATTCCTAGATTGTCCACCTTCCACATGATCACATGCCCTAATGGTAAGAAGGATGCCATGCTTCATTTTTCTATGTTAAATGCAATGTAATGTTAATGAGATGGATATGATATGATAAATGATAATGCCATGCTATGATGCCAAAAAAGGAGAGCAAATTTTGGGGTATTACAGCTGCCCCTATTCAAGCGCTGTAGACCTGAATGCCTGAAAGCAAATGCTTTCGGACTTTCAAGGTATATAGTGATTGAATACCAAAAATAACCAAAAATTTGCTCTGGATGATGAAAAAGAAAAGGGATATAAACCCAACGAGACTGCTGGATTGAATCTTCGATGAAACGTCGGAGAGATCTGTCTTTTGAACGACGCCAGACGACTACTGGCTTGCCACGCTGCTGGTGGACTTTAATAATGTCTTTTATGCAATTCCAGACGACTACTGGCCTGCCACACTACTGGTGGACTTTGGAAATGTCTTTTTGAACGACGCCAGACGACTACTGGCTTGCCACACTACTGGTGGACTTTAATAATGTCTTTTATGCAATTCCAGACGACTACTGGCCTGCCACGCTACTGGTGGACTTTGCAGCTTCGTGCCACCCGAAGATGGACTTTTGCCAATCCACTGTTGGACTTTCGCCACCCGAAGACGGACTTTTGCCAATCCACTGTTGGACTTTGAGAATATGCCACCCTTAGATGGACCTTTCGCCAATCCACTGTTGGACTTTTAGCTGCTTTGCCACCCGAAGATGGACTTTTGCCAATCCACTGTTGGACTTCTGCCACCCGAAGACGGACTTTTGCCAATCCACTGTTGGACTTTTGCCACCCGAAGACGGACTTTTGCCAATCCACTGTTGGACTTTCGCCACCCGAAGACGGACTTTTGCCAATCCACTGTTGGACTTTTGCCACCCGAAGACGGACTTTTGCCAATCCACTGTTGGACTTTTGCCACCCGAAGACGGACTTTTGCCAATCCACTGTTGGACTTTTGCCACCCGAAGACGGACTTTTGCCAATCCACTGTTGGACTTCTGCCACCCGAAGACGGACTTTTGCCAATCCACTGTTGGACTTTTGCCACCCGAAGACGGACTTTTGCCAATCCACTGTTGGACTTTTGCCACCCGAAGACGGACTTTTGCCAATCCACTGTTGGACTTTTGCCACCCGAAGACGGACTTTTGCCAATCCACTGTTGGACTTTTAGAGTTTTAAAATCGAATTACTCTCTGCCTCTGCGCCAGACATCTCTGCCGACTCTGCTGAGGAACCACAATCAATGATTTAATCTCGGAGACTCCTAAAAGGATAATATCTCTGCTGGCAAATGGATGAACAATCCGTCTGCTTCGAATTGTCAAGCTTGCCAAAAATAAATTGGACTTTAAGATATGAGGGAATGACGACTCTGCCAGGAATTATTCCATCTGTTTGGGGGAACGAATTCTGGTCACAGCGATTCCGCTGGGGATGAGAATTTTTAAATGACGTCCTGCTGGGGAAATGAGCCATTAAAACTCTGCTTGGGGATTTATTCAACCCAAGATCCTTTATAGGGATTATCAACCTTCTGACCCGGCTGGGGAAAGGCTGTACCATCCTTGTTGAGGAATAGATTCTGTCGATCTGATAAACCTCTGCGGAGAGAACAACAACTCAGCTGGAAGTTGCTGACAAGATTCGATGCGGACCTCTGTGGGGATACCATGACCAGAGATACGATCTTGCTGGGTATCAGGGCTACTCTGCCAGGGATATGCAAATCCTGGTTAGAACATTCCACTGCAACTTGCTATAAAGAGTCCTTAGAGATCTGTTGGGGAAACCCAAAGCAAATCCACAGTAGTCTGCTGAAGAATGTGACTGTCGAGCTTAGGATAAGTACTACAATGCCCCATGTTAGGCGAGCTTCCCTTTAGACAATTCCGTTAGGGATACAATGCCCCATGTTAGGCGAGCTTCCCTTTAGACAATTCCGTTAGGGATGACGGGTTTATAACAAACTCTGTTGGAGAAAACTGCTTTAAAACGTCTCATGTTGGGGAATGCCTTTCGAGAGGATTTTACAGAAGACCAACTGTCCTCAAACTCTACTGGGGGTGACCAACACTTCATGCTGGGGAAACAATCATGCCCCATGCTTGGACAACACAACAATTCGTCCCCGCAGAGGATGTCATAAGAGGATTTTACAGAAGATCTAGCCTCTTCAAACTCTTGTGACTTCGCTGGGGATAATGACCATCAGTTTCGGTGTCGACGAGACCACTCTTTTGGGGAACCTGTGACCGTTATCGACATAGAAAAGCTTGTAGCTGTTGGAAATACTGTATGAGAGAATCGACTTAATAAGATGCAACGGTACCCAGTTGAACTTATTTCACTGATATCGACCCGTTATGAACAATCGTCGACCGAATGATGGACTTAATCAGTGAACATTGTGACAAAAGGGTGACCACCTTTCTCGAACATGATTGCCCCAGTCTTCTGCATGGAAGTAAGTGATTACTCGTCTAGAAGACATGATCCCGCGATCTCGCAAAGGCTTCAATTTTACCTTTGAGCCTAGTATGAGGCTGCTACCTGCAAGCAAAGGATATGCACGTATACCCCGTGCGAGATATGACTTCTGCAACTGAGAAAATCTAACTCTGAACCACCACTTGTTGGGGAGAAAGGTTTGCATGCAATCTCTTGCTGGAGAACATTATTAATGAAGCCTGCTGAAGACGGGGACCACAAATGCCTTGGGTTGGAATGCCCCTTGGTTTCAATCCTTTTGGCTGATTGAATACATATGCATGACCAACCATTTTTCTTCACTTGCCCCAGACCAACATGGTCCACCGGAAGAAATTGTCCCAAGAGGATTTTACAGAAGACTTGACATCCAAAACGCTTCAATGTCTTCAAACTCTCGTAGAGATTCGTTGGATCTCGCCGTAACTGCCCCAGACCGCATTACTTAGAAGAAGTCATCGCATGAGGATTTTACAGAAGACTTGGCAAGCTCAATGCTTCAGTGTCTTCAAACTCTTGTAGAGATTCGTTGGATCTCGACGTAACTTCCCCAGACCGTATGGACTACATAGGAATTCTCCTTGAAAAGATTCATGAACAATCTCATACCACCGTGGGATATTCTGTCCCAGTATTCTGAACTCTGGATAGGCTGATTAGTCGTTTGGATGGACTAACTTCTCGTGCTCTTGGTATAGCTTGCCTCAGTATGACCCTTGAAGTGGTTTTGCCCCAGTTTGGCTGAACTCTGAAAAGATTTCTCGACGTAATTGGCTCAGACCGGCTACACCTTAAAGAGATGATTCGACGTGACTGCCCCGGATCGACTACGTCTTAACACAACTTGTTGGGAAAGCTCCTGCTCAACAAAGTTTCCTGAGGAGGTACCACTGGACGTGACTGCCCTTCGGGAGTTTTAGGATTCTCAACTCGGCAAGATTAAACTTCTGGACTGGATTTCCATATGTAAACTTCTTTTGATGTCAAACAAATGTATGCAAGCAGAAAATGTTTTATTTTGAGAATGAAAATTCTAACGCAACACACATGTTAATCTCGAAGTTTTACTGAAAAGATGTCGCAAACCCTTTGTGAGCGGATCACGGGTTAGGATACGACATTAATTTTTGAATGAAAGAATGCAATGCACATGCAACACCAACAAAGATCTTTTAGCATAACTCATGGGAGTCAGGAACACTATCTCTTGGTAGTATGCTTTTGAAATAACCCTGTTTCAATTAGGACTTTTGAGGGTTGTAACGGGGCCTGGTTCACGGTTTTGAGAAAAAAGGATTTATGGCTCAAAGTTTATTGGTGCCCACCCACTCTTCGTGATGTTCTCCAGTCCTACGTTCAGTTAATTTGCCCAAGCGTTCGCCTCTCAAAAAGATTTTGTGATCTTTAAGGAAACCATGATACTGATGGTTTGACACCTAATGAGGCTTTGGATTGACAGTCACCCCTTTGTCTTTTGTCCATAGTCACACGACTTTGTTCTTGCTCGAGGATTTTCTTTTGTAATCCTTTTGTTTTTCGCTTTCACATTCTTTTGCTTTTTGATCCCTAATTTTTGCCTGGACTGATTCTTTTGAATCTTTAATTTCAGAGTCCAGCGGGATGCCCTAACTTTTGCCTAAGTCGCTTGTTTTCAAGTTTCAACTTAGCGGGCTTTTTTCATTTTTTCATTTTTTTTATTCTTTTTCCTTTTTTCTTGAACAAATCGTGTGACACTGGCTTGTCTTGACTTGATTGGAAAGGTCGTGACTGCCTCACTCTTTGATTGTTGATGGATAACCATTGTGGTTTCACATCTCTTGCCCTCTTGACGGTGGAATAGAAGGTAATGGATCCTCAGATGCAAACTCCTTTTGAAATTTGAATGCTTGGTCAAATTAACTGACGCCTACCCTGCCCCTGGGTTAAATGTGAGGGTTTTTTCGTACGAAAAGAAACTCCTACTTCAAGGCTCAAAGGGGTTAACGAGGGTCTATCTCCCTTATATCTCCAGTGTTTGAGGAGTTGAAACAATGCCTGTACATCCTCAACAGGGTTCTTATTCCAAAGCACACCGTTAGAGATTTTTGCGTTTTCAGACCATCATTCTCCCTCATAGAGTTTGAGCAAGAAAAATGGTATTGCAGTACACATTAGCATTAAATGAGTAAACACAAATGAAATTCTTCAAGAAAACATATTCATTGCATTAAAATCCTCATACCAAATACAAACAAATTTTAACATGCGAACAATGTCTGAACGAACAAATAAAGACTACATATGAAAATGCAGCAAGGAAAATAAAGATTGTCGTTGTTGAGGAGGCTTGGCTCCGTCTAGACTGACCACTTCTGGTGATGTTCTTGTAACTTTGAGCACTCACCATGGTACAGAAGCTTCACCTTGTGGGGTACCATCTGGGGTGATAACCTTTGAGTCAATCAAATCCTGCACCTTGTGCTGGAACACATTACAGTTATCAAGTGTGTGCCCAAACGTTCCTGAATGGAACTCACAGCTAACACTCATGTCATAGTCCGGAGGAATGGGGTATGGCACGGGCATGGCCCTTCTCAGCTGGATTTGCGAACTTTTGAGCAAACGAGCCAATAACTGACTGTACGGAATAGGAATAGGATCAAATGTCCTCTTGGGCTTCCTTGGTCTGAGTAGCCTCCGCTGCTGATAATCTTGCTGCTGCTGGTTCGGGCGCCCAACCTGGCCCTGCACTTTCCTTTTTGCATTCGGCTGAGGCACAAATAAGGGTTGCTGACATAGGTCTTCTGCAACACAGGGTTGTGGAAGAGATCCCTGACGCGAGGTAGACCCTTTGGAAAAGGAGAGAGTCCTCAGTTCCCTTGCAACAATGGGAGTGACATCACTTGGTTTACCAGCACCAACTGATGCAAACTTGATTGCCCCTGAATCAATTAGCTCCTGGACTTTATGCTTGAACCTGGTACAATTCTCAACATTGTGACCAGGTGCCCCAGAATGGAACTCACATCTAGCCTTAGCATTAGGTCCCAGAGGAATCTTCGTGGGCAACGGTCCCAAACTAACACACTCAACCAGCTTGAGCTCGAGCAAGTAAGAAAGCAATTGCGCGTACGAAATCGGAATGGGATCGAACTTCCTCTTAGGCCCCTCTGACTTAGGATCCTCTTGAAAATTAGGAAGTGACTGCTGATGAGAGAGCTCTGAACCTTTAGCTTTCAGAGGAGATTCACGAAGCAATCCATGATCTAGAGCATATCCCAAAGAGATGGGAGGAGTAGAGACCTCTGTTGTGGAAGCGGGCACATGATCATTTTCCTTTTTTAACACCTTATTCAAGATTTCCATGACCAGGCCCATTTGAATCTTCATCTGGTTGACTTCCTCCCTCAGTAGTTCCTGACCTCGGGACAGCGCCTGAATGTCCCCCATAAAATGCCCCAATTGGGCCCTCACCTCAGCCAAATCCTTCTGCATTTGATCCATGATTCTTACTTGATTCCTTCGCGTCGAATATCGGTGAATATGATTCTCCGCTATAATGCCTGAAGTCAAACAAAGGTTAGAGACCCTGCAACGAATACCTGAAAAGCAAGTAACAAAAAATGCAAAATGATATGCAATGCCATGCAATGCCATGTTTGTCATTTCCGAGGTGCTTTATACCCTGATTCCAATCCCACCACAGAAATCTGAAGACCAGAAATTGTGATATAAAGAGACGTGTCGTGGTCATGTGCTTGTGTGCAGCTATCTGATAAGGAATAATTCTGAATAAAACTGCTCATACTCATTCAACAAAGTATTCCAGTACATTTAAGAAAGGCTCATCCGCAAATGCAATACAAGGAAAAATGGATCCATCAACAAGCCTGATGGTAACCATTAATAACAAAATATAAGGAAAAGAACATCAGTCTGACAATTCCACACCCTTCAGCTTATCACTTGAGTATTTGATCTCCTCAAAAAGTATACGGGTACGCTGGTGATTCGGCTTTTCAATCATTTCTTTGATCAAGACATCCCTTTTCTCAAGAGCTTCAGTTAAAGAACCCATGTGCAGCATCAGAGCCTCGTCATCACACACTCCTTTGTGTCTCTTTATGCCGGCTTGCGTCTTGAGTATCTCCCTTTCTATCATGACTTCTTCAAGCTCTTTCTTGGTATTCCTCAGCTCACCTCTAGCTTCTTCTAGCTGTTCCTGACTCTTACCGAGGCTTTCCCGATACTTTCTCCTCTGCTCATGCGCCTTTTCAAGTTCTTCGTCCTTAATCTGCAACTGTTCCTGTAATTCAGCATTCTCTATCCTAACTTCGTCCCAAGCGTGCTGAAACTTTGTTAACTTTCCTTTGGTCTGTGCTAACGCCTGTTTGGTTTGCTTGTGGGCTTGAGTAGCATCATCAGCACCTTTACTAATCTTCCGGAAATGTTGGGCTCTTCCAGCAAAGTCTTTTTCTTTTGCAGTTAGGATTTGTTCAGCATCTTGGGCTTTCCGCTCCAGCTCTTTGTTGGCATGTAGAGCATTCTGAAGACGGCTACTCAACTCGAAATTCTCTCCTTGGAGCTTTTTCACCAAGGCTTGCAACTTGTCAACTTCTTCCACAGTAGCAGTGCTTCTTGCTTTCTCATTCTCCGGATACAAAAGGGGTACCTTACCAAAAGGCAAGAGAAAATCTTCAACTCTTTTCTTCACCCACTCTTCATATGCTGGATAAACCCGGTTGTTAGGCTTTCCTAGAGTAACTTTCCCCTTTTTCAGTATGCTACCCCAGCTTTCAGAAGCTTTCTGTGCTGCTTCCCAACCATCTGATGTATGAAAATAGAGGGACTCCTCCACATCTCTCTTAATAGGCGGACCTGTCAGGGCATACCCAAATTGTCGAATGGCCAAAGAAGGATTGTAGTTAATCCCACCCAGTCTTCCTATCAGTGGAACGTTAGGGAACTTACCACAGCTGTGGATAATATTCTTGCCAATCAGCCCATGATCTACCCATACGATGTCCTTGGCCACCAATCCCATTAAACGCTGTTTCCACTCTAGAGAATCTTTGGAATCCACAAAAGCCCCTGATTGTGGTAAACGGCCCGCAAACCACTTATAGAACAAGGGTGCACAACAACGAATTATCCCTCCTCTTTTCTTTTCGTTTCGGTTGTACAACGAGTAGTGAAGATCTCCCAGTAGCGTTGGCACCGGGTTCTTCATCATGAATATTCGTATAGCGTCCGTATCAATAAAATCCGGCTCGTTGGGAAACAACACTATGCCGTATATACAAAGGGCTAGCAAAGCATTAAAAACAAGCCAATTCTCGCCTTTAGCTGCTTCCTGGGCCTTCTTAATCAGATATTCCAACTTGTAACCACGAATCTTTCCTTTGTTGGAGACATTGTCGCCTAACTCTGATTTGCTCAAATAAAGAGCACCAGCCACCTTTCCAAAGTCAAGATCCCCCACTAATCCAAAGAAAGGGGGCTCCTCCTTGATAGCAATCCCCAACATGTTGGAATACTCCTCCAGGGTAGGAACCAACACATAGTCTGGAAATACAAAACATCTCAGAGGCGGATCATAGAACTGCATCAACGTATGGAGACCTCTGGCTTCATAATCACTGACATTACGGACCATAGATAAAATCCACCCATATTTCTCTTCAAAAGCTCCTCGTGCTGCAGGGCTCGCCATTCCCTTCAGCATAACAATAGGGCCTAAAGTAGGCGTAAGGAACTTATAGCTGATGATATTCTTCCTCTCTTTAGTGTTCATCTTTGCAGGGACCTGATGACTGGAATCAAGGGTAATATATGCACCTGGAAATGAATAAACATGTATGTTAGGATATGATAATGCAATGCAAAGGGCAATGTGATCAGGTAATCGGGTGTCTGTGCTGAACTGTGAACGGTGTCAGTGTAGCTCTGAGACTAATATAGAACCATAGATAAGAACCATCTGAATACAATAGGATGAAACTTCCTTTTTGTGCAATGATGATAGAAAACCGGGTATGTAAGAGGTCATGGTTACCTGCAAACCTGTAAACAACCCGCCCTTCTCACATGTGGGTACTAGGATGTTCAGTATCCCGGGCTCTCAGGTCGAGAAATGATGATACGTTCACCATTTCTGGTTTGGCATCATCATCAATCGAGGAGGCCTCAACTGATTCTCCAAAACAAAAAGGTCCTCAGCTTCCGGCACTGAGGTCGAGAAGCAATAGTACATTCATCCCTCAGGGTACAGTACTATCGCCAATCGAGGAGTGCCTCCGCTGATTCTCTTTCAAAAAGGGATGTCCTATAGCAAGTTCCCAGCATTGGGTCCTCGGATCGAGAATGTGCAATGGGTTTGCCACGGAATGTGGTCTGCCACCGTCACAACTCGGGAGGAGTGCCGCAACTGAGTCCTCGGGAATGGTCACCAGAGTCGACAGTTCCTCAAGAGAATAACCACTGGCCTGCATAACATGCAGTAGCAGAAAGCTCCTGATAGAACCTCGTCTGGTTGTGGGTCTCATGAACAACAATACGTGGTCACCACCACGCAAGCGTCATGACTATCCACTCTAATACCTATGTATGTACTCAAGCCTTGGTAGTGGGCTTATCTCTCAGAACACCCATCCCGCCAAACAGACAAAACAGTGCAACACAATATAATATATGATATGTAATGCTAAAATGCGGTAAATACAGTAAAATAAATAAACAACAACATATAGCACAACAGTAAACACCCAATGAAAGAAAAGCAGACAAGCGCTAGGATTGACTCGCTAAGGAAACCAGAGATTCTGGGTTCGTTCCCCAGCAGAGTCGCCAGCTGTCGCTCCCGGGATTTTCATCCTAGTACAAACGCGAAAGTGGCACCGAACAGAGTCGCCAGCAATGTGTATTTATCCCAAGAGAGGGAAAGGAAACACCGCATAAACCTGAAGGAAAGGATAGAGCATGGTCTTGCGACCAAGAGAACTGGGTTCGGGAGTCGGTTACGCGAGAGGAAGGTATTAGCACCCCCTCGCGTCCATCGTACCCGATGGGATCCACGCTTGCTTGTCTCGATCAAAGGGTGATAGAAAAGAATACTGGAAAAGGAACGAAAAGAGAACTGGAAAAGGAACGAGAAACAAATGTAGGGAAAATAAAAGAAGTGCTCGAATGGGCCCTACCCCACTGCCTACGTATCTCATCGGGAACATGAGAATCAGAGCGACGTAGTTCCCCTCACTAGGGATGGATTGTTTGTGTTTTTTAGAGAACGGCTTACGTTCTAGCTCAGGTGTTGCAGGCTCGCTGGTCCGAGTGCGTTACCATCTTGCAAGAGAACGAGTAGAAGCGCGTTCGTGCGTTGAGAGTGAATGAGGTGAGAAAAGAATTCCCGAAGGAAAGACGTTATTGTTTGTTTCTTGTCTTTTAGAAGGAAGTGTTTTGGATTTGTTTGCATACGACAGTGTATCCAAATCTTAGTCATCGAAATGTGTACATTCTCACATTCCAAGATGGAATGGGTAAGAAAGCACACTAAGAGTGAAGAAGACCTCCACACTTAGCTCCAATTGTCAAGGTTCAAACACACTAGCATACTTGTGTTTATTAAGTGTTTTTGTTGATTAAGAAATGAAGAAGTGTTTTTTATTATTTGCACCTTCAACAAGTATTGCATTTAAGTCCCTCATACAAGATCAAATGTTTAACACATTGACCCAAGATGGGCTATATGCTACACATTCTAAGATTACAAGAGAAGACCCCTTATAATCTTTTCTTTATATGAAAGGCCTAAATGCAATAAATGCCTACCTTTATTACATGTTTTGAATTTTCTTTGAGATGAGAAAAGAGACTCAAGAGAGGAGAAAAGGTAAAACCTATATGGACTAAGACTCAATCCTAATTGAAGATTAAAGAGAGTGATCCTAAAGGTTTGTGAGGTTTCAACCTAAAGTCTAAAGAAAGAAAGAATTAAACAATTCACTTCCAAAGTAGAAGATGAATTGTAATTCAAAAAGGGAAAGTAATGAGTTATTAAAAGAAAGCACATAAGTGCTTAACAAAACACAAAATGGAATTGTAAAAGAGAAAGGAAAGAAATTGAATGTGGATTCCTTATCCACACTCAATTGAAACTTACCGAAGCCCCTACATGGTTAGCACAATCACTTACAAGTAAAGTAAGAAAATATAATGAACAAATCAAATTCAAACAAGTTGACAAACAAAGTAAAATGAGAGTGAATGCTATACATGCTTCCAAGTCAGAATGTAACTCATATTTACACAACCTAATGTTATCCTAAATGAGCATACTAAATCATGCAAACAAAATCTCAATCCAACAAGAAGCAAAGAAGAAAAGGTGAAGTGATGTGAATGTGGTTCATACTTGTGAAACAAGTGACTTAAGGTGCAAGATAAACATCAAACATGCAAAGATGAAACCCAAATGTCACAATCAGAAGTCAATTAACATGCTATACATCCTCAAACAAAACCACAACTCATGGCACAAGTGCCTTCATGATCAAGCAAACCAAACATGAGGCATACATTCATAAAATGAACAAGTTAGATTTCATGCTTCAAACAAATAGCAAACATGCTTCAAAAATTATGACTTTCACCAATCAAACACCTTAAACACATGCCATTAACATATCAAGTCCACAAGCAATGAATCAGAACCAAAGTCACTCAACAATTAGGTCAAAGTCTCATGGAAGCTTCATGCATTCATGCTCAAAGCAACACATCAAAGTCATCCAAAAAAGACTTAAAAATCATCTCATAAATCTCAAACATACCTCAACATATTGTGACCACAATGCAAAAAGAAAGGCATCAAAATCATTTTTTATGATCAAGAACAAAAATGCACAAAATCATATGTCACATTAAGTATGCATACAAATGGAAATTCAAAAGAAATAATGGAACAGGGGCAAAATGGTCATAAAATCAGAAAATAAAATCATGAAAAATTTCCTAAATGTTTTAAGAATACACATGAATTTTTGTAGAATTTTCCAATATGTTTTGGTATTTTTAAAAATTAGAAATCAAACGTGTAGAAAGAAATAAAAATGAAAAATAAATGCAAAATGCAGGGGGGTATGAACATAGCAATTGGACAGTTCAAAATCATTGGGCTTCAATACATGGGGGGTGTAATTATCAATCTGAATAAGGTCCAATTCAGCGCATAACACAATAGCAAGCATGCACTTCAGTCAACAGAAATTGACTCATTCTCAGCCAATGGATCAAGTCAAGGTCAATGCGTGGTCAAAGTAATTAAATCCAAGGCACACACGTGAAGGACCACACTCCATACCATGCACTACACCACACGCATGTCACTCTGATTAAAAAAAAAACACGTGCAAGGCATGCTCATTTTAATGCGCTGGCACCACTGTGGCCACACGATGATGAAAAATCAACGGACACGATTAAAACACACCAAAACCCTAGCATCCAAGATCACCGGCCGGAGATGACCTCCGGTCACCTTCTCCGGTCACACCTCCACCGTCTGCAACCTCCAATCTTCCAGAATTCCACAAATGATATACCAAAATGAAGCTGAGCTCACATACATCATGAATGTGCAATCAACTTTCATAGATCACGCATGTACAACACAAACCGAACCAAAACATTTTGCCCTAAAATCTCATCTAAACTCCTAAAGAGCCTATCAACTAGTCAGGACTCACGCATAGCCTCTAATAAGCTCTAAACATCATAAAGCAAGCTAAAACAACAAGAACTTATGCAATCAAGTTGGAGTAATTGGAACCTGAAATTTGCAGAACTTTGAAACAAAAGAAAACCAGAGATCCACTCTTGATCTTTGAGCTTGATTCGTGCAAAATAAATGCAGTTGAGCCTTGAGATATTGAGAACAGAGAGAGATTCAAGGCTGAGCAATACTTGAAATCTTGAGGACTGTGTGGAAAACTTCTTCAATCCAATGCCATTGATGATGATGATGATGAAGTAAGATGGAGGATGATGAGGTTCGTGTACAGAGAGAGAGAGAAAAATGGAGAGAAACTGAGAGAGAGAAAAGAGAAGTTTTTGGAGTGAATGTGAAAAAATGAGAACTTCCCCTGAAATTGTGAGAGTTTCAGCTTATATATCCAAGGTTAACTCCCAACCAGTTCAGTTAACAGTTAGAACTCTAGTTAAACTGAGTTAGTTAACTGAGTTTGAGTTAACTAACTGAGTTAGGTGGTTAATGGCACGAGTTGGGGAAGTTCTGTTAGAGTGAGGGTGAGGTTCATGGAGTTATGGTGGTGTGTAGGAGAAGGAAAGTGATGTTATGTTGTTCTGATGTAGCAGCAGGAATCTTGTGGTGCAAGTTTCTCACTTCCTCTTTCATGCAAGGCTCAAGCTCGTATGCATAATGTGAAATGTGTTTGGCCAAATGAAGCAAAGAATAGAGCAGCACACATAGGACTTCTGTCATGTACTTGATGTGTGTTTGAACCAAAATTATGCAGCAAATCTTCATTGTGACAGCAAGTGTTTGAGGAGGAATTTCTCACTTGTCAATGAATGAAACAATCCAATGTTGGTGGCATTAGAAAGATGATACATTAGGGAACAATATTGGTGTTGAAAGTTGGTTGAATTGAAGTTTGGAACATGACCAAATGTGGCTTGTAACATAAGAAACACCAACTGGTGCATGGGCGAGATAATGAGGTTGGTTGGCAAGGCATGCTTGACATGGATTTTCAGTTGCATTGACCAATCTTTGAGCCATCATAACTCCTTATCCTTTGATCAAATGAAAAATCCATGAACATCAATCTTGAAGATCTCACATAGGGGAACAACTTTGATGTTGCAAGATTTTTCATTTGAAACCTTTAACCATGAGTAATTGATCTACACGTCTTGCTCACCAACTGTTTGAGAAAATGACTGCGCGCAGACCTGGCCAAGCTTGGTCAAGACATGGTTTTTGGCCTACTTTCCTCCAACTTTGATTAATCATATCTCCCTCAATTTTTGTCCAATGGAGATGTTATACCCATGGATTTGAAGCTTAAAGCAAGATCTTTCATTGAGGCAGAGTAGAATTTTCATTTGATGCTTCAATTTTGAATGGCCTTGGTTCCAATTCTGATGCAAAATGGCCAAAACTTGCTATTTTTAGTAACCCTACTTCATCCAAAAGTGGCAACTTTCCAAATCTTGATTTTTTCATGATTCCTTTGGAGTTTCTTGATCAAATTTTGTACATTGGACATATGTAACATGAATTTCATGAATTTGGCCTCAAAAAGTCAAGAGTTGACTTTTTCCTCTGATTATTTGACTTTGCCCCAATTTCTCTGATTCTTGATCTTTCTTCCAATTGAACCACTTCTAAAACCAATTGAGATGCAATCTTCCACATACATACACTTAAGGACATATGGAATACCATGACATCAAGTTTTGTTCAAAAAATCAAAGATTCCCTGATTTAATGGGAAACCCTAGTTTTGGTGCCCACCTCCTAGGAGAAAAATGTGCAGTCTTCAAATCCAAATTCCTCAGAGTATGTTGTGTATCCTCTTAAAGGATGATGAGAAATGCCACTTGAGGATGATTTTGAATCAATGAGCTATCTCTTTTGAGGATTTTCCTTCAATTTTTGGACTTCTTGCATAGTGTAGGATGTAATGCCTCAATCTCCTATTGTATCTCTTATCCTTGAGGTTGTGGATGATCAACTGAGATAATATGAGACATGAAAGGCTTCTTGGCTTGCCTTGAGGCAACTTGACTGACCTTTTGTGCTTTGAATGATTCCTAGATTGTCCACCTTCCACATGATCACATGCCCTAATGGTAAGAAGGATGCCATGCTTCATTTTTCTATGTTAAATGCAATGTAATGTTAATGAGATGGATATGATATGATAAATGATAATGCCATGCTATGATGCCAAAAAAGGAGAGCAAATTTTGGGGTATTACAGGCACCTATAAAAGCTAAGCCTATGAAGTCCCTCTCTTCCAGGGACAATCTAAATGTCACTTGTGAATTTCATGATGGGGCAGTGAGGCATTCGACAGAAGGGTGCAGGGCCTTCCAGGAGAAAGTTCAAGAGATGATCAATAAGAAGATGCTGACCTTCAATGGAGGAAGCCCAGCTATGAACGGAATTCCTTTGCACTGATCGGACACGGAGAACAAGAGAAGCCTTTCCCAAGATCATTTATGTTGTTTATTTTGCTTGCATTTATTTTCTTTCTTTGATTATTAAAGCATGTTTTCATGTAAGGACTTGTTATTTTGAATGTTAATGCAATATAATGTTTGTTTCGAAGAAATCCATTCGCTTCGCTCATTTAAAAAAAAATGTTTACTGTTTTATAATGCCAATACTACCTCAATCTCTTGCCTTGGCAGAGGTTTGGTTGGAGGATGATGAACTAAAACGCAATCTCTCCTGTCGTATGCTTTTGAACGAAAACCCTGCTAAGAAATAACCTCTCGTTAACCCTTTTGAGCCTCGAAATCAAAAAACCTCATTTTTAACCTGGGGCAGGGCAAATTTCAATCCAAGCGACCGAGCTTCCAAAACTATCAAAATATGAGTGGGTACAAGTATATCTTGACCCCCAAACTTTCAAAATAAGCTCACAGAAAAGGGATGGGTACAAACAAATTTTGACCTTTTTGCTTCTTAAACCAAATCACTACTTATGACTTACAAAAAACCTTATTGAAGCAGAGTTCATTTCAAAAACATACTCGATGAGATAGTGTTTCCTGACTCCTATGAGCCACGCTCAAAGTTCGCATTGGCTTTATAAAAAGGAAAACTAATATCATATCCTAACTAGTGATTCGGTCACAAGTTTGCGATATACTTTTTCAACAAACTTCGAAACAAGCACGACGTTGTACTAGCAGTTTCAGAATTTACACTTTCTGCATGTAAATATTGCTTGATATTATAGAAGCTTGCAAATGGCTACAAGAAATTCAATTCCTGATTGGAACTTTGTTGAAGATGGTTACTTCATTGTTAAAGATAACCAGTCTAGGGCATGTTACTTGAAGACCCAGTTAAGCAGGGGCAAGATGTTTTCTTCAGTTTGTAACCTCCACAAACTGACTTACCCAAGGGGCAATTTTGAAGATTCAGTATGCAGAATCCCGTCAATCTGAGCCAGTTATGTCGAGATTCTACAAATCTCTCAAGAGTTGGAAGACGCTGGATTATTTTTGAATTCCGAATCTTCTGTAAAATCCTTTTGAGATGACTCCTTTTCAGAATCATGTGATCCTGGACAATTGAGAATTAAAGCTTCTTTCTCAACAGTTGTTACTTGAAAATGGCGACTACCATGCAAGTCAGAACTTCACTGACTTCATAGAACTCCTTCACCTATTTCCCAAATAAGTTCTAATGGTGTGATAATTCCCCAACAAGTTTCTACCGCAGGAAGTCATGACGATTCCCCATTGAATCATTATTTCAAGCAATTATGACAGAATCAGTACAAAAATTCAGCTGTTGGGTGACCCAAGGATCCCCAACGAATCTCCTTGGTCTCAACCTTCCCCGATGAAGCGAGTGTTTATTTCACTCCTCGGTGTTTTCTCAAGATTTCAATTTTCAATCAACAATGGATTTTTATTTCATCCCCATTGAAGTCTACTCTGACGTCTACAACTACAATATGGGTTCGAGCTTCCCCAACGAAGCGATGGATATTTATTTTATCCCCGTGCAGCCTCGTCTATGGCATATACTACTACATTCTCACTTTGGACTATCTCAGTTATAGCGGATATTTATATTATCCCCGTAATGCCAACTATTGCTACTTTACTTCAGCTTATTTCACTTATTGAGGATATTTATTTTATCCCCATCAAAGTCTCTCCGAACACGAGTTTGATTTGTCCAGGATCTATCTCATCCAAATAATCAGAGTCATTTTGACCATCCCCTGAGTGAAGTCATGATATTATGTCCCCAAGTGGATTGCTGTTTCCCCAAAGAAGTTGGAAAGCTTGAAGCTTTGACCTTCGGTTTCATCCTTGGATTTTTATACAAACTTGACAGATGTATCTCTTGTGCGGAGGATGGACTGGCTTCCTCGATGTTTTCTTTCATCTCCAGTTTTCTTTTGTCTGTTTTGTCAGCATGAGCATAAGCATGGAATAACATCATTTGCATTCGCCTCCGTGCGTGTTTGCTTTTTGTTTGTTTCTTGTCGCTTCTTCTTGATCTTTGGTTGTGGTTGCGCCAAGTTTGGGTTCGTCTGATCTCTCCAAGTAGGTCGCCAGCCTTAGGCAGAAAGTGCTATCTATTCCAAGTTTCCCCACAGAGTTCAACCCTCGTGGATGATGGTTATTTCAGTTATCTTTTCTGTGCTTGGATAAGATAAATTGCCATTTGAGTTCATTCCTCAATGGCAGGTCTTGTTTGACAGTTTCATTCTAGTTCGACCCTAGATTGATTTTTGGTCCCTGAGGATTCCACCCTTACCTTTTGGTCATCGAACCTAGGTTGAGCGTGCATTTATGTTACACTGTGTCTGGCAAGAAGAATCCTTTTTCCTTTTAGATAAACTGCAGTCTCTTCGGAGAAGTTTATCATTTTTACCGCTTTTTCAGATAAACTGCAGTCTCTTCGGAGAAGTTTATCATTTTACTGCTTTTTCAGATAAACTGCAGTCTCTTCGGAGAAGTTTATCATTTTTACCGCTTTTTCAGATAAACTGCAGTCTCTTCTGAGAAGTTTATCATTTTACTGCCTTTTTTAGATAAACTGCAGTCTCTTCGGAGAAGTTTATCATTCTTTTTTTCCTTTTAGATAAACTGCAGTCTCTTCGGAGAAGTTTATCATTTTACTGCTTTCTTTAGATAAACTGCAGTCTCTTCGGAGAAGTTTATCATTTTCTTGCTTTTTCCAGATAAAGTGCAGTCTCTTTGGAGAAGTTTATCATTTTACTGCTTTCTTTAGATAAACTGCAGTCTCTTCGGAGAAGTTTATCATTTTACTGCTTTTTCAAGATGAGTTGCAGTCTCTTCGGAGAAACTTATCCCTTTATTGATGATGTGTGAGTCTCGTACATTTGATAAGCTGCAGTCTCTTTTGAGAAGTTTATCAGGGCATTTTCCGCACGAAGTCCATTTACTTGGCATACAGGAGAGTTTTAATAACCCTGTACTTCTTCCTGACGGTTCCTGAAGACCCCGTTTGATCTCTTCATTTAAAGGAATTTTTGGGCGTTGGATGTTATTTCTTATTGAAAACTCTATCATTTTTGTTTGCATGATCCTACCGCCGCGTGGATTCTGCTTTGTCTTCTTGCTTGCTTATATATCAACTGGTCACGCTTGAACCTGCTGGGTCATCGCCTTCGGAGTCCCCGGTGTTGTTTTCTTTTCCCTAGTGCGTCTGGTCATCCCCAGTGAGTGGTTACTCGTTGTGTTGGCTCTTTTCCTCGTCTGTTGCGTCTGTATTTTGCATTTTATCATTCCATCATTTTCATCATGCTAGAGTTCATGGCATGTCGGCATTAGGTCTAGTCTTGTCCATAGCATTGCATGTCATTGCATCTAAGGGCAAAATTTTCGGTTATCTATATTTAAATATCTCTCACCATGACCCAATGACGATTTTCATCGCCCTGTCATCCGGTGAAGATATTTAAATAGGGGCAACTGTTGTACCCCAAATTTTTCCCTTAGATTCACTGATCGTCTGCATATCATATTAGGTCAATCATTCGTGCATGACTAACCACTTTACCTAGTTTTTGTCTGTTTGTTTCATTTGTGAACACAGGTACTGCAGTAGAAGATTTAAGGTCCTGAAGGCTGTGTTGTGTGTGTGTTTGTGGAGATTCTCTGGTCGTTGCAAGATGTGTGTTGAGTCCCCGTGAAATTTATCCCTCATCCTTTTGGTCCCTTAGCCACTACAAGAGCATGGTTCGCATACCGAGCTCATCATCCAAACCTGGGTCATGCAGGTTAAAGTGCGAAGATACAAGAATATAAGAATAAGTTACCCTACACAAGGCAAAGATCACATTTTCATTGGCCAATCCGTCCCAACGATGTGTGAAAATTAATGTTACTGACCATTCTATTAAATTAGCTAAAGAAAGCGGTGATGGCACTTAAAAGGCAATTTATACTACAGTCAAGATGGGATTTGCTTCTTCCTTAGAAGGTCTTCCAACTTTTGTATAGCAAATCTTATTGAAGCATGCAAGAAAGTTAATGTTAATAGGTTGATTTTTCATTCTTTGGGTCAATAAGGCATACACGGAGCCGCTATTTTAATCTAACATGCATTTTCTCAATGATGCCGAACCTATATCAGTAGCAAAATTACATGACTATAATTTGGAGCATCACATCATTTGAGAATCCAAGTCTAATAACTTATAATATCAAGGTGTGTGTTCAAAGACTCATTTCATTGTTACAAATTCCAAGATGATCCTTTAAGTTCTAGTTCTTAAGAAGTTAAGTATAAATATGAGTTTAGCAGAATGCTTATTCATTAAAGAAATCTAAGAGGTCACAAAAGGCACAAGTTATGCTTCATTACATCAAAAATACACCAGATACACAAGTGCAGTGCTTGAGCGCAGGGTTAATGACGGTGAGTTACTAATCCTAATTTTATCTTCTGGAACTCTCAACAAGCTTTCCATGCCGAGGAAGTACGTCGATGATGCAAGGGATAACAAAACCAACTGTCCAAAACCAGAGCCAAAATATAAGAAATTAATTCACATCATGAAGACAACATCACTCACAAAAAGATTCACAGACAAAAAGCCATTCAAATCATCACAACATCAAACCATGATTCAATTCAAAATTCACTCATTCAATTACCAATGTTGTTTAATAGCCTACAAGTGGACCTGGTACTCATTCAGCTAGGATTATCCCTGAATCCAACCGTCATTTAGGCAGTGGGTTTCCTGAGCACTCCAACGAATTTCACAGTAAACCTGCTTATCACCATAATTACAGTGCCTGGCAGCCTATCATTAATTCTCAAGTTGAATTTTGTAGGAGTTGGTACCGTCACCAGTATCCGTAACCTATCCAAACAACAACAAGAACAGTTCAGAACACTTGACCACAATGCAAAATGAGAGTTAATTCATGTTATACAAACAAAGTGTCGAGGGAATAGAAATGAGGATTAGCAGTTCAAAGGAACCGTAATCGTAATTACTTAGCAGCAAAATCCAAGTATCACTAAAATGAAGAAGATTTCAAAGTAGTGTGTCACTAGAACAAGATACCACAGTTGGGAGGACCACATTCTCATCTCTAATACGGAACAGGCCGAATCAAGCTGCAATAAAACGTGCAACTGCAACGACAAAATCAAACTGTCAGCAACATATGATAACAACCAGAACAAGAGGAGTAAGAAAAGAATGGAAAGGGGTTCAATGAGGTCAATCACAAAAATCCTGCGGTAAAGCAAAAATGCAGGAACCAAACACGGTCAACTCTTTCCAATACCATTTAGACATAATTTTAAAACTTGATTGAGCTGTCCAAGCATGTTTGACTTAAAAAAGGAAAGAATCAAAATGCTTCAGACAATGTGCAAAACTTGCTAAAACCGTTCCAAATCTGACAAATCAAGGAGTCCTTCAATTCACGTATTGATTCCAAATTCCTTTCCAAGTAACATTAGACAACTATCCCAGGCATTCATGGCACAATCAAGACAAATTGAACTATTTCCATTATAAAGTTATTTTGTTTCAGACAAGGATTGATTTATTTCCTAAATCATCACTAACAAACTCGTAGAATCAGAAAAGAGAGTTCATCATTTTCAAATTTTGAAAGATTTGGGCAATATCATTAAGACACCACCAAAAAACCTTCCCAAACAAGCTAAAGCAGTCATCAATGACATTCCAAACCAACTCAGACATGCTCACACCAAATTGGAAACGCATCACACAAAGAATCAGCAGGGTGTCTTGTCACATTTACTTCGAAATCAAGTGTGAGCCTATATAAGAAAGGAGAATTTCACACGCAGGAGAGGGGAACCAAATTCACAAACCACAACCGGAAACTCACAAACGGCTCATCCAATCATACACTTGAAAACCCTCACACCCAAAAAAAAACTCATACGAGATCGAAGGAAAAATAACATACACGTTAGAGAACACCTTCCCTCGTTTCATCATATCAAAACTACCAAGAATCCAATTCATCAACATACCAAACCAGACATCATTATTCACACCAAGAAATTCACAAACTCATACACAGCAAGAACATACACACCGATTGAAAGAGCAACAACATCACCTGAGACAAACATACACACACGATGGCGAAAACAAGTTTGTAGCAACAACAATACAACATCACGCACACCAGGAATCATCATCAACAACACACGGTCGAAGAAGATAAGAGCAGAAGGAAATACTCGCCATTGAAGTCGTCGCAGCCGTCGCCACCATCACCGGCCATCTGTCCCGTTTTTTTTTATGCTTCAATCATAATATCTGTAATATGTAACCATAAAATCATAGTGAAACATTGGGGTATTGGGCTTGATGGGGTTAGGGTTTGATTGTTTTTGCTTGGTTGATCGTGAGAGATCGTGAAAGATCGAGAGAGAAAATGAGATTTGAGCGACGACGTAATTTAGGTTTTCTCAAATCCTAGTTTCGTTCTAAGAGAGAGAGATAGAGAGGAACGATTTGATCCGTGTGAGGCTCCCTCCGTTTTTGTTTTTTTTTTTTCTGTTTTCTCAACCTTTCATTTTCATTTTTATTTTAATCAAATCTTTCAATTATTAAGTAAGACCTTTTTATAATACCAAAACTAATATCCTTTTTTTTTAATAAATAAATTAACTTTTCTTTTTTTTTTATAGTTTAAGGGCCTTTTTCTTTTTCCTCTTATTTGGAATTGTCCTAAAAAAATAAGGAGAACCTTTTTGAGATAAGTTTTTTTCTTTCTTTTATAATGTATTTAAGCTAATTTAAAAATAAATCTTTTATGTAGTAACTTTTAATGATTAAAACGTTTAGAGGTTTTATCATTAACTTAATGTCTATAACCTTAAAACTAAAAATAAAAACACTTAAAACAATTAAGACCTTTTAGTTAAGAATTTCTAATTAAAAATAGTCTTTAGTATAATATCGCTTAAACTTTTTTTTTATATTAAGATTAAAACCTTTTCAAAACTAATGAAAACTCTTTAATAATTTTGTCTCTAATTAACCCTTTTAACATGATTTTAAAGCTAAATTATAATAAAACTTTCTTCAAGATATTTAAAATCTTTTACAAGTAAGAAAACCTCTAACTTTAAGTTAATAAATCTTTAAATATAATTCTAAATTAAAACCTTTTTCAAAATAATTAAAACTTGATAGAAACCTTTCACTTTTAAATTAGTCAATAATCTTTAAGCATGATTCTAACTAAAAAAAATCAACTTTTCCTCAATAAACCTTAAGAATAAATCAAAACTCGTTAGGTCCCTCGTGTTTGAGTGAATCGTATGCATGTATGTTATTTATCTTGTCTTTGTATGCTTACCTCTATTTGAATGTTGCTTTATATGTCAAAACCCCTTTCAAAACATACAAAAATCCTCGATCCAACGTCGAGCCCCATTTTCTACCTATGTAAGTCGATCGCCCTTGGGCATCGCATTCAACCTTTTCGGTCACTATACACTAAAGCTAGCCCACTTTGCTAGTGCGCACTAATAATCTAAGTTAGTCCCCCTCGCATTCCAAAGGAAAGGTACCCTAATATTGACTCAATGTCATAAGACTAACTTTAGAACCCTTGGCCTTAGGATTCGGAGTCGCCGTACTCCACGTGTTGCCGTAGACACTTAGAATCTTAGCCTTAGGATCGGAGTCGCTGTACTCCAAGTAAATGTTCCGCAGTGAATATTTACAATCCTACCCCTCTTAAACCAACCTACAACTTTAGAGTCGCCGCACTCTATGTAAGTTCTTGCCCAAGACTTTACCTCCCCTTGGAACCTTGACCCCGTCAAGAAGTTCCTCTTTTCAGAACTACGCATTACTCTGATTCTACTCCCGAGGATACGTAGGCACAAGGTGCGATACCTTGTCGAGTATACTTAGATACTAACCCCTAGGGTTCTTCCTTAGCACAACCCCTTAGCAAGCAAATAATAGATAACATAAGATACTAACAAGAGGTTCCCGTAGAGTACTACGAACGTTTAGGATGCTAATACTTTCCCTAGGCGTAACCAACCCCCAAACCTTAGATCTTTAGGTTTTTTCGCTTTTGAACCTTTCCTTTGGATAAATCAAAGTCGGTGGTGAACATTTAAAGAAATGTGATCCTAGTTAATTAATAACTATGGTATCCAATTCTCACCACAACAGAATGGTTCTTTAAAGGTCTGTATAGATATTAGAGATCTAAATTCTGCAACCCCTAAGGACGAATATTCTATGCCTGTGGCAGAAATGTTGATTGATTCTGCTGCAGGACATGAATACTTAAGTATGTTGGATGGTTATTTTGGTTATAACCAAATATTCATTGCTGAGGAAGATGTCCCAAAAACTGCTTTTCGATGTCCAGGGGCATTAGGAACTTATGAATGGGTAGTAATGCCTTTTGGTCTAAAAAATGCTGGGGCAACTTACCAGAGAGCAATGAATTCGATCTTTCATGATTTTATTGAGACTTTTATAGAAATCTATATTGATGATATTGTTGTTAAGTCTTTTTCAGGAAAATATCATTTAAACCATCTTCGACATTCCTTTGAAAGGATGAGAAAGCATGGTCTAAAAATGAATCCTCTCAAATGTGCCTTTTGTGTGCAGGCAGGGGATTTCTTAGGCTTTGTGGTCCACAAGAAGGGGATCGAAATTAACCAGAATAAAACCAAAGCCATTATGGAAGCAAAAATGCCATCAACAAAGAAGGAATTGTAGTCTCTCTTGGGCAAAATAAATTTCTTACGGAGATTTATATCCAACTTAAGTGGGAAAACGCAAGCCTTTTCACCATTGCTTCGAGCTAGCAAGGATGGGTTCGACTGGGGGCAAGCTCAACAAGAAGCTTTCGACAAGATCAAAGAGTACCTGAGTCACCCCCCGATTCTCTCACCACCTTGTGGCAATAAGTGTATGAGATTGTACATAGCTGCGTCAGATAGAACTTTAGGGAGCATGTTAGCTCAAGAGGATGATGATGGTGTCGAAAGGGCCGTCTATTACCTTAGTAGAGTTTTAAATGATGCAGAAACTAGATATAGCATGATTGAAAAAATTTGTTTATGTTTGTATTACTCTTGTACAAAATTGAAGCATTATATAAAACCAGTTGATGTTTATGTTTCTTCTCGTTATGACGTTATCAAACATATGTTGTCCAAACCTATTTTGCATAGTCGAATTGGAAAATGGGCATTAGCATTAATTGAATATTCTTTAACCTATAAGCCTTTAAAAGCTGTTAAAGGATAAGTAGTGGCAGACTTTATAGTTGACCATTCTACAGATGGACCCCTCTGAACTATCTTGATGTGGAACCTTGGATGTTATATTTCGACGGGTCGAGCCACAAGGATGGGACAGGCATAGGAGTACTTGTTATTTCTCCTAATAAAATTCCAACAACACTTAAGTATAAAATTGAAGGCCGTTGTTCTAACAACGAAGCTGAATATGAAGCTTTAATTGCTGGACTTGAAGTATTGTTGGAATTAGGGGCAACTCATGTTGAAATAATGGGAGATTCAGAACTGGTCATAAAACAAGTTACCAAGGAGTACAAGTGTATAAAAGAAAACTTGATTATGTACTTTGTAGTTGTGAATCGAATGTTGAAAAAGTTTGACGCAGCTTGTTTTCGACACATCCCTAGACTGGAAAACCAGGTAGCTAATGACTTGGCTCAGATTGCATCAGGGTATAAAGTTTCGAAAGACAAATTACAAGATGCAATCGAAGTCGAAGTCAGAGGAAGGGTGGTGTCAGTAGGATTAGCCCCATCAGATTTGGAAGAAACTAAGCCTGGATATGTTGATGAAGACAATTTTGCAATTCTGGCAGTTGATAGTATAACTGACAAGGATTGGAGAAAACCTATAATGGATTATTTAAAGAATCTAATGCCTTCGACAGAAAGGAAAATCAAGTATCAAGCTTTAAGTTATGTCTTGTTGGATAATGAATTATTCAAAAAGACTCCTGAGGGAGTATTGCTTAAGTGCCTCAGTGAGGCAGAAGCATACTTAGCCCTTTCAACTGTCCATAGTGGGGCATGTGGGGCACATCAGGTAGGCCATAAAATGAAATGGTTGTTGTTTCGACAAGGCATGTAATGGCCTACCATGTTAAAAGATTGTATGGAATTTGCTAAGGGTTGTCAGGAATGTCAAGTTCACGCTGGCATTCAACATGTCCCTGCAAGTGAATTACATTCTATAGTGAAACCTTGGCCTTTTAGAGGATGGGCTTTGGATTTGGTTGGAGAGATTCGACCAGCATCATCTAAATAAAAATCATAAGTACATTTTGGTGGGTATTGATTATTTTACCAAATGGGTCGAAGCTATCCCATTACCAAATGTTGATCAAGAAGATGTGATTGAATTTATCCAGAAACACATTATCTATAGGTTTGGGATCCCAGAGACAATTACAAAAGACCAAGGATCAGTCTTCACTGGTCGAAAAATGCAAGAGTTTTCTAAAGAAATGGGATTCAAGCTTGTAACGTCCACACCTTATTATGCTCAAGCTAATGGCCAAGTCGAAGTAGCAAATAAAGTAGTTATTGGGTTGATAAAAAAGCACGTGGGAAAAAGGCCAAGAAATTGGCATAAGACATTGGACCAAATACTTTGGGCATGTCGAACGTCCCCCAAAGAGGCAACTAATACTACCCCATTTCGACTGACTTTTGGTCATGATGCAGTTTTGCCTGTAGAAATTTATCTTCAGTCCATAAGAATTCAAAGGCATCATGAGATTCCATCTGAATCTTATTGGAATATGATGCTTGATGAATTAGTAGATTTAGATGAAGAAAGACTCCATGCATTAGAGTTGCTGAAAAGGCAAAAGAAAAGGGTGGAGAAGTCTTATAACAAAAAGGTCAAGATTAAAACCTTTTCAGCTGGAGATCTAGTGTGGAAAGTGATCTTGCCTATGGATCGAAAGACCAGATCTTTGGGGAAGTGGTCTCCTAAGTGGGAAGGCCCTTTTCAAGTTATTAAGGCGTTCAGTAATAATGCTTATGAGATTCAAGAGATTGAGGGTGATCTAAGAGTCTTAAGGGTAAATGGGAAATATTTGAAAAAATATAAGCCTATTTTACAAAAATTTCATATTAAGACGTAAGTTTTATTCAGATTATAAAAGCCAAGATAGGCCAAGTGAGGCCAAAATGGCATACAAAGGAAAGAAAACAAGTACAATAACATGAAACCCAGGAGAAAGATCATTCATAGTCTCTCCAATTAATAGAGTTGAGGAAGGCAACATAATCTTCGTCAGCTTCATCATCAAAGTTTTGTGCTTTGGAATGTCCTTTCTTGGGTACCTTCATCTTAGTTTCTCTCTTCTTGGCACGAGAAGTTGCTCCAGTTGAAGTATCATTCAGGCAGTAGTTGTTGCCTTAACTTGCTTTGTCTCCCCAGCCACCTTCTTGGTCATTGCCTTCTTTGAGGAAGTACTCATGCTTGCTTCAGTAGGTGCAAAATATTGCTCACGTTAAGAGGGTTTTATAGAGGCAAGGCCTTGTAAGGATTGGCCAGTCAATGATGGAAATACATGAAGCTACTCTTGGGAGTATACCCTAGGGTTGCGCTATTAATATTCCTTTATGGAATAGAAACTTGTGCCGTTGGAACACTAAGCTGTTAAAAGCTGCGTTATTTTCATGATTTCCAAGAAAAGAGGCAGAGTACTTTAATTACAAAGATTAGCAAAGTTTAAGAGAAAATTTTGCAAGTCGAAGATTTAATAGTAAACAGAAGTATTTAGATAAATGCCACAAGGCATTGAGATTGTCTTTACATAGGGCCTCAAAGGGGCCATAAAACATGATGATCAAAAGAGGAACTACAAACAAGAAATCATAGGACAATCAGAAAGGGAGCTTCGACTTCAACTCAAGAAAGTTGACCTTGTGATTCTGAAAGCGTTTCTCACACAGAGCTTTGTTGAGCTTAGCTGCTGAAAGATCCTTTTCAAGCGTTTGGGCCTTATCAAGGAAGTCTATAGTGCGCTTTAGCTCTCTGGCCATTTCAGTATCGTCGAAGTATTTCAGCTCAAGGTTGCGCTTTTCAGCGGTAGAAATCTTGTTTTGCAGTTCTTCAATTTGTTGCTTCCAAGTATCAATGTCCTTTTGGTTCGACTCCACCTCTGCCTGCCTTTTATGTTGGTCAATCTCCAGACTTTCGACCCTAGCTTCTGATGCGTGTGCTTCACCCCAAGCTGAATGTTCCAGTCCATTTGTAACTTCAATGTTGTCTTGGATCTTGGGAAGGAGTTTGAAGTCCTCAGACATCTGATTTATTAAAGCAGTTAACTCCACAAGGAATTCAGAAACATCTTTACTGAGAGTCGAAAGGTCCAGTTTTTGGAGGCTATCTTTCAGAAAGAGAGGAGCAGTTTGATCTGAAAGTAAGATATTGTGGATGTCTCCCTTGAAGAATTTGTCTTTGATCTTTTGAAGGATAGTGCTGGCAAAGTCATCTGGAGCTGGACCCCCAGAACTGGTCGAAGTACTAAGGCTAGTACCTGAAGAGTTGTATTTCTTCCCAAGTATCATCCTGGCATACTCTTGAGGATTCGACCATTTGAGGGAAGCCAATGGGTCTCTAGTGGGGGATCCTCCAGTAGTCGAAGTGACTGTAGGCCCAGGAGTTGGATTGTTAACAAGACCTGTTTCAGCCACAGGTGTATGGGTTTGATCTTGCTCAGTCCTTTCCCTCTCTTCTTCTTGTTCTTCATCATCTTCGACCTCCTCTCCTTCTGCTTCAGTTAGCTTTCCTTCTATGTCCATGCCAATGGTCTCTGTTTTGTCGAGAGGTTGTTGGTGAGAAACATCATCCTCTTCAGGTTCAGAGCCATCGGTCTGGGATTGTTGAGTGTTAGTCCTGGCAAGCGAATTTTTGTTTGTTTCATCTGCTTCAGGAGGAGGAACTGTAAGAGGGATAGGTTAGTTAATTTCGCTCAGGGAACTATATCCAGAACCAAGGTCAGAGGTAGGGTGATAAGTTGGCTCACCTTGGCTATTCAGGAGAGTTATTGTAAAGCTGAATGAAGATTGTGGTGGGTTAGAACCACCTACATCAACCTGAAAACCACAAGTAAAGAGAATAAGATTGGGAGAAATCTGAGCAGGGAATGCAAATACTGAGTGAAGATAGTATGCATACCTGTACAGCTGCAACGTCAGGACTTGAGTTTGCACTCTCAGGATCACCAGCAGTCATTTTCGACGCAACCCTGGAGAGTTGTTTCTTGACACCACTATCAGCAGGTGTCTTCTTAAGGAGTCTGACGGCCTTTGAGGAGGATTGGGTGGTGGCTCCAGAAGCTTTGTTAAGCTTCCTTTTCTTTTTAACCACAATCTCCTCAGGGGACTCATCATCAGTATCTAGAGGGACAACTGCTTGAGCACCCTTCTTGCCCTTTTTTGAAGGCGTTGGAGGTTTTCGAGCAGTCTAAAAGATGATGCAAATATTAGAAGTTGGTTACACAAGAAGATGTAGGCAAGGGATATAAAATACCTTTGTGCCTTCAGTCTCTTTTTCGACTCCTGCAGCACCCTTCGATGAGCTGGTCTTCCTGGCCATAGCTGAAAGACAGATGATTATTATAAGAATAATAATTGAGTGGTTAGTTAAAAATCACAAATCAAGGGCCTCAAACCTTCATATATTTCGGATTCGACACAAACATCCTCGACCCCTATATGAAGGTGTCCTTTGAAACTGTCCAGCGTATGTTTAGTCGCAACCACCTGTTGGGCTTTTGGTTGAGACTGCTGTCGAAGGAGTTTTAGGTGCTCACCACAGACAAACCAGTCTGGAAATGGGAGGGGGCAAGTGCCACTCCAAAATCAACGTTAGGCAGTCGAGGGAACTTTGGAGGAAAGAGTTCAAAAGCCACCTCATAACGTTTCTCAAGAGGAATGTTTGAAGGGATTTTCAACTGATCCATTTTTTGTAGAAATTTCTCCTTCAAAGTGACAGCAGCCTCACGAACGGTTCGACTAATATCATCTGGTCGATAGACAGTTTCAAAGTACTTTTGGAAGGCCTGAATTTCTTTGACATGAATGAACTTACTCTTCTTGGTCTTCTCCTACACATCAAGAAAAGCTTGGTCAATTAAGGAAGAGAAGGCAGCAACATCAAGAAATTGTTCACTATAGTACTTCGACCACCAGTTGTGAAATGGTTTAGTGTACAAAAATGTGGGTCGAAAGTGCACAGGGGAAAGAGTTATTTTTCTCGCGTTCCACCGGTCAAAAACGACTGCAGCACTTCCCTCATCAAAACTGGCAGTATGAAGGACTACATGGCCTTTCTTCCCATACAGACACTTGGGGAAAATTTTAGCCAACCCAAACTGTCGAGAGACAAGGTTTGGTTGGTAAGCAATCAAGGCTACCATATCTCTTCCAAGATTTAGCCTCTGAATGATAAATCTAGGAATAAAAAAGGCTTCCCAGATGGAAATAGATTCGGCGTCGAGTTTCTTGGATGAATCAAGGAATGGCCTTGTAAACCACTCAGGTCCAGATTTTCTTTCAGCAAAAGGGGCCATACTGGGTGTGAAATTGTACCGCTTGGCGAACATCATAATGTAACTAGAGAAGGCTCCTTTGAGATTTTCCCCATCATCAGTAAGTGTGAGTTTCACCAGGCGAGTACCTTCGACCCTCCTTTCTTTGATCTCAGCAGAGTCCTCATCGACTTGCCCTTTTCTGGGAAGGCTAGCTTCGAAAGTTACGTTAAGCCACAATTGAAGCAGCCAGAGGGGGCCATTCAAGTGAACAGTACCCTGGGCCTCCAAGTCTTTGAGTCGAGCCGCCCATTCGCTGAGAGACTCATAGAGGTTTGCCAAAATCAACCCACTAAGGAAAACTCCTCTATTGTTATGAAGTTGGTTGGCCAGAGTGAGATATTTCTTGGCCACCTGCAGGGATTTTGAGCAAAATACATACCTCGACAACCATACGGTGAGGAATGCAATGTGTTCCTTGTCAGTTATTTCGTCAGTGTTACGTTTGTGGTGGTTTATGAAGTGGGTGTATGTGAGCTTGGAGTCAGAGATCCCTATGGTATCCTCTGCATCAGTATCAGGATCATATGAAATGCTATCTAGTCGAAGACCTGCAATGGCAGCAAGGTCGAAGAGTGTGGGAGTAACCATCCCACAAGGAAGATGAAAGGTGTAGTGGGTACTATCCCAAAAGTAGAGTGATGCTGCCAGTAGGTTCAAACAATAAGGAATGTTGGTCTTCGACAACATAAGCAGATCATAGATTCCAATGGTTTTCCAATAATCAGCTTTGACCTTTTCCATTCTGGTCAGCCAGAGGTCAAAATCCTTTAACTGGTTAACAAATCTTACAAATCTAGTACCATCATGAAGATACCTAAGATCCATCTTAGTCAAAGTGGGTTTATCAGGGGAAGCTTCATTTTCTTTAGGGTTGCTCTTTTACCCTAAAGGTCTTGATTTACGGTAAGAAGGGAAAAACTCACTAAGCTTCTCATCAGTGGGTTTAACATCAGCTAAGGGGCCACCTAAAGCATAAGGTGTATCAGAAACAATGAGAGGGATCATTACCTGAGACTCGTAAATACTCCTCGCTTCCGCAAGAAGGGGTTCTGGCATGAGTTGTTGATTCTTCACCACCTTAGGTCCTGGAATGTTTACAAATGGCAGAAGGGTTTGTTTGAACGGTGTGGCTTTACCTTTTTGACCTTTTGTTGCTTGGGGAATGGTTTGAGAAGACGCCATTGTTGGAAGTTGAAGAGAAAATGAGAGTGCGTTCTGGGTTTTCTTGAGAGAGTTTGAAGAACGAAGAAATAAGTTGCAAAAAAGCTTGAGAATGCGAAAGTTTGTAAATTAGAGAAAAAGGGTATTTATAGGCGTTTGGAAGATAAAGGGATTGTGAATCCACCGTTAAAACAAATACGATAGTGGGACGCATGTCCTCTTTTGAAATTGTTGGATGGTGGTGGTTATGATCAGACTGCAAATGTCTAATCCCAAGAAAGGTGATGATGAAAACTGTTCGCAAATACGGTTGAAAAGACGTTTGAAGATTTGCCATCATGACATGACGTCATAAGCATGGTTGAGAGAAACTGAATAGTTTCTAGATCGTGGGTTGGTCAGTTATGACTATGTCTTTTATAGTTGAACGAGCAGGCGTCAAAAATTGTTTTATAAAAAAATGACCTTCCTACCAACACTGGCGAAAGGACATTTTTGGGGGGCAATTTGCTAGCTCCTAATTTCGGCGCTACATGATTTCAAACAATTTGGCTTTAAAGGAAGTTATTCTTTAAAATAATAAGCTAAAGAAGAAGGCTTCGACTAGAAGGCATTCGACCATGTTTGTTGAAAGCCTGAGTCGAATAGAATGATGTCAAGACTTCAAATATTTCTAAGTTCAAATGGTCAATTCGACAGGATAAAACTGCTATGGGTAATGTGTTGCAGTTACAACTAGATAGTGGATGGAAGTTCTACTATTTGAATTTGAAAAGAGGACAGGTGGCGAAGATCTAGAAGTTGAAGGTATGCGAAGTGCCAAGTGGCGTATTCTAGGAGTAAAACTGTCAGATGGTGGTTACTTTAGAGTATTATAAATAGGTTAGTCCTAGAGTTAGAATAAGTGTGAAAAATCATATTTGTACAAGTAACTCTATATTCACTCAAAGTATCCAGTGTGTCGAGAAACAAGTGAAGTGAGAATGTATGTGATTGTAATCACCATTATCCTTTATTGCAATGCAATTTACTTTGAAGTTTCTATTTTAGATTCTTTACTTTGAAGTCTTTTCACAAACTTTTACCTTTCAAGTCATTTACAGTACCGAGTCTTTACTTTGCAGTTTTACATTAAAAAGTCTTTACTTTCAAGCATTTACATTTCTGCATTTTAAGATCTTTATGCATTTCTTTCCGACATTTAACTCCAGTTTTTTTACCAAACCTTTACATTCAGCCTTTCTTTTCTTTGATGTGTTGTTCGACTTAAACATTTCTTTGCGTTTTACCACTTTCACTTTCATTTCAAAACACGTTCTTTTATTTACATACACTGTTGAAATGTATACTTTGCCCAATTGTGAGATATTCTAAAATACACTTATAGCACATGTCCTAGGATCAATCTGATCGATCCTGTAAGTTACTAGAACTTTGTTGTTTTAGAAGATCAGCGGTTGTTTACCAATTTTCAAGGTAAACAGGGGGATCTAGTTTTGTTTGTATTTAAGAGTGACCAATAGGCTTTACCTAGTTCTAGACGTAGTTGTCGGGGAAAACTCTAAATAACTATACTAGTATTACACAGTGGATATATGACAAGTATATAAAGGATGTGAAAGAAGACTTACAATGAAGCAACCCCACAATACAGTTATATACATATGAAAGCGGTAAATGAAAGCGGATAAACACTTACCCGTTGTAGAGCTTCCATGCTGTTTTGTTAGTTGTTCAACAAAGAAAGCTTTGATAACAATATTATATTCAAAATAAAAGGAGAAAGTGCTTTGAAAAGATTGTTGGGGCTTACAGCTCAAGGAGAGGCCCAAGGTTTTATCAGTGATTGCACATTGTTTTGAATTTGTACAGGGACTTATACAAGTGACTGAGGCCCAAAAAGGTTTTCTGTACAAAGGGATGAGTCTTTCACTCTCTCAAGAGGCCCAAAGGTGTTTAAATAAAAGGAATGGGGCTTATAACACGAGGGTAGGCCCAGATGATTTGATTTTTGAACTGGCGATTGCGCCGAGATTTTTCTTTTAACTCGGAGGGACTTATACAATGTCTGAGGCCCAAAAAGTTTTGGTTAAAAGGGGGTTGGGTCTTACACTCTATTAAAGGCCCAGGTGTTTTTGTATCCGTGATGGGACTTACAGCTCAAGGAGAGGCCCAAGGTTATATTTTGAACTGGCGATCGCGCCGAGGTTTTTGAAAACGCAGTGGGTCTTATACAATGACTGAGGCCTAAAAATGTTTTGGTTTTCAAAGGGGTTGGGTCTTACACTCTATTAGAGGGCCAAGAGTTTTAAAAAGATTTGTGAGGGTGAAAATCAAAGAAACCCTAATTTTGTTTTCCTTAAAAAGTAAATATTTAAAGAAAATCAATAAAAATGATAAAAATACCAATTAGATTTGAATAAACCACTTGTGATTTTTGTTTAAGGTTTGAAAAATGAGGTTTTAATCACAAGATGATTTAGAACTCATTTGGTTTTGATTTTCAAAATGAATATTCACTTTAAAATTTTTAAAAATAATTAAAAATGAATTTATTCACAAAAATACTAATTATATTAAATAAATAATATAAATTTTATTTTTTTGTGGAATAAAATATTCCAATATTTTTGTGATTTTTTGCAAAAAGAACCAATAAAAAATAATTAAAATTGAGGGAGTTATTAATTTTTCAAATCATTAAAAATAATATGAAAAACAATAAAAAAAAAAGTGAAAAAAAACATTAAAAAGGGGGTCTGGGGCGAGGGGGATTCGAACCCAGACTTCTTGTGTGCAGCATGCGTGCCTTACCACTGGGGTGGTGATACATCTGTGTATTGAAACACAACCACAAATATACAAGGCTTGCCTTGTTCTTGGCCTGGCCCAAGGTAAGGTAAGGCAAGATTTTGGTTAGAAACGTGAAGGCCATGACTTTCTCATTTCTCCATGGATGGAGACAAAATTTATATGCATCTGGCCTAGAATTTCCTAAGGAATCCAATGGTGGTGGTGGTTTTTCTAGAAAATAAATCCTCCTCAAAACCCGATAGTGGTTTTGAAATAGGCCATGTTTTGCATTTTCTGTGCTACCTCTTGGTACAGGTGTGAATTACATGATAAATTGGTGCAAACACGACACATATAACATGTAGAAGAGATGCATGATCAGTGGACTTCAAAGAAAGGCATATTTCAGAGAGTTCAAGTTGTGATGTTTACCTCTCTTTGGAGCTTTTGGGCTAACTACCAAGTGCTTTGTTCCAGAAATGTTTTGATGCTTTGGACACCCTCAAATGATCCCTTAGATGCTTTTAGAGTGGTTGGAACCAGCTGGAAACCTCAGGAATGGAAACTGGCCCTTTCTTGCAAAAGGGGCAAAAATGGCCAAAATAGCAACTTTCTCAAATGGTGTTCCAGATGTGGGGAACCATTTGGGATAGTTCAAGGATGATATTTGGAGTGTGTTTGATGTTTTATCTGGTTTGGAAAGTGACTGATTCAAGACATGGCTTGAAAAATGCACAAAAGTCCTATTTTGAGGTTTTGAGAGAGGACTTTGAGATTTTGGTGTTACAGGTCACTTGTGAGAGTTTGGACAGCTTAGATATGACATATTGGATGTGTTTGGATCATGAGCTGTGATGGAAATGCTCTCTAACTCAAAAACTCAGAGTTACCTTGCTAAAGAAAGTAATTTTGAGGAAAGCATCTGTTTGGTGGCTTTGGTGTACTCAAATTGACCACAAATGAGCTCTATTTATAGTGTGTCAAGTTTGTTTTGGCTGCAATAGTGAATGGCAACTGCTGCAGAAGTTTGGCAAATGTTGATCAATGAGAATCCAAGTCTTCTCTAGCCATTGACTAGAGGTTAGAGCACAGAGTTGTGGTTCCCTAGTTGTTGGATAAGTCTTGACTGAATTCAGTTGGAAGAGGCTCAGTCCATGCCACCTTGGTGCATCCATTGAATGCTCCAAAACAAAATTGGAGTATTGTCCCTCTTTTAGGCATTTCTAGGTTTGGCATGCTACTTTTGGTTCCAAAGACTTGGGAGGCTTATGGATCAGTGTTTGTCCCTCCTTGGTCTCCCCCTGAGGTGTTCAGATTGATAAAATTGCTTGCCCTTTGCAAAATTTGAGCAAATCGAGCAAAACCCCTAAATCTGCCTTGTTATGACAGTTGCAGCATGGCATATTGCCACTGTCATAACTTCTTGCTCAGATTGAGTTTGGTGAAGTTCTTGGTCATTTTGGAAAACCCTCATACGATACAACATATGTGTGATCATAGTTTGTTTTGACACTTTTTGGATCCAAGTGAAAAATGCCCTTACATTTTGGAAAAAATGAAACATATTCTGACTTAGTGAAAATTTCACTAAGTGTTGGAAAAAGTGACATTTCATGTTTTCTGCCATTTTTACCCAATCATAACTCAAAATCCATGATGAATTGGAATGAGGTGTAGTTGAAGCTTTTGTAGAGGGCCATGAGAGCTACAAATCCAGCTTTGAATGGGGGAAAATGGCCTTGTGGTTTAGGAGATATGATCCTCCAAAGTTGGTACCCTAGCCACTTCGTTCCATAACTTAGAAAATTTCTAAGTTTTTATGGTTACCCCTTTTACAAGTTATCCCACTTTTCTTGATTTTTCTTGATGAATGATGATCCCAATCACACATTAACATCATTTTAGGGTCAAAGAACCATAATTGTGAAAAATCTCAAAAAGTCAAAGTTGACTTTTGTGCACAGTTGACTTTTTGTCAGATGAACTCCAAAGTGTGCGTTCCTCTATGAAATCAAGTCCTTGACCTAAATCAAACTTGATGGATTGATTTAATAGGTGTTATAGGGTGTATTGAATCATGTCCCAAGGTTTGGGAGCATGTCCTGGTCAAAATTCAAAGGCACAGTTGACTTTTCCCGCGAAACCCTAATTGTGGTTCTGATGAGTTTGAAACTTGTTGCTCAAGCTTCTTGGATCAATCCATTGTTGAAAATGGATCAATGTAGTGTGTTAGGGACCTCAAATAATCTCTTGAGGTCTTGGCTCATGTTTTGTCCCAAAAGTCAACTTAGGGTGAATTAGGTCAAGAAACCCTAATTCCTGATTTTTTATGAATGCATCCCCTGAGGCAAAATTGACTTGATGATTGGTTTCATGATGTCCCTTGGAGCATCTTAGGTTGTGCTTTGAAGCATTGGCTCATGCCCAGAGGAAAATTTCCCTCTGGAGGCCCTGGTCGACCAAACCCTAATTTGGTGACACTGGTGATCCTGAGGCTTGATCCACTCAGAATGTTGCAGCCTTGTGCTTAATCCTTGAGGTAGGAGTCCTCTTGATCCATTGTGGATGTTTGAGAGGTTTAGACAAGTTGAAGATCATGTCATTCCTTGATTGATCTTTTGTCTAAGAGCTCTGAGAGGGCTTGGAACCCTAAGTTTGATTGTAGTGAACACTCACCCATCTTTAGGGAGACTAATGAGGTATGATGGCCCATCTATATTGTGATGATGATTTGCACAATGATGGGAATCTTAGTGGTCAAGATTTGGGGTATGACAGATGCCCCTATTTAATCTTCTTGGATCCGAAGGTGTGAATGGCGAAGGTATTCGGGCATTCGGGGTGCAAGAGGATTAAATATCGGAATACCCAAAATTTTGATGGTGGTTAAGAATGGAAGTTCATGCATCCTTCTTCTTTTGCTAAGCAATGATGCTTAGAAAAGGTAAACTTCCCCTCGATCCTGGTCTTCAGCCAAGGAACTGGTCTTAGTTTCTGAAATGAACTTCCCCTCGATCCTGGTTTCCTACCAAGGAACTGGTCTCAGTTGTTGAAATAAACTTCCCCTCGATCCTGGTTTCCTACCAAGGAACTGGTCTAAGTTTCTGATGTAAACTTCCCCTCGATCCTGGTTTCCTACGAAGGAACTGGTCTAAGTTTCAGAAATAAACTTCCCCTCGATCCTGGTTTCATACCAAGGAACTGGTCTAAGTTTCTTTTGTCAATAAACTTTCTTGACAAGGGACGCTATGTGTAGCGAATTTCCTCAAACTTCTCGCCGAATTTTCCTGGGGGAGATGCCATTTGATAGAAAATTTTTGATGTCAGAGTTGCTGGGGGACCCCATCTGTCTGAGTTGTAGAGGTACACAAACTTCTCTATTTGGAGACACCATCTGTCGACTCTACCGGGGAAAACGAGTCTCTTAAGAGATTGCTTCTGCTTGGGGATATTATATCATACTTTTCTCGAGGTCTTACCAGAGAAACGCCATATGATGTACCCCAATTTTGAGGTGCCGATGACTTTGTTAACACTGACTTTCTGGAGAGAAGAACCAATGTGCTGCTGAGATTCTTTAGTTGCGAGGCCTCCTCTGGGGATTTTCCTTAGTCTGGGAAAGCAAAGACATCATCTTCAATGGTGAAGAGTGACGTTTATTGAATGTTTTCTTGCCTTTTCAGAGGTTCAAGTTATCAAAGTGGTCGAAAGCCCGCTGCAATCCAGAAATAAACTGGAAGAGGGACTGTTTGGACGCAACGTTTCCTGACAAGGACAGAACTGACAACTCGATTGAGAGGACTTTTTTCACTAGGGGATAAGATCGACTAGAGAGATAGTGATGCCATATGATCATGAATGTAAATCAATAATGCATGATGTATGTATGTTTATGCTGACAAAACTGATGCGACATACAATCCAATAGATGAACACGACTGGATACTCGGCCACGGGGGAGATAAAAGGTATCACAGGTTCACGATAGAAATTCTGCCTTGCTTAGGAGAAATAGTCCCTGTGGGGAACAACCGTTGGTCGAGCTTAGGAGGTAAGAACTCTGTCGGGGGTGTCAGATGAAACATGGTCTCTGACATAGTTGGTCCTTCGTTCAGACGTACTGGTTTAGAAGGAGTACTTTGATTCTGCACTTTGAGGTTCGGTTACCTCGGGAGAAGCGACCGATGTTCTTTCGATGTTCAACAGTCAAAAGAAATTGCCATCTTTATTTTAAAAGCAGAAAAAGTTTGACAAGTAAAATCATTTTTGTTTTATTTCAAGAATCGTCAATCATATTAAAACATCATTCTGTAAAGCTAAAATAAATAAGAATTGTAAACAAAAGCACTAGGCTCAAATTTTATTGATAGGATGGAAATCAGCCAAACGCGTGATCCCATGGATATTTACAAAGTTAGAAAATGGTAATTTAAGGGAAAAGGGCTACATTGAAACATAACGACCACTATCCTTCTACCAACTTTGAGTTCTGGACATCTTGAGCTTCTGTCGAAGATGACCTTGACTGGAGTTTTCTTTCGATTGATGATGTAACTGCTGCTGAGGGACTTGCCCTTGTTGGACGTAGTTACTTGCCATTATCCCTAACTTTTTCCTGGATTGTACTTTGAGATTTCCAATCCACCGGGATGATTTTTTTTATTATGTCTCTAATTTTTGCCTGGACCGCGCTTTCGGGTTTTTAATCCACCGAGACGTTGTTTTTTTTAGTTTAGGCGAAGTATTTCTTGACTACGTCAACATTTGTAGGGTAGGAAAATTCTTCTCCATCCACGGTTGCGAGTCTCAAGGCACCGCCTGAGAAGGCTTTCTTGACCACATAGGGGCCGTCATAATTCGAAGTCCATTTGCCCCGAGAATTAGTGAGAAATGATTGTATCTTCTTGAGCACAAGGTCTCCTTTCCGGAAGACGCGAGGTCGGACCTTTTTGTCAAATGCCCTCTTCATTCTCTGTTGATACAACTGGCCATGACATAGTGTCGTTATTCGCTTTTCCTCGATCAGATTGAGTTCGTCGTGTCAACTTTGACACCATTCAGCTTCTGTTAGCTTAGCTTCCATCAATATCCAGATTGATGGGATCTCTACTTCTATGGGGAGTACTACCTCCATGCCATATACTAGAGAGAAAGGGGTTGCCCCTGTTGAAGTGCGGACAGATGTGCGATAACCGTGAAGAGCAAAGGGTAGCATCTCGTGCCAGTCTTTATAGGTTACAACCATCTTTTGAATGATCTTCTTGATGTTCTTATTAGCCGCTTCTACCGCTCCGTTCATCTTAGGTCGGTAGGGAGATGAGTTATGGTGTTCGATCTTGAACTATGCGCACAACTCTTTCATCATCTTATTGTTCAAGTTAGATCCATTATCAGTAATGATCTGGCTTGGAACACCATAACGACATATGATATTGTTTTTGATAAATCGGACCACCACTTGTCGGGTTACATTGGCGTACGACGCTGCTTCGACCCACTTGGTGAAGTAATCAATGACTACCAGAATGAACCGATGTCCGTTTGAAGCTTTAGGTTCGATCATGCCGATTGTAACGCCCCGATTTTTGTTAGATTTATTTAATCAAGTCGATTTAATTATTTTTGTTTTTATATTATTTTATTCTTGGTTTTTATTTGGTAAATATGTTATGTTTATCGTTATTATGTTTTATCGCGTTTTGGGAGCGTTTGCGAGGAATTGAGTGTAGGGGTATTTTGGTCATTTTGCTTAGTTGGATATTCTTGTTTTTCTTAAAATAGAAACATAGAGATTAGAAAGAGAGAAAAGAAAGTTTAAGATAAATAGAGAGCAAGAGAAGAAGAAAAAGAGGAAAACTTAAAGTGTAAGAAATCGATTCAACCGACACTTCAAAGCACGATTAATCGGGTAAGGGTGCAAAACTCGGTTATCATATGCTTGTGTATGAATATGTATGTGTGTGTTTGAATGTTTACTTGTCGTTCATAGCTTTTCAATTCTAGGTTGAAATGAGCAAAATGAATAGAAGTTGATGTTTTCATGGTTGGAAATCGATATGAATCACGTAGTATGATCGTATTATATGTATGAACATTGTTGATACTTGTTTTGATTGGAGAAAGTTGGATTTTGGGGTTTGGAACCGTGTAACCCGCGGCAAAAAAATTCTGGTTCTGATGCGATTCTCCAGGAGAATTGGGATTCGCCAGGTGAATTAGGTCTCTCCACTAGTTCGCCAGGCGAAGTGCTGGCGAAGAGGGATTCGCCAGGAGAAATCATAAGTCGCCAGGCGAAAACGGGGAGACAGAAATGTGTTAGCTACTAGAACTCTTGGGTTTTTTCTAAAATTGTGGTTCGCCACGAGTTCGCCAGGAGAAGTGCTGGCGAAGGGGGATTCGCCAGGCGAAATCAGTTTTTCAATAAATTATTTTCTTTGAAAATTCATAACTTTTGATCCGTAACTCGGATCGAGATGTTCTTAGTACCGTTGGAAAGCAAATGAGACGTTCTTTCTTATAAAAATGGTTTTGAGATTGGTGGCCGATTTAATTGTGTCGGGAACTTGGAAACGTGTCTTTTTGTCAACTTTTACCGTCGTAATTGTGTGCGATTGATGTGTTATCATGCGATATGCTTTTGATTTATAACGTATAGCTTGTGTGCTGTTATATTATGTGAATATATATGATGAGAGGTTGTGATGATGGTTTGTGGTCTTATGGAAAAATAAATGCATTGTTTTGGGTTTGATTGCAATGCATGATTATTGATGTTGAGATGGTTCACAAGGTTATATATGGATATGCATTTGATTGTCATGAGTCATTAGTATGCCATGCATCATGATATGCACCTTGTGATGTCGTGTGCCCTTGTGGGGTGTGAGCGACGAAACGATTCCAGAGGGAATCTGCTGTAATGGCCGTGAGCCTTATACAAAGAGGACCTAAAGCGACGTTATAGACGATCGTGAGCCTTATACAAAGAGGACCTAAAGTAATCGGATCATGAGCCTTATACAAAGAGGACCTAAAGCGATCCATAAACGTTGTGAGCCTTATACAAAGAGGACCTAAAGCGACGGGGAACATCGTTTGCCCGACGGGGAGTTACACTAAGTAACAAGCGATGGTTCCAATAATTCCTGAGTGAATTAATGATGATGAGAATGATGGATGGAATGGTACCGCATGCATAGAGTCATTGTGTCGGTCTCTGTGCATTTGCATAAGTCATGAATGGATTGATTATGTGTGGGAAATTGTGAATGAGATTGATGAGTTGATATATATATATATATATATATATATATATATATATATATATATATATATATATATATATATATTGGTGATAAATGTATTGAGCATGATTGATATGCCTTTGTGATGGATGCATGAGTTATGAATTGTTTTGTTTTGTATTTGAACTATGGTGTACGTTGTGGTGAGAATGTTTTGCATGCGTATTTCATGTTATTACATAATTGTATGCAACTATATTATAATTGTGTTTCTCACTCTTCTGCTGTTTTGAATGCTCTATGAGGCATTGCAGATTAGATGCTGGAGGTCTTTTTGTGAAGATTATGTCTTCATTCTTTTGTCGGTCGGCTCTGATATGTGGCACCGGGTAGTCAGGGAGATCGTTATGTGATTATGTGCATATATATATATATATATATATATATATATATCTTTTTGGATTGTACATGTATGACTCTGTATATGACAGACAAACTTTTATGTTTATATATGAGATTTCAGTTGTAGATTTTCCGCTTTTATTCTGTATCTGAATTGTGGGTGTTAGGAACTGAGTTCCTTTGTTTATGTTGCTACCTGATTGTTGCATATCTATATGAGCAGGTTGTTATATTTCATTACTTTGATGTGATGCTCCCGTCTATGCCATGAATGTTTTAATTATACTCTGATTATTTGTTATCGCTTTAATTACTCGGGGTATAGATTGGGGGTGTCACATTAAGTGGTATCAGAGCCAGTCCGTGTCGGTCATTTTGACCAAGTTGTTTGTTGTTTAAGAGTTGTGTCTGGCGAGCTGATTGTTTAACCATAATTACTGTTATTGGATATGAACAGAATATGGCTGGTAGGAATGATGCTGCTCTTGTTGCTACTATGCAAGCTATGGCTCGGGTTGTGCAGAATACACCTAATTCTGGGGGGAATGATGAGTTCAGGAAGAACAAACTGCCTGTCTTCAAAGGAAGACATGATCCTGATTGTGCTCAGATTTGGCTTAAGGAAATTGAAAGAATCTTTTCGAGTGATGGACTGTGCTGAGGAACAGAAGGTGAGATTGGGTACTCACATATTAAAGGAGGAGGCTGATGATTGGTGGGTTAGTACGCGTCATGTGTGGGAAGCAACAGGTGAAGTTATCACTTGGGCTTTGTTTAGCAGTGAGTTTTTGAGGAAGTATTTTCCTGAAGATGTTAGAGGAAAGAAAAAAATAGAGTTCTTAGAGTTGAAACAGGGTAACATGTCTGTTACTGATTACACTGCTAAGTTTGTGGAGCTTGTTCAGTTTTATCCACATTATGCTGAAGCAACTGCGGAGTTTTTCAAATGTGTGAAGTTTGAGAATGGGTTGCGTCTTGAGATCAAACATGCAATTGGTTATCAAAGAATTAGGAGGTTTTCGGATGTGGTGGATTGTTGTAGAATTTATGAGGAGGATAGCAAAGCTCGTTCTACTCATTATAAGAGTGTGAATGAAAGGAAAGGAAAGCAACCATTTCGTGGTGGTCCTTATGTGGCACCAGCTGACAAGGGAAAGCAAAGGGCTAATTTTGCTAAAAGGCCAAGTGGGGGAGGTATGTATAATCCTCTAAGATGTTTTAAGTGTGGTGACTTAGGACATCGTCAGTTTGAATGTAGAAAGGATATGAGGAAGTGTTCCAATTGCGGAGGTATAGGACATGTAACAGCTGATTGCAAGAGGAATGGGGTGAAGTGTTTCAACTGTGGTGAATATGGTCATATTAGTACGAGGTTTCCGAAACCAAAGCAAGCTCAAGCTGGAGGGAAAGTATTTGCATTGGCAGGAACTCAGCCTACTAGTACGGATCATCTGATCAGAGGTACTTGTTTTATTAATAGTACGCCTTTAGTTGCTATTATTGATACCGGAGCGACTCATTCGTTTATTTCGTCTGAGTGTGTGCGGCGTTTGAATCTTTTGTTGTCGTCGATGGGTGGAGAGATGGTTATCGATACTCCAACATTGGGGTCGGTAACTACTTCTTTGGTTTGTTTAAGTTGTCCTTTGACCATTTATGGTAAGGATTTTACTTTTGATTTGGTGTGTCTGCCGTTGGAGGGTTTAGACGTAGTTCTGGGAATGAATTGGTTGCTGTTCAATTGAGTTCATATCGATTGTTATCATAAGTTGGTAAGATTTCCTTCTCTTGAAGAAGACGAGGAATTGAGTTTCTTATCTACCAAAGAGTTGAAGAAACTTTTGGCGGATGAAGCTCAATTGTTCGGGTTGTTTGCATCGTTGACTGTGGATAGTCAAGTTTCAATTGATGTGTTTCCAGTCGTGTGTGATTTTCTGGAGCTGTTTCCGGAGGATATTTCTGATGTGCCGCCAGAAAGAGAGGTGGAGTTTTCTATAGATCTAGTTCCTGGTACTAGACCTGTGTCTATGGCACCATATCGTATGTCGGCATCTGAGTTGGTTGAGTTGAAGAAGGGGTTGAATGAATTGTTAGAAAAGAGGTTTGTGAGGCCGAGTGTATCGCCTTGGGGTGCTCCAGTTTTATTGGTGAAGAAGAAAGATGGAAGTATGCGATTGTGTATTAATTATCGCCAGCTGAATAAGGTGACGATTAAGAATAAGTATCCTGTTCCGAGAATTGATGATTTGATGGACCAGTTGGTAGGTGCATGTGTGTTTAGTAAAACTGATTTGAGGTCAGGCTATCATCAGATTAGAGTGAAGGAGGAAGATATTCAGAAGACGGCTTTTAGGACACGATACGGACATTACGAATATTCCGTGATGCCGTTCAGGGTTTCTAATGCGCTGAGAGTGTTTATGGAGTATATGAATCGCATATTCCATGAGCATTTGGATCAATTTGTTGTTGTATTTATTGATGACATCTTGATTTATTCTAAGTCTCCAGAGGAACATGCAGAACATTTGCGTATTGTATTGCAATTTTTGAAGGAAAAGAAACTTTATGCCAAGTTGTCCAAGTGTGAGTTCTGGTTGTCAGAAGTGAGTTTTCTTGGGCCTGTGATTTCAGGTAATGGTATTGTTGTGGATCCATCCAAAGTAGATGCAGTTCTACAATGGGAGGCTCCTAGATCTGTTACGGAAATTAGAAGCTTTTTGGGTTTAGCTGGATATTATCGAAGATTCATTAAAGGCTTTTCCAAGTTAGCACTTCCATTGACCCAGCTGACTTGTAAAGGTAAAGCGTTTATTTGGGATATTCAGTGTGAGGAAAATTTTAGTGAGCTAAAGAGAAGATTGACTACAGCTCCAATTTTGATCTTACCGAATCCTAGTGAACCGTTTGTGGTGTATTGCGATGCGTCTTTGAGTGGTTTAGGCGGAGTGTTGATGCAAGAAGGTAAGGTTGTGGCTTATGCTTCGAGACAATTGAGGGTTCATGAGAAGAATTATCCTACTCATGATTTGGAATTAGCTGTGGTGGTTTTTGTATTGAAAATTTGGAGACATTATCTCTACGGTGCAAGATTCGAAGTCTTTAGTGATCATAAGAGTTTAAAATACTTGTTTGATCAGAAAGAGTTGAATATGAGGCAACGGAGATGGTTGGAATTTTTTAAGGACTACGATTTTAGCTTGAATTACCATCCTGGTAAAGCTAATGTGGTAGCCGATGCGTTAAGCCGGAAATCTTTGCATATGTCTGCTTTGATGGTTAAAGAGTGAGAACTTTTGGAAGAATTTAGAGATTTGAGTTTGGTGTGTGAATTGACATCTGATAGCGTGGGGATTGGTATGTTAAAGGTCACTAATGATTTTCTATTGACCGTTAGCGAGAAACAGAGGCTGGACGTGGAATTTGTTGATTTGATGACGGTTGGAGGTAAAGGTTTGAATGGTGACTTTAAAGTGGATGATCAGGGTGTTTTGAGATTCCGTGGTAGAATTTGTATTCCTGATGATTCGGAATTGAAAAAGATGATTTTAGAGGAAGGACACCGGAGTAGTTTGAGTATACATCTGGGAGCTAATAAAATGTATCAAGATTTAAAGAAGATCTTTTGGTGGTCCGGATTAAAGAGGGATGTGGCTCAGTTTGTTTATGCGTGTTTGACGTGTCAGAAGTCAAAGGTAGAACATCATAAGCCTAGTGGATTATTGCAACGGTTGGATATTCCCAAGTGGAAATGGGACAACATTTCTATGGATTTTGTGACAGGGTTGCCGAATACTCAGAGGGGACATAATGTCATTTGGGTGATTGTGGATAGGCTGACTAAATCAGCGCATTTCATTCCGATTGACATCAGTTTTTCTTTGGAGAGGTTGGCTGAGATTTATATCCGTGTGATTGTGAGATTACATGGTGTTCCATTGTGTATTATTTCAGATCGAGATCCGGGGTTTACTTCCAGATTTTGGGAAAGTTTGTAAAAGGCGTTAGGTTCCAAGTTGAGATTGAGTTCTGCTTATCATCCTCAGGTTCCTTTTTCTGACTGATTGTCATTGCTTACCGAAATTGCTTGGAACTGGGTTCCGATTATCTCCTCTGATTCCACACAGGCGGATGCCGATAAGTTACTCACGATCAAGGTCTATTTTCTGCATACCGTGACGAGTTGGTTGTTTTTGACAAACTTCAGCTTCTGGTGAAGTGTCGAAGTGACTGCCCCAGCCTGGTGTATCCAAGGTCTTCCTAATAAGCAGCTGTATGCCGCCCGGACGTCCATGACCTGGAAAGTGACCAGGAAAGTGTGAGGACCGATACTTATGGGAAGGTCGACTTCGCCGATAACTGCTTTCCGAGATCCGTCAAATGCTTTGACGATGACCTCGCTGCCCCTCATCGGGGATCCTTTGAATGATAGTCGCATTAGAGTGGATTTCGGCATGATGTTGAGAGCCGATCTGATGTCTACCAGTACACTGGCTAAAGCATCGCCCTGGCAGTTGACAGTAATATTGAGTGTCGTGTTATGACTTTTGCCTTCTTCCGGCAGTTCCTCATCACTAAACCCCAAGTTCTTACAGGGAGTGATGTTAGAGACGATGATATCGAATTATCGTATTGACACATCCTGTTCCACCAAGGCCTGCTCTAAGACTTTCTGTAGAGCCTCTATGTGGGCTTCGGAACTAAGTAAAAGTGATAACACTGAGATTTTTGAAGGAGTTTGCAACAGTTGATCGACAATGTTGTATTCACTCCTTTGGATGAGCTTCAGCATCTCATCATCATTCTTTGAAAGGTCGGGATCACTGGATTGACCGACTGGTGGATTGGGAACTTCCGTTTGAGGTTCCTTTTCTTTGTTAGGTTCTTCAACTCCTTGGTTGAAGATTCGACCGCTCCGTGTTACTCGACTGATGTCTGCAGTATTCACGACGGAGGGTAATGGAATTTCCTTTCCATTCTCAATTATTGTTGCACCGTATTTGTGAGGGATCGCCTTAGTTGATTCATACGACACTGGTCCTGGAAGATAGATAACTACAGGAGCCTTCTGATTTTTCTGACTGTCGTAGGTAACTTCAATCAGTTCCTGGCTAGGAACCTTTGATTCGTCCAGTAGAGGGATGATGGTACAAACATCCTTGTTCCGTTAATGATCAGAGATTATGACAACATCCTTCATTTGATCAGCGAAGTAGTCCGACATCCAGTTGATTGGCTCGGAACTCGGACATGGGTGAATCTCTTTACGATCCAACTGACCTTGAAGAGCTGCCCGCACAAGGTAGCATCCCTGGTTATTCTCCGAGCAGACTCTACAGCGTTCATAGTTATGTGGTGGCACTTGGCCAGGTCCGCTTTGGATGCAGTGCAACTTTACCAGGTCAGTTTCCATAGATCGGACATCCTGACTTTGACGTCTGGTAGGGTTCCCGTTAGTCACACTGATTTGTTGCGTGTCTTCGTCTAGATAAATCAGAAGCCACCAATGGTTTAACAAGTGTTGTAAAGTTCTTTGAACGAGAGCGCACCCTTGGTTACTCTCACTGCATCTTTACAAGTCAGATAATCGTGAGAAGTGAGAAAACCAAGTTGGACTTGCTTGGCGTGTAACTCCACCAAGCTGGTATTCATCAAACAAATCTCAAAGATTTGAATCATGTTAACTTGATAAGGATCATGGTAGTCCTGGATCCATCTAAGATCCATCTGATGCTGGAGGGCCTCTTGTACAAAAGAGCATCCCTATTTGTTTATCGAGCAAGTCAGACAGGAATTGTAATCGTGCCGCGGCATATTATGATACTGGCTTTGCCTTGAGTGCATCGCCACCAAGTTGACATTCATTGCACGGATGTCGTGATTCTGAATGATGTTGGAATTTGTGTAGGTCATGTTGACTCCATGAACTCGGTGCTCTTGGATCCGTCCGAGATCCAATTGTTCCTGTAGAGCTGATTGCACCACAGAACATCCCTGGTTGTCTTTAGAGCAGATATCACACTGGTGATAATTATGAGGTGGCACATGGCCGTATCCACTCTGTCTACAATGCATCTTGACCAAATTGGCCCTTAATAAGAGTACATCATGAATTTGATAGATGTTGTTAGACTCTCCCTCTATAAAATTTACCGCAGCTTTCTCGTGTTGAGGCAGCGGGTTTGTGAGAACATTCAGATTCGTATCTTTGAAAGATAAGACCCCCCTCCTAACAAGATTTTGCACATCGGATTTGAAACTGAAATAGTTTTCTATGTTATGCCCTGGTTCTCCTTGATGGTAAGGTCAAGTCTGATCCTCTTTGAACCAAAAAGGAGGATTTTCCTGTACTGTAAGAGGAGACCTGGTTTAGACGTGTCCCTTGACCAGTAATAATAGAAACAACTCTTCGTACAACACCGGTATAGGGTCAAACCCTGGTGGTCGGTTTGTACGGTTGTTGTTGTACGGGGGGCGTGCCTACTGAAGAGGCTGTTGTGTCATTTGTTGGAGTTGCTGTTGATTCGGTTGGCTTTGAGCAACCTGAGGTTGATACGTAGGTACATGCACAGAGTTGATAGCAGGAGTTACAGCTGCTACTAGTTGGTATCGTCGCCTTTGCTTTCCGAGAGAGATATTCCTAATATCCTGCTCCTTTTTCTTAGGGAGAGCACTACTGTATCGTTTTGTACTACTTGATGATCCAACGTCTTTAACTAAACGTCCTTCTCGGACCGCTTCCTCGAGACGTACCCCCATACTGACCATTTCGGTGAAGTCACTGGGCGCACTGACAACCATTATATCGTAGTAAAATGAGCTCAAGGTTTTTAAGAAAATCTTTGTCATCTCTTTTTCCCCCAGAGGTGGACAAATCTGAGCGGCAATTTCATGCCATCTCTGAGCATACTCCTTAAAGGTTTCCTTGTCCTTTTGTGACATTGATCTGAGTTGATCTCTGTCCGGTGCCATGTCTAAATTGTATTTATATTGTTGAACGAAAGCAGCGCCAAGATCTCTGAAAGTGCCGATCGTAGCGTGGTTTAAACCCATGTACAATTTTAATGCGGCACCGGTTAAACTATCCTGAAAGTAGTGAATTAGTAGCTCCTGGTTCTTTGTCTGAGCTGACATTCGCCGAGCGTACATCACCAAGTGGCTTTGAGGGCAAGAGTTACCCTTGTACTTTTCAAAAACGGGTACCTGGAACTTGTGTGGAACTTTCACATTAGGGACCAAACAAAGGTCCACAGCGTCCTTTCCAAATAAATCCTGACCGCGAAGGGCTTGCAGCTCTTTCTGCATTTCCAGGAACTGTTCCTAGAACTCATTCATTCTGTCGAACATACTTTCATTTCTGCCAGACGGTATTTGGGAAATCTGTCCTTCTGGGACAGTGTGTACCACGGGTGGTGGTATAGTCATTATGGCCGAGACTCTCGGCGTCTCCCAAAGTTTGTAACCTTCAGGAGTTCCTGTCATGCCCCTGGCATCTTCGCTTTCCCGAAGTTTGTAACCTTCAGGCCTAGCGGCTCCTGCTGCGGTTCCTTGATCCTCAATGATCGGTGGAACATATCCTTCCATGATATAGTTAATAGGCATGCCCCAAGGACAATCTTTCGGCATTTTGTACCTAGGATCATACTTTTCCACTATGGGCGTTGATGTGATCTCTGAGATCACAGTCCTTTGTTGTTGCATTTGAGCTTCTGCTAGAGCTTACATGTTGTTATGAAGCTTCCTCAGATCCTCTTTTAGAGTGTCGATCTCTTCTCTCAACTCTCTGTTCTCTTCCTCGAGATCATCCATCTTTTTCTGGAGATTGGCCCGAGTAGTGTACGAATGAGACAGTTTGACTCTAGAATTGAGACGCAAACGTGAGATTCATAGGTAAGAAGAATGCGTTACGTGAGAATGATGAATGCAATGATTTTTTTTTTAATTTTTGTATAATTAAAATAAACTTCAACAATTGGATTGCAAATATCTCACAGTGGGGAAGACCCCGTTTTATTGAATTCAAAGATTGCGGAAACGGAAATACAATAATTTACAAAGTGCTGTAAAAAGGAAATCTAAGCTAATGGATCCTGAGTCCTCTCTGAGGAGAGCTCAGGTGCTGGTTTTGGTACTTTCCTTTTCTTTGACCGGGGCTCTTGGGCCGTTGTCGGGTTGTCATTCCTTTTCCAAGTGAAAAGAGCGAGCAAATTCCTTTGGTCATCCTGATTTTCTACAGTATGTTGCTCTAAAATCTCAATCAGAGCATCTTTTTCTTTTAACAGTTGTTGTATTTTCTTGCACTCTACATTGAGAATACGATACTTGTTCCTCTAAGACCTCATCTCCTGCTGAACTTTGTTGAGAGTAACCTGAACTTTTTCCGTCTCAGACATAAAATAAAGGACAAAGTCCCTTAATGGAAGAACTTCCTGACGAGGGTAAGGCATTCTCAGCTTGAGAGCTCTAGTTTGTACCCAGTGGAGATAAGGTTATGCCGAGACACAGTCTGGTTTTCCTAGAGACTCTCGTCCTTTCCTGTGAACGTGTTTCCAGGCATGCACTATTTCCATTTTTAATGCCATGTTATTTCCTCCTTCCTTGAAGAAAATACCTTCCAGATGAGCATTACGCGGGACATGCCTCATCGGGTATCCAAATTGACGACGAACTAACACTGGATGATAGTTGATTCCTCCCTTAGTTCCTATGAGGGGTACATTTAGGAAATTTCCACAACGGTCAATGATCCTGATCCCGTCATAGATTCAATTATTCCAATCGATGTCAGAGTTGGTAAGAGACATGATTCTCTGCGACCAACGTAAAGTATTCTTTTGATCCCAAAATGCAGCAGACTTGGGTAAATGGGAAGTGAACCATTTGTATAGCAGGGGTACGCAGCATGTGATCATTCCTCCGCTGTACAAATTCCTCAAGTGTACAGAATGATACGCATCTGTGAGCAAGGTCGGTACAGGGTTTTGATAAGTGCAAATAGTACCTATTTTTGTATATATGTTTTGTTGCACTTATCAATGCTTTGTGGTAAATGTCGTGCGAATAAAACCCGATTTGTTTATAAATACGTTTAGTTTACGTTTTAGTGTATATATTGCGTATCGTGTAAATATCAATGAGTTTAATTGATTTTATCTCATTCTTGCAGGTATCCAATCAAGGATGTCTTGCCATTGTTGTATAGAGCATTGAATAAGCTTTCCAGCGCTTCAAACCGTGCGTCAATCGGAGTTACGGTTCAAAAGTTACGAATAAAACAGTGCAGGATTTTTGGCTGTTCTGTCAAATTCGCCTCATGCTCGCCAGGCGAATTAGTGGCGAGTCAGACAGCCAGAAACGTGAAAAAAAGACCAGAATAAGCCGCCTAACTCGCCAGGCGAATCCGAATTTCGCCAGGCGAATTTGCCTGGACAGAAACTCCATTAAAGGCCCAAAAACACAATTTTTAGGCCATGGGTTTGATATTTTTAGTTCCAAATCCATCCAATAGCATTTTTTGAGTAGAATTAGGCTAGAAAACACATTGGAGCATGCATTAGGATGATCCGGAGTCGAATCCTTCATCAATCGGAGCCGACAACTCAAGAAATGTTTGGTTTTTCTCCATTTTTTCTCTATGTATTTCTCTATTTGTTGGGTTATGTTTGTATAGTTACTCTAAACCTATGTACATGTATTGATCATGGTTGTATAATATATATGCTTTACAAATCATTATCGGTGTCTTCCTTGATCTTTTTGCATTTATGTTTGGATTTGTGTTGTGTTAGAGATAAACATCATGAATCTTGATTATGGATGGATATCTATTGTCTAGACTCTAGAGATAGATTTAGATAATAATCTTTATGGTGTCGGAACTTAATGTCTTCCGTGTTTCGAGGCGTCGTGCGCGAGAGCGTCGACAAGAGTAATACGGTTGCTCTCTCAACTGTGCGTTAGACATAACCTTTGTTGTGAGCGATACGTGATGATTTTGATGAGTATTGTATGTTGAATGCGACCGATCGATAGGTTTACGTTTGTTTTGAGTAGTGTATATTCATGCTTGATAGGTTTCTTCTCTTCAAAGAATGTACTCTTTTTATGTTTATCTTTACTTTTCTGTTTGTTTTTACTTGTAAATTATTTTAATCCAAACTCATTAACGCGAGAGATTGTCGAACGGCATTCTTTCCCTCGAACCGATCTCTGTGGACACGACATAAATCCCGGAGGGAATTCTTTCGAAAATAAATATTTTTGTTGCTTGCCCTATTCCGCAATCAACAAAATGGCACCGTTGCCGGGGATCAGTTTTGATATTGAATCGCATTGCGATAGTTTCTTTGTTTTTGGAGTTTTGTAAATATCGTACATTTTGTATATTTTCACTTATTTATTATGACACTTGTACATTTTTGACGTTTCTTCAAGTGTTTGGTTAGGACACTTGCTTTTGGTTGCGCGGTGAGACATTACCATGGCATGAATGAAGGAAGTTATTAATTAAGCACCGTAAAGACGTCGAGCTTACGACGTAAAACAAGCATGTTTTTATTGTTTTTCATTTCTAATGTTTTTGGTTGTTGTTTGCTCACAAGTCTTGGTCGACTTATTTGAGGATGCTTTTGTGATTTTCCAAGTTGGTTCGTTTCAACTTGCGAATGCGTGGTAATGATTTTGTTAAGTTTTGTGCACGTCCGAGGTATGTATTTATCGCTTTCTATACTTTAGCATATTCATGATACTTAGGCTTTTTACAAACTTTCATGCCATTCATTCTTTTGTATACTTGTTCTATTGTGAATCACTTTAGTTCCCAACCTTTTTGTGAGGTGGCCTTCCATTGTTCATATATGCGGAGTACCAACATTCTTGTTCTAACTGGATTTTATTATGTTGAATCTGTTGTTTGTGTTGTTTATATGAATGCATGAAAAGGATCAAGGCAATTGTTTCATTTTGAGTACAACCACTTTAGCCAAATAGTCAATTCACCCTGTGAGTGTGTGAGAATTCATAACCCCTTTGAGCTTTTTGATCCATGTTTCTATTTGAACTTAATACTTGTCTATAAGTGTTTAGTTCACTTATTTTTGATTGGATTTTGTTTTTTCTTGAACCCTCAACTATGTGTTGTTGTATGGATTTTTTCCTTGCCTTAGAAAGTAGGGAGTATTCACATGATGGTGCGGTTGAATTCAAGTTGGGGAGAGGATGATTGTATACTCATTGGTTGGATTCTATGAGGATTGAAAAAGAAAAGAAAAAAGAGAAAAATATGACAAAGAAAAGAAAAGAAAAAAGAAAGAAAAAAGACGAAAATGAAAATCCTTGAAAAAGGAAACAAAAAGAGTTTCAATAATTGTGCTAAATAAGTATTGTGTGTTGTGTAACACTTGGGATTTTGGAAGAAGTTGGTTGAAATTTTGTGTGTGAATTTATGTGAGTTTTCACTCCCTTAGATTTAGGCAAGTTTTTGTTTCAATTACCTTTAGAAATTGCCCCTTGTTTGTTTACCCGACCACGTTACAACCTTGAAAGTCCTTGTGATTCTTGCCTTTGTATGTTCAATATGAATTTGTGGATGTATGCATAATTTAGTCTTTTGTTTGCATGAGTGTTGTGTGAGTGTAAAGTACCTTATTGTGTGTTTTTCATCTACCGATGATTATTTTTGCTAGGTGTCATTCACTTTGGACCTTGTGTTGTTTTAGAATTTTTGGCATGATTTTTGTATTTTGCATTTGTTTCGTGACTATGTGGTCGTCGTAGTTTAGTGGTAAGTATTTACTTTTCGTGTGTACCTTTTGCATTTGAACCATTCATTCGTTTCCGTTTTTCAAAACCTGTTGATTCGTCTTTCTTTGGATATCGCTTTTGTGTTTTCAAGTTTGTTTGATTTTTGTTTGTGGACAAACAAGTAGGTAAGTTGGGGAGAGTTTGATAAGTGCAAATAGTACCTATTTTTGTATATATGTTTTGTTGCACTTATCAATGCTTTGTGGTAAATATCGTGCGAATAAAACCCAATTTGTTTATAAATACGTTTAGTTTACGTTTTAGTGTATATATTGCGTATCGTGTAAATATCAATGAGTTTAATTGATTTTATCTCATTCTTGTAGGTATCCAATCAAGGATGTCTTGCCATTGTTGTATAGAGCATTGAATAAGCTTTCCAGCGCTTCAAACCGTGCGTCAATCGGAGTTACGGTTCAAAAGTTACGAATAAAACAGTGCAGGATTTTTGGCTGTTCTGTCAAATTCGCCTCATGCTCGCCAGGCGAATTAGTGACGAGTCAGACAGCCAGAAACGTGAAAAAAAAAAGGCCAGAATAAGCCGCCTAACTCACCAGGCGAATCCGAATTTCGCCAGGCGAATTTTCCTGGACAGAAACTCCATTAAAGGCCCAAAAACACAATTTTTAGGCCATGGGTTTGATATTTTTAGTTCCAAATCCATCCAATAGCATTTTTTGAGTAGAATTAGGCTAGAAAACACATTGGAGCATGCATTAGGATGATCCGGAGTCGAATCCTTCATCAATCGGAGCCGACAACTCAAGAAATGTTTGGTTTTTCTCCATTTTTTCTCTATGTATTTCTCTATTTGTTGGGTTATGTTTGTATAGTTACTCTAAACCTATGTACATGTATTGATCATGGTTGTATAATATATATGCTTTACAAATCATTATCGATGTCTTCCTTGATCTTTTTGCATTTATGTTTGGATTTGTGTTGTGTTAGAGATAAACATCATGAATCTTGATTATGGATGGATATCTATTGTCTAGACTCTAGAGATAGATTTAGATAATAATCTTTATGGTGTCGGAACTTAATGTCTTCCGTGTTTCGAGGCGTCGTGCGCGAGAGCGTCGACAAGAGTAATACGGTTGCTCTCTCAACTGTGCGTTAGACATAACCTTTGTTGTGAGCGATACGTGATGATTTTGATGAGTATTGTATGTTGAATGCGACCGATCGATAGGTTTACGTTTGTTTTGAGTAGTGTATATTCATGCTTGATAGGTTTCTTCTCTTCAAAGAATGTACTCTTTTTATGTTTATCTTTACTTTTCTGTTTGTTTTTACTTGTAAATTATTTTATTCCAAACTCATTAACGCGAGAGATTGTCGAACGGCATTCTTTCCCTCGAACCGATCTCTGTGGACACGACATAAATCCCGGAGGGAATTCTTTCGAAAATAAATATTTTTGCTGCTTGCCCTATTCCGCAATCAACAGGTTTCCAATCATAAAAACCTTAATGGCATTGATATCTACACAGTTATCGATGTTGGGAAACAAAAATAACCCGTAGGTGAGCAAAACAAAGATGCTCTCGAAAGCGGCCACGTTCCCTATATTAGCAAAGTATAGAGCTTTCTTTGTCAAGAACTGGGCTGGAAAACCCTGGATTCCACCCTCAATGGTCACGTGAGTCCTGACTTCTGACTCGTCCAAATAGATTTCTCTCGCAATGGTTTGATCCTTTGGAATTTCTTCCAGTCCAGAAAAGGGAGCTTGGTCAGTAATATGCAAATCAGTCAGGTAAGAGTACTCCTCCAGTGTTGGTGCTAGTTGATAATCCAGGAATGTGAAACAGTGATAGACCGGATCGTAGAACTGGATTAGTGTGGACAGGATTCCTTCGATTACATGAACCCTTAACAGAGATAGCAGTCCTCCATACTTAGCTCTGAAAGCCTCGTGGTTGGTGATCATTCTCGCCAGACCTCTTAATTCCTCTAGTTTTAGAACCTTGAAGGTGTACTTATGAGTTTTCCTTCTACCAAAATCCATTAGCACAATCTCTTTATCTGACATTTGTAATTATTGTCTTAGTTTAATTTGAAAAAGAGAGACTAGAAGAGAAGATTTTTCTTTGTTTTAATGTTTTTTAGATGAATGCATGAATGCAGCACACAAAAACATAGAAAAAACATGGGGTCAAAGGGTCGTTGTCATGAAGTCAAGGCTCTACCCATCCCCAAAGGTTTATACTGGTGATTTTTTGTACCTGTCCGCAAAATCATTGACCCTTATTGGGATAAGAACAGCAAGCGGATCGCCAGCGAGCTGATGTATCCTAGAGTGATCTCAAATAAGGGTAGTATCGCGTGACAACTATTTCCGATAGCTTCCGAACTACAAAATGGTTTTAGTCTACTAAAAACCTCAGCTTCTCAGATGTCGTATAGGAAATGTATCTGCAAAGGGAGTCTCCACTGAGTTCGATGGTCCACCTGGGACTCTTAACTGGGATTCACTCCCCGCAAGATTACCTGTATAATGCCATCACCTATGTTAGGTGTATACTCAATCTTTCCACATGCGGCATCACACGCATTCCCATTAGCAGAAAAATAAACACAAATATCAATTAGGAAAAGCAGTATATATATTTGTCTTAATCATCCTAGACCTCTAGTCTTATGATCCTATACAAATAATGACTCCCCAGCAGAGTCGCCATTTCTGTGATACTTTGTGAAATCAGGGTTTTCTACCTAAGATTGTGAACTTAAGGTTTCTACCGAAGATTGTAAGAAAGAGAAGAGGGCCCCACAGTGGGCGCCATTTTTTCTGTAGCGCGATTTTTGTGGTCTTGAATCACTATCGCTTGGGCACTACAGTTCGATTCATTTTTTATCCTGTTAAGCTTATTAAGGAAGGGAAATAGATGCCTCCAATTAACCCTGCTTGCATACTGAGTTTAAACAGTCAAAATTGTTGGTTTACAGATGCTATTAAGATGTGGGCCTCTCTTCGGTTATTTTGTTAAGAATAGAATGTTTGGACCATTTGGGAGGTTTTTCGGTAATGTGTTTAGATTTGATGCTTTTAGGTTGATATATGAAGGTACTGGATTTTGGGTTTTTTGACTAGTATGCTCGCTAAGATTTTTGCAATCTTATGCCTACGTATTCTCGAAACAGGGAAATCAGAGCGATCATAGTTCCTCTTATTCTATGGGAGGAAAGAGGTGTTTTGGTGTCTTGTTCAAAGCCCAAGACATGAATCTGAAGGTAGTTTATATCTTGTTTAAAGCTCGAGATGTGAAGCTAAAAGGTTGTTTGTATCTTGTATAAAGCCCGAGATGGAGGCTGAAATGGTTTGACTCAACAAGAGTGAAATTCTGGTATCAGACGTGTGATGTTAAGTGCGATGTCACAACAACACACTCTGCAATGGACAATGCAAAAACAAACAATAACACAATGAATTGTTCACCCAGTTCGGTCTAACTACCTACGTCTGGGGGCTACCAAGCCAGGGATGAAATTCACTACTTGTAGAATTAAATTACAGACTCAACAACCCAGTTGACAATCTCCTAATTTTAATTCCTACTAGTGACTTTCTACCTAAGAAACCAATTAGATATGAGAACACTACCCAATCCCTAAAACCTTTCAAAGAATAACCTCTTTGAGAAACCTTGATCCTGCTTCACAGCTTTGATCAAGTTACACAACTCTCTATCGCTTCACAGCTTCTAAGAGAGGACAGAAAACAACTCACCAATTCACCCTAGAATGGTGTATACAAGACTCGTACAAAATACTCAATACACTCAGCCTATGCTCTTGATCTTCTCTCTGTATTTCTGTACCTTCTTCCTTTGATCTATGCGCTTTATATATCCACCTGAATTGGGCTTGGACTACTTACAATATTTGACCTGATTTGTTATTTAAAACTGAATCTTCAAAACAGATTTTATCCCCCAAAATCTTTTTAAATCTTCACCTTTTAAATCTCCTACAAACCTGCATCAAATCTCTATGCAACAGAGAATATCTAACCCAAGATATTCGCATCCAATGAGACTACCTGCTCTCCACAATTCCAGCTAAAACACAAACCCTAATAACATCACTAAACCTGATGTTATTAATCTTCTGCAAACCTGATGTCACAACATCGCATGTAACATCAGACATCCAACTTAAACACTTAACACAGCCCAGTGTTAAGACTCAATGTTGTGACATCACCCATATGACATCAAACATTGAACAGCTTCACTACTTAACACAGCCCAGTGTTAAGACTCAATGTTGCAACATCACCTCCTTAACATCAACATTGAACAACCTTTGTTTTACCAAAATTCCAGCCAATCCAAGAAACTAACAATCTCCCCCTTTGGCTAATTTTGGCTAAAACATTCTCTGCACCTTCAGAGACTTCAGCAGCGGAATAAACTTGAATATTTTTTAAACTTCAAGCAGCAGCATCTTCAATACATAAAGACTTCACTTCACACAAAACTCTGCTGCAGCACCATCTTCAACAGCTACAATTTTCAACAATCAACAATGGTGCTCCCCCTCAAAACAAGAACCAGCATAACAGCTGTTCAGCAGATTAGAAATTACTCCCCCTGAATTTCTGCACTTCTGCATCACATCACTTTAGCAGCATTTGACATTTGTACTCTTTGATACTCTTGGCTCACTTGGCTATTTCTCCCCCTTTTTAGCCACAATTGGACAAACCTCAACAAGTTAAATCTCCTATGACACCCTGTACAAAACCATACTTCTTCTGTCAGCAATATCCACATTTTGAAAATCCAGACATATTCTTCATCCATCCAGTTATGAAGGCTTCACACAATCATCCACAAGATCTGAAGCACACACACAATGCCTTCCACTGAACTTTAAGTCAACTCCTCACACTTAGAATAACACACACCAAGACAAGTGTACAATCTATTCAAGGCCATGATTCAATCTTGTCTTCAGACATCTCCTCAGAAGCATGTGCGCACAAGATTCAAACAATTTGCTTCATATGACTAGAACCATTCAAGGCCACACAAAAACACCAATCAACAGCCTAATGTCATAACATGCTATCTGACATTATATCCTCATAAGAGGCAACCAATCTCCACAAGCTTGATAAGTGCACCTTTGCTGCAAAATCCATAGACAAGTACTCCCCCTGTCATGATTAACAAATGCTCTAGATGGAGATGAACATTTGAGCACATTTTCTGAGTACATGCATTTTGGTACCACTGTCCCTTTCTCCAAAGGCTAACATACAATTCATCTTCACCATCCAAGGCAAAACTTCTACTTCATCATTCTCCCGTATGACTATGTAGATGCTCCTTAGATATAATGTAAGCACTAAGCTTCAGATCCAGAACAAAGACATCCTTCACCAAGGATACTCTTGACACCAGGGTATTACATATGCTCCACTACTGGATTTACTATCAGCAAAATAATCCAAACTCAACCCTGTGTCACAAACTCCACAAATTCTCAATTTACTTATAAGCTTTACTGAGATCCAGTCTCTTCAAGAGATCACAATTCCTCCATCCTTACATCCACCAGTAGTTGTTGAAACTGGTGAAGTCTTCAAAGACAGTAGTCATGCTTTGCCAGAATAAGCTACTAGACACATGACCATAATCTCCACCTCTTCTGACCAAAAATGCAAGAGCATCCAACTCCACATGTCCAATCTTAACCATCTTCCAGATATAACCACCAGCAAACATGATGCTATAACATCTTTTGGGACATCAGCTTCTCATCACCATTCAAAGGACTCATTGTACAAAGAAGTCCTTCAAGAAGCTCCCAATAAAACATAGTCAGAGCAACTTATTCATACACACCTGAATACCATAAGTTCCCACACCCTCTCTGAACCATATCCTAGCAAACTCAACCATATCCAGAGTATCTATACCAAATTCTTTTTCCAGAACACACTTCCACCATTTTATGAAAAGCATAGGAATGTTATCCAGTATGGCCTTTTGAATTTTCTCAGAAGTTCTAACAACAACGACTTCTTTCATTTGAGAGATATCCTGGACATTATCATCAGACTTATCTCTGATCTTCCTATTTCTGGAAGAGATGAACACTTTACTCCTGGATTTTGTAGTACCATCCACATAGATCTTCTGCTTATCAGTTCTCATCTTTGGAGGTGACTCAATAGCTTTCCTCTTCCTTGATTTCAGTCGTTTAGCAACCCCAGGAACCACTTTTGCAATTAGTTCATCATCACTCTTCTTTATTTTAAGGCTTGAAGTACCTTTCTTGACTTGAGATGTTTTAACATCAGCTCTAACATCTGCATCTTCCAACCTAAGGATTGTCAACCTGTGAAATTTTTCTTCTGAACTATAGGAGTCATTAGTCAGGTTGTCATATTTCTTGGCCTTGCAAGTATTCAGCTCCCAACACTTCTTAAGGTCACAACTTTTGATCCTTCCATCAGCATTGTTGACTCCTTCATCTTGCTCACATAATTGACTACTCAAGTTGGCATTTAACACATCATCCAACTTAGGAGTAACAGCACCATAAGTCATTAACCCAGATTGACTTTTCACCATACTTTCACACTTGATGTCGCCATCTGATGTTACAACATCAACCTTAACATCACTAGATAAGTTGTCCACTTGAGGTATCCACTGATAGCAATTATCTTTGGATCTTACTCCCTTCATCACTACCTCATTCCGCTCATCAGCTACCACACATTCATCTTTGGTGTAGCTTACCTTGTAACCTTCATCACAAAGTTGACTTATGCTAATTAAATTAGCACTCAACCCTTGAACAAGGAGCACATTATCAAGAGTAAGACCATCATGATTCTTCACTCTTCCAACTCTTTCTACTACTCATTTTTCACCATTGCCAAAAATAACATCATTTGCATGGCAAGGATTGAACTCTACCAAATGCTTCTTGGATCCAGTCATGTGCTTTGAACATCCACTGTCAAAGTACCATGCATCCATAGCAAAATGTCCATCTGATGTGTGAGCCAATAGACATGTGACCTGAGCTTTAGGAACCCATTGTTTAACAACTTTGGGCCTGACCTCCTTTAGTTTTCTTTGAGAAGCAGATTGTGGATAACCATGCAGTTTAAAACAAGAGTACTGCATATGTCCAAACCTTCCACAATAGAAGCATCTAACTCTGTCATCTCTGAATTGGTTATATCGTCTACCATTATGATGATGATGTTGCTGGTGCTGCCATCCATAGTGTCGATTTCTTCTTTTATGGTAAGGCTGTTGTCTTCTACTACCATAGTTTGACTGTCTTCTATGGTAAGGATACTGTCTTTTAAACTGTCTCCTATGGTGATGAGGCTTCCTTCTTCCATAGTAATGAGGCACAACATTGTTGTATCCATGTCCATATTCATACATATTCCCCTGATGTTGATTAAACATGTTCTGATTGAACCTAGCAGCCTTCATGCTCTTGTGATATTGAGGTGGCATATACTGACTAGCTCCCTGAGACTGCACCTTCTTCTGATGATGAGCATTCTTCTTCTCAACATTTTGTGGCTGAACAACCTTCTTAGGTGTAGGATCCTATCTCTTAATTTGATGTTGAGACAATGGTTGAGACATCTCCTTCTTTGTTCCTGAAGTGCTAGCTTTTGTAGAACCCTTTTCCTCAACCACATATCCTATACCTGATTTATCTCTAGCAGCTTTCTCTGACTGAAGAATCTTATCAAGAGTGGCTGAACCACTGTTCATCATCCTAACAGATTTTGTCATCTGATCAAGTTGAGATTTAACTAGTACAACTTCATTTTCCAGATCAGCTTTTACATTCTCAAGCTGAGCAATCTGTTGCTTGTGACACTTGTTTTCTTGACAAATCTCAGCACTTTTTAAACACAACTCTTGATAAGTAGATGCTAACTCCTCATAAGTTATTTCTCCATCACTATCATCATCAGAAACAACAGTTCCTGTTAAGGCTCTAACATGCTTTGCTGACTCACCTTTACTTTCACTATCAGATTCAGACCAGGAAACTGACATGCCCTTCTTCTGCTTCTTCAAGAATGTGGGACATTCTTTCTTGACATGTCCATACCCTTCACATTCAAAGCACTGAACACCTTTATCCTGGGCCATCTTCTCTTCATCTTTCTCTTTTGACTTGCTGATGTCAGAAGTGATGTTCTTGACATTAGGCTTGTAGTTATTGTTCCACCTCTTGAACACTTTGTTGAACTGCCTTCCCAACATAGCAATGGCCTGAGACAAATCTTCCTGAGAATCATCATCTGTAACTTTCTTAGCTTCTTCAGGAGTGGAGACCAAAGCTATACTCTTGGGCTTCTTTTCTGGTTCTTCCTCATTCAAACCAAGCTCAAAAGTTTAAAGAGATCCAATGAGCTCATCAACCCTCATCTTGCTGATGTCTTGAGCTTCTTCAATTGCAGTTACCTTCATCTTGTACCTCTTAGGAAGGGACCTAAGGATCTTCCTTACAAGCTTTTCATCTGACATCTTTTCACCAAGAGCACTGGATGCATTAGCCAGCTCAAGAATACTCATGTGGAAGTCATGAATAGTCTCATCTTCCTTCATCTTCAGACTTTCAAACTTCGATGTTAGAAGCTGAAGTCTTGACATCTTAACTCTAGATGTTCCTTCATGTGTAGCCTTCAAAATATCCCAAGCTTCCTTAGCAACTTCACAGGTATTGATCAGCCTGAATATGTTCTTATCCACTCCATTGAAAATTGCATTTAAAGCTTTGGAATTTTCAAGGGCAAGCTCATCTTCTTCCCCGGTCCATTCTTCTCCAGGCTTCGGCTTTGAGGTGCCCTCTTTATCTTTCCCAACATCATCTTTTTCACACACCACGGGTGCTTTCCATTCTTTAATGGCAGCCTTCCAAGCCCTGCTGTCCAAGGATTTCAAAAAGGTGATCATTCTTGGCTTCCAATAATCATAATTCGAGCCATCCAAAATAGGGGGTCTGTTGACAAATCCTCCAACTTCTTTGTCCATCTTTACACCAGAAAGTAACTTCCCTAGATCTCACCCAGAGACAGACAGGATGCCTGCTCTGATACCAATTGAAATTCTGGTATCAGACGTGTGATGTTAAGTGCGATGTCACAACAACACACTCTGCAATGGATAATGCAAAAACAAGCAATAACACAATGAATTGTTCACCCAGTTCGGTCTAACTACCTACGTCTGGGGGCTACCAAGCCAGGGATGAAATTCACTACTTGTAGAATTAAATTACAGACTCAACAACCCAGTTGACAATCTCCTAATCTTAATTCCTACTAGTGACTTTCTACCTAAGAAACCACTTAGATATGAGAACACTACTCAATCCCTAAAACCTTTCAAAGAACAACCTCTTTGAGAAACCTTGATCCTGCTTCACAGCTTTGATCAAGTTACACAACTCTCTATCGCTTCACAGCTTCTAAGAGAGGACAAAAAACAACTCACCAATTCACCCTAGAATGGTGTATACAAGTCTCGTACAAAATACTCAAGACACTCAGCCTATGCTCTTGATCTTCTCTCTGTATTTCTGTACCTTCTTCCTTTGATCTATGCGCTTTATATAGCCACCTGAATTGGGCTTGGACTACTTGCAATATTTGACCTGATTTATTATTTAAAACTGAATCTTCAAAACAGATTTTATCCCCCAAAATCTTTTTAAATCTCCTACGAACCTGCATCAAATCTCTATGCAACAGAGAATATCTAACCCAAGATATTCACATCCAATGAGACTACCTGCTCTCCACAATTCCAGCTAAAACGCAAACCCTAACAACATCACTAAACATGGTGTTATTAATCTTCTGCAGACCTGATGTCACAGCATCGCATGAAACATCAGACATCCAACTTAAACACTTAACACAGCCCAATGTTAAGACTCAATGTTGTGACATCACCCATATGGCATCAAACATTGAACAACTTCACTACTTAACACAACCCAGTGTTAAGACTCAATGTTGCAACATCACCACCTTGACATCAACATTAAACAACCTTTGTTTTACCAAAATTCCAGCCAATCCAAGAAACTAACAAAGAGAGTTATACTCAACAAGAGAGTGTTTTAGTATCTCGTACGAAGCCCGAGATGGAAGTTAAAATGGTTTTACTCAACAAGAGAGTCTTTTATACTCAACAAGAGAGTGTTTTAGTATCTCGTACGAAGCCAGAGATGGAGGCTAAACGGAGTTGACTCAACAAGAGGGTCTTGAACAGGTGATTGACTCAACAAGAGAGTCTGAAGGTTGTTTGACTCAACAAGAGAGTCTTTTATACTCAACAAGAGAGTTATTTACTGTCTCGTACGAAGCCCGAGATTGAGGCTAAAAGGAGATTGACCCAACAAGAGAGTCTTTTATACTCAACAAGATAGTGATTTATATGTCTTGTACAAAGCCCAAGACGGAGGCTAGAAGGAGATTGACTCAACAAGAGAGTTTTTTATACTCAACAAGAGAGTGTTTTATATGTGCCTTGTATGAAGCCCAAGGCGGAGGCTAAAAGTGGTTAACACAACAAGAGAGTCCTTTTATGTGTCTTGTACGAAGCCCAAGACGGAGGCTAAAAGGTTTGACTCAACAAGAGAGTCTTTTATACTTAATAAGAGAGTGTTTTAGTATCTCGTACGAAGCCCGAGATGGAGGCTAAAAGGAGGTTGACTCAACAAGAAAGTCTTTTATACTCAACAAGAGAGTGTTTTTCTATCTCGTACGAAGCCCGAGATGGAGGCTGAAATAGTCTGAAAAGGTTAACTCTGCTAGGAAGAATCATTTGTACAAAGCCCAAGAGGAGGCTGCCTTACCGCTGTGGATTCTGAAGATCCTGAAGCGGGTCCAAGAGAAACTGGGGTTTCTTCCTATGTTGGAAAGGAACTTGAGAATGTCTTTGAGACTCAAGGGTCTTAAATTGTCTAAGTCAAGAGTTTTATCTTTTGTACAATGCCTAAGAGGAGGCGCGGGAATTAAGGGATGAGTATCAACCCTACAACGACCGGAGTTTTGACGCTGGAAAGACTGCTCTAGCAAAGGATGACTAAGTTCTGTCTTACACCTTTAAGAGGTCGGCAGGGTCCTTGTATTAAGCCCAAGAGAAGACATGAGAACTTTTAAGAAACTGAAGGGTCCTTGTACAATGCCCAAGAGGAGGCGGGGATGCTTTTAGGAAGCCTGTGGGTCCCCAAACCAAGAGAAGTTCAAGACATGTTATTCACCGAGAATAGATCAAGCTAGGAAAGTTCCAGGATTTGGAAGAAACTCAAGAGATGCCATTCACGGAGAAAAGATCATCTCTGGGGAGTTAGAGTTTCTTTGACAATTTCTAAGAGTGACAGTCTGAGAAAGGATTCACCGAGAATGCTGCCTTTCACGTTTCCATATTATTTAACCCCAAGAGGAGGGAAGACTGTGTCTGGTAATCCTATGGGGGATCTAGTTTTGTTTGTATTTAAGAGTGACCAACAGGCTTTACCTAGTTCTAGACGTAGTTGCCGGAGAAAACTCTAAATAACTATACTAGTATTACACAGTGGATATATGACAAGTATATAAAGGATGTGAAAAAAGACCTACAATGAAGCAGCCCTACAATACAGTTATATACATATGAAAGCGGTAAATGAAAGCGGATAAACACTTACCCGTTGTAGAGCTTCCATGTTGTTTTGTTAGTTGTTCAACAAAGAAAGCTTTGATAACAATATTATTCAAAATCGAAGGAGAAAGTGCTTTGAAAAGATTGTTGGGGCTTACAGCTCAAGGAGAGGCCCAAGGTTTTATCAGTGATTGCACTGTAGTTTTGAATTTGTACAGGGACTTATACAAGTGACTGAGGCCCAAAAAGGTTTTCTGTACAAAGGGATGGGTCTTACACCCTCTCAAGAGGCCCAAAGGTGTTTAAAGAAAAGGAATGGGGCTTATAACACGAGGGTAGGCCCAGATGATTTGATTTTTGAACAGGAGATTGCGCCGAGATTTTTCTTTTAACGCGGAGGGACTTATACAATGTCTGAGGCCCAAAAAGTTTTGGTTAAAAGGGGGTTGGGTCTTACACTCTATTAGAGGCCCAAGTGTTTTTGTATCCGTGATGGGGCTTACAGCTCAAGGAGAGGCCCAGGGTTATATTTTGAACTGGCGATCGCGCAAAGGTTTTTGAAAACGCAGTGGGTCTTATAGAATGACTCAGGCCCAAAAATGTTTTGGTTTTCAAAGGGTTTGGGTCTTACACTCAATTAGAGGCCCAAGAGTTTTAAAAATATTTGTGAGGGTGAAAATCAAAGAAACCCTAATTTTGTTTTCCTTAAAAAATAAATATTTAAAGAAAATCCATAAAAATGATAAAAATACCAAATAGATTTGAATAAACCACTTGTGAGTTTTGTTTAAGGTTTGAAAAATGAGGTTTTAATCACAAGATGATTTAGAACTCATTTAGTTTTGATTTTCAAAATGAATATTCACTTTTATATGTTTAAAAATAATTAAAAATGAATTTATTCACAAAAATAATAATTATATTAAATAAATAATATAAATTTGATTTTTTTGTGGAATAAAATATTCCAATATTTTTGTGATTTTTTGCAAAAAGAACAAATAAAAAATAATTAAAATTAAGGGAGTTATTAATTTTTCAAATCATTAAAAATAATATGAAAAACAATAAAAAAAGTGAAAAAAAAAACATTAAAAAGGGGGTCTGGGGCGAGGGGGATTCGAACCCTAGATCTCTTGTGTGAAGCATGTGTGCCTTACGACTGGGATGGTGATACATCCGTGTATTGAAACACAACCACAAATATACAAGGCTTGTCTTGTTCTTAGCCTGGCCCAAGACAAGGCAAGGCAAGATTTTGGTTAGAAACGTGAAGGCCATAACTTTCTCATTTCTCCATGGATGGATACAAAATTTATATGCATCTGGCCTAGAATTTCCTAAGGAATCCAATGGTGGTGGTGGTTTTTCCAGAAAATAAATCCTCTTCAAAACCCGATAGTGGTTTTGAAATAGGCCATGTTTTTCATTTTCTTTGCTACCTCTTGGTACAGGTGTGAATTACATGATAAATTGGTGCAAACACAACACATAACATGTAGAAGAGATGCATGATCAGTGTACTTCAAAGCAAGACATATTTCAGAGAGTTCAAGTTGTGATGCTTACCTCCCTTTGGAGCTTTTGGGCTATCTACCAAGTGCTTTGTTCCAGAAATGTTTTGATGCTTTGGACACCCTCAAATGATCCCTTAGAAGCTTTTAGAGTGGTTGGAACCAGCTGGAAACCTTAGGAATGGAAACTGGCCCTTTCTTGCAAAAGGGGCAAAAGTGGCAAAAATAGCAACTCTATCAAATGGTGTTCCAGATGTGGGGAACCATTTGGGACAGTTCAAGGATGATATTTGGAGTGTGTTTGATGTTTTATCTGGTTTGGAAAGTGACTGATTCAAGACATGGCTTGAAAAATGCACAAAAGTCCTATTTTGAGGTTTTGAGAGGGGACTTTGAGATTTTGGTGTTACAGGTCACTTGTGAGAGTTTGGACAGCTTAGATATGACATATTGGATGTGTTTGGATCATGAGCTGTGATGGAAATTCTCTCTAACTCAAAAACTCAGAGTTACCTTGCTAAAGAAGGTAGTTTTGCCTAGAGAAAGTGATTTTGAGGAAAGAATCTGTTTGATGGCTTTGGTGTACTCAAACTGACCACAAATGAGCTCTATTTATAGTGTGTTAAGTTTGTTTTGGCAGCAATAGTGAATGGCAACTGCTGCAGAAGTTTGTCAAATGTTGATCAATGAGAATCCAAGTCTCCTCTAGCTATTGACTAAAGGTTAGAGCACAGAGTTGTGGTTCCCTAGTTGTTGGATAAGTCTTTACTGAATTCAGTTGGAAGAGGCTCAGTTCATGCCACCTTGGTGCATCCATTGAATGCTCCAAAACAAAATTGGAGTCTTGTCCCTCTTTTAGGCATTTCTAGGTTTGGCATGCTACTTTTGGTTCCAAAGACTTGAGAGGCTTATGGATCAGTGTTTGTCCCTCCTTGGCCTCCCCCTGAGGTGCTCAGATGGATAAACTTGCTTGCCCTTGGCAAAATTTGAGCAAATCGAGCAAAACCCCCAAATTTTCCTTGTTATGACAGTTGCAGCAAGGCATATTGCCACAGTCATAACTTCTTGCTCAGATTGAGTTTGGTGAAGTTCTTGGTCATTTTGGAAAGCCCTCATATAATACAACATAGGTGTGATCATAGTTTATTTTGACACTTTTTGGATCCAAGTGAAAAATGCCCTTACATTTTGGAAAAAGTGAAACAGATTCTGACTTAGTGAAAATTTCACTAAGTGTTGGAAAAAGTGACATTTCATGTTTTCAGCCATTTTGACCCAATCATAACTCAAAATCCATGATGAATTGGAATGAGGTGTAGTTGAAGCTTTTGTAGAGGGCCATGAGAGTTACAAATCCAGCTTTGAATGGGGAAAAATGGCCTTGTGGTTTAGGAGATATGATCCTCCAAAGTTGGTACCCTAGCCAATTTGTTCCATAACTTAGAAAATTTCTAAGTTTTTATGGTTACCCCTTTTACAAGTTATCCCACTTTTCTTGATTTTTCTTGATGAATGATGATCCCAATCACACATTAACATCATTTTAGGGTCAAAGAACCATAATTGTGAAAAATCTCAAAAAGTCAAAGTTGACTTTTGTGCACAGTTGACTTTTTGTCAAATGAACTCCAAACTGTGCGATCCTCTATGAAATCAAGTCCTTGACCTAAATCAAACTTGATGGATTGATTTCATAGGTGTTATAGGGTGTATTGAATCATGTCCCACGGTTTGGGAGCATGTCCTGGTCAAAAGTCAAAGCCACAGTTGACTTTTCCCGCAAAACCCTAATTGTGGTTCTGATGAGTTTGAAACTTGTTGCTCAAGCTTCTTGGATCAATCCATTGTTGAAAATGGATCAATGTAGTGTGTTTGGGACCCTCAAATCATCTCTTGAGGTCTTGGCTCATGTTTTGTCCCAAAAGTCAACTTAGGGGTGAATTAGGTCAAGAAACCCTAATTCCTGATTTTTTATGAATGCATCCCCTGAGGCAAAATTGACTTGATGATTGGGTTCATGATGTCCCTTGGAGCATCTTAGGTTGTGCTTTGAAGCATTGACTCATGCCCAGAGGAAAATTTCCCTCTGGAGGCCCTGGTCGACCAAACCCTAATTTGGTGACACTGGCGATCCTGAGGTTTGATCCACTCAGAATGTTGCAGCCTTGTGCTTAATCCTTGAGGTGGGAGTCCTCTTGATCCATTGTGGATGCTTGAGAGGTTTATACAAGTTAAAGATCATGTCATTCCTTGATTGATCTTTTTTCTAAGAGCTCTGAGAGGGCTTGGAACCCTAAGTTTGATTGTAGTGAACGTTCACCCATCTTTGGGGAGACTAATGAGGTATGATGGCCCATCCATATTGTGATGATGATTTGCACAATGATGGGAATCTTAGTGGTCAAAATTTGGGGTATGACAGTCTAGTTATTTTTAAGTTTTCTCAATTTAATTTCATTTCCTTTTTTTATTTCCATTTTTGTTTTTATTTTATTATTGGTCGATGAACATCTAAATAGTCGTGGATTATCTATTCATCGATGAGAATCCATAACTAAGATTAGACCATTTTCTTTTCTATCTCATTTTAATGTCCATTTCTCTTTTCGTTTCAATTCCATTTTCTATTTTCATGTCGATCAATTAAGTCTTTTTATTCGTGAATGTTGGTTGATTGAGGTTATTTAACCTTCATGATTTCAAATATGTAGAAATGATCATTGAGATTATTTTCTATACTTTGGGATAGTGATAGGTTACCTTCGATTAATCAACACAAGTTTGTGATTAAGACGAGATCATCCTCTTTTCTTTTCATGTGGCACGATATCTTTAGAGAATGATCCACAATGTCATTTCTCTATCGTGTTTTAGCACAAATATCATAGCTTGCGCGACCTCCTATAGCATGATCTTAATCATGGATTGTGCTATGATGGTTTAGTCCCATAGTTGACCCGATTCAGTCGATTAACAATAATGAACAATTAATCATTAACAAACTAATTTTAATTTCCATCAATATATTCTTGATTTACTTTTTCGTCAATATTATCTTGCTTTATCTTCTTGTCCATATATCCTCGATTTTATCTTATTCATACTATATTGCTCATACTACTATTGTTCATATTGTTATCACATTGATTGTATCACATTCATTTTATCATCTTGTTCATTCCTTGTTCATAAACAACAATTAATTCACGCTAAGATTATCAAAACACCTAAACACTGAATTCGATTAAAATACTTAAACACACTTAGTCAAAACATTTTTCTTAATTAAATCGCAAAGGAATTGAACTCTTGAGGTCTAGCACTTCTTGGGTTCTTGAACGATCGCTCTTGGGGCGCACGCCTTGGATTGTGGTCATTCGACCTTTCGTTTCTAAGACACGCGCCTTAATTATTTAGACAAAGAAATGCCATTGGAGTCTAGCATTCCATGTGGTACTTTTGTTGTTCATAAAACAATATTTCGTAAACCAATCAAATGAAAAACACGTTGTTGGGATCTAGTATCCCAATAATTCCCCGACTAGTTGGTTGCGAGGTCGACGTCTCGTTTATCGAATAATCATCATTCTCCCTAAAACACTTAACAATCGACCTCATATTGGCGCCTCCATAGGAACGAGCTCTTCGCGTACCCTAATTTGATTCAAACGCAACCAAACATTTTCTCGATCAAACTTCAAAAGAAGAAGGTTCTTGGAATCTAGCATTCCTTGGATCTTCGAATGGATGGCTCTTGAGGCACGCCCTTGGGTTATCATTTATTCAATCTTTCGACTTTTAAACAAAACCATCTTCAAACCGATTCTCGATTTGTTTTCAAACCATTTTCAAAATATCCTCGTATGCCGAGTGCCTTTTACCTCGCCATCAAAGGCACACTTGCACATCTCTTGGTTTCGCTACTAGGAGCACCCCTAGGGACTAGTATCGATCCTCACCTCTTTTCGCAACCCATCCGATCCGATCTTTTTCAAACCGTTTTCTTAATTAACTTACGAAAGGAGGAGATTCTTGGAATCTAGCATTCCTTGAATCTTCGAATGAATGGCTCTCGAGGCACGCCCTTGGGTTGTTGTTCATTCAACCTTTTGACTTTAAAACACTTAATCTTTATTAAACACTTTCGCAATCAATCACGAAAGAACTGAGTTCTTAGAGTCTCGCATTCCTTGAATTCTTGAGTGACTGCTTTCAAGGCATGCCCTTGGGTTATTTGTCATTCGATCTTTCGTCTCTTAAAATTCAACCGATTCTTTTCATGGTTGTATCCACGAACTGAAACGCTCTGATCCTTCATTTATTCGAATGTAAGATTCGTAGGCACAAGATTGCGATGATCTTGGCGAGCACACTTCTATCCATCTTGCGTTTTCCAACTACCCTTTCCTGTAGTCGAACTACGATTGTTCTAATTTCTCATTCTCGTCTGAATGAGCATACGTAGGTACAAGGGCCCCAATCCTTGGCGAGCACCCTATCCTAAAACCACCCATCGAATACTTTTCTCTTATCTTTTTGCACTACTCGCTTAGAAGAAAACAAATAAGCTTAGCTAACGTTCATCACAATTCGAATTAAGAGGTTCCCGTTGAGTACAACGGACGTGAGGGAGTGCACGTACCTTCCTCTCACGTAACCGACTCCCGAACCCAGAATCTGGTTGCGACGACCATGTTCTTCTCTGCTAAAGTTTTTCTTGATTTTTCCTTTCCCTCTTTTGGGATAAATAAAGTTCGGTGGTGACTCTGTCGAACCTTAAATTCTTCCCCGTCTTTTGAGCGAGGGTTGTATTTTTGATGATTTTTTGAGGTGCGACAGTTTGCGACTCTACTGGGGAGGATATTGCTCCATGCAAGAGAGAGTCAAGCCTAACTTAGTACAATTTGTGAGGAGCGTTATCTTCGTTTGTTTGTTTTCTTCTTGTTTTCTTAATGCTTTCGCTTTTATATGCTCGTTATTATTCTTATCTGTTGGTTCTTGGGATGATATCATGAGTAAAGCTCTATACCCGAGCTTTGGTAAAAGCGGAGGGGACATATAGCTTAGATTTGGAAGTCGAGTAGTGTTAGTCACCAAGGACCCACTCCTTATGTGCCTAGCATGAAAGCTCCCCTAGAGGATACCTTTTCGTAGATCCTGTGGTAACGCAGCTAGCCTGTCGCACGACTTAATTCATGAAGGGTCTGTGACTCTAGAAACTACTTTTACCACTAACTTCCATATTGGTGGTTGTGTAATATTAGTCTCCAAGGACTCTCTCCTTGTATGCCTGACATGAGGACCCCACTCAGGAGAGACCTTGTCGTCACTCTCGTCGTAATGCAGCTAGCCTGTTGCGTGACGTTGATGCGATTAGTGTCTGTGATCCTGAGAACCTTATCCATCAACGTAGAAACCATCTCGTGAGTGGGTTTATGGGTAAAAAATATATAACTTTCCTCATAGGACCTACCTATAGGGTTTCTTTGATCAGAGACTTTGGTTGTCTACCCGTGACTGGCCAACCTCAAAATTGATTGATCCTGTGATCCTGGATCTTGGATCTTGCATCTTCCATTTCATTTCAACATCAAAAACTCATTACGCCTTCCTTCATCTCTAGTAAATCAAGATGATTCCTCGACACTAGTACGCAACTCGAGCCAACACTAGACGTATGATGAAGCAAATTCAACAAGAGCAAGCTGCCTTCAGAGAAGAGTTGGATTCTATCAAAGGCAAGATTGACCAAATTCTCGAAGCCATCCTGATGGCTAGAAAGGAAGAAGAGCTGCGTGAGGCCGCTGCCGCCAACAACGATGTTCTTGTGCAAGGATCTACCTCAAGGATCTCAGTTTCTGTTCCCAACCCTGTCGCCTATGGAATACCAATGAACTTCACTCCTGTCGCTGAAGGGGCCATTTCTCAACCTTTGCCAACATCTAGGGTTACTGTTGGAGTGATTCCGCAAGCCCAACCTGCTTTTACTCAGGCTCCAATCCCTCATATTGAGGAAAAGCGGCAAAATCAGTATGATGACGTGCAAAACTATCATGCTGCTATCCCAATTGTCAATCCTGGTGTCGCTCGGGATTCTGAAGCTATCAAAATGTGTCATGATCTAACTGAAAAACTCCGAGTCATGGAGGGGCACAACTCAAATTCTTTGAATGCTCTGGAAATGTGCTTGGTTCCAGATGTTGTCATTCCTCCCAAGTTCAAGGTGTCAGAATTCTCGAAGTACAAGGGTCTTAGCTGTCCCAACATTCATCTGAAGATGTACAGTCGTAAGATGGTTGTCTATGCTAGAGACGAAAAGCTGATGATTCATTGCTTCTTAGACATCTTGTATGGAGCATCTCTCGAGTGGTATATGCAACTCGAGCATAGCAGTGTGTGCACTTGGGCTGAGCAGGCTGGTGCGTTTGTCTAGCAATACAAATACAACACTGACCTTGCTCCGAACCGTACTCAACTTCAGAGTATGGCTCAAAAGGACAACGAATCCTTTAAGGAATACACACAGCGCTGGATAGAGTTAGCTGCAAGGGTGCATCCACCACTTGTTGACCGTGAATTGATTGACATCTTCATGGGTACCTTGCGAGCCCAATACTACGAGAAGCTGATTGGTAGTGTTTCTGCTGGATTCTCTGACTTGGTGATCGTCGATGAGAGGATTGAAGAAGGTCTGGAAAGAGGAAAGATCCAAGGAGATTCTAGCAGACAGACTGGAGCCAAGAAGCCTTTTAACGGATACAAAAAGAAGGAGGGCGAAACAAACGTTGTCTCTGCTCATAAAAATGGCAAGCTCAAAAGCAAGCTCCGACTCCAATGCCTTTTCAAATCCCCTACTTCCAGTATCCGTATGTTGCTGCTGCACAATATGCTCCAATGCCTTATCCACCAGTTGTTCAAGTTTTTTAAGCTCCAATTCCTCAGCAATAGGCTCCTTAGCAACAATCATACAATCAGCAAGGTTATCAGTATCCTCCTCAAAATCAACAACAGCGGGCTGCTCAACAACGACGTCAGCCCAATCAACAAAGGACAAGGAGGCCAGAAAGAAACTTTGATCGTCTGCCAATATCATATGCTCAGATCTTTGCTGGATTGTTGGAAAAGAGGGCAATTATTCTGAGAGACCTAGCTCCTCCAACTGTAATTCTCCAAGACTATGATGCTAATGCTCACTGCGAGTATCATAAGGGCGCTCCAGGGTACACGATTGAGGATTGCCGAGCCTTCAAACACAAAGTGCAAGACCTGGTTGACTCAAAGGCTCTCACATTCAATGGAAAGTCTCCAAATGTCATCAACAAACCTCTGCCATCGCCAAACTAGTGCCAACATCAAGTCAAGTCAAGTTCAGTTTCCCCGAAGAAGGCAGTCCGCATGCCATCCCATCATTTGCATTATTGTATTTTGTCTTGGTTTGTTTAAGTATTGTATGCTTTAAACATTGTCATTCGTATTTGGTTTTGTTAATGTAGTGATTATGCATGTTTTGAATTAGTTATGTCGTATTCACTCATTTTTCCAATTACTGCAAAGCACTGACACATATTTCTCCACTTCACTCGCTTTATCAAATTGTTGTTTAGCAAATATTAGAGGGAGAATGATAAAAACAAAATACCCATAATTGCAAACTATATGCTTTTGGATAAAAAATTGTCGAGGATGTACATGCATTGTTTCAATTCCCCCAAACACTGGAGAGACAAGGAGTTAATCCCTAGTAAACCACTTCGAGCCTAAAAGTAGCAGTTTCCTTTGGATCTACAAACCCTTACACTAAACCTGGGGCCAAGTAGTGTTCAATTAACCTGATTACGCCCTGAAATCACAAAGCAAAACCCAAAAGACATGACGGTTGTTCATCAACACCCATTATTTGGCAGTCACAAACCTCCAACAAAATTAAAAAAAAAAAATCAAAAGCCTGCTAAGTCGAACACCTCAAAAGGATACTTAGGCAAAAACCAAGGAAACCTTGATGGACTCGAAAAACGAAATCAGTCCATACAAAACATAGGGATCAAAACAAAGTCAAAAGAGGTCCTCAAGTCCTCAGCAAAAACAAAATAAGATACAGTGACCACCATGTCAAAATCAAAAGGGCACTGATATCCCTCAAAAATAAAATAAGGTGGCTACCATTTCGAGCATACCTTGAATCATCACGCTTACACCACCAACCCTTTTGGAAGACAAACACGTGCAAAATTAACTGAACGTAGGACTGGAGTTCATCACGAAGAATGGGTGGATACAAATTAAATGTTGAGCCTAATATCCTTTGTTTCATAAATCGTGAACCAGACAGCATTGCAACCCTCAAAAGACCTAATTAAGGCGAGGTTTATTCTGAGAGCATACTATTGCAAGGTTGCGTAAACTGACTCCCCATATATTTGTTAATCTTCAGCATTGGTGTCATTTTCCTTGCTATATCTTTCACACACTATCAAAATCAGCACAACATCTGGACTAACGGCCCATTCGTCTCACATTATCACAACACTTCGATAAACGACTCTTTTTCAAAACTCGCATGAGCATTGTATTAAGATTACCATTTGTGAATGTGCAACTTTTACTGCAAATAAGTGCTAGACATCAAATACACTCCAACAAGGGGCAATCAAAGAGGAACTTGAACTTTCAGTGGTGTCGACCCGAAACAAGACTACCTCAACTGCTCAATCAGGGGCAAATCCTCCAACAGCTCAATCAGGGCAAGTCATCTCAGAAGCACATCAAAGCTCAGCTTCCAAAGATCAAACTACCTCAAAACTAGTTAATCAGAGGCAGACCATTACCATGTTCAGACTGGGGCAAAACCAATTGCAGAAGACGTCTCTTCACTGTACCTTTATCTCAGACAAGCAGATTTTGCCAGGCATTAGCAATCATCGAGTTCATAGCAAAAGCATGATTTTCATGAGCCGTTCACATTGCCATGCTCATTCTCAGGCTATCTTGACCCTCAATCATAAGAGTCATGGTCCTCTCAGAAATAAACATCATCAAGTGATCAAACTTGAGGCATCAAGAGCATCTTCGTCTGCTTCAATCATGGCATCTTCAAAGACTGTGTGTCGAGGAAATCAAACCCTCCCACCACCCAAAATTCTAATCCACATTGGCAACTACCAAAATATCACCATGCTGGCACCTTTACAAAGCATATCCAATCACCCGTCTACAATCATAAGCATCATACACATCATACGCATCACATTGGACATCATAAACATCATGTGCATCATATGTATGCAAAAAATAAATCATACTTCCCCAACACTTGCATCTTCGCGTGTCCGTATTTGCATTGTACTTCCATTCGATAGGGAACACCATTACAAAATCGAGCATTCGTACATGCATAAGTCAAGATCCAGGATCAATCTCAAGATTTCAATACGATCTTCAGCCCAACCAGGGACATCTTATCCAAATCCGTGGGCATTCCTCACGAAGTTGTATCAACCTTTTGTTGATCTCAAGATTTCAAAGGGATCTTCAGCCCAGCCATGGGAATATTCTTCAAATTCATGGGCGTTCCTCATGAAGTTACCTCAACCTTTTGTTGATAAAACTCTAATCCCCAAGCAAGTCGGTGGGCATTCCTTATTGAATTGTTTTCTCTTCAAACTATTGTTGATGGAGTTGCAATCCTCATATCAGTCAGTGGTTTTTCTCCGAACAAATTCAACCGCCATCTTGGATGTTCTCCAGTGAGTTGGTTCCTTTCAACCTTTTGTTGGCAAGGATAGTGTTCCTCAGAGACTTCTTTTGGCTTCAACCTTTTGTTGATATCTCCAAACAAACCTCACTCCTCAAATATCCATAAAACCTGACCTTTTGTCAATTGCTTTACTATCATCCTTTTGGTGATAGCCAAGCCCTGTCAGTTCAACCTAACCTTTATCCTTTTGGTGTTGGTAATCCTCAAAATTGGGAAGTTTCTATCATCCTTTTGGTCGTAGAAACTTGTGTTGTTTGATCTTACCGTCGTTCTTTGGGTGTCGGTGATCCGTGAACCATTGGGCTGTGTATCACATTTTAGGTGAACGATAGTCTTTAATATCGTTTTACTTACTATTATCCTTTTAGTAGTAGTAAGTTGTGACCTCACTTTCATCCTTTCGGTGAAGGGTCATTGCGTATGTATTTATTATCATCCTTTTAGTGATAGATCCGTCATCCTTTTGGTGACGGAGTCGTGTGTTTACTATTCTTCTTTTGGTGATAGGTTTGTCATCCTTTTGGTGTCAGAATTGTGTTGTGTTTATTATCATCCTTTTGGTGATAGATCCGTCATCCTTTTGGTGTCAGAGTCGTGTGTTTACTATCATCCTTTTGGTGATGGGTCCTCCATCCTTTTGGTGTCGAAATTGTGTTGTGTTTACTATCATCCTTTTGGTGATAGATCCGTCATCCTTTTGGTGTCGGAGTCGTGTGTTTACTATCATCCTTTTGGTGATAGATCTGTCGTCCTTTTGGTGTCAGAATTGTGTTGTGTTTACTATCATCCTTTCGGTGATAGATTTGTCATCCTTTAGGTGTCAGAGTTGTGTGCATGTGTCTTTCTATCATCCTTTTGGTGATAGAACCGTCATCCTTTTGGTGTCGGAAATCATTGTATGCTTACTATTATCCTTTTGGTAATAGCGAGTTTTGACCTCATTTTCATCCTTTTGGTGAAGGGTTTGTGTGTGTGTGTGTGTGCTTACTATTATCCTTTTGGTAATAGGAGTTTTGACCTCATTTTCATCCTTTTGGTGAAGGGTCTCTGTGTGTGTACTTACTATTATCCTTTTGGTAATAGCAAGTTTTGACCTCAATTTTATCCTTTTGGTGGAGGGTCTGTGTGTGTACGTGTTTACTGTTATCCTTTTAGTAATAGTGAGTTTTGACCTCATTTTTATCCTTTTGGTGAAGGGTCTCTGTGTATGTACTTACTATTATCCTTTTGGAAATAGCAAGTTTTGACCTCATTTTCATCCTTTTGGTGGAGGGTCCGTGTGTGTGCGTGCTTACTGTTATCCTTTTGGTAATAGCGAGTTTTGACCTCATTTTCATCCTTTTGGTGAAGGGTCTGTGTGTGTGCTTATTATTATCCTTTTGATAATAGCGAGTTTTGACCTCATTTTCATCCTTTTGGTGAAGGGTGTATGTGTGTGTGCTTACTATTATCCTTTTGGTAATAGCGAGTTTTGACCTCATTTTCATCCTTTTGGTGAAGGGTCTCTGTGTATGTACTTACTATTATCCTTTTGGTAATAGCGAGTTTTGACCTCATTTTCATCCTTTTGGTGAAGGGTATGTGTGCGTGTGTGCTTACTATTATCCTTTTGGTAATAGCGATTTTTGACCTAATTTTCATCCTTTTGGTGAAGGGTCTGTGTGTGTATACTATTATCCATTTGGTAATAGCGAGTTTTGACCTCATTTTCATCCTTTTGGTGAAGAATCTCTGTGTATGTACTTACTATTATCCTTTTGGTAATAGCGAGTTTTGACCTCATTTTCATCCTTTTGGTGGAGGGTCCGTGTGTGTATGTGCTTACTGTTATCCTTTTGGTAATAGTGAGTTTTGACATAATTTTCATCCTTTCGGTGGAGGGTCTGTGTATGTGCGTGCTTACTGTTATCCTTTTGGTAATAGCAAGTCGAATCGTGTGTTCACTATCATCCTTTTGGTGATAGATCTGTCATCCTTTTGGTGTCAGATATCTGTGTGCTTACTGTTATCCTTTTGGTAATAGCAAGTGTTAACCTCATTTTCATCCTTTTGGTGAAGGGTCTATGTGTGTGTTCTTACTGTTATCCTTTTGGTAATAGTAAGTTGAGTCGTGTGAGTTTACAATCATCCTTTTGGTGATATGCTTGTCATCATTTTGGTGTCAGAATTTCCTGTTATCATCCTTTTGGTGATAACGACCTCTGCAAGTTATTCAGTGTCCACTCGAGGGACGACATTGATCTGTTATTCCACCTCCCAAGCATTTTCCTTCTTTTCGGACAAATTTGTGGTCTTCTTCATATCTAATTGACTTCTACCTCAAAATATTGAACGTCGTAGCAGTTCATCCTACTAGGTTTAAGCCAATTAGATAGGGGCATCTGCTATACCTCAAATTTGTCATACCTGTATATCATTCAGTATCTGCTTACTAATCAATATTCAAAAATAAAAAATGTGTGCCAGTCAATCTTCTCGTTGTTCAAGTCAGATTGTTACAAGAGTGAGTTGAGTTCCATTCAAGGCTTTTTAGGGCAATGATATGTGCAGTGTGGTTTCAATGAATGATTGATAATCTTGTTCAGATCAAGTTCAATTAGGGTTTTTCCTGATGTTTTGAAGTTCATATCTCAATGCATAATCCCTCTAATTTCAAGGCCTATTCATTTGGTCCATAGTGAAGATTTTCTTTCATCCAGATTCAAGTGGCCAAGTTCAGGATTGATTCATCGTTTATTTCAAAGTTCCAATTTATTCCATGTCTAGGGTTGATTCATGATTGTTTTATTTCTCAAGAAGCAATTTAAGTTTTAGTTATTTCGAGGGAGATTTCAAGAATGTTGGAAGTTAGTTCTAATTGGCAATTCAAGTCTCAATTTTTATGGTTTCTTTCTAATCAAGTTTTCAATTCACGGTTATACCATCCAAGCAATTTTCAATTAGCCAATTTAAAGAGGTTTCAAATCCAAGGTGCAAATGGAAATTTATAGCCCAATAACCAATTTCCAAAAATTCAACAAGAGTCCATTTCATATACAAAAAGCCAATTTCAAGTACATGACAACAAATCACAAAAAAAAAATAGAAAAGAAAAAACCCCTAAAAGTAAGCCACACGGCCCAAGCTATGTGTACAAACCATCAATTCCACAAAAAATAAACTCCCAACAAAGCCATCGAACGCAGCATCACATAGCCATTACACCAATTTGCTGCAACAAAGCTACACCATTTGCCTTATGAACCTTGCCATATTCACCTGCCAAAATAATAAAAAAGACACACAGAATTTTACTTCGTCGCGCACCGCCCCTCAAATCATGATTCACGAGCCTCGGCGCAACAAAATCATACACTAAAACTCTACGCATCCACACCACAAACCAGTTTGCAAAAAGCATTTCATAATAGCCAGGACCTACAAGACGAACTACCGTTTTCATTCAGCAAATACACCACGTCAATATTTCACAACGCACACATACGACAAAAATAATCCCCAAAACCGTTACGACCCAGATCTTTCACAACCAGAAGATACGCAATCCAAAACGCACAACACAAAATCTTTCAATACGCAGCAACACATTTCACAACCATCACGTACATGATTCTGCATAACACTCTCAACTCACCTATAAATAACGCCTCATATATACTCCTTCTTCAAGCTCTGTGTAGCCAAATCCACCCTGTCGAATCTTTCCCTCAACCTCCTTCATCCACCCGACCCGTGTTCAACCTTTAATCTCTTCCATCCGTCACCACAACAACAATAACCTTTAAATAACCGAAACGAACCACAAACTCCATCCAATTAACTCACAAAACCAAATTTAACCACAAACCCAAAAATTAAATCTGAGAGTAGAAGAAGAAGATAAAATCAAAACAAAACCCAAAATCATAGATTCAAACCTTTATATATCAAACATCCACCGCCGCCGTTGAATCGTTGTTGAATCGTTGTTGAATCGAGATTGAAGAAGAGAGCGAAAGAGCGAGCTTAAGAAGGTTGGTCCTAGAGCGGGTCACGTGCGTGTTGATGCTCGTTGTTCTTCCTTTTCTTTCGTAAAACTGCTTTGACCATGGCCGTTGAGATTTGGTGATTTCAGAATACTTGGAATGTTGAATACGTTCCCCTTTTTGTTTTTTACTTTGAAGTGTTTCTTTTTAAAATGTTGCTGCTGGTGGTTGGGCTTATAGCCCATTGTAAGGTTTGTTTCACCCGTTTTTGTTATGAACACAATCGTGTTCTCTTTTTAGGGTGATGGGCTCATGGGCCCATGTGATCCTTGTTTACACATACATCATCTTTAAGTCCAACGCACCCCCTCCATTTTTTTAATGTTTTAATCAATTTATTTTGTCTTAGAATCTTTTATGTTCTATTTTTTTGTTTGATTATTTATTCTAAATATGATTTTGTCTATTTATTTTTAAGTTTTCTCAATTTAATTCCATTTCCTTTTTTTATTTCCATTTTTGTTTTTATTTTATTATTGGTCGATGAACATCTAAATAGTCGTGGATTATCTATTCATCGATGAGAATCCATGACTAAGATTAGACCATTTTCTTTTCTATCTCATTTTGATATCCATTTCTCTTTTCGTTTCGATTCCATTTTCTATTTTCATGTTGATCGATGAAGACTTTTTATTCGTGAATGTTGGTTGATTGAGGTTATTTAACCTTCATGATTTCAAATATGTAGAAAATGATCATTGAGATCATTTTCTATACTTTGGGATTGTGATAGGTTACCTTCGATTAATCAACACAAGTTTGTGATTAAGACGAGATCATCCTCTTTTCTTTTCATGTGGCACGATATCTTTAGAGAATGATCCACAATATCATTTCTCTATCGTGTTTTAGCACAAATATCATAGCTTACGCGACCTCCTATAACATGATCTTCATAATGGATCGTGCTATGATGGTTTAGCGCCATAGTTGACCCGATTCAGTCGATTAACAACAATGAACAATTAATCATTAACAAACTAACTTTAATTTCCATCAATATATTCTTGATTTACTTTTTCGTCAATATTATCTTGCTTTTATCTTCTTGTCCATATATCATTGATTTTATCTTATTCATACTATATTGCTCATACTACTATTATTCATATTGTTATCATATTGATTGTATCACATTCATTTTATCATCTTGTTCATACCTTGTTCATAAACAACAATTAATTCACGCTAAGATTATCAAAACACCAAAACACTGAATCCGATTAAAATACATAAACACACTTAGTCAAAACATTTTTCTTAATTAAATCACAAAGGAATTGAACTCTTGAGGTATAACACTTATTGGGTTCTTGAACGATCGCTCTTAGGGCGCACGCCTTGGGTTGTGGTCATTCGACCTTTCGTTTCTAAGACACGCGCCTTAACTATTTAGACAAAGAAATGCCATTGGAGTCTAGCATTCCATGTGGTACTTTCGTTGTTTATCAAACAATATTTCGTAAACCAATCGAATGAAAAACACGTTGTTGGGATCTAGCATCCCAATAATTCCCGACTAGTTGGTTGCGAGGTCGACGTCTCGTTTATTGAATAATCGTCATTCTCCCTAAAACACTTAACAATCGAACCTCATATTGGCACCTTCATAGGAACGAGCTCTTCGCGTACCCTAATTCGATTCAAACGCAACCAAATATTTTCTCGATCAAACTTCGAAAGAAGAAGGTTCTTGGAATCTAGCATTCCTTGGATCTTTGAATGGATGGCTCTCGAGGCACGCCCTTGGGTTGTCATTTATTCAATCTTTCGACTTTTAAACAAAACCATCTTCAAACCGATTCTCAATTTGTTTTCAAACCATTTTCAAAATATCCTCGTATGTCGAGCGCCTTTTACCTCGCCATCAAACGCACACTTGCACATCTATTGGTTTCGTTACTAGGAGCACCCCTAGGGACTAGTATCGATCCTCACCTCTTTTCGCAACCCATCTGATTCGATCTTTTTCAAACCGTTTTCTTAATCAACTTACGAAAGGAGGAGATTCTTCGAATCTAGCATTCCTTGGATCTTCGAATGAATGGCTCTCGAGGCACGCCCTTGGGTTGTTGTTCATTCAACCTTTTGACTTTAAAACACTTAATCTTTATTAAACACTTTCGCAATCAATCATGAAAGAACTGAGTTCTTAGAGTCTCGCATTCCTTGAATTCTTGAGTGACTGCTTTCAAGGCATGCCCTTGGGTTGTTTGTCATTCGATCTTTCGTCTCTTAAAATTCAACCCATTCTTTTCGTGGTCGTATCCACGAACTGGAACGCTCTGATTCTTCATTCATTCGAATATAAGATACGTAGGCACAAGATTGCGATGATCTTGGCGAGCACACTTCTATCCATCTTTCGTTTTCCAACTACCCTTTCCTATAGACGAACTACGATTGCTCTAATTTCTCATTCTCGTCTGAATGAGCATACGTAGGTACAAGGGCCCCAATCCTTGGCGAGAACCCTATCCTAAAACCACCCATCAAATACTTTTCTCTTATCTTTTCGTACTACTCGCTTAGAAGAAAACAAACAAGCTTAGCTAACGTTCATCACAATTCGAATAAAGAGGTTCTCATTGAGTACAACGGACGTGAGGGGGTGCGCGTACCTTCCTCTCACGTAACTGACTCCCGGACCCAGAATTTGGTTGCGACGACCATGTTCTTATCTGCTAAAGTTTTTCTCGATATTTTCCTTTCCCTCTTTTGGGATAAATAAAGTTCGGTGGCGACTCTGCTGAACCTCAATTTCTTCCGCGTCTTTTGAGCGAGGGTCGTATTTTCGATGATTTTTTGAGGTGCGACAGTTGGCGACTCTGCTGGGGAGGATATTGCTCCATGCAAGAGAGAGTCAAGCCTAACTTAGTGCGATTTGTGAGGAGCGTTATCTTCATTTGTCTGTTTTCTTCTTGTTTTCTTAATGATTTCGCTTTTATATGCTCATTATTATTCTTGTCTGTTGGATCTTGGGATGATATCATGAGTAAAGCACTACACCCGAACTTTGGTAAAAGCGGAGGGGACATATAGCTTAGATTATGAAGTCAAGTAGTGTTAGTCCCCAAGGACTCACTCCTTGCGTGCCTAGCATGAAAGCTCCCCTAGAGGATACCTTTTCGTAGATCCTGTGGTAACGCAACTAGCCTGTCGCACGACTTGATTCATGAAGGGTCTGTGACTCTGGAAACCACTTTTAGCACTAACTTCCATATTGGTGGTCATGTAATGTTAGTCTCCAAGGACTCTCTCCTTGTATGCCTGGCATGAGGACCCCACTCAGGAGAGACCTTGTCGTCACTCTCGTCGTAATGCAGCTAGCCTATTGCATGACGTTGATGTGATTAGTGTCTATGATCCTGAGAACCTTATCCATCAACGTAGAAACCATCTCGTGAGTGGGTTTATGGGTATAATATCTATAACTTTCCTCATAGGACCTACCTATAGGGTTTCTTTGATCAGAGACTTTGGTTGTCTACCCGTGACTGACCAACCTCATTACGCCTTACTTCATCTCCAGTAAATCAAGTTGATTCATCGACACCAGTATGCAACTCGAGCCAACACTAGACGTATGATAGAGCAAATTCAACAAGAGCAAGCTGCCTTCAGAGAAGAGTTGGATTCTATCAAAGGTAAGATTGACCAAATTTTTGAAGCCATCCTGATGGCCAGAAAGGAAGAAGAGCTGCGTGAGGCCGCTGCCGCCAACAACGATGTTCTTATACAAGGATCTACCTCAAGTATCTCAATTCCTATTCCCAACCCTGTCACATATGGAATACCAGCGAACTTCACTCCTTTCACTGAAGGGGCCACTTCTCAACCTTTGCCAACTATGGGGTTATTGTTGGAGTGATTCCGCAAGCCCAACCTGTTGTTACTCAGGTTCCTATCCCTCATGCTAAGGAAAAGCTGCAAGATCAATATGATGAGGTGCAAAACTATCATGCTGATATCCCAATTATCAATCCTGGTGTCGCTCAGGATTCTGAAGCTATCAAAATGTGTTGTGATCTAACTGAAAAACTATGAGTCATGAAGGGGCACAACTCAAATTCTTTGAATTCTCTGGAAATGTGCTTGGTGCCAGCTGTTGTCATTCCACCGAAGTTCAAGGTGTCAGAATTCTCGAAGTACAAGGGTCTTAGTTGTCCCAACATTCATCTGAAGATGTAATGTCGTTTGATGGCTGCCTATGCCAGAGACGAAAAGCTGATGATTCATTGCTTCTTAGACAGCTTGTATGGAGCATCTCTCGAGTGGTATATGTAATTGGAGCATAGTAGTGTGTGAACCTGGGCTGAGCTAACTGGTGTGTTTGTCAAGCAATACAAATACAACACTGGCCTTGCTCCAAACCGTACTCAACTTCAGAGTATGGCTCAAAAGGACAATGAATCCTTTAAGGAATACGCACAACGCTGGAGAGAGTTAGCTGCAAGGGTGCATCCACCACTTGTTGACCATGAATTGATTGACATCTTCATGGGTACCTTGCGAGGCCAATACTACGAGAAGCTGATTGGTAGTGTTTCTGCTGGATTCTCTGACTTGGTGATCGTCAGTGAGAGGATTGAAGAAGGTCTGGAAAGAGGAAAGATCCAAGGAGATTCTAGCAGACTGACTGGAGCCAAGAAGCCTTTTAACGGATACAAAAAGAAGAAGGGCGAAACAAACGTTGTCTCTGCTCAGAAAGGGCAAGCTCAACAGCAAGCTCCGACTCCAATGCCTTTTCAAATCCCCTACTTCCAATATCTGTATGTTGCTGTTGCACAATATGTTCCAATGCCTTATCCACCAGTTATTCAATTTGTTCAAGCTCCAATGCCTCAGCTTCATGGGTACCTTGCGAGGCCAATACTACGAGAAGCTGATTGGTAGTGTTTCTGCTGGATTCTCTGACTTGGTGATCGTCGGTGAGAGGATTGAAGAAGGTCTGGAAATAGGAAAGATCCAAGGAGATTCTAGCAGACTGATTGGAGCCAAGAAGCCTTTTAACGGATACAAAAAGAAGGAGGGCGAAACAAACGTTGTCTCTGCTCAGAAAGGGCAAGCTCAACAGCAAGCTTTGACTCCAATGCCTTTTCAAATCCCCTACTTCCAGTATCCGTATGTTGCTGCTGCACAATATGCTCTAATGCCTTATCCACCAGTTGTTCAATTTGTTCAAGCTCCAATGCCTCAGCAATAGGCTCCTTAGAAACAATCATACAATCAACAAGGGTATCAGTATCCTCCTCAAAATCAATAACAGTGAGCTGCTCAACAACGGCGTCAGCCCAATCAATAAAAAACAAGAGGCCAGAAAGAAACTTTGATCGCCTGCCAATATCGTATGCTCAGATCTTTGCTGGATTGTTGGAAAAGAGGGCAATTATTCTAAGAGACCTAGCTCCTCCAACTGTAATTCTCCCAGACTATGATTCTAATGCTCACTGTGAGTATCATAAGGACGCTCCAGGGCACACAATTGAGGACTGCCGAGCCTTCAAACATAAAGTCCAAGACTTGGTTGACTCAAAGGCTCTCACATTCAATAGAAAGTCTCCAAATGGCATCAACAACCCTCTGCCGCCGCCAAACTAGTGCCAACATCAAGTCAAGTCAAGTCAAGTTCAGTTTCCCCAAAGAAGGCAGTCAACATGTCATCCCATCATTTGCAATATTGTATTTTGTCTTGGTTTGTTTAAGTATTGTATGCTTTAAACATTGTCATTCGTATTTGGTTTTGTTAATGTAGTGATTATGCATGTTTTGAATTAGTTATGTCGTATTCACTCATTTTTTCATTTACTGCAAAGCACCGACACATATTTCTCCACTTCACTCGCTTTATCAAATTGTTGTTTAGCAAAGAATTGAGGCAGAATGATGAAAACAAAATACCCATAATTGCAAACTATATGCTTTTGGATAAAATCCTGTTGAGGATGTACATGCATTGTTTCAATTCCCCCAAACACTGGAGAGACAAGGAGTTAATCCCTAGTAAACCACTTCGAGCCTAAAAGTAGCAGTTTCCTTCAGATCTACAAACCCTTACACTAAACCTGTGGCAGAGTAGTGTTCAATTAACATGATTACGCACTGAAATCACAAAGCAAAACCCAAAAGACATGACGGTTGTTCACCAACACCCATTATTTGGCAGTCACAATCCTCCAACAAAATAAAAAAAAAATCAAAAGCTTGCTTAGTCGAACACCTCAAAAGGAGACTTAGGCAAAAACCAAGGCAATCTCGATGAACTCGAAAAACGAAATCAGTCCATGCAAAAGATAGGGATCAAAACAAAGTCAAAAGAGGTCCTCAAGTCCTCAACAAAAACAAAATAAGATACAGTGACCACCATGTCAAAATCAAAAGGGCACTGATATCCCTCAAAAACTAAATAAGGTGGCTACCATTTCGATCATACCTTGAATCATCACGCTTACACCGTCAACCCTTTTGGAAGACAAACACGTGCAGAATTAACTGAACGTAGGACTGGAGTTCATCACGAAGAGTGGGTGGGTACAAATCAAATTTTGAGCCTAATATCCTTTGTTTCATAAACCGTGAACCAGACAACATTACAACCCTCAAAAGGCCTAATTAAGGCGAGGTTTATTCTGAGAGCATACTATTGCAAGGTTGCGTAAACTGACTCCCCACATATTTGTTAATCTTTAGCGTTGGTGTCATTTTCCTTGCTATATCTTTCACACACTATCAAAATCAGCACAACGTCTGGACTAACGGTCCATTCGTCTCACATTATCACAACACTTCGATAAACGACTCTTTTTCAAAACTCGCATGAGCATTGCATTAAGATTACCATTTGTGAATGTGCAACTTTGACGGCAAATAACTGCTAGACATCAAATACACTCCAACAAGGGGAAATCAAAGAGGAACTTGAACTTTCAGCAGTGTCCACCCGAAACAAGACTACCTCCACTGCTCAATCAAGGGCAAATCCTTCAACAGCTCAATCAGGGGCAAGTCATCTCAGAAGCACATCAAAGCTCAGCTTCCAAAGATCAAACTACCTCAGAATTGGTTAATCAGGGGCAGACCATTACCATGTTCAGACTGGGGCAAAACCAATTGCAGAAGGCATCTCTTCTCTGTACCTTTATCTCAGACAAGTAGATTTTGCCAGGCATTAGCAATCATCGAGTTCATAGCAAAAGCATGATTTTCATGAGCCGTTCACATTGTTATGCTCATTCTCAGGCTATCTTGACCCTCAAGCATAAGAGTCGTGGTCCTCTCAGAAACAAACATCATCAAGTGATCAAACTTGAGGCGTCAAGATCATATTCGTCTGCTTCAATCATGGCGTCTTCAAAGACTGTGTGTCGAGGAAATCAAACCCTCCCACCACCCGAAAGTCCAATCCGCATTGGAAACTACCAAAAGACCACCATGCTGGCACCTTTACAAAGCATATCTAATCACCCGTCTACAATCATACGCATCATACACATCATACGCATCGCATTCGACATCGTAAACATCATGTGCATCATATGCATGCAAAAACTAAATCATACTTCCCCAACACTTGCATCTTCGCGTGTTAGCATTTGCATTGCACTTCCATTCGATAGGGAACACCATTACAAAATCGAGCATTCGTACATGCATAAGTCAAGATCCAGGATCAATCTCATGATTTCAAGACGATCTTCAGCCCAACCAGGGACATCTTCTCCAAATCCGTGGGCATTCCTCACTAAGTTGTATCAACCTTTTGTTGATCTCAAGATTTCAAAGCGATCTTCAGCCCAACCATGGGCATCTTCTTTAAATTCATGGGCGTTTCTCATGAATTTACCTCAACATTTTGTTGATAAAACTGTAATCCCCAAGTAAGTCGGTGGGCATTCCTCATTGAATTGTTTTCTCTTCAACCTTTTGTTGATGGAGTTGCAATCCTCATATCAGTCAGTGGTTTTTCTCCGAACAAATTCAACCCCCTCTTGGACGTTCTCCAGTGAGTTGGTTCCTTTCAACCTTTTGTTGGCAAGGATAGTGTTCCTCAGAGACTTCTTTTGGCTTCAACCTTTTGTTGATGTCTCCAAATAAACCTCACTCCTCAAATATCCATCAAACCTAACCTTTTGTCAATTACTTTACTATCATCCTTTTGGTGATAGCCAAGCCCTGTCAGTTCAACCTAACCTTCATCCTTTTGGTGTTGGTAATCCTCAAAATTGGGAAGTTTCTATCATCCTTTTGGTGGTAGAAACTTGTGTTGTTTGATCTTACCACCATCCTTTTGGTGTCGGTGATCCGTGGACCATTGGGCCGTGTATCACATTTTAGGTGAACGATAGTCTTTAATATCGTTTTACTTACTATTATCCTTTTATTAGTAGTAAGTTGTGACCTCACTTTCATCCTTTCGGTGAAGGGACATTGCGTTTGTATTTATTATCATCCTTTTAGTGATAGATCCGTCATCCTTTTGGTGTCGGAGTCGTGTGTTTACTATTCTTCTTTTGGTGATAGGTTTGTCATCCTTTTGGTGTCAGAATTGTGTTGTGTTTATTATCATCCTTTTGGTGATAGAACCGTCATCCTTTTGGTGTCAGAGTCGTGTGTTTACTATCATCCTTTTGGTGATGGGTCCTCCATCCTTTTGGTGTCGGAATTGTGTTGTGTTTACTATCATCCTTTTGGTGATAGATTCGTCATCCTTTTGGTGTCGGAGTCGTGTGTTTACTATCATCCTTTTGGTGATAGATCCGTCATCCTTTTGGTGTCAGAATTGTGTTGTGTTTACTATCATCCTTTTGGTGATAGATTTGTCATCCTTTAGGTGTGAGAGTTGTGTGCGTGTGTCTTTCTATCATCCTTTTGGTGATAGAACCGTCATCCTTTTGGTGTCAGAAATCATTGTATGCTTACTATTATCCTTTTGGTAATAGCGAGTTTTGACCTCATTTTCATCCTTTTGGTGAAGGGTTTGTGTGTGTGTGTGCTTACTATTATCCTTTTGGTAATAGGAGTTTTGACCTCATTTTCATCCTTTTGGTGAAGGGTCTCTGTGTGTGTACTTACTATTATCCTTTTGGTAATAGCGAGTTTTGACCTCAATTTCATCCTTTTGGTGGAGGGTCTGTGTGTGTGCATGTTTACTGTTATCCTTTTAGTAATAGTGAGTTTTGACCTCATTTTTATCCATTTGGTGGAGGGTCTCTGTGTATGTACTTACTATTATCCTTTTGGTAATAGCAAGTTTTGACCTCATTTTCATCCTTTTGGTGGAGGGTCCGTGTGTGTGCGTGCTTACTGTTATCCTTTTGGTAATATCGAGTTTTGACCTCATTTTCATCCTTTTGGTGAAGGGTCTGTGTGTGTGCTTATTATTATCCTTTTGGTAATAGCGAGTTTTGACCTCATTTTCATCGTTTTGGTGAAGGGTGTATGTGTGTGTGTGCTTACTATTATCCTTTTGGTAATAGCGAGTTTTGACCTCATTTTCATCCTTTTGGTGAAGGGTCTCTGTGTATGTACTTACTATTATCCTTTTGGTAATAGCGAGTTTTGACCTCATTTTCATCCTTTTGGTGAAGGGTCTGTGTGTGTGTGTGTGCTTACTATTATCCTTTTGGTAATATCAATTTTTGACCTCATTTTCATCCATTTGGTGAAGGGTCTGTGTGTGTGTTTACTATTCCATTTGGTAATAGCGAGTTTTGACCTCATTTTCATCCTTTTGGTGAAGGGTCTATCTGTATGTACTTACTATTATCCTTTTGGTAATAGCGAGTTTTGACCTCATTTTCATCCTTTTGGTGGACGGTCCGTGTGTGTGCGTGCTTACTGTTATCCTTTTGGTAATAGTGATTTTTGACCTCATTTTCATCCATTTGGTGAAGGGTCTGTGTGTGTGTTTACTATTCCATTTGGTAATAGCGAGTTTTGACCTCATTTTCATCCTTTTGGTGAAGGGTCTATCTGTATGTACTTACTATTATCCTTTTGGTAATAGCGAGTTTTGACCTCATTTTCATCCTTTTGGTGGACGGTCCGTGTGTGTGCGTGCTTACTGTTATCCTTTTGGTAATAGTGAGTTTTGACATCATTTTCATCCTTTCGGTGGAGGGTATGTGTATGTGCATGCTTACTGTTATCCTTTTGGCAATAGCAAGTTGAATCGTGTGTGTTCACTATCATCCTTTTGGTTATAGATCTGTCATCCTTTTGGTGTCAGATATCTGTGTGCTTACTGTTATCCTTTTGGTAATAGCGAGTGTTGACCTCATTTTCATCCTTTTGGTGAAGGGTCTATGTGTGTGTGCTTATTGTTATCCTTTTGGTAATAGAAAGTTGAGTCGTGTGAGTTTACAATCATCCTTTTGGTGATATGCTTGTCAGAATTTCCTGTTATCATCCTTTTGGTGATGACGACCTCTAAAAGTTGTTCAGTGTCCACTCGAGGGACGACATTGATCTGTTATTCCACCTCCCAAGCATTTTCCTTCTTTTTGGACAAATTTGTGGTCTTCTTCACATATAATTGACTTCTACCTCGAAATACTGAACTTCGTAGCAGTTCATCCTACTAGGTTTAAGCCAATTAGACAGGGGCATCTGTTATACCTCAAATTTTTCCTACCTGTATATCATTTAGTATCTGCTTACTAATCAATATTCAAAAATAAAAAATGTGTGTCAGTCATTCTTCTCGTTGTTCAAGTCAGGTTGTTACAAGAGTGAGTTGTGTTCCATTCAAGGCTTATTAGGGCAAATGGTATGTATGGTGTGGTTTTAATGAATAATTTATAATCTTGGTCAGATCAAGTTCAATTAGGGTTTTGCCTGATGTTTTGAAGTTCATATCTCAATGCATAATTCCTCTAATTTCAAGGCCTATTCATTTGGTCCATACTGAAGATTTTGTTTCATCCAGATTCAAGTGGCCAAGTTCAGGATTGATTCATCGTTTATTTCAAGGTTCTAGTTTATTCCATGTCTTGGGTTGATTCATGATTGTTTTATTTCTCAAGAAGTGATTTAAGTTTTAGTTATTTCGAGGGAGATTTCAAGAATGTTGGAAGTTAGTTCTAATTGGCAATTCAAGTCTCAATTTTTATGGTTTCTTTCTAATCAAGTTTGCAATTCATGGTTATACCATCCAAGCAATTTTCAATTAGCCAATTTAAAGAGGTTTCAAATCCAAGGTGCAAATGGAAATTTATAGCCCAATAACCAATTTCCAAAAATTCAACAAGAGTCCATTTCATATACAAAAAGCCCATTTCAAGTACATGACAACAAATCACAAAAAAAAAATTGAAAAGAAGAAAACCCCTAAAAGTAAGCCACATTGCCCAAGCTATGTGTACAAACCATCAATTCCACAAAAAATAAACTCCCAACAAAGCCATCGAACGCATCATCACATAGCCATTACACCAATTTGCTGCAACAACAAAGCTACACCATTTGCCTTATGAACCTTGCCATATTCACATGCCAAAATAATAAAAAGAAAAACACACAGAATTTTCCTTCGCCATGCACCGTCCCTCAAATCATGATTCACGAGCCTCAGTGCAACAAAATCATACACTAAAACTCTACGCATCCACACCACAAACCAATTTGCAAAAAGCATTTCATAATAGCCAGGACCCACAAGACGAACTACCGTTTTCATTCAGCAAATACACCACATCAATATTTCATAACGCACACATACGACAAAAATAATCACCAAAACCGTTACTGTTGAATAAACTTAATGTTTTGTTAGTGGGTCTTTAATTATTTAGTTAGTGGAGAAATCTAGAGTTTGTGGAATATCAAGAGTTAGTGGGTTATTATTAGTATTTATTGTTTATTGGAATAGTAGAAAACTTGAGCCTATATAAAGGGGCTAAGATTGTATCTTTTTATAAAGTACAGAACAACTCAATATATATACAAAGTACTGCTTTTGTCATCAAATTGGCATCAGAGCTAATGGCGAATACGTTGAGTCAAATGCCGTTGCCGCGTTTAACGAAGGCGAATTATGAGAACTGGAGTATCCAAATGAAAGCTCTTCTTGGATCTCTAGATGCGTGGGAGGCGACCAGGGATGGTTTTGCAGAACCAGCAGACACCACGGAGTATACGGCGGCTCAACAAAAGGCGTTGAAAGAGACGCGTTCAAAGGATAAGACGGCATTGTATATGCTGTTCCGAGCAGTTGACGAATCAGGCTTTGAAAAAATTGCCGGTTCGACTACGTCGAAGGAGGCTTGGGACACGTTAGAAAAAGTGTTCAGAGGAGCAGATCGAGTGAAGCAAGTCCGACTTTAAACTCTTCGTGGAGAATTGGAGAAGATGCAGATGAAGGAGTCAGAAACTGTATCTGACTACATCATGCGTGTACAAACGGTGGTGAACCAACTCACTAGAAATGGCGAAGCAGTGACTGATGCACGAGTTGTTGATAAGATTCTGAGATCTTTGACAGATAAATTTGAAAATATTGAGTGTGCAATAGAAGAGTCGAAGGACCTTTCGACGCTCTCAGTCGAAGAGCTCGCTGGTTCTCTCGAGGCACACGAACAACGAAAGATGAAGAAGAAGAAGGAAGCAGTCGAAGAAGCAAATCAAATGAAGGAGTCAGTCAAAGACGAAAAGGTACTCTATTCTCAAAACATTCGAGGAAGAGGACGTGGCCATGGAGGTCGTGACAGTGGTCGAGGTGGTCGAGGAAGCAACTTCGACAGAGGACACTCGAGCCAACAAAATTGGCGTGGCAGAGGACGTGGTCAAAGAGGTGGTCGGTCGAACTACTCCAACGTCGAATGTTACAAATGTAACAAGCATGGTCATTATACGAAGGATTACAACTCCTTCAAATGTTACAACTGTGGTAAATTGGGACATCTTACAAAAGATTGTCGAGTCGAAAAGAAAGTAGAAGAAACAACCAATCTAGCTTTGGAAGTCGAAGCGAATGATGCTTTTCTGTTGATGACTCAGAAGGAAGAAGACGGGGAGAATGACACTATGTGGTATCTCGACTCTGGAGCAAGTAATCATATGTGTGGTCACAAACACCTGTTTAAATAAATGCAAAAGATTGAAGATGGTCATGTGTCTTTCGGAGATGCATCGAAAGTGAAGGTCGAAGGCAAAGGTACGATTTGTTATTTGCAGAAGGATGACTTGACTAGGTCAATCCAAGATGTTTATTATGTACCAGATCTCAAGATAAATATTTTGAGTCTGGGACAACTCACAAAAAAGGTTATTCGATATTCATGAAAGATCGAATATTACACTTGAAGGACAAGTTAGGGCATTTGATTGCTCAAGTCGAAAAGGGGAGAAATCGAATGTACAAGCTGAACTTGAGGAGTGTTCAAGGAAAATGTTTGCAAGTCAATGTCGAAGACAAAGCGCCGCTGTGGCATCTACGCTTTGGTCATTTACATCATGCTGGTCTAAGAAGGTTAGCGAAGAGGAACATGGTACATGGGCTACCAGACATGGAATATGAAGGAAAGTTTTGTGAAGATTGTGTGCTTAGCAAACAGACAAGAACCTCGTTTCAAAAGAAGGCAGAATATCAAGCTAAGCATATTCTTGAACTGATTCATACTGATATTTGTGGGCCAATCACTCCAGAATCTTTCAGTGGCAAAAGGTACTTCATTTCCTTCATCGATGATTTCTCACGAAAAACCTGGGTTTATTTCTTAAGAGAAAAATCTGAAGCATTCGAGGTGTTCAAAAAGTTCAAAGTAATGGTGGAGAAGGTAACTGACAGACACATCAAAGCAGTTCGATCTGACAGAGGTGGTGTGTATACTTCGACAGCCTTTATGAAGTATTGTGAAGAGCAGGGCATAAGGAGATTTCTAACTGCACCATATTCACCTCAACAAAATGGTGTAGTTGAAAGGAAGAATTGAACAGCTCTCAACATGGTTCGATCAATGCTTAAGAGCAAGAACATGTCGAAGCAATTCTGGGCAGAAGCTGTACAATGTGCAATTTATGTTCAGAATCGATGTCCACATTCGAAGTTAGAAGATCAAACACCACAAGAAGTATGGAGCAGACAGAAGCCAACAGTTTCTCATCTCAGAGTATTTGGTAGTGTGGCTTATGCACACGTACCAGATCAACGAAGAATGAAGCTTGAAGATAAAAGTCAGAAGTACATATTCATTGGCTATGATGAGAAGACGAAAGGGTACAGGTTATTCGATCCCATAAACAAGAAGGTGATAGTGAGTAGGGATGTTCGAATAAACGAAGCGAGCAAGTGGGACTGGAATAATTCGACAGAAGTTATCGTCGAAGTTGGAGAATCACCAGTCGTTGTACCAATAAATATTTTGACAGATCTTGAAGATTCTGACAATGAAGATGAACCTCTACAACCCAGAATGCGAAGTCTACAAGATTTGTATGATTCGACAAGTGAAGTACATCTTGTATGTCTTTTGGCAGATGCTGAAAATATTAATTTTTAAGAGGCGTTGCGAGATAAGAAGTGGAAAACTGCCATGGATGAAGAAATTAAGGCGATTAATCACAACAACACATGGGAGCTGGTTGAATTACCAAAAGGAAGTCAACCCATTGGTGTGAAGTGGGTATTCAAGAAAAATATGAATGTCGAAGGCGAAGTGGAACGTTATGTCGAACAGCCACCAGGGTATATAAAAGCTGGAGAAGAGAAGAAGGTGCTGAAATTGAAGAAAACACTTTATGGGCTGAAGCAAGCACCACGGGCATGGAATACACGTATCGACACATATTTTAAGGAGAATGGGTTCAAGCAATGTCCTTATGAGCATACCCTTTATGTAAAGAAGAATGGAGGTAATATGTTACTTGTTGCTCTTTATGTTTATGATCTCATCTTTATGGGTAGTAATGATCAGATGATAGAAGAGTTCAAGGGCACAATGACATGAAAATTTGAGATGACAGACTTAGGTCTGATGAGATTCTTTCTTGGTCTGGAGGTTCGACAAGAAGAATCAGGAATTTTTATTTCACAGGAAAAATATGCAAGAGAAATCTTGAAGAAATATAAGATAGAAAACTGTAATCCAATTTCGACGCCAATGGAACCAGGTGCCAAGCTGTCGAAATTTGATGGGGGAGATCGTGTCGAAACAAGTAAATTTCAAAGCTTGGTAGGAAGTCTTCGCTATCTCACATGCACAAGGCCAGACATTTCGCTAAGTGTCGGAATTGTAAGTCGATTCATAGAGGAACCAGTCTATTCACATTGGAAGGCATTGAAAAGAATCCTTCGATACATCCAAGGAACTGTGTCACTTGGAATGTTTTATTCAAAAGCAGAAGATTACAGGTTGATTGGTTATTCCGACAGCGATTGTGTAGCGAGTGATTTTTGGATGTGGCTGCGAAGCACAATCGCTCTGGTACTACAACTCGATTCATTTTTTATCCTATTGAAGCTGATGAAGGATGGGAAATAGATGTCTCCAACTAACCCTGCTTGCATACTGAGGTTAAACAATCAAAACTGTTGGTTTACAAATGCTACAAAGATTCGGGGTCTCTCTTAGGTTATTTTGTTAAAAATAGGGTCCGGTCAATTGGTGGGAGGTATGGGATTTTGGGTTTTTGTTTAGTGTGCTCGCTAAGATTTTTCTTTCAATCTTATGCCTACGTATTCCCGTTTTCCGAAACAGGGAAATCAGAGCGATCGTAGTTCCTCCTATTCTACGGGAGGAAATGGGCGTTTTGGTGTCTTGTTCGAAGCCCAAGACATAAAGCTAAAGGTGGTTTGTATCTTGTTCAAAGCCCAAGATGTAAAGCTGAAGAGTCTATTTGTATCTTGTTCAAGGCCCAAGATATGAAGCTAAAAGGTTTTGACTTTAGAGAGAATTTGTCATCTCTAAAGAGGGGTTGGTCTATCACAACTGTTTATAAAGGAGAATTACTTTAACCGGGATATGTGAATCCGGCAATGCCATAACTTCCTTTATAAGGGATTTCCAACCTGAAGGAGAAGACTTTTAACTCAGTTTAGAGCAATGCCATCTTTCCTTAGGAATTTCTCATGCTAAAGGAGGGACAGTGGCATGGATGTAAATAATCTAGAGGCTAGCTGCTTACAGCGATTAGATGAAGGGGAAGGAGTTGTTGATGTTTGTGTACTGTGAAGGAGGCACAACTTTGATGCTAAAAGGTTGATTGGATCAACTAGTGGTTTTCTTATACAAAGCCTAAGAGGAGGCTAATATGTGTCTCGTACAAAGCCCGAGAGAGAGGCTAAAAGGTTTTGACTCAACAAGGGAGTCTTTTTGTATCTCGTACGAAGCCCGAGATGGAGGCTACTTGTTAGCTCCGCTGGGGAGAATCATTGTACAAAGCCCAAGAGGAGGCTATTGTGATTGTTTCAGTTGAGTGACATATCCAATATGCTGACTTAAAGAGAAAATCAGTTCTTATATGAGTAATGTTTGCACTCAGGGATTTGATTCGAGGATCAGGGTTATTTCCTGTTCTTTAAGGAAATGGGAAATCCAAGGGTATTGAGACTGTTCAAGTTTACGAGTTTCATCTCCTAGTCTTGGAGGGAGCTTGAGAATGTCTTTGAGACTCAAGGGAATTAGACTGTCCAAGTCTAGAGTTTCACCTTTTGTACTATGTTTTGAGAAACAGTAATAGACTCTTGGAAAGACTGCTCTATTAAGATGATTGATTTTTGTTCCTATACCTCTGGGAGGTTGTCGGGACAATTTGTACGAAGCCCAAGAGGAGGCTGGAAACTTTTAAGAAGTCGAGTGGTCCTTGTATGAAGCCCAAGAGGAGGCTATCATTCCCGGGGGGAAGAATCATTATATGAAGCCTAAGAGGAGGTTGTGAATACTTCTAAGAAGACGACGGGTCCTTGTACAATGCCCAAGAGGAGGCGGGGATGCTTTTAGGAAGCCTGTGGGTCCCCAAACCCCGATAAGTTCAAGACAAGCTATTCACAGAGAATAGATCAAGCCAGGAAAGTCCGAGAATTTGGAAGAAACTCAAGAGATGCCATTCATGGAGAAAATATCATTTCTGGGGAGTAGAGTTTCTTGACAAGTGCTTTTAAGAAGCCTGTGGGTCCCCAAACCCCGATAAGTTCAAGACAGGCTATTCATAGAGAATAGATCAAGCCAGGAAAGTTCGAGAATTTAGAAGAAACTCAAGAGATGCCATTCACAGAGAAGAGATCATCTCTGGGGAATAGAGTTTCTTTGACAACTTCTAAAGGTGACAGTCTATGAAAGGGTTCACCGAGAATGCTGCCTTTCATGTCTCCATATTGTTTAACCCCAAGAGGAGGGAAGAATGTGTCTGGTAATCCTATGGGGATCTAGTTTTGACTATTTAAGAGTGATCAACGGGCTTAATGCTAGACGTAGTTGTCGGGGAAACTCTAAATATCTATACTATTATTACACAGTTGATATGAGTTTATGAAAGAAGACTTACAGTGAAACAACCCCACAATACAGTTATATACATATGAAAGCGATAAATGAAAGCAATAACCACTTACTCGGTTGTAGAGCTTCCATGTTGTTTGGTTAGTTGTTCAACAAAGAAAGATTGAAAACAACAATATATTTCAAAATCAAAGGAGAAAGTGCTTTGAAAAAGAAATATTTGGGGCTTACAACTCAAGGAGAGGCCCAGGGTTTTATCAGTGAGCCACTGTTGAATTTGTACAGAGGGACTTATACAAGTGACTGAGGCCCAAAAATTGTTTGATGTACAAAGGGATGGGTCTTACACTCTCTCAAGAGGCCCAAAAGGTTTAAAGAAAAAGAGTGGGGCTTATAACACGAGGGTAGACCCAGATGATTTTTCGTTTGAAATGGCGATCGCGCCGAGATTTTCTTTTAACGCAAAGGGGCTTATACAATATCTGAGGCCCAAAGTTGTTTTTGGTTAAAAGGGGATTGGGTCTTACACTCTATTAGAGGCCCAAAAGTTTTAAAATGGGTCTTAGTACTCGAGGGTAGGCCCAGTTGATTTTTAAAAGGTGACGATCGCGTCGTTCACTTGTACAGAGGGACTTATACAATAAGTGAGGCCCAAAAGGGTTTGTACAAGGGGGTTTGGGTCTTACACTCTCTCAAGAGGCCCAGAAAGTTTTAAAGACAAGAAATGGGTCTTACTACTCGAGGGTAGGCCCAAGGTTTGCTTTTCAACGGATGACGATCGCGTCGAACTTTTTGAAATACAACGGGACTTATACAATAAGTGAGGCCCAAAATGGGTTGTATTTACAAAGGGTTGGGTCTTACACTCTATTAGAGGCCCAAAAATTTTGAAAATGATTTATGAGGGTTGAATTAATCAAAAACCCTAATTTGTTTTCAAAATGTGTTTTAATTGAATAAAAATTCAATTAAAATGATCAAAATTGTTTAACATATGGAAAACAAATTGTGATCTTGGATTAATGCTTCAAAAATTATGTATTGACCTACAAAATAATTAGAAGGCATTAAAAGTTGCAAAATCAAGGTGGAAAAAATATTCAAAATGTAAAAAACAATTAAAATATTAATTCTTTGCAAAAATATCAATTATATGAAATAAATAATATTTTTGGGATTTTTGGGAAAATAAAATATTTTAACATTTTTGTGAATTATTAAAAAAAGAATCAACTCAAAATCATTAAAACTCAGAGAGAAATTAATTTTTGAATCAATTAAATAAAATCACAAAATTCAAATATTTGAATTTGAGAGAAATGGCACCAAGAACAGCTGAAGAACACGCGTGTTTTTCAGTTTTGCCCAGATTTGCATTTTTTATCCAATCTCACTGAATACTTGATCATATCATGCAATCCACATACCAATCAACTCGTTTCAACCTCACGATCATGTTTATGGCAATTAATTTCATTTAAATTAAGCATAAAACAAGAAATCACGAAAAATCCTCAAGAACCCTAAATTCTGCATGAAGGCTGGGATTTTTGATACACAATTCAAACAAAGCAATTACTTGATGGGAAACATTCCATGCATGATTATGAACATTTGGCAAAAGTATTGTGCGAGGAAATATGCATAGATTGAGAGATGACCAAGTTTAGGCTTACCTCTAGGTCGTGACAGCAATAGCAAATTGATTTCTGAGTAGGAGGTGTTACAGATGAATTGTGATGATCTGAACAACTTCCCTACACCCTATGGAGTGTGTTTGAATGCTTGGACTTGATGGAAATTGGCTGGATCACTTCATAGCATCTCAACTGCAACTTGGTTAAAACCTTGAGCAATTGACTGGTGATTCTGAGAAATCAGTGTTCCAGATGTTGTTTAAGTGTTTGATCAGCTCACATATGATGTATATGAGGTGTGTGTGTGTGATTGGTTTGAGTGGAATTGCTCTCTAATGAAAAACCTGATAGTGACTTGCTAAGAAAGGCATTTTTTAGAGTGAGAAATGGATTTTGAGAAAGGCAAGTGTTGTAGGCCTTTGGTGTACTTAAACTGATCACAATTGAGCTCTATTTATAGTAGAGCAAGTTTGTTTTGCAAGGAATAGTGAATGGCAACTGCTGAGTAGGTTTGGCCAATGTTGGCAATTGAAAATCCAAGTCTCCTCTAGCCATTGACTAGAGGTTAGGCCACAGGCTATTAGTCCCCTTGGTCTTGGATAAGTCTTGACTAAATTCAGTTGCTAATGGCTCAGTCCATGCCACCTTGATGCTTCCATTGAATGCTCCAATCCAAAATTGGAGTCTTGTCCCTATTTTGGGCAATTCTAAGTTTAGCATGCTATTTCTTGTTCCAAGGACTTTAGAGGCTTGGCTCAGTGATTGTCCCCTTTAGATTCAATCCTCAGATGTGTCTAAGGTGATGACAAGGCTTGGAATTGGCTGATTTTGGCAAATCAACCAAAAGTGCAAAAATCTGCCTTGCCTTGGCAGATTTCAGCAAGGCAACTTGCCAATGTCATATCTCATGGCTCAAGTGGAATTTGGTGATGTTCTTGGCCATTTTGGAAAGCTCTTATATGATACAACAACTGTTTGATCATATTTGGTTTTGATACTTTTTGGATCCAAGTGAAAAATGTCCCTACATTTGGAAAAAAGTAAGGCAAAATCTGACTTAGTGAAATTTTCACTAAGTGTTGGAACAAAGTGACTTTTCTTGATTTTGATCACTCCATAACTCAAAATCCATGAGGAATTTGGACATAGGTCAGTATGAAGCTTTTGTAGAGGGCAATGAGATCTACAAATCAAGCTTTGGATGGAAAAAAATGGCTTTGTGGTTTAGGAGTTATGATCCTCCAAAGTTGGTACCTTTGTCACTTTTTTTCACAACTTAGAAAATTTTCCAAGTTCTTATGGTTACCCCTTTTACAAGTTATCCCATTTTATTTGATTTTTCTTGATGAATGATGATTCAATCATACATTAACATCATTTTAGGGTTAAAAATCCATTTTTGTGAAAAATCTCAAAAAGTCAAAGTTGACTCTTGTGCACAGTTGACTTTTTATCCGATGAATTCCAAACTATGCAATTCCTTAGGAAATCATGTCCTTGACCTAAATCAAACTTGATGGATATGTTCCATGGGTGGTATAGAGTGTATTGAATCATGTCTTAGGGCTTGAGAGCATGTCCTGGTCAAAAGTCAAAGTTACAGTTGACCTTTCCCGCGAAACCCTAACTGTGGTTCAGATGAAATTGAAAATTGTTGCTCAAGCTTCTTGGATCAATCCATTATCCCAAATGGATCAATATGGTATATTAGAGACCCTCAAATCATGTCTTGAGGTCTTGGCTCATGATTTGTCCCAAAAGTCAACTTAGGGGTGAATTAGGTCAAGAAACCCTAATTCCTGATTTTTGATGAATGCATCCCCTGAGGCAAAATTGACTTAATGATTGGGTTTATGAGGTTCCATGGAGCATATTAGGTTATGTTTTGGATCTTTGGCTTATGCCCAGATGAAAATTTCCATCTGGAGGCTCTGGTCGACCAAAACCCTAATTTGGGGATACTGTCGATCTTGAGGCTTGATCCACCTAGAAGGGAGCATCCTTGTGCTTAATCCTTGAAGTGGGAGTCCTCTTGATACATTTTGGATGTTTGAGAGGTTTAGAAAAGTTGAAGATCATGTCATTCCTTGATTGATCCTTTGTCTAAACACTCAGAGAGGGATTGAAACCCTAATTTTGATTGCAGTGGATGCTCAACCATCTCTGGGGAGATTGATGAGGCAAAAAGGTACATCCATATTGTGATGAGGATTTACACAATGATGGGAATCTTAGTGGTCAAAATTTGGGGTATGACAGATTGGTGCGATGATATTGATGATCGAAATAGCACGTCTGGATATGTGTTATTTATGGGAAATACTGCTTTTACTTGGCTTTCCAAAAAGCAACCAATAGTAACACTTTCGACATGTGAAGCTGAATATGTGGCAGCGTCTTGGTGCGTTTGTCATGCAATATGGCTGAGAAGATTGTTGAGCAAAATGGAGTTAAAACAGGAAGGTGCAACCGTGATACACGTGGACAACAAATCAGCAATTGAGCTAGCAAAGAATCCAGTGAATCATGAAAGAAGCAAACACATCGATGTTCGATTCCATTTCATTCGAGAACATGTGAAAGAAGGAAATATCGAATTGAAGCATGTGGCGAGCAAAGACCAAGCAGCAGATATCCTCACAAAGCCATTGTCGAAAGAGCTTTTCGACAGAGGAAAGAAGATGATAGGCTTGGTGGACGGTAGAAACATTTAAGTTTACAGGGGAGTTTTGTTGAATAAACTTAATGTTTCGTTAGTGGGTCTTTAATTATTTAGTTAGTGGAGAAATCTAGAGTTAGTGGAATATCAAGAGTTAGTGGGTTATTATTAGTATTTATTGTTTATTGGAATAGTAGAAAACTTGAGCCTATATAAAGGGGCCAAGATTGTATCTTTTTATAAAGTACAAAATAACTCAATATATATACAAAGTACTGCTTCTGTCATCAATTACGACCCAGATCTTTCACAACCTGAAGATACGCAATCCAAAACGCACAACACAAAATCTTTCAATACGCAGCAACACATTTAACAACCATCACGCACATGATTCTGCATAACACTCTCAACTCACCTATAAATAACACCTCATATATACTCCTTCTTCAAGTTCTGTGTAGCCAAATCCACCCTGTCGAATCTTTCCCTCAACCTCCTTCATCCACCTGACCCGTCTTCAACCTTTAATCTCTTCCATCCATCACCAGAACAACAATAACCTTCAAATAACCGAAACGAACCACAAACTCTATTTAATTAACTCACAAAACCAAATTTAACCACAAACCCAGAAATTAAACCAGAGAGTAGAAGAAGAAGATAAAACCGAAACGAAACCCAAAATCATAGATTCAAACCTTCATATATCAAACATTCATCGCCGCCGTTGAATCATTGTTGAATCGAGATTGAAGAAGAGAGCGAAATAGCGAGCTTGAGAAGGAGAAAGATCTAGTGAAAGAAGGTTGGGCCTAGAGCGGGTCGCGTGCATGTTGATGCTTGTTGTTCTTTCTTTTCTTTCGTAAAACTGCTTTGACCATGGCCGTTGAGATTTAGTGATTTTAGAATACTTGGAATGTTGAATACGTTCCCCTTTTTGTTTTTTACTTTGATGTGTTTCTTTTTAAAATGTTACTGGTGGTGGTTGGGCTTATAGCCCATTGTAAGGTTTGTTTCACCCCCTTTTTTGTTATGAACACAACTGTGTTCTCTTTTTAGGGTGATGGGCTCATGGGCCCATGTGATCCCTGTTTACACATACATCATCTTTAAGTCCCACACACCCCCTCCATTTTGTTATGTTTTAATCAATTTATTTTGTCTTAAAATCTTGTATGTTCTATATTTTTTGTTAAATTGTTTATTCTAAATATGATTTTGTCTTTTTATTTTTAGGCTTAATACCCTTTTTGCTCCTCTAACTATACCCTCGGGTCCAATTTGATCCTCTTTCTTTTAAAAGTTTCAAGTTGGTCCCTTACATTGTCTAACAGAAGCAAAAAGGCCCTTTCCGTCAAATAAAGGCAAATGGTGTTAATTTTGCTGACGTGTAGCCTAATCAGCACCTTTAATTTCCATGTGGATTTTTATATTATTTTTAATTATTTTTTATTTTCCACTAGGATTTGCTTTTATATATTTATTTTTTAATTTTTTTTATACGTGAATCATCTTCTTCTTCTACAATGCAGTGTCACTGTTCACGCCGACATGCTAACACTTTCTCCGCCTTATCGGAGCTCAATCCGGTAGCGGCGGAGCTCAAAAATTATATGAAATGACTCGTAACGCAAAGCTCTTCACAATGCAACAAACAATTTCCAGAATCATTACAAAAAAAAAATCGGATCGAAAATGACGGAAACGTCTCAAACTACCTTAAAGTTACAAGTATTACTGCTCAATCCCACTTTCTCAACAAAAATATCTCCCAGTATTAATTGAAGTTGAACCGTGCATGATTTACCTCAATGATTTGTTCATTTAACACTATTAATCTGAGACCTTAACAAAGAAATATGGCAAGATTAAAACTTAAATGCAGTGGCGTAGACCACATGAGTATCACAACAAATTAATAGGGGAAATCCAAAGAAAAGATATAATAGAGATCTAGACATTAACAAGTTTACTGTACATGTACTCCTATTTTGACAAAATATTGAATTTTCAACTGAAAAGATGACAAAATATTGGATTTCAATAGTTTATGTTATTATTCTCACATAAAGCAATATCAAAACACTGACAACAGTCATCCCGCTATGAGGTTGTTAATCATCCCTATCCATCTTAGGACTTGTGGCTCCTAGCCATTATGTTTCATTTTTAAGCTAAAAGATCTACATTTGCCAACACTGTTGGTACAAATCTGCAATATCATCAGAAAATGGTTGAACTAGACATAAACCTCTCTCTCAAGTTGAATACTATAAAGGAAACCGGTGCTACAAACCTCCTACCGTGATGGGGCCAGTGAAGGGTCACTCATTATAGGTTAATTGTACGCAGACCTTGCATTTGCAAGAGGCTGATTACATGAACCGAGGCTGATTACAAATACCTTAAAGTTACAAACATATGCAGTTTTCGACATGTATGAATGCAGTTTCCGGCGAGTATGAAGTTTTCAGCATATATAAATGCAGTTTCCGACGAGTATGAAGTTTCCGGCAAAACATATGCAGTTTTCGACCAAACTTCTGGATCTTATTCTTCTTAGTTGTTGATGAAGATTATTTGAAAAAATTAATGTATCATCACTTCATCACTTGTATATTGTAATGTGCCACATGTTAAATGAAAAATAGCTTAGTCATCATGGCACATGTTGAAAGGTTTTTAACACATCAACATTTGGCTTAGTCAGCATGCCACATTGCCAGTTTAATACATATGGGACTAACGTTTTTGACGGCCAGGACAAACGTGATACCATTTTAATATGTAAGGGACTAACTTGGAACTTTTAAAAGAAAGAGGACCAAATTGGACCCGAGGGTATAGTTAGAGGACCAAAAAGGATATTAAGCCTTATTTTTATGTTTTCTCAATTTAATTCCATTTCCTTTTTTGATTTCCATTTTTGTTTTTATTTTACTATTGGTCAATGAACATCTAAATAGTCGTGGATTATCGATTCATCGACGAGAATCCATGACTAGGATTAGACCATTTTTTATTCTATCTCATTTTAATTTCCATTTCTCTTTTCGTTTCGATTCCATTTTCTATTTTCATGTCGAATGATGAAGTCTTTTTATTCGCGAATGTTGGTTGATTGAGGTTGTTTAACCTTCATGATTTCAAATATGTAGAAAATGATCATTGAGATCATTTTCTATACTTTGGGATCGTGATAGGTTACCTTCGATTAATCAACACAAGTTTGTGATTATGACGAGATCATCCTCTTTTCTTTTTGTGTGCCACGATATCTTTAGAGAATGATCCACAATATCATTTCTCTATCGTGTTTTACCATAATTTCATAACTTGCGCGACCTCCTATAACATGATCTTCATCATGGATCGTGCTACGATGTTTAGCGCCATAGTTGACCCGATTCAGTGGATTAACAACAATTAATAATTAATCACTAACAAACTAAATTTAATTTTCGTCAATATATTCTTGATTTACTTTTTCGTCAATATTATCTTGCTTTATCTTCTTGTCCATATATCCTCGATTTTATCTTATTCATACTATATACTATTGTTCATATTGTTATCATATTAATTGTATCACATTCATCTTATCATCTTGTTCATACCTTGTTCATAAACAACAATTAATTCACGCTAAGATTATCGAAACACCTAAACACTTAATCTGATTAAAAGTCAAAACATTTTTCTTAATTAAATCGCGAAGGAATTAAACTCTTGAGGTCTAGCACTTATTGGGTTCTTGAACGATCGCTCTTAGGGCGCACGCCATGGGTTGTGGTTATTTGACCTTTCATTTCTAAGACACGCGCCTTAATTATTTGGACAAAGAAATGCCATTGGAGTCTAGCATTCCATGTGGTACTTTCGTTGTTCATCAAACAGTATTTCGTAAATCAATCGAATGAAAAAGGCATCGTTGGGATCTAGCATCCTAATAATGCCTCGACTACTTGGTTGCGAGGCCAACGTCTCATTTATCGAATAATCGTCATTCTCCCTAAAACACTTAACAATCGAACCTCATATTGGCGCCTCCATAGGAACGAGCTCTTCGCATACCCTAATTTGATTCAAATGCAACCAAACATTTTCTCGATCAAACTTCGAAAGAAGAAGGTTTTTGGAATCTAGCATTCCTTGGATCTTCGAATGGATGGATCTCGAGGCACGCCCTTGGGTTTTCATTCATTCAATATTTTAACTTTTAAACTAAACCATCTTCAAACCGATTCTTGATTCGTTGTCAAACCATTTTCAAAACATCCTCGTAAGTCGAGCGCCTTTTGCCTTGCCATTAAATGCACACTTACACATCTCTTGGTTTTGTTACTAGGAGCACCCCTAGGGACTAGTATCGATCCTCACCTCTTTTCACAACCCATCTGATTCGATCTTTTTCAAACCATTTTCTTAATCTACTTACGAAAGGAGGAGATTCTTGGAATCTAGCATTCCTTGGATCTTCAAATGAATGGCTCTCGAGGCACGCCATTGGGTTGTTGTTCATTCAACCTTTTTACTTTAAAACACTTAATCTTTATTAAACATTTTTGCGATCAATCACGAAAGATCTGAGTTCTTAGAGTCTTGCATCCCTTTAATTCTTGAGTAACTGCTCTCAAGGCATGCCATTGGGTTGTTTGTCATTCGATCTTTCGTCTCTTAAAATTCAACCCATTCTTTTTGTGGTCGTATCCACGAACTACAGACGCTCTGATTCTTCATTCATTCGAATGTAAGATACGTAGGCACAAGATTACGATGATCTTGGCGAGCACACTTCTATTCATCTTCTTTTTTCCCCTACCCTTTCCCATAGTCGAACTATGATCTCTCTGATTTCTCACTCTCTTCCGAATGAGCATACGTAGGTACAAGGGCCCCAATCCTTGGCGAGTACCCTATCCTAAGACCACCCCCATCGAATCCTTTTCTCTTATCTTTTTGCACTACTCGCCTAGAAGAAAACAAACAAGCTTAGTTAACGTTCATCACAATTCGAATTAAGAGGTTCCCGTTGAGTACATCAGACGTGAGGGGGTGCACGTACCCTCCTCTCATGTAACCAACTCTCGAACCCAGAATGTGGTTGCGACGACCATGTTCTTATCTCCTAAAGGTTTTCTCGATATTTTCCTTTCCCTCTTTTGGGATAAATAAAGTTCGGTGGCGACTCTGTCAAATCGCAATTTCTTCCGCGCCTTTTGCGCGAGGGTTGTATTTTCGATGATTTTTCGAGGTGCGACAGTGAGCAGTTGTTGTATGAATTGTGTGACATTCTAAATAATATTTGATGTAATTTACTCTGATTTATCTTTATGTTGCGTGAGGTATATTTGGGGAGTTACATTAGTGGTATCAGAGCAGGTCGGTCTGTTCGGCCAGGTTGTTTAAATGTGGTTGTTCCCTAGTAAGCGACACGTGTGTGAAAATACTGTCGATGCTTGTTTTGTTTTCCATTTGCATGTTGGGAATGAAACAAGTGAGGGAGAAGCGTTTGCTTATCGTGGATATTCCAATTGTATAGAGATTGAATATCGTGTTGTTGTATGAGAGAGTGCATTATGGGCTACTTCAACTGTTTTGAGAATGTTGTGTGGTTCTTGAAACTGAATGAAGGTTGGATTCGTGGATAGTGTCAGTTGGTAAAATGGCGTGATGCTTGAAGGAAGACGGTCAGGTATTCTCGTTGTTCACTTCCTGGTGAAGGGGAAGGTGATGTTTTGACTGGAGATGAGCCAGTGGTGTGTTGAGTATCCTGACGTGTTTCCTAAGGATGAGCATAATTTTCCTTTCATTGTAACAAGTTGATGTTATTCTTGGAATGAACTGGTTGGAGTTCAATCATGTTCATATTAATTGTTATAATAAGTCGGTGTGGTTTCTTGCTCTGGATGAAGGAGCTTTTGGAAGAGGAAGCTCAAGTGCTTGTGTTGTTTGCATCCTTATCTGTGAAGAGTTAAGCGGTGATTGAGGAGTTGCAAGTGGTGCGTGAATTTTCAGATGATATTTCGAATGTGCCGCCAGAGAGAGAGAGGTAGAGTTTTCTATTGATCTTATCTCTGGTACCAGACCTGTTTCTATGGCACCATACAGGATGTCAACATCGGAGTTAGCATAGTTAAAGAAGAAATTAGAAGAGTTGTTGGAAAAGAAATTTGTAAGACCAAGTGTATCGCCTTAGGGAACTCCAGTGCTATTGGTGAAGAAGAAAGATGGCAGTATGGGGTTGTGTATGGATTACGGCAGTTGAATAAAGTGATAATTAAGAACAAGTATCCGCTTCCAAGAATAGATGACTTAATGGATCAGTTGGTGGGTGCACGTGTGTTTAGTAAAATTGACTTAAGGTTAGGTTATCACCACATTCGATTCAGAAGATGACTTTTAGAACTCGGCATGGACATTATGAGTATTTGGTAATGTCGTTCGGCGTTTCTAATGCACCTAGAGTATTTATGGAGTATATGAACCGAATCTTTCACACTTATCTGGATTGGTTTGTGGTGGTTTTCATTGATGACATTCTGATTTATTCTAAGTCAGAAGAAGAGCATGCTGAGCATTTACGGATTGTATTGCAAGTATTAAAAGAGAAGAAGTTTTATGCTAAAGTGTCGAAGTGTGAATTCTGGTTGAAAGAGGTGAGCTTTCTTGGTCATGTTATTTCAGGTGATGGTATTGTTGTGAATCCATCCAAAGTAGATGCAGCTCTACAATGGGAGGTTCTGAAGTCGGTTACAGAGATTATAAGCTTTTTGGGCTTGACTAGTTATTATCGGAGGTTTATTGAAGGCTTTTCTAAGTTATCACTTTCGTTGACTCAGTTGACTTGCAAGGGTAAAGCATTTGTGTGGGATATTCACTGTGAGAATAGTTTTATTGAGCTGAAGAAAAGGTTGACTACAACTCCAGTTTTGATTCTGCCTGAATTGGATGAACTATTTGTAGTGTATTACGATGCGTCTTTGATGGGTTTAGGTTCTGTGCTGATGCAAGATGGTAAGGTTGCGGCTTTTGCTTCGCGACACTTGAGGATTCATAAGAGAAACTATCCTACTCATGATTTAGAGTTGGCTGCAATGGTGTTTGTGATGAAGATTTGGAGGCATTATCTTTATGGTTCCAGATTTGAAGTGTTCAGTGATCACATGAGTTTGAAGTATCTTTTCGATCATAAGGAATTGAACATGAGGCAGAGAAGATGATTGTAATTCTTGAAGGATTATGACTTTGGCTTGAATTATCATCTCGATAAAGCTAATCTCGTGGTTGATTCTTTGAGTCGAAAGTCTTTGCATATGTCTGTTATGATGGTGAGAGAGTTGGAATTGATTGAGCAGTTCAGAGACTTGAGTTTGGTGTGTGAGCTGACACCGCGGAGTGTTATTTTAGGTATGTTAAAGATCAACAATGATTTTCTTAATAATATCAAAGAGAGTCAGAAGTTGGATGTGAAGTTTGTAGACTTGGTGGTTGGAAGTAATTAGACTGAGAATGGTGACTTTAAAGTGGATGAGCAAGGTGTGTTGAGGTTTCATGATAGGTTTTATATTTTGGATAATTCTGAGTTGAAAAGAATGATCCTAGTGGAAAGTCATAAGAGTAGTTTGAGTATCCATCCAGGAGCTACAAAGATGTATCAAAATTTGAAGAAGATATTTTGGTGGCCTGGATTGAAGCGAGATGTGGCTCAGTTTGTGTATGCTTGTTTGACTTGTCATAAGTCGAAAGTTGAACATCAGAAACCTGCAAGGTTGATGCTACCGTTGGACATTCCAGAGTGGAAGTGGGACAACATTTATATGAATTTTGTGACTGGGTTGCCAAATACTCCGAGAGGTCATGATTCCATTTGGGTGATTGTTGATAGACAGACGAAGTTGGTACATTTTATTCCGATCAACATCAGTTTTTCTTTGCAGAAGTTGGCAGAGATCTATATCTGTGTGATTATGAAGCTGCACATAGTTCCATTGAGTATTGTGTCGGATAAAGATCTGAGGTTCACTTCCAGATTTTAAGAGAGTTTGCAGGAGGCTTTGGGTTCGAATATGAGGTTGAGCTCAACTTATCATCCACAAACAGATGGTTGGACATAGAGGACTATTCAATCTTTGGAAGATTTGTTGAGGGTTTGTGTTCTTGAACAATGAGGTTCTTGGGATAGTCATTTGTCGTTGATTTAGTTCACTTATAATAACAGTTATCATTCCAGTATTGGAATGGCACCTTTTGAAGCCTTGTATGGTTGGAGGTGTATGACACCTCTGTGTTGGAATGAATCTGGTGAGAGCATGGTGCTTGGACCTGAGATTGTTCAAAAAAACTACTGAGAAGGTAAGCTGATTCGGGAAAAGATGAAAGCTTCGCATAGTAGGTGTCGCATCTGCGAAAATCAACCGGCGAAAAAGACTGAAGAGTCGCCACCGAACGTTATTTATCCCGACGCAGGGAAAGGAAACGATCGAAGAAAACCTGAAGAAGGGAAAGACATGGTCATCACAACCATAGTCTGGGTTCAGGAGTCGGTTACGCGAGAGAAAGGTATTAGCACCCTCTCACGTCCATCGTACTCGATGGGATCCACGCTTGTTGTCTAATCAATGGGTGTGTCTATCTAAAGCCTACTGCTAAATGGAAACGGAAAACAAAAGGTGACTCGATAGGACATCGTCGTCCCATGCCTACGTATTCCCTCGAGAGTGGGAAAATCAGAGTCAACGTAGTTCGGAGGGTTACAGGATTATTGGGGAAGGTTGCTCGCCAAGACATCGTTGTCTTGTGCCAACGTATCCTCAATCGTACAGGATAGAGGAAGGCAGAGCAGTCGTAGTTCGACCTACAGGGTCGGTTTTGTTTGTTTGATGAAAGAGTCTCGATCGCACTAGGGCGAGAGAAAAGGTTCGATTAACTGGTTGGCTAACGTCTCGATCGCATGGGTGTGAGAGAAAAGGGAAGTTAGTTGTTAGTGTGCTCGCCAAGACATCGCCGCCTCATACCTACGTATCCTCAATCGTACAGGAGAGAGGAATCAGAGCATCCGTAGTTCACGCTACTACGGGAAAACATGATCTCAATTGCAAGGTTGCAAGAGAAAAGAGTCGGGACTCACAGAAGGCCTAAGGGAAACTCGATCCTACAAGTTATCATGCATTGTGGCCCTAAGGCCAAGATTAGGAGGGACGCCTACCTAATGTTGTCATGCTTGGATTGAAAGCCTAATGGCTCTCCTACCTCCAACTTAATCAGAAATTAAGTGAAGCTAGGAATCCTAAGGGATCATGTGAACAAACACAAGTAAACATATTCTAATCAATCACAAAATGAACGATGTCGTGATCTCAGCCATGAAACAAAACTGAGTGATTCCTCGTCAATAAGGCAAATGCAATAGAAATGGACGATGTCGTGATCTCAACTATGAGGAAGTTGAGTGACTCTTCGTCAACCACAAGATGAAAATGATGTCGTGATCTTAACTATAAGGAAGTTGAGTGACTCTTCGTCTATCACAGAGTAAGACAAACAGGGGAGCAAACAACAGGAGAGTATCCATGAATTGGCACCAAGCCAAATATACAACTAGGAGTGAAAACTCCTCAATCAACAACAAGTTCAAGCAGAATTGCTAAAGCCTAAGCATGCTTCATACAAGTGCGCAAGTGGTACCTAATGGAGAAGGTTCGTTGCCTCTTCAAAGTGCGCAACAAGCTCAAGCCTCGAAGTTATCAGGCACTTCCAACACATAAGCAAGTCCAGTAGTCAAGCATCTACCATCAAGTTCAAACAATGTCAGAATTTAACAAGTATCAAGTGTAAGCAACTATCATAAAAGGTAATCAACAAGGAGAACTACAATTAACATCATGAATCGGTCCAAATGATATCAAGTACTAAGCATCATCTACATCAAGAAATTTCATCAGTCCAAACAAGTTTATGAAAAATATTCCATACAAAATCTCCATAAGATTAATCAAAACTTATATGACAAGAGATTAAAACTAGGATTAAAAATCTACTCCTAATTAACATTTAATCAAATTCTAGAACAAAACTTAATCAAAATTAATTTCTAAAATCTAATTCTAATTCTAAACTAAAATCTAAATCAATTTCTAAACTAAAAAATCTAATTACAACCAATTACTAATTGATCGTGAAGGCTGGATCAGATCCTGTAGAATCAGGCCGCCAAGTGCGTCAGGGATACTGGTCGTATGGAGAGGAGTGGGGTGTACCTGCAAGGTACTCCGACGCTCAAGTGAGAAAGGGGCCAGAGAAAAGGAGCAAGTACAAAGTATGAATTCTTAGGGTGAATATTGGATACCTGACCCTCTCAAGCGAGAGGGTTTATATAGAGCCCCCAGCGCGTGGCCAACGGTCCTATTTTCGGGGAGAAATAACTGTTTTCCCCAAAGAATAGGTAACTACCCAAACTAGCCGTTACGTCGGGCAGGGTTCCCAAAACTAGCCATTATGTCGGGCATAGGTGTGATTCCGGGCACCTGCCCATAGCTGTTCGGGGAGCAGAGAAGCCGTGCGTAACGGGTAGTAATTCCGGGGAGGAATGTTGCATTCCTTGCCCGGTTGGAGGGGCACAAAGGTAACTCTTGCCCCTTCGTGGATTGGACTTAGGCAATTTGGGCCGCTCTGGAGTAGAGGCGGATTAGGCCAATTCAAGCCATTGGTCTAGTCCAGAACAGGAGCCCCCCAAGTCGTTGCTCCCAAGCATGGGAGTGATGACTTAAGGACTGCTCGTTGCTCCGGGGAGTCACCATGGAGTTGGCGTTTGAAGACGAAGGGGGTTGTCTCAAAGTGCTCGTGACCCCAGATGTTCGTGAGATTCCTGGTCGTGACCTTGTTGCCCGAAGTTCGGGGAGACTAATGGTCAGACAGAATTGGAAACATTGGGTTGCCACGTGTGCATCAAGCTCCGTGTAGCAGTTAATAGGTAATGATGGCTAGTTGGTAGCCATCATGGCCTACGAGCGCGTGTTTGCACGTGCCCCTTTGTATAAAAGGGGGAAAATCGTTCCATTTGGAACTTTCTCTTTCTGATTTCTCTTCGCCTCCTTCAAGCTTTTGCCCGACACCGTTTTCCGCTTCTCCGACCACCGTTACAAGCTTCCGAGCAACACTTTCTTCTACTAAAAACCAGTAAGTGTTCCGATCCTTTGCTTGTTCTACTTCTGTTAGTTGTTAATGGTAGATTGCATGCGGTTAGGGTTAGCTTTAGAGGACAGAATAAGTGAGTCTCCGGCGATTGTTGGTGGTGGACGGTGGCTGTGCCATTTTTCTACTTCTAACATGTCACCAGAGTTGGTAGTATGTTTTGGTTAGGAGGGTGGTTGACGGCGTCGTCGCGAAGGCGACGCTTATGTAACCGTCGTGACTTTTTGTCTTCTGGGTGAATGATGGGTTTTCCGGTAGAACGCTCCCAGATTCTGGTGAAGCTTTGCGATTTCCGGCGAAGTTTCAAATGGAAACTGGGTATGAGTGCGGGGAAGCTCCTCGCTAGGGATGATTTGTTTCGAGCGTCTCCTCGCGGGGAGGTTTCAACTCCATATTTGATGTTAGGGCTTAGGCCGGGGACCTTGTCTTCAGCCCTTTGCGCGCCCTTTCACTTGACTTAGCGGTGGAAGGGTGGATTTGATTTGTTGTTGATTTCACTTTCTTCTCTGCTTTTCAGGTGATCGACATGGCGACGTGGCCAGATAGAGAAGTTATTTTAGACACCTCCGAGGAAGAAAAAGGTTCCTCGGGCAACACTAGCTCGACGGCTTCGAGCTCCGCGTCTTCGAGCTCCCCAAGTGATGTCGGGGAAGAAGAAGAGGCTTTGGACGATATGGACGAGGATGTTGCTGATGATCCCGCGGAGGAATGGAAGGTGGCCGAGCCTGCTGAGCACGTGTCCAAGCTTGTGGGGGACGTTTTTACTGAAGTCTGGCCAGAGGGAGAGTGGAAGGTGCACTTCCCTTCCGAGGACGAGCGGGTCTGCACAAACTTCGGGGACCGCTTTACGATGTACAAATATGCCTTCAAGGAGCTAGGCTTGAGGCTGTCGTTCACCGATTTCCAGCAGTCAGTGTTCGAGCATTTGAGGTTGGCCCCCACGCAGCTGCATCCGAACTCTCTGGCCTTTATACGGGCGTTTGAGTTGGTGTTCGAGCATCTTGCTATAGGGACTACTCTCCCTCTGTTCTTCACTGTCTTCCATCTTCAGCGGCAACTGTCGGGGAGGAAGTATGGTTGGGTTTCGTTGAAGCAGCCCCGCAAGCTGTTCAAGGCGTTTTCGGAGTCAATAAGGACGTTCAAGGAACGTTATTATGTCGTTGAACCCTTGTCCGAAGCTGCCCAGGACAGCACATACGTCTGGTACATAGAGGTTGACGAGGACGGGAACGAGCTACACGACGAGGAGGGGAGGTATATTGGGCGAAGACTTTATAAGTTCCCCATCCACTAGTCACCTGACCACTTCACCAAGAAGCCCAGTGATTATGTCTTCCAACCGAGCGAGCTACTCGGGCAGGATGTCGCGGCGTATGAGGCGCTGGTGAACTGGGTCAACTCCTTCTGGCTCGCTGAGTGCTGGACGAGCAAGGGCAGTCCGATCTTCGAGGAGGACGGGAGCCAGAGAGTTGAGCTTAGATTCATCAATATTAAGGCACTGCTGGAGTGCAAGGCTCCTCAGGACGTTGCGAAGCTGCTCGGTAGTCTTAGTTGCTTAATTTTGTTTGTGTCATTTCTTTTTCTCGTGTCTAACATGCTCGTATTTTGTCTGTGCAGGTGAGATGCCTCAGGCCCACGACAAAGTTGTGAGGAATGCTCTTGCAAGGAACAAGGTCGGGGCGGCTCCTCTAAAATCCCGGTTTGCTGGTGCTCGTGCTCCTCCTCCTGTTCAAACTGCTGCGGGGACCTCTTCTTCTCCTACTTCTGCTCCCCGGGGGTCTCCCCTTCCTTTGGCTGGTCGACCCAAGCGGCCAAGGTTTAATGATGTTGTGGACCTTACCCGGGAGTCAGAAAAGGGGAAGTTCGAGCTTCCTCCTTGCATTCATGACCGGAAGTTCTTCGAGGTGAACTCTCTGATTGTGCCTCGGGCGGAGTCTCTTCGCTTGGAAAGTATGGATCGCCCGAGCAAGAGGGCGTTGGTGGCCCAGGACGCTTCTGCCTTAGTCAGGATGTTGGAGATGGCAGCTGTGTACGCCGAGGGGGATTCAGCGACTGAGGCCGAACTTACTGCTGCCCGTGCTACCATGGCGTCCCTCAAGGAAGAAGCTAAGGGTGCCGACGATGCTCGGAAGAAAGCTGAGGAGGAGGTAGCTCGTTTGAAGGAGGAGAACTCGATGCTGGCGGCGGAGAAGAAGTCTGTCGAGGAGTTGATCCAGTGGCTGAAGGCGGCCAATGCCCTGGGTGACGATGAGCCAGAGGATGTGAAGGCATTGAAGATGAGATCCGAGCTGGTTGCCCATTTACTAACGGTCGAGGACGATGGCATTATTGTCGCGGAGGAGTCTTTTGGGAATGTCGTGGCTCAACTGCGGGTGGTGAACCCTGGGCTCGATTTTTCTGTCGAGGGTACCCACTACCTGGCGCATGTTGATGACGGTCGTATTGTCATGCCCGACGGTCTCCTTGAAGGTATCCCTGAGGATCAGCCCGCCGAGGACCAGGGGTCTCAGCCAGAGCCAGCCGAGCATGCGAACGAGTGAGAAGCTTGTATTCTTTGATGTTGTTGTAACCTGTCCGGCCTGTGTGCCGTGGAATTATTGTAATTTATTTTCTTTTCGGGGGGCATGGCCCCTGTTTGATGTAACTAAGTACAATCGTGGCCCTTGTGGTCACCCATTATGTTAACTAATTATATTTCTGGCTCCGTCGTCTGCATGACTTTACTTGCGCTTATTTTTGCTAAGTGTCGTATGCATGCTGTGAATGTATGTCCGCCCGCGATAGAGGGCATTTGACTTGTGCGAATGTTTTGGGGGGATTGCTTGTAATAGATGTGTTCGGCAGTGTGGGGAACTGGTCGAACTGCCGGGGAATACCCTGGTCGGGGAGCGGAGCTCAGGTCGCGCTTGAGGCCTGAGTTCGCAGCGTGAACGTCCTATCGCGAGCCGGGGTTCTTCCAATCATGGTACTTTGACGACGGCGATGCTCGATCGAGGACCGTCGTCGAGCAGTTACTCGGCTCGTTACTGAGCGGGGTTATGCTTTAATCGTACGCGACGCTTGTACCTAGACGCGCATAGTGGTCGGTAGCTGACGTTCGTCGTTGCGACGGGTCGAACCGAGAGTTTAGCTGTAATATTGTTTTAGCTTTTCAGCGTTCCATGGTCGAGCAAGTTCTTCCCCAGAGAGATGTTCCAGGTAGTAGGCCTTATTTTCCGTTTTTGCTCGGACACGATAGGGTCCTTCCCAGTTGCCTACTAGTTTGCCTTCGCGAGAGTCTTTGTGGTTTCTTCTTAGAACAAGGCTTCCCACGTCGAACTCTCGCCGTATCACCTTGGCGTTGTGCCTGATGGTAATTTTTTGTTTTAGTGAGGCTTCGCGAAGGGCTGCCCCGGCTCGGATTTCCTCGACGAGGTCTAGCTCTTCTCTCAACGATTTGTCGTTCATCTCCTTGTCTAGGGGCGACTCTGTCCTCCTAAAGGGCACGTGAACTTCGACGGGAATTACAGCCTCGGTCCCGTACGCTAGACAGAAAGGGGTTTCCCTGGTCGTTGAGTGAGGAGTTGTGCGGTATGCCCACAGTAGGCTGTGCAGTTCCTCGACCCATGCCTTCTTCGTTTTGTCTAGCCTTCGCTTGAGGCCTCGAAGGATGACTCGATTGGCTGCTTCAACCTGCCCGTTTGTTTGAGGGTGCTCCATAGATGCGAAGTGCTGCTTCGTGCCTAGTTGGGCGATGAAGTCCTGGAACTTCCTGTCCGTAAATTGCGTCCCATTGTCCGTTACTATCGCTTGGGGTATACCAAAACGTGCGAGGATGTTTCGTTTGTAGAAACGCAGGATGTTGAGGGCATTTATTTTGGCTAGAGCTTCTGCCTCTATCCATTTTGTGAAATAGTCCACGCCACTATGAGATATTTGTTCTGACTTGATCCTACCACGAAGGGACCTAGGATGTCTAGGCCCCACCAGGCGAATGGCCACGGGGAGGACATAGTCTTGAGCTCGTTAGGCGGAGCCAGGTGCATGTCCCCGTGCCGTTGGCATTTGTCACATTTCTTCACGTGTTCTTTCGCGTCGTTTTGCATGGTTGGCCAGTAGTATCTTGCACGGAGAGCCTTTCGGGCAAGGGACCTTCCGCCCAGACGTTGGGCGTTGATTCCTTCGTGGATTTCGCGCAGGATGTACGCGACCATTTCCTCCTCGACACATTTGAGCAGCGGAATAGAGAATCCCCGTCTGTAGAGTTTATCTTAGACCAAGACATAAGAGCAGGCTCTTCGCCTGACTATGCTTGCCTCCTTTGGGTCAGACAGGAGTTCGTCTTTTGCGAGATAGTTGTAGACTGGGGTCATCCAACAGTTGTTATAGCCGATCACCTGCACGTTGAGTGTCGCGGAGGCCTTCTCGATGCTGGGTCGAGGAAGTACTTCCTGTATGACGGATTTGTTTCCGCCTTTCTTCTTCGTGCTAGCTAGTTTGGATAGCACGTCTGCTCGTGCGTTATGTTCGCGGGGAACGTGTTTCACTTCCACTGTTGTGAACTTCGCCATTTCCTTCTTTACCAGGGCCAAGTATTCGGTCAAGTTGTCGTTTTTGGCTTGGTATTCTCCCCGGACCTGGAGGGCCATGAGTTGTGAATTTGTGCAAATGACGACTTCCTCTGTGCCTAGGTCCTCGGCAAGGCGTAGCCCAGCGAGGAAGGCTTCGTATTCAGCCTGGTTATTGGAGGTTGGGAAAGACAGTGTGAGTGATACCTCGACAATAATCCCTTCGCCGTTCTCCAGTATGATGCCCGCGCCACTTCCTGCAGAGCTTGAGGCACCGTCGACGAAGATGGTCCATTTGCGTGCTTCGTTCCCGGGGGAGTCTGCGAACGTCATCTCCGCGACGAAGTCAGCCAGAGCTTGGGCCTTGAGGGCTTTTCTGCCTTCGTATTGGATGTCGAATTCGGACAGTTCCAGCGACCATTTGAGTATTCGGCCGACCATATTTGGTCGTCCGAGCAGCTGCTTTATGGGATGATTTGTTCGAACCACAATCGTGTGAGCCAGGAAGTAGTGTCTTAACCTCTTGGCCGCGTTGATGAGGGCCAGTGCCACCTTCTCTATCTGTTGGTATCTTAACTTTGGTCCTTGCAGCGCTTTGCTCGTGAAATAAATGGGCTTCTGCCCGTCAGCTGTCTCGCGGATGAGAGCGGTACTCACTGCTTCGGTTGCTACGGCCAGGTATAGGTACAACGTTTTACCGTTGTCCGGACGAGAGAGGACCTGTGGTTCTGAAAGTGCTCGTTTCAGATGGAGAAGGGCCTTGTCGCACTCCTCGGTCCATTTGAATGCTGTCTCTTTGCGGAGGAGTTTGAAGAATGGTAGGGCGTGCTGGGCGGACTTGGCCACGAAACGAGATAGTGACGCGAGCATCCCGTTGAGGGACTGGATGGACTTTTTGGACTTGGGCGTAGGAAACTCGGAGAATGCCCGACACTTGTCGGGGTTGGCTTCGATTCCTCGTTCCATTAAGTAGAAGCCGAGGAATTTGCCTGCCCGGACACCGAACGTGCATTTCTCCGGATTAAAACGCATTTTGTATTTCCTGTCCTGTTCGAAGACCTTTCTCAAGTGGGCGGTATGATCGGTTTCCTCGGGGGATTTTACGATCATTTCGTCCATGTAGACTTCGAGCATGTCGCCTATTTCTCCCCGAAACACATTGTTCATCATTCGTTGGTACGTTGCTCCGGCGTTCTTCAGGCCGAAAGGCATTACGTTGTAGTAATAGTTGCCCGATTCGGTCATGAAGGCCGTATATTTTTTGTCGGACCTTGCCATTGGGATTTGATTGTAGCCCGAGTAGGCGTCCATGAACGATAAAAGTTTAAAACCAGCAGAATTATCAACAAGTTTATCAATATTGGGGAGGGGGTTGACATCCTTCGGGCATGCCTTATTGAGATCGGTATAATCAATGCACATGCGCCATTTTCCATTAGATTTTTTAACCAATACAATGTTGGACAGCCAAGTGGTGTACTTGGCCTCCGAAATAAATTTGGCCTCGAGGAGGTCCTTTACAGCTTTTTCAGCAGCCTCCGTTTTCTCCTGAGACTGTTTTCTCCAACGTTGTGCTACGGCCTTAACGGCTGGGTCGACTGTCAGCTGGTGACAAGCGACGGATGGATCCAAGTCGGGCATTTCTGCAGCGCTCCATGCGAAGAGATCGGCATTCTCTCGGAGGCATGCCTTGAGCTGCTTCCTCGCGATGTTAGGCAGGTCTGCTCCGATCTTCACTCCCCGTTGGGGGTCTTCGCCGAACAGAACTATCTCGAAGTCTCCATCCGGGATTGGGCGCATCGGATAGGAGCTGCTGCTGGACGACGTGGACGGGCTTGCTGAAGCTGCTCCCTCCTCCTGTTGGTCCTCGGGGAAGCGACTGTCGAGGTCGATAGAGTCGACCTGGGGCAGGGGCTTGGCCTCCTCGGAGTTGCTTAGCAGTGTTGGCTTGCTCGACACTTTTGGCTTGGGCGCAATGGTGTTGAGTCCCTTTGTAGCTGCTTCGAAACACCGTCGGGCAGCTTCTATATCGTCGTGGAGGGTGGCGACTATCCCTTTCGAAGTGTAATACTTCATCTTCAGGTGGACGGTTGAGGGCACTGCTACCAACTCGGCTAGAGTTGGCCTTCCGAAAATGCATTGGTAAAGCGACGGGCAGTCGATTACCAGAAATTGCACCTTGATGGATCTGGCTGTTTCAGCTGAACTGAAGGTCACGATTAGCTCGACGTATCCCCACGGCTTGGTTACAGATCCGTTGAATCCCTGTAGATCGGACCCTACGTAGGAGGTAAGGTGGGATTCGTCCAGCTGAAGTGTTGAAAACAGCTGGGAGTACATGATGTCGACCGAGCTGCCCTGGTCAACGAGTATCCTGCGAACTTCGAAGTTCGCCATCCGGGCTCTGACGAGCAATGGTATGCTTGAGTTCGGGGAGCCGCCGAGGAGTTCCTCTCGGTAGAAAGAGATGGGGACGGAGCCCTTGTGTGCCCGATCAAGCGTGGTCACTTTGCTGGAGCTTGTGTTGATCAGGTGTTCGAACTTCCGTTTCACGGAGCCCACAGTGACTTTGTTGAAACCCCCGCCAGAGATGACCATGGCGGAGGGAAATGTCTCCCACGGGCTATGGGCCGCGAAGTATGCAGGGGCGCTGAGCCCGTCCGGGACGTTGAAGTCCTCGGGTCGCGATATGGACATAGCGACCTGTATATTGGTGTCTTCCGAGGAGGGTATCTCCTCCTCGACCTTCTTGGACTCCTGGGCGTCCTACCGAGGAGTGTCCTTCTTCTTCGCAAACTGCTTTAGGTGGCCGTCTCTGATCAGTATTTCTATGGCATCCTTCAGATGGATGTAGTCCTCCGTAGTATGGCCGTGACTTTTGTGGAAACGGCAGTATTTTGATTTATCCACGTTTGGTTTGTTCGGCAGTTGTTTGGGGAAGCAGACCCCAACCTGTTTGAACTCCGAATTGGCACATTCGGACAAAATCTTTTCCCTGGAAACGGTTAGGGGAGTGTAGTCATGGAAGCGCCCGGAGGGTCCCTTGTCGCGTGAGTCCCGCGGACGGTCCTCGTGTCTCCGTTCACCCTGACGAGACGTCGAGCCTTCATCTCCTTTGGAGGCCCGAGCGTTCTCCTGGCGGCATGATGCTCGGACGTTGCAGGCCGCAATCTTCTCTTCGTATTGAATATGAGATTGGGCTTTGAGGAGGAGGGCGTCTAAGCTCCTCGGTGGCGCGGGGCCAATGTCCTTAGAGAACTCGGAGTCCGGGCGGACCCCTTGTTCGAGCAGAAACTTCTTCATTTTATCTGTCGCCGGGACCTGCACTGCTTCCTTGTTGAACCTCTCGATATATACGCGGAGAGGTTCGTCTTTACCCTGGATTATGGCTCCCAGAGAGGCCTCAGTTTTGGGGTGGCGGCGAGATGCTGTAAAGTGCCGCGAGAACAACCTGCCCAGCTGTCTCCACGAGGTAATGGACTCCTCGGGCAGTTGTTTATACCCTGTCACTGCTCCCTTCCGAAGGGTGGTCGGGAACTGTCTGCATTTGATGGGGCCCCGTACGCCGCGGTAGTCTAACAGCGCATCGATGTTCTCGATGTGCTCGTCGGGGTCGGTGGTCCCGTTGTACGTGCCAAGTGACGGGGGTTTCTCCAAGCCTTTTGGGAGACGGGTAGCCAAGATCTCCTGGGACAACGGGCCACGAGGCTCGTCGTCATCACTAGAACTAGTGTATGATGGGGACCGAACGGGATGCTCGCGATGCTGGTTCCTTCGCGGAGAAGGTGAGCGATTCCTTCGAGGGGAATGTGAGCGGTTCCTTCGCGGGGAAGGTGAGCGGTTCCTTCGCGGGGAAGGTGAGCGGTCCCGTCCTTTAGACTTGATCGGGGGAGATTGCTCGTTCCTCCGAGTCCTCTTGTGGTCATGAGCGTGCTGGTTACGCGGGGAGATCTGGTCGCGCTTCCGGGCTACGCGAGGATCAGGTTCTTGGCGCAGTCTTCGGTCGATTTCTCTCCGGGGCTACAGGCTTCTTGATCGTCGCTGGTTCCTCCGCGTAGGAGGGGATCTTGGACGGTGGAACTCTTCTAATGCCTCGATCCTCTCGTTCTGCTGCAGGATCAGGGTGTTGGTTTTGTTGATCGCCTCTAGGAGGGCTGCCACGGTCGGGTCGACATTGGGCGGAACAGGAACGGGCTGGACGTCAAGTGATGTTTGATCGTTGTTGCGATCAGCAGGGGTAGGGGAAGGAGAAACAGTGGCTCCATCCCTGAGGAAACGGGCATCTCGGAGGAGAGATGACTAGCCGTCAACGTCAGATTTGTTGACGGGGAGGATGGTGGTTTGGAAAGCATCCTTGATGCGATCTTGGGAGGCCATGATCGTGATGATGTTTGAGAATTGTTTTGATCTTCGATTTCTGAGGAAAGAAAGATGGGGAGAACAAAAGTTCCCACAGACGGTGCCACTGATCGTGAAGGCTGGATCAGATCCTGTAGAATCAGGCCGCCAAGTGCGTCAGGGATGCTGGTCGTATGGAGAGGAGGAGGTGTACCTGCAAGGTACTCCGACGCTCAAGTGAGAAAGGGGTCAGAGAAAAGGAGCAAGTACAAAGTATGAATTCTTAGGGTGAATATTGGATACCTGACCCTCTCAAGCGAGAGGGTTTATTAGAGCCCCCAGCGGGTGGCCAACGGTCCTATTTTCGGGGCGAAATAACCGTTTTCCCCAAAGAATAGGTAACTACCCGAACTAGTCGTTACGTCGGGCAGGGTGCCCAAAACTAGCCGTTATGTCGGGCATAGGTGTGATTCCGGGCACCTGCCATAGCTGTTCGGGGAGCAGAGAAGCCGTGCGTAACGGGTAGTAATTTCGGGGAGGAATGTTGCATTCCTTGCCCAGTTGGAGGGGCAGAAAGGTAACTCTTGCCCCTTCGTGGATTGGACTTAGGCAATTTGGGCCGCTCTGGAGTAGAGGCGAATTGGGTCAATTCTAGCCATTTGTCCAGTCCAGAACACTAATTAAACTCAAAATCTAATTAACCAACATCCAATTAACCAAAATCTAATTAACCTTCCAATCAAAATAAAATCAATCTAGATAAACCACATACTAATTAAAAAAATAATAAAAGATAATTGGGGGGTTGACAATGTTTTAGGAGTGAAGACAGAATAGGCGTGTGGATTGCTGGTATGGGGTTTAAGGTGATCAGAGGGTGTAACAAAAAAAGCCCTTTGGGCTTGTGGTTTTGCTAATTCAGCCTATGATTTGCAAAGCCAATTTGTCATGGTTTCACCAACAGAACCTGTAACAAATCATTTGCAACACTTGATGTGAGTTTCCTAAACCAAATATCAACTCCTCTCACTCAAAGGCCACGTCGAACCTACGAATCCCTTAATGAATTGGATGATCAGACCTCATCGACCGCCGCGCTTCAACAACTAGGGTTCGCTTCTTAGGGTGAGGTATGCAGTTGCATCTTTTCCCAAATTATAACCAAAAGCTTTGACAAAATGATGATACACTGCAGACAATGATGGATCCGCAGTGAAAGTTGAAATGGAAAAGAGGGTTTGGATTTATCTCAGAACCGGTCTATGTTTTAACTCGGCTTTACATTGGCCACGATTCCATTACGGTTTGGATTTGATTTGGATTCAAAGGTTGAACAACACTCAGTTCGGAAAGGCTTGTTACTTACGAATTCAGAGTGGCGTAGATTAATAAGTTAAGCAAAGGTTACAGAAGAGTACCAAAATCCGGTGCGGTAGCTCGACGACGGCAACTTCGCAGGTACCTCGTTTCGTTCCTCTTTTCTTATTCATGTTCTTCTCCTTCTATTCCATCTCCGCGATGTTTTTTTTCTTAAATTCAAGCATTGTGCATTGCATTTGTGAATTTCATTGTTGCGCTGTGAATTCTGATTATTGAGGAGTTCCTAAGTGTGAGTTGCGTTGTTTTGAATCTTCTTCTACACGACAGATTATGGAAAAAGATGTTGAATATTGATGAGGAAGTGGTGAATTCAAGAGTGAAGTGGTTCGAAGTTTGAAGATGAAATCGTTCCTTGCGGCACGTTCTTGCTGCGGTGTCGAATTCGCGAGATTGAAGGTGATGAAGATGTTTCGATGCAGTTCGCGAAACTTGAGGTAATGCTCTTCAATAGTTCTTGAATCCAGTTCTTGAATTTTGCTATGCTTTTCAATCCATCTTCATCTTCTGCAATCTGGTGCAGCTTCTGATTGTGAACTCTTTCTTTTCCTAGGTGTGCATACTCGTTCTTGTTGTGTGAAGTGCGTGAGCGTCATAACTTGCAGGATTCGTTGTGGTTGAACTGTGATTTTCTTGCAGGTTGGCGAATTGTTGATGAAGGTTCTTGGAGCTGTGCAGAATTTGTGATAAAGTTGTTGCATTGATGAAGAAGTTCGTTGTTGTCGCGATTCACTGCTGAGATGCAAGTTGAAGATGATGTCGATTAAGTGCATCGGAACGAGGAAGAAACGGTTAGGAATTTTTGGTAGAATAAAGAAGAAGATAGAATAAGAGTTTAGAGAAAAATGGTGGAAGAATGAGGAGAAAGAGTTCCTTCCAGAAGAATGACGAGGGCTCACTGAAACTTTTTATTGAGGAGTCCGTTAAGAAGTTTGTAACTGGACTTTTATATCTGAATTATATGATGTTGCTTCTCTTTTTTACTGCTATGTATTTTTATTTTTCCTGTTAAGAACTCTTTGCGAAACTGCTTCCCTTTTTGAACCGTGGTATGTGTGATGTTGGTTAATTGATTATGCATGCAAGACCTGCATATCTTCAGGGCATTAATCATAGAAAACTCCAACAATCTAAATGCATTGAAAAACATCTGCTATACAAACCAAAAAAATACTCATAAGGGCAATATCTTTAGGACCCAAAACGTGATTCTCCTTTATGACATGAATCTTTCTGCCTTCAACTACATAAGCAATGGCAATGGCTATGTCTTGGATTTTATTGAATGTAAATCAAAAATGAAATTTGAATATTCAATGAGTCCAAAGAGTGGTTATGGGTAATTTGATTTTAAAGTGGATAAGTGACTTAGTTAAGAGAGTGGATTTAGATGTGGATATTTAGATAATTGGAATTGGTTAATAAAAAATGGATATAGACCAAAAATGGATCTAAAAATGGTTATGGGTTGACTTTGAATATTTGGCTTTGGAAATTGGTGAAAGGGATTGAATTTGGATATGAATGATGCAACGGATAAAAATGTATTTGGTTATTGGAAAATGGTTCAAGTTTGGACCATTGAATCGAAAGTGAAATTGGTTTTGGGAATAATGGTTATTAAATTTTCAAATGGATATAATATGGTTTGAAATTGGTTAAAAATGGATATCAAGAAAAAATGGGTTTAAATTAAATTAACGAGAATAAATGTGGATTACTAAATGAGATGGTTATTGAATTGAAACATGACTCCTGAAAGATGACGACCTTGAACGATGCCCTCCAAATAAACCATAACCACGCACTTCCCACCCTTAACTTGAACCAAATCCATGAGCAAAATCAACTCCTGAATCAATGCTTCATAAGGCAATGAATCCATATCAAATTACAGAAACAACAACAATTAAAAAAAAATGCTTTGCTCACACTGAACCCTTTAATGAGGACAAGCCTTGAAACATGGAAAGAGGTATGACCAAGATAAGCTTGACATGAAACCCTTAATCCAATGAGCTTCAGTTGATAAAAGTCCACAAGCTTAACCATGAAGCAATGACTTAAGTTATTCAAAGCAAAACCCTAGTCTCACGGTCTTCAATTGATGACTGTCCACAAACTCACCCGTGAATGAGAAATCCTAATTCTCCTTGATATGTACACTGATAAGGATAATAGCCTGAGATGTTTAAAATGAAACAAAACCCTAATCCATAGCACTTGATACTGTTATGAAAACTTGAATGGGATAACCTTGATGCCTGATGATTTTGACAGAAGAAAGCCTTGATACTTAATGAATTCTGATAGAGAGATACTCATGATGTTGAGAGCTCAGACCTTCGTCTCACCTTGAGATAGGGAAAACCAGAAATCACAAGAAAAATGCCGTGATCCCATGTCTCAGTATCCCAATGAAATGCAAATGAATGAATATGAGTGTGACCTAATGGATATGCAAATGAATGTGAAGCGAAAGCCAGAAAAAGGTTGAAAAAGGTAGGGCAAATTTTGGGGTGCTACAGTAGGCAGACGAGTTATCTTGATAAGAGGAGGAAGGATCTTAAGTTAAAAGAGGGAGACCATGTATTCTTGAGAGTCACTCCGGTGACTGGTGTTGGGCGTGCCTTAAAGTTGAGGAAGCTTACTCATCGATTTATTGGTCCGTATCAGATATCAGCAGCTGTTGCATATAGAGTGGCGTTGCCACCAAATTTTTCGAATTTGCATGATGTGTTTCATGTTTTACAGCTTTGGAAGTACGTTCCGTATCTGTCGCATGTGATTCCGATGGATGATGTTCAAGTAAGGGATAACCTTAAAGTTGAGGCTTTACCTGTAAGGATTGAAGACTGTGAGGTGAAGCAGTTAAGGGGCAAAGAGATTGCTCTCGTGAAGGTAGTGTGGGGAGGCGCTGCCGGTTGAAGTATGACTTAGGAGTTGGAAAGCAGGATGCGTGAAGCATATCCTGAGTTGTTTGGATTAGGTAAATTTTCGAGGACAAAAATATTCGAAGTGGGGGAGAGTTGTAACGCCCCGACTTATGTTATTTGATTTTCGTAATTTAATTATGTATTATTGTGAATATATATATATATATATATATATATATATATATATATATATATATATGTATATATATGTATGTGTGTGTGTGTGTGTGTGTGTTATCAGTGTTTTGTGTGTGTTGAGATACCCTGTGGTAGAGGGTAGTGACCTTAAAATTAGACTCTAAGGGTGAGAGGTGTATGACCGATTGCTTAGAACTTGGTGGTGTGGTGTGAGTGGCTAATTAAATAATATTAGTTGAATATTATTAATTTAAATAATTAATGGATATTGTTATTATTATTTAGTTTGTGGAATGAATAATAATAATAATATTATTATTATTATTATTATTACTATTGTTCCGGACTGGACCAATGGCTAGGCATGACTGTTGACACGAGATTTCGACTGACGGTGGGATCCGGAGATTCCCATGGCGCGTCAGCGCGAAGGGTACGTCAAGGTGTCGAATCGACACCAGCAGAAAGGCACGTCGGAGAAACGGCGACAAGCCTTGGCGTCGGAGGAAGATGAGGCGACGAGCTAAGTTCAACTTCAAAGGACAAATGCTTAGGCGGGAAAAGTTTGAAACTTCCAAGACTATGGGAAGTTGAAAAGAAAGAGGGGTGACATGTGTCAGCTTCAGAGGACGTTTGGGTAGACAAACAGTTACATTTTAGGCCTATATAAGGAGCTGTACTTTTCATTTTCAGAGGTCGCATTTTTTGACATTGTAAGGGGAAAATACTCAAAGTACCAAGCTTAGAGAGAAACGAGTTCACTCCCGCAAAAAATGTACACTTGCGTCCAAATTTACTTAATGCAATTTACTTCCAGCATTTAATTTAAGTCATTGTTTTTCCTTATTTTGCTCAGTCTTTCCTTTATTTCTTCGCTTTTGCACCCAACTCGCTAAGAAACTCTTTGTGTCACCTAGGTCACTTCAGCGTGACAACTTGCACTAAAAAACCGATAAACTCAAACGCAGCACAAACATACGCTTCCAATTCCTTGTTCTGGGATTTGTGTGGCCGATCCCGCAAGCGAACCTGCGACGGAAGGCCATCGGTTGTTCGCGCCGGCGAACAAAGTGGCACATCCGGTGGGACTCGTGTGAATTGAGTATATGTTTTTGCGTAGTGGTAAGATGGTAATACCACGACCAAACAAAGAACAGTCTCCGACGGAAAGTACGGTGGGAACGCAGATAACGGGTGTGGGCTCCGGTACTGTGTCAGCGGTGTCAACCACTCCTAGCGGACCAATCGCAACACCGCGTCGAAACGACCCGAAATCAACAATGGCAGGGACTACGGGGCAGTATATGCCTAGTATCACCATGCCTATACCGAGATCGTATGGGATGCCAACGGAGTTCATGTCGAGTTTGCACTCTAGCGGCCATTTATTTGGGGAAAGTTCGTCCCCAACGTTATCAACTTATCAGGGGGCAGGACACATGTCGAACCAGATGGTTCGACCCCCAGGTTTTAACCTTTTCTCCCAATCCATACCAACCTTTACCTCTCATGTAGATTGATGAACCATGCACTCTTATAAGATAAAAATCTCAATGACAGTTAAAGTAAGAGTATATACAGTGCATGCGATAAAATGATATGCTAGGCAAGATTAGAGATATCGAGTATCCTCAATTCCCTTCGGATGTTGAAAAATAATTCGTTCGCAAGTAGTTTTGTGAAGATATCCGCAAGTTGATGTTTACTATCAACATGCTCGAATACAACATCACCTTTTTCAACATGATCACGCAGGAAATGATGGTGAATCTCAATATGCTTAGTGCGTGAATGTAGCACCTGATTCTTGGTTAGATTAATAGCGATAGTGTTGTCGCACATAATGGAAATGCGTTGCAAGTTTAAATCAAAATCAAGTAATTATAGCTTAAGCCACAAGATTTGGGCACAACAACTACCAGCAGCAACATATTCCGCCTCGGCGGTTGACAAAGCAACAAAAAACTTGATTCTTGCTATGCAAACTTACTAAGGGATTTGAAAACATGTGGCAAGTTCCACTAGTGCTTTCCTATATGATTTGCAACTGGCAAAATCGGAGTCAGTGTATCCAACCAAGTTACAATTACTTTCCTTAGAATACCAAAGCCCATATTAAGAAGTACCATGAATATACCTAAGAATACACTTTACGGCTTTTAAGTGAGATTCTTTAGGAGCCAATTAATAACGGGAACACACACATATACGCTAAACATGATATTAGACCTAGATGCGGTAAAATATAAAAGATAGTCGATCATACCTCTACAAAAGAGCAATCATACCTCTATAAAAGAGCAGGACATATTAAAACATTTGATGAATATTTCAAAATCAAAGCAAGTTACTAAAGTTGAAAAGTCTATTAAAATTTAAAGGGAGACACATAATTGCTTTGGCGGTTTAATATTTATTACAAAATATAAACAATTAACTTTTTATACAGTACTTCCCAGTCTCTTATGTATTATTTTTGAAATTTTTATATTTTTTTAAGATAATGATTAGTTATATTGATTTTAAAGATAAAATGAATGTTATTTATTTAAATACAATTATTATTAATAGATAATAAAGTAATTACATCATTAAAACATAATAAATAAAAATAAGTTAATAAAATCAAATTAGTATTTTAAATGAATAAATAATTTGAGACAAAAAAAGATGATATCTATTGTGAGATGGAATGAATAACTTTTTTTAAGAGGTATCATTTTTTCGTTTTTTCTTTCTCTCTTATTTTTTCTTTTACACCGTTTAAAAACTTGTGTTTAGCAACACTTGTTAGTTTGCAATACTTATGTATTTATTTGACTAAATTATAGATTTTTGAAATTAGTTTTTTATTTATTTTAAATTCAAATAGTTTTGATCTTTTCTAATTTTTTTTATAAAAAATCGATATTATTTTTATTTTTTACCTTATTTTTTTATCTATAAAATTTTACAATATATTTATATACGATAATTTGTCATATTTCACAAAAAATTTATCATTTGAAAATTATAAACATAATTAATTTTAAGCGTAAAAGTATGAAAGAAAAATTAAAACTATTTAAATTTAAATTAAGAAATTAATTCGTAAATCAGATAAAATTGAAGACCAAACATGTAATTAAATCTATTTATTTTCATTAAGATATATTAGTTTTTTTACCTCAAAAAATGTTATTAGCTATAAATTAAATATTTACCACTTGATTTTTTTATTACAAGCAATCTTTGGTTAAAACGAAATTATTTAACACTTAATTTATTAGCTATAAATTAAATGTTATTTAGCTATAAATTTTTGAGGAATTAATCTATTACCCACTAAATATGACGAAATTTTATTTTTATTCTTTAAAATTTTTTAGAAATTATAAAATTTACAGTGGTATATAAAAAATTTCGCAATATATATATATAAAATTTTAGAAAATTTTATTTTTATCGAAAATTTCAAAATTTTCAAAAAAAATAATTTTTTTTACACTACTACCGATTTTGAAATTGGTGGTACAATATAAAAAATTTTAAAATTTTTGATAATACCAAAATTAGTGAAAGTGTAAAATTTTTTTTTGAAAATTTTAAAATGTTTTTCATTATCGGAAATTTTAAAATTTTCTGGACAGTATTGAAAATTTGAAATTTCCGAAAATTTTTATTTTTTTAGTAAAAATTTTAAAATTTTTGATAATATAAATTTTTTTTATTTGTTGCAGTTTTAGGATTATGAAAGTTTGGTAGGTGCCGGATATAATTTAGGTGGTTGCAGGTTAAATTCTCATAATTGCCCTGCTGGTTGATAGTCATAGTGGGCTAACAAAAAGCTAATAATCCTAGTGGGCCGACAAAAATGAAAATTGGGCCGTGAGGTTAGGCCCGTCAACAAGCCCAGTGTTTTTGGCGGGAAGACGTTGCTATCTCTTGTATAATTTCCCGCCACTTCCGTGTTCGCGGTCATTAGGAATACCGAGAAGAACTGAGAAATCAAATCTCAAACTTCAGACACCGAGTGGAAGTTAGGGTTTGTACTCAATACTCAGAAGCATCAACTGATTCAGCGGAAATGGAAGCTTTCGGCGGTTACTTGGTCGATGAGAAAGCCGTTACGGTTGAGAACGCTTTCTTAGATTTCCTCAAAAGGTACTCTATTCCTCTTCGTTTTCTTCATCGTCTTCTCGTTCTGCAATTTTTGTAGTGATTTACCGAATAACTGTTTCTGTTTGCGTTGAATCACAGTTTTAGATCTGGACAACGGAATGAACTATATTACGAAGCGGAGATTGAAGTGATGAGAGCTAACGAGTCCAACACCATGTTCATCGATTTCGAGCATGTCATCAGATTCAGTGATCTTCTTCAGAAAGCTGTCTCCGATGAATACTTGAGGTTTTTTTAGATTTTATTTCGTTTAGATTTTAATTGAAGTTATTGAAACCCTAATTACTAACACTTGTTTTCTACGTTGATTATTATAGGTTTGAACCTTATTTGCAGAATGCTTGCAAGAGGTTCGTTATGGAGCTCAAGCCAACCTTTATATCTGACGATAACCCTAACAAGGATATCAATGTTGCCTTCTATAACATTCCAATTGTCAAGAGGTATATAATTTTCCTTTCCAATTTTTGTTTCAATTTCGTTAATATTAGTTTAACTTATTTTTAATTGGATGTGGAGGCTGTGGAATTGTGATGTTGTGTGTATGTTTATGCGATTGAAAATGAAGTTTGAGGGTTTCTGTTTGATGAGTTGTATGCTGCTGAATTTATACATCTGCAGGTTAAGAGAGTTGGCTACATCAGAGATTGGGAGGCTTGTATCTGTGACAGGTGTGGTAACAAGGACAAGTGAGGTTCGACCTGAGCTTCTTCAAGGGACTTTCAAGTGTCTAGAATGTGGTGGGGTTATAAAGAATGTTGAACAGCAGTTCAAGTATACTGAGGTAGTTAATAGCCAGTTAATTTTTTGATACTTGTCATTATTGAATATTGAATAGTACTAGTACTGTGATATATCATTCATTACTTTATTTGATTTTTATATGATTGTTCTATTTGTGCCACTACAGCCAACAATCTGTCCCAATGCCACCTGTAACAATAGGACAAGGTGGGCTCTGCTGCGCCAAGAGAGTAAATTTACTGATTGGCAAAGGGTCAGAATGCAGGAGACTTCCAAAGAGATACCCGCAGGCTCTTTGCCTAGGTCATTGGATGTTATTCTCCGTCATGAGATTGTGGAACATGCAAGGGCCGGAGACACGTGAGCTTTTTCTTGCCCACTTATTTGCTTGAAATGTTCAAAATTTGCTGAAATTTAACTTTTCTTACTGTATCAACTCAATAATCAAACCATAAACTGCCCCCTTGCAGAGTGATTTTTACTGGCACTGTAATTGTCATACCTGATATATTGGCATTGGCATCCCCTGGTGAGAGATCAGAATGCCGTAGGGAAGCTTCTCAACGCAAGGGTTCTTCATCTGGAAATGAAGGTGTGAGGGGCCTTAGGGCTTTGGGAGTCAGAGACCTCTCCTATCGTCTGGCTTTTATTGCCAACTCTGTTCAGGTTAGCTATTTGTGTTTTATTATTGGTATGTTAAATTTTTATTATGTAATTTTAGTTTGTGATTGATGTGTTTTCTGAATGGTTTGTCCCAGATTTGTGATGGTAGAAGAGAAATAGACATCAGGAATAGGAAGAAGGATTCAGAGGAAGATGATCTGCAATTTTCTGTAAGTTGAATATTAACGCTGCATTATCATGTCACCATCTGATTTTGATTTCATATTGTCGGCTGTTGTAACTGACTGGTTTTACCTATATTATGGTTATGAATATTTTTGTGATTGCTTTAATCAAGTCACCCTTCTCTTATATTTATTGATAGCATGTAATAAATTCTGGTCACATTTTGTTTTCCTGTTCATCACCAGCTGCTGTCCTTAACCTGTTCATTTTTCTTTAACACATTCTGAGCACAATTATAATGTTATTTGTCAAACTTCTGATATAAATGAGAAAATAATTAGCCCTATATTTGGCTGGTTGTTTTAACAGCAACAGGAAATGGATGAAGTTCAACGAATGAGGAACACCCCAGATTTCTTCACAAAACTTGTTGAGAGTGTTGCTCCTACTATTTTTGGTCATCAAGATATAAAGCGAGCAATCCTTCTTATGCTTATGAGTGGGGTCCATAAATCTACTCATGAAGGCATCAGCCTTAGAGGAGACATAAATGTTTGTATTGTTGGAGATCCTAGCTGTGCAAAATCTCAATTTCTCAAGTACTACCCTTTTTCTTGTTCGTTTTCTTTGATTACTTTCTCTGGTTTGTGCAAATTGAATGGATTATGTATGGTTATCATTTCAGGTATACTTCAAGCATTGTTCCAAGATCTGTGTATACATCTGGTAAATCATCATCTGCTGCTGGTTTGACTGCAACTGTTGCCAAGGAACCAGAAACTGGAGAGTTTTGTATTGAGGTAAATAATCTGTCTTGTACTTACTGGAAGTTTAGAAATATCTGCACTCTTAATATTAGCAGCTGGATAGATTAGCCTAGGAAAAAGATTGAAAATTTGTACCATTCACAAACATCTGTTACTGGAGTTGTGTCTTCGGTTTGGCAAATTTAAATTGGTACATACCATATCCTAGTTTATATTAAGATTAGACTAATGCTACTGTTGTCCCAATTACTTGACAAAGTACAATAATATGATTAGAGCTGGTTTAGGTTGAAAGTACTTGCTGGAAATTAGTTATTTGATAAATGACAATATTATGCACAAGAATTAAGTCTGCTTAAGCTGCTTCTCACAAATTTGTCCGCCCGTTTTGAATTATGAACTAAGCATTCTAAAATATTTGCATGTTGTAATTAGAATTTTTCATCCAGAAACCCCTATTAGTGTAGCATTAAAACTATTTATGAAACATGACTTGAGGAATTTCCTGAGTTATAAACAAATTCCAAAGGAGTGGGTATTAAGAAACATGTCTTGTTTTCTAATGTAAGACCTATTTTTTAGGCTGGTGCTTTGATGCTTGCTGACAATGGTATTTGCTGCATTGATGAATTTGACAAGATGGACATAAGAGATCAGGTATGAGGCATACATTTTTTGACTGGCTTTAAACGTTCATAGATTGGGTTGTATCTCATATTTGATTCCATTAAAGGTTGCAATTCACGAGGCTATGGAACAACAAACTATTAGTATCACTAAAGCAGGAATACAAGCGACCCTCAATGCTCGTACTTCCATTCTTGCTGCTGCCAACCCTGCTGGAGGACGTTATGACAAGTCTAAGCCGCTGAAGGTAACGTGTTCTACTAACCTAGCTATTAATTGTCTTATTGAGTACAACATGGCCTAATTTAGTTTTCCCCCCTTCATTGTTTCAGTACAATGTGGCTCTTCCACCGGCTATACTTTCAAGGTTTGATCTTGTATACATTATGATTGATGACCCGGACGATAATACTGATTACCACATAGCTTCTCACATTGTGCGGGTTCATCAAAAGCGTGAAGATGCTCTTGCTCCAACATTCACTACAGCAGAACTGAAGCGTTATATAGCCTATGCAAAGACTCTTAAACCAAAGGTTTGAACACATCTATTGATCAAGCTTCATTGGGTCAATTTTACCTTTGTGATTCTTTCTTACTTAACCTGGTTAATGCAGCTAACGTCAGATGCAAGAAGTCTACTGGTAGACTCTTATGTAGCTCTACGTAGGGCTGATACAAATCCTGGCAGTAGGGTTGCATATCGTATGACAGTTAGGCAGTTGGAGGCTTTAATCAGGCTGTCGGAGGCCATTGCACGGTGTCATTTGGATAATCAGGTGTTTAAAGTTTGTAGGGTCAGGTCATTATGTATTTGTATGTGTTATCCTTCCCTGGTCTAAAGATGGTTTTCTGATTTTATTACAGGTACATCCTCGCCATGTTCGTTTAGCAGTAAAACTGCTGCAAACATCTATAATAAGGTAGGGCACATTTCTTGTCTGTTTCAAGTTTCTACTTTGGGAGACAACTTTTGGTTATAACTAATTTTACTTTTTATTCCTTGCAGAGTGGAGTCCAGTGAGATTGATCTATCTGAGTTTCAAGATCAAGATAGGGAGGAAGAAGCAGGCAGTGGTGATGGAAATAATAATAATAATGACGCTGATGGAACTAACGGTGATAATGGTGAGGTCTCCTTCCAATTTTACCTTGCAATCATCTCTGATACAATTTAGTTATTTATAGGTTTAATTGCTTTGCAGAAAAAGCAGCGGATGAATCTAACCCCCAAAGAAAGAAATCAACTGTAACTGATGAATACTTTCAGAGGATTACCAAGGCCCTTGTCATGCGTCTCAGACAACATGAGGAGACCGTGGTGGAACAAGGTTTTTACTTGAAACTTGTTTATAGGATATCTTAATATTGTTACTTCAAGGTTTTGATCATTTACATTGCTGTGTAAAATTTAAATTCTTTAATTTATTCAAATTCTGAATGCCCTTGGTCTGGCTTACATTAAGATTAATTTATATAGACATTTGTCAGGGATAACTACAAAGTGCTCAATGTGATAATATTGAAATATGATTTTTTTGTGGGCTTATTTATTGCAGGAAGTGACTTGGCTGGGATGAGGCAACGAGATTTGATTAAATGGTATGTAGACCAGCAGAATGAGAAAAATAACTACAGTTCCGTAGAGGAGGCGAAAACTGAAGTTTCCCAAATTAAAGCAATTATAGAGGTATATACTTGTTTTATACTATTCTTTCAAAGAAATTAGTATATTGTAGGCAGTCATGTTAATTATATCAAATGTTTTACTGTAGATTTTAATTCGAAGAGAGGGGCATTTAATAGTGGTAGATGATGGGAGACAAGCAGCAACAGAGGCTGCTGGTGCAGAACAAACCGAGTCTGCAGCTAGAAATGATAGAATTTTGGCTGTAGCTCCTAATTATGTCATTGACTGACCTTGGCGTAGTATTGAAGAAAGAAACTGGAAATCACTTAATTTTGCAGTCCCAATATTACAGTGACTTGATGGCTGTCTCAGAGCTGCAAGCTGGTTACTGTCTGTATTATGAAAAACTGATGTGTGTTGCTCTAATGATGCATCTGCATCTACTATTATGTATCACCAAATGGCCAACCAGCATGGTGTATTTCATCCATTACTTTGTTGTTCTCACCATTTTTATTTACTAGTCTGAAATGTTTGACGGTGTGTCCGTCATATTAGACAGTAGAGGATATTTACAGGTGGGAGGGACTCATTCAAGAGTTGTTTTGAACAATTTTAATGGGTTGGCCATTTTAACTATTCTTTTCACTGTTGCATTCTAAAAGTGACAATTTACAAAGAATTTAAGAAACATAAATAGAAGTTAGGGAGATAGATTTCCAAATAAACTGAAATCTAACAAATAAAGATGGGCAAAAATTAATAAATAATAGAGGTAAAAAGAAAACCATGTTTTTATTTCATATGCAAAGTATTAAGATTTTGACTGGCGATTGTAAGTTATCTAAAGAATTCCTAGCAACAAACCTCTTGTTCAAAATCACTTTCAGTCTCATTCTCACTAGTTTCACATATTTTGACTGGGGATCCTTCCCACTCAAAGATCAACAACAAGGTTTTTCTTTTACCTTAGCACCTCCGATATCAGTTGGAATAGCAAAAAGCAGAAGCTCAATGGCTCCTCTACCTATTCAGGTTCCCACTCAAAGACTGAAGTATGACATTTTAAAATTGTAATATCCAAAAATATAACAAACGACAATCAATCAAATATTATTTCACAGAATATAATATACTACGTTTCTTCACAATATCCTAAAATAATATTTTATATAAAAATTATTTAAATTAATTTTTTATTTAATTTTTTTTAAATTGTACATTTTTTTTAAAAATAAAAATATATTATCCTATAAAAATCATTTTAAAAAAATTTAAATAAACCGATCTTAAAAGAACATAAAAAGTTAAAATTTAGAAGAAAAATTTAAAATTATTTTTAGATTATATGAAAATAGAAAGTTAATTATTATACATATCAAATAATTTCTAATTAACATAAATTTGAGGATTAATAGTATTTTTGACCTCTGCCATATAAACATCTTATGTTTTTTTTTTTTGTAAAAAAAAGTTATGGAATTAACCTTATCACATGAAAATTATATTTTTTTAACCTTATGAAAAAAATGACTCATTAAAAAGCTCTTATGATGCGCTGATTGATAATCAACTATCTATCTATTAAAATCAATTATCATCAAACTATTTAAATTGCCCTTTGTTATTGATCTTACCGGATCAGAAAAGGATCAACAGCCAGCACATGTCGTAAACTCCTTCGTTCGCCGGTGGTGGAGAAGAGGAGGGGGTGTACTTGCAAGACACTCTGATGTCAAAGTAAGTTTTAGCAAGAGAGAAAGCAAGTACAGAGAAAAGGTGTATAAAATAGAATACCTAACCCTCTAGTGATAGAGGGTATTTATAGTGAGCCTGTAGCGCTAGGCCAACAATTAATTACTTTGCATTGGGTTGAATTGTTAGGCCCAATACGAGTAACTGTCAGGGTTTACGTGGCGTAGGGAAGATCAACACGTGGTCTTCGCCCTGGGTCACCTGCCCCGTCATCTTCGAAAGGTGGTTGACCTATTCTTTCAGACACGGGTAGCTGCCTGATGACATGTCCCCGCATGAGGGGCACGTGGAGACCGTGGGGGAGACGCGTGAGTGCTCTCGGGGTGAGTTGGTGAATTGGGCCCTCCCCGACAGGGGAGATGGGTTGATTTGTGCCCAACAGTGGGGCAGCTTCTGGCCCAGTCCATAAAATAAGCCCCCAAGTCGTTGCTCTAAAGCAGAGTAATGACTTAAGAGTCTGTTCTAGTGTCAAGGAGAGGCGTAAAGGCTGCCCGGAGGGGTATCGAGCGTGCCCGAGGCGCTTTAGCTCGTGGGGTGACGCGCGTGCCCAGGAGCAGGGGCCGCCAGACGTGGTCGAACAAGCGTTCATGTGGTGGACAGGTGTTCGCGGGAAACCTGTCCTCCAGGTGCAATCGCGGCTCTTTTTCTGCTTCACCCGAGGAAATGTTCCCGGTATCACAAGGGTCGGGCATTGTGGCCGACGATGTGATGAAGACAGAAGGGGACGAGCACGTCTGACCTCGGGCAAGATAGGTATTTGAAGGGACGCGTGTGGCGTCTTGTAGGGCCACGTGTCAAAAATAATAAACGCCTAGGGTGGCTAGGCACAGGGATGCTTGAGTGCCTAGTGATGTCTCGCTTCATGCGCCTGGGCTTATAAATAGGGGGGAGTTCGCTTCATTTGCACGCTCCCCTCTATTCTCACTCAGAAATCTCCCAAGTCTCTCGCAACTCTCTCTCCATCCTTTCAAGTCCGTCCGTCGCCACAGACGCTGTCAATCTTCCTCCGCTACCCAGAACCTCCTCTGTCCAAGTAAGTTCCTGGTCTTTTTACCTTTTCTGAAAAATTTCCGGTGATCCCTTAGTCGAACCTATGAAATTTCCGGCGAACTAATGAAGTTCCCGGCGAACTCATGAATTTTTCGGCCGAGCTATGAAGTTTCCGGCGGAACTATGAATTTTTCGGCGGACTCATGAGGTTTCCAATGAAGATGCCGGGGAGTTCATGAAGGTTCTGGGAACTTTCCTAGGTTTTCCAATGAAGGCCTCGGGGACCAGCAATGAAGGCCTCGAGGAGTGCTTCTTGCGCGAACTCCCCGAGGAAGTCTCTTGTCTAGGAGGCTTCCCCCGCATGACTAGATGGGCTTCGCGCGTCGAGGAGTTTCTCCGATGAGGAGAGACTCGTTGCTCCGAGTCGAGGAGAGGTTTCCTGCGGACATAGTTTTTACTCGGTGAGGGTCCTACTTGGGGAGGTTCGTCGAGCAACTTAGCGCACCTCCCTTCGCCCTTTCACTTGACTTGCGGCAGAAGGGTGAATTTGATCTTGATGTCGAATTCACCGTTTTCCTTTGCTTTTCAGGTAAATGGCCACCCGGATCGAGGGTGTAATTATGATTGATTACGGTGTCGAGCCCGAGGTGGCCGTCAGGCAGAGAGATGTTAAGAAAGTACGCCCGCCTTCAGATTGGGCCGGGCGGGAACCCTTCAACACGGCGTCGTGCTTCGCCCTCAATGGCTCAGATGCTTTCGCGATAGTTGAGGACCTCACCGAGGATGCTCCCCCGAACTGGATGGTATATAAGCCCAGGGAGACGCATCGGATATGCTCGTCTTTCAAGGGGATGCGGTTCCCCATGTATGAGTTCGTGTTTCGATATGCGGGGTTCCGTCTGCCCTTTAGTGACTTCCAGAAAGAGGTGTTTCGGTGGTTGCACCTGGCGCCTTCACAGTTGCATCCCAACGTCCTTGCGTTCGTGCGAGCGTTCGAGCTCGTGTGTCAGTACCTTTGCATCGGGCCACACTTCCTCTGTTCTTCCGTACATTCCACCTACAACGCCAGTGTTTACAAGGCCGACATAGCTGGGTATCCCTAAAGCAGCCGAAGAGGTTGTTCTGGGCGTACCGAGATTCTGTCTGTACCTTTAAGGACAGGTAAATCGTCGTAAAGCAAGTGTCGCATGCGGCTGTTGATTCCCTATATGACCTCGTGGTCAGGGAGGAGGACGGGCAACGGGTGGAGGATTTAGAGCCGAAGTTCCCTCTTGAGTGGGAGGACTGTCACTTCGACAAGGGATGAACAGCTACGTCGTCAGGCCTGATGCTCTCAACACCGAGGATCGGGCTGCTTATGGGAAGATGGTCAAGTTCATCACCAGTTTCACTCCCGCGAAGTGTATTAGCAAGGACGGGAGTTTCATTTTCTACGACAACAGGGAGTTCCTCCGCGAGGCTCGGCTAATTAACACCAAAGCCCTCCTCGAATGTGGGTCCAACGAGGAGGCGATGAGGTTCTTAGGTAGTGTGTTTTCTTTTTCTGTGCGTCTAGTCATTTGTCTTTGCTATATTGACTTGTCTTGTTTTTGTCTGTTGCAGGCCAGATGTCGAACATCCAGGAACGGGTGATGAAGCTCGCGGCCAAAGGCGCTAAGAAGGCCACTAAGAGCCGCGTTACCCAGGTCCAGCAGATGGCACGGGCTGACCAGCAGTTCGAGGGATCTTATTCTCCCCGGGGTAGTCCGTCCTCGGTCCCACAAGATCCTCCGGCCAAAAAACAACGTACCGAAGAGTTTGGCCCCGTCGACCTCCTTGAGGGTGTCCTCGGGGAAAGATTCGTGTTACCTCTTTGTCACCTCCATCAGGAGCTCTTCAGCGGGGATAAACCTCTGATCGTGCCCAAGGCAGAGTTTAAAGCCATCATGGAGATCGACAGGGCGAGCAGGAGGAAAGCTCTGTGCGAGGATATGGCGGCCATGATGAGAGATTTCGAGACGGCCCTGGTCCTTAATGATGAAACCAACCCCTCCTCCGAGATGAAGAAGCTGCAGGACGAGAATGTGCTCTTAAAGGCAGACCTCGACAAAGCGGAGTCCGACATTTTCATCTACCAATCGGGGTACGAGGCTCATGTGCTCCTCCTCAAAGATATGATTGCGTTGCAATACCGGCTGAAGAAGGCTGAAGAGGAGAGGGACCAACTCCAGAATAAGGTTGTCGACTTGGAGTCTGCTCCCCGTCTTGCTGAAGATGAAAGTGCCGAAGAGAGGATGTTGGCTACCCGGGGCGATCTAATGTCTCGGATCAGGCTTCTCGAGCAAGATTTCCTGGGCACCCTTGATCTGGGCTTCAACATGGCAATGGAGCAACTTCAGATTGTCAATCCCAGGCTCCAGCTGTAACACCCGTCTACCCCAAAGAATATTCACGATAAATAAACGCAATTATATCAGAGTACATCACAACAAGGATGCCACATTTCGTTATAAAACGTCAAAGTAACAAATCTGCTCCGTAACACGGGTTATAACATTACTCAATTCAATTAATTACATGCAGCGGAAAATCAAAGCTCAATACAATTATGATTCCAAAACGTCTTAAAACAAAACTCATAACACCATAAATGTCAACAAGTAAAGAACACAATCATTCGACTCAAACGTCCCGACCCGATGTTACATATCAGAGGAAGACCCTCTAATCGACGAAAACCAAAATACTTCAAAGGCTAAGTCTTCGAGCACCAAGAGAGCTAATCCTGATCATCTGCACGTTACCCACGTGGAAGCAACATTCAAACAGGCAGGGTGAGTAATCACGAATCATTATATAAACTATCATGCATGTGGTACCAATTTGTCATATTGATGGACACTGGGTCATCACCCTCCAAAGATCCCCACCAATAGGATCGATTCTACACAAGAACCGGAGCACGTCACAAAACACTTTAATCCACACAATGGGATTAAAGCCACCACTAGATCGGAGTCCTAAATATGCCTTGAATGCATGATGCAAACATCATAATAATCATCATCACAAAATCGTCACAATTGCATCATCATTCATGAGTATTCATCCAGTAAATCATATTTTATAATCATATTTTATCATACATCACATTCGTTAGAATTCAACCCAATACATCACAATTCGTCATTTATAATCGCCACGACACAAATCTCCGATTTCATCCCATTTAGCATCATTATTAGTTTTCTTATGTTCAATTACGCCATATTAGTCTCACGGTTCAAGCCAAATTTGCATCACACGCGAAATCGGACAGAAATCACAAAACGAATAATTTTGGCAACAGCTCTGCCCATACGCGTATGGCCCTCTTCCTCGCCCCCTGGCCTGCATATCATACACGTAGGGCGACCTGCCCAGGCCTCCCATACGCTATCACCCTGATCGTTACGCGTATGAGCAGAGAGGGTTTTCCTCTCAAAACCCCTTCAACCTTCCCATACACGTAATGGCTAGCCCATACGCGTATGCTCATTTTCCTCAAGATTCCCATACGCGTAATGGCCCTCCATACACGTATGGACACTTTCCTTTACGTGTACCCTACGCGTACAGCCAGAGGGCCGTGCTGGCTCTGGGGACGAGTGCGTACAGTACGCGTACTACCCTGGGAAGTCCCCTTCATACGCGTAAGGCTCCCTCCCTTACGCATATGGCCAGACGCGCCTCCAAAAATCCTGATTTCGGACCAGTGCGGAATCTCCCCCATTGCAGCACCTTCAAACTCCCAAATTAGACCCAAAACTATTTTCGATTCATTGCAGATCCAAGTTCTAATCCTACTTCATTATTTTTATCAATATTTTCTAATATCAGATCCTAATTCGTTAACCTCAAACCCTCAATTCTCAGATCTGGTTTATGTTCATCACAGCAACAGAAAACTTATACGAATCCAACATCAATGACAACATTCACCACGAAAATTCATAACAGACATCATATACCTAGATTCACAAGGATCATCATGCAAATTCATCATAAATTCGTCAAAACACATATCACCCAAAACCTACGTCTACCTTAAACCCATAGCAGATATATTAACCCAGATTAACCCCCCATACCTTGAATTCTCAGCAAACAGGTTATTCCTTTTGTGTTTTACGGTTGATTCTTCCTTGGTTCTCTGTGCCCTAGTCTCTTTTCTCCGTTCTCTTTACTTTCACGATTGTACAGAATAAACTTCCCTAGCTCCCACTTTTCTTTTTGTCAAACTTACCCCTTGGACCCCAATTATGACTTTCCCATCTTACACTCACTTAGTCATCCCAATAATACCGTCTTACCCTTATTGTTCCTCTCCATTTATTTTAAATAACAATAATAATTTAAATAATATCGTTCAATTATTCTATTATTATTACTAATAAAATAATTCCGATTAATCACTAAATTTCTAAAATTCCCTTAATATTCCCTAACTCAATAATACCCCACAACACAGCAGCAATCATCATGCGTCACAACATTTCATCAAAATTTACCGAAAACACCGAATAATCATAATAAGTCAATTAAATAAATATTATAATAATTTTGGGGTGTTATAACTCTCCCTCACTTAAAGAATTTTCGTCCTTGGAAATTAATTGAAGGAAATAGAGTCGGATACGACTCCCTCATCTGGTCTTCACGTTCCCAAGTCCAACTTTCACCAGTTGGTCCACCCCATAATACCTTCACCAAAGCTATGTCCTTACCTCGTAGTTGCTTCATTTCACGTCCATCAATCCGCACAGATAGTGCTTCCACAGTCAGGTTGTCTTTGACCTGTACATCATCCATTTGGATCACATGCGACGGATCTGCAATGTATTTCCTCAACTGAGACACATGAAACACATCATGTAAATCCGCAAGCGACGACGGTAAAGCAATCCGATAAGCTACTTCTCTTATCCTTTGCAAAATCTGATATGGACCAACAAAAGGTAGAGTGAGCTTCTTAGACTTCAAAGCTCGACCCACACCAGTCACTAGCGTAACTCTAAAAAATACGTGATCTCCCTCTTGAAATTCAAGTGCTTTCCTTCTCTTATCGTGATAACTCTTTTGACGACTCTACGAAGCTCTCATCCTTTCTTGGATCATCTTAATCTTCTCAGTCGTCTCCTACACAATCTCAGGTCCGAGTACAACACTCTCGCCTGATTCATACCAACACAATGGAGTTCTACACCTCCTTCCATACAAAGCTTCATATGGCGTCATCCCAATACTAGCATGAAAACTATTGTTGTACGTGAACTCAATCAACGACAAATGGTTATCCCAAGATCCTCCTTGATCCAACACACAAGCCCTCAGCAAATCCTCCAAGGATTGGATAGTCCTCTCCGTCTGCCCGTCCATTTGTGGATGATATGCAGAACTCATCCTTAACTTAGTACCCAAAGCATCTTGTAAACTTTTCTAGAACCTCGATGGAAATCTCGGGTCTCTATCCGACACAATGCTCGAAGGTATCCCATGAAACTTCACAATTTCCTTAATGTACATCTCAACTAATTTCTGCATAGAATGATTAATCTTCATCGGCAATAAATTAGCCGATTTAGTTAATCTATCCACAATCACCCAAATCGAATCATTTCCCTTTGCAGTTTTCAGCAACCATGACACAAAATCCATGGAAATACTATCCCATTTCCATTCTGGAATATTCAATAAATGCATCATACCTAAAGGCTTCTGATGCTCAATCTTTGACTTCTGACAGGTCAAGCACGCGTAAACAAACTCTGCAATATCCTTCTTCATACATGGCCACCAAAACAACTTCTGTAAATCCTGGTACATCTTCGTAGCACCGGGATGGATACTCAATCTACTTTGATGCTCCTCTTCAAGAATACTCTTCTTAATTTCTGGGACATTTAGGACACACACTCGGTCTCTGAACCTCATCACACCATTCTCATCTATCCGAAATTCACCTCCGTTACCTTGGTTAATCAAGGTCAACTGATCAACCAACTTTAAGTCAGATTGTTGACCCACTCTAATTTCTTCCAGAATACCACTAGTCAGTTTCAACATACCCAACCTCACGTCGTCGGGAGTTTCTTCACATACTAAACTCAGGTCTCGGAACTGCTCGATTAATTCCAATTCTCTCACCATCAGCATTGACATATGCAATGACTTCCGGCTCAATGCATTAGCCACCACATTTTCTTTACCAGGATGGTAACTCAAATCAAAGTCATAATCCTTCAATAATTCCAACCACCTTTTCTGCCTCATATTCAACTCTTTCTGATCAAACAAGTACTTCAAACTCTTATGATCGCCGAACACTTCAAACTTAGAGCAAAAAAGATAATGTATCCAAATTTTTAACGCAAACACCATAGCCGCCAACTCTAAGTCATGGGTAGGGTAATTCATCTCATGAACCCTCAATTGTCTCGAAGCATAAGCAATAACTAGACCCTTCTGCATCAAAACTCCACCCAGACCCCTCTTCGACGCATCACAATATACCACAAAAGATTCATTCAGATTAGGCAAAATCAACACTGGAGCGGTCATCAATCTCTTCTTCAATTCCACAAAACTCTCTTCACATGCAACATCCCACACATAAGCTTTCCCCTTTCGAGTCAACTGAGTCAAAGGTAATGCCAATTTAGAAAAACCTTCGATAAACTTGCGGTAATAACCCGCCAACCCAAGAAAACTTCGTATCTTGGTAGCAGACTTCAGAGCCTCCCACTGTAACACAACATCAATCTTAGAAGGATCTACAACAATCCCACCACTTGAAATCACATGGCCAAGAAAACTCACTTCCTCCAACCAAAACTTACACTTCGACAACTTTGCATACAACTTCTTCTCTTTCAACACTTGCAACGCAGTTCTCAAATGCTCAACATGTTCTTCTTCAGATTTAGAGTATATCAGAATATCATCAATGAAAACCACAACAAACTTATCCAAATACTCATGGAAAATACGATTCATATACTCCATGAACACACCAGGTGCATTGGAGACACCAAACGACATCACAGTGTATTCATAGTGACCATACCTCGTTCTGAAAGCTGTCTTCGGAATATCATCAGGCTTAACACGAATTTGATGGTAACCCGACCTCAAATCAATCTTGCTAAACACACAAGGGCCTACTAATTGATCCATCAAATCGTCGATTCTCGGAAGTGGATATTTTTCCTTGATAGTCACTTTATTCAACTGCCGATAATCAACACACAACCTCATACTACCATCCTTCTTCTTCACTAACAGCACAAGAGCACCCCACGGAGAACCACTCGGTCGAACAAACTTCTTCTCGAGCAGTTCTTCTAATTGTTTCTTCAATTCACTTAACTCAGAAGTGGACATCCGGTAAGGAGCCATTGACCCTGGACTCGTACCTGGTATCAAGTCCACTGCAAATTCTACTTCATGTTATGGAGGCAAATCACTTATGTCATCTGGAAACACATCTAGAAATTCACAGACAACAGGTAATTCGACACTCGCCGCTTCACGATAAACTTGCAACGATGCAAACATTGCAAACACCACGACTTCGTCTTCTAGAAGTTCGTCTACTTGCTTAGTAGATAAGGACATCTACTCTCCATTATCTCCAAACTCAGGAAATCCATTAGCATGAGTTTCTATTAACATACTACCATTCATATCAGACAATTTTAAACCCAATCTAGTGGCACAGTCAAACGAAATGAAAGAATGAGTAACACCAGTATCAATAATAGCGACCAACTCAACATTATTAATAAAACAAGTACCTAGAATCAAGTTATCTTTCTTGGGAACTTCTGAACCACTAAAAGCAAACACTCTGCCATTGGTCTGAGCAGCAGTAACAGTCTTCTTTGACTTCTGACACTGAGTACTGATGTGACCCTTCTCACCACAATTGAAACAGGTTGGACCTTCATCTTTGTAATTAGTAGCTCTATGGCCTTTCTTACCACATCTGTAACACCTCAACACATTATTGGTGCAAGCCTCAGCGCGGTGGCCTTGCTCTCCACACCTGTAACACTTAACAGAAGCGGGAGCTACTCCTCCACTTGTCTTTTTCCCCTCTGAAGCCTTCTGCTTCTCTTTGTCAGCTGGAGTCACGTAAGGCTTTCCTCTAAACTGTCCCTTCTCTTTCTTCTCACTCAGATGCTTGTAGTGAGCAGATCGAGCTTGGCTATCCTCATCATAGATCCTACTCTTATCCACTGGCTTAGCATACCTACGAATATGTTGGTATCCAATACCCTGCTTGATTTATGGCCTTAGCCCATTCTCGAACTTGAGACATTTAGACAACTCAGCATCAACACGGTTGTAGTGAGGACAGAACTTCACCAGCGCTTCAAATTTTGCAGCATATTCAGCCACAGTCATGTTTCCTTGTTTCAATTCAAGGAATTCCACCTTTTTCTTGCCGCGAACATCTTCCGGAAAATACTTTCTCAAAAATTCCTGCTTGAACACAACCCAAGTTATTTCAGTACTAACGTCTTCCAGTCTCTGACGGGTGTTATCCCACCAATCCTCAGCCTCTTCTGACAGCATATGAGTTCCAAACTGAATTTGTTGAGCGTCAGTACACCCTATCACTCGGAAGATCTTCTCAATCACCTTTAGCCATTTCTGTGCACTCTCTGGATCATGAGTACCCACAAAAGTCGGTGGATTGTTCTTCTGGAACTCCCCCAAAGCACGAAACTCGTCAGGAGCTCCACCATTCTGATTATTTTGAGCCATTGCTTGAGCAAGTAACTCCAACGCATCAGCGATAGCACGGTCGTTTCTTCCAGCCTTCCTGCACACTATCAACAATGTTAGAAGAAACAAATCATCGACAGTGCACACACACTCATCGGCTGACAGGTACTGACATCGTGCAAAAACCTGGAGGGACAGACTGACCTGCTCTGATACCACTAATATAACACCCTTCTACCTAAAGAATATTCACGATAAATAAACACAATTATATCATAGTACATCACCACAAGGGTGCCACATTTCGTCATAAAACGTCAAAGTAACAAATCTGCTCCGTAACACGGGTTATAACATTACTCAATTCAATTAATAACATGCAACGGAAAATCAAAACTCAATACAATTATGATTCCAAAACTTCTTAAAACAAAACTCATAACCCCATAAATATCAACAAATAAATAACACAATCGTTTGACTTAAACATCCCGACCCGATGTTACATATCAGAGCAAGACCCTCTAATCGGCGAAAACCAAAATACTTCAAAGGCTAAGTCTTCAAGCACCAAGAGAGCTAATCTTGATCATTTGCACGTTACCCACATGGAGGCAACATTCAAACAGGCATGATGAATAATCACGAATCATTATATAAACTATATGGCAAAAGATATAATAGGCACACATATCATCATATCATCCAATCACAATTATCACAAGACATCATTCAATTCACAATATCGTCAACGCGTCAAATTATAAAGTAATCAAGCAATGTCACATAATATGAAATACAACAACATAGACTCATGCATGTGGTACCAATTTGTCATATTGATGGACACTGGGCCATCACCCTCCAAAGATCCCCACCAGTAGGATCGATTTTACACAAGAACCAGAGCACGCCACAATACACTTTAATTTACATAATGGGATTAAAGCCACCACTGGACCGGAGTCCTAAATATGCCATGAATGCATGATGCAAACGTCATAATAATCATCATCACAGAATCGTCACAATTGCATCATCATTCATGAGTATTCATCCAGTAAATCATATTTTATCATACATTACATTCGTCACAATTCAACCTAATACATTACATTCGTCACAATTCCTTATGTTTAATTACGCCGTATTAGTCTCACAGTTCAAGCCAAATTTGCATCACACGCGAAATCAGACAAAAATCGTAAAACGGATAATTTTGGCAACAACTCTGCCCATACGCGTATGGTCATGCCCCATACGCGTATGGCCCTATTCCTCGCCCCCTGGCCTGCGTATCATACGCGTAGGGCCACCTGCCCAGGCCTCCCATACCTATATCACCCTGATCGTTACGCGTATGAGCAGAGAGGGTTTTCCTCTCAAAACCCCTTAAACCTTCCCATACGCGTAATAGCTATCCCATACGCGTATGCTCCCTTTCCCCAAGATTCCCATACGCGTAATGACCCTCCATACGCGTATGGCCACCTTCCTTTACGCGTACCCTACGCGTACGGGCAAAGGGCCGTGCTGGCTCTGGGGACGGGTGGGTACCATACACATACTACCCTGGGAATTCCCCTTCATACGCGTAAGGCTCCCTCCCTTACGTGTATTGCCAGACGCACCTCCAAAAATCCTGATTTCGGACCAGTGCGAAATCTCCCCCATTGCAGCACCTTCTAACTCCCAAATCAGACCCAAAACTATTTTCGATTCATTATAGATCCAAGTTCTAATCCTACTTAATTGTTTTTATCAATATTTTCTAATATCAGATCCTAATTCGTTAACCCCAAACCCTCAATTCTCAGATCTGGTTTATGTTCATCACAACAACAAAAAACTCATACGAATCTGTTGAAACAGTATTTCGGGGGGTGTTTTTATTGTATCCGCAGGGATTGTGCGATATTTTGATGCTTGTCGTTTAATAGTCGAAACGTTTTAAGTAAGGGGTTTTCAAATTGTTCTTGGTTTTGTAACATCAATTTTGGTAGCAAAGAAGTAAACTATAACAAAGATGTTGTAAGTTTTATAAAAGCATGTCAAGATTAGATTTCGCTAATCCTTTTCATACATATCCGATTAATCAAGCATATGAACTTAGTTCCGACCAATACAATCGTGTATCCTCTCAAATAAGTTTATGTCTAAAGCAAATTCGGGAGTATCGTTGTTTAGACCGTTAGATGATGTCTCACGCTAACAATCGAAACAACAACCGTTAAGATCAATACAAAGCGAATAATAAACCCCAAATCTATGTCTAAAGTTTGGTTTTTAAGAGATGAAGATATTAGGTCAAGATTTGGAAAATCTATGTCTAGAGTGATTCAAACCACAAATACATCATTAAAAACAAAAAACTTCATCATATATTGATCATCAACCTTGTTCATATACAAAAGATCAAAAGAAATACATATAAGCAAGATTAACTGCCTCTAGTCTTAACACAAGAGTGTTTAGCTACCCATCACCATGGTAGCTTGAGCAACAAGAAAGAAAAGAATCTTTGATAGCATCAAAGTCGAAGAATCGAGGGTTGATACTCCAAAGATTAAAATCTCACTTCTCCTTGAAAATCTAAGGTTTTTAGACCTAGAAACCCCTTTTCTCTCTTTTGGAATGCTGAAAAGTGCAAAGTGAAAAGTTCTTTTAAAAATATCTCCAAGAGAAGATATTTATATGAAGTGCTAAAAGTGCAGTAAGTGGCACCGCGCTTAGCGCCATCAGGAGCGCGCTAAGCGCGATCAGTAAAAACAACGTGATTTGCTCAGAAAGCGCGCTGAGCGCGTTGTCATCCCACTAAGCACGGTCTGGGACTTTGGCTACTTCCAGTTGATCACAAATCACGCTGAAAATCTCGCTCAGTGCGGTTTGGACAATTAGCTACTGGAAGTGTGTGTGAAAACGCGCTGAAAAACCCGCTGAGCGCACTTTGCCGACACGAACTCTCCGAAAATGCTCTTTCAGGCCTTCAATCCTTCACCGATTGATCCTAACATCCAATATAAGCAAAAATACGTGTAAAAGAGCATCAAAATGATCATAATATACAATATGTACAATAAAATCGGAAAGTAGCATAAATATACTAAAACTAATAGATATTATACTAATATTAACAAAGAAACCAATTGAAGGGGCCTTAAAATATAGTCAAAAGTATGCACAAATTGGCCCTTAACAGAATCCAACATCAATGACAACATTCACCACAAAAATACATAACATACATCATATACATAGATTCACAAGGATCGTCATTCAAATTCATCATAAATTCGTCAAAACACATAGCACCCAAAACCTACGTCTACCTTAAACCCATAGCAGATATATTAACTCGGATTAACCCCCATGCCTTGAATTCTCAACAAACAAGTTCTTCCTTTTGTGTTTTACGGTTGATTCTTCCTTGGTTCTCTGTGCTCTGGTCTCTTTTCTCCTTTCTCTTTACTTTCACGATTGCACAGAATAAACTTCCCTAGCTCCCACTTTTCATTTTGTCAAACTTACACCTTGGACCTCAATTATGATTTTCTCATCTTACCCCCACTTAATCTTCCCAATAATACCGTCTTACCCTAACTGTTCCTTTCCATTTATTTTAAATAACAATAATAATTTAAATAATATCGTTCAATTATTCTATTATTATTACTAATAAAATAATTCTGATTAATCACTAAATTTCTAAAATGCCCTCAATATTCCCTAACTCAATAATACCCCACAACACAACACCAATCATCACGCGTCACAACATTTCATCAAAATTCACCGAAAACACCGAATAATCATAATAAGTCAATTAAACCAATATTATAATTATTTTGGGGTGTTACATCAGCTGGTCACCGATGGGGTTGGTCCATTTCACCGGGTGGTCAACGGGCAGGTAGTCGCCCCTGACGTGTCCGACAGTGGAGCGGACCAGAGCGATGGAGAGCCCCAGCTTGAGGATGAGGCCGCTGTTTAGTTTCCTTTAGCTATTTGGCATGCACGCCATATTTTGATTATAGTTTTGTTTGGCATGCGTGCCATGGTTTTGTAATCTGACTTTGCCCGGCCTGCGAACCAAGGGTTTTGTAATGTTTGGACATCGGGCTTTGCCCACCTTAATGCATAGTTTCTTTTGTTTAATCTATTGGCGTTTTGTGTGTGTTGTTGTATGTCGAGTACTGTTTATTTTTCCTCGTGAATACGCAATATCGCGTTGCTTGTTTTTATGAAGTAATTTTTCATGCATTAGGGCCTTTGCTCGACGTGACTGTTCCTCGGCCGTGTAGGGAACTGGTCGAGGGGTCGGAGTCGGATTCCGACCTTTGACGAAGCTAAGAGCTCGATCGAGGTCTTTGCTTCGTGGCGTGAACTTCCCATCACGAGCTGGGCGTTCTGCCTGATTGGTACGACAACAGCGGAGCTCGGTTGAGATGTCCCCGTCGGATCAAAAGTTGGCTCGCACACACTAGAGCAGGCTCTCGTCTTCTTGTCTCGAGTTTAGGAGTCGTGCTTATACCCTAGCGCGCTCCTGTGGTCGGGACGCACTTTGTTGTGGTCGGGCCAAGTGCATCGCGAGCAGTGTCTAACTGTAGTATTGTTTAAGCTTCTCAGCGTTCCATAGTCGAGCAAGTTCCTCCCCGTGAAAGTTTTCTAGGTAGTAGGCACCGGTCCCCGTTCTCGCGCAGACGCGATTAGGGTCCTCCCAGTTTGCGGCGAGCTTGCCCTCACGCGAATCTTTTTGGTTCCTTCGTAGGACTAGGCTACCTACCTGGAATTCGCGTTTGATAACTTTACTGTCATGCCGCAAAGTTATTTTGTGCTTGAGTGAGGCCTCGCGGAGGGATGCCTCTGATCGGATCTCTTCGACTAGGTCGAGCTCCTTCCTTAGGGCCTCATCGTTCGTCTCCTCATCGAGGGGTGACTCGGTTCTCCTGGAGGGTTCCCTTATTTCTACCGAAATAATTTCCTCGGTTCCGTAGGTCAGTCGGAACGGGGTCTCCCCGGTGGTCGAGTGAGGGGTCGTTCTGTAGGCCCAGAGCACGCTGTGTAGCTCCTCGACCCACCTCTTCTTGGTTTCACCCAATCTCCATTTCAAGCCTCGCAGGATCACTCTGTTCGCAACCTCGACTTGCCCGTTGGTTTGCGGGTGCTCGACAGATGTGAAGTGTTACTTCGTGCCTAGCTTGGTGACGAAGTCCTGGAAGTTATTGTCAGTGAACTGCGTCCTGTTGTCGGCGACTGTTGCCTGGGGTACGCCGAACCAGGCAAGAATGTTCCTTTTGTAGAAACAGAGTATGTTGTGCGCCGTGATTTTGACGAGGGCTTCGGCCTCTATCCACTTGGTGAATTAGTCGACGCTGACTATTGGATATTTGTTCTGGTACAACCATATGGTGAAGGGCCCAAGGATATCCATCCCACACCAAGCGAAAGGCCACGGGGACGAGAGTATTTTGAGCTCATTGGGCGGGGCCAGGTGCATATCCCCGTGTTGCTGGCACTTTTCGCACTTCTTGACGTGCTCCTTGGCGTCCTGTTGCATGGTGGGCTAGTAGTATCCTGCTCGCAACGCCTTACGGGCGAGGGATCGTTCGCCAAGGTGTTGCGTGTTAATTGTAACACCCCACTTTCCCATTTTTATAAAATATACAAATATTACGAAAATAATCAGAGTTACAACCAAAAGGTAGGATGCTACATCGTTAAAACCAACAACAAAAACTCCTTTTTATTAATAAGCAACAGAAATAATTGTTTTATTTAAAATACGACAATTTGCCAACAACACCAAAATTCCACATAAAACGTGGTCCACCATAAGTTCAATAAACCAAACGATACGTAACCAAATGAATAACGAATAACGAATAACAAATGATAAAAATTCCCCAAATCCTGTGTTACATATCAAAGCGACTCCTAAGACTTGATCAAGCAACACGCACTCCGTGCACACTCAAGTACCTGGATTATCTGTACTTCCGAAGAAGCACAGACGCAACAAACAACAAAGGGGTGAGAACTACATTCAATAAATAACGGTGTATAATACATGTTAAAGGTAGTACTCACACAATCAAATAACAGAAGCACACCATCACGACATACTTGTCAATTTCATTCAGATTTCACCAAACACATAATAATGCAATGTGACCCAAAAACATCGACACAATGCATGTGGTACCAAATCACCATGGTTCATTTAATCGAACTCGAATAAATCACATACACCCCTACTTGGCAATGATTTATCTCCACCACACTCCACATTGGAGTTCGGATGAATCACATACACTCCTCCTGAGCAATGATTCATCACCACCAACACACCATGAATGCATGACATTTAATATGCATACAACACATGTATAATCATAATCATACACCTTCTCGATCCTCCTGATCACAATCAAAACATACCACTACAGAAAACACCTCACACGACGTTAATTAGCTAATTACTGAACAATTCACCAAAATTACTAAATCAATTATTTTTATCACCAATTCCACATTTCTCAGGTTCTGACATCTATTCCTAACCTCTCAAACCAAAAGAAACCGCTTCGGACGCGAAAACAGGAAAGAAATCGCGAAAACGGGAAAATCTGCACTCACGCTGGTCATACGTGTATTGCCCTATGCCATACGCGTATTGCCAGCTCGCTCACCCAAACCATGCGCGTAATGCCCCATTTCCCTACACCAATACGCGTAATGCCTCCCCCATTACGCGTAATGCCCAAGCTTCCATACACGTACTGTTATGCGTACGGGCAGAGGGTCGTGCCAAGCCTCCTTTTGGCCCTTCGATACGCGTATTGACCAGAGCCATACACGTATTGACCTACCTGATACACGTATTGCCAGATCTGTTACGCAAACTGGGTTTCTCCACACCAGTCCATATTCTGCTACGGGATCCTCACTTTTCCACTCCAATTCAGTCCTAAACTTGTTTCTACATCAATTTTAGGCTCTATGTTTCATCTTACATCTTTCGCCTATCATTACTAATCAAAATTACAGGTCTTAGATCTTGTAAGTTCCTGGATTGGCTGGAATTTTGGTAAAACAACAAGGTGTTCAATGCTGATGTCATGGTGTTGATGTTGCAGCATTAAGTCTTAGTACTGGGCTGTACTAAGTTGTGAAGGTTAACTATGTTTGATGTCATGGGCTTGATATCATAACATTGCACTTAACACTGGGCTGTGTTAAGGTTGCTAGTTGCTGAAGTGGATGTCTGATGTCACATAGGTGATGTTGTAACATCAGACCTGCAGAACTGAAGCTAATGACATCATGGGCTTGTTGTTATTAGGGTCGCGTATTAGCTGGAATTGTGGAGAGTGTTGACTCGTTGGATGAGAATATCTTGGGCTAGATATTTTCTGTTACATGGGAGATTTGATTGCAGGTTTGTTGGAGAATTAAAAGGTGGAAGATTTAAAAAGATTTTGGGGATAAAATCTGTTTTAAAAGATTCAGTTTTTAATTAACAAATCTGATCAAATATTGTGACAAATCCAATCCAAATTCAAGGAGCTATATAAAGCGCACAAGACCAAGGAAGAAGGTACAGAAAACAGATTGAAGATCAAGAGCTGGAGGCTTAGAGTCTAGGGTTTGTTTAGAGTACTTGTAATCACACTATTCTAGGTTGAATATGTGTTGAATTTTCTGTCCTCTCTAGAAGCTATGAAGCAATAGAGAGTTGTTGATTGATCGAAGCTAGGAAGCAAGATCAAGGGATCTCAAAGAGGTTGTTCTTTGAGTGTTTTAGGGGATTGAGTAATGTTCTCATATCTAAGTGGTTTCTTAGGTAGAAAGTCACTAGTAGAGTATAAGTTTAGGAGATTGTCAACTGGTGTGTTGAGTCTGTAAATTATATCTACAAGTAGTGAATTTCATCCCTGGCTTGGTAGCCCCCAGACGTAGGTAGTTAGACCGAACTGGGTGAACAATTCCTTGTGTTTTCCTGTTGCTTATTCTGTCCATTATTGCAGAGTGTGTTGTTGTGACATCGCACCTTAACATCACACGTCTGGTACCAGAATTTCAATTGGTATCAAAGCAGGCATCCTGTCTGTCTCTGGGTGAGATCTAGGGAAGTTACTTTCTGGTGAAAGATGGACAAAGAGGTTGGAGGATTCGTCAACAGACCCCCTATCTTGGATGGCTCAAACTATGAGTATTGGAAGCCTAGAATGACTACTTTTTTAAAGTCATTAGACAGCAGAGCTTGGAAGGCTGTCAATAAAGAGTGGAAAGCTCCAGAGGTATGTGAAAAAGATGAGGCTGGCAAGGATAAAGAAGGCACCTCAAAGCCTAAGCCTGAAGAAGAATGGACCAAGGAAGAAGATGAGCTTGCCCTTGGGAATTCAAAAGCCCTAAATGCTATCTTCAATGGGGTTGACAAGAACATATTCAGGCTGATCAACTCATGTGAAACTGCTAAGGCCGCTTGGGATATTTTGAAGGCTACTCATGAAGGCACATCTAGAGTTAGGATGTCTAGACTTCAGCTTCTAACATCTAAGTTTGAAAGCTTGAAGATGAAGGAAGATGAGACTATTCATGACTTCCACATGAATGTTCTTGAGCTGTCAAATGCATCCAGTGCTCTTCGTGAGAAGATGACAGAAGAGAAGCTGGTGAGAAAGATTCCTAGGTCCCTCCCTAAGAAGTATAAGATGAAGGTAACAGCCATTGAAGAATCTCAAGACATCAGCAAGATGAGAGTTGATGAGCTTATTGGATCTCTTTAAACATTTGAACTTGGACTGAATGAGGAAGAACCAGAAAAGAAGCCTAAGAGTATAGCTTTAGTCTCCACTCCTGCAGCAGCTAAAGATGATGAGTCCCAGGAGGATCTGCCTCAGGCTATAGTTATGTTGGGAAGGCAATTCAACAAATTGTTCAAGAAGATGAACTATAACTACAGGCCTAATGTCAAGAACATCTCCTCTGACATCAGCAAGTCAAAAGAGAAAGATGAAGAGAAGACTGTCCAAGATAAAGGTGTTCAGTGCTTTGAATGTGAAGGGTATGGACATGTCAAGAAAGAGTGTCCCACATTCTTGAAGAAGCAGAATAAAGGCTTGACAATTTCCTGGTCTGACACTGATAGCGAAGATGAAAGTGAGTCAGCAAAGCATGTTACAGCTTTGACAGGAATTGTAGAATCTGATGATGATAGTGATGGAGAAGTCACCTATGATGAGCTAGCTTCAACCTACAAGGAGTTGTGTTTAAAGAGTGCTGAAGTTTGTCAAGAAAACAAGTGCCACAAGGAACAGATTGCTCAACTTGAGAATGAAAAATCCGATCTGGAATATGAAGTTGTTCTAGTGAGATCTCAACTTGATCAGATGACAAAGTCTGTTAGGATGCTGAACAATGGTACAGCCACTCTTGACAAGATACTCCAGTCAGAACAGGTTGCTGGAAACAAAGCTGGGATAGGATATGTGGCCGAAGACAAAGGTACCTCAGAAGCAAGTACTTCAGGTCTAAAGAAGGAAGAGTTACAACCTGTGCCTCAACATCAGCCAAAGAGGCAAAATCTTACTCCCAAGGAAGCTGATGTTTCACAACCTAAGAAGATTGAGAAGAAGACTGGTCATAATCAGAAGAGAAAGCAGCCACAAGGAGCAAGTCAGAATATGCCCCCCCAATATCATAGGAGCATGGAAGCTGCAAGGGTCAAGCAGACCAGGTCACATCCGATGTCTCAACATCAGGAACACTGGTATGGACATGGCCTCAACAATGCTGTGCTGTATAATTATGGAAGAAGGAAGCCTCATCACCATGGGAGACAGCCTAGAAGACAGCATCCTCAGTTCAAACAGCACGTGTCTTATCAGGTGTCTCAACATCAGGGGTATGGTTACACTAATGCTGTGTCTCATTATGGAAGGAGAAAGTCCCACCATCATGGGAGACAATCCAGGAAAAAGCATTCTCAGCTTCCTTATGGATACCAGCATAATAGAAGGCAGGTAAGCAATGTTAGGAGAAGACCACATTATGGATGGCAACCTATGCAGTCTCATCAAGGCAGAAGATTCAGAGAAGAAAGGGTGAGATGCTTTTATTGTGGAAGGCTTGGACATATGCAATACTCTTGCTACAAGCTACATGGATACCCTCAGACACAGAACAGATGGAGAGAATACAGGCCCAAAGTCGTTAAACAATTGGTACAGAATGAGAAGATGAAGTGCTTATTGGCTCACTTGGCTGACAAAGAAGCTAAAGAAGAAACATGGTATTTTGACAGTGGGTGTTCCAAACACATGTATGGATGTAGATCCATGTTTGTTGAATGTAGACCGTGTCCTTCTCTTGAAGTGGTGTTTGGTAAAGGGAATAACGGAGTTGTAGAAGGTATTGGAAAAGTAAGAGGACCTGAACTTGACAATGTCTATCTTGTCAATGGTTTGAATGCTAATCTGATAAGCATCATCCAGTTGTGTGATAAAGGGTACCTGGTAAACTACACTAAGGATGAGTGTGTGGTTTCAGATGAGCATAATCAGATCATTATGAAGGGTGCCAGAACCAAGGATAACTGCTATCGGTGGATTTCTCTTATAGGAAACTCAACTATTGATGCTCAGGTTAATGTTATAACATCAGACTATGACATCAGGATTCTGAAAGGTCACTCAAAGTTAACAAGTGCTGATGTGAATGTCTTAAAAGGAAAGTCTTTATGGAGGGAGAAAATTAGTGATGGGTCTTTAATAAATACAGAAAATCTGGCGCCATACCTCAGACCATCATTTTCTTTTGGAGCAAGATCACGGTTCATCAAAGAGTATATCTCCCATCTGTTCGTTTCCTTAAACAAGAAGAATCAGCTGAACTCATACTGCCTCAAGGGAACCATGTCAAACCAGACGTCGTCTCCATCAAAGAAATCTGTCGCTCAAAGCTCTTCGCGAGATAAGGCTAGGGTTTCCTCAGAAGAGGGATTTCCAGAAGAAGCGTTGAATATACAACCTATCTCAATAATGCTCCCAGAATCAGGTAAATCTAGACCTTCTAAACTTATGCCAAAGAGGGCTGGAACTGTATTTAAGGACGATGAAACTAAGAAACTTGTCACTAGTGTTCTATTTAGAGATAGACCAGCTCCTAGGTCACCCACTGCTGAAGAAAGGGTTGATGTTGACAAAAGTTTAAGTCAGATTGTAGATAAAGTCTTTGAGAAAGGGCTCCCTATAAAAGGTATATCTAGACCACTGAGGCAAATGCCTGCTGAACAGGAAAATAGGGACATGCAAAGTGGTGCAACGAATCTTCATAGACTTGCTATGTCTGTTATTGAAGATTCTGAAGGTATTGATCAGAAAGAAGACGTGCCTGAGGAAACAAATGTTAAAGAAGATGTTAGAACCTCACCTGACCCTGCTTCTGGTGGTAAAGACAATGCTGATGCAATCAACATTGTTGATTTGTCAGATGATGAGGTAATTGCTAGGGCTGTTCCATGCATTGCCAAGAGGTTGAAAACCAGGAAGGGAAAGAAGGCTGAACCCTCACCTAAGAAAGCTTCTGATAAGAAGAAGAACATTGCTATTGGGCCAACAAAAGCATGGAGTAAGGTCAATGTGAATCCCAGAAAAAGGAAGCAAATGGAAGAATCTGAATCAGAGTATGATGTTGAGGATGATGTTCAAAACATCACTCCTGTCAGAAAGTCAATCTTGAAGAGAATTGCTGACAAAATACCTGAGGTCCCTGTTGATAACCTTTCATTCCATTATGCAAGCAGTGCTTCTATGTGGAAGTTTATCTGTCAAAGAAGACTTGCTCTTGAAAGAGAGATTGGGAAAGAGATAATGGAGATGAAAGAAGTCATAGAGGTGATAGAGGCTGCTGATCTGATGAAAACGGTTCATGGATTTTCCAAGTGCTATGACAGCCTGGTTAAGGAATTTGTTGTCAATATTCCTGTGAATATTTCTGACAAGAGCAGTGTGGACTACATGAAAGTGTTTGTTAGGGGAAAATGTATTGAATTCTCTCCTGAAGTTATAAACAAATATCTAGGAAGAAAAGATGAAGAGTTTGATGAGCTAGAAGCCACTGATAATGATGTCTGCAAGGAAATAACTGCTGGTCAAGTTAAGGTGTGGCCCTTGAAAGGGAAGCTGTCAACTAGCAAACTTAGTGTTAAGTATGCTATCTTACACAGAATTGGAGCCACAAATTGGGTGCCTACCAATCATAAAACCACAACAGCTGTGGGACTAGGGAGGCTCATTTATGCTGTGGGTACTAAGAAGAAATTTGACTATGGAACATATGTTTTTGAACAGACTGCTAGACATGCCACCACTAATGCTATCAAACTACCTATAACATTTCCTTCTCTCATCTGTGGAGTTATTCTGAATCAACATCCTGGCATATTGACAAGCTCTGATAAACCCTGCAAGAGGGAGTCTACCTTATCCCTGCATCCAAAATTGTTTGCTGGAAGTCATGTTCCAGACCTTGTCTCAACATCAGATGCTGGTGCCAAGAAGAAAAGTACCACGACTGAGTTGCTTGCTGGACTGAAGGCTACGTGCAAGGATCTGGATGTTGTGATCAGTACCAGCATGACTAGGAAGAAGGAGATTGAGAAAATGATCCAGTCCTTGGAACAAGATGAGAACAATGATGTTCATGCTGAACGTGTCAATGCTGAAAGTGATGAAGATGTTGAGAGTACCAGCTCGGATGAAGACTGATTTTCATCTGCTGTTTGTAGATAATAGTGTTAGCTTTATTTGTTTTAGCACTTAAAGTGGTTGGTTTTGTAATATGGATATTGTGCTGTTTATGCACTGTTTATGTCTTTTAGTTTCCTTCTATGATTTGTTGTGCCTATTTACTAACTGAGAGGCTAACAATGAGAGCTAGGGTATACTGACTATAGTTAATAGGGATTTTAATTGAAGTTTGCCTAATTATGGCTAAAAAGGGGGAGAGTTAAAAATTGCCATGAGGAGAAGAGTAGTTGCTGCTAATATGATGCAGAGGGAGATAGTTTGATGCTGCTAAAAGGTGTTTAGTTGAAAAGTGCTGATGCAGTTATTGAGGGGGAGTGTAGACTGAGCTGCTAGTGAAGTATTCATAGCATTGAAGAGTGCAGAGTGCAGCAATGCAGACATCAAGGGGGAGATGTGCTGCACATCGTGAGCTACTGAACAGCTGTGATGCTGGTTCAAGTTTTTGAGGGGGAGCACCAATTGGCTGTTGTCAATAATGAAGATGGTGCTGCAGCAGATCAAGTAATGAAGACTATATGAAGATTGTCAAACTGCTGCAAGTTAAAGTTTCAAAGTATTGAAGATATTCCGCTGCTGAAGTCTCTGAAGATGCAGAGATTGTTTTAGCCAAAATTAGCCAAAGGGGGAGATTGTAAGTTCCTGGATTGGCTGGAATTTTGGTAAAATAACAAGGTGTTCAATGCTGATGTCATGGTGTTGATGTTGCAGCATTGAGTCTTAGTACTGGGCTGTACTAAGTTGTGAAGGTTAACTATGTTTGATGTCATGGGCTTGATGTCATAACATTGCACTTAACACTGGGCTGTGTTAAGGTTGCTAGTTGCTGAAGTGGATGTCTGATGTCACATAGGTGATGTTGTAACATCAGACCTGCAGAACTGAAGCTAATGACAGCATGGGCTTGTTGTTATTAGGGTCGCGTATTAGCTGGAATTGTGGAGAGTGTTGACTCGTTGGATGAGAATATCTTGGGCTAGATATTTTCTGTTACATGGGAGATTTGATTGCAGGTTTGTTGGAGAATTAAAAGGTGGAAGATTTAAAAAGATTTTGGGGATAAAATCTGTTTTAAAAGATTCAGTTTTTAATTAACAAATCTGATCAAATATTGTGACAAATCCAATCCAAATTCAAGGAGCTATATAAAGCGCACAAGACCAAGGAAGAAGGTACAGAAAACAGATTGAAGATCAAGAGCTGGAGGCTTAGAGTCTAGGGTTTGTTTAGAGTACTTGTAATCACACTATTCTAGGTTGAATAGGTGTTGAATTTTCTGTCCTCTCTAGAAGCTGTGAAGCAATAGAGAGTTGTTGATTGATCGAAGCTAGGAAGCAAGATCAAGGGATCTCAAAGAGGTTGTTCTTTGAGTGTTTTAGGGGATTGAGTAGTGTTCTCATATCTAAGTGGTTTCTTAGGTAGAAAGTCACTAGTAGAGTATAAGTTTAGGAGATTGTCAACTCGTGTGTTGAGTCTGTAAATTATATCTACAAGTAGTGAATTTCATCCCTGGCTTGGTAGCCCCCAGACGTAGGTAGTTAGACCGAACTGGGTGAACAATTCCTTGTGTTTTCCTGTTGCTTATTCTGTCCATTATTGCAGAGTGTGTTGTTGTGACATCGCACCTTAACATCACACGTCTGGTACCAGAATTTCATATCTAATTTCATTCTCTTAACTTGCATAAAAACCAATTCTGCAACATATACATTCATACAGCAGCAACAACATCAACATATCACATAATTCATAATTGCAACAATTCGATTCACACAGTTTTCATCACAGATTCAGTTATGCACAACAGATTCATAAAACAACATAGATTCATACGAATTCCTACGGGGTTAAGGACTCCCCACTATCCTCTCATGATCATACCACCAATATTGAAATATATTCTCCCCCCTTACCTCAAAATTACTCAGAAATTCCTGCGAAAATTGATTCTTCAAAGCCCTAGTTCTTCCTTGTTCTTCCTCTTCCTAGCCCTTCTCTATGTGAAATTATGATTATGATTAACCCTATCACTAACCCTCACTAATCTCTACTTAATGACCAAACTGTCCTTATTTTTCTCCACTAGCCCATTATCCAATTAATTAAATCAGATTTTTAATTTAATAAAAATAATAATATTATTAGTAATGCTACTCACATAATAATTATAATAATACTAGTAATAATAATAATAATAATAATAATAGTAATAATAATAATAATAATAATAATAATAATAATAATAATACTATTACTACTCATACCCCAACATTATTCCCGACACCTCTAATCTACCCGTCCCACTAAGGACTCCACGCCTACGCGCTCAACCACACACACCCTTAACAAGGACAAACAACGGAAAAATAACATGACGATCAAATAATTTAAATTGGGGTGTTACAACTCTCCCCCACTTAAATTATTTTCGTCCTCGAAAATGTACCTGATGGAAACAATTATGGATACGACTCTCGCATCCTGCTCTCCAACTCCCAGGTCAAAATTCCTCCAGCAGCTCCTCCCCAAGCTACTCTCACCAAAGGAATCTCCTTTCCTCTGAGTTGTTTCATCTTGCCATCCTCGATCCTTATCGACATCACCTCCACAGTAATATTATCTCGAATCTGCACCTCATCCCTCTGGATAACATGAGATGGATCAGATACATACTTTCAAAGTTGCGACACATGAAACACGTCATGCAAGTTCGAAAGTTCAGGCGGCAACGCCACCCTATATGCAACTGCGCCCACCCTTTGCAAGATCTGATACGGTCCAATAAACCTAGGATCCAGCTTCTTTGATTTCAATGCACACACAACGCCGGTCACTGGGTTGACTCTCAAGAACACATGGTCACCTTCACTGAATTCTATGTCTTTCCTCCGATTGTCATGATAATTTTTCTGCCTACTCTGAGACGTATTCATCTTCTCGCGGATCATCTGAATTTTCTCAGTAGTCTGTTGCACAATCTCAGGTCCAAGCACCACATTCTCACCAGTGCCATACCAACACAGAGGCGTCCTACACCTCCTACCACACAAAGCTTCGAAAGGTGCCATTCCAATACTCGAATGGTAGCTATTGTTATACGTGAACTCAATCAATGGCAAATGAGTATCCCACGCCCACCTTTCTCCAACACACAGGCTCTCAGCAGGTCTTCCAACGACTGAATAGTCCTCTCTGACCGACCATCGGTCTGTGGATGATAAGCCGAGCTCAACTTCAATTTAGAACCCAAAGCTTCCTGCAGACTCTTCCAAAATTCTGAAGTAAACCTCAGATCTCTATCCGACACTATGCTCGCCGGAACACCATGCAACTTCACAATTATTCTGATATAAATCTCCGCCAGCTTTGACAACGGAAAACTGATGTTAATTGGTATAAAATGTGCGGATTTTGTAAGTCGATCCACCACTACCCAAATAGCATCAAAGCCTCTCGCTATATTTGGCAAACTGGTCATAAAATCCATAGTAATACTGTCCCATTTCCATTCCGGAATCTCTAACGGTTGCATCAACCCCGAAGGCTTTTGGTGCTCCACTTTTGACTTCTGACATGTCAAACAAGAATAAACAAACTGAGCTATGTCTCTCTTCATACCGAACCACCAAAATAACTTCTTCAAGTCATGATACATTTTCGTAGCTCCCGGATGAATACTCAAGCTACTCCGGTGACTCTCCTCTAAGATTTCCTTTTTCAATTCCACATTATCTGGTACACAAATTCTGCCCCAGAATCTCAATACACCAACACTATCCACTTTAAAATCACCATCGGGATCATCCCCTCCTGTAGGAATCAAGTCCACTAGCTTCACATCAAGTTTCTGATTTTCCTTAATTACATCCAAAAAGTCATTATTCACCTTAAGCATGCCCAGTCTAACACTCTCCGGTGTAGTTTCACAAACCATACTCAAGTCTCTAAACTGCTCAATCAACTCCATTTCTTTTACCATTAATGCCGACATATGAATTGTCTTCCGACTTAGCGCATCTGCTACAACATTAGCTTTCCCCGGATGATAACTCAAATTAAAATCATAGTCTTTCAAGAACTCTAACCATCTCCTCTGCCTCATATTCAATTCCTTCTGATCGAATAAATACTTCAAACTTTTGTGATCACTAAATACTTCAAATCTCAATCCATACAAATAATGTCTCCAAATTTTCAATACAAAAACCACTGCAGCTAATTCAAGATCATGAGTAGGATAATTCCTCTCATGTACCCTCAATTGCCGTGAAGCATACGCCACCACCTTGCCATCTTGCATCAACACTCGGCCTAATCCCATCTTAGATGCATCACAATACACCACAAAAGGTTCACTTGGACTTGGTAGAATTAACACCAGCGCCGTAGTCAATTTCTTCTTCAATTCCTCAAAACTTTCCTCACAAGCTGCATCCCAAACAAAAGCTTGATTCTTTCTAGTTAATTGAGTCAACGGTAATTCCAAATTAGAAAACCCTTCGATGAATCTTCTGTAGTAACCTGCCAAACCCAAAAAGCTTCTAATCTCCGTTGCTGTCTTCGGAGCTTCCCACTGAAGTACTGCACTTACTTTAGATGGATCCACCACTATACCATCACCAGAAATAACATGACCCAAGAAACTCACAGCCTTAAACCAGAATTCACATTTCGAGAACTTTGCAAACAATTCATTATCCTTCAACACCTGCAATGCAATCCTCAAATGTTCTGCGTGATCCTCGTCAGTCTTAGAATAAATTAGTATATCATCAATGAATACCACAATAAACGGATCCAGATAAGAATGAAAGATACGATTCATATACTCCATAAACACACCCGGCGCATTAGACACTCCGAAAGGCATCACTGCATATTCGTAATGTCCATAGCGAGTTCTGAACGCAGTCTTCTGAATATCATCTTTATTTACTCTAATCTGACGGTAACCCGACCTCAAATAAATTTTGCTGAGCACACGAGCTCCCACAAGCTGATCCATTAAGTCATCAATCCTCAGAAGTGGATACTTATTCTTAATGGTCACTTTATTCAATTGATGGTAATCAATGCACATACGCATACTACCATCCTTCTTTTTCACCAACAACACTGGAGCTCCCCACGACGACACACTTGGTCTAATAAACTTCTTATCAAGCAATTCTCCAATCTGGGATTTCAACTCTTCCAACTCTGATGCAGACATCCTGTATGGTGCCATAGATATAGGTCTAGTACCAGAAACAAGATCAATAGTAAATTCAACTTCTCTTATCGGGGGTAATTCAGTAATATCATTCGGAAATACTTCAGGAAATTCATTCACCACTGGCAACTCATCAACTGAAGTCTTGCTTTCAACAGATAACGAGGCAAACACTGCAAACATCTTAGCTTCATCCTCCAACAATGTCCTCAACTCCCTGCTAGACAACGAATCCGCTAAAGCTTCCTCTTCAGGAATAAGAAACAATAACGTCTTCCTAAAATAATCAATATAAACTCGGTTGAACTCCAACCAGTTCATCCCCAAAATAAAGTAACTATAGAACCAATAGACGGAGTTTCAATCGTCATCCTCTGATCTAGAGTAGACGACACAATTCCTAATCTCTTCACACAGTCAACAAAAATAAACGAGTGGGTTGCACCCGTGTCAATGATAGCAATCAAAGGAATATCATTAATAAAACAAGTACCTTTGACGGAACGTTCCTCATCGGTGGATTGGGCTCCCACCAAGGCAAACACTTTTCCACCGGTCTGAGACTTCTTTGGCTTCTCACAGTGAGTGCTGATATGACCTTTTTCTCCACAGTTATAACAGGTAGGCATAGTGGCTTTACAATCCGCTATCACATGACCTGGTCTCCCACAATTGAAACACTTCTTCACCTTATTCGGACAATTATTAGCACGGTGACCCGCGCCACCACATCTAAAACACTTGAGAGTATCAGGAACCACTCCTCCTTCTTTTGGTTTCTTTCCGGCCGCAACTTTCTATTTCTCCTTATCAGCTGGAGCACTCTAAGGAGTACCCCCAAATCTTTGCTTACCCTTTTTCTCATTCACAGCTTTGTAATGGGCAATTCTGGCTCTGTTATCATTGTCATAGATCCTGCTTCTGCTTACCAACTCTGGATAATTCCTTATTTTCTGACAAGCAATGCCCAGTTTGATCTCAGGACGTAGAGCATTCTCAAACTTCAAGCATTTCGAAGTCATAGCCTTTTCCGTATTGTAATGAGCACAATACTGCACCAACTCTTCAAACGAAGCAGCATATTCAGCAACAGTCATGCTACCATGTTTCAACTCCAGGAATTCAATCTCTTTTGCACTACAAATATCTTCCGGAAAGTACTTTTCTAGAAACTCAGCCTGAAACACCGTCCAAGTAATCTCAGTACCCGCAGCTTCCAACCTCTGACGACTATTGTCCCACCAGGATTCAGCCTCTCCCTCCAGTATATGAGTGCCAAACTGTACTTTATGAGCATCACTGCATCCCATGGTCCTGAAGATCTTCTTAACAGCCTTCAACCATTTCTGTGCAGCCTCCGGATCCAAAATACCTCCCTCATATGTAGGCGGCTTATTGCTCTGGAACTGCGCACCCCAGCCTAATTGGTGTTCTCTACCGCTTGTGCCATGGCTTGCATAGCAGCAGCAAGAGCAACATCATTCCTTCCTGCCATACTGTTCAACAATCAACATACAGTTAGAACACACAATATACTCCTATTCTAAGGACATACTCTATTACAACGCCTGGCCGGACGGACCGATCTGCTCTGATACCAATTGTAACACCCCACTTTCCCATTTTTATAAAATATACAAATATTACGAAAATAATCAGAGTTACAACCAAAAGGTAGGATGCTACATCGTTAAAACCAACAACAAAAACTCATTTTTATTAATAAGCAGCGGAAATAATTGTTTTATTCAAAATACAACAATTTGCCAACAACATCAAAATTCCACATAAAACGTGGTCCACCATAAGTTCAATAAGCCAAACGATACGTAACCAAATGAAAAATGAATAACAAATAACAAATGATAAAAATTCCCCAATCCCGTGTTACGTATCAGAGCGACTCCTAAGACTCGATCGAGCAACACACACTCCATGCACACTCAAGTACCTGGATTATCTGTACTTCCGAAGAAGCACAGACGTAGCAAACAACAAAGGGGTGAGAACTACATTCAATAAATAACGGTGTATAATACATGTTAAAGGTAGTACTCACACAATCAAATAACAGAAGCACACCATCACGACATACTTGTTAATTTCATTCAGATTTCACCAAACACATAATAATGCAATGTGACCCAAAAACATCGACACAATGCATATGGTACCAAATCACCATGGCTCATTCAATCGAACCCGGATAAATCACATACACCCCTACTTGGCAATGATTTATCTCCACCACACTCCGCATTGGAGTTCAGATGAATCACATACACTTCTCCTGAGCAATGATTCATCACCACCGGCACACCATGAATGCATGACATTAAATATGCATACAACACATGTATAATCATAATCATACACCTTCACGATCCTCCTGATCACAATTAAAATATACCACTACAGAAAACACCTCACACGACGTTAATTAGCTAATTACTGACCAATTCACCAAAATTACTAAATCAATTATTTTTATCACCAATTCCACATTTCTCAGGTTCTGACATCTATTCCTAACCTCTCAAACCAAAAGAAACCGCCTCGGACGTGAAAACGGGAAATAAATCGCGAAAACGGGAAAATCTGCACTCAAGCTGGTCATACGCGTATTGCCCTGTGCCATACGCGTATTGCCCTCGCTCACCCAAACCATACGCGTAATGCCCCATTTCCTTACACCAATACGCGTAATGCCTCCCCCATTACGCGTAATGCCCAAGCTTCCATATGCGTACGGGCAGAGGGCCGTGCCAAGCCTCCTTTTGGCCCTCCCATACGCGTATTGACTAGAGCCATACGCGTATTGACCTACCTGATACGTGTATTTCCAGATCTGTTACACAAACTAGATTTCTCCACACCAGTCCATATTCTGCTACGGGATCCTCACTTTTCCACTCCAATTCAGTCCTAAACTTGTTTCTACATCAATTTTAGACTCTATCTTTCATCTTACATCTTTCGCTTATCATTACTAATCAAAATTACAGGTCTTAGATCTAATTTCGTTCTCTCAACCTGCACAAAAACCAATTCTGCAACATATACATTCATACAACAGCAACAACATCAACATATCACACAATTCAGAATTGCAACAATTCGATTCACACAGTTTTCATCACATATTCAGTTATGCACAACAGATTCATAAAACAACATAGATTTATACGAATTCCTACGGGGTTAAGGACTCCCCACTACCCTCTCATGATCATACCACCAATATTGAAATATATATTCCTGCGAAAATTGATTCTTAAAAGCCCTAGTTCTTCCTTGTTCTTCCTCCTCATAGCCCTTCTCTATGTGAAATTCTAATTATGATTAACCCTCTCACTAACCCTCACTAATCTCTGCTTAATGACCAAACTATCCTTATTTTTCTCCACTAGCCCATTATCCAATTATTTAAATCAGATTTTTAATTTAATAAAAATAATAATATTATTAGTAATGCTACTCACATAATAATTATAATAATACCAGTAATAATATTAATAATAATAATAATAATAATAATAATAATAATATTAATAATAATAATAGTAATAATAATAATAATCATACTATTACTACTCATACCCCAACATTATTCCCGACACCTCTAATCTACCCGTCCCACTAAGGACTCCACGCCTACGCGCTCAACCACACACACCCTTAACAAGGACAAACAACGGAAAAATAACACGACGATCAAATAATTTAAATTGGGGTGTTACATTAACCCATTTGTGGATCTCCTGGAGTATGCTAGAGACCTTGGACTCCTCGACGCACTTGAGGAGGGGGATGGAGAAACCCTCCGGTATAATTTGTCCTCGACCAGGACGTACGAGCAGGCTCGTCGCCTGACTACGCTGGCCTCCTTAGAGTCATCAGGAAGTTTCCTTGTGCTGAGGTACTGGTATACCGAGGTCATCCAGCAGTGGGCGTCGGCGATGGCGTTCACGTCGACGGTCGATGTGGGTTTTTCGATGCTTGGTCGGGGAAGCACCTCTTGGATGACAGACTTGTTCCTGCCTTTATTCTTCGTGCTCGCCAGCTTGGATATGATGTCTACCCGGGTATTGTGCTCGCGCGGGACGTGACTTACTTCAGCTGAGTCGAACTTTTTCATCTTCTCTTTCACAAGGGAAAAGTACTCGATGAGGCTGTCATTCATGGCTTGGTACTCTCCCCGCACCTGGGAGACCACGAGCTGGGAGTCGGTAAATAATTTTACCTCCTTCGCGCCTAGGTCCTCGACCAGGCGTAGTCCGACGAGGAAGGCCTCATACTCGGCCTGGTTGTTCGATGTTGGGAAGGATAATGCGAGGGAGACCTCGATTAAGATGCCTTCCTCATTTTCTAGGATGATGCCCGCCCCGCTCCCCGTCGAACTAGATGCCCCGTCTGTAACACCCCATTTCTACCCGATAATTATATTAAAATCAGAGTTATAAAATTTTCAACTTTAAAACGGGATATCACATTTTCAACCTTATTATTAATCACATCACAGTAAGTCATGAAAGATACATAGCAATGCAAGGGAACTTAAACCAACAAATAGTCAGCAACTTATAATCAACTTTGTCAAATGCAACACAGCGGATTCATTAACAACTTAGTAGCATCTTTATTCAACATAAAACGATTTCAAATTAAACAACAAGGTAATTTTCGGTAATTCATTAAAAATTCAGCATGTAGACAAATAAATAAAAGACATGCGTCATCCCCCCGAGTGCTAAGTATCAGAGCGACAACCACCGACTCGAACTAAGGTAACCGGCTACTCCTCTTGATTACCTGCACGTTGCCAACATAGGGACAACATTCAAACAGAAGGGGTGAGTTATCGAATATTATAAACGAAGTATGATAAATAATACATAGATGGAAATCATACAATTAATCACCACTTCACATCAACAACCAACAAATAAAAATCAACAACAACTTAAGAAAATGCAACTTTAATGCGACTCGACAATGTTATGCATGTGGTACCATCGGAGTAAAACTCCCAACTTAATATTGCCAGTTTATCGAGGCATCAAGGCATAAGCCTTCAACTTTCAACTTTCAACTTGTGCCAATCCAGACCAACGTGTTGTGAGCAACGACTCTGACATAAAATGCAATGTATGTTTTATGACATGCACAACTCAACAACGTAAACAACACAACAACGTCAACAACGTAAGTAACTTATACGACATGAGCAACTTAGTCAACTTTGGCTATTACGCCTTCAACTTACAATTCGTCCGTATATCGGAACGAAATGACACAATCAGCTGTACCTGCAAATCAACTCTTCCGACAGAATTTCAACAAAACAATTCAACAAAATTCACCTACTAATTCACCCGACTTACCCCGACAATTTTCGTTAAATTCCGGGCAACTAAATCTTCCGCCTAAACCGGCTAAACCGACTAAAACTGCACTGTTTTTAACTTCTGTTATTAATACCAGTTTATTAGAAAATTCTGCGACTTTTCTGGTTTTGATACAACACCCTGCTATAGTTTAAAATCATCTGTCATGAAAATTTACATCGTTTCTGTCAAAAATTATGTTTCTGCTACTCGTTCTATTTTCTGTCAAACTACTACTGCTACCTATTTAGAATTCTGTCAAAACCTGTTAAATTTCTGCTACATAAATTAGTAGTGAACCTATTATTTTTCTGCCATATAAATTATTAGGGAACATATTATCTTTCTGCTGTATTCTATTTCTAACATGTTGATTTACTAATATAAGGTTAATTACTTAATTTACTGTCACTGAAACCAAAACAAATTATTAAACAAAACAGTGGCTGGCGCCACATTCTTAAGCAGTGGCTTGCGCCACCTGCCTTGACCAGTTAGTGGTGGCTTGCGCCACATGTTGTTTCTTGGCTTTTGGGTGGCCCGCGCCACCCCTTTACGTATGGTGGGTGGCCTGCGCCACCCCTAAATGCAATTTCGTCCCAACCAAAATTTTCCAGAAAAATTTAATCTCACTGCGACATTCCTAAAATTACTAGCAACAAATTTCACAAACATCGACCCATTAACATTTTCACAGACAATCAATTTCACACAATCAATTTCACAGAAATGCTCACAAAACCCATCCAACGATAAATTCCAACAACTTCAACACAGAAACAACAACATCACAACAAATCGACAACTTAATATTTTCACTGCAAGGTTCACAACATCAATCATCACACGGCAAAAATCACAATTTAACAACATCAATGTCAATTTCCTCACAACCAACAACACCTATCGAAAATCAATGGAAGAAAACTCATATAATCCCCAACCCTCATATCATTCATCATAACCCGATTATAATAGTCAAACCCACCCTTACCTTGGATTGAAGGCAGCTCGACAATCGATCGGGTTCCGGGAATTTGGCACCGGTAGCGGTTTCTCTCGCAACTTCTCCTCCCACGTTCTTCATCTTCTTCTCTAACTAATACTCCAAAGCCTCACTAATCTTTCTATTTCTTTTATTTTATTAAGATAATAATATTCTAATATAATATCTAATGGGCCTAAACATACACCCCTTAATTTACTAATTCCGACACGAATCCAAGCCCACTTAATCGAACACACTCCAACCACGATAATATTACTACTACTATTATTCCACGACTATAATATTATTTCTAATATTATTTCTACGACTTACCAACATAAAAAAAAATTCCGACTTAACGACTTAATTCACCGCAACACCAAAATCAACCGAATAATTCACAAACAATCAATTAAATATTCAATTAAATAAATAATTAAATATTTGGGCGTTACAACTCTCCCCCACTTAGAATATTTTCGTCCTAAAAAATTTACCTGATTCAAACAGCTCGGGATAGGAGTCTCGCATCTTGCTCTCCAATTCCCACGTCATGCTTTCTCCAGTAGCTCCCAACCAGACAACCTTCACCAACGTGATCTCTTTCCCTCGCAAAGTCTTCATTTCACGATCCGCGATTCGCACAAGCTTCGTCTCCGCCGTGAGATTATCCCGTACTTGCACATCATCCATATTAACCACATGAGACGGATCTAAAATGTACTTCCGAAGTTGCGACACATGAAACACATCATGCAGATTCAAAAGATTCGGCGGTAACGCCATTCGGTAAGCAACTTTCCCAACTCTGTCCAAAATCTGATACGGACCAATAAAACGAGGAGTGAGCTTCTTAGACTTCAAAGCTCTCCCAACACCAGTCACAGGCGTGACTCTCAAAAACACATGATCACCCGCTTGGAATTCCAAATCCTTCTTCCACTTTTCATGGTAACTTTTCTGTCTACTTTGAGAAGCTTTCATTTTCTCTCGAATCAACTTCACTTTCTCGGTAGTTTCTCGAACTAATTACGGTCCAAGTACTACACTTTCACCAGATTCATGCCAACACAACAGAGTTCTACACCTCCGACCATACAGCGCTTCAAAAAGTGCCATTCCGATACTAGAATGGTGACTATTATTATAAGTGAACTCGATCAATGGAAGATAAGTATCCCACGAACCTCCCTGCTCAAGAACACAAGCTCTCAACAAATCCTCCAACGATTAAATAGTCCTCTCAGTTTGACCATCTGTCTGAGGATGATACGCCGAACTCAACCTCAACTTAGAACCCAACGCTTCCTGTAGACTCTTCCAAAACTCCGACGTAAACCTCAGATCTCTATCCGACACGATACACAAAGGAACACCATGCAACTTCATAATCACTCGGATATAAATCTCTGCCAACTTTGCAATCGGATATGTGATGTTAATAGGTATAAAATGAGCCGACTTCGTAAGCCTATCAACAATCACCCAAATTGAATCATGTCCTCTTGAAGTAATAGGCAACCCTGTCACAAAGTCCATAGAAATGCTATCCCATTTCCATTCTGGAATCTCTAATGGTTGCATCAACCCAGCAGGTTTCTGATGCTCAACTTTCGACTTCTGACAAGTCAAACATGCATACACAAATCGTGCCACATCTTCCTTCATTCCGGACCACCAAAATATCTTCTTCAAGTCTTGATACATTTTAGTAGCTCCCGGATGAATACTCAGATTACTTCTATGACCCTCTTCAAGAATCTTCTTTTTCATATCTGCATCATTTGGTATACAAATTCGATCATGCAGTCTCAACACACCTCGTGCATCAATCTTAAAGTCACTCTTATCTGATTGACCACAATTATTCATGACGTCCACTAGTTTCACATCCCGCTTCTGAGCCTCTCGAATACTGTCCAGAAAATCATTGTTAATCTTCAACATACCCAGCATAACACTCTGCGGTGTCACTTCGCAAACCAAACTCATATCTCGAAACTGCTCTATTAATTCCAATTCCTTAATCATCATTGCTGACATATGTAAGGTCTTTCGGCTTAAAGCATCAGCCACAACATTAGCTTTACCCGGATGATAATTCAAACCGAAATCATAATCTTTCAGTAATTCTAACCACCTTCGCTGTCTCATATTCAACTCCTTCTGATCAAACAAATACTTTAAGCTCTTATGATCACTATAAACTTCAAATCTAGAGCCATAGAGATAATGCCTCCAAATCTTCAGCACAAAAACCACTGCAGCAAGTTCCAAATCATGCGTAGGATAATTCCTTTCATGAGTTCTCAACTGTCGAGACGCATAAGCAATTACTTTATTATTCTGCATAAGCACACCTCCTAAACCCATCAACGAAGCATCACAATAAACCGTAAACGGTTCTCCTGGATTCGGTAATGTCAAAACCGGAGCCGACGTCAACCTCTTCTTCAATTCTGTAAAACTCTCTTCGCACTGAACATCCCACACGAAAGCTTTACTTTTACAAGTTAATCTAGTTAACGGAAGTGCCAACTTAGAAAACCCTTCAATAAACCTTCTATAATAACCAGCTAGTCCCAGAAAACTTCTAATCTCAGTAGCCGACCTTAGAGTTTCCCATTGCAACACAGCATCTACTTTAGAAGGATCCACGGCAATACCACTACCTGAAATCACATGACCGAGAAAGCTGACTTCCTTCAACCAAAACGCGATCAGAGCAGGTTGGTCCGTCCGGCCAAGTGTCGAGTCGTAGTTGTTTAACAATCGAGTATTGTTATTTGGTTCTAACTTTTGGTTGTGTTGTAGTGATAAGTTGAGATGGTTGGAAGGAACGATGCTGTAATGGCTGCTGCAATGCAAGCAATGGCTCAGGCTGTGCAGAATTTACCGAACGCTGGCGAGAATGATGGATCTCATAGTCTGGCAACTTTTCAGAGGGAAAATCCGCCTACCTTCAAGGGAAAGTATGATCCTGATGGAGCGTTGGATTGGTTGAAAGAGATTGAGCGGATCTTCCGTGTGATGGACTGCACTCCAGCGCAGAAGGTTCGTTATGGGACTCATATGCTAGCAGTCGAAGCTGATGACTGGTGGCTAGAGACTCGTCAGAGGTTGGAGACTACAGGCGAAGTTATCACTTGGGATGTGTTCCGAAGGGAATTTCTGAGGAAGTATTATCCAGAGGATGTCTGTGGTAAGAAGCAGATTGAGTTTCTTGAGCTGAAGCAAGGAACTATGTCGGTTACTGATTATGCTGTGAAGTTTGTTGAGCTGGCTAAGTTTTATCCGTACTATACCGGGGATGATGCTGAGTTCTCTAAATGCATTAAGTTTGAAAGCGGTTTGCGCTCTGAGATTAAGAAAGCTGTTGGGTATCAGAAGATTCGTGTCTTTTCTGATTTGGTCGATAGTTGCAGAATTTATGAAGAGGACAACAATGCTCACTACAAGATTGTTAGTTATAGAAGAGGCAAGCAACAACAGAACTGTGGCAAGCCTTATGATGCTCCAGCTGGAAAAGGTAAACAGAGAGCGACTGAGGGCAAGAAGACTAGTAGGGGAGATGCTCCTGCTGGCATAACTTGTTTCAAATGTGGAAAATTTGGACATAAGAGTACTGTGTGTACTGCTGAGGCGAAGAGGTGTTTCCGATGTGGTAAGATTGGACATGCAATATCTGATTGCAAGCACAAGGAGATGATCTGTTTTAATTGTGGTGAAGAGGGGCATATTGGCAATCAGTGTCAGAAGCCAAAGAAAGCTCAGACCGAAAAAGTGTTCGCGTTAGCAGGAACTCAGACAGCTAACGAGGACAGACTTATCAGAGGTACATGTTTCATTAATAGTACTCCTTTAATTACTATTATTGATACTGGTGCTACACATTGTTTTATTTCTGCTGATTGTGTTCAAAGATTGGGTCTTAAGTTATCTGTTATGAATGGAGAATTAATCGTCGAGATTCCAGCTAAGGGATCGGTGACTACTTCTCTTTTGTGTTTAAGGTGTCCTTTATCGATCTTCGATAAAGACTTTTATGTTGATTTGGTTTGTTTGCCGCTGACCGGAATGGATGTAATCCTAGGTATGAACTGGTTAGAGTAGAACTATGTTCATATAAATTGTTATCGTAAGTCGGCGAGGTTTTCTACTCCTGAAGAGGAAGGAGTTGGGTTGTTGTCTTTCAGAGAGTTACAACAATAGATGAAAGAAGAAGCTCAGATGTTTTCGTTGATGGCAACGTTGTCTATTGAGAGCAAGGCTAAGATTGAAGAATTGCACGTGGTGAATGAATTTCCTGAAGTTTTCCCTGATGAAATTCCTGATGTACCGCCAGAGAGAGAGGTTGAATTTGCAATTGATCTTGTATCTGGTACTAGACCTGTGTCGATGGCACCATACAGAATGTCGGCATCCAAGCTGTCTGGATTAAAGAATTAACCAAAATCCATGTTGAGAGCCACATGAAAATCCATGTTGAGAGCCACATGAAAACCATGCTGAGAGCCACCTGATGATGTGGGGGCCACCTGGTTTTGTTTTGTCTGTTTTAAGAAAAAATCTATATTTTAATATTTTAGGTGTTAGATATTGTTTTGATTAATTAAAATACATAGTTAGATTAATTAGTAGATGGTTTTATGCTGATGAAGGGAAATACATGGTAGCAACTCAGGACTATCAGTAGTGTTGATTCTAACAGAAAAATGAATTTTTAGCAGGATGATATTTTGATAGAATTGTGAGAACAGTGTTAATTTGGTGACAGAAAAGTGTTGGAATCAGTAAAATAGAATTTAACAGGAATAGTAGGAAATTATTGGTAGCAGTAATAGTAGTAAAAACAATACCGATTTAGTCGACCGGGTGAAATTACGCGGAAAAATTAGTTGCTCGGAATTTAACGAAAATTGTTGAGGTAGTTAGTAATAATTAGTAGGTGGCTTTAGTCGGTTTATTCTGTTGAATTCGTGTTGTATGTGTGGATTTCTTGTACAGTTGTTTATGTGGTTTTGTCCCGGTTTGTGGGCATTTTTAAGTCGTAGGTCGAGGGACCAATGTTGATGTTAAAGTTGTAGGTCGTATGACCAACGTTGATGTATATAAGTTGTAGGCCTATGGCCAAAGTTGAATCGTGTTGAATTAAAGTTGTTACTTGTTTGTTATATGTTGTTCGGAGTTGGTTGTTGTTTGTGTTGAGTCGTTGCATCATAGCATATCATTATTAAGTTGGCCTGGATTGGCAATTTTTAAGTTGGAGCTGATGCTCACCACGTTGGCCTGGATTGGAAAAGTTACTAAGTTGAAGGCTTATGCCTTGCAGATACCTCGATAGCCTGGTATATTTTAAGTTGGGAGTTCTGCTCCATTTCTAAGTTAGGAGTTTTGCTCCAATGGTACCACATGCATATGCATAGTCGAGTCGCATCCTGTGTCGCATTACTTATGTTGTTTGTGTTGATTGTGTTTTGCTGAAGTTGAGTAAGTTGTTTATGTTGTCCAAGTTGATAAAGTTGTTCATGTTGCTTAAGTTGATAAAGTTGTTCATGTTGCTTAAGTTGATAAAGTTGTTCGCGTTGTTTAAGTTGATGAAGTCGATTATGTTGATGTTGAAGAAGTTGACTAGGTTGAGGATATTTGTTGAAGTTGATGAAGGTGTTTACGTTGATTTTAGAGTTGACGTTGGTTATGTGATTAGGTTGATTGTAGTGATTATGTCGTAAATGTTGATATGTGTAATAAGTCGATAAAGTATGTTGATAAATTGTGGATTATTGTTAAAGTTGCGGTTGTCGTTGTTAAGTTGTGATGAATTGAAGTTGTATATTATAAGTTGTTATGTTGATGTGTTGGTTGATTTAAGTTGTTGTTGTTACTAATTTGTATTGATTTGAGTTGTTTGTTGGTGTTGTATAATTTGTCGTTTAAAGTGGTGAAATGTGTATGATTCTAATCTAATATACTGTTTATCATACACTCGTTTATGTTGGTTGATATCTCACCCCTTCTGTTTGAATGTTACCCCTATGTTGGTAACGTGCAGGTTAGCAGAGATGAAGGTCGTTTATCTTCATTAGTTGAGTCGGTGATGTCGCTCTGATACGTAACACTCGGGGGGATGAACGCTTAGTTGCTCTGTTGTTGTTTTAAGTTGTTTCCATGAAAATATGTTGTTACTAAGTTGTTTAAGTTGAACAAATGACATATCATGTGTAGTTGAATATTTGAGAATCCGCTGCGTAGTTGTGAAATTTTTTTTGGTTTCCAAGAGTGAATAAAAGTTGTTATTATAGTTTCATCCGAATTAAAAGTGTTATGTATCGATGTACTATTTGATTTAAATGAATAAGTTTTTAAAGTTGTAAAAGTGTGGCATCCTATTTGTATACTTGTTGATTGAATTTTTACTACTCTAATTTTCAATATATTTGCCGGGTAGAAATGGGGTGTTACACCGTCGACGTAGATCGTCCACTTGCAGGATCCGTCGGTCGGGGGTGTTGGGGTGGTCATCTCTGCGATGAAGTCGGATAGTACTTGAGCCTTCAGGGCCTTCCTGCCTTTGTACTGGACGTCGAACTCGGAGAGCTCGAGCGACCATTTGAGCATCCTGCCCGCCATTTCGGGACGATCGAGCAGCTGCTTCACAGGTTAGTCCGTCCTTACCACAATCGTGTGGGCCAGGAAATAGTGTCGTAGCCTTCTGGCCGGAGTGACGAGGGCCAGAGCGACCTTCTCGAACTTCTGGTACCTAAGCTCGGGGCCCTGGAGGGATTTGCTGGCGAAGTATATTGGCTTCTGTCCCTCAGGGGTTTCCCAGATAAGAGTCCCGCTGACCGCCTCGGTTGCGACAACGAGGTACACGTATAAATTTTCCCCGTTCTCTGGTCATGAGAGGACCGGGGCTACGAGAGGACTTGTTTAAGGTGGAGGAGGGCTTGTTCGCACTCCTCGGTCCACTCGAACGTGGCCTCTTTGTGTAGGAGCTTGAAAAATGGGAGTGCGTGCTGGGCATATTTGGCCACGAAGCGGGATAGTGAGGCGAGCATCCCGTTTAGAGATTGGATCGATTTCTTTGAGTTCGACATTGGGAACTCGAAGAACGCCCTGCACTTGTCGGGGTTTTCCTCGATTCCTCGTTCTATCATATAAAAGCCGAGGAATTTCCCTGCTCGGACGCCGAAGGTGCACTTCTTCGTGTTGAACCTCATTCTGAACCTTTTCGCCGTATCTAAGACGCTTCTGAGTTGGGCAGCGTGGTCGATCTCTTCTCGTGATTTCACGATCATGTCTTCCATGTAGACCTCGAGCATGTCCCCGATCTCGCCCCGTAAGACTTTATTCATCCTCTGTTGGTAGGTCGCGCCAGCGTTTTTCAGACTGAAAGGAATTACGTTGTAGTAATAGTTGTCCGACTCGGTCATGAAAGTCGTGTATTTCTTCTCGGCCTTCTCCATGGGGATTTGATTGTATCTTGAGTATGCGTCCATGAACGACAATAATTTAAAACCTACAGGATTGTCGACCAGTTTGTCGATGTTAGGCAATGGATAAGCATCTTTGGGACATGCCCGGTTAAGATCGGTATAATCAACACACATACACCATTTTCCATTAGTCTTTTTAACGAGTGCAACAAGGGATAACCAGGTTGTGTACTGGGCTTTCGAAATAAAGTTTGCCTCTAAGAGGTCTTTTACAACTTTTTTCAGCAGCCTCCACTTTCTCGGGAGATTGCCTACGCCTACGTTGTACTATAACCCTAGCGGTCGAATCTATTGTGAGCCGGTGGCAGGCCACATCTGGGCCGAGGTCGAGCATATCTACAGCGCTCCATGCGAACAGGTCAGCATTCTCCCTGAGGCAGGCCTTCAGCTGCTTCCTTTCTAGGTCGGGGAGCCCCGTGTCAATCTTCACGTTCCTGTCTGGGTCATCGTCGAGCGTGATGAGCTCGAAGTATCCATCTGGAATGGGGCACATTGGGTGAAGAGGTTTCTCATTTCCTTCAGCTGGATGGGTGTGATCCGCTACCTCGTTCTGCTCCTACTTGCTAGGGAAGCGACTGTCGAGGTCAACTACGTTGATGCGCGGGAGTGGCTTCTGCTCCTCGTCCTGTGATAACTTTCCCGCGGTCTTGGACTTGATGTTTATCGAGTTCTACCCCTTGGTAGCAGCCTCGAAACATCTCCTGGCGGCCTTAATGTCCCGGTGAAGGGTGACAACACGGCCCCTGGACGTGTAGTACTTCATCTTCAGGTAGACTGTAGATGGCATAACTGTGAGTTCGACCAGGGCCGACCTTCCTAGAATTCACTGGAATAGAGAAAGGCACTCTATCACCAGGAAACGGACCTTGACTTGTCAGGCAGTCTCGTCGTTCCCGAAGGTGACCATTAGCTCGACGTAGCCCCACGGTCTTGTGGTGGTGCCGTTGAAGCCCTGCAGGTCAGAGCCGACGTACGGGGTCAGATGTGTCTCGTCGAGCTGGAGGGTAGTGAACAGATAGGCATACATTATCTCCACTGAGCTCCCTTGGTCGACCAGGATGCGGCGGACGTCAAAGTTTGCCATTTGTGCCCTGATCGGGAGAGGGATGTTGGAGTTGGGGGCGCCGCCCGACAATTCTTTGAGGTAGAAGGTGATAGGGTTCAACCTTCCCTGGACCTTCTCGAAGGTGGCGTTCTGCACTGAGCTTGCCTCTATCAATTCGTCGAACTTCTGCTTCACCGACCCCATAGAGACTTTGTTAAACCCCCCTCCGGATATGCCCATGGCGGCGGAGAAGCTTTCCTATGGGCTACGAGCGGATATAACCCTCCTTGGAATGCGGCAGAGTGTGAACTAAAATCATATAGAATATCAAACTTTAAAAACAAATCTTCCAAATACATAAAACCTTAACACCTGGTATAACATGTCACGACATCGTGCTGACCATCAATGATGTCTGACCAACATGTCAAGACATCTTGCTCAACATCTTGCTGTGATACTTGTTTTAACAAAACTGTTGCCAATCCAAAAAAAAAAACTTACAGGGCAAACCTTTTCAAAAAGATGATGATTTTTTCTCTTTTCTTTCGTTCAAGTCCTTCGAGTACAAGGTTGATCGAACGTCTTCAAAGGTTAGAGATTCTCTTCTATACAAGAGGGTTTCTTTGAAGTGAGCATGATATCTTAGTAAAGCACACAACATCAGCAATGGTTGATCTTCATAATCAATCTTGACCTCGATATTTTCAAGATCAAGAATTAACTTGTTGAACATATCCAACTATTCAGCCAAGACTTTGTCTTCACTAATCTTGAATGAATTCTAAGCTTGCCTCAGGTAGAAACGATTGACTAGGGATTTGGTCATATACAAACCCTTGAGTTTTCTCCATACCCGTTGCCGTCTTCTCCTCCGAGACCTGCCGGAGAACCTTATCACCAAGGCTTAATATGATGGTGATATCACTACAAAAAAGCGCGTAAATTGTGGCGGTTATTTCAAGAAAATTGTGGCGATTTGAACCGCCACAATTTACAAATATGAAGTTTTTAAAAACGCCCTAAATTTGGCTGCTGCAAGGAAATTAGTGTCGGTTTGAAATTAAATGTCGTGCAAACCGCCATATCATTCATTGTTTATAGTGGCGTTTTTAAATTGAAAATAATGGCGGTTTCAAACGCCATATTTTTCACATAGAAATAAACAAATACAACTTATTTGATGTAATTTCTGCTAAGTATGTTGTTTTCAACTGTCATAATTTGATACTGGTATTAGCCAAAACATAATTGTATTAACCGCCACAATTTTTGGATTAATTTAAAAAAACATTTTTAAATATGATAAAAATAAATTTAAATATTTTACCGCAATTTAACACCAACATTAATATTAAATTAAAATATAACAAATTATATGTATATTTAACACCAACAATATAAACACATTCTTGTAAAAAAAAATAAAGGACACATTAAGAGCCCAAAATTTTTATACATATTTATCAATTGAAGGGTTCTCAAATTAAAGGACACGTTATGAGCCTGGCCATTGAAACCTCGAGCGGAGGGAGATTCCATCATATTCAAAAGGTCATGCTCCTCCTGATTCATCATCTGCATTCCACCTGCTCCGGAAATAGATGCAAAGTTTTCACCCGGGACACCTGAGCGTGGTTCATCATGATTACTGATCGATTAAGCAACACAGCCAACAACTTTATGAGATGAGTGGCTACCGGACGAGTTGGCCGAGAGAGAGGGGAAACTTGAAGAGATGACTATAACGAGAAAATAAATGGAGATATTTGTTGATCTACATCCTCTCACCAATACAACTCCATTTACTATGCTAGAGAGTATATCAGTAGCAAAAGCAATGATCCTCTTCAGGAAAGTTGGACTTCGTCATCTGCTTGTAGTTTCAAAATACCAAGCATCAGGGGTAAGTATATTTAATACGATTTAGAAATGTTAGTATATTATTTCCTATCATATAAGGAGAAATATTTAACTCATGGATAATATTTAATTATTCGAAAATGAACATATATGACTGACCTAATCATGTCATCTAACAGGTATCCCATATTGTTGGGATTTTGACGAGATAGGATTTATTAGCCTACAACATTCTAACAATGTTTCCTCACCTGGAAAAATCTAAAAGTAAACAGAAGAGAAATTGAAGCTTTCCTAGTCGTTGAATGCAATTAGTTTTCATATTTCTATGATTTTTATCAACATAAGCAAAGAAAGTTCCATGTTGAATCAATAGTAAAAAAAACTAAATTAAAGGAAGTGGTGTCATGCCTCTTACCTCAAATGGTCCAGCAAAGGAATTTTTGAAAACATGAAATATGTAAGGAACCAAGGTTTCTAATGCATAAGTAGAGATAAGTCCATGGTGGGCACCAAGTATTCAACTCTCATAGTAACACCAAGCTTTTATCAATATAATGCTCCACTTGAATAAATGGTTTTGGTATAACATATTATCAACCTACATCAACAAATTCAATTTTGTGTAAATCAAAGTAAAAAAATATTATCATGGTCCTCCTTCAAAGAAAAATATATAGAGGTGAGGCTTCAAGGATACGTCAAATTACCTCCTTAAGAAAACAAAGGGTACACAACCCTTCAAGCTTGTTAAATGAAATGTCTACAATGATATTCTCAACAAGACATTTTATAATATTCACCTGCAAATATGAGTGGAAGAAATATAAAATATTAATTATACATGTAAAATAGCAAGAATTATAACTTTAGAAACAAATATCTAATATCAATGCCAAGAATTTAATTTATTTTAAATGCATTCATATTTAACAATTAAGTTTAAAAAATAAATATGAAATCCACAATTAATTGCGGAAATGTGTCTTTCAAGCTAACAATTGTTATAACAAGTATTAGATCTTTCACTAGAGCAATACAACCTAAAACTATGTTACCGGTTCACTGTGATCAGGAACATTATAGCCTCAAGCTTCTAGAACAATATGGAATATTAACTTAAAAAGTAATATGACAAATAATATAATTAACATTGACTCTCCATATTTATAATAACATGAATTATTCACAAGAGACATAATTTAAACCTTGCATTTATGGATACCGCAATATCACTTCATATACATAAAAATCCCTCCTCTACACTACCCTTCCCTTCACTAAATGAAACTTTCATCCTCATTGAATGTGACAATGCCTAGCATAAACTCGAGAAGATTCCAAACTTAAGTTTGGTAGTGACGATGCTATGAGAAAGTAACTAATATAATGGATTTATTGATTAGACAACACTATAAGAACAGAGACATAGTTCAACAATTACAAGCATATTGTCTTATTAGAAAACATACTTCCACTTGGATGTACTGAACCTCCTTGGCATGAAAATGTGCATTCTCATTCTTGTTCTCGTTTTGCAGCATGTCACAAACCTGATGTGCCTAACTATCCTTCAAATTTTGATTCTTGCAGCATGTCACGAACCTGATGGGCCCAAACATCAATAAATATAGTATCGTATCACAATTATAACTTATAAGCTAACATAATGCACAATTAAACTTAATTAATAAAAAATTCTCAAGCTGGAAATAATCCACAACCACCCCATAACATTCGCATGGCAAGGGAAGCACTTTGTGATCAGCTTTTGGACATACTGCATTTTGACATTGCTCAGAGGGTGAATTAGGATGAATACAAGCAATTAGCTCTACAGTTCTTTGTTTAGACTTCGACCACCGCTCCGAGTCAAGCACCTGTATCACAGAAGCATCTTCATTTGATAGCAAACCATTTGGAAGTAGCCCACTCTGTGGTTGTGCGGGTGCCCACTCTACTTTTTCTTTCATGCAAAAACATTTACCTTTTAACTCTCCCAAGTAAACCTACCAACCCTACCCAATCCAATAAACCACCACAAATTCTTGATATAACAAACCCCAATAACGAATGTTTAAATTTAAATCAACTAAAACATCACACAAAAAGCTTGCAACAGTTAAACTCCCCCTCAAACTCTTGAAGGGAAAAAAAATTATAGAACATACCACAACAATATCAGGTTACAAATTATTATTCAACTTAACCAATTCTAGGTTATATCTAAAATCATCAACAACAACTAAAAACCTAGACACGAGAATTTGAGAACCCCCGATTGGTAAAAATATGTCTAACAAAAACTTCAAATTAAAAACACAATCCAATAAAAACATACAACAGGTATTAAAGTTCTACTGTCACCACTAACTCATTCCAAAGCATATTGTTTCAAATTCTTAATCACCCAAAATAAGCTTCAATGTGTATATCATGACAAATATGAATAATCTAAGTTATAAATAAGCTAATAATTACCTTAAAGTTGGTCGATTGTAGAACTATGGAACACCGAGTAACAGAATGGGGTAGCAGAACAGTTGACTGCATAATTATGGAGTATCAGAACAGAGGAGCAGAACACCTGATTGCGGAACTACAAATTACATATTTGCCACGGAACAAAGCGAAAATAAAGGTTCAAATGATTGGGAATGTTTATTGTTAGGGTTCCATATTAAATACTGATATTGAAATCCTAACTTCAAATTATTGTTAGGGTTTGAATTTGAATGATGTATGGTTAGATATTGATTGAAAACGAAAGAAAGTGAATAAGAGATAGTTGAAATTGAAAATATATTAAGGCTAATCGAATGATGGAAAGAAGGGTTCAGGATTAGGTTTTCTTTGAAGAGGAACGTATTTTCTTGAAAGAAGAAGAGTTCAATATTAGGTTTTATTTTCTCTTTAATCAAGTATGTTATTATTTTATTATTTATTTTTAATATTAACTATATTATATTTTATTATTTAAATTAATAAAAATTGATAAACTAACAAAAAGAAGAAAAAAAGAGGAGAGAGAGTATGCCGTGAAAAAAAAATTAGAGAGAAGAGTGAAAAAAAGTGCATTATACATGTGGGAAACTTTTAAAACATTGAAGTAAATAATGGCGTTTAAAACCGCCATTTTTTAACTAAAATTCTGTCGTTTACTATAACCGTCGTAATCTTCCGTAAATTATGGCGGTTTGTACTAAACGCCATAATTAAACCACCATAATTTACGCAATTTTTTGTAATGGGCTTTCTTGATCATCATCATCTCCTCCTTCTCTGTTAGGGAAATATCACTCTTCTCTAATCCTTTCAACGCATCAAACAAACCCTTATGAACCAGTAGGGCTTGCATTTTCAAGCGCCACAAACCGAAATCATTCACACCAGTGAATTTCTCAATCTATACTTTGTTGACGACATCTTCTCCTCTACGCTCACCATACCAATTTATTGTGAAATCGATGCCCAAGAAAATAGAGTATGATCAGATTCTTGATTAATAAGAAAACCACAAAGTAAAAGAAAAGAGAGAAGAGAAAGACAATTCAAAGTGGTATAAAAAATGATTTTTTTATTCAATTACGCATTAGGGAACAATGTTCACAATTGAATATCAACCACAGTACTTTCTCTCTCTGATCAGAATTATCAGTGATTGATGGAGAAGTGAGAAGTAATATGCTCTTTATAAGAAAACGAAACCTGTCTTTCAACTAACATACTAAATAATTGGTCCAACAGATTGACTAAATTCGACATGCTAACAACCTAACATATTTTGACAGCTACTCTAACTCTTCGACTTTGACAGAATTTCCTACAACACTACTTTATAACCTATAAATTATACACTTGCATATGAATATTATTCTTAGAAATAAAATTCCAAAATATGATATTTTATAACCTGAAACAAACAGACTCTAGTAAGATGCTAGGGCTAGAAAATTAGTGTTAGACTCACGGTTACAATAACTAAAATATGGATTGTTTGGAGTAATCAGAAAGATTGAGGGTGCATTACTTTGTTTAATTCTTATACACAAATCTATATTTTAGTGTAGATTCGTTGTGGGCTTATTCTTGCAAGTCTTAAGTATATCTCGTGGACTTGTTCTATTGTGTACTGTTTGATATTTTATCTATTTGATTATATATTTAAAATTTTCTTATAAAAGAAATTTCTTATTTATTTGATATTTTATCTATTTGATTATATATTTTTCATACACCTAGAAAGTTTTTTTAATTAACCTATTTGTCATCTCATTCTCAAATAAATGCGTGAGGAGAAAATAGTGACGTGGATTCAAATACATGCGAGAAGGAGAAATATAGTAATTCAAATTTGAACTTGATCAAATTTCTACCACCAAACTGTTTATTGGGATAAGGCTTAATTGTTATTGTATATTTGTTTTATTGTCTTTTTTTGGGTTTCATGAATGAGTCCATTGAAACATATGAGTAAGCGATTAGAATGCATGGATTGATGGAATTTTCATTCAATAAACCATTAATCTTACAATGAGAGAGTAGAAGCTCAATCACCCAATTTGTGTTTCTTCTTTAGATTGGTCATTCATCCATAAATTATCAACTACTACTGAACTTGACACGAATGTAAGATTTATAGATTGTCAGAAGAAAAACATTGAGAATTTCAACAGAAATTCTATTTTCTATTTGAAAACTCCCACACAAGTGTTAAAGATGACATATTTTTTCAACAAATTTACATTTTAGACAATTATATTTAAAAAAGTGCACATGATCTAACTTTAAAAGTAAGTCCTTTGAGATAAAATTTATCACACTTTTTTTTTAAATTAAACAATTTATCAATAGAATGTTTGTTTATACAGATCACGCGGACAATCATTCTACTTATCTTGGTGGGCATCTTTATCTTGATTTGTGTCAAAAATTGATTGTAAATGGTAAGTTGATAGAGGTAAGTAGCAACAATTTGTTTAGATCAAGTGTTTCAACTGGTATTTTAACTGCTACATAATTTTTGGAAATTTTTTATTTCATGAGGTGGAAAAATATCCTATGTAAAACACAAAATGCTCCTCAGATTTCAGAAATGTATCTTCGAAATATTTTAAAACACACCACATACATCCATTTATGAAAAATCACTTTTAAACATTTATTAATCCAGAGATGCATCTCCATTTAGGGTTTATGTGGAGATGCATCTCCGTAACTATGCAAAACAATGTAAGTTAGTTTTATGGTTACTCAAATGAAAATGACGATTTATAAATGTTAAGACCTTTGTTATGTGATGAACATTAAACCAATCAACCAATATAAAAAAAATGACATATATAAATCCGGAGTCAAAATAAGTCATCATGACATACAGAATAAAGTTGAAATATATAATAAAGTCAAAATACGTAAAAATAAAAAACAACTGAATATAAATCCAAACTACAAATACTATCAACTACTACGTATGTCGGACTAGAGCTCCTCGGGCTCCTCGGTCCCCGTCCTCCGACGTTGTCTTCGGGACATCAGTGTCTCTTGTGCCTTCGTCATAATTGCATTTAGGATCTCCCTCACCTCAGAACCATAAGGAAATATACCTCTGTCAATGTCTGCATATGCAATCTCCACAATACGACGACATCTAGACAACACATCATGAGCATGGTCTAACCTAGTCTGCTCCTCCTCTAGTACTCCTGATGAGCTGACCTCGATGGATCTCCTGGTCCAACCTGCACCATATATGGATGTGACACCTTGAAGAACCACCGACGTATTTGTTTACATAGCTCCAATCGCTCTCAATTTTGGTACTCAGTGTCTCCTCCGATACCAGATGAATAAGATAATCATCAAACATGACATTCATATCTCTATGTGTCATAGCAGGGGGAGCATAGACATCAGGGTGTCTAGGAATAGTCTGGGTGTAGTTAAAATGTAGCATGATGCGCTCAGGCAGATGAGAAAACGTCAGACGTGTGAACTGCAAGCCAACCATCTCGAGTATAACGCTATGTCGTCAAATGACCACGTCTCACGGTGATCGATATAGTTGTTAACATGAATATTGTTAAAGTGCATATCCTCTGCTACCAAGCAGTTAAGATACATTTCTAAAATTTCTTGCAATTTTCATTTTCGTCAATGGCGCTAATGCAGACCATAAAATCCCCAAAAATAATGCATTGATCGTTACTTTCAACTATGAAACACATTTCTCATACTGTATCAACTATCAAACATGTATAAACTATCTATTTCAATACCTAATCATCAATTTATACAAAAACTCAAAAAAAATTACAATAATAAAAAACTTAAAAGAAGTGAGAAATCTTTGAAGTTGATGTAATTGAATGAGCTCTTTGATGTCGTCCGGTGATGAATGAAGAAGTTTTGATGTTGCTTGATTGATTTTGAGACAATGTGAATTTAAAAGAGTTTAAAGAAAACTTTAGTTTTTTTAACAAGAGAAGAAGAAGAAGCGTCCGAAGATGCATCTCTGTAATGTTTATAAAGACGTATCTCTGTCATTTTTTCACATTAAGGGTGTGTTTGGATTGGCGGTGAACAGAATTGATTCTAGCAGAATTGAGTTTAGTATAATTGATTTTAACAGAATTGAGTTTAGCTTAATTGATTTATGTTTGAATACATTTATGTGAAAGTGAGTTAGACAATAAATTTCAGTGTACAAATCACTCAGAAACAATTCTGGAGGTAGAAGCTACAAATTCTAACTTCAAGTAGAATCAATTCTGGAGGTAGAATCAATTATACTTTTGATAAAATAAACACTTCAAAATCACTCAGAATTAATTCTACACCTCTAGAATTAATTATGAGTCTTCCAAAAGTCAATCCAAACATGCTATACATAGACTTTTATTGACTTAGCATGTGTTTGGAGTTGCATCTCCAAAATCTAAAGATATTTTTTATATTTTTTTTCGTAATATCCTAATAATATATGGGTGCATTAAAAACTTCCCTAATTTTATAGGTTCTTATTTTGAACATGTCTGAATTTTATTTGTGATCATTTGTTATAACTTTTCTCAATTGTAGTTATATAATATCAATGTAATCTATAATTAACATTGTATATAATAATCTTAAACCTTTATATTTATATTTACATTTATATAAGCGAAAACACAAAAATAGTTAATGAGATTAATGTGAACATGTCATATTATTGTTTCATTTTTAATAACTAGATAAATTAAGGGGAGGGGTTCTAATGACAAGACATACCAAAGCACCAATATAGAATAACTGCGTTGCTTACCAGCGAATGACTTGCCAACGAAAGACATTCAGATGTTTTTTTTATTTTTTTTATTTTTATGAAATGATCAGGGATTATAAATAAAAGGGATAATATTATAAGTTATAAAATACTCTTCCAACTAGTTGACAATTCTTAAATAAATAATATTTCGGTTCTTTTATAAGAGACATTATACCTGATCGTACCTGGATCAGACAGAAGAACGGTGGCCAGCAACGTCGTGAATCTTCAGCTTCGGTGATGGTGAGACCGAGGGGATGGGGGAGGTGTACCTGCAAGGTACTCCGACGCTCAAGTAAGGTACAGGTCAGAAGTAAAAGCAAGTATAGAAAAAGGTTAGAGTGTATGAGATTGTGTAACCTGACCCTCTCAAGTGAGAAGGTATTTATAGAGAGCCCCCAGCGCGGGGCTAACGGTTACTTGCATTGGGTTGGACTGCAAGGCCCAATCCAAGCAACTGTCAGGGCTTACATGTAGTGAAGACCAACACGTGGTCTTCGCCCTGATGTAACGGTCCCTAAATCTCCGAAAATGGTGCAGACCTTTTCTTTCGGAAGTGGAAAGTTACAAGAGAACGTGTCTTCGCGGGAGGAGCACGTAGGGTGTCGGGGAGAGGGGTGTCTGTAGGCTAGATGCTTCTGCCCGACAGCCTTGACCTTGCGTGCTCGACGACCAAGAAGGCTGGCCCGTGCCCGACACGGGAGTGGCTTTGGCCTTGTTGGGCTTCCGATGGCATTGGGCTTGGACCTGCCCGACAGCAGGGCAGGCGCTGGCCCAATCCGGAACAGTACCTTTCTAAATTACAGACTAGATAATTAATTATTCAATTAATCTAAAAAGATAAAATGACTCTTAAAAAAGAATAAGAGGACGTATATTTTTGTTCTCATTCGGTCTTATTATGAGTTATAACTTATAAGAAATTAAAAAAAAAATGAAAATTCCTTTTAATTTTAAATATAAAATTAATTATTATTATTTTAATTGTATTTCTAATTAATACTCTCTTGATTATAAGTGAAAAATTACTTTCACAATTTAGTTGACAATTCTTAAATAAATATTACTCTCGGTCCTTTTTATAAAAGACACTTCACATTTTAGATTCATTAAATAATTAATATATCTGATATATAATACAAATCAGATATATTAATTATTCAATAAATATAAAAAAAATAAAATGTCTCTTATAAAAAGGATAAGAGAAAGTATATTTTTGTTCTACATCTTTTTTAATTTTGGTATTACCCATTCGGTCTTATTATGAGCTATAATTTATAATAAAATTAAAAAAAATAAAAATTCCTTTTAATTTTAAATATAATATTAATTATTATTATTTTAATTATATTTCTAATTAATACTCTCTTGATTATAAGTGAAAAATTACTTTCACAATTTCTCAAAAATGAAAATTATAATTAATTTCATACAAAATATTAAAAAATTATTATTTATTAAAGATATTAAAAAAATAATTAATAGAATTTGAAAATAAAAGAATAATTAATAAAAAATGTATAATGAAAAAACAATTATTTTATATTGTAAAAGACTTATAATATGAAGTAATTGTTTTACAAAGTGATTTATAATTACGATATAAAATATTATATTTATTTTGTTAGATGACATTTTAAACTTATATTTCTCAACTCATCATATATATTTAATCTTTCTGTATATAACAGACTCTTTTATTTTAAAAAAAAAAAATCTCTATATTACGTTCACAACTTTAAATATATTGAAATAATTGATATTTCAACTAATAGTTGGAAAATATTCATTTCTCCTATTGTGGAAGTCATGTCATCAAGTTCTTCATCGAGAGGGACTTAGATTTATCAGTTTATGGAAAATTCTCCATGATTATCTTAAGAGTGTGTTTGGATGAAGAATTTTAAGGAGGAAAAATAATTTTTTTTAAAAATTTGAAATGATTTGATTAAAATTTATTATTTAGATAAAAAAATATGGTGAATTGTTAAAATGATGTAAATTTATGAATATTTTATTCATGTTAAATTTAAGAAATTTAAAATGACACTAAAAAGTAAAAAATTTCAAAATACTTCTTACCTCTATATAATATGAATGTTAAATTGTTTATTATTAATTTTTCAAATTTTGCATGATGGTCCTCATATTTTATGAAAATTTTAAATTCACTCCCAAAATTTTCAAAAAATTGCAAATTAGTCCCTAATAATTTTCAAATTTTACAAATTGGTCCCTTCTATTTTTCAAAAATTACAAATTGATCCCTATTTTTCATATTTTAAATTTGACGCAAAAACTTTAAAAATTATGAAAATTGTCCCAAATTTTTTACATTGAATCATTTTAATATTCCATCCAAACAAAAGAATTTAAAAATAAATGAATTTCAATGGAATAATTTGAATTACTTAGAATTTTAAATTCCCTAAAAATTCTCAATTACCCCATCCAAACACACTCTAAGAGTACCATTTAAGTTTGATTTCTCTTTGATTATATTTCATGTTCATAAAATTGAATATATTTAAAATATGTTCTGCATTTCAATTTAATATATACATTGGAACAATATATGAGATGATTGGAGATGAAGATGAATATAGGTTGGAATGATATATGAGATGATTGGAGATAAGGTTGTAGCACGTCTATAATTTGGGAAAAAGTATTTTCTCCATTTGAATTGTTTGTTTATTGTTGCTTTCTCTTGTAAGATATATTTATACTTGATCTTACCTGGATCAGACAGGAGAACAGTGGCCAACAACGTCGTGAATTCTCAGCTCCGGTGATGGTGAGGCGGCGCGGGGGGGTGGGGGGGGGGGTGTACCTGCAAGGTACTCCGACGCTCAACTAAGGTACAGGTCAGAAGTAAAAGCAAGTACAGAAAAATGTTAGAGTGTATGAGATTGTATAACCTGACCCTCTCAAGTGAGAGGGTATTTATAGAGAGCCCTCAGCGCGAGGCCAACGGTTACTTGCATTGGGCTGGATGGCAAGGCCCAATCCAAGCAACTGCCAGGGCTTACGTGGCGTAGTGGAGACTAGCACGTGGTCTTCGCCCTGGTGTAACGGTCCCTAAATCTCCGGAAGTAGGGCAGACCGATTCTTTCGGAAGTGGGAAGTTACAAGAGAACGTGTCCTCGCAGGGAGGAGCACGTGGGGTGTCGGGGAGAGGTGTATCTATAGGCCAAATGCTTCTGCCCGACAGTCTTGACCTCGCGTGCCCGAAGACCAAGAGGACAGGCCCGTGCCCGACACGGGGGTGTCTTTGGCCTTGTTGGGCTTCCGATGGCCATTGGGCTTGGGCCTGCCCGACAGCAGGGCAGGCGCTGGCCTAGTCCAGAACAGGAGTCCCCCAAGTCGTTGCTCTGAGGTGTCAGAGTAATGACTTAAGGGCTAGAGCCATGTCGAGGACGTATCCCGTCGGGGAAGGGATTTTAGACGAGGAGTGGTTGGTCAAACGAGGAGAAATAAATCGCTCTGCTCGGGCTAGGTTGGCCACGGATGAGCGACGTCGCAGTGATACGGGAAGTCTGAAGCGAGGCGAATGGAAGGACGCGTGTTAGAGAATGAAAGGACGCGCATGGGGAAGCGTGTGCCACGTGTCACCCATCATCATTCCCTAGGGCGGCTACACTAGGGTAGCGTAATCGATTGCCTAGGGAATCCTCGAGTCCCGTGAGGCCCTTATAAATAGGGGCCATCTCGTTTCATTTCCATTTTCGCTCTCCCTTCGCTCATACTTTGCCTTCTTTCGTTCTCTCTCCAACCACCGTTTGCCGCCACCGACAGCCGCACCGGAACCCTACCGGAAGTACCTTTGAAGTAAGCTTCTCCCTTTTTCCCTCTTTTGTTTGCATTTGTAGGGTGAATCTATGGTGAACTGATGAAGTTCCCATGGAAATCACGAAATATCCGGTGAAGACGGCGGAATTTCATAGTTTAATCGTTGAATCTCACGGGGAGAGACGATGAAATCCACGAGGACATGAAGAATGTCCCGGGGTCGTGAGATGAACATCTCTCAGTTCTTTTGTTGAATCTCCCGGGGATAAAGGATGAAATCCTCGGGGAAACGAAGAATGTCTCGGGGACATGGGTCGAATATCTCGGGGTCCCGCCCGACGTCGCTCCCCGCGGACCTGAGGATGGTCGCGGGTTCGCGTTCCCCGACGTTCCTTCCTCGCCCTTTCACTTGATCAGCGGTGGAGGGGTGGATTTGATACGGGTCATCGAATTCACCATTTCCTTCTGCTTTTTAGGTAAATGGACGTACTGCCAGTGGCTGAGGGATCTTTAGATACTTACGACGAGCCCGACTCACCCATGGCAGAGACAACCAGCGCCGGGGATGGATCACCCGACGACTGGGCCTGGAAGGAGGCCGTAAACATGATGTCCCTGTTCGTCGACGGGGACGAGGACGACATATTTTGCACCGTCGAGCACCGTCTAGTGGGCTCCACGAAGACGTGGAACGTATTCAGGCCGAGGCCACATCATCGAATATGCTCGACATACAGCAGGATGCGGTTTCCCGTATACGAGTTCATGTTCGACGAGGCAGGGTGGCGTTTGCCCTTCACGGATTTCCAACAGTCAGTGTTTGTCTGGCTGCGTTTGGCCCCTTCTCAGCTCCACCCCAACTCTCTCGCTTTCATCAGGGCATTCGAGCTCGTGTGCAAATACCTGAAGGTCGGGGCGACCGTGCCCTTATTTTTTCGCATTTTCCATCTTCAACGGCAGGCCGTCGACGGTAAGCATGGTTGGGTGTCCTTCAAGCAGGTGAGCAACCTGTTTCACACTTATATGGACTCTGTGCGAGATTTTAAGTACCGGTATTACCTTGTGAGGCCGGTCACACTCGAGGCCATAAGTTCAGTGTACCATCGGGTCGTCGAAGAAGTAGATGGGCGGCGAGAGAATGCCCTTGTGCCCAGGTTCCCGTTGTTCTGGACTGAAGAACACTTCAAGAGGGGAACGGACAGCTATATTGGCAGCCCTGGTAAAATCTGTGAAGGGGATCGCTTGGCTCACGAGGCAATAGTCAAGTTTGTCAGTGGGTTTAACAAAGCTAAGCTCGTGACGCCGAACAGAGACTTCCTTCTGGACGACGACGGGGAGGTCTTAACGAAACGTCGATCGATCAACACTAGGGCTCTCCTCGAGACGTTTTCTGACGAGGAGGCTCTCGAGCTATTAGGTGGGGTGGCCTCCCCGACCTGCTTTTCCCTTCTTCCTACTTTTCGAGTTACTGACCTCTTTGTTTTCTGTGCAGGTAAAATGTCGACTGCTAAGGAGCGCTTCAAAAAGTTAAAGGTTAACCGCATTTCGAAGAAGGAAGGTAAAGGTTGCATCGAGCAGCTCCGATCGCAGGTCCCCGTTCCAACTCCGGCAACCGGGGGTTCCTCTGGTTCTCCCTAGGACAGTGACTCCCCCAGCACGCATCCCTCCCCGAAGAGACAACGGCTTGCTCCTTATGTGGACGTCGACCTCACCGAGAACGAAAGTCCACCTGCCGTGAAATTTGTGCTCCCGCCTTGCCACTCGAGGCCGAACTTCTTCACGGGGAACAATTCCCTATGCGTTGGTTCCCCTGAAGCTCAGACCATCTTGGACGTCGTCAGGGTTTCTCGGAGAAGGGCGCTGGTGGAGGACGTGTCTGCGGTGATGCGGGTCTGCGCTGCTGCCTTGGTTCTAAACGACAAGGCGTGCCCGGAAGACGAGCTGAACAGGTTGCGAGAGAGTTTCAGGTCCATCTCAGCTGAAATGGAGAAGGTGGGCAAGGAGTTGGTTGACTGCAAATGCCAGAACCAAGCCCAGATCGAGCTTCAAGGGAAGTTGAAGGAGAGGTTGAAGAATGCTGAGGAGGAGGGGAAACGTCTCTCGGCGAGGAACGTCGAGCTGGAAGAGTCTGTTCGCCAGGCTGAGGAGGAGAGGGAAAGTCTCTCGGCGAGGAATGCCGAGCTGGAAGAGGTTGTTCGTCTTGCTGAGGAGGAAACCGAGGAGGACAGGTTGTTGACCTCGCGGGCAGCGCTGATAGCAAAGCTCAAGGAAGCCGAGCAGGACAACCTCGTGGCGGCTGACATAGGTTTCCAGAACGCCGTGGAGCAGCTTCGGGTTCTCAACCCCGACCTTATAACTGAAGGGACTGACCCCGACTATGAGGTGGTCGATGGTCAGATCGTGCAGCCAATGCAAGAGGACGAGGTCGGCGGAGGGGGAGAAGAGCACGGGCAGCCAGAGGGGGCCGTCGCCGATTAGGTCTTTCCTTTTTTGTTTTGTTTGGCCTGCGAGCCATTTTCATTTTTCGATGCCTATGCCCGGCCTGCGCGCCAGGGGCTTTTTGATATTTGTCTGTAATACCTGTACATTGGGCTTCTGCCCGCCTAATGCATTTTTGTTTATTTGCTCGTGTTATGCTTGTATGTTTTCGCTTTGTGTGTGATGTTATTGTATTTGCTATACTTTGTTTATTTTTGAAGTAATAGAGATTTTGGGGCTTGCTCGACTTCGATAGTCCTCGACTGCGTGGGGAGCTGGTCGAGTGGCCGGAAGTGTATTCTGACCTTCAATGAGGCTAAGAGCTAGGTCGAGGTCTTAGCTTCGTGGCGTGAACTTCCCATCGCGAGCTGGGTGTTCTAGCTGCATGGTACGGCGACGATGGGGCTCGATCGAGGTGTCCTCGTCGGATTAATGGTCCTCGCGCACACACAACGCGACCTTGATCATTGCGTTGAAGAGGAGTGTCGTGCTTGTACTTTAGCGCGCCCCCGTAATCGCGACGTTGGGGTGTCGCGGGCAGTGTCTAACTGTAGTATTGCTTGAGTTTCTCAGTATTCCATGGTCGAGCAAGTTCCTCCGCGTGTAAATTTTCGAGGAAGTAGGCTCCTGTCCCCGTCTTTCCACGGACACGGTACGAGCCCTCCCAGTTCGCAGCGAGTTTTCCTTCCCACGAATCTTTTTGGTTCCTTCGTAGGACGAGGGTGCCTACTTGAAAATCACGCTTAATAACTTTGTTGTTATGGCGTAAAGTAATTTTTTGTTTGAGTGAGGCTTCCTGTAGGGAGGCCTCCGTTCTTGTCTCTTCGACGAAGTCGAGTTCTTCCCTTAGGGCCTCGTTGTTTGCCCCCTCCTCGAGGGGAGCTTCTGTCCTCCTTGAGGGTTCCCTGGCCTCCACGGGGACCACTGCTTCCGTTCAGTAGGTCAGGCGAAAGGGAATCTCCCCGGTTGTGGAATGTGGGGTTGTTCGGTAGGCCCAGAGGACGCTGTGGAGTTCTTCGACCCACCTTTGTTTGTCCTCGCCGAGCCGACGTTTCAATCCTCGAAGGATCACCCTATTTGCTGCTTTGGCCTGCCCGTTTGTTTGTGGGTGCTCGACCGACGTGAAGTGCTGCTTCGTGCCTAGTTTGACGATGAAGTCTTGGAAGTTCTTGTCGGTGAACTGTGTCCCGTTGTCGGTGACGATTTCTTTCGGAATTCCGAACCGAGCGAGGATGTTCCTCTTGTAGAAACGGAGTATGTTGAAGGCCGTGATCTTGGCTAAAGCTTCCGCCTCGATCCACTTCGTGAAATAGTCCACTCCGATGATAAGGTATTTATTCTGGTATGAACCCACGACGAAAGGTCTGAGGATGTCCATTCCCCACCACGCAAACGGCCACGGGGATGAGAGCGTTTTGAGCTCGTTGGGGGGATCGAGGTGCATGTCCCCGTGCCGTTGGCATCTATCGCACCTCTTAACGTGCTCCTTGGCGTCGTGTTGCATAGTGGGCCAGTAATACCCTGCCCGAAGTGCTTTGCGAGCTAAAGATCGTCCACCAAGGTGTTGGGCGTTGATGCCCTCGTGAATCTCTTCGAGAATACCGGGGACCTTGTTTTCTTCGACGCACCGAAGGAAGGGGATTGAAAATCCTCGGCGGTATAGTTTATCCTCGACTATCGTGTACAAACATGCTCGTCGTTTGATCATCCCCGCTTCCTTGGGATCTTCGGGGAGCTTTCCCGTCACCAGATATTCGTATACCGGTGTCATCCAACAATTGGCGTCCCCGATAGTGTTCACATCTGTCGTTGGAGCGGGCTTGTTGATGCTCGGATGAGAGAGTACTTCCTGGATGACTGACTTGTTTCCTCCTTTCTTCTTCGTGCTAGCCAGTTTAGACAGGATGCCCGCCCGGGTGTTGTGCTCGCGCGGGATGTGGGTCACCTCCGTGGAGACGAAACTCTTCATTTTTTCCTTTACTAAGGTTAAGTATTCAATGAGGAAATCGTTCTTGGCCTGATACTCTCCTCGGACCTGGGAGGCCACGAGCTGGGAATCAGTAAATATCTTAACTTCCTTGGCCCCGAGGTCCTCAGCCAAACGTAGCCCGACGAGGAAAGCCTCGTATTCTGCCTGGTTGTTCAAATTTGGGAAGGATAACTCGGGGAGACTTCGATCAGGAAGCCGTCCTCATTCTCGAGGATGATGTCGGCCCCGCTTCCTTTCGAGTTGGACGCCCCGTCGACATAGATTGTCCATCTTTGGGCTCCGTTGGTCGAAGGCTCGGGGATGGTCATTTAAGCCACGAAGTCGGCCAGTACTTGAACTTTCAAGGCTTTCCTTCCTTCGTATTTGACGTCGAATTCGGCGAGTTCCAGCGACCACCTGAGCATTCTTCCCGCCATGTCTGGTCGACCGAGGAGTTGTCTTATTGGCTGCTCGGTTCTTACCACGATCGTGTGTGCCAGGAAGTAATGGCGAAGTCTTCGAGCTGCGGTGACGAGGGCCAAGGCGACCTTTTCGATCTGTTGATACCTGATTTCGGGGCCCTAGAGGGCTTTACTGGTGAAGTAAATCAGTTTCTGCCCGTCAGGAGTTTCCTGGATAAGGACCACGCTGACCGCCTCTTCCGTGATGGCGAGATACAAGAAGAGCGTCTCCCTGTTCTCTGGCCGTGAGAGGACCGGGGGTTGCGACAGTACCTGTTTGAGATGGAGGAGCGCCTGCTCGCACTCCTCGCTCCATTCGAAGATGGCCTTTTGGCGAAGAAGTTTGAAAAATGGGAGTGCGTATTGGGCTAATTTGGCCACGAAGCGGGAAAGGACAGTTAGCATCCCGTTCAGCGACTGTATGGATTTCTTCGAGTCCGGGGTGGGTATCTCGGAGAAGGTCCTACACTTGTCGGGGTTCGCCTCGATTCCTCTCTCTGTGAGGTAGAAACCAAGGAATTTGCCTGCTCGAACTCCGAAGGTGCACTTGTCGGGGTTGAATCTCATACGACATCTCCTCGCTGTGTCGAATACTTTTTTGAGATGAGTCGCGTGGTCGAGTTCTGCCGTGGACTTGACGATCATGTCGTCCATGTAGACCTCGAGCATATCGCCGATCTCTGCCCGAAAGACTTTGTTCATCATCTGCTGGTAGGTCGCGCCGGCGTTCTTTAGGCCGAATGGCATTACGTTGTAATAGTAATTGCCCGACTCAGTCATGAAGGCGGTATGCTGCTTGTCGGCTTTGTCCATGGGAATTTGGTTGTACCCCGAGTAAGCGTCCATGAAGGACAATAGCTTAAAACCTGCAGAATTGTCGACCAGCTGGTCGATGTTAGGCAAAGGGTAAGAATCTTTCGGGCATGCCCGGTTAAGGTCGGTATAATCAACACACATCCTCCATTTTCCATTATTTTTCTTAACGAGTACAACGTTGGACAGCTAAGTTGTGTACTTGGCTTCCGAAATGAAATTTTCCTCTATGAGGTCTTTTACAGCTTTTTCAGCAGCCTCTGATTTCTCCGGAGACTGCCTACGCCTACGTTGAACTATGGCCCTAACGGCCGGGTCTACAGTCAGTTGATGACAAGCCACCTCGGGGTCGAGTCTGAGCATTTCTGAAGCACTCCAAGCGAACAGGTCAGAATTCTCCCGGAGGCAGCCCTCCAGCTGCTTCTTCGCCAGGTCGGGGAGTCCAGAACCAATCTTCACGCTTCGGTCGGGGTCGTCTCCGAGGGTCACCAGCTCGAAGTCTCCGTCTGGGAAGGGGCGCGTTGGGTAGATGGACTGGCCATTGCCTTCAGCTGGAAGGTCATCCCCGGCGGCATCTTCTGGATCATGTTCCCCGGGGAACCTGCTGTTGAGGTCGACCGCGTTGACGGGCGGGAGTGGCATCTGCTCTGCGCCTGAAGATATCTTTGCTTGGTTCTTGGGCTTGGAACCAATGATGTTCAAACCCTTGATGGCAACGTCGAAGCATCTTCTGGCCACCTCCATGTCCCCGTGCATGGTGACCACACGACCTCTGGCGGTGTAGTACTTCATCTTTAGGTGGACCGTTGAAGGCACCGCTGTAAGTTCGGCCAGGGTGGTCCTCCCCAAGATGCGATTATAGAGGGAAGGACACTCGACCACCAGGAAGCGGGTCTTGATCTGTCAGGCAGTTTCGTCGATCCCGAAGGTGACCATCAGCTCGACGTAACCCCACGGCCTAGTGGTGGTGCCGTTGAACCCTTGCAAATCCGAGCCCACGTATGGGGTTAAGTGTCTTTCGGTGAGCTGGAGGGTGCTGAAGAGGTGAGCGTACATTATGTCCATCGAGCTTCCCTGGTTGACCAGGATCCTGCGGACGTCAAAGTTGGCCATCTGCGCTCGAATTAGGAGGGGAATAGTTGCATTTGGCGCCCCTCCGGGCAACTCCTCGAGGTAGAAGGTGATTGGGTTTGATCTCCCTTGCACCTTGTCGAGGGTGGTGGTCTTCGCAGATGTAGCCGACTCCAGCTCGTCAAACTTCCTCTTTATTGATCCAACGGAGATCTTTTCAGGGCCCCCGCCCGATATAACCATCGTCTTGGGGAAGCTTTCCCACGTGCTGCGGGCCGCGATGGGGTCTTCGTCGGGGAAGCTCCTCCAAAGGTTGTGGACAGCCTCGGCGTCCTCGATTCCCTCGGGAATGCAGAAATCCTCGGGTCGAGTAATGCTGAAGGCGACCTGAAGTCGATTCTCCCCGTCTGGCTGGGTCGTATCCTCGACACTCTGGGTGTCCCGGTTATCTGCTCGCGGGGGGTCATTCTTCTGGGCGTACTTCTTCAGATGGCCCTCCTTGATCAAGATTTTGATTGCATCCTTGAGGTGGATGCAATCTTCGGTGACGTGTCCGTGGCTGCGGTGGAACCTGCAGCACTTGGACCTGTCAGTGTTTGGTTTGGGAGCCGTCGGTTTGGGAAGACGGACGCTCCCTGTTCGAAACTCCGAGTTGGCGCATTCGGAGAATATTCGCGAGCGGGTCGCGTTGAGGGAGTGTAATCCGAGAACATACCCGCAGGACCACAGGAGTCCCGGGGTTGGTTGTCCCTCCTCCTTTCTCCTCCACGTCGAGGTGGGGGAGAGCCTTCATCTCTGTGGCTGCGGGAGCCTTCTCGTCGTCGCGGGTCGAGGGCCAGCTGGGCGACCTGTGACTCCTCGAACTCGATGTACGACTGAGCTCGAACGAGTAAATCTTCCAAGTCTATGGGCTTATGGATGCCCACGGTCTTGGCGAAGTCAGTTCCAGGGCGCAATCCCTTCGCGATCAGGAACTTCTTCATCTCATCGGTCGCGTGGACCTCGACAGCTTCTCGATTGAACCTCTCGATATAATTTCGGAGAGATTCGTTCCATCCCTGGAAGATGGCCTCGAGGGACGCCACCGTCTTCGGATGTCGGCGCGAAGCGGTGAAATGTCTGGAAAACCGCTGCTTGAACTGTTTCCAGGAAGTGATGGACTCTGGAGCAAGCCGTTTGTACCATGTCATGGCCCATTTCCTGAGATTCGTAGGGAAGAGCCTGAACTTAATGGCTCCTTGAACGTTCCTAAAGTCAAGCATCGCTTCGAAGCTCTCAATATGATCGTCAGGATCAGCCGTGCCGTCATATGTCCCTAGCTGTGGGGGCTTCTCCATGCCCGGAGGTATCGGGGTGTCCATAATTTCCTTGGACAGGGGAGTCCTTGGATCGTCTTCGTCGCTTCGGACTGGGGACCTGGATGGGGAGTGACGGTCTTGCACAGATCCTTGTCCACGAGGATGATTCTTGGCTGGCCCCTGGGTCTCTCGCCAGCGTTTCTGCTCCTTTTCTTGGTCGTCTCTTTCGGCGGAGGTGAGCGGTGGCGTTTCTGGGTAACTGCTGGTTGAGGGCGTTCCAAACGTGGCCCATGACCCTCGCGTCGCAGGGAGGGACTGCGGGAGTCCGCCTGGGCAGTTCTCCGGGGAGATCGATGGGGAGATGGAGGACGACCGTGTCTTCGCGGGGAAGAATGTCGGGGTCGACCTCTCTCCAGAGCTTCGATCCGGATGTTCTGTTGTGCGATCATCTGGTTGGTCTGGTTGACCAGGGCGAACAGGGCCACCGTACTGGGATATGCGTCGGGCGGTGGCGGAACAGGCTGGTACACGGCCTGCGGAATTACCTGTTCGGCGACATCATCAGCTATGTCCTCGGTGAATGGGGAGCTGATCTGCCCATCTCTGATGTCGACGTCCTCGACTTGGACGGCAACGTTATCTTCACGGTGGTCGCCGTTTTCGGATGGTGCGGCGACGACGTCCGGTGCTTTGGTTTCAGATATACTGGCCATGGTTGTTGAGAAGGAATGCTTTGGTTTATCGAAGGAGAAAAGCGGGGAAGCAAAGAGTTCCCATAGACGGCGCCACTGATCTTACCTGGATCAGACAGGAGAACGGTGGCCAGCAACGTCGTGAATCCTCATCTCCGGTGATGGTGAGACGACTGGGGGGGGGAGGGTGTACCTGCAAGGTACTCCGACGCTCAAGTAAGGTACAGGTCAGAAGTAAAAGCAAGTACAGGAAAAGGTTAGAGTGTATGAGATTGTGTAACCTGACCCTCTCAAGTGAGAGGGTATTTATAGAGAGCCCCCAGCGCGGGGCCAACGGTTACTTGCATTGGGCTGGATGGCAAGGCCTAATCCAAGCAAGTGCCAGGGCTTACGTGGCGTAGTGGAGACCAGCACGTGGTCTTCGCCCTGGTGTAACGGTCCCTAAATCTTCGAAAGTAGGGCAGACTAATTCTTTCGGGAGTGGGAAGTTACAAGAGAACGTGTCCTCGCGGGGAGGAGCACGTGGGGTGTCGGGGAGAGGTGTATCCGTAGGCCAAATGCTTCTGCCCGACAGTCTTGACCTCGCATGCCCGACGACCAAGAGGATTGGCCTGTGCCCGACACGGGAATGTCTTTGGCCTTGTTGGGCTTGGGTCTGGCCGACAGCAGGGCAGGCGCTGACCCAGTCCAGAACAATACTCGTTCTCCACATTGATTTTAGCTAAAAAGAAAGTTATACTCTAAATCATTAAGGTAGAAAACAATTTTGTTGCACAAGGCGTACTTCTGTTAGCTAATGCAAATGGATATTTAGGACATTTGTGCAAAATAACCTCTAGACAATTACTTGCAAGATAGCTAATGCAAATGGATATTTAGGACATTTGTCAAAATAACCTCTAGACAATTACTTGCAAGAAATATGTACAATATAGTCTTGAAGAAATTGACTTATTCAAAATGAAGAATCTCCATTAATTGTGAGACACAGAAACTCAATTAGTTATGATAGAGACACGGGTTAAAACCTTGTAAAACCTTCATGCTCATGGCCAAATAAACAAAAATGCAAAAAAATAAAAAAAATACAAGAATGCAAAAAAACATAAAATAAATATTAAAAAAGCAAGAGAACCGAGATGCAGCATTATATCTATAAAATTTTGACATTTCAAATAATTTTTAATGAATATAAATTTTTATAAATATAATCTTATGATATTATAATATTCAATCTAACAATAAATTTTATAATTCAAATATTAGGTTAAAAATTATCAAATATGTAATACATAAGTGTTATAGGTAAAGTTTGACACCGTGGTCTAACATCACTAATCTAGAAATATAAAGATGTAACATCCATAACTTAATATGTAAAATTTGAAAGAGTTAAAAATATCCAAAAATGATAGATTACATGCACAAACACACAGAACCAACATCACGTCCCCGATATTTACCACAAATTAGAGTGTTCAGTAAATTCTCCCCATAGATTGAATTGACTCATTGAATAATTTCTCCTCACCAGTGTTCACAGGAACCTTGCCCTTAGAAAACGTGTAATAATTATTTATGTGCCGAAAAAATTATCGGTAATTTGACTGTGTGTGCTGATTGATGATTCAGTATACACATCAAAAATCAGAAGCTAAGATTCACATAAAAAATCAAAAGCTAAGATTCATCACTCTGGAATTTGTACCCAAGCTTTAAATTTGGTGGACCTCCTGATTCACCTCATTAATTCCCTTGCTTTCCCAAAGCTTACCTGGCTTCACAATTGCAAGAATGAGATCGAGTTGTTTTTGTTGTTGTTCCTACATACACAGTCAAAGACCATCAAGACAAGTCAAACTCCATGCTAACAAACCAATATTTTAGAAAATAAAATGTTCAAGAGAAAACTAGATTCGGTCTGCAAAACTTTTTAATTCAGAATATAAAATTGTCATATCATTGTGTGGGTGAGTAATACTGTAAATGAATCAAAATAAATATTCTAAAGCACACGAAAACTGAAGTGTTGAATTTCTAAAATTTCTAAACTTTTGCAGACCATGTATGCTACCGCCACACAATAGTTTTAACCTTTAAAGCCTAGTAGTGTCATTCGATTTTTAATAGTGTTTTCTCGTGCAGAGTTTATGTAACATTGGAGAAATGACTACCTGCATTGCTAGTAAAACTTTTTGAATTTCCTCAACCTCCTTCTCCAAAACGTCTGATTGCATGGCTAATACTGTTGCAGCCTGGGAATTCTTCTGTGCGAGAGAAGCAGTCTTCAAGAAATGAACAAATAATTAAATATTTCAGTCTTTTTCAATTCACATTGAAACAATATATATCAACCTTCAACCAGTTACTCAAAATGTTAAGGAGCACTAATAAATATTAAGTTAGTGTAAATCTTTTTTTTTTAATCAACAAAGATGAATTACAGTATACGACATCCCCAGAGGACATTACATTACATGATCTGCATCCTGGAGAGTTTTTGCTTCATGCTCCTGCAACCAGATTGTATTAATTTTAACACAGATTCACATTTCACAATTGTAGTGGCGACTCTCGTGAATGGGGGGGATGGGGGGGGGGGGTAAACCCCTTTGTACGTTTTCCGACTTTCCTTCTTTTGGGACACTTTCAAAACTTCTCTGGTTTTTTTTATCAGAATAACATTCATAGGGTTTGAAACCATTGTTTGACCAATCAATCATTTAAACTCTTTTTGACCAAATATTCTCTCCTCTGTTTCAGCACAAAAACTCCTGATACATCATAGTTTTCTTACGTCTTTTTTTCTTTTAAGAAAATTTGGAAGGGTGAAATTTGTATTAATTCAAGTGACACTAATGACCATTTTACAACTGTCCCCGAGGAGATTTGAAACAATACCTTAAGGTTACAAGCCTAAGCTCTTACTAGTGAACTAGCACCTCATTTCCAGCCAAAATCCTCCTTTTCTGTCAAGCACATTGCTTTGTTATTTTCACGTACTATGTTCTGTTCACTGTCTTCACACGTCTTCTTTTCAGTATTCTCACATATCCCTAGACTCTAGTTATGAGTTCTCACACAGGTTAATTCCCTTCCTATCCTTTGTTCTCTTGCTCAGACTCCTCGTTCCTGTTTTTCCTTCTTTTTTTTTTTACTGTGTTGAGTTTTCTGTTTATTTTTTCATGACTTTTTTCTTTTTTTTTTCTAGTGTTTTTAGCTTATAACTATGATTTATTTTTATTATCAGTTAGAATATTAATTTAAATTTGGGTAATCTTTCATTTTTGAGCATTTATATATGTCTTGTAAGTTGTATCTATGATCTTCAATAATGCAGCAGGCTCTATTCCCTAAAGCAGTTTTGTGGTTAGTCATTATGCGCCAACTATCCAAGATTGAGAGCCATGCATCAATGCTTCAAGTTCCAATACACTCATATAAGCGATTTGTTTAGAGACATAAAATCATCCATTCATGAGCTTCTACCTATAAGCTAGTATGTTTTTAGGAAAGTTGGTGCTTGATTACAACTATGAAATTGAATCTGATGACGAACCCATGAATACACACTTGGAATTCTTTATATTTTCTAATTCACCCAAGTGTTTCTGGTTGCAAATCTAGGATGTTTAGGTAATTTTGTAATGCATTTCATAAAGTAGGGCTGCCAAAATTGCCCATGAACCTTAATTTTGTTAGCAACATAACATTGCTAGAATATTTGACATATATTAATAAAACCCTATGACCATACAACACATTTATACTATACTTTCAAAAACAAGATTGTCAATATTATGATTATTTGAACTAAGTCATTTGTAAATCATGCAATACATCTATGATCCTTACATTGTTACTCTATGAATGAAATCACTTATACCGTCCTATTCTATCTGGTATTCACTAGGCCTTTTCCATTGGTTAAAGGTATATTGAATATGTGCTTCATTCTGCGGTGACGAAAATTGATTTTAATTAAAAGTAAATCGATTTATGTTTAGATACTTTTATAAAATGTGAATTTAACAATAATTACATGCTAAAATTATATTTTAGATTCAAAGACTTCAAAATCCTAGCTTAAAGTAAGAATCTATTATGAAGAAAAAATCAACTCTACTCAAGAACACTAAACATATCATAATAAAATTTATGACTCTAGATTCACCTTTCTCTTCAAAGATTGAATCAATCATGCACTAATTTCCATGCAAGCTCTGAATTTGACTCAAGAATTCATCTTACACACAAACAAAGCAACAACAGCAATAACTAAGTATTATCCCACTAAGTGGACTCAACTACATATACATAAATCAAACCACTACATAATGTTCTATTAAAAACCATGTTTCTATTCAACTCAATAATCTCAAGATCTTTCTTAATAGTTCCTCTTATAGTTTTTTGAGATCTTCCTCTACTTCTAGCTATTTGACTACCCTCCAATCTGTTCAACTCTTCTTCTCCTTACTACAGAACTCGCCGTTTTACTCTCCATGTTCAAATCACCTAAAGCTAATTTCCACTCTATTTTCTACTATAGGTGCTACCCCAATGCTGTTTCTAACATTGTCACAAAATTACTACTATTTTTTAAATGGCTACAAAATTACTACTAGTTAAACAAAAGAAAGTAATTACCTCATTTATGGGTTCCTTCAAATTCTTCCTAGTGACTTGAAACCTCATCCCCAATTTCTCAAGCTGCCTAGACAAAACCCTAATAACATTGGCCGACCTAGCCAAATCCCCTTCCAACTTCTGAATCCTCGGCAACAAACTCCCCTTCGACACCGGGACTTCACCGATCATAATATCCCTCCTTCTCCTAATCAACGCGCCAGTCAAAACACCAACCACCAACAACAACATACTCACCGGAGCAACTCTGTTACCAATCGCTTCATACAACTCCTTCTTCCAAACCGCAATCACGGCAACGTTAGCCGACACGATGAGCGAAGAGAGAAGGCACAGGAATTCGAGAAGCGAAAGGAAGGAGTCGATAACGGAATTGCCGACGACATGGTTGGGGATAGAAGGTTGGGATTGGGGGCGAGAGGAATCGGCGTGGACGGTGAAGGAAGTAAACTTGGGGGGTGTGGATGGTGGTTTGAGGTGGAGGATTGGAGTGGTGAGGTGCAAGGGGCGGAAGGGGGTGGTGAAGAGTGAATGAGTGAAAGGGAGATGAAGGTGATGAGTGAGTAACATTTTTTTATTTGTTTGAAGTTGAATGTGTTAGTGTGATTTGAGAAGAAGAAGAAGAAGAAAAATTGATTTGATTTTGGAGTATCGATATCATCACGATATGATTTTCAGCATTTTTTTACTATGGAATGAGGCTTCGGTTTGGATGAAGTGATCTCACTGATAACGCTAAAAATTTTGACGGTATTTTTTAGACTTTAATTAATTAAGTATTTAAAATCTTGTAAAAAAAATTAATACGAAATAAAATGGTTTGAGTAAAGTTTATTGAAATATGAAAAATGCTAAAATGATGCAAAATTATAAAATATTCTGTTTTAATTTAAGAAATTTTAAAGGGTTAAATATGTTTAAAGTTCCTATAAATATTTCACATTTGAAAATTGGTCCCTCAAAAAATTTCCTTTAAACATTGATCCTTCTAAAGTTTTCCGTTTTCAAATGTAGTCTCTGCCGTTAATTACAAGTAACGGAAGGTGATGTGGCACACCTACTGTGTGATTTCATTTGATGAAGTGTTATTTTGTTGCCACGGTAGAATATATGTAAAACCAATAAGTTAAGAGTCAATGGTAATTCAAAGAGACACATTTAATCTCTTTCACCTGTGCCCTAGCTTTCACTACTCTTTCATCCCTTTACTGATTCTGGGTCTGTTTTGATTTTGATTTCCATTCAATCAGCAAAAAGATGCTTTTACTCGATCAAATTTGAATGCAATTTCTGAAAAACTAGCACTTGATGACACCTCCAACAGTGATTCATGGACACCGTTTTCTGTCCTGTTCAAACCCCATCATAATGCATTGACTGGAAACTATGATATCAATGTTCTTATAGCTGCTTTGGAGGAGAAAGGGAAGAGTGTAGTTTGGCACGATCGACGAAATGGAGGTTCCTCGATTGATCTTGATGCGCCGGAAGATGTTTTGATGGGGGTTGTGATTAATGTTCAGGTGAGAAGGTTTGTTGGGATTTGGAAAGGTAGACATTGGATTGCTTTGAGGAAGATTGATGGGGTTTGGTATAACTTGGATAGTGACCTTCCTGGTCCTAAATGTTTTCGGGATGAAGATGAAGTGAGAGAGTTCTTGGATTCTAACATTGTTAATGGTGGCGAGGTTTTGCTTGTCATGAATCAGAAAGAACAATTGTGAAATTTTTTGATAAATATTTGTAAACTTAAATCTCTGATTTTGAATTTTATGCTTATGTCATGTATAGTACAAGATTGATAGCGTTTCCATGGAGAATGTTGATTACTAATTCTAATGAATTTTCGATGTATGGTTGCTTCTGTAAGATTGTCATTGTAAGTAGTATGTGTTTGTATCGAATGTCATGAACTTATTGAATGCATGATTCATTGTGTGTATTGGATTTGTAATGCAACTATGAACCATTGGCATCTTTGAAAGTCATTTAAACTGCAAAGATTGAATTGAAATTGACGATCCTGCTAAAGGCTTTCTGTGATACTATAATTTTGAGGCTGTGGAAACCATCTGTGGTATTTTTCGGCTTAGGGACATACTTCACATAACAACAAGGTCATAAGATCTCTGTTTATTATAACCACCACATATGCACCATCTATGAATATTTGAGGAATACTAACAACACATTCTTTAGAACACACTCTTGAACATACACTTTATGATTGATCCATTTTATAAAAACAAAAAACCGACTGATAGTGTAAAGTGTTTTCAAAAAGTATGTTGCTAGCATTACTTATATAAATGATTATGCTTATTCTTGGCTCCAAATTCTTACGTTCTAATTGATGCAAAAGTAATTACTATAGTCCTAATAAGCTGCATAGAAATAAAATATTGCAGCATGATGTTTATAAGGAATTCCAAAGTGGTCTCAAGTTTCACACGAAGTACTGATTAGGACCTTTTGCAAGTAGATGTGTGGAGTCAACACTGTTCCACTCAATGAGTGGGAAATTTGATAGAAACTTGAAAGCATCACATTTTAAAGCATGCTAGATGACGCTCTTTTGCTGTACTGTTCTTACATTTTGGTATGCATAGAAATGAAAACTCTTTTGGTATTCTTACTGATCTTACAACCATTATTGTTCACATCATTGTTGGTATTTGACTGTTGTAAACACTACAACAATTTCACACAATCTGATAGCACAAATGGAATCAATTGATAGGATATTTCAAAACAACAACAAACTTAACTTAACTTTGTAGATCATAACTTAACCAAATTGATTGCACATTACATTTCATAACAACTTAATATTACAAAAGGACTTGTTCATAACAAAACAACATAACAACTTAATATTACAAAAGGACTTGTTCATAACAAAACAACATAACAATTTTTCAATTCAACAATTACATCTAACAACAAAATACAAGTTGACCAACACTGAAATTACAACACATATGGTCTTCAACTTTCCATAAAATTCCTCCATCTTTAGCTTCATCTTCAATCTATGATTCTTCTTCATTGATGCTTCATAAAGCTCCTTAAAGGTTTCCACAAATTGATTATCCGTCTCATCCTTGCTGCATTCTGATTCCACCACTTTAACATCTTCCTTCCTTAAAGCAAACTCATCATCCCAAACGAACATATTGCAAGTATCCTCATTCTTCTAAAAAGGCATCTCCAAAACAATCTCCCTTGGAATGTTGTGACACGAAACTGCTAATCCTGGATGAAGAAGACATGACGAAATAGAAGGAGTGGAATGAAATACATGATGAGAGATGGAAAGATACGATAGAAGAGAATAGATGAAGTGAGAAGAACAATTTGGGGAAGAATAATATTAGGGTTTATTATAGAAATCGTGGAAGTGAAAATTGAGAAGAAATAATGTCAAAATTCATTTCAGACGTGGATTACACAGTTGGCAACTTATTTCTACACACTTGGCGTGCCACATCACCTTCCGTTACTTGAAATTAACGGCAGGAACTACATTTGGAAACGGAAAACTTTAGGAGGATCAGTGTTTGAAGGGAAATTTTTGAGGGACCAATTTTCAAAGGTGGGATATTTATAGGGACCTTAAACATATTTAACCCAGTTTTAAATAATACCAAAAATAATTGTAGATTATATGATTAAATAAAATCGTAAAAACAACATAATAAAGTAAAATTATGACAGATTATATGATGAAATAAAATCATAGTAGATCGCATGATGAAATGAAATCATGGAAGTCTCCGGAGCGAATAAAATCACACAAAGCTAAATAATGAACAAGTCAGTCAAATCAAGTAACGAAGGAATAATTCATTAACAAGTAAAGTCACGATGTATTGATAAAATGTCATTACAATCGCAAGAATCGACTGCAAATTACATTGTTACATGGCTTATTCATCAACACTGACTAGTTTCCTATTAACAACCACATTCTCCAAGCTCAACAACTCCTAAGGGATCTTTAGGTTGACACAAAAACCTTCACCTAGTCGAGGGCATTCTGAAAAGTAGTGTGGATGACGTTGATGCCATCATTAACAGAGGCATCAAGCTCCTTCTTCAACTCAACCAAACTATCTTCATGAGCATTTACCTTTTTGGAGCGATCTTCCCTCTCTTTTTGAAAGGTCTCCTCGACCTCATTGACCTTGAAAGCTAATGTTTCCCGAGAATTATCATAGTTCGATAAAGAAGTTTAGACTTCTCCTAAGGTTCGTTGAAACAAGCTCAAAAGGGACATCGTGGCTCTATATGTCATTTTTTAGACCAACAAATTTTTCTAGAATTGTTTATGTTCATGAAGAGTAAGGTCGCGTTGGCCTTTCAGAAGCTCTCTCTCCTTAGAAGGGTTACTAGGTGAAGATACCTCACCACACCAAACAACCTCCAAGGACAACAAAGAAGCAACCTAATACATGTTGAAGGTCGTCTCAACCATTAGATCCAACTTTGTTGTATCAGAGAGGTTCTAAATATAGGCATAGTGCTCTTCAAGAATGTAAGACTTCATCTCCATGGAAGAACGGAGCTTTCGTGATATGAAGACATTTGGGAGTTTAAAGGAAGAATGAGCAGAATGGGTCACCGTTCAGGGTTACCCTTTTAAAGACATGCCTTTATGGCTTAGATTTTTTGGAAGGATTATCCTCTACATCTACACCATTGACACGATCCCTCTTGGCAGTTTCATAAATAGCAGATGTGGACCGGTTGTGAGACTTTTTGCTCAGCCTTTTAAATGAAGGGCGCCTTGGTCTACCATATTTTCTCATCTTACTTGGGTCGTTTATGTCTCCTCAACAAGCGAAGTCTCGTCCTCTCTTGGGGACATACCTGCTCTCATTTCAACTGGGGCCATAATAGGAGTTAGAGAAGGAGACAAAGGAGCATCGTTCACCAAGTAGGCTTTTTTCCTCTTGAATATGTTTGTGAATGATAAAGGAAAACATAAAGATGATTCCCTCTCCTTACGAAAAAGATCTTTTATCTATAGAGAAGTAGTCACTTCCATAATCGAACGCGTGTTAGTAGTATCATTTTTTCTGTTGTGAGGCTGATACATCCAAAGGGCGAAATCCTTTTTCATAGCATAGACTCTCCTAGAAGGCGACTAAATCATCTTTCAATGATTCTTCCTCTGGGGTCAAAGAGTCAGAGGCGAAGACATATATTTTCTAAGCACATAAGAAATGGTTTTGGGCCTAGCATTTTCGAATCTTGTCTTTACATTTCGCTGGCTCTAAACACATGGGCCAGAAAGGGAATAACCTCATTTTGGAAGTATGCAAAAAGAAGAGTGATCCTCTTGACTCTAGGGGGTTCACCAAAAAGCAATTCTCCTTGAAGTTTTTCCAACTTTCAAGGTAAACGTAAAAATATTCAATGGATGGTGAAGTGAGAGAAACCCTTGCCCCGATATCTGCTATTAAAAGTGTGCGTCGCGTTTAAGAGGTGGAAGAATAACCTCAAGGTTAGCACCTTTCCTCGATACCCACACCAATACTGTAACACTTTGACAAAAGGTTGGGAGGGTGAAATTCTCAAGTGATTCAACACCCCTTCCTCAAAGTTGTTAAAGGGAAACTTGAATATTAGTATAGAAAATAAACCTTCATAGAAAGGTATGAACATTCATCAAATGAGCTACATAACCTTTTGTCAGGGTCGATGTGGGAAACAAACCGATTAAAGGACGCTCCCAAATTTCTCTAAGCTTCCTCCATATTTTGAGTGTTGCTGAAGAAGGAAATTGTTCCCACTAACTTCGATTCCACCCAATGGTACTGAGGATCACCAATAAGCACGATAAAACCTTGATGATCCTTTCGAACCGTGTCTTCTCAACTGTCGTGAAAAAAATAATTTATGTCATGAATAAGAGAATGACTCTGAAAGTTGAGATGATCCCGAACCTGCTTAATACTAGGTTTCCAACCATTTTCAAATCTAAATGAATTAATAAAGATACGAGTTCATGGTTCATCCCGATGGTCCTCAACATGTCTCAGATCTCCATATGATGGGAAAAAGAATAAGGGCCAAGATCAGTATCCCTAGTACTGAATCCAGCATAATCATTTGTATTTTCACTAGGATGGAAACTTGAGGGTTCGCTACCATATTCGATAGAACCAACACTAGAACACAAACTGTCATTGAAAATAATGAGGTTTGCAATGGTTTGATTAAGTGTTAAACATGTGACGTTTGGCGTTTTGAGTCTATTGTTTTAGTGTGAGATAAATTGCCACTTACCTCAATAGACATGTCTAGAACATTTGCAAGTTCGTCTCCCGTATTAGTCATGACTAAAACAAGAAAGGGAATAATAAAAGAGGTAAACAGTGATGAAAATAATACCTGGAAGAGTTAATGGTTGAGTAAACAATTAAAACAACGGATAATTATGAAGGTGCAATGAATCCAGAAAATGCACAACCCAAAGAATAAAAAAAGACAGATGAAACAAGAATCACCAAGGCTCAAGGGAGAGAAATTGGAGTTTGTAGAAGATGAAAATGATTAAAATTTTCACAAAGAGTAGAAATGTGGTGAAGAAGGTGAAGTAACCTTTATATATTGAGGCAGAACAGGTAAATCAATGGTCTCAAATAAAAGAAAAAGGGAAGATGAAGAATAAATGTCAGATTTTCGTCGATATTTTAATGACACTCGAGTACACTTGAGCATCCTAGAGGGAAGTGCCACACCTTAGTCTAAGAAACTAGGGCCACGTGTGATAATAATCGTGCAACACATTTTAATGATGAGACTAGCGTTTAATGCGTCTGTTTACAAGGTAACTCATGTCGGCTCCAAGATCTTTCCCACTTCTCCTAGCAATGGACTCGACACGGTAATCTCGACTAATTTTTCTCAAATACTTTCTGTTATTGCGTCATAGCAAGCCTTGGGGAAAATTGTTTTTGTAACACCCCAATTTCCCAATACGACAAACTTATACAAATAATACAAAAATAATCAGAGTTCCCTTAACAATTGGGATGTCACACCAAGAAAAACATAACCTGAATTTTTTCTGTTTACTTCATTCACTTTTTGTCTTTTCAAAATAAGTTAAAACAGCGGAATGAAATATTTACACAGGCAAAGTCGACGTAACATCGTGGTTCACCATGTTCTAAAGTAAGTAATATTACATAAAAAAATAATCAAAAGAACAACAAAAAGATGAAATTCCCATTATTCCGTGTTACGTATCAGAGCGACTCCTAAGACTCGATCAGGCAACACGTACTCCATGCACTACTTAAGTACCTGGATTACCTGTACTTCCCAAGAAGCACAGGCACAAGAAACAACAAAGGGGTGAGAACTACATTCAATAATTAACGGTGTAAAATACATGCTAAGGAGTAGTAATCAAGCAATCACACACAATGCACACACATTCACGACATACTTGTCACTTTCAGTTATAATTCAACAAGGACATAACAATGCAATGTGACTCAATGACACAATGCAACACAAGTGGTACCACACACTATGGTTCATTCAATTGAACCCGATTCATAATAGAATCCAGATAAATCACATACACTCCCACTGAGCAATGATTTATCTCCATACAACTCCACATTGGAGTCCGGACAAATCACATACACTTCCTCTGAGCAATGATTTGTCTCCATACAACTTCACATTGGAGTCCGGACAATACTAAGCACCCATCATACATTCCCACCTAGTTGTCTCTGTAACGCCCCGATTTATTTAACCGTATTTAATTATTCCATTTATGTGAAATTTTGTGAATTGTGTGATTTATTGTGTTTCATGTTAATGCATCATGTTTGGGCATTGAGAGTTTTGTGGCATAAATGTGTCACATTTTGAACTAACATCCCTTGGTGGAAGTTAGTGTTGTTTTTGGTTATGTCACATTTTGAACTAACATCCACTGGTGGAAGTTAGTGTTATTTTTGGTTATGTCACGTTTTGCACTTGAGTTCCACTGGTGGAAGATTAGTGCAAAAACTGACCAAAAGCATTTTCAGACAGATTTTAAAGGTAACTTCCACTGGTGGAAGACTAGTGCAAAAACTGACCAATAGCATTTTCAGACAGATTTTAAAGGTAACTTCCACTGGTGGAAGTTAGTGAGTTTTTGGCCTTTTTTTGAATTGTGTAAATTAAATGAGTTTTACCTGTTAATTGGATAATTTCTCTGATAGGTAAAATATTTGCAATAAATTATAATTTCTTTTCAACTTTTATTTCCCGAAATATATTTCATCGCTGTTTAAGTTTTATCGCATTTTGAGAGCGTTTGAGAGATATTTAAGCTGAGGGGTATTTTGGTCTTTTTGGGGGTAGATATTTTATAAAAAGAAAGAAAAGAGAGAAAAGATAGTAAGGAAAAGAAAAAGAAAGAAGAGAAAGAGAAGAGAAGAGAAAAGAGAGGAAAGAAAAGGGAGAAGAGGAAAAGTGGAAAAATCGAGAATTCATCCGTTTAAAGCGCGAATAATCGGGTAAGGGTGAGAAGTTTCAATTATATTTCGATTGTGTATGTATATGTGTATGTTTTCTTGGAATGTTTGCTTGCTTTTCATAGTTTTCATTTCTAGGTTGAAAATGGTAAAAATGATTAGAAATCGATGTTTTCACGGACGAAAGTCGGAATAAATTGCGTAGTTGTGTCGAGTAATGTTAGGTCGTGATCGAGTCTGCTTGTTTTATCGATTTTGGTTGATTTTGTAAGTTTTTACATTTTTTGAGATTTGAGGGTTTAAGATTCGGAGTGAAATCGAAAGTCGTAGAATTCACGTTTAATGGTTCCAAATCACTACTATATGTTTGGTATGAATGAGTATGTGTTTGTTTCGAAAAAAATAATTGAATCGGTCGGATTTTCGGACGAAATTGCATGAACCCGTCGGGCTGTAGCAGAAAAAATTCTGGTTTTTGCAAAACTTCAAAAATTCATAACTCTTGAACCGTAAGTCGGTTTTGACCCCCGTTCGAAGCGTTGGAAAGCTAACGAGATGTTCTTTCTAGGAAAAATAGTTTTGAGGTCTGTATATGGTTCAATTATAGCAGAAAATTGAAACCGTATTGTTGTGTTAATTTTTACCGTCGTGAATGCGTGTGATTGAGGTGTTATCGTGCAAGATGCTTTTGTTATATAACGTATAGCTTGTGTGTAGTGTTATACGATGTGTTGTGGGTAGCCTTATGGCGTGAATCCTAGATTGTGAAAATTATTGTGAATTGTGGCCTTTTGGCAAATAAATGCATTGTTTAAATTAAATGTAAATGCATGTTAATTGTGAAAGAGTTCGTTGTCGTTTGGGTGGTAAAGCGATGCTCGTTGCCGTTTGGTGTAATTGATGTGAATTGGTGTGAATGCATATGATAATATGTTTGTTGTTGTGATTTGTGGTTAATGATGAATGCATTGTTTGAATTGATTTTCAATGCATGATTATTGATGTTGAAATGGTTCACATGGTTGTATATATGTATGCCTTGGATTGTCATGAGTCATTTGTATGCCAAGCATCATGATATGCATTGTTGTGACGTCCTGAGTGACGGTTTGGTTCCAGAGGAAATCTGCTATAACATCGTGTGCCTATGTGAGGACCTAAAGCGATGGTTATAGACGATCGCGTGCCCATGTGGGGACCTAAAGCGATCGAATTGTGTGCTCATGTGGAGACCTAAAGCAATCCATAACGTCGTGTGCTCATGTTGGAAAAAGTTTCCCCTTTGAGGGTATTCTATTTTATGCTATGTATTAAAAATATATGAGCAGGGATGATGTTTTGTTTATTTAAATGTGACATCCTTGTTTCTGTCGGAAAAATAAATTTTTAGTTACTCTGATTTTATTTATGTATTATTTATTCGCGATGGGAATTGGGGTGTTACATTAGTGGTATCAGAGCAGGTTCGTCCGTCCGGCCAAGTGTTGAGTCAGTTTGTGTGACAGTTGAATACTGTCGATGTTGGTTGTCCCTTAGTACGTAATATGTGTGTGGAGCACTGTCAGTACTTTCTGGTTTTTCTAATCCTTTGTCTTCGGGATTGAGAATGAGATAAGTGGGGGAGAAGCTGGTATTTCTCCAAGTTGCTTCAGGTGTGGAGCGTTGGCTCAGTGGGTTGTGAATTGCAAGATTGTAAGTGCTCTTTGGACATAGTGGTTCCCGGTTCCGGAGGGAATACGGAGGTAAGGTTTATGTCAACTGAGGATTTGTGCCTTAGGTAGTTTTGGGCAGGATGCAAGGGATGCTATTATAGTTTGGTAAAGGCGGTCTATGCCCCATCATGATTGTCGGTTGTCTATTGACAAATTGAGGAACTGATCACCCTTAATCTCTTGTTGATAGTGGACGGGAATTATGTTGGATGGAATAGACGTGTCTTTTCGGCTTTGATAGTGTGTACAATGAATTGTTTGGAATTAAGGAAGTGCTTACGAATTGTTTTGTTGAGTCGACGGAGATTTTTATATCTGAAGGTGAGGCGGATAAGAGGTTTTGGGATGTTGGTTAAGTTGGGAAGTTATTGGGAGAGAATGGTTGAGTATTATTAATGGTTGTCCTCAGAAAGTAGAGTGTGAACTCAAATTGGGCGAAGGCGAGGATTTGAGGTATGGATCTGCTAAGTAAGTAGAAGAACTTCTAGGAAATGAGACGCAGATGTTGGTCATGTTTGTGATAATAGTGTTCTGGAAATTGTCAGGAAGTCATAGTGATGGGCCGTCAGTTGGGCATGGTTTTCAGATGTGTTTTTGGATGGAACGTTAAGGTGTTGTCTTAGAGAGCTCCAGTATTGTTAGTAATAAAAAGGAATGATGTTTGAATGGAATAACAAGCAGGATGTGTATAATGGTATTGAGACTATGGAAAGTAAACTTAGAGGTTTGGTGAGTTTTGGAGTTTTTAAAGTTATAGGGCATTAATGGAAATCTTGAGAAAACCCTTAGGTGTGGATGTAATATTGGGGAGTTCTTTTTGGTTGGTTGTTGCTACATGTTGGAATTTGTGGAATTGGACGACCAGGAGAAAAAATTGTGTATGGATTACTGACAGTTGATTAAGGTAACGATTGAGAATGAGCAAACCTTGCCCTGTTTCAGTTCTGATTGGATTCGCCAGGTGTTCGCACGGCGAAGGTCACAGCGAAGGCTCACGAGAGCTTCGCACTGCGAAGGGGGACACGAAGGTTCGCTGAGTGTTTGCACTGCGAACGGAGTAGCGAAGGACTCGCTAGTTTCTGACTTGGTTCGCTGGATGGTTCGCACTGCGAACGATGGGAATTTTCTAGGCTATTTTGCTTCTGACTTGGTTCGCTGGTACACTCGCACTGCGAATGAAGTAGCGAAGGATTTGCTGGGTTGTTCGCATTGCGAACATGACAGATCTTTCCAAATTGTTTCGTTCATAACTTTGGCCTCGTTTATCCGATTTAAACGTTCTTTGTATTGTTGTGGAGCTATGAAAGAGTTCTATGTTTTGGAGAGTGGAAATATTATTTATGGAATGGATTTTTGGTCGAGTATTGGAATTAATCGGAATTACGTGAATTACGTAAAATGGAACTGTTAAAACGTTAAGAGCTTCGAGCCATGCGTCTGGAGTGTTTGTGGAGGGGATGAATCGTATCTTCTATATTTAATTGGATAAGTTTGTAGTGGTTTTGATTGAGGATATTAGGATTTGGTATGAAACTCAGAGGAAGAACAGGTAGAGTGTTTGAGATTTGAACTACAAGTGTTGAAAAGAGATGAAGTGTTATGCTAAGTTATTCAAGAGATAATTTGGGTTGAAAAAGGTTAGTTTTCTTGGATATGTTATTTCAGATGAGAGTATGGTTAAGGATTCATCGGAAATAGATGCAGTTCTACAATGAGAAGCTCCGAAGTTGGTTAAGGTAATTAGAAGCTTTTTGGACATTAGTTGGTTATTACCGGAGGTTATGGAGGGTTTTTCCAATTTAGCGTTTCTGTTACTTCGGTGGACTTGCAAAGGGTGAGTCGTTTGCTTTGGATGTTCATTGTGAGGAAAGTTAAGAGGGTTAAAGTGGAATTTGTCTACGACTCCAGTTTTGATTCTGCGTGATCCTGATGAATCGTTGTGAGGTATTGTGATGTGTCTTTGATGAGTTTAGTCAGTGTGTTAATGCAAGAGGGTAAAGTCGTGGCTTATGCTTTACTACCATTGAGGATTCCTAAAAGGATTTATACTATTCATGATTTGGAATTGGTTGCGGTGGTTTGGTGTTGGAAATTTGGAGGTATTGTCTTTATGGTTCTAAGGTTCGAAGCGTTTGGTAATCGCAAGAGTTTAGAGTACTTGGTGGATCTGAAAGAATAGAGTATGAGACAACGAGGATGGTTAGAATTTATGATGAGTTATGATTGTAGTTGGAATTAGCCTGTTGGTAAAGCTAAGGTTGTGTCTGACGAGTTAAGCCGAAAGTTTTTATGTAAGTCTGTTTTGATGGTCAGAGAATTAGAATGATTTAAGCAGTTCAGAGACTTGTGTCTGATGTGAGAGATAACACAGTAGAGTGTGAAGTTGGATATATTACAAGTGAATAGTGATTTTTGGTGAATATGAGAAAGAGATAGACTTTGGACGTGAGATTGATAGTTTTGATGGTTACGAGTAATCAGAGTGCGCAGCGGAAGTGTGTTGTGGCACGTTTTGTATTTGCATGTGTGACTTATAAGAATTCATAAGTTGAACATTGGGAACATGTAGGAATGGTAAGACTATTGGACATTTCAGTATGGAAGTGTTAGGCGAAAGGTTTAAAGATTAATCAGGTACTAATATGTAGTTGGGTGTTTTGGTCGTATGTTCGATTGGTGAATCGTAGCATTGTTGTAATGTTGTTGTATGACAAGGATGTTTGGTATTCTGGTTTTGTAGAGGTTGTTTGATCGATGTTGTGTCATGGAACTTGTGTTCTTGTTGTGTTCTGGTTCAAGAGTGAACCTGTGTGTGTTCGTAACTTGGGTATTCCTTTGAGTCGTGAGTTGGTCGTCAAGTGCATTGTATGGGCTTTGCATCTTGTCGTTGTTGTGGTCGTTGTCGTGTCGTTGTTGTAGTTGCTGTTAGCAAGGTGGTTCGTCAGTTTGTGGTATTCATAGTGTGCCTTTGGTTGGCATGTTGGTTTGTTGGTCGGATGCGAGAGTCGTATCCCGGGTTGTTCGTATCAGTATGTTTTCGAGGACGAAAATTTCTAAGTGGGGGAGAATTGTAACGCCCCGATTTATTTAACCGTATTTAATTATTCCATTTATGTGAAATTTTGTGAATTGTGTGATTTATTGTGTTTCATGTTAATGCATCATGTTTGGGCATTGAGAGTTTTGTGGCATAAATGTGTCACATTTTGAACTAACATCCCCTGGTGGAAGTTAGTGTTATTTTTTGTTATGTCACATTTTGAACTAACATCCACTGGTGGAAGTTAGTGTTATTTTTGGTTATGTCACGTTTTGCACTTGAGTTCCACTGGTGGAAGATTAGTGCAAAAACTGACCAAAAGCATTTTCAGGCAGATTTTAAAGGTAACTTCCACTGGTGGAAGACTAGTGCAAAAACTGACCAAAAGCATTTTCAGACAGATTTTAAAGGTAACTTCCACTGGTGGAAGTTAGTGAGTTTTTGGCCTTTTTTTGAATTGTGTAAATTAAATTAGTTTTACCTGTTAATTGGATAATTTCTCTGATAGGTAAAATATTTATAATAAATTATAATTTCTTTTCAACTTTTATTTCCCGAAATATATTTCATCGCTGTTTAAGTTTTATCGCATTTTGAGAGCGTTTGGGAGATATTTGAGCTGAGGGGTATTTTGGTCTTTTTGGGGGTAGATATTTTATAAAAAGAAAGAAAAGAGAGAAAAGATAGTAAGGAAAAGAAAAAGAAAGAAGAGAAAGAGAAGAGAAGAGAAAAGAGAGGAAAGAAAAGGGAGAAGAGGAAAAGTGGAAAAATCGAGAATTCATCCGTTTAAAGTGCGAATAATCGGGTAAGGGTGAGAAGTTTCAATTATATTTCGATTGTGTATGTATATGTGTATGTTTTCTTGGAATGTTTGCTTGTTTTTCATAGTTTTCATTTCTAGGTTGAAAATGGTAGAAATGAATAGAAATCGATGTTTTCACAGACGAAAGTCGGAATAAATTGCGTAGTTGTGTCGAGTAATGTTAGGCCGTGATCGAGTCTGCTTGTTTTATTGAATTTGGTTGATTTTGTAAGTTTTTGCATTTTTTGAGATTTGAGGGTTTAAGATTCGGAGTGAAATCGAAAGTCGTAGAATTCACGTTTAATGGTTCCAAATCACTACTATATGTTTGATATGAATGAGTATGTGTTTGTTTCGAAGAAAATAATTGAATCGGTCGGATTTTTGGACGAAATTGCATGAACCCGTTGGGCTGTAGCAGAAAAAATTCTGGTTTTTGCAAAACTTCAAAAATTCATAACTCTTGAACCGTAAGTCGGTTTTGACCCCCGTTCGAAGCGTTGGAAAGCTAACGAGATGTTCTTTCTAGGAAAAATAGTTTTGAGGTCTGTATATGGTTTAATTATAGCAGAAAATTGAAACCGTATTATTGTGTTAATTTTTACCGTCGTGAATGCGTGCGATTGAGGTGTTATCGTGCAAGATGCTTTTGTTATATAACGTATAGCTTGTGTGTACTGTTATACGATGTGTTGTGGGTAGCCTTATGACGTGAATCCTAGATTGTGGAAATTATTGTGAATTGTGGCCTTTTGGCAAATAAATGCATTGTTTAAATTAAATGTAAATGCATGTTAATTGTGAAAGAGTTCGTTGCCGTTTGGGTGGTAAAGCGATGCTCGTTGCCGTTTGGTGTAATTGATGTGAATTGGTGTGAATGCATATGATAATATGCGTGTTGTTGTGATTTGTGGTTAATGATGAATGCATTGTTTGAATTGATTTTCAATGCATGATTATTGATGTTGAAATGGTTCACATGGTTGTATATATGTATGCCTTGGATTGTCATGAGTCATTTGTATGCCAAGCATCATGATATGCATTGTTGTGACGTCCTGAGTGACGGTTTGGTTCCAGAGGGAATCCGCTATAACATCGTGTGCCTATGTGAGGACCTAAAGCGATGGTTATAGACGATCGTGTGCCCATGTGGGGACCTAAAGCGATCGGATTGTGTGCTCTTGTGAAGACCTAAAGCAATCCATAACGTCGTGTGCTCATGTGGAGACCTAAAGCGACGGGTGAACATCGTATGCCCGACGGGGTGTTACTTGAGCGACCCTCAGTAACGAGCGATGGTTCCAATAGTTCCTGAGTGAACTGGTGATGAGACATGAAATGTTGGAAGTCGGTACCGCATGGCATTTGCATAGAGTCGTTGTGTCGGTCTCTGTGCATGTGCATAAATCATGGATTCATTATGTGTGAGAATTGTGAATGGATGCATTATGTGTGGAAACTCATGAATGGATTGATTGTGTGAATATGTTATTATGTGGGTATAACTGATATATGCTATGTGTTCGGATTGTCGGAAATATGTTATGCATCTGTGGTTTGCTATATGTATTGGTATGTGATGCGTGAGATGAGAATAACTGTGTATGTGATTTTTATGTGTGTTTGCATATTATTATGCAATCTTGATTTTAGTTGTTATATCTCACCCTTCTGCTGTGGTTTGTTGCTCTATGAGGCAATTGCAGATGTTGTGTCTTGGAGGCTTTTGTGAAGATTAGTTCTCCATCTGTTTGTCGGTCTTGGTGTCTGCTCTGATACGTAGCACGGGAGTCGGGGAACGATTATGTTATATTTGTATACATTTGTAGGATTTATTTTGTATTATCTTGTTTGTATTTTGGATGTTAACAAACAATTTATTTTGTAAAACAAGTCGGTTATGGATCTTTCCGCTTTATTCCATAATTGACCTTTCCTTTTGTTGGAAAAAGTTTCCCCTTTGAGGGTATTCTATTTTATGCTATGTATTAAAAATATATGAGCAGGGATGATGTTTTGTTTATTTAAATGTGACATCCTTGTTTCTGTCGGAAAAATAAATTTTTAGTTACTCTGATTTTATTTATGTATTATTTATTCGCGATGGGAATTGGGGTGTTACAGTCTCCACCAGACACATCATGAAATGCACGACACAAATGATGCACAAAAACATAAGTATAATAACAACTATACCTCTTCACGATCCCCTTGATCACACGTGAGATACACACTCACCGTAATACACACTAGTATTACCACACTGTCAAAACAATTCATCATAATACACACAATTAAGGAAAATATCTCACGTGGCCTTAATTAGCTAATTATCTAATTAATACACCTAAGTTCAATTTTTAATTATTTTCACCACCATTCCAAGGTTCAACAAGTTCTGACACCTATCCCAACCTCTCAGACCAAAAAGGAACCGCATCGGACGCGAAATCGGGAAAGAAATCGCGAAATGGCAAAATTCTGCACTATCGCTGGTCATACGCGTATTGCCCACACCCATACGCGTATTGCCCAGTTTCTACCGTCAGCCATACGCGTATTGCCCTGAGGGTTATACGTACGGGCAGAGATTAATTTCTCTCAAAAATTCCAGTTTGATTATATTTTAATCCCATTTCGCGTAGTACCACCTCCCTTACGCGTAATGCCTTGCCCCCTACGCGTACCATTACGCATTCCAGCAGAGGGTCGTGTCAAATGGGTTCCATACGCGTAACACCCACATTTCTCCCTTGCCATACGCGTATTGCCCTGTCCATTACGCGTATTGCCTTGCCCATTACGCGTATGGGCAGCGAATACCCAGATTTTTTCTGTTTTCACACCAGTCCAATTCTACTCAATTCTAACACCCAAATCTGCAATGCCAGAAATCATATAGCAGCAACAACATAATGTTTTACACATATCATGACAGAATGGATCAATTTACACACTTTCCATCACAATTTCAATCATTCAACAACAAATCCACAACAACATAATTATACATACAATTCTTATGAGGGAAAGGATTCCACCCTATCCTGTCATCAACACCCATATTGAAATCCATTCTCCCCCCTTACCTCGAATTCTCGATTAAATTCTGGTGAAAATTGATGATGCCAAGCTTAGCTTCTTCCTCTCCAACTTTCTCTTTTGGTGGAAGTGTGATTATAGTCTAATTTCTCAATTCTCTCCTTTTTCCTTATTTTACTCTCTCCCTCTAACCATACTATTACTAAAAATTCTGATTTTATTTACTAATAATAATAATAATAATAATAATAATAATAAGGGTTAATACCTATTTTCCCCCTGCCATATGGGCGTGTTTTGAAAAACCCCCCTGCGAAAAAAAAAAGTTGCAAGACTGACCTTAACAAATTTTAAAAGTTTTGATTTACACCTTTATCAGGCCACATCATCAAAAATACTGATGTGGCAGTCATTTTTTTTATTTTTTTATGAAAAGAAATTCCACATCACTACTAGACTCTGTGAAATGACTCTTATACCCCAACTTTTTTAATTTTTTTTTTTATTTAGTTTTTTTTAGTTTTTCTTTTATTTAATTTTTTTAGATTTTATTTAATTTATAATTTTTTTATTTATTTAATTTTTTCTTTAATTATTTTTCGTATTTCTTTAATTTTTTTATTTATGAAACATTTTTTTAAATTATCAAAATATTAATTTATTTTAAATTTCAAGAGCAGCCCAATTCACAATAGGGCCTATGCCCAATTCACATTGTCTCAATCCATTTGATATTTGTTGCACTCTAGTGTATTATAAACACCAATACAACATTTGATATAAACGATGTGGGACTCTAACTACACATTAAAACTGCTTATGTTCCCACTTGTACTGCTTCATCTGGTTCTCTTCCAAATCACCTCGTGTCTGAACATATTGATCATAATTATCAGTGTACATCTTCAATTTCTTACTTAAAATACTAAAACCTTTCCTTACGAATCTTCAATTTCTACTGTATCTAAGTTATGACCCAGCTATTATATGACTAACTTTTGGCTTTCAATTTTCATACGATCTCTGAATTATATAGATTATGGTGCTCTCGATTTTTAGTTTTCATTCCTGCAGTGTTGTAATTTCTCTTACACTTGAATTCCCCCAACTATCTTTGTAACTTTTAGAATGTATCTATTTTTTTAAATCAATTTCACCACCGGGAACTGAGAATGAATTTGATTGTTTATTCACTCAAGCATCAAATTCATAACAATCCCACCTTTCATGAGATGGATGGAGGGATGAAGTTATTGTGACATTGAAGTTTGAGAATAAATTGTTCATATTAATCCTCAAGGAATGAAGTTATCAAGTATTCATATGTGACCTGCAATGGACCAAAAATGAATTTTACTGTAATTTTACTTTGTAGCAGCTGTAACCTGAAGTCTATTGGCACAGTTTATGCATATATTGACTATTGCTTTTTCTTTTTCTTTTTCTGTTCCAATAACAAAAGGAACATGTTTCACTTTTTCTTCTTTTTACACACGCAGCATAATATTGGTCATGTCCCCACAGGTGGCATTATGATTGATGCCAATGCAAGTTCTCATCATGAAAAGCAAGCCACCATATCATCACCAAATGGAACTGAAAAGCAAAACACTTCTGATTGGAATTTAAATGGTGACATGGCAGCCATGGATTGTGAATTAGGTGATGCCACCAATGGAGCTTTTGGAGTCTCTGACCATCCAACTGATGATAAACTGCCACTGAAGGCAGGTGGTGTGATGTGAGGTCGGTTTGTTGTGAAGGGTGTTTTGGTTCGTATGGTAAGTAGTGCGTGTATCATGTGGGGTAGAAGAAGTTGTGGATATTCGTCATTGAAATGGATTGGTGTGCAGTTTTTGCGTAGCAGCTGATATGTTGTGGTCGTGTTTCTTGGCTTGAAAGTGATGATGACTTGGAATGAAGGTTTTGATATTGGCTTCGTTGTTTGCTGTGAATGCTTGGTTTTAATGTGTAGTTAGAGTCCCACATCATTTATATCAAATGTTGTATTGGTGTTTATAATACACTAGAGTGCAACAAATATCAAATGGATTGAGACAATGTGAATTGGGCTTAGGCCCTATTGTGAATTGGGCTGCTCTTGAAATTTAAAATAAATTAATATTTTGATAATTTAAAAAAATGCTTCATAAATAAAAAAATTAAAGAAATACGAAAAATAATTAAAGAAAAAATTAAATAAATAAAAAAAATTATAAATTAAATAAAATCTAAAAAAATTAAATAAAAGAAAAACTAAAAAAAACTAAATAAAAAAAAATTAAAAAAGTGGGGGTATAAGAGTCATTTCACAAAGCCTAGTAGTGATGTGGAATTTCTTTTCATCAAAAAATTAAAAAAATGACTGTCACATCAGTATTTTTGATGATGTGGCCTGATAAATGTGTAAATCAAAACTTTTAAAATTTGTTAAGGTCAGTCTTGCAACTTTTTTTTTCGCAGGGGGGTTTTTCAAAACACGCTCATACGGCAGGGGGGAAAATAGGTATTAACCCTAATAATAATATTAGACATAAAAATAATAATACTCATCTCCTTATTATTATTAAATATGTCCCCACATTATTCATTAGTATATTATTATTATTCCGACATCCCTAATTCCCCGTTCCGCTACGGACTCTACGCTTACAAGCTCAACTACACACACCCTAAACAAGGCCAAACAACAGAAATAACACACGATGATTAAATAAATTAAAATGGGGTGTTACCGTTTTGGTTCGGCCACTTAACCAAAAAGTGAAGGCGGAATAACTAGTCCAAGTAACTCCACCAAAGCATCGGTACAATGTAACTCTACCCTAGAGCTCTACATTATATTCACGCCATAGGCTAATAGCTACTGTTAGATGTCATCAGACGGTCTTTCGCATTTCACGCCGAAATGACAGGGAGTGTCCATAACCATCATTCATATATAAGGCATTCCACATGAGACTTGAGGTATTCTACCTTTATTTCATAACTCATTTTACTCATATTTCTCTTACTGACTAAAGCGTTGGAGTGTTAACCTTGTCGATCCACCTCGAATTGAAAGGGAAATCATCTACCCATTCACCATAACTATTAGGAACAATTTCACTAGCACCTAAACACAAACAATCTTCCAATAAAAAACTACCATCAACCATAAATTTAGGAGTACGTTCAGAAGGATAACTCTAATGATTAAAGAGATGGTGATTGTTGTGAGATTTTGGGTCGAACTCTAGCTCTGTCGAGGAATAGCTTTCATGTGTTTCGACAAGAGACAAGCATGAAGTCGAAGATGGTTTGCATGTTGATGTCGAAGGGTTACATATTATAGTCGAAGTCAGTTCTAATATGTATTGTCGAAATGCTATGTCAAATTAGGCCTTGTGTTAAGGATCCAATTGTTTAGTTAGCTTGTAATGTAAGTTAGCTAGTTAGCCTATAAATAGGCTAGATCACTCAGGTTGTTGAGTGAGGCCAATTGTTATTCATTTGTAATCATTTGTAAACCCTATATGAGAAAGTGAATAGTAAATAATTTGCCCTAATCCTTATTATTCTTTCTTCTTTATCCTTTTTTCTTTCTCCTTTTGTTCTAACTGTTTTTTCATTGTTCACCCAAGAACTCTGTTTCTCAATCTTTATTTGTTGAAAGGTATCGTTTGTGATCACAACAAACTGGTGCGGTGAGCATGGAGAAGATGTTGTCAACAAAGTTTGAAATTGAGAAGTTCACCTGAGTTAATGATTTCGGTTTATGGCATTTGAAGATGCGGGCCCTTCTTGTTCAACAGGGTTTGCTAGAAGCGTTAAAGAGAGGAGATGCCATGGATGCTGCATTGACGGAGAATAAAAAGACAACGATGATCGAGAAAGCCCACAGTGCAATTGTTCTGAGTCTTGGTGATAAAGTTCTCAAGCAGGTTTCAAAGGATACGATGGCAGCAGGTGTTTGGCTGAAACTCGAAGGATTGTATATGACAAAATCCTCGGTGAATCGTTTGTACTTGAAGCAAGCTTTGTATTCATTCATGATGAATGAAGATAAAGCGTTGACAGAGCAGTTGGATGTGTTCAGTAAGCTGATTCTTCATCTTGAAAATGTTACCATCAGTGATGAAGATCAAGCGTTATTATTGTTGTGTTCTTTACCTAAGTCTCATGCTCACTTCAAAGAAACCCTCTTGTATGGAAGAGAGTCCTTGACCTTTGAATAAGTTCAAACAACCTTGTATTTGAAGGATTTGAACGAAAGAAATGAGCAGAAACCATCATCATCAGTTGGCAAAGGGTTGTCCGTGAAGGGGAAATCCTCGAAGAGAGATGGTAGGTTCGAGAAGAAGAAAGGTAAAACTCAGCAGAAGTCTTATAGTGGTGATATGTCTGGGATTGCAAGGCATAAGACTATAACAGGTACTCCTCAACAAAATGGCTTAGCAGAGAGATTCAATCGAACAATCCTTTAAAGAGTTGGATGTGTGTTGGTTAGTGCTGGATTGAAGAAGGTGTTTTGGGTAGAGGTTGTTTCGACAACAGCTTATCTGATAAATAGACGTCCCTCGTCTGCCTTGGGAATGAAGACACCTGAAGAAGTTTGGTTGAGTTAACCACCAGATCTCGATAAACTGAGAGTATTTGGATGTTTAGCCTATGCTCACATTAGGCAAGACAATGTCGAACCTATAGCTCTGAGATGCATGTTCCTTGGATATCCTGAGGGAGTCCAAGGCTATAGGTTGTGGTGCCTAGAACCAAGTCACAGAAGATGTATCACAAGTCGTGATGTAGTTTTCAATGAAGTCGAGATGGCATTCAAGAAAACTAGTGATGCTAGTCAAAGTGCAGAAATCTCTGAAGAGGAACTGGAACAGGTAGAGATTCTTGTTGAGGTGGAGCATAGTGATGTTGAAGTGCATAACCCAGATGAAGACGAAGAAGAAAAGCAAGATGCTAGAGAGACTGAGGAAACTGTCAATGACTACCTACTGGTAAGAGATAGGTCGAGAAGAGTCATTAAGCCACCTCAGAAACTTGGTTATACAGATCTTATAGTTTTTTCCTTAATCTCTGCAAGTGAGGTACTTGAGGAAGAACCTAGAGACTACAAGGAATCTATGAGGAGTCGAAATAAGACTGAATGGCGAAAGGTCATGGATGACGGGATGAAATATCTTCATGATAATAACACTTAGGAGCTAATTGAGAAACCTGTAGGAGCAAAGTTAGTCAGTTGTAAGTGAGTTTTCAAGGTCAAGGAAGGAATCGAATGAGTGATGTCGAAGCGCTTTAAGGCAAGGTTGGTTGCTATGGGGTTCACTCAAAAAGAAGGGGTTGACTTCAATGATGTGTTCTCACCTGTTGTAAAGCATAGATCCATTAGAATGTTGTTAGCCATGGTGGCAAAGTTCGACCTGAAACTTGAGCAAATGGATGTAAAGAGAACATTTTTGCATGGTGACCTAGACGAAACGATCCTGATGCGTCAACCTGAAGGGTATGCAGAAAAGGATAAGGAAGATTATGTGTGCAAGCTGAATCGGTCTTTGTATGGCCTGAAACAATCTCCTCGATAGTGGAACAGGAGACTCAACAAGTTCATGGCACACATTGGTTTCACTAGGAGCTAGTTCGACCACTGTGTTTACTTCATTTCACTAGGATCTAGTTTGACTCACTTGTTATTTTTATTACTTTATGTAGATAATATCCTCATAGCTAGCAACAGTGTCGAGGATGTAATGGAGGTGAAGGCTGAACTCAGTAAGGAGTTCGAAATGAAGGATCTGGGAGCTGCCACCAGGATTCTTGGGATTGACATCCGGAGAGATAGAAAGCAATCAAAGTTGTGCTTATCTCAAGAGACATACCTACGGAAGCTTCTCGACAAGTTTGGTATGTCGAATTCAAAGCCTGTTGTGACTCTGACAAATCCTTAGTTTAAGCTTAGTACTACTCAAAGTCCGAGTACTGAAGCTCAAAAATTCTATATGAGTAGCATTCCATATGCTAGTATAGTGGATTCTATGATGTATGATATGGTATGTATGAGGCCAGACATAGCGTATGGAGTGAACATTGTAAGCAGGTATATGGCCAATCCTGAAAAGACGCACTGACAAGCTTTGAAGTGGATTCTCAGGCACATAAATGGGTCTCTGAAAAGAGTCTTGATTTATGATAAAGCCTGTTATGATGGTAGCAAAGTCGAAATCGAAGAATATGTCGACTTTGATTATGCAGGTTGTATGGATTCCAGAAAATCTATTTCTGGATATGTGTTTACTATATTTAGCACAACAATCAGTTAGAAAGCAACACTTCAGAAGGTTGTTGCCTTATCGACCACTGAAGTATAATATATTGTCCTCACTGAAGCTGTGAAAGAAGCATTGTGGCTTGAAGGTTTTGCAAAGGAGCTGAAGCTTCAAGGTCAAAGTATCACTGTTAAATGTGATAGTCAAAGTGCAATACAAGAATTCAACCTATCATGAGCAAACGAAGCACATAGATGTGAGGCTGCACTTTGTCAAAGAGATAATCGAGCGTGGTGAAGTCCAGGTGCTGAAGGTTTCGACTGATGACAATGTTGCTGATATGATCACCAAGACATTGCCGAGTTACAAGTTTTTTCACTGTATGCAGTTGATAAGGCTGCATGATGAAACCTAGTTTATTCCCTGTTGTTTGTAGAGTTAGATCCAAGGTGGAGATTTGTGAGATTTTGGATTGAACTCTAACTCTGTCGAGGAATAGCTTTCATGTGTTTCGACAGGAGACAAGCATGAAGTCGAAGATGGTTCGGATACTGATGTCGAAGGGTTACATATTATAGTCGAAGTCAGTTCTAATATGTATTGTCGAAATGCTATGTCGAATTGGGCCTTGTGTTAAGAATCCAATTATTTAGTTAGCTTGTAATGTAAGTTAGCTAGTTAGCCTATAAATAGGCTAGATCACTCAGGTTGTTGAGTGAGGTCAATTGTTATTCATTTGTAATTATTTGTAAACCCTACATGAAAAAGTGAATAGTAAATAATTTGTCCTAATCCTTATTCTTCTTTCTTCTTTATCATTTATTCTTTCTCTCTTTGTTCTAACCGCTTTTTCATTGTTCACCCCAAAAATTCTTTTCTCAATCTTTAATTGTTAAAATGTATCGTTTGTGATCACAACAATTGTAAGTTCATCTCAGGGTGGGTATAATAAGCAAGACACTCTTCATGAAAGGAGATGGTCATTTTCACAACCTTATGGGTACGCTATTTTTGGTCCTCAAAAATCATATTATGCTGCCAACATCAAGTGGTACATAATCTTGTGACAAACAAAATTATTGAGGCACCACATGACATCTCATAAAGCCAAAGTTTGACATTAGTAAGAGAGAACAAATTAATGTAACACATAATATCTAAAGGAAGCATGTTCACTCGCATAGAAAATGGAGAATATATTTCATAGGTAAAGAGCAACGGGTGCAACTTGGGAAGGCTACCATGTTCCAATGATGTCGACCACCATTATCTGAGAGAGAATTGATGACTACCATGTTCCAATAATTTTTTTTTTTTGGCATGCTTCCAAGTCCATGCGTCTTGAAGCCTTACATAATTATCATAGTGGCAAGATCTTGTAGGTCTCACACATCATCGTATAATCTATCCTTCAAACATGTATAGGTGATGTTAACAAACAGAACTCAGTGACAAAGAATATCGAGTTTAGTCTGGTCAATATACCAACCTAACCTAATGAATCTCGTGATCTAACTAATTTTTCTTTTATCATTTACCAAAAGTATTAATGACGTGTTGTATATGCCACCAAGTAGTTGAGGGTTTATCATGATTTTTAGCAATCCATACGGACTCTTTGTCCAAATATTTATGGGAAAGAAATTGCACCCATAATTTATACTATTTGTATGGAGTATATGCCACAATAGGTTGTCAAGCTGAGCTTTATTAGTAGTATGTCTAGCCTCTCGAATGCCTAAACCTCTAAAACATTTAGGTGTGATAATTGTGTTCCAATTGACATAATTCCAAGTTCGTGAAAGCCCATCCCCCTCCTTGGGTATGAAACCCCCCGCACATGTCATTATTACCCTTCTTTTAATGAGTCAGGCAGAACAAATGGTAGTTAGAGATTTACAAACTAAACTTAATCCAATAAAATTAAGGGACTCTCGGATACAGCAAATCCAACTCCTTTTGCCATAACAATTGCTATTTGATTAGAGGGTGTTTGACTATTGACCACTTTTCAATAAAGTCAAAGCTATACATTCCCTCCAATTTTTCCCCTATCTCCAAGTGACGGCTAAGCTTTCAAAACCTTGCACCCATAAAAAATATAGTTTGCAAACTTCTTCAGAACTCAGCTAGCTTGTATCGGAGGTCAAATAATTCAAGTGACTGTCTACTGCTAAACACCAAAGCTTATTATTCCACTTACTAAACAAAAAGCCATTGGTCAAAGACACAATCCCAAGACAAGCCATCCACCTCAACTCTAACAGTGCTATCAAAACCTTGACTTATCAACCACCTAAGAAAATGAGTTCTAAAATTCAATCATTATGAAACAAGGTTGATTGATCAACCAAAATAGAGGAAACTCATGAACACCAAACAAGGATCAACCCTTGAACAACTCTCCACAAAATCAGATTGGCAATCTTCAAATTGTCTATGTTGGATAAAAAAATGATAAGATGGCCAGGTCGTATTAGGGACGATTCGAGTGAAAATTTTGGGATAAACTCCGACGACTAACAAAAATAATGGCTAGCTGGATTGCAACCCTAGCACTCAATGGGACTCCCTTTATAACTCAAGAAGTCGGAGTCCTAGAGATTGCATCATGACTCAAGCCTTCTACTGAAGTCTCTTTAATGAAAATAACTTTGGAACGGACCTTTTCTGTTGTCACACCAAAGCAGGGACTCAATTCACTGGTCAATTCAAATTAACAGTCATGTCTCTCCTCCTTGAATGAAGAGAACATATGCAGCCATGCAGGTGTTTATAAACATCAAAATCATCTAACAACTAAAATGTCATGGATCATAAGCCAAAATACTCAATTTCATCAACATGCATATAGTCAAGTTTTGGTACCACTGAACAGTTAAAGAGCCGGATGAATTTACTGCAGCAAATATCTGTGGTCAGTATAAACTAAACTGACATTGCTGTAGTATATGCTCACTAACTTTAAATTCAAAGGCAATTTAAAACCAAATTCCAGAAACTGAGCAAGAAAAGTACGAGACCAATAACATCCCAGGACAAATGGATAATAACTGTTCTTGATCACAGTGTATATTATGCTGATGAAGACTAGTATAGCTGAATGCTCCCCGGATTTAAATATTACTACTCCAGGACACACTATCATCAAAATCTTGAACACCATTCCATATGAACATCTAATAGTATGGCATGTATCGATTTGGCCTTCTAAACCTAGGAGCCTTCCTGCATTTTGATGCAAAATAAAAGAAACCACAAAATGTCAATTATAACTAACAATTGAGCATAGCATACAGAAATTTAAACGAGGCATGCAGCATACCCATATCCGTAAGGGGAGTACATGTAAGGAGGAGCATAAGGCCTCCTGAAGCCGTACGCCATGTAAGGATTGAATCGCCTAGGACGGTATTGTTTCATTCCAGGAACATTGGTCCTCTTAGGCAGAACCTGAAAACATAGACATCCATATCATTAAAAGCTACAAATTCACTACACTGATCTCATGGCTAATTTAAATCCGGTTCACATGAATTTAAGAAGAACACATACTTTCAATTGTCGGCCATGCAATTCAGTTTCAGTCAACAGGATAGCTTCTTGAACAGCTTCAGTTTCAACAAATTCCACATAAGCAAAACCTTTAGGCTGACCAAACTTGTCTGTCAGGATAGTGACCCTGTTCACTGTACCACATGACTGAAAGTGTTGCTGCACTTCCTCTGGTGTGCATGCATAATCAACCTGTAAACATATGAATTTCAAGGCATTTTGGTGCCAATGTGGGTTAGGTATCAAGTTTAATCCAGATAAGCTCATAGCTGATTCATTTATCATAAGAAAATAAACTAGACTCCATAATAATCACACTATTATAGATCACATATATGCAAGACTCTTGTCTTGGAAAAACTGTTTTATCAACTATACTTTTTTTACAAAAAAAAAACAACAATTTTTAGGGATTCAAACCTTATCATCTACAACTTCAGCTGCAACCTTTCTAGAAATGCAATATATAAAAGTGTGAAATTTAAAACTATTGCACATTTATGATCTTTTTGATATGGAATGTATCAAAAAAAATAGTAGAGATCTCTGGATATATCAGAACTAACATTCTCTACCCTATAATGTCCTTGCTAAGGCACCCTTTTAGACCGATAAAATTCGTGCACGGCTATTACTTTTAACTACAACCACAACATGAATCTTCATTTCCAACTCTTCAAACATTAGAACAATCATTGTATCAATTCTGACTCCGTAAACCACCAACAATAAAACCAAATCAAGCCAACCTTCATTATGAATTATAGTCACTTTACATGCTTTTCTCAAACTCCTCGGGCTTTCTCACACATCCTACTATTTACTGTCCTCTTCATAATAGTAATTTACAACAGCACCAGCCTTATCAGATCTACAAGTAACCTAAACATAAGGAAGACTGTACTACCTAGATTGTACAAAATTTAGGAATCCAGCACATAATCAATAGATAATGAAATCACTTGGTTAGAATTCCAACTGCTTTTGCAAAAAAAAAAAAATCATTTTTTTGAAGATATTACAGATAAGGGAAAAAGGAAAAGCCTCAAAAAATCAGGAAGCCTAATTCATAAACGTGAAAACATTATGAGATAAAAGACCAAAAGGAAGCATCAGCTTCATACCCTTTGGCGCTTTGGCCAAATGATACAATAGAGGCACCACTGACCTAATTGCAGTGAACAAAAGGACTCTATGACTATGGATGCTCAAAACTTCAGAAGGTTCTTCCAAAAGAACCACAAGCTGTCTCCTCCAGTTGTAAAGTTGAATCATCGTTAATGCATACTACCTTCAGCTGTACTATTCTGCCATTCTCATAAGAGATGCCATTCACAATTTCCTCAAAATGTTCTTTATTTTTCTTTTCTTTTCTCATTTCTTTTTTTTTTTTCTTTTCTTTTCTCATTTCTTTTTTCTTTCTTTTCTTTTTTCAACTTCATTCTATTTTTTCTTTTGTATTTTTTTTCATAAACTTACAAGTTTTTCTTCTCAATCTTTTCTACTTTCTTTTCTCTATTCTTTTCTTTTTAGTAACACAGTATCTTACTAAATTTCATATCAATATACAATCTTTTCCCCCCTCTACTATGAGCCTAAAAAACACCAACCGCCCACCCACAAAATACAATGTTAGCATCCAGCGGTTATTATAGGACTTGAGTAATAACAACCCTGCGATCATAGTGACACATATGTCAAACCCTGTCTCTGAAGATTGTCAGTAATCACTCCAAACAAAAAATGTACAGTTTTAAATAAATTATAATAAAGAATGCAATACGAAATGAATCTATACAATTCAGCCAGAAATCCACAGAATAACTTTAGAAAAAATGTGTCATTCTCTCCCGGCACTATTTGAGTGACAAAAGACGGCCTCTCTTTTCCACCACTTACAACTAATGAAAGCCTCAAATTCCTACGACTACACGAATAGTTACAAATGCTTTTTGAAAAGCATTTACCCTAATAGGGTGTGTGAACAGGTTTAAACTAGTAACTAATCTGTATTGAAGTATTTTACACAAAGCAGTTAATAAAGAATAGATAAAGCTTTAAATGTGTTACTGAAGTTTTACAGACTCTTGGACATAGTCGAGAGTAACAAGTTCTTGATTAACCAGAATACAATAAGTACTCGGAACAAGAAAATGGAGTATAGTATTTTTCAAGAAGTGCAAAAGCGCATGGGTCTAATCTTGGTTGCACATCTTGATCAACTGGACGGTTTCTTTGTAGACTCCAAACCAACTCTCTAACAGCATTTCCGGAAAACTCAGCAGCAAGATGGTATTGTTTCCAGTTCCAGCTAATCCTCATTTCACACATCAGAACACAACTGTCATTGGTCTCTGTTCTGTTCACATCCTCGCGAATTCAGAGAGTTGTCTGTTTAATTTTTCAGCTTTTATTCGTTCTATTTCTCATTTTTAGTGTTATGCTTATATATAAATGGTTGTTTTTTGTTTCAAGAGAGGTAACAAACATGTTCGCCTATTCATCAAAGTTGCCTTTCCCCTTTATGATCCTTGACTTTTATTGTTGTTCACTTGTGTGTTCAGCTTAATACTAACTTTTGATTAATAATTATGAATGTTTTTAAAGTTTAAATTAAGGTAATTTTTAATTCTTGAGCATTTATACCCGTGTATGCAAACTCATGAGATGACTAGTAGTAGGTGAATGTCCCAAACTCCCACCGGCGTGCTGCGATTCAGGTGGGATCAGAGTAGGTGAACTCTGCGAACTCGCACGAGTTGATCAGCGAACTCATTCAGAGTTTTATGTTGCGGCGCTTTTTATTTTTAGGTTTTTTGAAAAGAAAAAAAAACTAAATTTTAAAATGAACTGGACATGCATCGGGTTCACTTAAAACCCATAATTAATATTTATTAATATTAATTAGGCATTTATTGACACATCTTTTCACACTCCTTTGAAAAAAAAAAACAGATTAACATGGATAATTATGATTCGGTATTACTTCTCAAAAAAACAACCGTCTACCAGCAGCCTTCCTCTTCTCTATAAATTCCTCTTCCTTACTATAAACCTTCCGCTTCTTTATAAATTCCTCTTCCATACCAGTGTTGTTGATGGCGGATGGCAGTCCATGGCAGTCTATGGCAAAGATCCAAAATCCCGCCATACTGGCTGATTCGCGGCGTTGTTATAGTGGATTATGGCGGAAAACACCGAAATATCAGACAATATTTACCATTTCGGCGAGCCCAAAAACCGTCAAGCATATCCGCCATAGCACCGCAATGGCGGATATTTGATAACACTGTTCCTTACTATAAACCATGCTCTCTTCTTTACTATAAACTGCGCTCCCTCTTCCACTTCTTATAAATATTTTTTTTACTACAGGATCTTACGATCCGTGCTACGATCCTAGAGTTATGATTTTCCAATCCTCTACCGATTCTCCGTAAACTCTCGAATTTTTATACATTGTTTATACCTCTCCACTCTGCAATCTAAATACTTAACGGTCATCTAGCTATAGCAGATTTGATGTCAGGTGGGTTCGATAACTATTACTATGGACCATTATTTAAAAAAGTAGTTTCGGTGACCCCTGTTTTGACATAAAGAACATTGAATAAATGGGTTCGAACTAGTGTCGGCCTAAGAGGGAAAATGGCTAAATAATGGCTCCGGAAGATAAGCTGCCAGATGTATCATTGAAAAGCGAGACATAATGGAGTTAAGAGCAATGTTCTCAACGGGAAATAGCGTAAATTTCACTATGCTACAGTCCTATAGTGCCACCATAACCACTACTTGACAACAGCTTGTACTAAATTGCGTATTGTGGAACAATAGCGATTTGTTCAAATTCAGCTGTGCTAGAGGTCTACTATAGCTGCAATTTGACAACTCTAATTAAGAGACAAGCTTATGTGGCATTCATTTGGTCTAACGAGGACATTTAAGTGAACAGAAAGAATCAGGCTAACACTATGACAAACTTACCGTAAACGCAACGGGTGGAGTTATTAACAGGGTTATAAATAAAAAATTTATTGGGTGAAGAAGTTGTTTTCCACATAGAGGACAGTTAAGGTGAAGGCGACAAAAAATAACAAGTTGGAAGAGAGGATTTCCTACTCGGTCTATTTCGCCGATTTCTATATATAAATTTAATCAAGATGAAAATGCATATGCTTAAGATTCTTAGTAGTAGGCGACAAACTGCCGCCACTTTTATTTTTATATTTATTTTTTGATCATGAGAGGAAAGTATTTACGTTTTCCGTATACAAGACTACTAAATTAATTCGCAATAACTAAACAAGGCCTCGTCCCTTTAGTTGATTAGGAAAACAGAGTCAGATTTTTATATTCAACTAAATAATAGTATCAAAACTTGCATATAAAGAAGGAACCATGGTTTCAATTGAAAAGCAGTAAAAGATAAGAAATAAAGAGAACCATACATTGCCAACAAAAACAGAACGAGCATCTGCCTCCTCCTTGTTATCCTGAGAAGCAGCTGCAGCAGCAGGATCTACAAAAGAAATACAATCAATGAGTTGAAAAAAACCAGGAGCACCATAAAACGCCAATTTGCTTTGTATCGCAACTTCGAAACACAATTTCGAATTTCAAAGCAAGATTTTTAATTATAATACAAGTTATTCTTAATTTCATAATATCAACAATCATAAATTATCAATGATGATCTTCACGAGTGTAGTTCAAACGTAAAAGCTAAAAGCTGAAACAGTAGTGAGATAATTGCACACGATGACGTTGAATTGGATTATAGATTTCTCAACAAGGTTTTCAAGAGTGATTAACGAAAAACGATTAGATAAATAAAATGAATTAGAGAGGATTATGAAAACCTTGAGTGGAACCGATCTCCTTCTCGACCTTGGCATGCATATCGCGAAGAGCGGCGGCTTCATCTTCCATTTCCTTCAAGCGCCGCCTCATCTCGTCGAGCTCCTTCATACCGCTGGCATCATCGTCGGCGGCGGGCATGTCGACGTCTCCTTCCATCTCTCCGACGTCTGGGATCTCTCCTCCGTAAACCTCATGCTCTTCCTCGTCCATCTTTCGATTATACGCAAAGAAATGCTATTGGGATGTGAATTAGGTTATTGAAAATAAGTTCGTTTTCCTCTCTTTATATGCACTGATTTTTCATGGAGTACACTGCCTAAAAAAATAGATATGTAATACCAAATTTATCCTTTTATCAATATATATATATATATATAAAATAAAATTCATTAAAGTAATTAACACAATGATAAAAAGTTAAATATATTAAAAGTGTTTTTGTTTTGCAAAACATATTAAGTAAATATTAGACTAAACAATACAAAAGATATGAGAGACTAGAGAGATATAGAAGGGAGAGGGAATAAAAAAAGGGAGAAGAGAGAAGATACGTGAGAGTCACCAATCGATAAATGTGAAAGAATAGATCAAAAGAAGGGAGAAGAAAGAGAAGATACGTGAGAGACATCAACCGATAAATGTGAAAGAATAGAGCAGGAGTAAAGAGGGGGTTGGGAGAGGGGGAAGAGCAAAATATAAGAGAGAAGTGGAATCTAAGATTATATTTTTTAAGTAGAAAATCTATAAAAAAATGATAGATTGATATTTTTGATAGTTTACACTTAAGACAAAAGTTGTCACGTAAAAGACAAAATTCACGTTTTTGTCTTATTCCAAGATATATGTTTTTGTCCTGTCTCACGATTAGATTCTAAATTAAGCTGAATAGTATGACAAAAGTTGTCATGTTCGGTCCCTTATTTTTCAGCAAATCAATTGCACCGTAAATTTCTCTTTATTACTTGTTTGTTAGTAATTATTAATGTTAGCTCATAAATTCGACGCTTATATGAAGTTGGAAGTATTAATGAAAATATTAAACTCTTGAAGAGGTTTTCGACGGGATCTGTATGATAGGGTTTCAGTCGAAGATGCTCACAAGAAGAGAGGATGTTTTTGGGACTTAGAAAATATTTCTAAGAGTTGAAGAGGTCACCTTCGACCGACAACACTGCTAATGCCTGACGTTGGGAAATTCAAATTCAAATAAAAGAGGAAGTAGTTACTTTGGTTCGCTCTTGAAGAAAGACAACTGGCGTGTATCCAAGCAATGGAAGCATGCAGTGCGACACTTGTCATTTGTTGATTATTTTAGGCAGTTTATAGCAGTTAGTTTTAGTATTATAAATAGGGGTTCTAGCAATAGGATTCGGGTGTGTAATGTTCACTTTGTACAAGTAACTCCAAAATTACTCAAAGTATCATCGTGTTGAGAAAAGAGTCTTGTGAGAATGTGCGTGATGTAAACACCATTTATCCTTCAATGCAATTTACTTCTATCTTTCGTTAAGTTTTTATCTTCTATTTAACGCAAGTTATGTTTCTGCACTTGTCATATTTTCAACCTTTACTGCACGCTTTCGACCTTCTCTTTTACATTTTTAGTCTTTTAACTTAACATTTTAAAAACGTTTTTTAGATTGTATTTTCAACGAACTTTTCTTTATGAGTATTGTCGAAGTATTCATTTCTTCAGAATTTATCTTAGATTAATTGTTAGCACATGTCCTAAGATCAATCTGATCGATCCTGTGAGTCACCAAAGTTAGATTTGGAAGATCAGCGGTTGTTTACCAATTTTCACGGTAAACAAATTGGCACACCCGGTGGGACATTGCTAACTTGATAAAGATCTTTCTAAATTTTGAAAATCTCCATTCATCATTTTCTTCTTAAAAAGCTTCGTTGCATGTTATTGAGAAGTGGTAAAGTAGCCACTACAAACGAAGAGAGACCAAAGAGAAGATATACTAGAAAAATGGCGACGAACACTAGTCAGCCAAACAATCCAAACCCTCAAGGGAGTGGTTATAATCCTCTGTCAAGTAATTCGAATGCCCAGCCTAGTAACACTAACCCTAAAAATGTGTCCAGGAATGATGTGATACCACTTCCAGTTCCTTCGACAGGAGAACCAATACCACCTACTATTATGTCCGACCCAATGTCATCAATGACAGGATCAGGGTCGACATATATAAGGGCTTACACTCAACCTGTTTTGGAGTACGTTGGGCCACAAGGATCTAATCCCCAAACTCCACCAGGAGGAACTTCGACGTTTAGGCATTTTCCCCCTCCAGGTTCTCACAACCATTACCAAGGAATCCACCTTATGGAATGCCAACGTCAATAATGCAGAGCCTCAAAAGTGTCCCTCCCCCCAGTATTCTCAGAAAATGTAATGTCTTCGTCATTACAAGGGTCAGGATCTGGGATAAATATAGGTCAAAACAGTCAAAGTGTAGGTGTGGGATATTCCACTCAAGGTCCTAGTCTGACAAACACGTCTATAGCATGTTTAAGACAGCAAATGGATGAGAGTAACCTACAAATGGTGCAAACTTTGTCCCAAACGATGGGGGAAATTTTCCAGCCTTTCATTCAGAACACTACCCAAACTAACCAATAATTAACGGTGCAATTGGCACGCATGGCAGAACTTATGGGGGTGTCAGTCCCTGTACGAGGTGCAACTGTGGTGGAAAATATCCCACGGCGGAACCTAGAGACTATACCTGAGGCGAATCTCGAGCCCCATAGATTCGAACTTCCCAAAGTCGAACCACTTAGGAACCAAGTGCCAATTCCTGAAGAGGGGGAACAAGGGGTAGTGATAGTAAATAGAAACCAAGATGTTGACCATGTTGTACAACAGGTTCGACGTAACAACATAGCAGCAGATAACAACCTAGCAGCCATGGTCGAAAGAATAATGGCACGAAATAGGGTAAATTTTGGCTTTACTAGGACAAATTATACATCACCCATAGTGGATTATATTCTACAATCAGAATTACCTCCTAGGACAAAGGTCCCAAAGTTTACCAAGTTCTCAGGAGATACAACTGAATCTACTGTCGAACACGTAGCCCGATATATGATTGAGGCTGGAGAGATTGCAAATGACGAAAGTCTTAGGGTAAAATATTTCCCAAGTTCTCTCACAAAAAATGCTTTTACTTGGTTTACAACCCTACCTCCTAACTCAATCTGTAATTGGACCCAGTTAGAGCGTTTGTTCCATGAACAATTCTATAAGGGACAAACCAATATTAGTTTGAAGGAGTTGGCTAGCATAAAGCGAAAGTTTATTGAGCCAATAGACGATTACCTAAATAGGTTTCGATTACTTAAGGCTAGGTGTTTTACTCAAGTGCCAGAACATTAATTAGTCAAAATGGTCGTTGGTGGCCTTGATTACTCTATTAGAAAGAAATTGGATACCCAGTATCGGAGAGATATGGCCCAACTGGCTGATAGGGTTCGACAGTTAGAACGTCTGAAAGACGAAAAGGCTAAGTTTAATAAGGGTAAAAAGGTAGCCTATGTTGAATATAATGAGGATGTCGAAGGTTTATACGACGAACCATTATATTTCGACGACAGTGAGGTAGACGTTGCTGAGTTAAGCAAGGTCCTCCGTATGCTTGTAAAATGTTAGCCCCTTCGATTGGAAAAAATTCTATCGAATCTGAAATGAATGATAAGTTTCCCAAGAAAACATACACTTTCGATATACTAAATGTGACGAAATTTTTGATTTGTTAGTAAAAGATTGGCAGATGATAGTGTCTCCTGGCGCTAAAATGACACCTTTAGAACAAAGAAAAAAGAGAGGATTTTGTAAGTACCATAATTTTCTGGGTCATAAAACTTCTCAGTGTTTTCTTTTCAGGGATCTGGTGCAAAATGCTATTCAGGAGGGCAGGCTGAAATTCAGAGAGAAGAGAAAAGGTCAGATGAAAATTGACTCTGACCCATTGCAAACAGTAGAGGCTCATTATGTTGAGCTAGAGGTACATATGGTTGAGGTTACTGATGACTTCGACTGTTCAGTCAACATGGTGGAAATTACTGAAGATTTCGCCAACAATCCTGTGTTTGCCAAAGTTACTGAAGACCTTGACATTTATGCTGTGGAGAAACTCATGAGCGAGGCCGTTAATAGCTTCGATGAAGCCACTTAGGGCTTAAATGATGGGATTGGTGAGAGTTCCAACATGATGCTGGTCACCAAAGAGACTGCTGAGAGTTTTGTTAAGATGGATAAGGCTGCTGAAGGCCTTGATGTAGACTTCTGCAATCTGAATCTTAGTGTTGATGTCGACATGGACATAAATATGGTTGAGGTTACACAACATAATACCATGGAGGTTGACGAAGCAAGCTGCCAAGAAGGGCGTAACAAAGTGGCGTATCCAAAACAGAATGAGACTATCATTGAATTCCTTCACCGCTGCCAAAAGAAGGGATTAGGTGTCATGTTATGCCCCAGATGCAGTGCAATCTTAGATCAAAAGGCTGCTCACAATCTTGAAGGGATTAGGAAGGCTAAAGAAAGAAGGGAGCAAAGAACATCTTATGGTCAAAAGGGTTTCGACCCTAGAAGGTCCTCTTCAAAACAAGTGGGGGAAAAACACAGTTCCCAGGGGCCAGACCCAGTACCTTCAAACCAACAAGCAATGCACCAATAGGGAGCTGGATGAAACCTGTCGAAGGAAAGGAAAAAGGTCAGAAAAAATGGCAGAAATTTGATGTGGGCAGAGGCTCTTCAATAGAATATCGAAAGGAGTTTCAGACTTCAAACAAGTCGGCGTATGTCTCTGAAAACTATAAAGGGAAGAACCCGATGTCGCGATCTCAATGGAGGAGAGAGCAACGTCGAAGAAAGGCTCTCAGGGAGGCCCAGTCGAAGGATCAATGAGAGTCCAGTACAAATATCCCTACTGACAATAATGGAGGGAATCAAATGAAGACTGCTGAAAAAGTGCCCGTGGGGCGAAAATTGTTTTCCTCTCAAGAGGACGAACGTGAAAAGACTGTCGAAGATGATGACGAAATGACAGACAACTTCGACTCTGAGTCTGATGTTTCTCTCGACATCATAGTCAATATGGTGTCTGTAATGCCAAGGGAGTTCGACCAGATTACAGAAGTCGAAGATTTGGATGCCTGCACTGAAGCAGAGATGGCAGCACACAAGCCTGTGTGCTACTATATTATGAATAATGGGTGCGTTGAAGAGCAGAACGCCTTCTTCGAGCGACCTACAGAGGTGATGAAAAGCCACCTAAAACCCCTCTACATTACTGGCAAGGTGGAGAACGTGCCAATAAATAAAATATTAGTTGATTGTGGTGCAACAGTAAACTTGATGCCACGTTTCTTACTGAGCAAGATTGGCAAGTATGATACTGAAACTAAGCCACATAACATGGTTCTTTCAAATTACGAAGGAAAAGTTGGCTCTACTCTGGGGGTGATACAAGTCGACTTGACAGTGGGGACAATCACTAGGCTTACTGTCTTCATGGTAGTAGAAATAAAAGCCAACTATAATCTGCTCTTAGAACGAGTGTGGATACATGGCATGAAGGGAAATTTGCGATCTAAACGCAACGGAAAACAAAATTTTCCCTTTAGAGATCCTTACGAAAGATCATGATCTGTGATAGAAAGGTTACCTCTTGTGGCGATGAAATCTTTGATTCCAAATCTATGGATGATCACGAGCGTTGTACGATGAACAGCGCCTCTACTCAGTCCACACGAACAACTTCCTTCAGTCATAGTGCTAGCTGATTACGATTGAAGGTTTTGAGTGAGGGAGAGGAAAAATAGAATACGGCCAGGGTTTCCACAACAACAACCTTTGAGCTTCTGCACAAGGGTTCTATTTATAGAACTACTTGTGTGGGCTACAAGCTAAAAAGCCTAACTCAATAATAATATTATTATATTATTATAATAACTATTATTATAATAAATATAATTTTGTTATTATTATATTTTACAACTATTATAAAATTAATAATAACTATTATTATATTACATGGTACCTTACCATATTCCGTATTCCATTCAAGTGCACCGTACCCTACGGTGTTCCTTATTTACTCTATCGCTTCTCCAACTGTCCTTATGTGTGTGACCCTGTAGGATTTCGCGACGTTGACAATTATATTAAATCATGTATTTAACATAATAAACAGTGAGCAGTATCTAGCAACACATCACTGTTACTCAAGTTACAAAATTGTCATGTGATCTGACAAAACCTTTTGTGACAGTACTTGTGTGTACAATTATCCTTTTGCTCCTATGTCTATATTGAACACAAGGCATATACCGTGTCATCCTTGTCCAGTTCAATATTGGGTCCTTAGACATTTATCATGTTATGTATGATGGGAAAATTCCATCTAGGCTACTCATGTCCCTCAGCATGCTTTATGAAGTACCCATCAACTGTCTTTATGATCATCTAGTTACGGACAATGTTTGATCAGCAATAAAGTACTTGACTCTACATCTGGGGTACATAGTAGTTTCAGGTCGAAGGGTGGTATACACCACTATCACCATGAGAGTAACTTATGACACTTTGTATAACATTCTATGTAGTACTCTCATAGTGGGTCAATCCAGTATAAATATTACTCCTAATATTCATACATATGTCAAGACTTGATAACTCCTTATCCATGATCCATGAGATGTGATCATCAGTCTATCTACATAATAGTCTTAATGCTTTAAGGCTATCCCATTTCACATTAAAGCTCGACTATGGATGCTTTAAGAATAGTGTCCTTATGTTTAATGGAATCTCATGATTAAGTCATACTTAATGTTTCATTAAACGAGCTAGCTATTCTAGGGACTTTATCATTTTGGAAAAACAAACATAATAAAGAAATGCCTTTTATTATTAATAAATAATATGATACAAGTACCAAAAGTATTGGCCTCTAGGGCTTACACCAACAATCTCCCACTAGCACTAGAGCCAATCAGGCATACCCCTAATACCCATAGATCTAGTATGACCATCATGCTTCAGTTGTGCAAGAGGTTTTGTTAGTGGATCAGCAATATTGTCAAGTGTAGGTACTCTGCATATCTTCACATCTCCACGATCTATTATCTCTCGTATGAGATGATAACGCCTAAGTATGTGTTTGGATCGTTGGTGAGATCTAGGCTCCTTAGCTTGTGCGATAGCACCATTGTTATCACAATAGAGATCAATGAGGTCCACAATGCTAGGGATTATGCCAAGTTCACTAATGAACTTCTTGATCCAAACAGCTTCCTTCGCTGCATTTGAGGCAGCAATATACTCGGCCTCGGTTGTAGAATCAGCAACTATTTCTTGCTTTGAACTTTTCCAGCTCACAGCGCCACCATTTAGGCAGAACACATAACCAGATTTCGATCTAAAGTCATCCTTATCTGTATGGAAGCTAGCATCGGTGTAACCAACTACCGCGAGCTCTTCCTGACCTCTATATATCAAGAATGAATCCTTAGTCCTTCTCAAGTACTTAAGGATATTCTTGACATCTACCTAGTGAGCATCATCAGGATCAGATTGGTACCTACTCGTTTCACTTAAAGCATACGAGACATCTGGTCGAGTACATAACATGGCATACATGATAGATCCTATTGCAGATGCATATGGAATCTTATTCATGTGATCCCTTTCTTCCTTTGTTGAAGGGGATTGTGTTTTTGATAGACGTAAGCCATGTTGCATAGGTATGAATCCTTTCTTGGAATCATGCATATTAAAGCGTCTCAACACTTTGTCTATGTATGTACTCTGACTTAGACCAAGCAATTTTTGTGATCTATCTCTATAGATCCTGATTCCTAATATATAGGCTGCTTCATCAAGGTCCTTCATAGAAAAGCATTTCCCTAACCAAGTTTTTACTTATTGCAAGGTAGGGATATCGTTTCCAATGAGTAATATGTCATCTACATATAATACCAGGAAAATGATTATGCTCCCACTAACCTTCTTGTAGACACAAGGCTCGTCTTCATTCTTTATGAATCCATATTGTTTTACAGTTTCATCAAAACGAATATTCCAGCTTCTGGAAGCTTGCTTTAATCCGTAGATTGATCGTTGTAACTTGCATATCTTATGGGCTTCTTCGGGTAAGTCAAATCCTTTAGGTTGTGTCATGTACACATCCTCAAGAAGATTCCCATTAAGGAAAGCAGTCTTGGCATCCATCTGCCATATTTCATAATCATGATATACAGCGATAACAAGTAAAATCCGAATAGATTTAAGCATTGCAACTGGTGAAAAGGTTTCATCATAGTCTACACCATGAATTTGTTTATAACCTTTAGCAACCAGTCTTGCCTTATAGGTATGTACCTTACCATCCATGTCAGTCTTCTTTTTGAAGACCCACTTGCATCCTATAGGATTAATTCCTACAGGAGGCTATACCAAGGTCCAAACCTGGTTTGTGTACATGGAATCCATTTCAGATTTCATGGATTCTAGCCACTTCTCAGACTCAGGACCAGTTATGGCCTCTTGATAGGTTACAGGCTCATCTTAATCCATGAGTAATACTTCACCTTGATCATTTATGAGATATCCATATCTCTCTGGTTGGTGACGTATCCTGCTCGACCTACGCTGGTCTTGTTCTACTTGAGCAGTTTGCTCTTCCACAACTACTTGTGGTTCCTGCTCTAATTCCTCCATAGGTGTATCAATGCTTTGTGATTCTTGAATTTCTTCAAGCTCTACTTTCCTCCCACTGATTCCTTTAGAAATAAAGTCCCTTTCCAAGAAAACTCCAGTTCGAGCGACAAACACTTTGCCCTCAGAAGGATTGTAGAAATAATACCCTCTTGTTTCTTTAGGATACCCCACAAATAAGCATTTGTCAGATTTGGGCTCAAGCTTAGTTGAAATTTGTCGTTTTACATAAACTTCACAACCCCAAATCTTCATGTAAGACATATGTGGTTTCTTACCACTCCATATTTCATATGGTGTCTTTTTAACCTTTTTGGATGGAACACGGTTAAGTGTGTAAGCTGCTGTCAGTAGTGCATGTCCCCAAAAGGAGTTTGGAAGATCGGCATGACTCATCATGGATCGGACCATGTCAAACAAGGTTCGATTTCTTCTCTCAAATACACCATTCCATTGTGGTGTTCCAGGAGGAGTGAGTTGGGATAGAATCCCACACTCTTTTAGATGGTCATCAAACTCTAGGCTTAAATATTCACTGCCTCGATCTGATCGAAGAGTTTTAATATTCTTACCTAGTTGGTTTTGTACTTCATTCTTAAATTCCTTGAACTTTTCAAAGGATTCAGATTTGTGTTTCATTAAATAGACATAACCATATCTACTGAAATCATCGGTAAATGTGATAAAGTATTGAAAACCTCCTCTGACTGGTATGTTCAGTGGTCCACATACGTCAGTGTGTATGAGGGCCAAAAGATCATTAGCCCTTTCACCTTTTCCTGTGAATGGGGACTTTGTCATCTTTCCAATTAAACAAGATCTGCATGTATCATATGATTCGTAATCAAAAGATCCAATAGTCCATCTTTATGGAGTTTAGAGATGCGTTTCTCATTTATATGGCCTAAGCGACAATGCCAAAGGTAACTTGGATTTAACTCGTTAGGTTTCATCCTTTTAGTATTAATGTTATAAGTTGGCATTTCAAGATCAAGGACATATAATCCATTGTTCATTTGTGCAGTAGCATAGAATATATCATTCAAATAAATAGAGCAACAATTGTTCTTTATTATAAATGAAAAACCAAACTTGTCCAAACAAGAAACGAAAATAATATTCCTGCTGATTGCAGGTACATAATAACAGTTCTCTAACTGAATTATTAAACCACTAGGTAAAGTCAAAACATAAGTTCCTACGGCTAAAGCAGCAACCTTTGCTCCATTTTCAACTCGTAGGTCGACTTCACCTTTTGCCAAATCTCTACTCCTTTTTAGTCCCTGTACATTGGTACAAATGTGAGAACCAGATCCAGTATCTAATACCCATGATGCAGAAGTAGATAAATTTATTTTTATAACAAAAATACCTGAAGTCGAAGTCACCGCTCCATTCTTCTTATCTTTCAGGTACTCTGGGCAGTTTCTCTTCCAATGTCCGGTCTTACCGCAATAGAAGCAAGTGCCCTCCTTTGCTATACCTCCACTAGGCTTCAAAGCAAGGGTAGTATGTTTGGGTTTGGCAACTTCCTTGCCTTTCCATTTACCAACCTGCTTGGTGGGCCTTTTGTTCTGTTTCTTTCCATTACTGACCATCAGAATGGATTTCCCTTTTGTCTTCAGGTTTTGCTCAGCAATTCTTAACATGCTTAGCAATTCAGGAAGAGTTTTGTCCATGTCATTCATGTTGAAATTAAGGACAAATTGACCGAAGCTTTCCGACAACGATTGCAGGATCAAATCAGTCGCAAGCTCCTTTTTGAGGGCAAATCCCAATCTTTCAAGATTCTCCACATACCCAATCATCTTGAGTACATGGGGACCTACTGGGGTTCCCCCAGAAAGCTTGGCTTGAAAAAGGGCTTTTGAAATTTCAAACCTTTCATGCCTTGCCTGCTCTTGATAGAGCATTTTCAGATGTTCGATCATATCGAACGCTGCCATGTTTTCATGTTGCTTTTGCAATTCAGAATTCATGGTAGCCAGCATGAGGCAAGCAGTTTCATTGGCATCATCGACATGCTTCTTATAAGCATCTCTTTCAGCCTTAGGAGCAGAACTAGGAGGTTCTTCATCAGGAACAGGTGTCTCTAAGACATACAGCTTTCTGTCATGTTTGAGGACAATCCTCAGATTTCGGTGCCATTCCAGAAAATTTGTCCCAGACAATTTTTCCTTATCCAGGATTGTTCGCAAAATGTTATTAGATGTGCTTGTTGTCATGGTAATCTACAAAATGGAATGGAAAAATATAAGTATCATAACATATTCAATTAGGCCTTTAATTAAATATGCTCCCACTATTTTACTCAAACCAAATGACCCTCATCATTTGATTCGGAAAATCCCATTGGAAGATTTTCTAGTGGATCGAGATCTATATTTCACTTTGTTTTAAGTCAACTTTAGGCTGATTACACAAAACTTAGCTATTTAGGTAGGAAATTCTTCCAATTGTATCCAATACAATTCTCGAATATTTCAGTTGGGTGAATAACTCCTTATTCCAATCCATCATATGGACTATTCCCAACTCTTGCTTCTAAACGCATATAATCTTATTATATTTTGTTTAGTTAAGTTTGACCCATTATTTTAGAAATTGGATATTACAATTATCCCATTGCACCTTACTAATATGGAACATGCACCTCGCGTTAGGCGAAACCTACAATATTCGATACTAGTCTTGATGAGTTCTAAAACTTGGAAAGCAAAAACTTAATATTTAGTTTTGAGGGATTTTTAATTAGTTTGATCTCACCGGCTTATTTATCATATAAATCGTTCCTCACACATGCATCAACATACATACAATATATATCAACATACATACATACAAATGAAACAGTTATGGCGCCTAGCGTAATTGTTCTCCCAAGCCAATGAGAGAACTTAAGCTAAACCTAATAACGATCTTCACTTCTCCAAGCAAGATCTCCAAGGCTTTCCTTCTTTGTTTTGTAGTCTTCTCTTTCTTCATAATAATAGATTACATAAAGGAAACTTGTTTTACATACGAGGGAGTGAGATGAGAAAAGAAGTTACATGATGAGAATAAGAGAGAGGCACGACACGCAGGTCGTATTTATAAAATCCAAAGCAAAGAAAAATAAACTAAGGCCATAACTGATCACCACAAGAAAAATAATAAATAAATTTTATTATTATTAATTTAAATCCTATTTATTAAATAAATTAAATTAAATTTTCGGCGAATGCATGACCTAAAGCGCAGACTACATTAACGCAACATTTGCGCCGTCATACTGCCTGTGAAGACCGTCACAGTTGCCATGGCGACCGTCACATATCAGCCCATGACGATCGTCACAAAGCTATGGCGACCGTCACACTAACAAAACGCGTGACTTTTGATCGTAGACCTCTTTGACAGTGCAACCCTTGTACCGTCATAAACCTTGATGCAACAATTTCATACCATCAAAACACCATGATCAATAATTCAGTATGATTGATCCGTAAGCTATCGCTTCACCATACTAAAGTCGGATTCCGAAGCAGATAACCACATATCGCTCAATCGAATGATAATCATTACGTGATTTGAACTAACGAAATAAAATAGTATATCCAATATACCATCTTTGCATCAAAGTTAATCATATCACATATGAATTAGATCAATCATATATGTGTAACTTATGGACGATTGACATATCGCTGCTTCACCATACTATTGTCGGATTCCGAAGCATAGTCAATATCAATCATCCAAACCGTACACAATTTGATGCCAAAAAATTCAATATCTGGATTTGATTTAATTTTTACGTGTTTTAATCCAATTAAAACAAAAATGACAGAAAATAAACAATTACCAGACTCATGGTTTCGTAAGTGGCTCTAATACCACTGAAGGGAAATTTGCGATCTAAACGCAGCGGAAAACAAAATTTTCCCTTTAGAGATCCTTACGAAAGATCATGATCTGTGATAGAAAGGTTACCTCTTGTGGCGATGAAATCTTTGATTCCAAATCTATGGATGATCACGAGCGTTGTACGATGAACAACGCCTCTACTCAGTCCACATGAACAACTTCCCTCAGTCACAGTGCTAGCTGATTACGATTGAAGGTTTTGAGTGAGGGAGAGAAAAAATAGAATACGGCCAGGGTTTCCACAACAACAACCTTTGAGCTTCTGCACAAGGGTTCAATTTATAGAACTACTTGTGTGGGCTACAAGCTAAAAAGTCCAACTCAATAATAATATTATTATATTATTATAATAACTATTATTATAATTAATATAATTTTATTATTATTATATTTTATAACTATTATAAAATTAATAATAACTATTATTATATTACATGGTACCTTACCATATTCCGTATTCCATTCAAGTGCACCGTACCTTACGGTGTTCCTTATTTACTCTATCTCTTCTCCAACTGTCCTTATGTGTGTGACCCTGTAGGATTTCGCGACGTTGGCAATTATACTAAATCATGTATTTAACATAATAAACAGTGAGCAGTATCTAGCAACACATCACTGCTACCCAAGTCACAAAATTGTCATGTGATCTGACAAAACCTTTTATGATAGTTCTTGTGTGTACAATTACTTTTTTGCCCCTATGTCTATATTGAACACAAGGCATATACCGTGTCATCCTTGTTCAGTTCAATATTGGGCCCTTAGACATTTATCCTGTTATGCAGGATGGGCAAATTCCATCTAGGCTACTCATGTCCCTTAGCATGCTTTGTGAAGTACCCATCAACTCTCTTTATGATCATCCAGTTACGGACAATGTTTGATCAGCAATAAAGTACTTGACTCTACATCTACGGTACATAGTAGTTTCAGGTCGAAGGGTGGTATACACCACTATCACCATGAGAGTAACTTATGACACTTTGCATAACATTCTATGTAGTACTCTCATAGTGGATCAATCCAGTATAAATATTACTCCTAATATTCATACCTATGTCAAGACTTGATAACTCCTTATCCATGATCCATGAGATGTGATCATCAGTCTATCTACATAATAGTCTTAATGTTTTAAGGCTATCCCATTTCACATTAAATCTCGACTATGGATGCTTTAAGAATAGTGTCCTTATGTTTAATGGAATCTCATGATTAAGTCATACTTAATGTTTCCTTAAACGAGCTAGCTATTCTAGGGACTTTATCATTTTGGAAAAACAAACATAATAAAGAAATGCCTTTTATTATTAATAAATAATTTGATACAAGTACCAAAAGTATTGGCCTCTAGGGCTTACACCAACATGGCATCAGTGCAGTGCCATCTTCGATGCATCAACACATCACCATCTGGAGGCCAGATGGCATAGTCGAAAAAATTGAAGCTGACCAGGGGTATTTTAAGGCACCAATAAATCACGTCGACAAATGCCAGTTCGACAAACATTTGGCTCACATTTTCCCCTATGGCCCAACAGATTTTGAGTTTGTCCCAGATGATGAGACATTTTGCTCATTGTACTTGCATCTCGTTGATGGTTTTCGTTGGGATAAGGAGGTGCCAAGGGAAAGACTTCCATACCTTTGCGAGCCTGCAGTAGACCCCTCAGGGTGGGGAAGTGAATTCAGTGATAATGACTCAGTTCAAAGCATTGAGAAGAATTTCGGCCTACGTGGCTGAAACCAAACTACAAGCGGCTTTGGAGGTTGCTAATGAATATATGGTTGGTGAAGCCAATCTTGAATTCCACCAAGAAGGTCCTGGTAAGGACTTCGACCCAAAGCCACCTGATAAGGTTCAGGGTGTAGAGCAAGGCCAGAGGCTTGACGCTAGGGATGGCAGACAAACCCATACCCGCGGGGCCCACCCGCACCCACACCCGAGTCAACGGGTGAAACCCGAATTGACTGGGTTCGGGTTCGGGTTCAGGTGCCACCCGATTTTTCGGGTGCGGGTTTGGGTGGTGTAAAACCCACACCCGAAACCACACCCGTTTAACCTTAAAATTACTTAACTGCCCCTGCATATATATAATTGCAAAACAAATTACATTAGGGTTTCATTCATTTGTTTGTTTCCTTCCGTTTCAGTTTCACTCTCCCTCCGTCACTACGGCTGCTGGCTGCTGCAGATTTCCGTTTCAGTTTCACTCTCCCTCCTCCCACCGTGACTTGTAGATTTCGTATCGTGCTATTAAGGTAGAAATTATTTGTTTCTCCTTCTCTCTGAAACTTAACCTTTTGGGCAGGGATGGTTATTTTAGGTCATTTTGAGAGAACTCTCTAAATTAGATTTACGAAAACTCTCTAAATTAGAGAGAACTCGTATAAGTAAAAGCTAATCGTTTAAGGATTTGATTGCGTTTCTATTTATTTTTCTTCTCCTTAATGGTATCTCACAATTATTCTATTTTCTCATTCATCATCCGCCTAATCGTGAGCCTTCTTTTGCATTGTTCTTTTTTCACTTACCTCATGAGAATATATTCCAGGTCATGGTTCAAAAAGTTGATTTATTATCCAAAAAAAAGTTATTTTTCTAACAAATAGAGTAATGATTTTTTTTGTGTTGCCCAGTTCTATATTAAACTTTCCTCCATATGGTTGTAGCCTTCGAAGAATTGATTGGGTGATTGGCATTTAAAACATTATTGCATGCTTGCATATTGTGGTTTGAAAATGTAGCACGTTGTTAAGTGCTACTTATGGAGTGTTGTGAAGCTGCTAAACAAGTTACACATTTTAGGCACTACATTTTGTGTAATAACAACTAATACATCTTTTACGTTATGTCATTTTTTTTACACGCAGACAAGAGGGCGAGCTTAGGATGACGAAGCAATTGAGAAAATGTTAAATGACTTATCACTGATTAATAAATTTGAATAAAGTTTCGTCCAATACTCGCAAATCATAGCCTCTCCTGCAACGCAAAAAACCGCTGCTGACGTCAAGGCATTATTTGAGGTACTGAGACTTGTCTTTGATCTTGGTTTTACATCAGTATTCAAACTTTGAATAATACCTTGATTTTCTTGCAAGTGATCATTATTTTTCCCAAACTTCCTTAACTTTCCTTTGTTGTGTTGATGAAAATTATGAGGTAATGAATTAATTCAAACCGTGACACTAGTTTATTAAGTCGAAACTTAGTCTAAATCTGAAGCGAGTCGGTTTTGAATTCGCGTTACTATTTTGGTTTTTATCTGCTGCTGCCATTGTTTGAATTTCTAACTGCTGTTGTTGTTGTTTGAATTCGCATTACTGTTTCGGTTTTGGTTTTTATCTGCTGCTGCTGTTGCTGTTGGTTTTTTAGTTTTTCTGTTGAATGTTGGTTTATCTGTTGCTGTTGCTGCTCTGTATTTATAGACTAAAACTTTGTGTGAAATTCCTTTGAAATTCAACCGAAATTGCCGTGAAATTCCTCTGTATTTCTGTTAGTTACAGTTAGTAGCTCTTAATTCAGTTAGTGTTTGTTAGTTATGTGCATGGATTGTTAGGAGAATTATGAGTTGTAACCAAATATGTAAAACACTCCTCCAATTGGGCTTGTGCTAAAAAATCTAACATATATATGCTTATTATGAATCAGGTGCTTATAGCGATTTGTGGACCATAAAATGTGAAGTAATGTCATCTGTGATTAAATTCAAGAATGTGTGTTCATGCGATATATCGTAGTCTCTAAAATATAAGTTAGCAGAGGGACCATTTTAAATTACATTTCACAATTTTGGAAATGTATTTGCTAATTGATAAAAATGATGGAATATTTTGACAGGTTCTTATAGTTTGAGTACCAATTTGTCTATTCACTCTTCTCTTATGTTCTTTTTGAAGTTTATCTTTTCCGACGGCTTCTGTTTCAATTAAAGTTATTGTTCTTGATTGCAATTTTGAATACCCTCATATATAGGCATCTGCTTATAAGTTTCCAAGAGAGATGGGTTTGAGTGTCAAATTGCTCCCTTAATTGAAAGAGCTAAATTTTGAATATGAAAAAATCAAGAGTCACAATCAAAAGAAATATGTGTTTATTTGTGCAGTTGGTGCAGTCATTGCATTACAAGCCACTGCTATTTTCTTGCAAGTGATCATTATTTTTCCCAAACTTCCTTAACTTTCCTTTGTTGTGTTGATGAAAATTATGAGGTAATGAACTGTGATGAGTTGTGGTGTGAGTGAGAGAGAATGAAAAACCAGAGAGAGATTATTGAATTGATGAATTGTGAATGACAGAGAGAAAAGAATGAGGATCCCCTGAACTGAACTGTGACTGTGTTATTTATAGCTTTCCAACTCTAAAAATCTGTTAGAAATGTAAAATGAAATTCACATCAAATGGCATTGAAATTAGAGAATTGGTTAAAGGTTAGATTGGGAATTTGGATTGAGGTTGTTAAGTTAGTTAAGACAGGCTAGAAATTAGGAAGTGAGATAGTTGAAGTTAGTTATGAAATTCAAAATTCAGTTATGAGGAGGTTACATTGTTGAAACTAGTTGTGTTGTTGTGACAGATAGTTTGGTATTGTTAGTTAGTTAGAGGTTATGAAGCTTTTATCTGTTGTGAAAGCATCTCCATGTTATTTGTATATTGCTGCTGCTTTTTATATTGAATTGAATAAATATATATAGCTGCTGCTTTTTAAATATATATTGCTGCTGCTTTTTAAATATATATTGAGGCTGCTATCTGTTGAATTGAATAAATATATATTGCTGCTGCTTTTTAATATTATGTTTTAATGATTAATTTTCTGTTTAATAAGTCAAATGGATCAAGCGAACACAACCCCGGTTACCCCGGAACCGGAAGGAACATCTAATCCTACACAAGAAAGTACATGTCCACCAACACATCAGGAGGTATCTTCTAATCCGAGTCCGACACCTAATGTTGGGCAACAAGAAGAAATTGACACAAGCTTAGAACCTCCATCAAAGAAACTAAGAAGTAATGTGTGGCAAGAATTTAAAAATATGAAAGTGAATGGGAAAGAAAAGGCTGAATGCATCTGGTGTAAAAAACAACTTAGTGGCACTTCAAAGAATGGAACAAATCACTTGAAAGGACATCTCTTGAGTTGTATTCAAAAAAAGATTAAGAATAAAAGCCATGACAAAGGACAACCATTTCTCATGCCTACCATCTCAGAAGGAAAGGAAGAGTTGGGAATTGGAACTTATAATCCAGATAATGTGAAGAAGTTGATTGTTGAAGCTATTATTATGCACGATTATCCATTATCAATTGTGGATCACGTTGGTCTTAGAAGAGTCTTTGTTTCTCTCCAACCATTGTTTAAATTTCCTACTCGAAACACAATCAAGAAGGAGGTATTGAAAGTTTATGATTTTGAGAAAAAATGTGCTATGAAGATGTTAGATAGCCATGAAGGAAGAGTGGCGATTACCACAGATATGTGGACTTCAAGCAACCAAAAAAAAGGGTATATGGCGGTTACGGCTACTATATTGATGGCTCGTGGACTTTACAGAGTCGAATCTTGAGGTAACAAAGTTTATATTTTATAACGTAATTGTATTATTTATGTATATATTATGTCATTTGAGTGTAATTGATTGTATCGTTATATTAGGTTCATTTATGTTCCAGCCCCTCACACTAGTGAAAGACTTGCTGAAGCACTTGTTAATTGTTTAATGGACTGGAACATTGATTCAAAGCTTTGTACTGTTACTTTAGATAATTGTAGCACAAATGACTCCATGATTAGGAAAATTAAGGATAAGTTTCCGTTGGAAAGTTTGATAAGAGATGGGTCTTTGTTACATATGCGTTGTTGTGCGCACATCCTAAATTTAATTGTTCAGGAGGGGCTACAAGTGCTTAAGGATGGGGTAGAAAATATCCGGGATAGCATTGCGTTTTGGAGCGTTACACCTAAAAGGCATGAAAAATTCGAAGATACCGCTAGACAATTAAGAATTGTTTGTACTAGAAAGTTAGCTCTAGATTGTCCAACAAGATGGAATAGCACATATAAGATGCTTGATATTGCCATAGAGTACAAGGATGTATTTATTCGGTTGAAGCAACGTGAGTCTTTATACACTTGTTTGCCAACTAATTCACAGTGGCAAATTGCTAAAGATGTTTGCGGGTGCTTGAAGTTGTTTAATGAAGTAACTGAGTTGATTTCTGGTACAAAATATCCAACTGTCAACTTGTACTTTCCTAAGATTTGTAAGATTAAGTTGGCAATAGAGGAATGGAAGAAGTCCTCTAATTCAATTATTGAGATGATGGCCACAAAAATGATGGAAAAATTTCAAAATTATTGGAGTGGTGTTCATGATATGATAGGAGTTGCTGCAGTTTTGGACCCTAGGAAGAAGATGGCTGTACTTAATTTCTGGTTTCCTAAGTTGTATGGCCAAGATTCAAGTGCACAAGTTAGTAGAATCAAGGAGATGTGTTATGAATTGCTCAATGATTATCAGCAGATTAGACTTAGAGATGCACAACCTACCACTCCATCTATTGGTACAACTGTTGTTGTTGATGACGAGGCTGAATTTGATGCATACATTGAGACGATTGCCGAAAACTCAAGTTCAAGTATTAAGTATGAGTTGGATCATTATTTGAAGGAGCCGGTAATAAAAAAAACTCCAGATTTTGACATTTTGAATTGGTGGAAGGTAAATGGAGTTGTGTATCCAACACTTCAAGCAATTGCAAGAGATGTCTTGGCTATTCCTATCTCTACAGTAGCTTCTGAATCGTCCTTTAGCAATAGTGGTCGAATATTGAGTCCTCATCGTAGCCGACTTAATTGGAGTACTGTAGAGGCTTTGATGTGTGCTAGGAGTTGGCTATGGGCTGCTGAGAATAATGGTAACTTTTTAAGCTATTAATTCAATATTGTAATGTATGTCAAATAATCTTTACATATTGTGAACTAATTATGCTTTGTTATTCTACTTGTGATGTATAGGAACTTCTAGAGTTGCAGAAGAATTTGCTACTGTGTTGAACGAAATGGAGTCGGACGATGAAGGTATTTTGTACTTCATTTAGTGTAAAAGTGTTGAATAAAATGGTGTTTTATTTAACTTCAGTTTACTTTTTAATACAGCTGAGTTGATGGAAAGTTGTTTGGGTTACCATTTTGAAGATTAGAAGTTGTAGTTTCTATGCTATAACATGGTGAGTATAATTGTAGTTACTATTTTAACTTGCCTCAACTTATTTCTTTATGTGGCAATTTTCAACTAGGGACTAAGTTGTCCTAGTTAATTTTTTCTGTTGGATAAAAATTAAGTTAAATAAGCTTTTTCTCAACACTCCATAAGTTGCACTTAGCAACGCAAAGGTTTACTTACTGATTGTCAATAAGTACTATGTTAAATATGCTATAACATGGTTGTTAAATATGCTATATCATGGTTTAGCAGTAAGTAAATGCTTTTCATGGTTTTTGAAAATGAAATGAATAGTTGTGGAGACCAGCCGGTTTTCATGGTTTAGCAGCATATTTAACATAGTACTTACTGATTGTCAAGCATTTATTGACAATCAATATCCCACCCCTTAGTTGTCCACTGCTTTTTATGGTTTTTGAAAATGAAATGAATCAAAACATAGTACTCTCTCGTCTCACTAATCTAACACATTTTTTTAAGTGTTTTTTTTTATTTTAAAAAATATTGATTTAATTTATTATATTAAAAAATTCAAAATTTTGTTGAGTAACAGTTTTTCATGTTTTAAATATATGTTTACAAAAATCATTCAAAAATATACAATGATTTAAAATTAACTACTAAAAGTGTTTATATGATTATTTTGTAGGAAATAACTAGTAGGACAAAATCTCAGTTTTGTTGAAGAAGATTTTGAATCAATTTTTGTTGTTGAAGAAAATACTTTAAAATTGATGGATTTTATGTGCAGAATGTTCATAGATTTTATTTTTTATGTGCAGATTCTTATTTTATGTGCAGCTGTCTCTTTTGGAATGTTGATGTTGCTGTCTGTTTTGGAATTAACTTGCATGTTGCTGGAATTTGGAATTTGCTAGCATTACCATGTTGTTGGAATTTTCTTGGCAAACAGATAATCTATGTTAATGTTGTATTTTAATTGTAATATTAACTTAAGATCTTGAAAGTTGAAACTTAATTCAAATATCAATTTAATGTTGTATTTTAATTTTATGTTTATTTGCAATTTATCTTATGCCAAGTTAATAAAAATCTTTTAGCTGATTCAAAAAAAAAACTTAAGATCTTGAAACTTAATTCAAATTTCAATTTAATGTTGTATTTTTGTGTTTTTGTTATGGGTTCGGGTTTGGGTGAAAAAACCCGAACCCAACGGGTGTGGGCGCGGGTGTCATTTTGCCACCCGAAAAGCATTTGGGTTCGGGTTCGGGTGCAGGTGGTAATTTCGGGTGTGGGTTTGGGTAGTGTAAAACCCGCACCCGACCCTACCCGTTGCTATCCCTACTTGACGCCATTTATGACGATGAGCCTTTGGGATTCGAAAAGGATCTGCTGGCAAATGATATTAAGATGCTAGCCCAAGATCCGTTGGAAGAAATCGACCTAGGAGAAGGGGTAACTAAAAGGCCAGCATACGTTAGTGCTAATCTTGATCCACAACTTAAGGTCGAAGTTACCCAGCTGTTACAGGAGTTTAAAGACTGTTTCGCCTGGGACTATGATGAGATGCCTGGTTTGAGTAGGGAGTTGGTGGAACATAAGTTACCGATCAAGCCTGGGAAGAAGCCAGTCAAACAGAATCCAAGACGGTTTGCCCCAGAAATTCTCTCAAAGATAGAGGAAGAAGTCGAAAGACTCCTTCGATGCAAATTCATCCGCACTGCCAGGTATGTCGAATGGCTAGCTAACATTGTACCTGTTATTAAAAAAATGGTTCCTTAAGAGTTTGCATAGACTTTAGAGATTTAAATTCTGCAACTCCTAAGAATGCGTATTCTATGCCTGTAGCAGAAATGCTAGTCGATTCCGCCGCAAGACATGAGTATCTCAGTATGTTAGATGGGTACTCTGGTTATAACCAAATATTCATTGTGAAGACGACGTCCCCAAAACAGCTTTTCGGTGTCCTGGAGCCTTAGGCACCTACGAATGGGTAGTGATGCCTTTTGGCCTTAAAAATGCTGAGGCAACATATCAACGAGCAATGAACTCAATCTTCCATGATTATATTAAGACTTTCATGCAAATATATATTGATGATATTGTGGTTAAGTCTGTTTCAGGGAAGAGTCACTTAGACCATCTTCGACACTCGTTTGAAATGATGAGAAGACATGGTCTTAAAATGAATCCTCTTAAATGTGCGTTTTGTGTGCAGGCAGGGGATTTTCTAGGCTTTGTGGTCCATAAGAAGGGGATCGAGATCAACCAGAACAAGACCAAGGCCATCATGGAAGCGAAAATGCCATCAACAAAAAAGGAGCTGCAATCACTGTTGGGCAAGATCAATTTCTTGAGAAGATTCATATTGAACCTAAGCGGAAAAATGCAGGCCTTTTCACCATTGCTTCGATTCAATAAAGATGGGTTCAAATGGGGTCAGGAGCAGCAGGCAACCTTCGACAAGATCAAGGAATACCTGAGTCATCCTCTAATTCTTTCACCACCTTGTAGGAATAGGAGTATGAAATTGTACATAGTTGCATCAGACAAAACCATAGGGAGCATGTTGGCTCAAGAGGATGAGGATGGTGTCGAGAGAGCCATTTACTACCTCAGTAGAGTTTTGAATGATGCAGAAACTAGGTATAGCATGATAGAAAAATTATGCCTATGCTTGTATTTCTCTTGTACAAAATTGAAGCAATATATAAAGCCAGTTGATGTTTATGTTTCGTCTCATTTCGATGTTATTAAGCACATGTTGTCTAAACCTATCTTGCATAGTCGAATCGGTAAATGGGCATTAGCATTGACTGAGTACTCTTTAACGTATAAGCCTCTGAAGGCAGTTAAAGGACAAGTGGTAGCAGAATTTATAGTCGACCACTCCATAAACGAAAGAATGTTGAATTATGTCGAATTGGAACCTTGTAAGTTATACTTCGATGGCTCCAGCCACAAAGATGGCACAGGCGTAGGTGTGCTAATTATTTCTCTGGATAAAATTCCAACAAAATTTAAGTACAAGGTTGAAGGACTTTGTTCCAACAATGAGGCTGAGTATGAAGCCTTAATAGCTGGACTTGAAATTTTGTTAGAATTGGGGGCAACTCGAGTCGAAATAATGGGAGACTCAGAGTTGGTCATAAAGCAAATTACATAGGAGTACAAATGTGTTAAGGAGAATCTCATCATGTACTTCGTAGTGGCCAACAGACTGCTAAAGAAATTCGAAGTAGTAAGCATTCGACACATACCTCGACTAGAGAATCAAGTGGCCAATGACTTGGCTCAGGTTGCTTCTGGGTATAAGGTTTCGAAGGAAAATTTACAAGAGGCAATCGAAGCTAGAGGTAAAGTTGTATCTGTTGGATTATCCCCATCTGATCTAGAAGTGACAAAGCTTGGATACGCGGATGAAGAAAATTCCGAGATTTTTGCAATAGACAGCTTGACGGATAAAGACTGGAGGAAGCCTATAGTCGAGTACTTGCAAAACCCAACAGCGTCCACAAAGCGAAAGGTTAGGTATCAAGCCTTAAGTTATGTCTTTCTAGGCAATGAATTGTTTAAAAAGACCCCCAAGGGAGTCTTACTTAAATGTCTTAGTGAAACAGAAGCGTATCTTGCCCTTTCGACCGTCCATAGTGGGGCATGTGGGGCACATCAAGTAGGCCATAAGATGAAGTGGCTATTGTTTCGACAAGGCATGTATCGGCCTACTATGCTAAAAGACTGCATTGAATTCGCCAAGGGTTTCCAAGAATGTCAAGTTCATGCTGGCATACAACATATCCCTGCAAGCGAGTTGCATTCCATAGTCAAACCATAACCTTTTAGAGGTTGGGCTTTAGATCTGATTGGAGAGATTCGACCAGCATCCTCCAAGAATAAGAGATACATTTTGGTAGGGATTGACTACTTTACGAAGTGGATCAAAGCGATACCTTTACTAAATGTGGATCAAGAGGATGTGATCGAGTTCATTCAAAAATACATCATTTACAGGTTTAGAATCCCAAAAATGATCACAACAGATCAAGGATCAGTCTTTACTGGTCGAAAGATGCAGGGGTTTGCTAGAGAAATAGGTTTCAAACTCTTAACCTCTACACCTTATTATGCTTAAGCTAACGGTCAAGTTGAAGCAACTAATAAAGTAGTGATTGGTTTGATCAAGAAACATGTGGGAAAGAAGCCTAGAAATTGGCATAAGACATTGGACCGGATCCTCTGGGCATGTTGAGCCTCTCCCAAGGAAGCAACCAACACTACTCCTTTTCGATTGAATTTTGGTCACGGTGCAGTGTTACCTGTTGAGATCTATCTCCAGTCGACTGGGATTCAGAGACATCATGAAATTCCTTCTAAGCTTTATTGGAATATGATGTTAGAAGAACTGGTAGATTTGGACGAAGAAAGACTTAAAGCTTTAGAATCAAGACCTTTCGCCTGGAGATTTAGTTTGGAAGGTAATCCTGCCTATGGATCGAAAGGTTAGAGCTATGGGCAAATGGTCCCCAAAATGGGAGGGCCCGTTTCAAATTATGCAAGTATTTTCTAATGGAGCCTATGAAGTTGAAGAATTAAATGAGGATAAAAGAATCTTGAAAGTAAATGGCAAGTATTTGAAAAAATATAAACCAGCACTTCAAGAAATTAAAATTGTTAAAGAGTAATTCGACGTAACAAGGGCAAAGCCAATAATGGTATTTATGAATGCCAAAATGGCTTAAAAGTCATTACATATAAAAGCCTCAAAGGGCCATGGAGCATCAAATTAAAAATTACAAAGAGAGTAACAAGCTAAAAGGGGATATTCTCCTTCATCTTAAAGTACTTCGACTTCTAGAGGGCAAGACGCTTTTCAAATAAGGCCTTGTCAGATTTTAAGTGTGCAACTTCCTTCTCCAGTTGTTGAGCTTTCTCGGCAAAAGCGATGGCATTTTCAAGCTCTTTCGACGCGCCAGAGTCATCAAAGGCAGACAACTCAGCATTGCGCTTTTTGGCCTTTGAGATCTTGGCTCGAAGCTTCTTGATCTTTCGCTCCCAAGAAGCAATGTTTTGTTCATTAGAGGTGATCTCTTGCTTGTTCTTCTCTTTGGTGTCCATCTGTAAGAGTGTGAAAAGGTCACCCTTAAAGATCTTATTTTTGATCTTCAGAAGGATATTGTCCTCAGGTTTGCTTGAAGGCTGATCCCCGGAGGTAGTCGAAGCACTGGGAGTTTTATCAGATGAGCTTCCTCGACGGCCAAGAAGGATCTTTATGTATTGTCGAGGATTGCTAGTCTTCAAGGCATCCAACTTTTTTTCAGAAAGGCCTGCTCCATACATAGTTGAGGTGGCCTTGCCTTCAGTAGCAACAATAGTTGTTGGGGTGGTGGTAGCTTCGACATGGGTTGGCTCGTTGATAGGTCCTTTGTCAGCCTTCTCCTCCTTACCTTTGTCCTCCCCCTCTTCATCTTCGTCCATTTTGTCATAATCATTTTCATCACTATGGTCATTAAGTTCAGACAGATGGATTGTCTCATCATCATCTTCTTCCATCTCTTCCTCTCCTTCTGGGTTAGCAATGGCAGCCCCAATGGATTCGTCTATTGGGAATCCCTCTTCGTCGACCAAGGGCGTATCTTCATCCATGGCAGCGGCTTTTGGATTTTCTGTGTCAGGATCCTGCTGAACATTGTCTGCCTCATGGTCGGAGCCATCTGTTTGAGATTGCTGGGTAGCAGTCTTTGCTGGTGAAGGGGGAGCTGTTTCAAAACCAGGTTTGTTAATTTCACCTAGTGAACTCATTCCAGAGCCCAAGTCAGAAGTGGGATGGTATGTGGGCTCACCTTGGCTATTTAGGAGAGTGGTGGGAGAAGGAGGATTATCCACCGGTGGTTTCGAACCACTAGCATCAGCCTAAATTAAGTCGAAGCAAGTCAGATCAAAGGGAAACAAGGTAAGTAAGTTGTTATTTAAAGAAAAATATGACAAGTTACCTTGACACCTTCAGCATCAGGGCTAGAGTTATTGCTTTCAGCATGACCTGCAGCTGGTTTAGAGGCGGTTCCAGAAGAGGCTTCAGCAACTTTACTAGTAGTAGTGGTCTTTTTGGGGACTTAGTCGTTGTAGGCTCAGGTTGGCCACCAGCAGCACTAGATTCTTGGCTTGGTTTCTTCCTTTTCTTGAGTTTCAAGTCTTCAGGAGGAGATTGGTCCTCATCCTCTGAGTCGAAGATTATTTGGGCAGTGCCCCTCTTTGACTTCCTTTGAGGTGTCGGAGGTGGTTTGCGAGAAGCCTGAAATGAGGAGAAACGTTAAGGGAAGAAGGAGTAATCAGCGAAAGGAAAAGGGTGTGGGATATACCTTGCTGCCTTCACCTTTGGCTTCGACTGGTTGCTGAGGTGTGTTCCTTCTGGGTATAGCTGCAAAACAAACCAAGTTACCACAAGCTAGTAATGATAAAGTTCGAATAAAATAACATAAAATTGGAGAATCCAAACCTTCATGTATTTCAGATTCGATGCGAACATCTTCGATACCGACATGAAGGTGTCCTTTGAAACTGTCTAGCGTATGCTTAGTCGGAACCACCCGCTGAGCCTTGGGTTTCGACTGCTGGCGAAGGATCTTTATAGAATCCCCACAGATGAACCAATCTGGAAATGGAGGGGCAAGAGCCACTCCAAAATAAGCAGATGGCAGTCGAGGAGTATTTGGAGGAAATAGTGTGAAAGCCACTTCATAGAGTTTCTCAGGAGGAACATATGAAGGGAGTTTCAAACTCTCCATTTTCTTTAAAAATTTCTACTTTAGCGTAACCGCAACTTCACGGACAGTTCGACTAATATCATCTGGTCGATAAACAGTTTCAAAGTACTTCTGGAAGGTTTGAATCTCCTTAATGTGAGTGGATGTACCTTTCTTGATCTTCTCCTGCACATCAACAAAAGCTTGGTCAATCAAATGAGCGAAGCTGGAGACATCAAGGAACTCTGCAGCATAATGTTTCGACCACCAGTCGTGGAACTCTTGGGTGTAGAGATGAGAAGGTTCAAAGTGGACGGGAGTTAGGAGTGATCGATGAGCATGATGAGCAAGGTGTGTCAAACTCTCTATGGCGTCGTAGATAGTGTTGGGAAGGATAACTTGGACTTTATTCTCATACAGGCACTTGGGTAGAGTTTGGACTAAACCAAATTATCGAGAGACAAGATTTGGTTGATAGGCCATCAGAGAGGTTTGGCCCTTTAGCAAGTTGAGTCGATGGACGATAAGTCCAGGAATCAGGAATGCCTCCCAGACATGCTACGATTCTTCTTCATGTTGTATGAACGAAGGAGGAAAGGGCTTGGTAAACCATTCAGGGCCATATTTTCGTTCAGCAAAGGGCGCCATCCTTGGTGTGAATTCATAGAGCTTGGCAAACATTTTGATGAAGCCAGAGAAGGATGCCTTAAGTGTATGTCCTTCTTCGTTTGGGGTCAGTTGCACCAGTCGAACCCATTTGACTCGTCTCTCTTTAATCTCCGTAGCGTCTTCATCCACATACCCTTTGTTGGGGAGGCTGGCCTCAAAAGTGGCATTAAGCCAAAGCTGAAGTAACCAAAAGGGTCCTGATAGCAGGAGGTTCCCGTTGCTCTCTTGATCTTTCAGACGACCAGCACCTTCGCTCAAAGACTCGTACAGACTGGCCAATATCATTTCGCTTAGGAAAATGCCTCGATTAAGGTGTAATTGATTGGCTAGAGTCAGATATTTTCTTGCCACTTGCAAGGATTTGGTACAGAATACGCAGCGAGAAAGCCACATAGCCAGGAATGCTATGTGCTCTTTGTCCTCGACTGTGTCAGTTTACTTTTCGTGGTAATGGTTCATGAAATGAGTATAAGTGTGTTTGGTGGTGGCGAACCCTATAGTGTCTAGAGCATCTACTTCAGGGTCGTAAACTAACCCATGTGGTCTTAGCCCTGTGATAGCGGCTATGTCGAAGAGAGTGGGTGTCATCATCCCACAAAGGAGATGGAAAGTATAATGGGTACTATCCAAAAAATACAAAGATGATGCTAACAAAGTTGGACAGTAAGTGGGACCTGTCTTCGACATCATGATCAAGTCGTAGATTCCTAAGTTCTTCCAAGTTTCTGCTTTCACTTTCTCTAACTTGGTCAACCAGTTTAAATAGAGGTCAGAATCCTTAAAATATGGGGTTGCCCTAAATAGCCTAGACCCGTCATTCAAATACTTCAAATCTATGTTCTTTAGGGCTACATTGTCGTGGGGTTCAGATGTTACCATATCTTTGTCTTTCTTCCCTAAAGGTTTGGTTTTACGATATGATGGAAAGAAGTTGCTAATGGTTATATAATCTGTATCTAAAGAAGATAAGGGACCAGATAAAGCTAATGGTTTCCTAGAAACGGTAATAGGAATCAGTACCTGGGATTTGTAGATGTGTCTTTTTTCCTCCTTGAGAGGCTCAGGGATGAATTGTTGATTCTTTACCACCTTGGGTCCATTTAATGTGGCGAATGAAGGAAGTAGTGGTACGCTCTTTTGACCTTTGAGCTTATGGTTTTTCTTTGGGTCTTGAGTAGTAGCAGTTGAAGAAGCCATTGGTGAAAATTTGAGGAAAATGGGTTTGTTGGAGGTGAAGGGTTGAACGTTTTTTGAAGAAAGGAGAAAGTGCGCTGTGGATACTTTGGAGTTGAAAAAAATGAAAGTAGTTTCTGAAGAGACTATTTATAATGTTTAGGAAACACTAAGGGGTCACTAATCATCATTAAGGAGCTAGAGCTAGTGGGACACGTGTCATCCTAGGAGCCAAAGTAGGGGCGGTGGCAGTTGCTACCTATGTCCACGATCTCCTAGACTCTAGGAGAGGTTATGATGGTTTGGGTTTTGATGTGATTTCCGAGGAGACGTTTCAGTCATAATCATAATTGGATGTGATGTCATAAATTTGATTGAAAAGAAACTGAATAGTTTCTTGAGACGTGGGTTAGTCAGTTTTTGATGGACACCTATGCATGGTCGAAAGATGGCGTCGAATAGACACTATAAAAAATGCCATTTTCTTCAGTACTGTCGAAAAAGACATTTTTGGGGGGCAATTTATTAGCTCATAAATTCGACGCCTATATGAAGTTGGAAGTATTTATGGGAATATTAAACTCTTGAAGAGGTTTTCGACGGGATCTGTATGATAGGGTTTCAGTCGAAGATGCTCACAAGAAGAGAGGATGTTTTTGGGACTTAGAAAATATTTCTAAGAGTTGAAGAGGTCACCTTTGACCGACAACACTGCTAATGCCTGACATTGGGAAATTCAAATTCAAATAAAGAAGGGAGTAGTTACTTTAGTTCGCTCTTGAAGAAAGACAAGTGGCGTGTATCCAGGCAATGGAAGCATGCAGTGCGACACTTGTCATTTGTTGATTATTTCAGGCAGTTTATAGCAGTTAGTTTTAGTATTATAAATAGGGGTTCTAGCAATAGGATTCGGGTGTGTAATGTTCACTTTGTACAAGTAACTCAAAAATTACTCAAAGTATCCGCGTGTTGAGAAAAGAGTCTTGTGAGAATGTACGTGATGTAAACACCATTTATCCTTCAATGCAATTTACTTCAATCTTTCGTTAAGTTTTTATCTTCTATTTAACGCAAGTTATGTTTCTGCACTTGTCATATTTTCAACCTTTACTGCACGCTTCCGACCTTCTCTTTTACATTTTTAGCCTTTTAACTTAACATTTTTAAAATGTTGTTTAGATTGTATTTTCAACGAACTTTTCTTTATGAGTATTGTCGAAGTATTCATTTCTTCAGAATTTACCTTAGATTAATTGTTAGCACATGTTCTATGATCAATCTGATCGATCCTGTGAGTCACCAAAGTTAGATTTGGAAGATCAGCGGTTGTTTACCAATTTTCACGGTAAACAGTTAGCTTAAGCCAAGTTACAAACAACTCTTTGTTCCATATTTGAACCAAAAATAGTTGAAGTAGGTTGTGTGAAATCTTGAACTGGTGATGCTGATCTCAGAAACGTCGGAGTGGGGTGGACATTTAAGGCTAGCACTCTAACGTCCAAGTTAGTTTAAGATTTAAGATGATTGTAGTGAAAATTGGATATCAAAAAGTGTACCTTCCCTTTCAGTGTGAGATAACTTTTATATATTGGATCAAGTTGAGTGGATTCGAGTTGATTTGGGCATTGGCCATTTGGCTCTTTGAGCGGTCCAGAACAACTGCCTCTAAGGTTTGTTGGGCGTTTAGGGAGCTAGGGAAGTCATTAGCGATTGAGGTCAGCCTCCAAGGATGTCGTCTAATTCGAGCTAGATGAAAGTATGTTCTTAAGGGGGCAGATATTTGACCAGATGCTTAAGTAAGGGTGTTCAACATCTTACACCAGGATTAACTAACAATTGATAAACAAGATGATGAAGTAGAAAAGTAATAAAGGAACACACAAAATTGTTAACCTAGTTCGGTAAAATTACACCTACATCTAGGGGGCACTCTACACAAGAAAGGAAATTCACTATCTTGAATTAGTACAATTAGTCTTATAAGAACAACAACAACCTTGTGTTGTGAAATTCCTTTTCCTAATCCTAGTGACTTTTTATTTAGGTTTCCCCTTAAATATGAGAATTCCTCTCACTTTATTTTAATCACTAATCTCGAGTGATTGTTCCTTCAATAAACAACTTAGATAATGCTGAATTACAACTTAACTAAACAAATCAACATTATGTCTTATGATATGAATGAGAACACTAGCGTGGTGTACAAGTAATACAAACAAAGGACTCAAATAAAAATTCTAACACTAGGTATCTTTAATACTTGCCAGTTATCTTCAATGATGGGATTGGGTCTCTTAAATAAATTTCTTCTTATGGGTTTTTCTCCAATAGGCATCATCAGATAAAATGGATATTTGGTTAAGATTTGTTTTTCTAAAACAACTTTACGACAATATGTGATTTGATTTGATTCAAATTTAAATTTCCAAATCTTTTAATTTGAATCTAATAAATCATCAAACAAATCTAATTAATTAGGTTGCTAAAAGATAGCCATTATCAAACCTCTGAAGGTATTATACTCTGGTCAGTCAATATAAGGATCGAGAAGACTTTGATAAGCCATTATCAGACTCATAAATCATTTTATCTTCTCCTAATCACGTGTAGAAGTAAAAAAAGTTTGCACAAACAATTGGGATGTAACAGATAATTCCTTTTGAAGCAAACCTTTTGAAGAAAAAGGATTTCAAATATCTTTTAAATGACATTAACCATATTAAGAAACATTCTAATGTCTATGATCAAGCTTCTTCAAGACTCATTTTTTCTAGCATTTCTCTTCAACGACTCTTTTCCATCTCTATATATAAAGAAATGAAGACTTGAAGAAAGACAACCAATTATTGACAATTAAAATAGTTGTTACTCTGTCAAACCAAAATCATAAGTTTAACTTAGAATTTCTTATCATTTGTATATCTTATAAATTCACAAGTCTTAAGAATCTTTTTGAGTTGTATATATTCAAACAATATTTTATCTGATTAAGTTAGATTGTTAAAAGTCAATTTCTAGTGTGCTTGAGCATCTAAAGTCTCTTGCTTGTATGCTTGAGCAGCTGAAGTCTCCTGCTTGTATGTTTGAGTATTAGAATTTTCTTACTTGTGTGTTTGAGCATTAAAAAGTCTCTTGCTTATGTGCTCGAGCAATTGTAGTCAGTAGTTATTATAGTGAAATTCCTTGGAAGTGCAAGGGGGTTGAACTACTCTTGTTTTGTGGGAGGAATCATTATAAAGTTATTGCGTGTCTCTCTTTATTTCATTCTCTACCTCTGAACTTGTTTTTATCCGCTGCAAACACTTAACTCTATATCATATTCTAGACTATGAGTATAGAATCTGATAAGAGATTTTTAGAAAAAAGAAAGAAAAAGCTAACATAATTCAACCCTCATTCTTTTATTTTTCTCACCTCTAAAACTTACAAGCTCATAATTTGTATCCTTTCTAAATTTTTATCTAGTATCCACTAGTGTGACAGTTGCATTGCAGTTACTCATCTTGAACTTTTTCAGGATATCTAAGTTATACTTCGTATGGTGAAAGAACACTCATTCACTTACGTCTTTAAACTCCATTCCTTAAGAAATGCGACAAGTTCCCTAGGTCAGACATTTCAAATTCTTGCATCAGTTTTGACTTCACCCCTTTTATTTATGCTTCATCTGCACCTGTAATCAACAAGTCATCTATATACAAGCATATAATTACTCGACAGAGCCTGCTTTCATTAATGACATACACTTCATGTTCTGAGACGCCTTTTATGAAACCTGCCTTGATTAGGAAGTTATCTATTCTCTTGTTCTAAGCCCTTGGGACTTGCTTCAAACCATATAGAGCCTTCCTCAATCTGTACATCTTATACTCCTGCCCTTTTATTTTGAATCCTAGCGGTTGAGTGACATAAACTTCTTCTTCCAAAGGTTCATTTAGAAATGATTACTTTACATCTAATTGACGTATCTTCCATCCTTTATATGTTGCGGTTGACACAATAATTATCATGGTTTCCAGCCTTGCAATAGGTGCATAGAATTCGTCAAAGTCAATACCCAGTTTTTGCATAAAACCTCTTGCCACCAGCCTTGCCTTATGCTTAGCAATTTCACCATTTGGCCTCAGTTTCAACTTGTACACCCAGTTCACATCTATAGGCTTCTTGATTGAATTTTATACAAGTTCCCAAGTCTTGTTCTTCTTGATGGGCTTGAGTTCTTCTTGCATGGGTGCCAACCAATTTGAATCATCAATGGCTTTACCCAAATCAATTGGTTCTGATTTAGCCATCATCATCACCACTTATTATATGAAGTCACCATCTGCATTGATTGCTTGATCTGGAAATCTCTCATATCCAGGTAGCTTTGTCAGCTCAGTTCTCATTCTAGTAGATCTGATAACATTCTGCTAAGGCGGTTATTCATTTCGATTGATTATGACTTCATTAAGTTTATCTTCTTCAAGCATAATTTCAACTGTATCTTGATCATGTCGAACTGTCCCCTGAGTCCAATTCCACCTTTTGTTTTCGTCTACCGAAACATCCCTATTAATCACTAGTTTATCATCATTTGGCAAATACAATTTGTATGCATCAGTCGAATGATAACCTATGAGCACCTTGGCCTGACTTTGATCATCTAGATTCTTCCTTAATTATTTTGGTACATGCCTGAAACACATTGATCCAAATATTCTATGATGACTAACATTTGGCTTCAATCATGTCTAATCCTCATAAGGTGTCTTCTCGACAATCTTCTTGGTTGAACATCTGTTTATAATTTATTGTTATCAAAGCTTCTTTAGCCATAAATCTCTTTGGCATTATTTAGCTTTCAATATACTTTTGGTCATGTTCAATATACTTTTATTTCTCCTTTCAATTATACCATTGTGCAGAGGTGTAAATGGTGCAATGACATCATGATAGATACCTTCCTCATTGCAAAATTTTGCCAATTCTCTGTAGGTGTATTCACCTCCACCATCGGTTCTCAATTTCTTTAATTTAGATCCACTTTGTTTCTCGACATGCAACTTAAACTTCTTGAACTGTGTGAATACTTCACTCTTCCTTTCAATAAGGTAAATCAATATATATCTGGTGAATTCATTTATGAAAGTTAGGAAATAGAGATTACCTTAATTCGACCTTACTTCAAAAGATCCACACACATCAGAGTGAACCGGCTCCATCTATTCTCTCGACTTCATGGACAATTCATGTTTGAATTCCATCCTATCATGCTTTGCTTTGCATCATTCCTCACACACTTGACTTGGTTCCTTCACTTGAGGTAAGTCATACACCTTCTTCTTCTGGTTGAGCACACCTTCATCAGATTTTCTTTTAAATCATGTTATACCCTTTGGCAAGTAATTGACCCGTGCTTATAAAATTACTTGCCATCGAAGGTACACACAATATGTCAGTAATATTGGCCCTCTTACCATTTTTTCTCACCACAATTATGTTTCCTTTTCCACTTAATGTGACATGTCTGCCATCTACAAACCTGATCACTTTCTTGACTGATTCGTTTAACTTGGTGAACCAGTTCTTATTACCAGTCATGTGGTTACTGCATCCTGAATCCATATACCACATATTGGTTTATTTATCATTCAACTGAGTATTTGCCATGAGTAACATATCATCACTTTCGTTTTCTCCAGCATGTGCATATTGCACTTCGTCATTATATTTTGCCCTTGACTCATTCTTTCTTCAACAATATCAAGCATAATGACCAAATCCTTGACAATTGTAACACTGCACCTCTTTCGTGTCAATTTTCTTCCCCAAATATTTGTTGCCCATGACTTTCTTGGTTGAATCAGAGTGACTTTTTGAATTCTTGCTTGACTTGTCATCACTTTCAAGATTCTTTCTCTAGCTTTGCCTTTTCTTTTCTAGACTTCTTGATGAGTCTTACTTGCAATGCATGTTCAACCACCTTTTCCATTTATGAGTTTCTCTGCTTCAACCTCATCTCATGAGCCTCTAATGAAGCTTGAAGTTCTTCTAACTCCATCTTAGCTAGGTTCTTGGACTCTTTAACATAAACTACAAAGTTATCAAAATTTGTAGTCACAGATCTCAAAACTTTCTCAATCTTCTGCAAATCATTGATCGATTCACCACACACATTTATCTGGTTTGTGAGTAACACTAATCTTGAGAAGAAACCAGAAACCAATTAATTTTCTTTCATTTGTGTAATCTCAAACTACTTTCCCAAACGTCTGGAACTTCACCCTCTTCAGTTTTTTATCTCCACGTACAAGTTCTTTAAATTGTCCCATGCTCCTTTGGACGTTTCTTCTTCAATGATCTTCTCGAGCACATCTGGATCCACACATTGATGACCTTCATTTGCACAATCCACCTCTCGTAATTCTCACCTTTGAAAATTGGTAGATTTGCTATAAATGGTGTTAACGTTGTGTTATCGTTTGCCATTACAAATTCTCTCTGAATTGCAATCGGGCTCGTTGATATCAATTTCTTGGAATAATTAGAGTTTTTCAAGAAGAATGAAGAAGAAGACGAATAGAGAATAAGAGAGACAAACTATATTGTGAAAAGGAAATTTATTGAAGTAAAAAATTGTTGAACTGATTTACAAAATTACCTGTATATACAGGCAACAAAACACAAATTACAAACTGTGATATTCGACTTTGTCGAATACTTCTTTACACACTTCGACACACATGTTGTATTCGACTAATACAACTATGTTGAATACAACTTTTCTAAAACATTGAATTATATCTTTTAACAATAAGCATGTGATGGATAAATAAATGACGAATTTTAAAAGAAAGTAAATTTTTTTAATTTTTTTTAATTTTTTTAATTTATTATATTATATTATTCATAAAAATAATTAATATTCTCTTACTTATGTTTTCTTTTCATTTATTATAATATTTTTTTTACTTTTTCTAAATCTTACTATGTTTTATGCTTTTTTTATCCAGCCCACTGGACCGCCTAATCTGGTTCGAGGTCAGTTTTGACATCAATTGGTTCCAACTCCCTCACAATCTCAATTGTGGAGGATCGAACCGTAATCCTCTCTACTAAATTCAGCGTCAATCACCACTAAACCAATGTGTTTTTAAATTATATAAAAAATTCAATGTGTTTTTTTTAAATATAGTAAAAATAAAAATTGTTCCGGACTGGGCCGAGGACCTGCTCAACACCCGAACAGGCCCATCCTACACGCTCTGGGGAGGCCCATACGAAGGACTTAGTCGAGCCAGTGTCGGGCAAGCGTCACGCCACAATGTCGGGCACGAATGGTGTAGAGCTTCGGGCAGAAGCATTGAGCCTTCCCCGGAGTTATCCCCTCCTCGACATGAGGATATCGCTCATCGCGAGGAGTCATCTCCGTACACGCAGCGAGTCCTCCCCGCGAGGACACGTCTCTCCCCGTCATTCAAGGGTCCTCCCCGCGAGGACTCGTTCTCATGTAACTGCCCACTCCCGATGGAATCGGTCTGCCCTAATTCCGGAGATCTAGGAGCGGTTACCCCAGGGCGAAGACCACGTGCTGGTCTTCACTACGCCACGTAAGCCCTGTCAGTTACTTGGATTGGGCCTGGCAATCCAACCCAATGCAAGTAACTGTTGGCCCCGCGGTGGGGGCTCTATAAATACCCTCTCACTTGAGAGGGTCAGGTTACACACACACTTTTTCTTACTCACTTCTGTACTTGCCTTTTCTCTGACAACCACCTTACTTGAGCGTCAGAGTGCCTTGCAGGTACACCCCCTCGCCGTCTTTCAACTTCACCGGAGCCAAAGTTCAACAGACGCCGTTGGCCATCAGAAACTGTCTGATCTAGGTACGATCAGTGGCGCCGTCTGTGGGAATTTATAAGCTTCCCCGTTTTTCTGCTCGATAAACCAAAGCTTCCTCCATTCATCACCAACATGTCCAATCCGACAGTCAACCAGGCTCTGGACACCGTGCTCGCACAACTTGAGAACGGGAACCACCGCGAGGACGCCGTCATCCTCAACGACGGCGAAGGCGACATAAGAGACGGGCAGACCGCCTCCCCGGACCCCCAGGATGTGGCCTACAACACCGCCCGCCAGGATGACCAGCAACCCATTCTCCAACCAGTTGCTCCGCCGCCCAATGCGGACCCGAGCACCGTGGCCCTGTTTGCATTGATCAACCAGACTAATCAGCTGATCGCACAGCAGAACACCAGAATTGAAGCCTTGGAGCAAGGACGGGCACAACGATCTTCCCCGCGAAGACATCGTCGTCCCCCGTCACCTCGCCGTTCGCCTTCCCCGCGAAGGACCCCTTCCGAAGATTCTCGGACCCCATCGTCAGTACGCCAGGGTCGCCGACCACGTCTCGAGCGCCCCCAGCCGACGATCTCCCAGAAACGCCCTCGTTCCCCGCCTCGGAAGGAACCCAGGGCCTCCACCACCTCCAAGAAGTCCAAGCAGACCGAAGAAAGACCAAAGAACCGTTCGAGGAACTCCCCTCCACGGCACCATCGATCACCTTCGAGATCCCCGACTGGTAGCGACGACGAGGACCAGAGGACCCCTTTGTCATGGGAAATCATGAACGCCCCAATCCCTGCGGGCATGGAGAAACCCCCACCATTGGGGACCTATGATGGGCTGGCCGACCCTGACGATCACGTGGAGAGTTTCGAAGCAATGCTCGACTTTTGAAATGTCAGGGGAGCCATCAGGTGCAGGCTGTTCCCCACCACCTTTCGGAAGGGAGCCATGACGTGGTATAAGGGTCTGGAACATGGTTCGATCACGTCATGGAAGCAACTGAAGCAACGCTTCACTAAACACTTCACCGCGTCTCGTTGACACCCGAAGACGGAGGCTGCCCTAGAAAGCATCTTCCAAGGGAGGAACGAATCTCTCCGAAACTACATCGAGAGGTTCAACAAGGAAGCCGTCGAGGTCCATACGACCGACGACATGAAGAAATACTTAATTATCCATGGACTGCGCGCCGGGTCTGACTTTGCCAAATCCATAGGCCTCCGAAGACCCCGACGTCTCGAGGACCTTCTCGCTCGAGCCCAGAAGTACATCGAACTCGAGGAGACTGAAGTAGCTCAGATCGCTCTTGAGACGAGATGTAGAGAAGGCCCCCGCGGCCACAAAGATGAAGACTCTTCTCCCCGACGGGGAAGAGAAAAGAAGAAAGAGAACCGCAACCATGATCCTCGGAAACCGTGCAGACCGGCTGGCCGATTCACGGAGTACACCCCGCTTAACACTCCCCGGTCTCGAATCCTCTCCGAATGCCAGAATTCTGAGTTTGTAAAAGGAGGAGTTCGCTTCCCGAAGCCCGTTGCTCCCAAACCAAACGTCGACAAGTCAAAGTACTGCAGGTTCCACCGGAGCCACGGGCATGTGATCGAAGGCTGCATCCATCTCAAGGATGCAATTGAGATTCTCATAAAAGAGGGGCACTTGAAGAAATATGCCCAAAAGAACGACCCTCCTCGTCCGAGTTCACGGGAAGCACAGAACGTCGGGGAGACGACACCTCCCCTGTCGACAACCAGCTTCAGGTAGCCCTCAGCGTCACGCGGCCCGAGGACTTCTTCGTTCCCCCGATCATTGAGGGCGAAGAAGCAATCCGCAACATGTGGGCGACCTTCCCTGACGAGGACCCCGTCACTGCCCGCAGTACCTGGGAAGGCTTCCCCAAAGCAATGGTCATCTCCGGAGGCGGTCCCGAGAAATTGTCGGTCGGATCAATCAAGCGAAAGTTTGACGCACTAGAATCCGCGGCATCTGCGAAGGCGACCACCCTTGAGAAAGTGCGGGGAAACTCCAATCTCATCACCTTCTACCTCGAGGAACTCCCCGGCGGGGCACCAAACGCCACTATTCCCCTCCTGATCAGGGCACAGATGGCGAACTTCGACGTCCGAAGGATCCTAGTCGACCAGGGGACATCGATCGACATCATGTATTCTCATTTGTTCGGGACCCTTCAGCTCGACGAGAGGCATCTGACCCCGTACGTCGGGTCAGATCTACAGGGGTTCAATGGGACCACCACCAGACCATGGGGTTACGTGGAGCTAATGGTTACGTTCGGGGCCGAAGACACGGCCCGACAGGTGAAGATCCGTTTTCTGGTGGTCGAATACCCATCACTTTACAACTGCATCCTCGGGAGGACCACCCTGGCTGAACTAACGGCGGTGCCGTCGACGGTCCACCTCAAAATGAAGTACTAAACGACCAGGGGACAAGTAGTGACGATGCATGGGGACATCGACGCAGCTAGAAGATGCTTCGACGCTGCCATCAAAGGCCTAAGTTCCATCGGCCCCAAACCCAACACCGTGGCCAAGCCACCCCAGGATGCCGAATAGGTACCTCTCCCGCGCGTCAACGCGGTCGACCTCGACAACAGGTTCTTCGGCGAGCCCGACGAAGACACTGTCGAAGATCTCAACCACTAGGCAGAGAACAACGGGCAGTTTCTCCACCCAGCGCGCCCCATCCCAGATGGAGACTTCGAGCTCGTGTCCCTCGGGGACGATCCAGACCGCGACGTGAAGATTCGCGCCGGGATCCCCGACCTGGCAAAGGAGCAGCTGAAAGCATGTCTGAGGGAGAATGCTGACCTCTTCGCGTGGAGCGCATCCGAGATGCCTGTCCTCGACCCCGAGGTGGCTTGCCATCAGCTCGCAGTAGATCCGGCCGCTAGGGCCATAACACAACGTAGGTGTAAGCAGTCTCCCGAGAAAGCGGAGGCTGCTGAAAAAGCTGTAAAAGACCTCCTAGAGGCAAATTTTATTTCGGAAGCCAAATACACGACATGGATGTCCAACGTTGTACTTGTTAAAAAGAGTAATGGAAAATGGAGAATGTGCGTTGATTACACTGATCTTAACCGGGCTTGCCCGAAAGACTGTTACGCCTTGCCTAACATCGACCAACTGGTCGACAATTCTGCAGGTTACAAACTACTATCTTTCATGGACGCTTACTCGGGATACAACCAAATTCCCATGGACAAGGTCGACAAATAACACACGACCTTCATGATCTCGTCGGGCAACTACTATTACAACGTAATTCCCTTCGGTCTGAAGAATGCCAGTGCGACCTACCAACGAATGATGAACAAGGTTTTCCAGGTTGAAATCGGCGACATGCTCGAAGTCTACATGGACGACATGATCGTCAAGTCTACAGAAGAAGTCGATCACGCCGCGCACCTCAAGAAGGTGTTCGACACGGCGAGGAGGTGCCGCATGAGGTTCAATCCCGACAAGTGCACCTTCGGCGTCCGGGCAGGAAAGTTCCTCGGATTCTACCTCACAGAACGAGGAATCGAGGCAAACCCCGACAAGTGTAGGGCTTTCTCCGAGCTCCCTACCCCGGACTCAAAGAAGTCAATACAATCGTTGAACGGGATGTTCACCGCCCTTTCCCGTTTCGTCGCCAAATCTGCGCAGTACGCACTCCCATTTTTTAAACTTCTTCGACAAAAAGCGGAGTTTGATTGGAGCGAGGAATGCGAACAAGCACTCGCGCACTTAAAACAAGTCCTGTCGCAACCCCCGGTCCTCTCACGGCCTGAGAACAGGGAAACACTCTTCTTGTATCTTGCGATCACGAGCGAAGCAGTCAGCGCCGTCCTCATTCGGGAAACCTCGGACGGGCAGAAGCCAGTCTGCTTCACGAGCAAAGCCCTCCAAGGCCCTGAGCTCAGATATCAGCAGATCGAGAAAGTCGCACTAGGCCTCGTCACCGCGGCCAGGAGGCTACACCACTACTTCCTCGCCCATACCGTCATCGTAAGGACCGAACAGCCTATTAGGCAGCTCTTCGGACGACCGGACATGGCGGGGAGGATGCTCAGGTGGTCACTCGAGCTCATCGAGTTTGACATCCTATATGAAGGAAGGAAAGCCCTGAAGGCACAGGTACTGGCCGACTTTGTAGCAGAGATGACCGCCCCGGAACCCTCGACCAACGGGTCACAGAAATGGACAATCTATGTCGACGGAGCATCCAGCCCAAAGGGAAGCGGGGCGGGAATCATCCTCGAAAACGAGGAAGGCATCCTGATCGAGGTGTCCCTTGAACTATCCTTCCCGACATCGAACAACCAAGCCAAATACGAGGCTTTCCTCGCAGGACTCCGGCTGGCCGAGGACCTCGGCGCCAAGGAGGTCAAACTTTTCACCGATTCTCAGCTCGTAGCCTCGCAAGTCCGAGGAGAGTACCAAGCCAAGAATGACAGCCTCATAGAATACTTGGCCTTAGTAAAAGAAAAGATGAAAAAGTTCACCTCGGCGGAAGTAACCCACATCCCCCGCGAGCACAATGCCCGAGCGGATGTCCTGTCAAAATTGGCGAGCACAAAGAACAAAGGCGGGAACAAGTCCGTCATACAAGAAGTGCTTTCCCGCCCAAGCATCGACAAACCGATCATGGTTTCGGACATCAACGCCATATGGGATAGCAACTGCTGGATGACCCCGGTATACGAATACATCATGACAGGAAAATTGCCCGAAGATCCCAAAGAAGCAGGAATGATCAAAAGGCGGGCGTGCTCCTACACGGTAGTCGAGGATAAGCTATACCGGTGAGGGTTCTCTACCCCCCCTCCTCCAGTGTGTCGAGGAGACTAAGGTCCCCTGCATCCTCCAGGACACAGTTCACCGACAACGGGACATAGTTCACTGACAAGAACTTCCAAGACTTCGTCACCAAACTAGGCACGAAGCAGCACTTCACGTCAGTCGAGCACCCCCAAACAAACGGGCAAGCTGAGGCGGCGAACAAGGTAATCCTCCGAGGATTGAGACGCCGATTAGGCGACGCCAAACAAAGGTGGGTCGAGGAGCTACACAGCGTCCTCTGGGCCTACCGAACGACCCCACACTCCACGACCGGGGAAACCCCTTTCCGTCTGACCTACGAAACGGAAGCAGTGATCCCCGTGGAGATCAGGGAACCCTCGAGGAGGACAGAAGCCCACCTCGACGGGGACGCGAACGATGAAGCCTTGAGGGAAGAACTCGACTTCGTCGAGGAAACACGCTCGGGCGCTTCTCTCCGAGAGGCATCACTTAAACAAAAAATAACACTACGTTATAACGACAAAGTTATCAAACGTGAGTTTCAGGTAGGCACCCTCGTCCTACGCAGGAACCAGAAGGACTCGCGAGAAGGCAAACTCGCCGCGAACTGGGAGGGCCCGTACCGCGTCCGCGGGAAAACGGGGACGGGAGCCTACTTCCTCGAAAACTTGCACGGGGAAGAACTTGCTCGACCATGGAATGTTGAGAAGCTCAAGCAGTACTACAGTTAAACACTGCCCGCGGCTCACTAGCACCGCGATTACGGGGACGCGCTAGGGTACAAGCGCGATACCCCTATACAGAACACGACGATCAGAGACCGCATTGTGTGTGCACAAGGACCTTTGATCCGGCGGGGATACCTCAATCGAGGCCCACCATCGTCGTACCAACCGGGCATAACACCCAGCTCACGATGGGAAGTTCATGCCACGAGGCTAGGACCTCAATCAAACTCTTAGCCTCGTTGAAGGTCGGAATACACCTCCGGCCGCCCGACCAGCTCTCCACGCGGTCAGGGACTATCAAGGTCGAGAAAATCCCAAAGCCTTATTAGGCAAAAATAAAGTATAACAAATAACACATCACACACAATTCAAAACATGCAAACAATACTGGCAAGTAAACAAGAGTACATTATAACGGGCAGAAGCCCAGTGTACGAATATTACAAAACAAGTATTACAAAAGCGTCAAAAAGCCCCTGGCACATAGGCCGGGCACAAATCATTACAAAGAGAACGGCGCGCAGGCCAAACAACCAAAGGAACTACACATCTATATCATCTTCGACCTGACTTCCATCTCCCTCCTGCCCCTCCTCCGGAATATTGAGCTTGCCGTCGACCACACGAAGGAACGGGTCGATTCTGTCGAGCAACAGTGAAACTCCAGGATTCTTAGCGGCGATCTGTTCCATGGTGTAACACCCCACTTTTCCCATTTTAAAAATAAGCCAAATAATCAAGAAAATAATCAAAGTTTTTGCATCAAAATAAGTAGGATGCTACATTAGCACAACAACATCTAAACTCCTTTATTAATTGAAATAAATCAGCGGAAAATTATTCATTAATTTAATTTACGGCCATCTGCCAAATACACCAAATAATCCCACATAAAATCGTGGTTCAACAAAATACGTCCAAATATGATACGTAACAAATGAAAGAAACAACAATAACAAATGGTTTAAAAATCCCCAATAATTCTCGTGTTACGTATCAGAGCACTCCTACAGACTCGATCAGCAACACCAATATCCAAGCTACCTAGGTACCTGGATTATCTGTACTTCCGAAGAAGCACAGACACAACAACAACAAAGGGTTGAGAAATCACGTTCAAATATTATAGGTGAATAAATACATGATAGACAGGTAGTCATCATACACAAGCACCATCAATTATCAAACACGACTTCCTGCCCAATATCATCAACAACATCAAATAATAATGCAATGCGACACAACACCATGCATGTGATACCGACTCATTGGTTCAGTCAATCGAACCCGGATAGATCACGTACACCTCTACTTGACAATGATCTATCCCCACCATTCTCCATATAGGAGTACAGATGAATCGCATACACCCCTCCTGGGCAACGATCCATCCCACCAAAACACCATGAGTATGCAAGACTCAATATGCACAACAAAACATGTATACAACATAAATACATGCACACGATCCTCCTGATCACACCATACATATCAACCACACCATCGTTACACAAATTGCTTCAACTACACCAAATACCAAATTAATTAATTAATTAATTAAAAATTATTAAAATTACTATTTTCATCACCAATATCTTATTACTCAGCACCTGGTACCTATTCCCAACCTCCCAGACCAAAAGAAATCACTTCCGATGCGAAAACAGGAAAGAAATTGTGAAACGGGGAAAATCTGCACTCAGACTGTCTATACGCGTATTGACGTGAGTCATACGCATATGACCTTCTCACTCGCCCAACCATACGCGTATTGCACCATCTGATACGCGTATGGCCTCCCGCCTCGCTCTGCCATACGCGTAATGTCCAACTTCGTACGCGTATGAGCAGAGACCCATTTTCCTTCAAAATTCAATTCTAGATCTACTTACGCGTACGACCACCCTCATACGCGTAATGCCTTGCCACCATACGCGTACCTTTACGCGTATGGGCAGAGGGTCGTGTCAATTCCTTCCTTCTGCCTCCCCTTACGCGTAACGCCCCCTTTCCTCCACTCCCATACGCGTATGGCCTAACCCCATACGCGTATGGCCAGATCTATTACGCATTTCACTAGAGACCTCCCTATTCTGCATCCTGCTACAATTTTCACATTTTTCCACTTCTAATCAGTCCTATAATCGTCTCTACATTGCTTTTAGGTCCAATTTTCATCTTTATACTTGTATCTAGAATTACCACAGATATTACAAGCCTAAACTCTTAAATCGTTCACCCAAATTCGAATAAAAAATACAGATCTACAACAAGTGTTTATACAGCAGCAACAACACCCAAAATTCATGAAAATACACAGTAATTCATGCACGAATCTCAGATTCCCAACCAGCATACACAATAATCAACAGTTCAACAATTGCACATCAATTTCCTACGGGGTTAAGGACTCCCCACTACCCGATCATGAAATAACCACCAATGTTAAACCCGTTTCTCCCCCTTACCTCGAATTCTGGTTTAATTCCTGCGAAAATTAATGATGGTTCCTTGCCCTAGAGTTCCCTTGTTCTTCCTCTCCTTTGCCTTTTCTCTCTCTATCTCTAAAATTCTTACTATTCCAACTTTTACCAATTACTACTAATTAGGCTCTAATTACCAAGTTACCCTCCCTAATCTCATTAACCCAATATTCACTTAATTATTTAGGTCCTATTTACTAAATAATCTTAATAATAATAATACTAACCACATAATAATAATATGAAATATATCATTATAATAATAATAATAATAATAATAATAATGTTTCCATACTATTAATATCACCCCCTACGCACTCAAACACGCACCCAACCAAAGCCCACAATTAAAAAATAACACCGGACATCTGAATAATTAGAATGGGGTGTTACAACTCTCCCCCACTTAAATTATTTTCGTCCTAAAAAATTACCTGATGGAAACAATTCCGGATACTACTCTCGCATCCTGTTTTCCAATTCCCAGGTCACACTGCCTCCTGCAGCACCTCCCCAAACTACTCTCACCAGAGGTATCTCCTTTCCTCTGAGTTATTTCATCTTACAATCCTCGATCCTCAACGGCATCGTCTCCACAGTAAAGTTCTCCCTGATCTGAACTTCGTCCCTCTGAATCACATGAGACGGATCCGGAACATACTTCCGAAGCTGTGACACATGAAACACGTCATGCAAGTTCGAAAGTTCCGGTGGCAACGCCACTCTATAAGTAACTGCACCAACTCTCTGCAAGATTTGATACGGTCCAATAAACTTAGGATCCAACTTCTTGGATTTTAAAGCACGACCCACCCCGGTCACTAGGTTAACTCTTAGGAATACGTGATCACCTTCACTGAATTCCAATTCCTTCCTCCTATTATCATGGTAACTTTTCTATCTACTTTGAGACGTTTTCATCTTTTCACGGATCATTTGAATTGTCTCATTAGTCTATTGCACAATTTCTGGTCCAAGCACCACATTCTCACCTGTTTCATACCAACACAGAGGCGTTCTACACCTCCTACCATACAAAGCTTCAAAAGGTGCCATTCCGATGCTAGAATGGTGACTATTGTTGTACGTGAACTCAATCAATGGCAAATGAGTATCCCACGCACCACCTTTCTCCAATACACAGGCTCTCAGCAAATCCTCCAACGACTGAATGGTCCTCTCTGACTGGTCATCGGTCTGAGGATGATAAGCGGAACTCAACTTCAACTGAGAACCCAAGGCTTCCTGCAGACTCTTCCAAAATTCTGAAGTAAACCTCGGATCTCTATCCGACACTATGCTCGACGGAACACCATGCAACTTCACAATTATCCTGATATAAATCTCCGCCAGCTTGGACAACGGAAAACTGATGTTAATTGGTATAAAATGTGCGGACTTCGTAAGTCGATCCACCACTACCCAAATAGCATCAAAGCCTCTCGCCGTATTCGGCAAACCAGTCACAAAATCCATAGCAATACTGTCCCATTTCCATTCAGGAATCTCCAATGTTTGCATCAATCCCGAAGGTTTCTGATGCTCCACTTTTGACTTCTGACATGTCAAACAGGCATAAACAAACTGAGCTATGTCCTTCTTCATACCGGACCACCAAAACAACTTCTTCAAATCATGGTACATCTTTGTAGCCCCCGGATGAATACTTAAGCTACTCCGATGACTTTCCTCTAAGATTGCCTTTTTCAATTCCTCATTATCCGGCACACAAATTCTGCCCCGGAATCTTAACACACCAACATTATCAACTTTGAAGTCACTATCAGGGTCATCTCCTCCTGTAGACATCAAGTCAACTAACTTCACATCCAGTTTCTGGTTCTCCTTAATTATATCCAAAAAGTCATTATTCACCTTCAACATACCCAATCTGACACTTTCCGGTGTAGTTTCACAAACCATACTCAAATCCCTGAACTGTTCAATCAATTCCAGTTCCTTCACCATTAACGCAGACATATGAATTGTCTTTCGACTCAGAGCATCTGCCACCACATTAGCTTTACCCGTGTAGCGAGCGATTTTTTGGACGTGCTTGCGAGGCACAACCGCTCTTCGGTGTTGCTACTACAGCTCGATTCATTTTTTATCCTATTAAAGCTGATGAAGGAAGGGAAATAGATGTCTCCAACTAACCCTGCTTGCATACTGAGTTTGGACAGCGGTCTGTCCGGTTACAGATGCTCCAAAGATTCGGGGACTTACTCAGGTTATCTGTTCAATGAGATGTTTAGGATGTTAGGACTGATTGCTTTTCTGATAGATACGTGAAAGTATGGGATTTTGGGTTTTTGTTTAGTGTGCTCGCTAAGATCTTTTCTTTCGATCTTGTGCCTACGTATTCCCGTTTACCGAAACAGGGAAATCAGAGCGTTCGTAGTTCCTCCTATTCTATGGGAGGAAATGGTTTTTTGGTGTCTTGTTCAAAGCCCAAGACGTGAAGCGAAAGGTTGTTTGTATCTTGTTCAAAGCCCAAGATATGAAGCTGAAAGGTCTAAACTTTAGAGAGAATTTGTCATCTCTAAAGAGGGAAGAAGGAGAATTACTTTAACTGGGATACGCGGATCCTAGCAATGCCATAATTTCCGAAGAAAGGGTTTTAACCTGAAGGAGAAGACTTTAACTCTGTGTAGAGAGCAACGCCATCTTTCCTTAGGAATTCCTCATGCTAAAAGAAGGACAGTGGCATGGATGTAGATGATCCAGAGGCTTGCCGCTTACAGCGATTAGATGAAAGGGAAGGAGTTGTTGATGTTTGTTTACTGTGAACGAGGCACAGATTTGATGCTAAAAGGTTAATTGGACTAACCAGTGGTTTTCTTATATAAAGCCTAAGAGGAGGCTAATTTCTGCTAGGGAAAATCATTATACAAAGCCTAAGAGGAGGCTAATATGTGTCTCGTACAAAGCCCGAGAGAGAGGCTAAAAGGGTTCGACCCAGTGGGGGATATCATTATACAAAGCCCAAGAGGAGGCTAAAAGGGTTGACTCAGCTGAAGAGTCTTTTGTAGCTCGTATGAAGCCCGAGATGGAGGCTGAAAAAGAGTTTGACTCTTGCTTATGGAGTTTGTATCTCGTATGAAGCCCGAGATGGAGGCAAAAGGATGATTGACTCAACGAGGGAGTCTTTTGTGTCTCATACAAAGCCTGAGAGAGAGGTTAAAAGGGTTTACTCTACAGGGGAGTCTTTCATACTCAACAAGAGAGTGTTTTTTGTATCTCGTACAAAGCCCGAGATGGAGGCGAAAGGTTTGTTTGGCTCAATAAGAACCTTTTTGTATCTCGTATAAGGCCCGAGATGGAGGCAAAAGGTTTGCTCCGCTGGGGAGAATCATTTGTACAAAGCCCAAGAGGAGGCTATCTGCTGGTGACTGTTTTAGTTAAGTGACAGGTCCAGTATACTGATTTTTTAAAGAGAAAATCAGTTCTTATATGAGCAACACTGTACTCATGGGTTTGGTTCGAGGATCGGGGTTGTTCCCTGTTCTTTAAGGAAAAGGGAAATCCAAAAGGTATTGAGACTATCCGAGTCTGCAAGTTTTCTTCCTATCTAACGAAAGGGTCACTTGAGAATGTCTTTGAGACTCAAGGAAAATAGACTGTCCAAGTCTAGAGTTTTATCTTTTGTACTATGCTTTGAGAAATAGTAGTAGACTCTGGAAAGGACCGTTCTATGAAGATAACTAAGTTCTGTTCCTATACCTCTAGGAGGTCGTTGGGACAATTTGTACGAAGCCCAAGAGAAGGCTGGAAGCTTTTAAGAAGCCGATCGGTCCTTGTACGAAGCCCAAGAGAAGGCTATCATTCCCGGAGGAAGAGATCATTATACAAAGCCTAAGAGGAGGCTGTCAATACTTCTAAGAAGCCGACGGGTCCTTGTACGATGCCCAAGAGGAGGCCGATGCTTTTAAGAAGCCTGTGGGTCCATCATCTCCTTTCCATTAGGAGAGATAACTCTTTTAAAGATAAAAACCACTGGTAAACGTGCGAGGTTTACTATCCAGCGACTTTTAACTTTTAAAGAGGGTTCCTTAGTTAAGGTCCAAGATTATGACCGTAGTGGGTCCCCAAACCCCTAGACATTCAAGGCAAGCTATTCACAAGGAATATATCGAGTCAGGAACGTTCGAGAATTTGGAAGAAACTCAAAGATGCCATTCACGGAGAATACATTCATCTTGGGGAATAGAGTTTCTTGACGATTCCTAAGGAGGACAACCGAAGAGAAGACTGTATCTGGTGCTCCTATTGGGGATCTAGGTGTCTATTTCTACGACTAAACGAAACGGCTTTACCTAGTTCTAGACGTAGTTGCCGGGGAAACTCTAATATCTATACTATTATTACACAGTCGATATGAGTTTATGAAAGGAGACTTACAGTGAGCAGCCCCACAATACAGTTATATATATGAGTTTGTGAAAGGAGACTTACAGTGAGCAGCCCCACAATACAGTTATATACATATGAAAGCAGTAAATGAAAGCGATAACCACTTACTCGGTTGTAGAGCTTCCATGCTGTTTGGTTAGTTGTTCAACAAAGAAAGATTGAAAACAACAGTATATTCAAAATCAAAGGAGAAAGTGCTTTGAAAAAGAAAGATTTGGGGCTTACAGCTCAAGGAGAGGCCCAGGGTTTTACTAGCGAGTGCACTGTTGAATTTGTACAGGGGGTCTTATACAAGTGACTGTGGCCCAAAAAGGTTTGTTGTACAAAGGGATGGGTCTTACACTCTCTCAAGAGGCCCAAAAAAGTTTTAAAGAAGAAGAGTGGGGCTTATAACACGAGGGTGGGCCCAGTTGACTTTTCGTTTAAAATGGCGATCGCGCCGAGGTTTTCTTTTAACGCAGAGGGACTTATACAATAAGTGAGGCCCAAAAGGTTTTGGTTAAAAGGGGGGTTGGGTCTTACACTCTAATAGAGGCCCAAAGTGTTTTGAAGAAGAAGAAATGGGTCTTACTACTCGAGGGTAGGCCCAGATGATTTTTTGAAAAGGCGACGATCGCGCCGTTTGTTTTTTGACGGTATCGGGACTTATACAATAAGTGAGGCCCAAAATGATTTGGTCAAAAAAGGATTGGGTCTTACACTCTATTATAGGCCCAAAGTGTTTTGAAGAAGAAGAAATGGGTCTTACTACTCGAGGGTAGGCCCAGATGATTTTTTGAAAAGGCGACGATCGCGCCGTTTGTTTTTTTACGGTATCGGGACTTATACAATAAGTGAGACCCAAAATGATTTGGTCAAAAAAGGATTGGGTCTTACACTCTATTAGAGGCCCAAAGTGTTTTGAAAACGATTTAAGAGGGTTGAATTAATCCAAAAACCCTAATTTATTTCCAAAAATGTATTTAATTGAAATAAAATTCAATTAAATTGATCAAAAATTGTTTAACACATGGGAAACAAATTGTGATCTTGGATTAATGCTTCCAAAATTAGGTATTGACCTACAAAATAATTAGAAAGCATTAAAAGTTATAAAATCAATGTGGAAATATTATTTCAAATGTTAAAAACAATTAAAATATTAATTCTTTGCAAAAATATCAATTATATAAAATAAATAATATTTTTGGGATTTTTTGGTAAAATAAAATATTTTAACATTTTTGTGAATTATTAAAAAAAGAATCAACTCAAAATCATTAAAACTCAGAGAGAAATTAATTTTTGAATCAATTAAACAAAATCACAAAATTCAAATATTTGAATTATTCAAAAATGGCGCCAAGAACACACCAAGAACACGCGCGTGTTCTGGGTTTGGCTGATTTGCATTTTCTATCCAATCTCCATGAATACGTAATTATAACATGCAATCCACATATCATTATGCTCGTCTCAACCTCACGATCATGTCTATGTACTTGAATTTCATTTAAATTAAACATACAACAAGAAATCACGAAGAAACCTCAAGAACCCTAATTTCTGCATGAAGGCTAGGATTTTTGATACACGATTCAAACAATGCAATTAATTGAGGGAAAACATTCCATGCATGATTATGAACATATGGCCAAATTATTGTGCGAGGAAATATGCATAGATTGAGAGATGACCAAGTATGTGCTTACCTCCAAGTCGTGACAGCAAGAGCAAATCAAATTCTGGGTTGGAGGTGTTACAGATGAGTTGTGATGATCTGAACAGCTTCCCTGCACCCTATGGAGTGTGTTTGAATGCTTGGACCTGATTGAAATTGGCTGGATCACTCTGTGGTACCTCAGCTGCAACTTGATTGAAAATTTGAGCAACCAGCTGGTGATTTTGTGAAATCTTTGTTCCAGATGTTATGTGAGTGTTTGGATCACTTCTATATGATGTATGTGAGGTGTGTGAGTGATTGGTTTGATTGGAATTGCTCTCAAACTCAAAACCCGATAGTGACTTGCCTTTGAAGGCAAAATTGGAGTGAAAGAAGAGATTTTGAGGAAAGCATCTGTTAGATGGCTTTGGTGTACTTAAACTGAACACAATTGAGCTCTATTTATAGTAGAGCAAGTTTGTTTTGGCTGCAATAGTGAATGGCAACTGCAGCAGGTGTTTCCTCAATGTTGGCCAATGAAAATGCAAGTCTCCTCTAGCCATTGACTAGAGGTTAGGGCACAGGGCTGTGGTTCCCTTGGTCTTGGATAAGTCTTGACTGATTTCAGATGAGAATGGCTCAGTCCATGCCACCTTGATGGTTCCATTGAATGCCTCATTCCAAATTTGGAGTCTTGTCCCTATTTTGGCAACTCTAGGTTCAACATGCTATTTCTTGTTCCTTGGACCTTGGAGGCTTGGCTCAGTGATTGTCCCCTTTGGATTCAATCCTCAGAGGTGTCCAAGTGGATAGGAGCTTTTGAAATTGGCTGATTTTGGCAAATCGAGCCAAAATGCAAATTCTGCCTTGCTTTGACAGATTTCAGCAAGGCAACTTGCCAATGTTGTATCTCATGATGTAGGTTGAATTTGGCAATGTTCTTGGCCATTTTGGAAAGCCCTTACATGATACAACAACTGTTTGAACAAGTTTGGTTTTGATCTCTTTTGATTCCAAGTGAAAAATCCCCCTACATTTGGCAAAAAGTGAAGGCAAATTCTGACTTAGTGAAAATTTCACTAAGTGTTGGAAAAAGTGACATTTTCACTTTTCAGCCACTTTGATAACTCCATAACTCAAAATCCTTAATGAATTAGAATGACTTGTAGTTGAAGCTTTTGTAGATGATAATGAGGTCTACAAATCAAGCTTTGGATGGAAAAAATTGGCCTTGTGGTTTAGGAGTTATGGTCCTCCAAAGTTGGTACCCTAGCCACTTGAATTTTAACTTAGAAATTTTTCTAAGTTTTTTATGGTTACCCCTTTTACAAGTTATCCCACTTTCTTTGATTTTTCTTGATGAATGATGATTCAAATCATACATTAACATCATTTTAGGGTAAAAAAAACCATTTTGGTGAAAAATCTCAAAAAGTCAAAGTTGACTTTTTGTGCACAGTTGACTTTTCATCAGATGAATTCCAAACTGTGCAATTCTTCAGGAAATCATGTCCTTGACCTAAATCAAACTTGATGGACATGTTCCATGGGTGTCATAGGGTATATTGAATCAAGTCTTAGGGCTTGGGAGCATGTCCAGGTCAAAAGTCAAAGTTACAGTTGACTTTTCTCGCGAAATCCTAATTGTGGTGCAGATGAAATTGAAACTTGTTGCTCAAGCTTCTTGGATCAATCCATTGTTCCAAATGGATCAATATGGTATATCAAAGACCTTCAAATCATGTCTTGAGGTCTTGGCTCATGGTTTGCACCAAAAGTCAACTTAGGGGTGAATTAGGTCAAGAAACCCTAATTCCTAATTTTTGATGTATGCATTCCCTGAAGCAAAATTGACTTGATGAATGGGTCCATGAGGTTCCATGGAGTATATTAGGTTATGTTTTGGATCATTGGCTTGTGCCCAGATGAAATTTTTCATCTGGAGGCCCTGGGCGATCAAAACCCTAATTTGGTGACACAGTCGATCTGGAGGCTTGATCCATCTAGAAGGGAGCAGCATTGTGCTTAATCCTTGAAGTGGGAGTCCTTTTGATCCATTGTGGATTTTTGAGAGGTTTAGACAAGTTAAAGATCAAGTCATTCCTTGATTGATCTTTTGTCTAAGGCTTTGAGAGGGCTTGAAACCCTAATCATGATTGCAGTCAATGCTCGACAATTCCTTGAGGAGATTGATGAGGCATGATGATTCCTCCATATTGTGATGATGATTTGCACAATGATGGAAAACTTTAGTGGTCAAAATTTGGGGTATGACAGATGCCCCTATTTAATCTTCTTGGACCCGAAGGTGTGAATGACGAAGGTATTCGAGCATTCGGGGTGCAAAAGGATTAAATATCGGAATATCCAAAATTTTGATGGCTATGAATGGCAGCTTGCACATTCATCTTCTTTTGCTAAGCAATGATGCTTAGAAAAGGTAAACTTCCCCTCGATCCTGGCTTCCAACCAAGGAACTGGTCTTAGTTTCTGAAATGAACTTTCCCTCGATCCTGGTTTCCTACCAAGGAACTGGTCTCAGTTTCTGATTCAAACTTCCCCTCGATCTTGGTTTCCTACCAAGGATCTGGTCTTAGTTTCTGAAATGAACTTCCCCTCGATCCTGGTTTCCTACCAAGGAACTGGTCTCAGTTTCTGATTCAAACTTCCCCTCGATCTTGGTTTCCTACCAAGGATCTGGTCTTAGTTTCTGATATAAACTTCCCCTCGTTCCTGGTTTCCAACCAAGGAACTAGTCTTAGTTTCTTTTGTCAATAAACTTTACTGACAAGGGACGCTATTCGTAGCGGTTTTCCTCAAACTTCTCGCCGAATTTTCCTGGAGAGATGCCATTTGACGGAAAAAGTTTTGATGTCAGACTTACTGGGAAACCCAACGTCTGAGTTGTAGAGGTGCACAAACTTCTCTGTTGGAAACGTCATTTGTCGATTCTACTGGGGAAAGCAAGTTTCTTGAGAAACTGCTTCTTCTTGGGGATATTGCATCATACTTTTCTCGGGATCTTCCCGGAGAAACGCCATATGATGGGATCCAATTTTGAGGTGCCGATGACCTTTTCATCAGCGGTTTTTTCGGAGAAACACTGATGTACTGCCGAATCTCTGTTTAAGAGGCTTTCTCTGGGGATTTTCCTTAATCCGGGAAAGCGGGGATATCATCTTCAATGGCGAAGAGTGACATCTGTTGAAGGTTTCTCTGATGTTTCAGAGGTTCAAGTTATCAAAGTGGCCGAGTGCCGACTCTGATCTAGAGATACACTGGTAGCGAGATTGTTCAGATGCGACATCTCCTGACGAGGACAAGGGCTGACAAACTCGATTGAGAGGACGGTTATCACGGCAGGATAAGACTGACTCAAGTGATAGTGATGCAATGTGAAATGTGAATGCAAATAAAAAATGCATGATGTATGTATGCTTATGCTGACAAAACAGACGCGACATACAGACTAAAAGATGAACATGGTTGGATACTCGGCCATTGCTGGGGACGAAGAAGTACCGCTGGTTCAAAATAGCAATTCCACCTTGCCTAGGAGAGATAGTCCCCGCTGGGAGCTACGTTGATCGGGCTTAGGAGATGAGAACTCGACCGAAGGTATCAGACGGGAAAACCGCATCTGATACAATTGATCCTTCGTTCAGGCGCACTGGCTTAGAAGGAGTACTTTGATTCTGCACTTTGAGGCTCGCTTACTTCTGGAGAAGCGATCGGTGTTCTTCTGATGTTCAACAGTCAAAAGAAAAGCCATCTTTAATTTAAAGCAGAAAAAGTTTTAAAAAGTAAATTCATTTTGTTTTATTTCAAGAGTCGCTGATTAAGTTTAAACAACGTTGTTTCGTAAAGCTAAAACAAGTAAGAATTACAAACAAAAGCACAAGGGCTCAAATTTTATTGATAAGATGGAGATCAGCAAAACGCGTGATTCCAAAGAGTATATACAAAGCTAGAAAATGGTAATTTACAGGGAAAAGGGCTACGTTGAAACATAACGATCACCATCCTTCTACCAACTTTGAGTTCGGGACATCCTGAGCTTCCGTCGAAGATGACCTTGATGGGAGTTTTCCTCCGATGGATGGTGTAACTGCTGCTGAGGGACTTGCCTCTGTTGAACATAGTTACTTGCCATTATCCCTAATTTTTTCCTGGATTGTACTATGATGTTTCCAATCCACCGGGATGATTTTTTCCATGTCTCTACTTTTGCCTGGACCGCCCTTTCGGGTTTTCAGTCCACCGAGACGTTCATTTTTTTTTTAGGCGAAGTATTTCTTGACTACATCAACATTCGTGGGGTAGGCAAATTCCTCTCCGTCCATGGTTGCAAGTCTCAAGGCGCCGCCTGAGAAAGCTTTCGTGACCACATAGGGGCCATCATAATTCGGAGTCCATTTGCCTCGCGAATCAGAGATAAATGATTGTATCTTCTTGAGCACGAGGTCTCCTTTCCTGAAGACACGAGGTCAGACTTTTTTGTCGAACGCCCTCTTCATTCTTTGTTGATACAACTGACCGTGGCATAGTGCCGTTATTCGCTTCTCTTCGATCAGGTTCAATTCGTCGTGTCGACTTTGACACCACTCAACTTCAGTGAGCTTAGCTTCCATCAGTACTCGGATTGACGGGATCTCTACTTCTATGGGGAGCACTGCTTCCATGCCATACACTAGAGAGAAAGGGGTAGCCCCTGTTGAAGTGCAGACAGATGTACGATAACCATGAAGAGCAAAGGGTAGCATCTCGTGCCAATCTTTGTAGGTTACAACCATCTTTTGAACGATCTTCTTGATGTTCTTGTTAGCCGCTTCTACCGCTCCGTTCATCTTGGGTCGGTAGGGAGATGAGTTATGGTGTTCGATCTTGAACTCTGCGCACAACTCTTTCATCATCTTATTGTTCAAGTTAGATCCATTATCTGTAATGATCTGGCTTGGAACACCATAACGGCAGATGATATTATTTTTAATAAATCGGACCACCACTTGTCGGGTAACATTAGCGTACGACGCTGCTTCGACCCACTTGGTGAAGTAGTCAATGGCTACCAGAATGAACCGATGTCCGTTTGAAGCCTTAGGTTCAATCAAGCCAATCATGTCGATTCCCCATATGGAAAAAGGCCACGGGGAAGAGAGAACTTTGAGATGCGTTGGCGGTACATGAATTTTGTCGGAGTATATCTGACACTTGTGACACTTCCTCATGTACTTGTAGCAGTCGGATTCCATGGTCAACCAATAGTACCCTGCTCTGAGAATTTTTCTCGCCATTGTGTGTCCGTTGGCATGAGTGCCAAAGGATCCTTCATGAATTTCTTTCATAAGTATGTCTGCTTCTAGTCTGCCCACACATCGGAGCAAGACCAAGTCAAAATTCCTTTTATAAAGAGTGTCACCGCTCAGGAAGAAGCTTCCAGCTAGCCTTCTGAGGGTTTTCCTGTATTTTCGGAGTGCCCCAGGTGGGTACTCTTGTTTCTGAAGGAAGCACTTGATATCATAATACCAAGATTTGTCGTCTATGACTGCTTCGATCGAGAAGATGTAGGCGGGCCGTTCAAGGCGCATAACGTCAATCTTAGGTAGGTCATTCCATCGACCTACTCTAATCATGGAAGAAAGAGTGGCTAAAGCATCAGCCATGTGATTCTCACCACGAGGTATGTGATGAAAGTCAACTCTGTTGAAGAAGGGTAGTAACCTTCTTGCATAGTATTTGTAAGGAATCAGTCCTGACTGGTATGTGTTCCAATCTCCTGTTATCTGATTGATAACCAAGGCTGAATCGCCGTATACGTCCAAGTTTTTGATCCTTAAATCAATCGCTTCTTCGAGACCCATAATACAAGCTTCGTATTCGGCCTCGTTGTTCGTACATTCGAACGTAAGTCTGGCAGTGAAAGGAATGTGGGTACCCTGAGGGGTAACAATGATTGCCCCAATTCCGTTTCCGTAATGATTAACTGCTCCGTCAAAGATAAGTCCCCATTGGGAACCTGGTTCCGGCCCTTCACTGGGTAGCGGTTCATCGCAGTCTTTCATTTTGAGATACATGACATCTTCGTCTGGGAAGTCAAACCCGATTGATTCCTGATCGTCAATCGGTTGATGAGCCAAATGATCGGCTAAAATACTTCCTTTAACGGCTTTCTGAGCGTGGTACTCTATGTCATATTCTGATAGTAACATCTGCCAACGGGCAATCCTTCCCGTGAGAGCAGGTTTTTCGAAAACATACTTGATTGGATCCATTTCGGAGATTAACCAAGTAGTATGACGAATCATGTACTGGTGAAGACGTTTGGCTGCCCAAGCCAAAGCGCAACAAGTTTTCTCAAGCATCGTGTACCGAGTTTCACAGTCGGTAAACTTCTTGCTCAGATAGTAAATGGCAGACTCTTTCCTTTTGGTTTCGTCTTGTTGGCCAAGTACACATCCCATTGAGTCCTCAAGGACTGTGAGGTAAATGATTAGTGGCCTTCCTTCCACTGGAGGTGATAGAATCGGTGGATTCAACAGGTATTCCTTAATACTGTCGAAGGCAGTTTGGCAGTCTTCTGACCAAACGCAATCCTGGTTCTTTTTCAATAATTTGAAAATCGGCGTACACGTGGCGGTCATAAGGAATATGAATATGGAGATGTAGTTCAAACGTCCCAGGAATCCTCTGACTTGTTTTTCAGTTTTTGGAGAAGGCATTGGATCGTATGTTTCAACGGGGTGTAAAACAAGCAATCTGCATGACGTGATGATTCGTGTTTAGAAGAGATAGAGAAAATGCAAGTGTGTGCAGTGTATTTATTTTACTGCTTGTTTTTATTATCGAATGTTTTTTAGGATTACCATTTTCTGAAAAAAGCAAAAAGAGAAAACAGCAAATAATGCGGGAATTACAGAACGACGTTATTTTATTAATGCACAAGTCGGTTCTTGAAACTACAGCCCTATAAAACAAAACTCTGTCGCTTTGGGCAAAGCGAAGAGGGAAATTTACAGAAAGCGAGCCCTATCAAAATATCCATTTCACCTGGGCAGGGTGAAAGGCTTAAAGATGGCAATTACTTTGACTGGTGAACGACCTTTGGAACATCGACATCAACCCACTGGCGGCGAACTCCTCGGTGAAACACAAAGTCTGGCACCTTCCTTGATTTGTCTTCAGAAATGATGCTGATTTCTGGTGGAGCGGGATCATTGGAATCTGTCTCCCAGGCAGAATTGTCGTAGGAGGATTCCTCTGTTGCATTTTGCAAAGTATTTGTGCTCTCAGCTGTATCTCCCCATCCAGCTGGCTGGATATCTTCGAGTCTGATACGAGAGCTTGCGGGAGCGGTGTACTTGACCATATAGTCGTATTTTCCACTTGGTTCTCCCAGAGTGTCCCAAACTTCTTTGGAACTGGAGGAGTCATCCCTCTCGATGACGTTGACCTCAGGAAAAGCATAGTTGATGAACTCAAGTCCTACAAATGTTGCAAATTCATCGTCATGTTGAGCAATTTCGGAATGACCTGAGTGTTGATCCCATGACATGGTGGGGACACAGGTATTCTGTTCAATGACGGTCAGCTGATTTTCATTGTTCGGCTGACTTTCTTGCCCCAAATCTCCTGGATAAGGTTGCCACATTGGCAGACCATCCATTGGGCCATAGTAGGTAGAATCAAAGTTGTATTTCATCAGAGTGTCTTCCTCTAATGAATTTGGTGGAGCACGACATCCTTTCGGATCACAATCTCCATAGATCATTTCGACATCTGATCTGGGTATAAACCTCGGACTCTGTGCGGGATAGCAAAATGGCATTTGCGTTTCGTCCTGCGACACATAACCGTCCTGGTTAAGATAGGACTTCCATTCCTCATCCATGTCAAAGGGATCCTCTTCATTGATAGCATGGACTACTTGAGTCACTGGTTGGAGGAAACCTCCACTATGGAAGAAGTTCTGAATGGGATGAAGACTTTCATCGCCGAAAGTTGTCTGGGTGCAGGTTGTAGAAAAACCAAGACCCTTCTTTGTTTTGTTATCAATGGGAATGACAAGCTGTCCCCATCCGGTTGTATCGGTACTCTCGACCGCTTTGATAGCATCCTTGTATGAGGAAATCGACGTTCCTCCTACAGATTGATTGTTCTTGTTCACCGATAGTGCTTGGAACTGCGTCCCAATAACCTCCTCAGGTTCTATACCAGCAGATGATGACAAGTTACTCACGAGCAAAGCCTGTTCCCCACAGACTGTGACAAGTTAATCGTTCTGAACGAACTTTAGCTTTTGGTGGAGAGTCGAAGTGACCGCTCCAACCTGATGTATCCAAGGTCTTCCTAATAAACAACTGTATGTTGCCCGGATGTCCATGACCTGGAAAGTGACTTGGAAAGTATGAGGACCAATAGTTATGGGAAGATCAACTTCGCCGATAACTGCTTTCTTGGATCCGTCGAACGCTTTGACGACGACCTCGCTGATTCTCATCGGAGGGCCTTTGAATGATAATTGCATCAAAGTGGACTTCGGCATAACATTCAGGGCTGACCCTGTGTCTACCAGTACGCTGGCTAAAGCATCGTCCTGGCAGTTGACTGTGATATTGAGCGCCATGTTATGACGACGACCCTCTTCGGGTAATTCCTCATCACTAAATCCCAAATTGTTACAGGAAGTGATGTTAGAGACAATACTATCAAACTGTCTGATTGTTACATCCTGTTCTAAGAAGGCTTGCTCTAAGACTTTCTGTAGAGCCTCCCTGTGCGCTTCTGAACTGAGTAACAGTGATAATACCGAGATCTTTGAAGGAGTCTGTAACAGTTGATCAACAATGTTGTATTCACTCCTTTGGATGAGCTTCAGCATCTCATCATTGTTTTTTGAAAGGTCAGGATTACTGGATTGACCGACTAGTGGATCAGGAATTTCTGTCTGAAGTTCCTTTTCTTTGTTGGATTCTCCAACTCCTCGGTTGAAGATTCGACCGCTCCGTGTTACACGACTGATGTCTGCAATATTTACGACGGAGGGTAATGGAATTTCCTTTCCATTTTCAACTGTCGTTGCACTGTATTTGTAAGGGATCGCCTTAGCTGATTCATACGGTAATGGTCCCGGTAGATAGATGACTATGGGAACCTTCTGGTTTTTCTGACCATCATACGCAACCTTAATCCGTTCCTGGTTGGGAACTCTGGATTCATCAAGTAGAGGAATAATGGCAAAAACATCCCTGGTCTGGTGGTGACCAGAGATCGAGAGGACATCCCCAACTTGCTCGGTAAGGTAGTTCGGCGACCAATTGATGGGTCCAGAACCCGGATATGGACGAATTTCTCCACGATCGACTTGACCCTGAAGAGCTGCTCTCACAAGGTAACACCCTTGGTTACTTTCTGAACAGACGTTACAACTGTCATAGTTGTGTGGGGGCACCTGGCCACGCCCACTTTGAATACAATGTAACCTTACTAGGTTAGCCTCCACTGATCGGACATCCTGACTTTGACGCCGAGTGAGATTTCTGTTACTGATACTAATATGCTGAGTATCTTCATCCATATAGATAGGCTTCCACCAGTGATTTAACAAGTGCTGAAGTGCCTCCTGGACAAGGGTACACCCCCGATCGTTTTCGCAACCCGCTTTACAGCTTTGATAGTCATGTGAGATCAGGAATCCGAGCCGGACCTGCTCAGCATGCAACTCTACCAGGTTGGTATTCATCACGCGAATATCGAAGATCTGAACCATATTGATCTGATAAGGGTTCTTATCATGGTAGTCTCGGATCCATCCAAGATCCATCTGACGCTGGAGGGCCTCTTGTATGAAAGAGCATCCCTGTTTATTTACCGAGCAAGTCAGACAGGAACTGTAATCGTGCCGCGGCAGATTATGATACTGGCTTTGCCTTGAGTGCATCGCCACCAAGTTGACATTCATCGCACGGATATCGTGGTTCTGAATGACGTTGGAATTCGTGTAGGTCATGTTAACTCCACGAACTCGGTGCTCTTGGATCCATCCGAGATCCATTTGTTCCTGCAGAGCTGTTTGCACTACAGAACATCCCTGATTGTCTTTAGAGCAGATATCACACTGGTGATAATTATGAGGTGGAACATAGCCATATCCACTCTGTCTACAATGCATCTTGACCAGATTGGTCTTCAATAAGAGTACATCGTGAATATGATAGACGTTGTTAGTCTCTTTCTCAATCAGATTGACCGTAGCTTTCTCATGTTGAGGCAGCGGGTTCGTGAGAACATTAGGATTCGTATCTTTGTAAGATAAGAGCCCGCTCCTAACAAGCTTTTGCATGTCAGATTTGAAATTGAGGCAATTCTCTATGTTATGCCCCGATCCTCCTTGATGATAAGGGCATGTCTGATCCGCTTTAAACCAAAAAGACGGATTTTCCGGTACAGTAAGAGGAGACTTAGTCTGGATGTGCCCCTTAGCCAGTAGTAACGGAAACAGTTCTGCATACGACACGGGTATAGGATCAAACCCTGATGATCATGTTGTACGATTGTTATTGTACTGAGGACGAGCCTGCTGAAGAGGCTGTTGAGTCCTTTGCTGATTAGGTTGGCTCAGCGCAACCTGAGGTTGATACGTAGGAACAGGCGCGGGGCCGATAGCAGGAGTTACCGCTGCTACTGGTTGATAACGACGCCTTTGCTTTCCGAGAGAGATATTCCCAATATCTTGCTCTTTTTTCTTAGGGAGAGCACTACCGTATTTCTTAGTACCGCTTGTTGATCCAGTGTTTTTTACCAAACGTCCTTCTCGGACAGCTTCCTCAAGACGTACACCCATACCGACCATCTCGGTGAAATCACTGGGCGCACTGGCGACCATTCGGCCATAGTAAAATGAGCTCAAGGTTTTTAAGAAGATATTTGTCATCTCTTTCTCCTCAAGAGGTGGACAAATTTGAGCGGCGATTTCACGCCATCTTTGAGCATACTCCTTAAAAGTTTCCTTATCCTTTTGCGACATTGATCTGAGTTGATCTCTGTCGGGTGCCATGTCCAAATTGTATTTGTATTGTTGGATGAAGGCAGTGCCAAGATCTCTGAATGTGCTGATCGAGGCATGGTTTAAACCCATGTACCATTTTAAGGCAGCACCGGTTAAACTATCCTGAAAGTAATGAATCAGCAGGTCCTGATTTTCCATCTGAGCTGACATCCGTCGAGCGTACATCGTCAAATGACTCTGAGGGCAAGAATTACCCTTGTATTTTTCAAAGTCAGGCACTTGGAATTTGTGCGGAACTTTCACATTGGGGACCAGACAAAGGTCTGCGGCGTCCTTTCCAAAAAGATCCTGACCGCGAATGGCTTGCAGTTCCCTCTGCATTTCCAAGAACTGTTCCTAGAATTCATCCATTCGGTCAAACATAGTCTCCTTCTTTCCAGAAGGTATCTGTGGAATCTGTCCTTCCGGGACAGAGTGCACCACAGGGGGTGGTACCGTAACTACGACGTTGAATCTTGGCGTCTCCTGAAGTTTGTAACCTTCAGGGGTCTTTAATATGCCTCTGGCATCTTCGCTTTCCCGAAGTTTGTAACCTTCAGGACCAGCGGCTCCTGCAGAGGTTCCCTGATCTTCAACGATCGGCGAAACATATCCTTCCGGGATATAATTAACAGGCATGCCCCAGGGACGATCTTTCGGCATCTGATACCTAGGATCGAACTTCTCCACTATGGGCGTCGAGGTGACCTCCGAGATCACAGTCCTTTGTAGCTGAGCTTCTGCCATGGCTTGCATGTCGTTACGAAGCTTTCTCATATCCTCTCTCAGAGCGTTGAGCTCTTCTCTCAACTCTCTGTTCTCTTCCTCAAGATCATCCATCTTTTTTTGACGACTGGCCCGAGTATTATACGAATGAGACAGTTTGACTCTAGAACCGAGACACAAACGTAAGATTCGTAGGTAAGGAATTACACAATGGGAAAATGATAAAATGCAATGATTATATTAATTGTTTTTTGGTTTAATCAAAATAAACTGCGACAATTAGATTGCAAATATCAAACGGTGGGGAAACCCCTTTTTATTGAATTTCAAAGGATTACAGAAATGGAAATACAGTAGATTACAAAGTGCAGAAATAGAAACCTAAACTAATGGGTCCTGGTACTTCCTCTTCTTTGACCGGGGCGCTTGAGTCGTTGTCGGGTTGTCACTCCTTTGCCAGGTGAAAGGAGCGAGCAAATTCCTTTGGTCGTCTTGATTCTCTACAGCATGTTGCTCTAAAATTTCAATCAGAGCATCTTTTTCTCTCAGTAGTTGCTGTATTTGGATACACTCTATGTTGAGGGTGCGGTACTTGTTCTTCCAAGACCTTCTCTCCTTTTGAACTTTGTTGAGAGTAACCTGAAGCTTTTCAGTTTCCGTCATGAAGTACATGACAGACTCCCTCGGCGAAAGAATTCCGTAACGAGGATAAGGCATTTTTAGCTTGAGAGCTCTAGTTTGTACCCAATGGAGATAAGGCTCCACCGAGACACAGTCTGGTTTTCCTAGAGACTCTCGTCCTTTCTTATGAATGTGTTTCCACGCATGCACTATTTCCATCTTCAGTGCCCTGTCGTTTTCTCCTTCCTTGAAGAAAAGGCCTTCCAGATGAGCGTTCTGCGGAACGAGCCTCATCGGGTATCCAAATTGACGAAGAACCAATATCGGATGGTAGTTAATTCCCCCCTTGATTCCTATGAGAGGTACGTTGGGGAAGTTTCCACAACGATCAATGATCCTGATCCCATCATAAATCTTAATGCACTAATCTATATCAGAGTTGGTAAGAGACATGATCTTCTGCGACCAGCGCAGGGCATTCTTTCAATCCCAAAAAGCAGCAGACTTAGGCAAATGGGAGACAAACCATTTGTAAAGCAAAGGCACACAGCATGTAATCTCCCCTCCGCTGTACAAATTTCCTAAGTGCACAGAATGATACGCGTCTGCGAGCAAAGTCGGAACAGGGTTTCCAATGAGAAAAACCTTAATAGCGTTGATATCGACGAAGTTATTGATGTTGGGAAACAAAAATAACCCGTAGGTGAACAAGACAAAGATGATTTCGAAAGCAATCTCGTTCCCTATACTAGCGAAGTACAGAGCTTTCTTTGTCACGAACTGGGCTGGCAAACCTTGTATGCCACCCTTGGTAGTCAGGTGAGTCCCGACCTCAGACTCGTCCAAATGAATTGCTTGTGCAATGGTTTGATTCTTTGGAACTTCTTCCAGTCCAGAAAATGGAGCTCGATCAGTGATATATAGATCGATCAGATGAGAATACTCCTCCAGCGTTGGTGCTAGCTGGTAATCCGGGAATTTGAAACAGTGATAAACTGGATCATAAAACTGAACGAGCGCGTCCATGATTCCCCCAATCACATGGACTCTTAACAATGGTAGCAAACCACCGTGCTTGGCTCTGAAAACCTCTGGGTTAGTGATCATCCTCGCCAACCTTCTCAAATCCTCAAGCTTTGGAACCTTGAAGGTATACTGGTGAACTCTTCTTCTACCGAAATCCATCGGTGCAATCCTTTTCTCTGATATTTGCAATCACATTCTTAGTTTAATTCGAAAAACAGAGAGACTAGAAGAGAAATTTTTTTGAATGTTTTAATGTTTTTTAGATGAATGCATGAATGCAGCACACAAAAACATAGAAAAAACATGGGGTCAGAGGGTCATTGTCATGAAGTCAAGGCTCTACCCATCCCCAAAGGTTTACTAAGGTGATTTTTGTACCTGTACTCATTATCATTAGCTCCTCCCAGGAAGGCAGACAACAAGCGGATCGCCAGCGAGTTGTGTGCAATCTTAGAGTAAGTGCTATTCACCGAGAATAGATCACCAGCCTCAAATGAGGGTAGTATCGCGTAACAGCTATTTCCGATAGCTTCCGCACTACGAAAGGGTTGGCTTTTCTAGGTGTATACTCAATCTCACCACATGCGGCATCACACGCATTCCCAGTAGCAGAAAAATAAACACGTATAGCAATTAGGAAAAGCAGTATATATATTTGTCCTAAGCATCCTAGACTTTAAAAGCTAAGAATCTTAAGTTCCTGACAGAAATGGCTCCCCGGCGGAGTCACCACTCTGTAGTTTCTACACAAGCGAAGGTTTTGACCTAAGATCCTGATGGAGAAAAAAGTCTCATCTCAGCGAAGGCCTCTACCTAGGAGTAAAATAGATCATCAACAAATGATAGACGGTTTTCCCCAGCAGAGTCGCCACTTTTCTGTAGCGAGCGATTTTTTGGACGTGCTTGCGAGGCACAACCGCTCTTCGGTGTTGCTACTACAGCTCGATTCATTTTTTATCCTATTAAAGCTGATGAAGGAAGGGAAATAGATGTCTCCAACTAACCCTGCTTGCATACTGAGTTTGGACAGCGGTCTGTCCGGTTACAGATGCTCCAAAGATTTGGGGACTTACTCAGGTTATCTGTTCAATGAGATGTTTAGGATGTTAGGACTGATTGCTTTTCTGATAGATATGTGAAAGTATGGGATTTTGGGTTTTTGTTTAGTGTGCTCGCTAAGATCTTTTCTTTCGATCTTATGCCTACGTATTCCCGTTTACCCAAACAGGGAAATCAGAGCATTCGTAGTTCCTCCTATTCTATGGGAGGAAATGGATTTTTGGTGTCTTGTTCAAAGCCCAAGACGTGAAGCGAAAGGTTGTTTGTATCTTGTTCAAAGCCCAAGATATGAAGCTGAAAGGTCTCAACTTTAGAGAGAATTTGTCATCTCTAAAGAGGGAAGAAGGAGAATTACTTTAACTGGGATACACGGATCCTAGCAATGCCATAATTTCCGAAGAAGGGGTTTTAACCTGAAGGAGAAGACTTTAACTCTGTGTAGAGAGCAACGCCATCTTTCCTTAGGAATTCCTCATGCTAAAAGAAGGACAGTGGCATGGATGTAGATGATCCAGAGGCTTGCCGCTTACAGCGATTAGATGAAAGGGAAGGAGTTGTTGATGTTTGTTTACTGTGAACGAGGCACAGGTTTGATGCTAAAAGGTTAATTGGACTAACCAATGGTTTTCTTATATAAAGCCTAAGAGGAGGCTAATTTATGCTAGGGAAAATCATTATACAAAGCCTAAGAGGAGGCTAATATGTGTATCGTACAAAGCCCGAGAGAGAGGCTAAAAGGGTTCGACCCAGTGGGGGATATCATTATACAAAGCCCAAGAGGAGGCTAAAAGGGTTGACTCAGCTGGAGAGTCTTTTGTAGCTCGTATGAAGCCCGAGATGGAGGCTGAAAAAGAGTTTGACTCTTGCTTATGGAGTTTGTATCTCGTATGAAGCCCGAGATGGAGGCAAAAGGATGATTGACTCAACGAGGGAGTCTTTTGTGTCTCATACAAAGCCTGAGAGAGAGGTTAAAAGGGTTTACTCTACAGGGGAGTCTTTCATACTCAACAAGAGAGTGTTTTTTGTATCTCGTACAAAGCCCGAGATGGAGGTGAAAGGTTTGTTTGGCTCAATAAGAACCTTTTTGTATCTCGTATAAGGCCCGAGATGGAGGCGAAAAGTTTGCTCCGCTGGGGAGAATCATTTGTACAAAGCCCAAGAGGAGGCTATCTGCTGGTGACTGTTTTAGTTAAGTGACAGGTCCAGTATACTGATTTTTTAAAGAGAAAATCAGTTCTTATATGAGCAACACTGTACTCATGGGTTTGGTTCGAGGATCGGGGTTGTTCCCTGTTCTTTAAGGAAAGGGGAAATCCAAAGGCTATTGAGACTATCCGAGTCTGCAAGTTTTCTTCCTATCTAACGAAAGGGTCACTTGAGAATGTCTTTGAGACTCAAGGAAAATAGACTGTCCAAGTATAGAGTTTTATCTTTTGTACTATGCTTTGAGAAACAGTAGTAGACTCTAGAAAGGACCGTTCTATGAAGATTACTAAGTTCTGTTCCTATACCTCTAGGAGGTCGTTGGGACAATTTGTACGAAGCCCAAGAGAAGGCTGGAAGCTTTTAAGAAGCCGATCTGTCCTTGTACGAAGCCCAAGAGAAGGCTATCATTCCCGAAGGAAGAGATCATTATACAAAGCCTAAGAGGAGGCTGTCAATACTTCTAAGAAGCCGACGGGTCCTTGTACGATGCCCAGGAGGAGGCCGATGCTTTTAAGAAGCCCGTGGGTCCATCATCTCCTTTCCATTAGGAGAGATAACTCTTTTAAAGATAAAAACCACTGGTAAACGTGCGAGGTTTACTATCCAGCGACTTTTAACTTTTAAAGAGGGTTCCTTAGTTAAGGTCCAAGATTATGACCGTAGTGGGTCCCCAAACCCCGAGACATTCAAGGCAAGCTATTCACAAGGAATAGATCGAGTCAGGAACGTTCGAGAATTTGGAAGAAACTCAAAGATGCCATTCACGGAGAATACATTCATCTTGGGGAATAGAGTTTCTTGACGATTCCTAAGGAGGACAGCCGAAGAGAAGACTGTATCTGGTGCTCCTATTGGGGATCTAGGTGTCTATTTCTACGACTAAACGAAACGGCTTTACCTAGTTCTAGACGTAGTTGCCGGGGAAACTCTAATATCTATACTATTATTACACAGTCGATATGAGTTTATGAAAGGAGACTTACAGTGAGCAGCCCCACAATACAGTTATATATATGAGTTTGTGAAAGGAGACTTACAGTGAGCAGCCCCACAATACAGTTATATACATATGAAAGCAGTAAATGAAAGCGATAACCACTTACTCGGTTGTAGAGCTTCCATGCTGTTTGGTTAGTTGTTCAACAAAGAAAGATTGAAAACAACAGTATATTCAAAATCAAAGGAGAAAATGCTTTGAAAAAGAAAGATTTGGGGCTTACAGCTCAAGGAGAGGCCCAGGGTTTTACCAGTGAGTGCACTGTTGAATTTGTACAGGGGGTCTTATACAAGTGACTGTGGCCCAAAAAGGTTTGTTGTACAAAGGGATGGGTCTTACACTCTCTCAAGAGGCCCAAAAAAGTTTTAAAGAAGAAGAGTGGGGCTTATAACACGAGGGTAGGCCCAGTTGACTTTTCGTTTAAAATGGCGATCGCGCCGAGGTTTTCTTTTAACGCAGAGTGACTTATACAATAAGTGAGGCCCAAAAGGTTTTGGTTAAAATGGGGGTTGGGTCTTACACTCTAATAGAGGCTCAAAGTGTTTTGAAGAAGAAGAAATGGGTCTTACTACTCGAGGGTAGGCCCAGATGATTTTTTGAAAAGGCGACGATCGCGCCGTTTGTTTTTTGACGGTATTGGGACTTATACAATAAGTGAGGCCCAAAATGATTTGGTCAAAAAAGGATTGGGTCTTACACTCTATTAGAGGCCCAAAGTGTTTTGAAGAAGAAGAAATGGGTTTTACTGCTCGAGGGTAGGCCCAGATGGTTTTTTGAAAAGGCGACGATCACGCCGTTTGTTTTTTGACGGTATCGGGACTTATACAATAAGTGAGGCCCAAAATGATTTGGTCAAAGAAGGATTGGGTCTTACACTCTATTAGAGGCCCAAAGTGTTTTGAAAACGATTTAAGAGGGTTGAATTAATCCAAAAACCCTAATTTATTTCCAAAAATGTATTTAATTGAAATAAAATTCAATTAAATTGATCAAAAATTGTTTAACACATGGGAAACAAATTGTGATCTTGGATTAATGCTTCCAAAATTAGGTATTGACCTACAAAATAATTAGAAAGCATTAAAAGTTATAAAATCAATGTGGAAATAATATTTCAAATGTTAAAAACAATTAAAATATTAATTCTTTGCAAAAATATCAATTATATAAAATAAATAATATTTTTGGGATTTTTTGGTAAAATAAAATATTTTAACATTTTTGTGAATTATTAAAAAAAGAATCAACTCAAAATCATTAAAACTCAGAGAGAAATTACTTTTTGAATCAATTAAACAAAATCACAAAATTCAAATATTTGAATTATTCAAAAATGGCGCCAAGAACACACCAAGAACACGCGCGTGTTCTGGGTTTGGCTGATTTGCATTTTCTATCCAATCTCCATGAATACGTAATTATAACATGCAATCCACATATCATTATGCTCGTCTCAACCTCACGATCATGTCTATGTACTTGAATTTCATTTAAATTAAACATACAACAAGAAATCACGAAGAAACCTCAAGAACCCTAATTTCTGCATGAAGGCTAGGATTTTTGATACACGATTCAAACAATGCAATTAATTGAGGGAAAACATTCCATGCATGATTATGAACATATGGCCAAATTATTGTGCGAGGAAATATGCATAGATTGAGAGATGACCAAGTATGTGCTTACCTCCAAGTCGTGACAGCAAGAGCAAATCAAATTCTGGGTTGGAGGTGTTACAGATGAGTTGTGATGATCTGAACAGCTTCCCTGCACCCTATGGAGTGTGTTTGAATGCTTGGACCTGATTGAAATTGGCTGGATCACTCTGTGGTACCTCAGCTGCAACTTGATTGAAAATTTGAGCAACCAGCTGGTGATTTTGTGAAATCTTTGTTCCAGATGTTATGTGAGTGTTTGGATCACTTCTATATGATGTATGTGAGGTGTGTGAGTGATTGGTTTGATTGGAATTGCTCTCAAACTCAAAACCCGATAGTGACTTGCCTTTGAAGGAAAAATTGGAGTGAAAGAAGAGATTTTGAGGAAAGCATCTGTTAGATGGCTTTGGTGTACTTAAATTGAACACAATTGAGCTCTATTTATAGTAGAGCAAGTTTGTTTTGGCTGCAATAGTGAATGGCAACTGCAGCAGGTGTTTCCTCAATGTTGGCCAATGAAAATACAAGTCTCCTCTAGCCATTGACTAGAGGTTAGGGCACAGGGCTGTTGTTCCCTTGGTCTTGGATAAGTCTTGACTGATTTCAGATGAGAATGGCTCAGTCCATGCCACCTTGATGGTTCCATTGAATGCCTCATTCCAAATTTGGAGTCTTGTCCCTATTTTGGCAACTCTAGGTTCAACATGCTATTTCTTGTTCCTTGGACCTTGGAGGCTTGGCTCAGTGATTGTCCCCTTTGGATTTAATCCTCAGAGGTGTCCAAGTGGATAGGAGCTTTTGAAATTGGTTGATTTTGGCAAATCGAGCCAAAATGCAAATTCTGCCTTGCTTTGACAGATTTCAGCAAGGCAACTTGCCAATGTTGTATCTCATGATGTAGGTTGAATTTGGCAATGTTCTTGGCCATTTTGGAAAGCCTTTACATGATACAACAACTGTTTGAACAAGTTTGGTTTTGATCTCTTTTGATTCCAAGTGAAAAATCCCCCTACATTTGGCAAAAAGTGAAGGCAAATTCTGACTTAGTGAAAATTTCACTAAGTGTTGGAAAAAGTGACATTTTCACTTTTCAGCCACTTTGATCACTCCATAACTCAAAATCCTTAATGAATTAGAATGAATTGTAGTTGAAGCTTTTGTAGATGATAATGAGGTCTACAAATCAAGCTTTGGATGGAAAAAATTGGCCTTGTGGTTTAGGAGTTATGGTCCTCTAAAGTTGGTACCCTAGCCACTTGAATTTTAACTTAGAAATTTTTCTAAGTTTTTTATGGTTACCCCTTTTACAAGTTATCCCACTTTCTTTGATTTTTCTTGATGAATGATGATTCAAATCATACATTAACATCATTTTAGGGTAAAAAAAACCATTTTGGTGAAAAATCTCAAAAAGTCAAAGTTGACTTTTTGTGCACAGTTGACTTTTCATCAGATGAATTCTAAACTGTGCAATTCTTCAGGAAATCATGTCCTTGACCTAAATCAAACTTGATGGACATGTTCCATGGGTGTCATAGGGTATATTGAATCAAGTCTTAGGGCTTAGGAGCATGTCCAGGTCAAAAGTCAAAGTTACAGTTGACTTTTCTCGCGAAACCCTAATTGTGGTGCAGATGAAATTGAAACTTGTTGCTCAAGCTTCTTGGATCAATCCATTGTTCCAAATGGATCAATATGGTATATCAAAGACCCTCAAATCATGTCTTGAGGTCTTGGCTCATGGTTTGCCCCAAAAGTCAACTTAGGGGTGAATTAGGTCAAGAAACCCTAATTCCTGATTTTTGATGTATGCATTCCCTGAAGCAAAATTGACTTGATGAATGGGTCCATGAGGTTCCATGGAGTATATTAGGTTATGTTTTGGATCATTGGCTTGTGCCCAGATGAAATTTTTCATCTGGAGGCCCTGGGCGATCAAAACCCTAATTTGGTGACACAGTCGATCTGGAGGCTTGATCCACCTAGAAGGGAGCAGCATTGTGCTTAATCCTTGAACTGGGAGTCCTTTTGATCCATTGTGGATGTTTGAGAGGTTTAGACAAGTTGAAGATCAAGTCATTCCTTGATTGATCTTTTGTCTAAGGCTCTGAGAGGGCTTGAAACCCTAATCATGATTGCAGTCAATGCTCGACAATTCCTTGAGGAGATTGATGAGGCATGATGATTCCTCCATATTGTGATGATGATTTGCACAATGATGGGAAACTTTAGTGGTCAAAATTTGGGGTATGACAACCCGGATGGTAGCTTAAATTGAAGTCATAATCTTTCAAGAATTCTAACCACCTTCTCTGCCTCATATTCAATTCCTTCTGGTCGAATAAATATTTCAAGCTCTTGTGATCACTAAACACTTCAAATCTCGACCCATACAAATAATGCCTCCATATATTTAACACGAACACTACTACAGCTAATTCAAGATCATGAGTAGGATAGTTCCTTTCATGCACCCTCAATTGCCGTGAAGCATAAGCCACTACCTTGCCATTTTGCATCAATACACCGCCTAATCCCATCATAGACACATCGCAATACACTACAAAAGAATCATTTGGACTTGGAAAAATCAACACTGGCGCCGTAGTCAACTTCTTCTTCAGTTCCTCAAAACTTTCCTCACAGGCAGCATCCCAGACAAAAGCTTGATTCTTCCTGGTCAACTGAGTCAATGGCAACGCCAATTTAGAAAACCCCTTAATAAACCTTCTATAGTAACCTGCCAGACCCAAAAAGCTTCTAATCTCCGTTGCGGTCTTCGGAGCCTCCCACTGCAGTACTGCGCTTACTTTAGAGGGATCCACCACTATACCATCACCAGAAATAACATGGCCTAAGAAACTCACGGTCTTCAACCAAAATTCACATTTCGAGAACTTTGCAAACAACTTATTATCTTTCAACACCTGCAATGCGATTCTCAAGTGACCTGCATGCTCTTCGTCAGACTTAGAATAAATCAGTATATCATCAATAAACACCACAATAAACTGATCCAGATAAGAGTGGAAAATACGATTCATATATTCCATAAATACACCCGGCGCATTAGACACTCCGAAAGGCATCACTGCATATTCGTAATGTCCGTAGCGAGTTCTGAAAGCAGTCTTCTGAATATCACCTTCTTTTACTCTAATCTGATGGTACCCCGACCTCAGATCAATTTTGCTGAAAACGCGAGCTCCCACTAGCTGATCCATTAAGTCATCAATCCTAGGGAGTGGATACTTATTCTTAATGGTTACCTTATTTAACTGACGGTAATCAATGCACAGACGCATACTACCATCTTTCTTCTTCACCAACAACACTGGAGCTCCCCACGGCGACACACTTGGCCTGATAAACTTCTTATCGAGCAATTCCCCGACCTGAGATTTCAACTCTGCCAACTCTGATGCAGACATCCTGTACGGTGCCATAGAGATAGGCCTGGTACCTGGTACAAGATCAATCGCAAACTCAACTTCTCTTGTCGGAGGCATTTCTGTGATGTCATCTGGAAACACTTCAGGAAATTCATTCACTACCGACAATTCATTAACTGAAGTCTTGCTTTCAACAGATAGTGAGGTAAACACTGCAAACAACTTTGCTTCATCTTCCAACAACGCCCTCAACTCCTTGCTAGACAGCGAATCCGCTAATACTTCCTCTTCAGGAGTAAGAAACAGTAATGTCTTCCTGAAGCAATCAATATACACCCAGTTGAACTCCAACCAGTTCATCCCCAAAATAACATCAAGATTACCGAGTGGCAAACAAATCAAGTCCACTCTGAAATCTCTACCAAATACGGTCAGCGGACACTTCAAACACACCAAAGAAGTAACCACAGAACCAATAGAAGGAGTTTCAATCGTCATCCTCTGCTCTAAAGTAGACGGCATAATCCCTAATCTCTTCACACATTCAACAGAAATAAACGAGTGCGTTGCACCCGTGTCAATGACAGAAATTAAAGGAACATAATTAATAAATCAAGTACCTTTGACGGAACGCTCCTCATCAGCAGATTGAGCCCCCACCAAAGCAAACACTTTCCCACTAGATTGAGACGCCTGAGACTTCTTCGGCTTCTCGCAGTGAGTACTGATGTGACCCTTCTCTCCGCAATTATAACAAGTAGGCATAGTGGCTCTGCAATCAACTGTGACATGACCTGCTTTGCCACACTTGAAGCACTTCTTCACCTCTTTCTGACAGTCATTCGCACGGTGACCCGCGCCTCCACATTTGAAGCACTTGAGAGTATCAGCACTTGCTCCCTTCTCTTTTGGCTTCTTCCCCCCATCAGTTTTCTGTTTCCCCTTATCAGCTGGAGCACTGTAAGGAGTACCTCCAAATCTATGCTTATTTTTCTTCTCATTTACAGCTTTGTAATGAGCAATTCTGGCCATGTTGTCATTATCATAAATTTTGCTTCTGCTTACCAGCTCTGGATAGTTTCTTATCTTCTGACAAGCAATACCCAATTTGATCTCGGGACGCAGCCCGTTCTCAAACTTCAGACACTTCGACATCATAGCTTCTTCAGTATTGTAATGAGCGCAATACTGAACCAGCTCCTCAAATTTAGCGGCATACTCAGCCACAGTCTTATCACCCTGCTTCAGCTCCAAAAATTCCACCTCTTTAGCACTACGGATGTCTTCTAGAAAATACTTTTCCAGAAACTCAGCTTGAAACACAACCCAAGTAATCTCAGTACCTGCAGCTTCCAATCTCTGACGACTGTTGTCCCACCAAGCCTCAACCTCTCCTTCCAGCATATGAGTACCAAACCGTACCTTCTGAGCATCACTGCATCCCATGGTCCTGAAGATCTTCTTCACAGCCTTCAGCCATTTTTGTGCAGCCTCTGGGTCCAAGATACCTCCCTCATATGTAGGCGGCTTGTTGCTTTGAAACTGTGCTAAGTCACGAAATTGAGCACCTCCACCCTGGTTGGCATTCTCTACAGCTTGTGCCATGGCTTGCATAGCAGTAGCAAGAGCAGCATCATTCCTTCCTGCCATATTGTACAACAATCATCACAAGGTCAGAACACCAAAATCATCTCCTATTCTAAGGACAGACTCAACTACTACACTGGCCGGACGGACCGACCTGCCTGATACCAATTGTAACACCCCACTTTTCCCATTTTAAAAATAAGCCAAATAATCAAGAAAATAATCAGAGTTTTTGCATCAAAATAAGTAGGATGCCACATTAGCACAACAACATCAAAACTCATTTATTAATTGAAATAAATCAGCGGAAAATTATTCATTAATTCAATTTACGGCCATCTGCCAAATACACCAAATAATCCCACATAAAATCGTGGTTCAACAAAATACGTCCAAATATGATACGTAACAAATGAAAGAAACAACAATAACTAATGGTTTAAAAATACCCAATAATTCTCGTGTTACGTATCAGAGCACTCCTACATACTCGATCAGCAACACCAATATCCAAGCTACCTAGGTACCTGGATTATCTGTACTTCCGAAGAAGCACAGACACAACAACAACAAAGGGGTGAGAAATCACGTTCAAATATTATAGGTGAATGAATACATGATAGACAGGTAGTCATCATACACAAGCACCATCAATTATCAAACACGGCCTCCTGCCCAATATCATCAACAACATCAAATAATAATGCAATGCGACACAACACCATGCATGCGGTACCGACTCATTGGTTCATCCAATCGAACCCGGATAGATCACGTACACCTCTACTTGGCAATGATATATCCCCACCATTCTCCATATAGGAGTACAGATGAATCGCATACACCCCTCCTGGGCAACGATCCATCCCACCAAAACACCATGAGTATGCAAGACTCAATATGCACAACAAAACATGTATACAACATAAATACATGCACACGATCCTCCTGATCACACCATACATATCAACCACACCATCGTTACACAAATTGCTTCAACTACACCAAATACCAAATTAATTAATTAATTAACTAAAAATTATTAAAATTACTATTTTCATCACCAATATCTTATTACTCAGCACCTGGTACCTATTCCCAACCTCCCAGACCAAAAGAAATCACTTCCGATGCGAAAACGGGAAAGAAATCGCGAAACGGGGAAAATCTGCACTCAGACTGTCCATACGCGTATTGACGTGAGTCATACGCGTATGACCTTCTCACTCGCCCAACCATACGCGTACTGCACCATCTGATACGCGTATGGCCTCCTGCCTCGCTCTGCCACACGCGTAATGTCCAACTTCGTACGCGTATGAGCAAAGACCCATTTTCCTTCAAAATTCAATTCTAGATCTACTTACGCGTACGACCACCCTCATACGCGTAATGCCTTGCCACCATACGCGTACCTTTACGCGTATGGGCAGAGGGTCGTGTCAATTCCTTCCTTTTGCCTCCCCTTACGCGTAACACCCCCTTTCCTCCACTCCCATACGCGTATGGCCTAACCCCATACGCATATGGCCAGATCTATTACGCATTTCACCAGAGACCTCCCTATTCTGTATCCTGCTACAATTTTCACATTTTCCACTTCTAATCAGTCCTATAATCGTCTCTACATTGCTTTTAGGTCCAATTTTCATCTTTATACTTGTATCTAGAATTACCACAGATATTACAAGCCTAAACTCTTAAATCGTTCACCCAAATTCGAATAAAAAATAGAGATCTGCAACAAGTGTTTATACAGCAGCAACAACACCCAAAATTCATGAAAATACACAGTAATTCATGCACGAATCTCAGATTCCCAACCAGCATACACAACAATCAACAGTTCAACAATTGCACATCAATTTCCTACGGGGTTAAGGACTCCCCACTACCCGATCATGAAATAACCACTAATGTTAAACTCGTTTCTCCCCCTTACCTCAAATTCTGGTTTAATTCCTGCGAAAATTGATGATGGTTCCTTGCCCTAGAGTTCCCTTGTTCTTCCTCTCCTTAGCCTTTTCTCTTTCTATCTCTAAAATTCTTACTATTCTAACTTTTACCAATTACTACTAATTAGGCTCTAATTACCAAGTTACCCTCCCTAATCTCATTAACCCAATATTCACTTAATTATTTAGGTCTTATTTACTAAATAATCTTAATAATAATAATACTAACCACATAATAATAATACTAATAATAATAATAATAATATGAAATATATCATTATAATAATAATAATAATAATAATAATAATAATGTTTCCATACTATTAATATCACCCCCTACGCACTCAAACACGCACCCAACCAAAGCCCACAATTAAAAAATAACACCGGACATCTGAATAATTAGAATGGGGTGTTACACACGGCATTCTTGAAACCTATCTCCAGAGCTTCCATGCTATCTGTCTGAAGCTCCCGAATCTTTCCAATCAGAGCGGCGCGGTCAGCAAGGTTTTTCTCCACGAGGGACTCATTCTCCGCGGGACGGACAGCAGCCTCCAACTCCTCGACCTTTTCCCGAGAGAGATCAAGTTCCTCTTGGGTCGCCTTCAGGGCAAATTTGACCTCGTTCAGCTCACGGAGGGTATTGGCATGACCCTCGCACTCAACTTGGGCCTTCAGCAGATCAGCCGCAACCTTATTCTTCTCCTTCTTGAGGGCAGTATAGTCGTCTTTCAGCTTCTGTAGCTCGGAGGAAGAGGGGGCCCCATTGTTCAATATCAAGGCAGTCTCAAAGACCCGCATCATGGCCGCAAGGTCCTCGACAAGCGCCTCTCTCCTGGCCGCCCCGTCCATACCCAAAACCGCCTTCACCTCGGCATCAGCAATGACAGGGGGCTTCCCCCGAAGAAATTCCGCTGGAGATGGCAAGTGGGCAGCTGAAAATTTTCCGGCGAGACAGGGTCCACGAGATCCACGAGGACGGGCTCCTCGGTCCTTGCTTTCTTGGCAGGGGTGTTCTCTGGGGGAGGAGACCGGCTGCATTGTGGCGAGGAGGAGCCACTCGTCATTCCAACCGGCGCTGCAGTCTCAATAATATCTCAAACACGGCTCTTGGGGCGCTTGGGTGCCCGCTCAGCGGCCAACTTCATGATACGCTCGGTGGCGTTAGACATTTGAGCTGCAAGATAAACACAAAAAGTTAGCACAGAGACAAAGCAAAATAAAGGCTCGAATATGGCGAGGAAATCCCACCTAAGAACCTCTTGGCCTCGTCGGGAGACTTGCATTCGAGGAGCCCCCGGGTATTTATATAGCGAGCCTCTCGCAAAACCCTCCCTTGGGAGTCGCGGAGGAGGTTTCCATCCCGACCAACACATTCCGCCCGGTTGAAACCCTTGACAAAGGCGACCAACGTGGCATACGCCCCCTTGTCATCCTCCGACAGTGCGCTATGCTTCACGACGTAATCCTCGGTGCCGAGCGCGAAGTGAGCGTCCTCCCACTCCAGAGGACACTTGGATACGAACCTCTCTCCCCCGGACCCGTCGGGCACAATGCCATAAAGTGTACCAACGGCCGAGTTGTAATACCCCAAATTTTGACCACTTAGATTTCCCATCATTGTGAAAATCATCATCACAATATGGATGTACCTTTATGCTTCATTAGTCTCCCCAAAGATGGGTGAGTATCCACTACAATCAAAATTAGGGTTTCAAGCCCTCTCTGAGTGCTTAGACAAAGGATCAATCAAGAAATGACATGATCTTCAACTTGTCTAATCTCTTAAACATCCACAATGGATCAAAAAGGACTCCCACTTCAAGGATTAAGCACAAGGCTGCTCCCTTCTAGGTGGATCAAGTCTCAAGATCGACAGTGTCACCAAATTAGGGTTTTGGTCAACCAGGGCCTCCAGATGGAATTTTTCATCTGGGCACAAGGCAATGATCCAAAACATAACCTAATATACTCCATGGAACCTCATGGACCCATGCATCAAGTCAATTTTGCCTCAGGGGATGCATTCATCAAAAATCAGGAATTAGAGTTTCTTGACCTAATTCACCCCTAAGTTGACTTTTGGGACAAACCATGAGCCAAGACCTCAAGAGATGATTTGAGGGTATCTAATATACCATATTGATCCATTTGGAACAATGGATTGATCCAAGAAGTTTGAGCAACAAGTCTCAATTTCATCTGCACCACAATTAGGGTTTTAAGGGAAAAGTCAACTGTAACTTTGACTTTTGACCAGGACATGCTCCCAAACCCTAATACATAATTGAATATACCCTATGACACCCATGGAACATGTCCATCAAGTTTGATTTAGGTCAAGGACATGATTTCCTGAAGAATTGCACAGTTTGGAATTCATCTGATAAAAAGTCAACTGTGCACAAAAGTCAACTTTGACTTTTTGAGATTTTTCACCAAAATGGATTTTTAACCCTAAAATGATGTTAATGTATGATTTGAATCATCATTCATCAAGAAAAATCAAGAAAAGTGAGATAACTTGTAAAAGGGGTAAACATAAAACTTAGAAATTTTTCTAAGTAAAAAATAAAGTGGCAAAGGTACCAACTTTGAAGGACCATAACTCCTAAACCACAAGGCCATTTTTTCTCATCCAAAGATGGATTTGTAGCCCTCATTATCACCTACAAAAAATTCAACTACAAGTCATTCCAATTCATTAAGGATTTTGAGTTATGGAGTGATCAAAGTGGCTGAAAAGTGAAAATGTCACTTTTTCCAACACTAAGTGAAATTTTCACTAAGTCAGATTCTGCCTCACTTTTTGCCAAATGTAGGGGGATTTTTCACTTGGAATCAAAAGAGATCAAAACCAAACTTGTTCAAACAGTTGTTGTATCATGTAAGAGCTTTCCAAAATGGCCAAGAACATTGCCAAATTCAACTTACACCATGAGATACAACATTGCCAAGTTGCCTTGCTGAAATCTGTCAAGGCAAGGCAGAATTTGCAAATTTGGTCGATTTGCCAAAATCAGCCAAATTCAATTGCTCCTATCCACTTGGACACCTCAGAGGATTGAATCTAAAGGGGACAATCACTGAGCCAAGCCTCCAAAGTCCATGGAACAAGAAATAGCATGTTGAACCTAGAATGGCCAAAATAGGGACAAGACTTCAAATTTGGAATGAGGCATTCAATGGAACCATCAAGGTGGCATGGACTGAGCCATTCTCATCTGAAATCAGTCAAGACTTATCCAAGACCAAGGGGACCAAAGCTCTGTGCCCTAACCTCTAGTCAATGGCTAGAGGAGACTTGGATTTTCATTTGCCAACATTGGCCAAACCTACTTACCAGCTGCCATGCACTATTCCTTGCAAAACAAACTTGCTCTACTATAAATAGAGCTCAATTGTGTTCAGTTTGAGTACACCAAAGCCATCTAACAGATGCTTTCCTCAAAATCTCTTCTTTCACTCCAATTTTGCCTTCTAAGGCAAGTCACTATCGGGTTTTGAGTTTGAGAGCAATTCCAATCAAACCAATCACTCACACACCTCACATACATCATATAGAAGTGATCCAAACACTCATATAAAATCTGGAACACTGATTTCACAAAATCACCAGCTGGTTGCTCAAGGTTTTAACCAAAGTGCAGCTGAGGTACCACAAAATGATCCAGCCAATTTCAATCAAGTCCAACCATCCAAACACAATCCATAGGGTGTAGGGAAGCTGTTCAGATCATCACTACTCATCTGTAACACCTCCAAATCAAAAATCACTTTGAACTTGCTGTCACGGCCTAGAGGTAAGCACATACTTGGTCATCTCTCAATCTATGCATATCTCCTCGCACAATAATTTGGCCATATGTTCATAATCATGCATGGAATGTTTTCCCTCAACTAATTGCATTGTTTGAATCGTGTATCAAAAATCCTAGCCTTCATGCAGAAATTAGGGTTCTTGAGGTCTCTTCGTGATTTCTTGTTGTATGTTTAATTTAAATGAAATTAAAGTACATAGACATGATTGTGAGGTTGAGACGAGCATAATGATATGTGGATTGCATGATATAATTACGTATTCATGGAGATTGGATAGAAAATGCAAATCTGAGAAACCAAGAACACGCGCGTGTTCTTCAGCTGTTCTAGGCGCCATTTTTCATAAATTCAAATATTTGAATTTTGTGATTTTGTTTAATTGATTCAAAAATTCATTTCTCTCTGAGTTTTAATGATTTGAGTTGATTCTTTTTTTAATAATTCACAAAAATGTTAAAATATTTTATTTTCACAAAAAATCCCAAAAATATTATTTATTTCATATAATTGATATTTTTGTAAAGAATTAATATTTTGATTGTTTTTGGCATTTTAAATACTTTTTCTACATTGATTTTGCAACTTTTAATGCTTTCTAATTATTTTGTAGGTCAATACTTAATTTTTGAAGCATTAATCCAAGATCACAATTTGTTTTTCATGTGTTAAACAATTTTTGATCATTTTAATTGAATTTTTATTCAATTAAATACATTTTGAAAACAAATTAGGGTTTTTGATTAATTCAACCCTCATAAATCATTTTCAAAACTTTTTGGGCCTCTTGAGAGAGTGTAAGACCCATCCCCCCTTGTACAAAAACTTTTTGGGCCTCACTCATTGTATAAGTCCCTCTGTACAAGTAAACGGCGCGATCGTCGCCCGTTTAAAAATAAAAATCATCTGGGCCTCTCCTTGAGCTATAAGACCCATTCAAAACACTTTGGACCTCTATTAGAGTGTAAGACCCAATCCCCCTTTTAACCAAAACATTTTGGGCCTCACTTATTGTATAAGTCCCTCTGCGTTAAAAGAAAACCTCAGCGCGATCGCCATTTTTAAACGAAAAATCATTTGGGCCTACCCTCGTGTTATAAGCCCCACTCTTTTTTCTTTAAACCTTTTTGGGCCTCTTGAGAGAGTGTAAGACCCATCCCTTTGTACAGAAAACCTTTTTGGGCCCCAGTCACTTGTATAAGTCCCACTGTACAAAGTCAAACAGTGCGCTCACTGATAAAACCCTGGGCCTCTCCTTGAGCTGTAAGCCCCAAATCTTTCTTTTTCAAAGCACTTTCTCCTTTGATTTTGAATATACTGTTGTTTTCAATCTTTCTTTGTTGAACAACTAACCAAACAGCATGGAAGTACTCCAACCGAGTAAGTGGTTATCGCTTTCGTTTACTGCTTTCATATATATATAACTGTATTGTGGGGCTGCTCACTGTAAGTCTCCTTTCATAAACTCATATCTATTGTGTAATAATAGTATAGATATTTTGAGTTTCCCCGGCTACTACGTCTAGAACTAGGTGACACCGTTTCATTTATTCGTAGAAATAGACGCCTAGATCCCCAATAGGAGCACCAGATACAGTCTTCTCTTTGGCTGTCCTCCTTAGGAATCGTCAAGAAGCTCTACTCCCCAAGATGAATGTATTCTCCGTGAATGGCATCTTTGAGTTTCTTCCAAATTCTCGAACTTTCCTGACTTGATCTATTCCTTGTGGATAGCTTGCCTTGAATGTCTCGGGGTTTGGGTACCCACTACGGTCATAATCTTGGACCTTAACTAAGGAACCCTCTTCAAAAGCTAAAAGTCGCTGGATAGTAAACCTCGCACGTTTACCAGTGGTTTTTATCTTTAAAAGAGTTATCTCTCCTAATGGAAAGGAGATGATAGACCCACGGGCTTCTTAAAAGCATCGGCCTCCTCTTGGGCATTATTCAAGGACCCTACGGCTTCTTAGAAGTATTCACAGCCTCCTCTTAGGCTTCGTATAATGATCTCTTCCTCCGGGAATGATAGCCTCCTCTTGGGCTTCGTACAAGGACCCGTCGGCTTCTTAAAAGTTTCCAGCCTCCTCTTGGGCTTCGTACAAATTGTCCCGACGACCTCCTAGAGGTATAGGAACAGAACTTAGTCATCTCCATAGAACAGTCCTTTCATAGAGTCTACTACTGTTTCTCAAAGCATAGTACAAAAGATAAAACTCTAGACACGGACAGTCTAACTTCCTTGAGTCTCAAAAGACATTCTCAAGTGACCCCTTCGTTAAATAGGAAGGAAACCCGCAGACTCGGACAGTCTCAACACCCTTTGGATTTCCAGTTTCCTCAAAGAAAAGGAGACCACCCCGATCCTCAGATCTAACCCATGAGTACAGTGATGCTCATATAAGAACTGATTTTCTCTTTCAAAATCAGTATACTGGACCTGTCACTTAACTGACATAGCCTCCTCTTGGGCTTTGTACAATGACTCTCCCTAGCGGAGTCAAACAACGCTTTAGCCTCCATCTCGGGCTTCGTACGAGATACAAAAAACACTCTCTTGTTGAGTATAAAAGATTCTCCTGTTGAGTCAAACAAACAATAGCCTCTATCTCGGGCTTCGTACGAGACACAAAGACTCTATAGTCGGGTCAAAAACTTTTAGCCTCTCTCTCGGGCTTTGTACGAGACACAAAATAGCCTCCTCTTAGGCTTTGTATAATGATTTTCCTAGCGGAAATTAGCCTCCTCTTAGGATTTGTATAATGATTTTCCTAGCGGAAATTAGCCTCCTCTTAGGCTTTGTATAAGAAAACCACTGGTTGATCCAATTAACCTTTTAGCATCAAAGTTGTGCCTCGTTCACAGTACACAAACATCAACAACTCCTTCCCCTTCATCTAATCGCTGTAAGCGGCAAGCCTCTGGATCATCTACATCCATGCCACTGTCCCTCTTTTAGCATGATAAATTCCTAAGGAAAGATAGCATTGCTCTACACTGAGTTAAAGTCTTCTCCTTCAGGTTAAAATCCCCTTTAAAGGAAATTATGGCATTGCTAGGATCCGCGTATCCCGGTTAAAGTAATTCTCCTTTATAACCAGTCACCCAACAGTTGTGACAGACAACCCCTTCTTTAGAGATGACAAATTCTCTCTAAAGTCGAGGTCCTTCAGCTTCACGTCTTGGGCTTTGAACAAGACACAAATAGACTTTTCAGCTTCACATCTTGGGCTTTAAACAAGATACAAATCACCTTTTGCTTCACGTCTTGGGCTTTGAACAAGACACCAAAAACACCCATTTCCTCCCATAGAATAGGAGGAACTACGAACGCTCTGATTTCCCTGTTTCGGTAAACGGGAATACGTAGGCATAAGATCGAAAGAAAAGATCTTAGCGAGCACACTAAACAAAAAACCCAAATCCCATATCTCCATCAATCAAAAGCAGTATTTCAAAAGCATCAGTCCTAACATCCTAATCCTCGTTCCCCGCCAGAAACCTTCTGCCCAGGTAAAAAGAAAGAAAACAGTATTGGCGAAAATACAAATAACCAGTACAAGGCCCCCCCACATTGATAGCATCTGTAACCTAACAGACTGCTGTTTAAACTCAGTATGCAAAGCAGGGTTAATTAGAGACATCTATTTCCCTTCCTTATTCAGCTCACAATAGGATAAAAAATGAATCGACCTGTAGTTCAAGCTCAACCGCAGAGAGCGACCAGCGCTTAAGAACCGCGTCCAAAATCGCTCGCTACACGAGTGCGTCGCGGGCATGACATAGTAGAACCTTCTCTTGAAGCCCCTTATTGAATCCGCATACGCCTTGAACAACTTCTGAGGTTGTTTGAAAGAAACCCAACTATGTCTCCCGCCGTCCGTCGAGCGTTGCAAATGAAAGACGCGGAAGAAGAGCTCGAGGGTGATCCCAATTCGAAGATAGTCGCAGACGATTTCAAATGCCCGCATAAAAGCAGGCGCGTTGGGGTGAAACTGCGACGGAGCCAAGTGCAGACGGTTGAAGACCCCTAGTTGGAAGTTGTTGAAGGGGAGACGGATACCGGCCTCTTTGAAGGAGAACTCGTACATGGGAAATCGCAGCCCGCGATAGTTCGAGCAGATGCGATGGTGTACCCGGGGCTGGAAAACTGTCCATGTGGCCTCCTCTCCGTCGAGGACGTTCTCAACGAAGGCGAACGCGTCTATGTCGTCGACCGAGAAACATGACCCGAGACGCAGAGGTTCTTCCCCGGCCCATTCGGCTGCCAGACGCACGCGCCTCCCTGGGGATCTGAGAGGGTCCATCCACGTCGGGCTCAGTATCTACGTAGATAACCCCCGGAATCCTCACAGCCATTTTTACCTGAAAAGTAGAGGAAACAAGTGAATTCGTCGATCGCGACCAAGTCCACCCTTCCACCGCAGATCAAGTGAAAGGGTAACGAGCAAGAAACATTCGGGGACACGGCGAACTGCCCGAGGCCGTCACCCCGTCCTTTCTCTCTTCGCTCCCCGATCTCCCTGTCTCACTTCCCCGTGACATTCATCGCGCATCCTCGGCGCATTCATAATAGTCCTCGGGACATTCATCTTGCCCTCGGTATGTTCATCCCAAACCACCGTCAGAGCCTACCGAAAACCTAGGAATTTTCCGTCGTTCCCTGGGGAACCATAACGGAGCGCCGGGAATACACTCTACTCCCCGGAAAACTACTAAAAGACAAACCCTACATCCACTCGCCGGAATACTACTAAAAGATAAAACAAAATAAACCGCAAAGGATGAGAAACTTACTTGAGCAGTGGAGAGCAGAGTAGAACAGCAGAAACGGCAGTACACGGCGGCGTGCGGCGGTGGAGCAGTGACGGCGACTAAAGGAGATGCAGAGCGAAAAAGGGGGGAACGTGCAAATGGCACGAACTCGCCCCTTTTATAAGCCCCTCACGAGCTTCGAGGAGTCCCTAGGCAATCGAGTACACTACCCTAGGGTAGTCGCCCTACGCAATAATGAGGTGTGACACATGGCACACGCTTCCCCAGGCACGTCTGTTCATTCCCTCGCACGCGTCCCTTCATTCACCTCGGTTGTGACTCCTCGTATCCCTGCGATTTTTCCCCCCTACGACCACTCTCGCTCGAGCATACCTGTTTACTTCTGTCCGGTTCACGAGGACTGCTCCCCACTCGAAGCCTTTTCCCGAACGGGCACACCCTCGACATAACTTGGACCCTTAAGTCATCACTCTGACATCTCAGAGCGACGACATGGGGGGCTCCTATTCCGGACTGGGCCGAGGACCTGCTCAACACCCGAACAGGCACATCCCACATGCTCTGGGGCGGCCCATACAAAGGACTTAGTCGAGCCAGTGTCGGGCAAGCGTCACGCCACAATGTCGGGCACGAATGATGTAGAGCTTCGGACAGAAGCATTGAGCCTTCCCCGGAGTTATCCCCTCCTCGACACGAGGATATCGCTCCTCGCGAGGAGTCATCTCCGTACACGCAGCGAGTCCTCCCCGCGAGGACACGTCTCTCCCCACCATTCAAGGGTCCTCCCCGCGAGGACACGTTCTCATGTAACTGCCCACTCCCGATGGAATCGGTCTTCCCTAATTCCGGAGATCTAGGAGTGGTTACCCCAGGGCGAAGACCACGTGCTGGTCTTCACTACGCCACGTAAGCCCTGGCAGTTACTTGGATTGGGCCAAGCAATCCAACCCAATGCAAGTAACCGTTGGCCCCGCGCTGGGGGCTTTATAAATACCCTCTCACTTGAGAGGGTCAGGTTACACACACACTTTTTCTTACTCACTTCTGTACTTGCCTTTTCTCTGACAACCACCTTACTTGAGCGTCGGAGTGCCTTGCAGGTACACCCCCCCCCCCCCCCCCCGCGCCGTCTTTCAACTTCACCGGAGCCAAAGTTCAACAGACGTCGTTGGCCATCAGAAACTGTCTGATCCAGGTACGATAAAAAATAAATAAAAAGAATAATTATTTTTTAAACTTTAATATTTAAAAATAATAATTTAATAAAATTTATCCCACATCGTAATCGCACATAGTAAGACGTCACTAATTGTCATTAGAATTTAATTGGTATGGTCAATCAATCCCCTTCATGCTTTCCGCCATATCAGACTATAAATTTTAAGTTAATTGTATGACATGACAGATTAATATATTTCTATTAAATGACATTGTAATATTATTTTACACTATCAGTGCATACCACTACTGTTGTAATATTAGAGCTTTGGCATTTAATGTTGATGATGTGTCATTTTCTTTTATTTTATTTTATTGTTTACATGTTAAAATACATTTTAGAATCTATAAAGACAAATTGGGAAGACTTGCAGAGCAACTCAATTGTCACAATAAATACTTAAAATTTTAGAACTATTCCATTACTCAAAAATCCTTCTTCCAACGTACAATTGATTACATTTTACATTGGGAACAAACAATAAAACTTTGTTCTGCCCTATACATTGATTCCAAACCGTTTCGTCGCCTCTTCAATATCATCTATAATCAACCTCTCATCTTTCCATCTCTCTTAGCTCAATGCATTCCAAGGGCATTCAAGAGGCAAGATCCACTCTCTCCTAAAATCACCAATTATTTTTTTCCTCATAAATCATCCTTATCAATTTTATCAATTCGTGCCTCTTTCTCTTCATTTTCCCTTTTTTCTTCTCCAACATCTCAAAAAATCGGAAGGGTAAGCAAGCTTCTCATTTTAGGGTTTTGTAATTTGCAGAGAATACTTGTGTTGTACATCAGAAAAAGCTTGAGTTTTTCAGAGATGAAATGATGAAGCATAGTTCGAGTAAATGAAGTTGAACATTATCCGATTATTATTATTGATTTGCTCCTACATTATTTTCCTTTGTAGATGCTTTTAAAGAGAAAACACAAGACTCGCACAAGACGCACAAGACTCGCTGATATTCAAGGTTTTGTCTTCCTTCTTCACTATCTGCATAATTTCTAGGTATTTACATTCCATTTTTATACTCTTTCGTTGCAGCAATTTTTTCAATGCATGTCGTTTGCATTTGCATTTTGCCTCTTTCACTCTTATTGTAAACTATTATTCTGTTAATTTGCATTTCAGGGACTTTGAGTTTCTTGGTATGATTTTGAAATTTATGATTGCAGATTCTTTTTTTGTGAGGGTTTTCTATGTTCAGCACTGTATTGTTTGTTTAATGTGGTGATATGAACTGTGATTATGTTAAATTGGATTTGATTTGGTTTTCATTAGGGAGAAATTTTAATTGGTTGTGTTTCAAATTGGAGTTATATGATGTTCAATTTGATGATATGTGTGTTGCTAATAATTTCTGTCTGTTTAAATTGTTGATCGCAGGAACTTGAAACCTGAGATTCAAGAGATGTTTTGTGAGTACTTGAATACAAGGGGAGTAAATAACGAACTCTCTACATTTTGACACGAGTACATGATGAACAAGGATAGAATTGAACTTCTAATGTGGATGGATCGTCTCAAATCTTTTGTGGAAAAATAGACTGGTAAGTTTGGCAACAAAAAACTGATGTAAACACCAAGTTTTGCCATTGTAGGAATTAGTTTCTCTAATAGAATCCTATTTGTTTTGTAGTATTAACCTCAATTTATTTATATGATTGCAATGTTCCTTAAGAATGTTAAGCATTAGTTACTTTCTCATCAGATTCCTGTGTAGAAATTTCCCTGCGACGAAGCTCCTGAATTGTTGAAAGACTGTTGGGAGCTCAATCCAGCTTCACTTCCTGTGGATTTACTAACTATTGGTGAAATAGGTACTTGAGGTTAGGAAATCATTTTTATTTTGTGATGAGACTTTGACTGCTGATCTCTCTTCAGTTCTTTCACTTTTTAAATTAATGAATTGAAGAAACTTTTGTCTATTGGAAAATTATTTGAGGAAACAAACTGATTTGTATATCTTGACAAAGTTGAATTTGCTAATTTAGGAAATATACATGAGTTGTTGTTGCTATTCATATATTTATGCCCAATTAGCTATGTTAGATCTTTGTTTGGTGTTCATGCAACGCAGACAGTGATTAAAAAGATATAAACCTATGAATACCTATGAATCAGTGTTATCGATCCCGGATAGCACTGACTATTAAAATTACAAAACTTTATAATTTTAATTTCATATGCAAAATCTTACCAACTTGCTGTGACCGATCATTGAGAGGATGAAATATGACACCATGAGTGAATCAATGTGAGAGAAGCCCAAGCGTTATGATATTTACTGAATTGCGTTATATGACTTGCAATTATACTGCTCTTGCTACAACAGTTGGATTTCGGGAAGGATCTGGAGGACCGCTTTTCGCTACTGCATTGGTTCTAGCTATTAGTGTATGATTTTTTTTTCAATTTCTACAGATTTTTTATGTATTCTTTTTGTTTTGTATGTGTTTGATTTAAATTGTTTTGATGTGTTCCAGTAGTTGAGTTTTTTTGCAGTTGAGAGATGTAGCGGCTTCCAATATGTATTTTTTTGCATGCACTTTTCTTAGTCGCGTGTATGCAAATATGTGATGGCATCATCTTAAGCCAGATTGCAGCTTGCAGGGAGCTATTGTTTGAGTTTGGTGTGTCTGCTAATATCTGTTTCGAAGGAATTTTTTATGTTGTTGTTAGGTGCTGCCAAGAATAATTGGTTTATTGCAAATCCTGGTTTTTGTTCAATCAGTATTGCAGGTAGATGGGTAATGGTGTTACTTAGAAGTTTTTTATTTGTAGTGAATTTTCAGTATATTTTTGTGCTCTCTTTCTTATTATTTTCATGGCTTTAGGCAGTTCAGGGGAGTGTGGATGGTTTAGTGTGGGTCTGGTGTTATGTAATTTGGTCTAAGAGCCTCTTGAACAACTTCTACTTCAACAAATACTTCATAAGCATAACCCTTGGGAGTGCCAAACTTATCAGTGCGAATGGCCACACGACTGGAAATGTTGTTGCACTTCTTTGGGAGTACATGTATAGTCCACCTATACATGTAAATTTAGTTTATTGAATGAATATATTGATAATCAATTAAATTTTAATTAAATGAATTGATTTTGTAACCCTTTTGAAATTATGATATAATTATATTACCATTTTTATTATTAAGCTATTGTTTGTTTTATTATTGATTTGTTGTTTGAATCTAAATTTAATACAATTTAAAATGAAATATATTTTAATATTAATTGAATTTTTTCTATTCTATTGATGCACAAACATTTATTTATTGCTAGATGTTTAGCTAGGTCTAAAAAATCTATTATATAAATATATAAAATGTAAAGTACCTGGTAATTACATGATAAACCCTCTGATTAAAAGCTAAAACTAATATAATTACATGGTTAAAATTGACTAATTACACATTGCTTGCTTTATATTGATTTGGTATTTAATACCGCTATGTGGGATGCTCACCATTTTTTAAAATATTTTTTATTAAAATTTATACTTGGTTAATGAAATGACACCATAGTTAATACCTCTATTTCACTCGGTTACCCATTTTTACCATTGTTTTTTACCATTGATCATTATTGTGTTTAACAAATGTTGTGGAAATCCCTTGATAATAGGGCAACTTTACCGTTACCAACGTGAACCGCATAAATTCATATGAAGTAGAAAACGTAAAACAAAACCCTTACCAATGCAAATAACAACAACAATCAAATATAAATAGATAATTTCTTATTACACCACCCTTGTTTCTTAGGCACCAACTGAATTTCCGGTTTTGCCCCCTGATTCCGGATGTGCACATCCGGACGCACCAATTTTTTTAAAAACGTTGATTCTTTCCGGAAGTGCACATTCGGAAACTTTCCTGATCTGCAGATCCGGAAAAAGGCAGAACATTATTTTTTTTAAAAAATCGGTTTTTTTGCTTGGTCGCATATGTTAATAAATCGTCGCAATTTAATATACATTTGACAACATCCATATATAAAATAAAATGATATATATATATATATATAATAAATCTCTGTCAAAATACAACGCATACATCTAATATAAATATAATACATCAAACAAAAAACTACTGCGTATGGCGAAGGATCTCTCTTGGCTCCCCTGCTCCTCTGCCCCTACCCGCCATCCTGGACCGATGTCTGCGGTACTGAAGTGCCCCCTGAGCAATCGCAATAATCCTGTCCACGGCAAGTCTGGCACCAGAGCCCTCAGGGAGGTGACCGTCCGCAATGGCCTGCCTCGCTATCTGCTCTATCTGACGACAGCGTGGTAGGACATCCTGAGTGTGGTCCAGCTGAGACTGTCGCTCCTCTAATATCTCCTGATGAGCGGGTCTGGGTGGCGATCCCTCAGCAGTGGGCACCATGCATGGGTGTGAGACGGTGTAGAACCACACGATATACCCGGCAGCAACACTCCAGTCTGTCTCTGCTCTGGTCGCCCGAGCCTCCTCCGGTACCAAGTGGGACTGGTAGTTAGCATATAGCTCATCTATCTCCCTGCGGGTCAAGCCTAGAGGAGCAGACTCATGAGGCATCCTGGGGATCGTCTGCGTGTAACCGAACTGACGCAAGACGCGCTCTGGCAGGTATCGGGCAGTAACGGTCGAACTGCATGCCAACCACCCTGAGAACAAACAAACGTCATCGAGCGGGCGCGTCATACGGTGAGCGGCATAGGGGCAATACAAAACGTCCTCAGCAGCGATCCGATCTAGATACACTCTGAAGGGGTTCGGCGCCTGTTCCCTCTGAGCAGGACAAATGCAGCAGCACGTGGCATATCCTCAGTGTACCCCTGGGCACTCCCCCAACCAGTAATATAGGGAAAGTGCTGTAAAATCCACGCCTAAAATGGAAAACATAACATGGGTGTCAAACATTATAATGAATACAGAAAGAAAAGAAATGAAAAAATCACTTAGAATATTAGATTGTTACCACGTATAGCGTACAGCTGCCTGCCACAGTCTTGGCTGCCCAGCGGCAACCATCAGAGAGCCTGGAATAGGTGAATGCCAGCGCAGCCGCCCCCCAGTTGTACCGATGGATCTCTGTCTGATCCGAAAGGTACCTGAGGTAGACGATATCAACATAATAGGCGCTGGTGTCCACAAACACCTGCGTGCCCAGCAAAAATAAGTAGTAGCATCTCAGGGCACGCGTCCTGTGGATCGCCACCTCAGCTGGATCACAATCTGCCCGTCCTGCCTCTGCAAGCGCCTCAGTAAATCTACCCATCAGAAACGAGAACCGGACGTGTGCGCCCCTCAACTGGTACACCTCCGCATGTGCCTTCTCTGGGCTAGCACCAAGCTCTGTAACCAGCAACTCTATGCCGTCCTCCTTCGTCATCCTACCGTGACGGAGAAGGGTGCCATCTCTCAACAAATGCCATCAGGATACCGTACTGGATCTGGGGATACCCAATTCTAGACAAGCCTCCAAGACCAGACTCCGCAAGTGCAGACGTGAACCACTCAGCCTCTGGCAGCATCTCAATCGTGTCCATAACCTTACCCCCATGGTTATAGAACTTCTGTGAAGCCTTATCCTGAAAATTTCCAAATAAAACAATGTTACAAATGAACATATTTTCAACGAATACAATTCTATAAATAAACCGAGAAAGGTTACCTGTCCTAGCCAGACAAATCTGGCAGTATGCTCAGAGTACCCCGCGAGTAGGGACATATTAGACGGTCCCCCGGGGTAACCGCCCAGCTCATCGAAATCGTCATCAGCGTCAACACCCTCATGTGCTGGGTGATCACCCTCTGGAATAGGAACAGAAACAGGGGAACAAGGAGGAGTAGCTGATGGAGCTGGAGTCTCCCGACGACGCGTGCGTGCAGGCTGGGACCCTGATGAACTCGCAGTAGAATCCCGACGCCTCCGAGATGTAGAATCGGCGGCTGACGATGGAGTGGCCTGAACCTGTGATGTGGATGGCTGTGGTGTAGGATGTGGTGTAGGATGTCCCTCAGCTGTAGGGGCTACCACAACTCCCTCTGCGCCGGAAGCCTCGGCTGTAGACTGCATCCGCTCACGTCGGACAGATGCGTGCTGAGCTGTCCGTCCATGTATGGTACGATCGTCTCTGTCAGCCATCTAATCTGCATAAACAAAAACAAACAAACAAGGAAAATTAAAAAAGGAAAACAAAAAGTTGCCTTCCGGATGTGCACATCCGGAAGTATTCAGCATTTTTATCGTTAGGTGTTACCGGATGTGCACATCCGGAAGGAAATAGAACTTTAAACGTTGGGTATTTCCGGATCTGTACATCCGGTACGTATTTTGAAGTTTAAACGGCAGTCATGGCCACTGTAACAACAAGAAGGGCATTTTTATGTCCTGATGGTCCGTTTGAAGCATTAAAAATGACCTACATTGTCTCTAACCTATGTTATTCATACAACCTAACAATTTCTACACCTAAATGTCTACTCTAAATCGATTACTCAAAAATTACTCCGAAACTCTAAAATTTGAAAACTTACCGATTAAAATGTGATACAGATGATTTGGAGTGTGTTGATCGTTGTATCAGTTGCTCTGCGCCGAACTCGAGTGGAAAAAGTCGGGATTTGTGGGAATGAGAAATTGAGAGTTTGAGAGAAATTGAGAGTTTGAGAGAAATGGAAAGTTGAATAATGAGGGGGGAAGAAGGTCTGGCGCGAATTAATAAGAAATGCTTCCGGATGTGCACATCAGAATTCTTTTCAGATATGCATATCCGGAAAATCTCTACATTTTTTTAAAATTTGGTGCGTCCGGATGTGCACATCCGGAATCAGGGGGCAAAAAAATAATTTCACGTGGTGCCTAAGAAACTTGGGTGGTGCATTAAAAAATTCCCTATAAATATCAAATATATGCAGTGTAATTGCCTCAACCAAATTACCAAAAAGGTTTGAATATCAGTGACCCTCAAACGTTTCACACCCTGCCTCATTTACATTTACCGATTCTTCTTCCTTTCTCTATATGAAAAGAAAAATAAAAACAAATAATGAGTAATGATTAATCTGAAATTATATATATATATATATATATATATATATATATATATATATATATATATATATATATATATATATATATATATATATATATATATATATATAAAGTGAACAATGAAATCAATAAAATTTCCTATCATTTTTAAACAAATTAATTTTAATAATAAGTTTCTTAGTAATACATATTCAAAAATAATATATTTCCATGAAATATTAATAAGAATAATAGAATATAATTTTATTTTATATGCAAAATTGTGATTTGTTTAAAATTGAAAGTAAGTATTATTTTAAGATAAATAATTTTTTGTTACTAAAAATTATTTAAAATCATGTATTTTTATGAAATACTAATAAAAATCACGTATTTTTAAGAAATATTAATAAAAATCGCGTGATTTTTATTAATATTTCTTAAAATACTTTATCAAGGAGTTAATTGACCAATTATTTCAATTAAAATATTTTCAATATATTAATTGATCAGTTAAAATTCAATTAAATTTAATTAATAAAAATAAACTATATAATATTGTTATCTTTTAAATAGCATTCAAAAGTATTTAAAAAAACTATAGGATTTTGAAAGGAATACGTTAAAAATATTTTTATAAATGGAAACACGGGTACAAGAAACTTATAAATGGGAATAAGTTTACATGTCAATACAACTATTTTTTATAAACAGAAATAAGTTACAATCATTTTTTATAAACGAAAATAAATTATAAATATTTTAATAAACGGGAAAACTTCAACTATTTGATAAAATTATTTTTATAAACGGAAATAAATTACAAATACTTTTTATAAATTGACACACGGTTCAATGCGCTTGCTTATAAACGAGGAAAAGTCTACATGTTGATACACCGGTAGATGTGAACGTATCTATGAGATATCAGCGGTAGACCGGTAATTTTAATGTACATCTTTTATATCTTTGTTTGGCTAATTGAAGTTATAAATACGGTTGTACGATTTTTTATAAATTCGGATCGATACTTAAAAGTTGGTGCATAATATTAGTAGATATTTGAAATTATGTGAATATTTATGGACTGCAAAATAAGTTACAAATATTTTTATAAATGAAAACACGGGTACAAGAAACTTATAAACGGAAATAAATTTACATGTCAATACAATTTATTTTTTATAAACATGAATAAGTTATAATCATTTTTTATAAACAGAAATAAATTATAAATATTTTAATAAACGGGAAAAATTCAACTATTTGATAAAATTATTTTTATAAACGGAAATAAATTACAAATACTTTTTATAAATTGACACACGATTCAATGCACTTATAAATGAAAAAAAGTCTACATGTTGATACACGGCTAGATCTGAAAGTATCTATGAGATATCAGCTGTAGATTGGTAATTTTAATGTCCATCTTTTATATCTTTGCTTTGCTATTGTTTTATATAATTGAAGTTATAAAAACGAATGATTTTTTATAAATACGGATCAATACTTAAAAGTTGGTGCATAATATTAGTAGATATTTAAAATTATGTGAATATTTATGGACTGCAAAATAAGTTACAAATATTTTTATAAATCGACACACGTTTACAAGAAACTTATAAACGGAAAAAATTTTACATGTCGATACAATTATTTTTTATAAACAATAATAAGTTACAATCATTTTTTATAAACGGAAATAAATTATAAATATTTGGGTTAAATATACAAACCCCCTGCAATGTTAGGGGGTTCTCATTTTAGCTCTGGCAAAGTTTTTTTTTAAAAACCCCCTCATCTTAATTAGATTCCCTCACTTAGGCCCCTGACTGCCACATTGCAGCAAAGATTCCTTTCTATTGCTTGCATGGCAGTCCACGTGGCATTTTTAATATTATTTTATTATTATTTTTATTTTTTTTATTTTTTTTATTTTTTTATTATTTTTATTTTTTTATATTTATATATATATATATATATATATATATATATATATATATATATATATATATATATATATATATATATATATATATATATATATATATATATATATATATATATATTTTTTTTTTTTTTTTTTTTTTTTTTTTAATTTTTTTAATTTTTTTTAATTTTTTCAATTTGTTTTTATTATAATTTTTATAATTTATTTTTTATTTTTTTTCGTTTTTATTTATCTATTTTTTATTTTTTTATTTTTTTTATTTTTCGTTTTTGGACCTAATTTATATTTTTAATTCTATTTTAAACAAATTGTTATTTTAAAAATTAGTTTCATTATACTAATCCATTTATTTCAATTTATTATCATACTAATCCATTTATTCTCATACTAATTTCAATTCAACAATACTTATCAGTGATTTCTTTATAAACACTAGTGGTGCCCCCTAACCAACCGATGTGGGACATTGAAAACACTTCAAACCTGTTGAAACTTTACCAGCAAAAACACTTCATATATGTTAATAATTTGAGAGGAGAACACAAACACCATATACTTCTTCCCTTATATTACAACACTCATCAACCATCTTTATAACCTCTCTCCACTTCTTATTTTTTTTTCGCTACAGTATTGTTTCATTTCTTCTCCATTGTTTTCAATACTCATCAACCATCCAAAACTCAATACAAAGCATACTCACAACACAACAATACCACACACTCTAATAAACAAGAATCTCAAGCTCTCATCACTCTCCAAACCTCCATCAACATATTGTAACATCATATCTAAACTATAACCATAACACAACCGTCCACATCCTCATGAAAATGGTAACGTGCTACTGCCATGTTCACACTATAAGTTATGTTCATACAATATAAAGAGTTATCAACTTCATTACAATCCACCACCTTCAAAAAAATCTTTCTCTTATTAACCATTTTAAACCTCTTAACACCATATATCACTCACACACATAATGTAGCAACATCACAACAACAAACCTTCACTCCATCGAAACAACATAACAACTCAACCTTGTTGCAACAACCACCACCCCCATCTTGTATCTTTCCTTTCTCGAACTCAACCCACACAGTTCCACACGACCACCTCCATCAACTTAGAGTGTATGATATAATATAGTTTTTAACTTACTATATCATTATCCTTTGGTATGAACAATTTTTTGTACAAAGAACATATGAATGTGCATGTAAGGGGAGGATAAGGATGTTGTATCTATCTTGAATCCAAAGAGAAGAGTCCAAAATGCTAATACTCACAAGTGTCCCACATCAAAAAATATTTTCTAAATGAAAGTGTTTATATATGTTACTTGTCAATCATATAACAAATGAAATAATATATGGGCCAGAAAAAGTGGAGTTATAATGGGCTTGTGTGTATGTTTGTTTGTGGCCTAATTAAACTAATTTTAAAAATAACAATTTGTTTAAAATAGAATTAAAAATAAAAATTAGGTTCAAAAACGAAAAATAAAAAAAAGTAAAAAAATAAAAAATATATAAATAAAAACGAAACAAAAATAAAAAAAAAAGAAAAAAAATTATAAAAATTATAAAAAAAAACAAATAAAAAACGTAAAAAAAATAAAAAAAAAATAAAAAAATAAAAAAAAAATAAAAAAAATAAAAAGTAAATAAAAAATAAAATAAAAATAATAAAAAATAATAAAAATAATAAAATAATATTAAAAATGCCACGTGGACTGCCACGCAAGCAATAGAAAGGAATATTTGTTGCAATGTGGCAATCAGGGGCCTAAGTGAGGGAATCTAATTAAGATGAGGGGGTTTTTAAAAAAAAAACTTTGTCAGGGGCTAAAATGTGGCAATCAGGGGCCTAAGTGAGGGAATCTAATTAAGATGAGGGGGTTTTTAAAAAAAAAACTTTGTCAGGGGATAAAATGAGAACTCGCTAACATTGCAGGGAGTTTGTATATTTAACCCTAAATATTTTAATAAACGGGAAAAATTCAACTATTGATAAAATTATTTTTATAAACGGGAATAAATTACAAATACTTTTTATAAATTGTCACAGAGGTTCAAGACGCTTATAAACGGGAAAAAGTCTACATGTTGATTTAAATAATTTTATATACGGAAATAAGTTAAAATAATTTTTTAAAAAGGGAAAAAGTCCACAAGTTGATATGAATATTATTGTTGGATTTATCAACCCATTAAGTTGGTTACGCTGTAAAAATTTAAAAAATTTGTATGTTTGACAAGTGATATTTTCCAATGTAATGTGTGAATACAAACGGGATCCGTGCGATAACACATATATTATTTGAATTGGAAACATGGTTTTATTCAGAGTTGTAGTTTTAGAATTTATTCATCTAAATTCAACCGAGTTTTGGTAATTATTGGAATTGCAAGCATAATTCACGGGTAGACGTAAACGTATCTATGACATACCAGCTGTGGACTGGTCATTTTAATGTTCATATATTAAATCTATAAGATATTAGTTGTAGACTGATCATTTGAATTTTATTTTTCATACATTGAATTAAGTTTGATATATTTACTCATGTTATTGTAGGAATGAAAAATTCTATCAGAAAATTATTATTGTTGCATCGATGAAATACCATGTCGAGTCACATAATGTGTATAGATTATTATATATTTTTGAATTCCATATGTAGTAAGTGTTAATTTTGTATTTTGTAATTTATACGTACTATTGTTGTTAGATTTATTAATCTATTAAATTGGTTACGATGTAAAAAATTTAGAATCTGAACAAAAATTACAGGATTGACAAGTGATTTTCGCAACATAACGTGTGAATATAGGCAGGACTCGTGCGTAGGGGTGAGAATAGGTCAGGCCGGCCTACAGGGGCCTATAGCCTAGCCTACTTAAGGTCAGGTCAGGCCAGACTTTTTTAATAAAAAGGCTCGGCTTAGGCTTTTTTAAAAGCCTATTTAATTAAATAGGTCAGGCTTAGGCTATTAAAAAAGTCTATGAAGCCTTATAGGTCAGCCTATATTTTCATATATATTAAAAATATGCTAAATAGGTTGTCCTGTATATGCATATATATTAGAAAAAAGGATGCTTATATATACATATATATTAGAATAAAAACTAAATAGGTCGGTCTATATATGTATATATAGGTCAACCTATAAAGTTTTTTAAGGAATATGGAATAATTGAGAACCATAATGAAAATAAGGCTTGTAAATAAGCTTTCAGGTCAGATCAGACTTTTAAAAAGACCAGGTCAGACCAAAAAAGAGAGCCTATAATAGGTCATAGGCCAAACTCAAGCCTTTTAAATTTATCGTAGGACAGATCCAGTAGGGGTGGGAATAGGCCAGACCAACTAACAGGGGCCTACGGCTTAGCCTATATAGGCTCAGGTCAGGTCAAGCTTTTTCTTAAATAGAAAATGCCTAGGCTTTTTTATAAGTCTATTTAGCTAAAGAGGCTAAGCCATAGGCTGTAAGAAAAATCTTTTAAGCTAATCAGGCTGACCTATTTAAGAAAAAATCAATAAATTTATTATTATTATATTCTATTTTGTACTTTGAATTAAAATATGAAAATAAAACATAGTTATCTTGAAGAACTTATGAAAATAAGTTGAAAAAACATTATAAACAATGTCATAAGTTTTTCTCATAAGTTATCTTCAACAAATAGTATAACCAAACTTATGCTAATAAGAAAACTTGAACGAGACAATGAAAACAAACATTTAATCTCATTGATTTTTTAACTTGTTAGTCTATTTAACATTAGTTAAATTTCTTATTTACAGATGTTCAAATGAAATAGGCTTTTAAATAGGCTAGTAGACTAATCAGACATTCGAAAAGGCCAGGCTTAAGCCTAAAAATAAGTCTATGATAGGCTACCGGCCAGGCTTAGGTTTTGAATTTTTTAGCAGGTCAGACTCAGACTTGGCAAAGCCTAACTCGACCCAGCCTATTCCCACCTCTAAGACCCAGGCCTTATACAACCTAGCCTAACCTAATCTATTTCCACTCCTATGCGATAACACAGATATCCCGGTAGTTTGTCATTAAAGCATAATCGCCTCCACAACACTTTTTTTTCACTATCATTAATATTTTTCATTTCACATTAATTAATCTATCATTACGCGCCTCTCCCACTCGTAATCATATTTTCCGTGTAGAAACCGACACCCAGCACCCTTGCGCCACTTTTCATTTTTCACCCCATGGCCCACACGCCCATGCCAGCTTGGCATTTCTCATTGCCGCGCAATTACACCTCTTCAATCCATAATATCCCTCCCTGCATATTCATCACTGTACAATATATAATAAATCATAAACAATATTCATATCTTTTAAAATAATTAATTCATATTTAAAAAAATTAGATTGACAGGTATGATAAGAATTAACAAGAGTTAAAACCATAAAATATAATAAAGGAAATCCTCATTTAAACAAAAAGCTAATTTCAGAAAATACTCCATCTCATGCTCACCTATCACAAGATCCATCCAACTATTATCTTTATTATTATTAAATATATATCCAACTCCTTTATCAGTTTTTTTGCTGGTGAAAACTCCTTTAATAGTTTTAATCTTGAAGCAAAAGAAACACAAGAACTCAAGTGAGTCAGAGAGAGCATAGCATATAATTGAATTCATAGAAAAAACAGAGAGAAATTATAATATCATTATTGTGATCGGAAATGGCAAGTTCAGGCGGTTACGGAGACGCAAACCAGAGGATAGACTACGTCTTCAAGGTGGTTCTGATCGGTGATTCCGCCGTGGGGAAATCACAGATACTAGCTAGATTTTCTAGGAACGAGTTCAGCTTGGACTCCAAGTCCACCATCGGAGTTGAATTTCAGACGAGGACTCTGGTCATCGATCACAAGACCGTCAAGGCTCAGATCTGGGATACTGCTGGTCAAGAACGGTACTCTCTCTTTCTCTAACTAACTTTCTAACGCGTTTTTCTTTAACTAACTACAGTTAAGTTAGTTACATACTGATTCGAATGTGTTATCTATGTTACAACCGTTTATTGCGTCGTTTACTACGCGATCTGCGTCGGTTCTTGCGTGATCTGATTGTTGTGGATAAGGATCGATCGCGAAGTATATGATTGAAGATCAGAGTTTGTTTTGCCTTTTATATATGTGAAAAGTGGAAGAAAATTCACATTTCAACAACTATTTTTAGTATGTGATTTTTGTGAAGAGATTTCTATAGTACTGATAAAGTATGTAAAAAATGTTCATAAAGTGTCTTATCTAAAAATATATATTCATAATGTGAAATTAAATGGTGTAGTACAATCTTTTAGGTTCATTTACTAGTAAGTAATTATTTTTAAATAGATCATGCAGCATTGTAAGACTCAAAGGAATTAAAAAATGTAGTCTCATTAGATTTAAATTTTTTGATAAAATATTGTGCACAGAGATCAAATTCACAGGAATTGAAATTAATGCTACTGTTTGGTAAATTATTCATATGAAACTATTGTTAACTAATTAAGCTAATGAACCCCTGTAATTTGTTTTTCTGTTCGACTTTTGCTCTACATTCTCAACCTGCGTGATATGAATGATTATATATGAAAGAAAAACAAAAACAGATTTATGAATTACATTTACACGTGCATGTTTAATTTTTGGTCTTTTTTTAGATTGTTTAGTGTACTTTTAAGAGGATATACAATTTCATTATACTACAAGTTGCATTAATATTTCAATGGCTTATGGTGCAGATATAGAGCAGTTACAAGTGCATACTACAGGGGTGCTGTAGGAGCAATGTTGGTTTACGACATCACAAAGCGTCAGACATTTGATCATATACCCCGTTGGCTAGAAGAGCTTCGTAACCACGCTGATAAGAATATAGTCATTATTCTTGTAGGGAACAAGAGTGATCTTGAGAACCAGCGTGATGTGCCAACAGAGGATGCAAAAGAGTTTGCTGAGAAAGAAGGCTTGTTTTTCTTAGAGACCTCTGCATTGCAAGCAACTAATGTCGAAGCATCCTTCATGACAGTTTTGACAGAAATATACAACATTCTCAACAAGAAAAACCTGGCTGCTGATGAAAGTCAGGGAAATGGGAACTCAGCTTCTTTATTGGGCCAGAAAATTGTTATTCCAGGTCCTGGTCAGGAGGTCCCTGCTAAGAGCAGTATGTGTTGTCAGTCTTGATTTTTTTTTAATTTGATTCAATTTGGTATATTTTTGGTTCAATGTTCCTATTACCAAATTTTGAATGGTTTGGCGGATTTCTCTCTTGTATACTTAAAATTTAATTTGTTTGGGTTCCTGATGAAGGACTACAAATGAAGGTTAATATAGAATTATAGATTGCCAGTATAATAGTCATGATTCATGAATTTTTCAAGTGAATTGATGCGTCTCTAAATGTTTTGTGAAAATGTTAATGACTCGTGCTCTTAGCCTATTGTGGCTATTTGTCAGCTGTGGTCATTCAAAAAAGCTCAGAAATATGGACTTGGATGACAAGTTTCTTTATATAAACAACATTATGAGTAACCAAAAAACCTGTATGCTTGGAAGTAATGAATATTACATCAATGAATTTTGCCAAAATTTAAAAGTTGTATGGCACTGATAAGCTGGGTGCACGGTAGAATTGGAATCATCTTTCATGTTGAACCTCTCAATTGTATAGTATTTCTCAAACAATTTAGGCAAACTTTCCAAGCTTTAGATTACGAGTACTACTACAACTATGAACCAAGGTCTAAGAAACTAAACAAAACTTTCCAAGCTTTAGATTATGAGTACTATTACAAATATGAACCAAGGTCTAAGAAACTAAACAAAAATTTATAATTGAAAGTTAGTGAGTGAAGGAAAAAAATCATTTCTGAAAATGCAATAACATAAATAAATATTTGTTACAAAAGAGTATTAAATATCGGTTGAGGAGTCCTCTAACTGACAGTAGCTTTCACATCATGATTTTTTTTTTGTTCAACTTCTGTACAGGCTTCACCTCCCACATCATTTGAGGATTTGCCCACATGCCCAGAAGAGCCCTTTTCTGTGTCTAGACGTATTAAAAGCCTTTCAAGCAATTCTTGGCAGTCCATTGCAGTAACCATCACCGACAACCTTGCCCTACCCCTCCAGCATCCGATGGCTATTGTTGACTCATCAACTTTGAGGGACTCTGTAGCAACTGTGTTCTCTGCCGAAAAGGAAAAATGCTAGTAAACAGATGTGTCCATGTCAACGAGATAGTTTAAACTTTTCTAGAGCATCACCTGGGATTATACATACCTTTACCCAGAACTATCACACAACAGCCTGGCAATAGATTTCCTGCCTTTTTACCAAACTCGGCATCAGCAAAATCTGTAAATTTTACATCTTTGTCCTGCAGAAGATGCTTGAAGTCCACAGGAGAAGCCTGTATAATTTGCTTTGTTATATACGGGAGAATAAGGGGCAATCCTTCAGATGATATCCTGAAAGCACATGGTGCATCGGTACCTTCTCGTGCTGTTTGTCTTTCCTATAAGATAAGGGCAAGAACATTTCAGTTAGTCACTAGTACTAGTAAAAAAAACCTGAAATTTATATCTCAATCGGTCAAGGACTGACTCCTTGACCACAAAGCCACTTCCATTACAAGGACAAGTTTACAAACTACGAGGCCATGTCATTCAAATACTAATAGATTTATTTAACAGTGTAGATTGTGACAATTTCTTGTAGCGTGCATGCTATTTGTACTACGCTAGAATGTCGCATAGAAAAATCAGGTTGGTAAAGCAGTTTTAAATACATAAACTATTATATCACACATAATCCTTACAATATATGTCAAAATTAGATATGAATGCTTGACTATATAACTCATAACCAACAGAATGCCTCCCATGCCTAGACAGAACCCCAGCGCCAACACCATTATTATCTACCAACCAATGTTTTTAGGCCTTCTAATGGTGAGATTATACACAAATTATTACTACCTCCGTTCCTTTATAAATGTATCTAGTTTATAAACCAACCATTTTTTAGGTTCATTGAATAATCAACGTATCTAGTCTATAAATCGACCAAATAAATTTGATTATTCAATGATGAGTTGTTTCTTATACAAAGGAACTGAGGTAGTATTTATTTAAATCCGAAAAATGGATGACAAATAAAATAAGACAATCATGTAATATAAAAATTCTATCAAGAACAACAATATCTCTAAATTGAGAATAAAGTATACTTACAAACATCTTCATGCCAACTGAGGTTATTTTCAGTTGCTGCCCAGCTGAGAAGTTCAACTCAAGAATATCCTTGACAAACTTAGAGACATAGTAAATTCTTTTCACGTGACTTGTATCACTGTTTCGTGTAATAAGGTGGCCATTGAATGGAAAACGCTCATCAATCCCATAAAAGTCCCTTATACTATTAATAATTGTGTCATCTTTAAAAAAGACAACAGGGTCAACACCTCTCCATTGTCCTTGAAGTTGTAGCTTTCGTTTGCCTGGAGCCTTCTTTGCCATGTCCTGTGCATTATGTGGCACCTCTGTTTCCTCAGAGTTCTGTTCTTCACGTGTAAGAGGACTAACTTCCAAATCTTCTGTATTGGATACATTGTCTATCATATTTTCCTCTGGAACTGCTTTGACGACTTCTTCAATTGTACTGTCAGATGAATTGATCAGCGGTGCTTGTGCATTCTCAAGACTCTGGTTTGGTGGTTCTACATTTTGTTCATCAATTTGTTTGCTAGGTTTTTCCGTAACAGCTGCAAGAACAAAAACATTATCATGAGCAAAAGTCCAGGTAAAATGATAAAGTAGAAACTGCTGCTTAGAGAGAGATAGAGATGTTATTATATATGAGACTACCTGGCAGAGGAGAAACTTTCTGCAGCACAGCAATAAAGAAGGCCCCAGTGTTTTGATCATGAGGCAATATCCTCATGCAATGCTCTAGAGGAAAAGCCGAAACTTCATCAGCAGACTCGGATGTCACAGGATTCTCTAGTGCTTCAACACCATCTTCAGTTTTTCCATTTTCTACACTAGTAATGTCATCTTCCATGTCAACATTAGAATTACCATTATCAAGATCCTGGTTTCCTTTGCCAGAAGGAAACATACTGGGAAAAATTACACTTCTACGAAACTTGGGAACATCACTGTAAGAGACCAACCAACTGCTCTTGTCATATACCTGCATCTCCAAAATAAAACAGCTTTAAAAATGATGATATTTAAATATAGGAATTCCTGAAAATTTAGTAATGGTATATTCTCTTGTAACTGTAAGTAATGCTGCTGATTGAATATGATTTATTCCTATGTCTTATATAATAGAACTCTGGTTTCATCAAATGTGATTTTCTTTCATTTTCGCTCTTTCAACAAAAAAACTCAATAGCAAACTGCAACGAAGAAAAACTTGACCCTTCTATATTTGAAGCCATAACTGAATCAAGTGCAAACCAAGACTGCTAGCTTGTCAAGATCGGGATCATGCATAAGATTTGGTGGGGACAGTAAGATTGTAACTAAGATCGGAAGATTCTACCCAATTATTTTTGTAAGATCAGGAGGGGGTAGCGCGATCATAAAACATATGATTGTAACAAAAATCATAAGATATTATTAAAACGAAAAATAATACTATATATTCTAAGTTTTTTTACATGATATTTTGGTAGGCAAGTGTTTTCATGGGAAAATGGCCTCCACCTAACCGTAGTTTTTGTGCCTCGGCATCTCGTCATCTTTCTCGACTTGTAATGGTGGTGATTGAAAAACGGTTGATCGTGGTCGGAACTGGCCAATATCGCCCATAATCAATGGTGTTATGATTTTTTTTTTCACAATTTGGCTACAACACAATTTTATTTAATATCGGAATCATTGGGGTGAGTGGGATCGCAAAATCGTAAGATTTTAAGTCTACATCGTGATTTTGACAACCTTGACCAAAAGGTAACATGCAAAAGTTGGGCATCCAAATGATTACTGCCAGAATTTTATTAGAATTAATTACTGCCAGACATATTCAAAACAAATGCAAACTAGCAAAAGAGTAAAAATTGGAACTAGAAGAGAGGTAACTGCCAGGCAGCACACAGTATTTAATAGAAGAAAGAACACAAGAAAGATAGAATCTGATTTATTACTGCACACTTAATAAATTACAAGACAAAGACAACAAGAATCCAGAGCATATGCTCCTCAAAGAGGTCAAGACTCCTGCTCCTTTTGTCAACCAAGTGGTCATTTTCAAAATATAATAGTATGACATAACTTCTTAACACAAACTGCATACTTAAAATAAAAATCATAGCTTCCTAAAGATAACCTCCTTCTATTAGTTATTTTCCTCAAGTCCTTTCTTTTAATTTCTCTCATAAACTCCCTAATAGAGTATAATAGAGTAGTGTCTTAAGAAAGGCTTGTGTATGTGTAAAGATAGTTTCCCTAAATGTGTAACTAAATGATGCTGAGTCAGCACAGTTAGTTACTCTAGGTTACTCTTATAAACTCACTAGAGTGAGTTATTGAAATTAACATTCATTGAATGCAAAACAGAAAATAACATAACGAATCAATTACTCTCTTCTCTCTCTATGTTTATCCTTTTTTTATACTCCCACACTTTAGGCCTCTCATGTCCCACTTCCACTAACACATCCTCCTCTATTGACTTAGGCTCTTGAAGTATCCAACAGTATTTCACTCACAACTGCTGTACTACATTGGAACACCAATTACCTTACAACAAATAGGAAACTAAGAAAGCCAAGCACTATTTTCCTTCAAAATCCTATGGATTGTATCATCATGTGATATAAAAGGACACAATCTCCAGAAAACCCAGAATCGAGCTAATACTTAGCCATTTATAAACATTAATTTTGTGGTTTAATTTCAAAACTACGGTTATGAATAAAACGCTTCAGGTGATTTTGTTGGTATTTTGAACAAATATAGAATCATAAGTATCTCAAATTGTTGACAAGGTGAAAATCCACTCCTGGTGGTGGTTGAAAGCATAATCTCCCGAGTTTGACTACCTTCTTCATCAATGGTTGTCTAATCCACCGTTGAATTGTGGTTGTTCTTAGTTGGTCTCGCTGTTTATATTTTTTGTCTTGTTTCATGTTTTTATCCTTGTAATCCCTTTTTAGGTTGTGCTTCGGTAGGCTAGTTTTTTTAGGCCAAGTCCTTGTCTTTATAGTTTTCATAACATTTTTCTTCTTTCTTTCCTCGCACTCCTTGTGCTTGATTATATATCTTACTATATTTTTTCTTATTAAAAAAAAGTATTATAACCAAAACTTGGACTGGTGACCTGGTCACAGCCAAAAGGAAGTATGTTAAATTGGCCACAGCAAACACAAACCTTCCAACTCTTGAGACCTGGCCGACGAATTAGTTGTGGAAGCTCACTAGACACGTCAAGAAGTTTGACAGACTCACCACACCTCCGCAAAACCTGCAAAACAGTATAAAAATAAAAATAAAAAGGATAAAGCAAAATGGAATCAAGTACAGCCCCCTGTTAGATTTCCGTGTTCTAGACACAAGGTCTACTACGTATTTCTCCATGTTCAATTTTTTCTAAGTGTGTGCAAGGCTCATATGTAATTTTTATGAACACGGTACAGCTACACATAAGAAATTAGTGTACTGTGCTTTCAAGGTAAACTAGTGATTAGCACAGCTGCATGAAAATAAAGAGCACTCAAAGTAGATTACCTCTGCAACGACAGCTTCATTTTCAATAGGATTCATTGAGCACGTAGAGTAAACCATTCTTCCACCAATTTTGAGTAAAGATAAACCTGAAATAATCAATATAGTTATTAAGATTGTTACAATATAAGTCTCACAAATTTATTTCTGTCCATTTAAGAAAATAAACAGAAGCAAATTTTTTTAACGAAATCAGTTTAAACTACATCGTATAAATATCTTCCTTGGTACAAAAGAATGCTTTTCATCTTAAGAAGACACTGACAAACACGACAAGTAAAGAAGCTACTACTTCACTCCTCGAGGCTCAACATAATACAAGTATGTTCTCCTTCAAATATATAGAGAAGATGTACAGACCAACGATTTAAAGAGCAATATTAATCTAGAAGAACGAGGGTTTCACTCAATAATAAAGATAAATTTTAAACAATAGGATAACTCAGCTAAAGTCAACGTGAACTTTTTTGTGACTAAACCTAAATGCTCATTTTCCCAAGCTAGCTAACTAAGATAAGTCTAGTTGAGTTCAACTTATGATCATGAATTCTGATTATGCACAAAAACACAACACTCAACCATTATCAGTAGACTTGCGTCATCATATTATCAATCTTTTTTTCCAAATGATTACAAAGTTTAGTGTGTGAGAGGAGGGGCTATTCTTGTTTCAAGAGAAAGACACCTCAGTATTCCCCAACCTCATGAAGGATTTACAATAAATTTTTATATCGCCTACGAGCCTCGGGTGCCAGGATTGCCTATTGCCGATTACCAATATTCTAATTGTAAAAAGCCAACAAATTTGAGCACAATGACAACGCCAGATAAGGAAACAAAAACACAAGCTAGCAAAGGCATGCCCTAAAATATATGCAAAATATACATAAAGTACCTCGCATAGCAATTAAAATTTGTAGGCTATGAAGCGCTTGTCCCATCCCTGAATTCCTGCAGAAGTAAAATAAGTCATAAAAAAAAAAATTGGTTGAAAAGAAAGTGAAGTTGGAGAAGAAATTAAAACTACCATTTCCTCCACATATCAGGTGCCTTACGAAGCGTACCATCTCCACTACACGGGACATCACACAAAACACGATCAAATAACAGTTGGTGAATATTGTGATCTAACTCCTTTCGTTTATGATTCCCTTTTAAACGGCATCCAGGGAAATGTTGTGCTTCGTGATTAGTGACAATAAGGTTGGCCGTGCACATTCTTTTGGTTTGGTGAATGAGAAGATTACATCTTTTGACATCAAGATCATTTGCTATAACCTATGATTACAAAAAGGACACTAGTTAGCAAATGTTGCAAATGGAGATTGCTGCCTTGGTCAATAATTCTAGCAAACTATTGAGTCCAATATATAAGATGCTGCTGACCATCAACTGGTGACCAAAGCAATTAAAATTGACACACAAATAATGTAAACAAACCATTCCGGCAGGTAGTGACCCTGCTTTTGTTGATTGGTGTATAATCTCGAGCAATTGGAATGTTTTTGAACCTGGTGCAGCGCACACTAAAACAAAGAAAAGTGAAAGGTCAAAAAAAGTAATTCTTGAGTTTCAAATGTAGCAAATTGAATCATGGCTGGTAAAAAACAGGGTATTTAGTGCACCAGAAATTACTTACTATCAAGTACAAAATGGTCTGAATGCACATCCAAGAATAAGGGAGGAACCTGTCACAAACAACCATTAGAGTGGTATAAATTAACTCTTAAGAAGTCAAAAGTAGTAGTAACATACAGAAATTTAGCCATTCAGAATTCTAGAACAAAAAGAAAACCATTATGTATGATCATGAAGATGAGAGAGCAGATAAAGCAACCCACCATACTGACAGCTTCCTGTCTTGTGATATTTCCAATTTCGTTTTCTAGCTTTAAGAATTCGTGGAACCTGAGATTTTAGCAAATAAGAGGCAAAATAAAATTTAAGAATGCACAAGAATAAGGATGATCTTTCTAGTTTTGCATCATCATACAAGCAAATACATACCAAATACACTCCATCATCATATTTTAAGAAAGGGAAAAATTTTAATAATTCACCTCTCTAGAGTTTGATTCTTCCTGAGCTGCATTCGCGAAAAATTTGAATGCCAAGCAAAGTTCCCCGGATACCAAAGCAATGGCCGAATAGCCTCAGTCTCACCCCCTTCAGCAACCTACAAATAATCAATTCACATCATTTCAATACCACACAATAAAAATAAAAATAAACAGTTACATCATTTTCTCATAACTTCCACTTTAGCATTAAAAACACACCTCAGCACGTAGAGAATGCACGAAATCATTTTCCAATTGAGAACGAATATCGTCAGCAAATTGACTACTGCAACCCCAAACAACCAAATTCGTGTAAATAACTGCATAACAAACTAAAAAAAAAACAGAAAGTAGCAATGAATGTGAATAGTTGCAGTGCACTTAACCTAGCATTGATTCTAAACGATGCAGGCAAGGGTGTTCTGAGAACTGTGATGAATTTGTCCCATTCTTGTGGATCCACTATTAACTGTTCCTTGTAGTATGAATCGAAAGAAGGGTTCTGAGTAGCGAAAGGAGCCCAATGAGTAGTTTGAGTTTTATCTGAGGATAAGGAAGAATCTGGATCGGGTTTGGAACGCTTCCAAACGTTTTCTCTGTTGTCACGAAAGTGCTTTCTTTGAGTTCGTGACCTCCCGCGACCTCCCATGTTTCTCTGCTGTGGAAGAGTTGTGGCGCGTTTCGGTTTTGGTTTTTTGATAGGGTTTTGGTTTGCCAAAACATGCGGTTTCAGAGTTGCCGGGCCTTTTCTCAAGCCCTCGCCCCACTACACCCCCACTAGACAACCCTTCTCGTAACTTTAGAAAATGTGAATTTCTATCCCACCCCACCTTATGAAAATCTAAAATACTTCTCTGATTTCGAATATATATATTCGGACGTATTCCACATTATGATCTCTTAAATAAGTTCTATCTAGAGTAAAATAAAATTTTATTTTGGAGATGCATCTTCGAGTATTTTTATCAAATATATTGATATTTGAGCAGTTTAGTGAATTTTTTTGGAGATGCATCTTCGAAGGTTTGGGGCAGAATTTTGAAATATATGTCACATTTGCATGTCCAGTATTTACGGAGATGCATCTTTGGAATAAGAAAACATGATTTTGATAAAATAGTCACTTGCATGATCAGACTCGTGCTTCTTTTTCACTTCAAACCCTTTCCAAAAATCTTTTCATTTTCAATCAACATTTTCACTACAAATCTTCATTCTTGTATTTCATCATATCAAACGGAGAAAAATAAGTTGAAATTCAAGGTAAAAATCATTTATTTCAAACCTTATTGATCACATTAAATTTGTTTTTAGTCTGAAAAATGTATGTTGAATCCAAAGATTTATTTCTGAAGTTTGTATGAACTCCCCCGAAGATGCATCTTTGTAGCCTGTTTATTCTCATTTTTTTCAGCTTTGTTTACAGTTTTAGCAGTTTTTGAGTTTTTTATTGTAATTGTTTTCATTAGATATGGTGCACCCCAATGTTTTCCTCAAACATGGTGTGTCTCTGAATGCCAAAGGTATTGTTGTGAATGAGGTAGATTTTGGCAACCAATTTAAAAATGAGCAATAGTTTAAATTTTGTGATCGCATGCTTCAATGGATTCGTACAGAGGTCTCATAAATTGAGATTTGGTGTGGTAATCAGAATGTCCGACAATGGTTTGGATATAAGAGGTGTATTTGTGACAATGACATGCGAAATAAGATGGAAATAAAGACATCCTTCGTAACCTAAATCAACAAGTTTGCAGAGTTCCAAAGTTTGATGGCTCTAAGACAATTGACTGGGACTTCTAGCGTTACCACCCTTTTTTCGTTCTCGGCTAAAATGTCATTGAAATCCCCCCCACACAAAACACGATCACTTCCTTGTTGAATAAGCTCCTTAACAAGGCTCCAAGTTTTCCTCTTGTTAATCTCTTCCGGGAAACCGTAGATACCATTTAGGAACCACTTTTGCTCATCAAAATCATCTACCACAACACCACTGATGTGGTTACAAGAGTATAAAGCAATAGTATGATTGACACTATCCTTCCAAAGAAGAGCGGGGCCACCACCCCTACTCCTCCCGCTACCCTTGCAATCCACCGTAAGGCACCTATCGAAACCAGTTTTCAGCTTAACCTTCTGCATTTCATCAATTTTCAATCGTGTTTCCATAAGGAACACGATAGAGGGATTTTCCAGAAGGAGAAGCCTCAATAAGGCTCGAACTACACGGGGGCTCCTCAACCCCCTGCAGTTCCAGCTGATAATTTTCATTAGTTCGGGCAGTGTTGGGTCCCCCCAACACCGCCTTTGATTCTTTGTTAAAAACGGTTGTCACTTCCCTATTTTGTTTCCTCTTATTCTCCCCGATGTCTTCCAAGGATCCTTCCGTTATGAAAACGTCAACAAGTGGTGTCTTACCAAACTCTCATTCTGTAATCTGCTATTGGGAAGAATTTCCTTTTCTAACTGGTTTTCGTCTAGTCCACTTTCTCTTATTGGCAATAGTCTTGTTATTTGTTTCCCATTTTACTCTTTCCTTGAATATCTCCATTGCCCCTAATGATTCGCCAAGATGAGGAAAACATTCAATGTTGTCTTGATAGAGGTTTCTCTTCGGCCAGCTTCATTGCAAGATTTTCTCCCATCAAGGTCTTCCATCGGGGGCGTTTCGGTTCAGATCACGCTGCTATAAGCTTTGTCCTTGAAGCTTCTAGTGGAGAAAGGAAAGCCAAACGGTTCCATTTGTTTATATTCGAGGAAGTCTGGACAAGAGATGAAAGATGTGAAAAAGCAATCACCTAGTTTTAGAATATGGGTCATCTATTGGGTCACTAGAAGATAATGACTATGAAGCAGCTTGGGGAGGTGTTCAGAGAGTTAAAAATTGGCATGGTCGGGAAAGAAATTATTCGGATTAAGGAAAAGTTGAATGACGAGTTTAACTGGGCTAGAGGAAAAAATGACTTATAAACTTACAGAGCTCTCGAAGGTCAAAGGAACGAATTACTGCTAGTAGAGGAAACTATGTGGAGGCAACGCAGTAGAGCGGAATGGCTCAAGCAAGGCGACTGCAATACAAAGTTTTTTCACGGTAAATCCTACCAAAGACGGAGTACAAGCACGATTACCAAACTCAGGGATGAAGTCGGGTGTTAGTGGAAAGGTGATCAACACAGTGAAAGGATCCTGGTGGACTATTTCTCTGACATTTTCTCTTTCTCTGCTCCTAGTAATATTGATGAGGTATGTTTCTTAGCCAGCGGCAAGCTTAGCCCTAGGCATGATGTTTCTTGCTCGAAGGAGTTTACGGCCCTTGATGTGTGTCATACCCCAAATTTTACCCTTAGATTTGTTGACCTGTTGCATATCATTCTAGGTCAATCATCTTGCATAATATCCCAATTTGTCAGCTGGAATAAACTTGTTAAAATTACAGCCGAATCGGTCAAACTAAAAGTCAGTTGTGCGTATAATCAGTGGACGGAAAATTTTAAAACCGAGCCTGTAAACGTCAGTGATATTAATCTACGTTAGGCGTAGTTTATTCTGGCGTGCTCATTCGAATTTTTTGACTGCTTTTCAGTCGCTTTTTGACAGTTCAAGCCATTTAACCGAGTAAAATTTATTTCGAAATTTGATCAAACGCTGTATTTTTCCAATATGTATATTTCGCACTGATAATTTGGGTGTATTCGTTTTATTTTTATTTTTTATTTTTTTAACACTTCAATACCGGTCCAATTATTCATTTCTACTAATTTTTATTTATATCTTCAATTAATAATATGTTACTTAATCTCTTTTTATTTTTTCAGTTTTCTTATCTTAAATGTTTTATTTTCTTTTTTCTAATATTTAAATTTTGTCTTTATCCATTTTTAGCAAGACTTGTAAATTAAGCATTAAAAAGAGTATGTTGTTCCTTACTTCATCTTGTGAAAATAGTACAGCATGCATGCACTTGCACCAAACACCTCATACACGTTTGACTACTCTCTCCCATTTTTGAATTTCAAAAAACAATACTATGAAAAAGGAAAAAGGCATCACGGCTGGTTTTGGATTTTTTCTCACAATTATCCAAACTTCCCACATAACTCGGTCTCTCTCTCTCTCTCTCTCTCTCTCTCTCTCTCTCTCTCTCTCTCTCTCATAAAGAAGTCCATCCATCTACCTACATACAAACCACACCATCCTTCTCCACTCTTTCCACCTAGTGAACAAAAAAAACCATAACAATACTTACAAACTCACTTCCTCTCTCAAGATCTCTTTCTCTCATTTTTAATATTGCAACAATAACGAGAAAAGGAGAAGAGGTTGGTAAAGAATAAAAAGGTGATACTCTCTCTTCACGTGGAGTTCATTTTCTGCGCATTGATTCCATTACATAGCATTTTGCAACCTTCTCTTCCATACAACAACAATCACCATACTATTACTAACTTCATAAATCACCAAAATTTCATCACCTTTAAAAAACCAACTTGCATTTCATGAGATTTTTTTTTTCACTGCATAAAGCCATAAAACCTTCTCTTTCAAACAAATCTTATCTTTTCATTTCCACAAAGTTTCATCCCTATAAAACTCACTCTTACTACAAATCTCCATAACACTTTTCCTCTCTTCTACTAAAAAAAACCTTCATGAACAAGATCAATCACCATGCACAACCATGCAAATCCCATTCCTTTTCTCATCTTCATGTAACTACACCAACCATAAACCATTTTCATCTCTATCATGGTATATTGAAATAAAACTTGACATTTTCCTATTCATCATCTTCTACTCCCATAATCTTATACCTCACACTTCTACACATACCATAACCCTCCCTTGGATCACCTCTATCACAAAAAAGAGTTGCATAAGTCTTTGCTTCATAAGCACTATTCATGTCGTAGAAAACATACACGCCACCGCTGCTATGGTATTCGTCTCATCTCCTTATTTACGGTTTTGTTTGATGCTTTTGAAGTTTTCACTTAAAATAATCATGGTTGCTTTTATTCTTTAAAAGAGAGAGATTTTTTTTTTTTAAAATAAGGAGATATAGTTGATTTTTATTAATGTTGTGTCCATAAACTAATGAGAGATAAGAGAAATATTGTTAAGGTGGGGGCGTCGCCGCTGTCGGTGGCCGACCGACCGCCTCTTGTACGTATAGTCGTAGCATGTGAGAGAGAGCATTGTTTTAATGAAGGAGAGTGACAACATCTTGATTTTTTTCTTGGTTTCTATTTTTCTTAATTATTGAAATATGTTTTCATTTTCCTTTTTGAAAAAGTCAAACGTGAGATTTTGTTTTATTATCATTGAATTAAGCTTAGAAGATTGAAAATGCTGCATTTTTTTGTCTTTCTTTTATTTTTTATTATTTTATTTATTTATTACATTAGGTCTAGAAACTTGGGCATTAATATTGGACTTTCTTCCAACATGCTAGTCTTAGCCCATGCTTTTTTTTCTCTATAACAACCCGACCATGTTTCCTTCCTAATTGCTCCCCTTCCATCTTAATCTTTACTTAATTATTACTAATTCCTTAGTTTAATTTTTACACATTTTAATAATACTTAATTATTACTAATTTTTTTGTTTAATTTTTAGATAACTCTTAATTTTATTTCAATTTTCATTCATTCTTAATTTTAATTTTTGAATAGCTTTTAACTTTAATTTTAATTGATTCCTAATTTTAATTTTTGGATAACTCTTAATTTCGTTATTTTATTCAATACTTAATTTCAATTAATTCTTGATTTCGGTTTCATATGCAATTCTTGATGTTATTTGTGGTGTAGCTATTTGGATTAAGTGTTGATAAAACCTTTTGATTAGTCTTTGGAACTTTAATCAGAAATTTTTTATATTGCTTGTTTTGTACTTGATGTTTTGCCATGACTTGAGTTCCACTTTGTGCTCGAGTCTTGTATGGCTTTTGTTTCTCGATTGGTATGATTAATTGTTATGTTGTTGCTTGTGTTGTTTCCGCATATTCCCTTAGGATCTCCTAGTTCAGCTTAATTTTCGATTAAGATTGAGGTAGGATAGATTTAGGCTCTTAATCTTTGCATGACAACATTATGGTAGATTTTCCCCTTTAATCTCGACTTTAGGATCCTCTTTGTATGACAACATTTAAGATTCAGTCTCCCATGGATTTTCATTTCTTTTTGCATCCAAATTTCTTCTTAATGATTCTAAAGGAAAGGATCACTCTTGTTAACTATAAGTCACAGTTAGGATAATTGTTGCTTTCTTACCCACATGGTGACCTTGATCATCACCTTGACCTTATTAGAGCCACTTTGTTTTATAACTTAGAGTTAGGTTTGGAGCTTTTGAACTCCATGTGGGTACCATTTTGACGTGTACTCATTTTCCCTTTTGACTTTGTTTAAAGTCAACTCTTAGGTTAGTTCTTCAACTTATACTTAGAGAGTTGTTTACTTCTATGTAAGTGTCATAGTGATGAACACTTACTTTTCCCCCTGGAACCTTGATCATTATCAAGAGTTCCTCACCCCTAGTTAGGCGAACTACGGAGGCTCTGATTCCTCATTCCTAGTCAGGATACGCAGGCACAAAATGCAATATCTTATCGAGCCATTTTGCCTTACAACTTAGATTTAGAGAGTTCTTTAACTCTATGTGAGTATCATGACCATGAATACTCATTTCCCCTTGGAACCTTGATCATTATCAAGAGTTCATTATCCCTAGTTAGGCGAACTACGGAGGCTCTGATTCCTCATTCCTAGTCAGGATACGTAGGCACAAGATGCGATATCTTATCGATCCCTCTGACCTCTAACCCTCTAACAACTAATAGTTAATTCCCCTATCTCACACCGCCGTGCGATCAAGACTAGTTTATTTTAACCTTTCATCTTAGCCTTAGGATTGGAGTCGCCGCACTCCATGTAAGTGTCATAGTGATGAACACTTGCTTTCCCCTGTTCAACTTAGACTTAGAGAGTTGTTTAACTTTATATGAGTATCATAATTATGACTACTCATCTCCCTTTTGGAACCTTGATCATTATCAAGAGTTCCTCATCCCTAGTTAGGTGAATTACGAATGCTCTGATTCCATCATAGTCAGGATACGTAGGCACGAGATGTGACGTCTTGGTGAGCATACTTAATGTATATACTCTAGGTCTTTACCTTAGCACAGTTTTCCCTTAACAAGCAAACTTTATCATAACACAAATACTAATAAGAGGTTCATGTAGAGTACTACAAATATCCAGGATGCTAACACCTTCCCTAGGTATAACCAACCCCCGAACCTTAGACCTTTTAGTTGTGTCTTTACATAGCCCAATTAGGGGTTTCTTCGATCTTTTTCCTTTCCTTTGGATAAATCAAAGCTCGGTGGTGAATTTCAAAAATGTGTGATTCAAGTTAATTAATAGCTTGATATCCGATTCTCACTGTAACAGAAATGGCGACTTCACTGGGGAAAAAAATATCTCCCTAAGAAGGTAAAACCCACTTTGTTTGTATTTGTGTTATTTTATATGTTTGCTTGCCCGTATACCTGTATATCTGTATATTTGTAAATATCTGTATATATTTGCTTGTGCTTGGGTTTTCTGTGTGCAGGGTTGTTACCTTGAGTGGTGAGGATAAGTCCTAACCCGGACTTGAGTGTACACATATGATAGGATAATGGATATAGTCAAGGAGACTTCGAGAGAGTAATCCCAAAGGAGTTGACTTGAGATTCCACACTCAGTTGAAGCCCTCTTGAGAGTGGTATATGTAGAACGAGCTATCATGAATGTATTGCCACCTTCGACCTAGGAGCCCGGGATGCTGGTGACCTTTAGTTACCCTGTTACCTCCACTAGGCCTTTTAGGATGTAGTGCGATGACTATGAGGGAGTAATCCTGAAATGGTTGATACGCGATACTACACCCAGACGAGACTCTCTTGAGAATATTATTGACTACCGAGTAATTGAGAAATTGATAATATCTAAAAAATGGGTTGTTGACTCTGGGAACTTCTTAGAATCCTGTTCTGCAGATTAAAAACCCATAGTACTCACCTTTGGGGATGGGTAGACCATGGTTCCACGCTCGTGATCTTCAAACCTAGGCCCTCTTTGCTTGTTGCATATATGTGTATGTGTGTGTGTGTGTGTGTGTGTGTGTTTTTGTGCATACATTCATCCATTCATGATAGCCATTTGGTTTCAAGGAATTCATACTGTCATTCCTTTGCAAAGATCAATAGAGATCATGGATTTTTAGTGAAACTTTTCAGTTTTTTCAAAAATGTTTGCAACTTGCTCTTGAGTTCCCTGAAACCATTTGGCTTGCATTTGCATTGCATGCGCATGTCGACACATTTGCATTTCATTTGCATTTCTCAGCCTTGAGTCTCATCCATCCTTCGTCTGTAACCCAGCAGTTAACTTCCCGAAGCCAGCATTGGATTTGAAGTAGCTTTTGAATGATCATGAACAGAGGATAGCAGAATCAGTTTGTGACAAGAGTGGATTTTGAAGCAATGAAAGATCAGTTGGATCAGATTGTGGAAGCTATGACAACCTTGGCAAAGAGAGATGACAATATTCATAGAACTTCTGTGAACAATGTTACGCAAGCTCAGCCTGTGCAGATTCCTGTTGGAAACCAGGTTATACAAGAACGTACCATTGTCCGAGATGGGCGTTCCTCTTCGGTTGATGTTGTGGAATACCGCATTTCGTATTCTCTGAGCCAGATTCCTAAGAGGTAGTCCCTGTGATGAAAACCAAGGACCCACGATATGTTGAGATTATGGAAAAATGTTGTGTCTTGGAAGAAAAGCTTGATGCCATTAAGGGTCGTGACGCTGGTGATTTGAATGCTTTGAACATGTGTTTGGTACCTGACCTTGTAATGCCTCCTAAGTTCAAGACACCAAAGTTTGAGAGGTACAAAGGGGATAGTTGTCCGAAGCATCATTTGGTGATGTATTGCAGAAGAATGACTTCATATGTCCGTAATGACAAGCTCATGATCTACTGTTTCTAAGACAGTCTGAGTGGGGCATCACTGAATTGGTACATACAGCTAGAGAGTAGTCACATCCAATCATGGCCAGACCTACCTAATGCCTTTGCGAAACAATACAACTACAATCTTGACTTGGCTCCCACCCGCTGCATTTACTAGGCTTATCTCGAGAGGACAATGAATCCTTCAGAAGGTATGCTCAGAGGTGGAGAGAAGTCGCTTCTCACGTCCAACCACCACTCTTGGATAAGCAATTGGTTGACTGGTTCGTGGATACCTTGCAAGGCCCGTACCGAGAAAAGCTGTTTAGCATTGTGACATCAAACTTCTCTGACTTGGTAATAGTTTGAGAGCGCATTGAGAGTGGTCTTAAGAGTGGAAAAATCTGAGGTGCCTCGAACATCCCTGCTAATGAGAGTGAATTAGTTGTCAGTTCTCAAGAAGAATGGGAAGAAGAGAGTAATTCCATTGAGGAGTATCTGATACCTCAGCCTCAGCGCTCATGCAACTCAAGTGTCCAGAGTCAGCAATCGTTTGGATCTACGCGACAGATACCAGTCTCTCCACAGGGGCAATATTATTCTCCAAATCAAAGACCTCTTCAGTATCAACGGTCCTACCGCCGTCAGCCGCGTCAACATGCCTGACAAAGGCCAAGGAGGCCTGAAGAACATTTCACTCTATTACCGATGTTATACAGTCAGATTTTTCCAGATTTAATTGAAGGTGGATTGGTAGTGCCAAAGGAGATAAATCCAGTGATCCCTTCATACCCACCAGGCTTTGACGCCGACACCCGATGTGACTACCATGCTGGGGCACAGGGGCACTCAACTGAAGACTGTAAGGTGCTCAGGAGGAAGGTTTAGACTCTGCTTGACTCCGGGATGATATCATTCATGCCTCAAGGCATTCAAATCAACAATCCTTCACCTAATCAGGCGGATTCATCAGTATCTATTATGGAAGAAACTGCCAAGGATAGATGTGAAGATGATTCTCAGACGGATCTCGACGATCAACTCTGAAGATGGTTATCTTAGTTTGGCAAGTCAAGAAAGGAAATCCCAGTTCCCCAAATCTGGCAATCTTTTGGCTGTTTTAGCATTTCCTGTTGTATTTTCTTTGCATGTTGAATTTGTATTGGCTTGTAAGCCGTTGTTTTTTGAATTGGTAAGATTAATGAAATGTTTATGCATATTTTGATTAAGTACATTCGTATTCACTCTTTCTCTTTCCTTTTATTGTCAAAAAAATAAAAATAAAAGATTTTTCTTTTTCCATCCACTTATCTTTACCAAGTCGTTGTTTAAGCAAAGATTGGGGAGGATGATGAAAATAGTATACCCATAACTGATGTGGTATGCTTTCAATTAAACTTTGTCGATGATGTAAGGCATTGTTTCAAATCCCCAAACACTGGAGAAATAAGGAGTTAATCCCTAGTCAACCACTTTGAGCCTAGAAGTAGGAGTTTTCTTTCCTTACAAATAAAAAACCCTTAAATCTCAACCTTGGGGTGGGTAGTTCTCAGTTTAACTTGGGTATACATTCAAATGCAAGAGCTTCATGCAAAACACCTGTCAGCTCTCTTAAATCAAATGAACAAATGTTGCACAAGTTGTTCCCAAAGCGATAAATAAGGAAGGATCGTTGAGAAATCCTTACACGAAGAATGAGCCGAGTCCCTTTCAAGGCAAAAGCTAAGAAAGATGGGAAGCTCATGACTTTGCCTTATACAAAAAGGCTTACATGACAACCAAAAAAGAGGAATTCTTTAAAGCTTATACTCTAAAAGTCCTCAATAGCAAAAAATAACTGAACGTTGTAAGGGAGTAGTGACTACCCTAGGTGTTTGAACCATCACCAGCTATCATCAGTTCAATTCCTAGCCTATAGGAATCTGAATGTATAGCCTGAGTTAACTAAATGTAGAGTTGAAGTTCATCATGAGGATTGGGTAGGGACAAATAAACTTTGAGCCTTTATCCTTTGTTTCATGAGTTGTGAACCAAGCCACATTACAACCCTTGAAAGACCTAATTGAGGTAAGGTTGTTTTGAAAGCATGCTATAGCAAGGTTGGATAACCTGACTCCTAATGATCTTTGCTATTTGTTTGTGTTGATCACTTCATTTGTTATTCTGTAAATGACTATATCCACTTTGATTTTTATTATGTAATCACTCCACTATGTTTGCTTTATCAATAAAATTTGATTTCAAAAGCTTGCATAAATGTTGCATTAAAATTGCCAATTTTTAATGAACAATATTGTTTGCAAGACAATTTAATAGCAAAGGAATCCCAACAAATGCAGCCAGCTAGGGAATTTAACTTGGTAAAGGAAGCTCAGCCTGGGGCAACCGATTTGGAGGATTCATTAATCAACCATTCCAAGAGTTGGAGAATCAGGGACATAACTCTTCAAAGTTTAGAATATTCAGGCAAGCCGTCTTGAAGTCACCGTATGGCAAGCTATTTCCCAACTCTTTTCAAGGCAATGACTCCAAAAAAACCAGTCGGCACGGGCAAGTCTGTTTCCCAGTTGTTACTATCACAGTTTGAGGACTTTGTATTGTGAATACAATTAATCTAGGGTGATCAAATCGAGATTCAACAAATATCTCGAAGTCCAGTTGATCAGAAGTAGTCAGGTCGAGATCAAATCTCTCAAAGGTCAATTAGTCGGGGGCATCTTCTTCGCAGATCAACCAGTATAAAGAGCAAGTCTGAGGACTTTGTTGTGCAAATGCAGTTAAACTGGGGCAATTACTTTGAGATTCGTGAATCTCTATGAGAGTTTAAAGATATTCAAGCAACTTGTATGCCAATTCTTCTATAAAATCCTCTTGGTATTTTCTCCCAACAGACCCTGTAATTTGGGGCAGAGGAGGTTTCAAGTTATATTTGTTGCAAGAGTCGTTGCTCATTGTGATGATCATTATGCAATTAGAGTGCAGAACTACCTTGTTCTTGTGACATCTTTTGCCAGCTCCTCAGTAAGCTGTTACTTCGGTCGATCTTGGTAGTTACCCATCGATCTCCTCCTCCAACAAAGAAATCATGCTCATGATGGCAATCCTAGTGAAGTCATGACGTTATGCCTCCGAGTGGAGTACTCTTTTCCCCAGAGAAGGTTGTAACCTTGGAGTAGAACTGTTGTTTCTGCCTGTTCATCCCTAGTGATGGTCCAAACTGGTGAGGTTGGCTAGGTATCCTTGTTGAGATGTTTATTTCATCTCCGTTTTGTTTCCTTTGTCTGTTTTGTCAGCATAAGCATAAGCATAAACATGACATGCATGCATTCATACATATGCATAGCATTTGAGCATTTTTGCTACCTTTTCGGTGTTTACCTGTTTTGTTCACTTTGGCGTTTACTCCCCAAATGACTGGGTTTGTCTATTCTTTCCAATAGTGTCATCACCTTTAGGCATGAAATGCCCATCCTTTCTAAATCCCCCACAGAGTTTGATCATCTTGGATGATGGTTGCTTCAGTTATCTTTTCCATGTTTGGATAAGATAAATCCCTATTTGAGTTCATGCCTCAATGGTCGGAGTCTTGTTTGACTGTTTCTTTCTAGCTCGTTCCTAGATTGAACTTTGGTCCCTAACAGTGTGCTTTTGAGCCTAGTTTGAGCGTGCATTTATTTTGCACGGTGTCTTGCAGGGAGAATCTTTTATAGATCCTCATTGAAGACAAAATATATTCTCCAGCAGTGTTGTCATAACAACATCTCCTTGGAATTTATACCCAGACAACAAGTGGTAATCTCCTTTAGAAGCTTGTTTTGTCAGTGATATTTTGTGATGATAAGTGGCAATCTCTCCCGAGAAACTTATCCGTTCTTTGGTGTTTTCCTCAACCTTTTGTATACAACCAGTGACAATCTCTTTGAGAAGCTTATTTTCTATGGTGATTAGTGGCAGTCTCTCCCGAGAAGCTTATCCATTCTTGGTGTTATTCAACCATTTTGTGGTTACAATTGTTGTGACCCTCGATCAGTCATTTCCATCACCTTTTTGACGATGACTTCCAAATAAGTTTTGTTCCATCAACCCCTTTGATGAGATTCTTACTCGAGGTCTTCTTTCCGTCAACTTTTTGACGATGTCACCATTTTTGTCAGTTTTCTTCTCGTCAACCCTTTGACGGTGTCACTCTTTAGTGAAGTGTTTTATTTCCGTCAACTCTTTGACGATGTCACCATTTTTGTCAGTTTTCTTCTCGTCAACCCTTTGACGATGTCACTCTTTAGTGAAGTGTTTTATTTCCGTCAACTTTTTGACGATGTCACCATTTTTGTCAGTTTTCTTCTCGTCAACTCTTTGACGATGTCACTCTTTAGTGAAGTGTTTTATTTTCGTTAACTCTTTGACGATGTCACCATTTATGTCAGTTTTCTTCTTGTCAACCCTTTGACGATGTCACTCTTTAGTGAATGGTTTCTTTCTGTCAACCTTTTATGACGATGTGGTCCGAGATCAGATTTTTCTTTCTGTCAATCCTTTGACGATGATATTGTTTGGTGAATTATTTCTTTCTGTCAACTCTTTGACGAGGTGTCTCTTTGATGAAATCATTTTCTCTTCTGTCAACCCTTTGACGATGTCAGTTGGTTTTGTTCCATCAATCCTTTGATGATGCCACTCTTTAGTGAATATTTTACGAATTGGATCGTATCCGTCAACCCATTGACGATGATAATGTTTGGTAATTTGCTACCCTACCATTAACCCTTTGATGGTGACTCTCAAGTTTATGTATCTTTTTGTCAACCCTTTGATAATACCACTCGTTTTTGAAACTTTTCTTTCCCAGTGGATACCATAATTTCGGTTTAACCTTCATTGAGGATCGTTTTTTTTATAGAATGTCATCCGGTCATGCCTGAACTTGATGATCAATCATTCTGGATACCTCCATTAGAGCCCAACCTTTGGTTCTACTTCCAATGAGGATGTTACTTTTACCTTTTCTTTGGTATAATCCTAAAGCTTTAAGGGTTGTCTATCGTCTCTTTGTTCAGAGTGTCAGCCAGTCATGCTTGAACTTGTTGATCCACTACTCTGGATATTCCCCAGTGGAGACCATCTCTTGGTTCTATCTCAAGTGAGGATCCAGTCCTTTTAGAGTGTCAGTCGGTCACGTTTGAACCAGTTGCTCAACCACTTTAGATTTACCCAGTTTTGTTTCAGCTTCCCCAATGTTATTATCATCCCCGGTGAGTGTTTACTCATTGTGTTGACTATATCCCTGTTTGCTTTGGTTTTCGTCGGCATCTTGCATTTAGCATTCCATCATTATCATCATATTAGAATTCATGGCATGTCTGCGTTATAGATTAGTCTTGTCCATAGCGTAGCATGTCATTGCATCTAAGGGTAAAATTTTAGGTTATCTATATTTAAATATCTTTCACCATGATTTCACGAGGATTATCATCACTCATGTCATCCGGTGAAGATATTTAAATAGGGGTAACTGTCATACTCCAAAATTTACCCTTAGATTCGTTGACCTGTTGCATATCATTCTAGGTCAATCATCTTGCATAATATCCCAATTTGTCAGCTGGAATAAACTTGTTGGAATTACAGTCGAATCAGTCAAACTAAAAGTCAGTTGTGCGTAGAATCAGTGGACGAAAAATTTTAAAATCGAGTCTGCAAACATCAGTGATATTAATCTATATTTCGCGTAGTTTAATCTCGCGTGCTCATTCGAATTTTTCGACTGCTTTTCGGTCGCTTTTTGACAGTTCAAGCCATTTAACCGGGTAAAATTTATTTTGAAATTTGACCAAACGTTGTATTTTTCCAATATGTATATTTTGCGCTGATCATTTGGGTGTATTCGTTTTATTTTTTTATATTTTTTTTAACACTTCAATACCGGTCCAATTATTCATTTTTACTAATTTTTATTTCTATCTTCAATTAATAATATATTACTTAATCTCTTTTTATTTTTTCAGTTTTCTTATCTTAAATGTTTTATTTTATTTTTTCTAATATTTAAATTTTGTCTTTATCCATTTTTAGCAAGACTTGTAAATTTAGCATTAAAAAGAGTATGTTGTTCCTTACTTCATCTTATGAAAATAGTACAACATGCATGCACTTGCACCAGACACCTCATACACGTTTGACTACTCTCTCCCATTTTTTAATCTCAAAAAACAATACTATGAAAAAGGAAAAAGGCATCACGGCTGGTTTTGGTTTTTTTCTCACAATTATCCAAACTTCCCACATAACTCAGTCTCTCTCTCTCTCTCTCTCTCTCTCTCATAAAGAAGTCCATTCATCTACCTACATACAAACCACACCATCCTTCTCCACTCTTTCCACCTACTGAACAAAAAAACCATAACAATACTTACAAACTCACTTCCTCTCTCAAGATCTCTTTCTCTCATTTTTAATATTGCAACAATAAAGAGAAAAGGAGAAGAGGTTGGTAAAGAATAAAAAGGTGATACTCTCTCTTTACGTGGAGTTCATTTTCTGTGCATTGATTCCATTACATAGCATTTTGCAACCTTCTCCTCCATACAACAACAATCACCATACTATTACTAACTTTATAAATCACCAAAATTTCATCACCTTTAAAAAACCAACTTGCATTTCATGAGATTTTTTTTCTTCACTACATAAAGCCATAAAACCTCCTCTTTCAAACAAATCTTATCTTTTCATTTCCACAAAGTTTCATCCCTATAAAACTCACTCTTACTACAAATCTCCATAACACTTTTCCTCTCTTCTACTAAAAAAACCTTCATGAACAAGATCAATCACCATGCACAACCATGCAAATCCCATTCCTCTTTTCATCTTCATGTAACTACACCAATCATAAACCATTTTCATCTCTATCATGGTATATTAAAATAAAACTTGACATTTTTCTATTCAGCATCTTCTACTCCCATAATCTTATACCTCACACTTCTACACATACCATAACCCTCCCTTGGATCTCCTCTATCACAAAAAAGAGTTGCATAAGTCTTTGCTTCATAAGCACTATTCATGCCGTAGAAAACGTACACGCCACCGCCGCTATGGTATTTGTCTCATCTCCCTATTTACGGTTTTGTTTGATACTTTTGAAGTTTGCACTTAAAATAATCATGGTTGCTTTTGTTCTTTAAAAGAGAGAGATTTTTTTTGAAAAAATAAGGATATATAGTTGATTTTTATTGATGTTGTGTCCATAGACTAATGAGAGATAAGAGAAATACTGTTAAGGTGGGGGCGCCGCCACTGCCGGTGGCCGACCGACCGCCTCTAGTGCGTGTAGTCGTAGCATGTAAGAGATAGCATTGTTTTGATGAAGGAGAGTGACAACATCTTGATTTTTTTCTTGGTTTCTATTTTTCTAAATTATTGAAATATGTTTTCATTTTCCTTTTTGAAAATGTCAAACGTGAGATTTTGTTTTATTATCATTGAATTGAGCTTAGAAGATTGAAAATGCTGCATTTTTTTGTCTTTCTTTTATTTTTTTATTTTTTTTTATTTTTTTATTAGATAGGTCTAGAAACTTGGACATTAATATTGGAATTTCTTCCAACATGGTAGTCTTAGTCCATGCTTTTTTTTTCTCTATAACAACCCGGCCATGTTTCCTTCCTGATTGCTCCCCTTCCATCTTAATCTTTAATTAATTATTACTAATTCCTTAGTTTTAATTTTTAGACATTTTAATTTTACTTAATTATTACTAATTGTTTAGTTTAATTTTTAGATAACTCTTAATTTTATTTCAATTTTCATTAATTCTTAATTTTAATTTTTGAATAGCTTTTAACTTTAATTTTAATTGATTCCTAATTTTAATTTTTGGATAACTCTTAATTTCGTTCTTTTATTCAATTCTTAATTTCAGTTAATTCTTGATTTCGATTTCAAATACAATTCTTGATGTTATTTGTGGTGTAGCTATTTGGATTAAGTGTTGATAAAACCTTTTGATTAGTCTTTGGAACTTTAATCAGAAATTTTTGATATTGCTTATTTTGTACTTTATGTTTTGCCATGACTTGAGTTCCACTTTGTGCTCGAGTCTTGTTTGGCTTTTGTTTCTCAATTAGTATGATTAACTGTTATGTTGTTGCTTGTGTTGTTTCCGCATATTCCCTTAGGATCTCCTAGTTCGACTTAATTTTCGATTAAGATCGAGGTAGGATAGATTTAGGCTCTTAATCTTTGCATGACAACATTATGATAGACTTTACTCTTTAATCTCGACTTTAGGATCCTCATTGTATGACAACAATTAAGATTCAGTCTCCCATGGATTTTCATTTCTTTTTGCATCCAAATTTCTTCTTAATGATTCCAAAGGAAAGGATCAATCTTGTTGACTTATAAGTCATAGTCAGGATAGTTGTTGCTTTCTTACCCACTTGGTGACCTTGATCATCGCCTTTGCCTTATTAGAGCCACTTTGTTTTATAACTTAGAGTTAGGTTTGGAGCTTTTGAACTCCATGTGGGTACCATTTTGATTTGTACTCATTTTCCCTTTTGACTTTGTTTAAAGTTAACTCTTAGGTTAGTTCTTCAACTTAGACTTAGAGAGTTGTTTAACTCTGTGTAAGTGTCATAGTGATGAACACTTACTTTTCCCCCTGGAACCTTGATCATTATCAAGAGTTCCTCACCCATAGTTAGGCGAACTACGGAGGCTCTGATTCCCCATTCCTAGTCAGGATACGTAGGCACAAGATGCGATATATTGTCGAGCCACTTTGCCTTACAACTTAGATTTAGAGAGTTCTTTAACTCTATGTGAGTATCATAACCATGAATACTCATTTCCCCTTGGAACCTTGATCATTATCAAGAGTTCCTTATGCCTAGTTAGGCGAACTACGGAGGCTCTGATTCCTCATTCCTAGCCAGGATACGTAGGCACAATATGCGATATCTTGTCGAGCCCTCTAACCTCTGACCCTCTAACAACTAACAGCTAATTCCCATATCTCACTCCGCCGCGCGATCGAGGCTAGTTTGTCTTACCCTTTCATCCTAGCCTTAGGATTGGAGTCGCCGCACTCCATGTAAGTGTCATAGTGATGAACACTTGCTTTCCCCTGTTCAACTTAGACTTAGAGAGTTGTTTAACTCTATATGAGTATCATAATTATGAGTACTCATCTCCTTTTTGGAACCTTGATCATTATCAAGAGTTCCTCATCCCTAGTTAGGTGAACTACGAATGCTCTGTTCCATCCTAGTCAGGATACATAGGCACGAGATGCGATGTCTTGGCGAGCATACTTATTGTATATACCCTAGGTCTTTACCTTAGCACAATTTTCCATTAGCAAGTAAACTTAATCATAACACAAATAATAACAAGAGGTTCTTGTATAGTATTACAGATATCTAGGATGCTAACACCTTCCCTAGGTATAACCAACCCCGAACCTTAGATCTCTTAGTTGTGTCTTTACATAGCGCAATTAGGGTTTTCTTCGATCTTTTCCCTTTCCTTTGGATAAATCAAAGCTCGGTCGTGAATTTCAAAGATGTGTGATTCAAGTTAATTAATAGCTTGATATCCGATTCTCACCGCAACAATGTGCATAAAGTTATCTCCCAGATGGCTCCCCTTAAGTCTCCCGGGCCAGACGACCTTCCTGCCATTTTTTACCATAAATATTGGCACGTGGTTGGTTCGGATGTCAGCAAGTTAGCTTTGGAGATCCTAAATTAAGGAATGAACCCTACTGTTGTTTGTACCATCTTAATTTTACGGGTTAAGAGAAACTGCATTACACGTGAAATCGGAACAGAAATCGCGAAAACGGGAAATTTTCACTACAGCCCTGCCCATACGGGTATGACCATGCCCATACGCGTATGGACTCATTTCTCTCGCCCCAGGCATGCGTATCATACGCGTAAGGCCTATCTGCTCAGGCCTCATACACGTATTGCCTTGGACTGTACACGTATCACCAGAGTGTGATTTCTCTCTCAAACTCCTCCAAAACTTCCCCTACGCGTATGGCCATGCTCATACGAGTATGACCACTCCCTCATATGCGTCCCATACGTGTTTCAGTAGAGGATCGTACTGGATCTAGGGACGGGGTGCGTATGCTACGCGTATGTCCCTTGGGAATGTCCCCCATACGCGTATGGCCCCCTGTCATACGCGTATGGCCAGTCAGTCATCAAAAATCCCAGATTTCGTATCAGTGCAAATTTCCCCCCATTAGAGCACTTCTGAGCTCCTAATTCCGACCCAAAACCATCTTTAACTCAGTACAATTTCAAAGTCCTAATTCTACTTCATTAACCTACTATTTTTTTTCAAGTTTTCTACAGTTTAGATCCCACTTTTGTTAACCCTTAAAACCCATAATTTTTCCAGAATTCGTCTCATGACAGAACACAGCAACAATGCAAAATTTACATAGATTCATACATGCATCAGTACACAAACACGAATCACCACAACAATTATCTAGAAATGAAAAATCAAACAAGAAGGAGAAGAAATGCACATAACCTAAGAGGGAAAGGAGCCATCACTACCCTCTCATGTTATTATCACCATTAGAGAATCTCATTCTCCCCCCTTACCAGAAATTTCCAAACTTTTCATCCTTCAACAATGGTGGAAAACCTCTTGCCCTAGCTCTCTTTCTCTTTCTCTTTTACGTGAAAATTGTTCTTCTCCAACTCCTCTACCACTCTCTCCTAATTTTTTATTTATTCCCCTTAATTACCTTAATTTTCTTAATTTCAGAAATAATAATATTAATCCTAATAATAAGCCTAATATTAATAATACTAATAATGATAACAATATTAATAATCATAATAATAACAATGATATTAATAATATTACTAATAGTATGAGTATTAATAAAATGTCTCCTTATACATATTATCATTAATACGGTGTTGTCTTAAGGCTTGATTTAACTTAATTTATTCCAAAAATTCTCACACCTACCCTAACACATATACCCTTAACAAGGACAATGTAAAAAACAATCACACAAAATAATTACAACATGACTAAATAATTAAATAGGGTGTTACAACTCTCCCCCACTTAAAATATTTTCGCCCTCGAAAATGTACCTGACGAGAACAATTCCAGATACGAATCTCGCATATTGCTCTCCCATTCCCAGGTCACACTTCCTCCGGCAGCTCCTCCCCAAGCCACTCTCGCTAAAGGAATGTCTTTGCCTCTTAGCTGTTTCACCTTGCGATCCTCGATCCTTATCGGCATCACCTCTAAGGTAAGATTATTTCGAATTTGTACTTGATCCCTCTGAAGCATATGGGATGGGTCAGCAATATACTTCCGAAGTTGTGACACTTGAAACACGTCATGAAAATTTGAAAGTTCAGGTGGCAGCGCCACTCTATAAGCAGTAATCCCAACTTTCTGCAAAATCTGATACGGTCCAATGAACTTAGGATCCAACTTCTTCAATTTCAGCACACGACCAACACCAGTCACAAGATTAACCCTTATAAACACATGGTCGTCTTCGCTGAATTCCAAGTCTTTTCTCCTATTATCGTGATAGCTTTTCTACCTACTCTGGGATACCTTCATCTTCTCTCTAATCATCTGAATTATCTTTGTAGTCTGTTGCACAATCTCGGGTCCAAGCACAGTGCTCTCACCCGACACATACCAGCATAAAGGTGTCATACACCTCCTACCATACAATGCTTCGAAATGCACCATTCCAATACTAGAATGGTAACCGTTATTGTAAGTAAATTCAATCAACGGTAAATGAGTATCCCAAGCACCCCCTTGCTCGAGTATACAAGCTCTCAGTAACTCTTCAAATGTCTGAATAGTCCTCTCAGATTGTCCATCTGTCTGCGGATGATAAGTAGAACTCAACTTCAAACTAGAACCCAAAGCTTCCTGCAAGCTCTTCCAAAATTCAGAAGTGAACCTCGGGTCTCTATCAGACACAGTGTTCGACGAAACCCCGTGCAACTTCACCGTTATTCTGATATAAATCTTTGCTAACTTTGCCAACAGAAAATTGATGTTAATCGATATAAAATGTGTTGATTTCGTCAGTCTATCCACAATTACCCAAATAGCATCAAAGCCTTTCGTCGTATTCGACAAACCAATCACAAAATCCATCGCGATACTATCCCACTTCCACTCTGGTATTTCCATTGGTTGCATCAAATCGGAAGGTTTCTGATGTTCCACTTTTGACTTCTCGCAAGTCAAACAAGCATACACAAATTGGGCTACATCTTTCTTCATACCTGGCCACCAAAACAATTTCTTGAGATCCTGATACACTTTAGGAGCTCCTGGATGAATACTCAACCTACTCCTGTGGCTTTCCTCTAAGATCGTTTTTCTCAATTCAGGATTATCCGGCACACAAATCCTGCCTCTAAATCTCAACACACCAAACTCATATACTTTAAAGCCACCATTTGCATCCGACCCTCATGCGGTCATCAAATCCACCAGCTTCAAATCAAGTTTCTGACTCTCTCTAATCTCACTAAGGAACTCATTATTAACTTTCAGCATACCCAACATCACACTCTCAGGAGTCAGTTCACAAACCATGCCCAGGTCTCTAAACTGCTCAATTAAATCCAACTCTCTAATCATCAATGTCGACAATGAATTGTCTTCCGACTCAAAGCATACGCTACGAAGTTAGATTTACTGGGATGTTAACTCAAGCTAAAATCATAGTCCTTCAAGAATTCCAACCATCTTCTCTGTCTCATATTCATCTTTTCTGGTCAAATAAATATTTCAGACTTTTATGATCACTGGACACTTCAAACCTCAATCCATACAAGTAATGCCTCCAAATCTTTCAACACGAAAACCACTGCAGCTAACTCAAGATCATGAGTAGGATAATTTATTTCATGTACTCTAAATTGTCGCGAGGCATAAGCCACGGTCTTACCATCCTGCATCAAAACTCCGCCTAATCCCATTTTTGACGCATCACAATATACCACAAAAGGTAAATTTGGCTTGGGTAGAATCAACATGGGCGCTGTGATCAACCTCTTCTTCAATTCCCGAAAACTCTCTTCACATAATATATCCCACACAAAGGCTTGACCCTTTCTAGTCAACTGAGTCAGAGGAAGGGCCAAATTAGAAAATCCATCAATAAACCTGCGGTAATAACCTGCCAAACCCAAGAAACTCCTAATCTCCGTCACTGATTTCGGAGGTTTCCACTGAAGTATAGCACTTACTTTGGATGGATCCATTGTTATGCCATCACCGGAAATAACATGTCCTAGAAAACTCACCTCATGCAGCCAAAACTCACATTTTGAAAGTTTTACAAATGACTTATTATCTTTCAACACTTGCAATGCAATCCTCAGATGCTCCGCATGATCTCTTTCTGTCTTGGAATAAATCAAAATGTCATCGATAACAACTACCACAAACTGATTCAATTAAGCATGAAAGATACAATTCACGTATTCCATGAATACGCCCCGTGCATTGGACACTCCGAACGGCATCACAACATATTCGTAATGTCCATACCGAGTCCTGAAAGCCGTCACCTGAAATATCATCCGGAAACACTTCTGGAAACTTATTCACTATAGGTAATTCATTGACCGACGTTTTGCCTTCAACAGACAATGAGGCAAACACCGCAAACATTTTAGCTTCATCCTCTAACAAGGTTCTCAATTCCTTGGTAGATATAATACTAACAAACTCTTCTTCCTCTGGGGTGAGAAATAACAATCTCTTCCTATAACAAATAATGTAGACATAATTGCTCTCTAGCCAATTCATCCCTAAAATAACATCTAGATCACTGAGTGGTAAGAAAATTAAATCCACTCCGAAATCTTTACCAAAGATCGACACAGGACAGTTCAAGCACACTAACGATGTAGTTATCGACCCAATAGATGGATTATCAATCACTATACCTTTACTCAAGGTAAACGACATAAGTCATAGTTTCCTCACACAATCAACAGAAATAAATGAGTGGGTCGCACTCATATCAATGATAGGAATCAAAGGAGTGTTATGAATGTAACAAGTACCTCTGACCAAACGATCCTCACTAGCAGGCTGAGCCCCCACCAATGTAAATACCTTTCCACCAGTCTGTGACTTTTTCGGCTTCTGAGAGTGGGTGTTGATGTGACCCTGTTCACCATAGTTGTAACAGGTAGGTATATTGGTCCTACAATCTACCACAATATGACCTGGTTTCCCTCATTTGAAACACTTCTTCGCCTCATTCTGACATTCATTAGCGTGGTGACCCACGCCACCGCATCTAAAACACTTGTTAGGGTTAGAAGAATTTCATCCCCCACCTGGCTTCTTGCCAATAACAACTTTTTGCTTCCCTTTATCGGTCGGAGCACTGTAAGGTGTACTCCCATGTCTCTGCTTACCCCTTTTGTCACTCAGGGCTTTGTAGTGAGCAACCCGAGCCCTGTTGTCTTCATCATAAATTCAATATATGTTCACCAACTCAGGAAAGTATCTGATCTTCTGATAACCGATACCTTGTTTGATCTCGGGACGCAACTCGTTCTCAAACTTGATACACTTCGAACCCATAGCAGCATCAGTATTGTAATGAGGACAATACTTCACCAGTTCCTCGAACTTGGCCGCATATTCTGCGACTGTCGAGTTTCCCTGCTTCAATTCCAGGAATTCAATTTCTTTCTTGCCACGGACATCCTTTGGAAAATACCGCTCCAGAAACTCATCCTTGAACACCGTCCAAGTAATAGGACCACTCACAGCTTCTAGCCTTTGACGAGTGTTATCCCACCAGTCTTCGGCTTCCCCATTCAGCATGTGCGTGCCAAATTACACCTTCCGAGCTTTAGTGCATCCCATGACTCTGAAGATCTTCTCAATATCCTTCAGCCACTTCTGCGCCACATCCGGTTCGTGTCTACCCTCAAACTTAGGTGGCTTATTGTTCTGGAACTTTTCCAAATTGCAGAAGTCGACATCCTCAGCGTTCCGATTGATACTCTGCACCGCCTGCGCAACAGCTTGTAACACAACAACAATCGCAACATCATTCTTACCAGCAATACTACTCAACACCAAAGAAAATACAGGTTAGAAGAAACACACGACTATATGCACTCTATAGTCAGACTCTACTACGACACTGGCCAGACGGACCAACCTGCTCTGATACCAATTTTACCATCTTAGTCTTACGGGTCAAGAGAAATTGCATTACACACGAAATCGAAACATAAAGCGCGGAAACAGAAATTTTCACTACAGCCCTGCCCATACGTGTATGACCATGCCCATGCGCGTATGAACTCATTTCTCTCGCCCCAGAACTGCGTATCATACGTGTAGGGCCCATCTGCCCAGGCCTCATACGCGTATTGCCTTGGACCATACGCATATCACCAGAGAGTGATTTCTTTCTCAAACTCCTCCAAAACATCCCCTACGCGTATGGCCATGCCCATACACGTATGACCACTCCCTCATACGCCTCCCATACGTGTTTCAGCAAAGGATCGTGCTGGCTCTGGGGATGGGGTGCGTATGCCCCTTGGGAATGTCCCCCATACGCTTATGCCCCCCTGTCATACACGTATGGCTAATCAGTCATCAAAAATCCCAGATTTTGTATCGGTGCATATTTTCCCCCATTAAAGCACTTCCGAGCTCCTAATTCAGACCCAAAACCATCTTTAACTCAGTACAATTTCAAAGTCATAATTCTACTTCGTTAATCTACTATTTTCTCAGGTTTTCTACAGTTTAGAACCCACTTTCGTTAATCCTCAAAAGCCATAATTTTTCCAGAATTCGTCCAATGACATAACACATCAATAATGCAGAATTTACATAGATTCATACATGCATCAGTACACAAACACGAATCACCACAACAATAATCCAGAAACAAAAATCAAACAAGAAGGAGAAGAAATACACAGAACCTAAGAGGGAAATGAGCCCTCACTACCCTCTCATGTTATTATCACCATTAGACAATCTCATTCTCCCCCTTACCTGAAATTTCCAAGCTTTTCTTCCTTCAAAAATGGTGGAAAACCTCTTGCCCTAACTCTCTTTCTCTTCTTCTTTTTCTTTTACGTGAAAACTGTTCTTCTCCAACTCCTCTACCACTCTCTCCTAATTTTTGGTTTATTTCCCTTAATTACCTTTATTTTCTTAATTTCAGAAATAATAATATTAGTCCTAATAATAGGCCTAATATTAATAATTCTAATAATGATAACAATATTAATAATCATAATAATAATATTATTAATAATATTACTAATAATATGAGTATTAATAAAATGTCTTAAGGCTTGATTTAACTTAATTCTTTCCACCAGTTCTCACACCCACCCTAACACATATACCCTCAACAAGGACAATGTCAAGAACAATCACACAAAATAATTACAACACGACTAAATAATTAAATGTGGTGTTACACTGTAAATAATACATTTATCACTCTTGTTAGTTCTTGTGATTGGCTGAAATTTTGGTAAAACAATGTTAATGTCATGGTTGATGTTTCAACATGAGCTTCTAACATTATTGGTTAACATTCTGGTTTTAGTGTTGAAGAGTTAAAATGCTGAAGAGTGATGTCACATGCGATATCTTGACATCACTATACCAGAACATTAAAACATCAGGTTGTGATGTTTTTAGGACTGCGCGCATTATGTTGATTTAAGGAGATCTGTTAGTTAGATTGGATGCGAATTTCTTGGTGCAATTATTAATGAAGAAGATCAGTTTGTTGCTAATTTAATGCAAAAAGATATGGAGAACAATCAGAGTTAATTATGAAGATTTAATTGAAGATCTATTAAGGAGAGAATCTGTTGCAGATTTGGTGCAGAAGACTTGAAGGCCCAAATCCAGTTGGGAAAAGGTTATAAATAGAATGCTTGTAATCTAGAATTGGTACGGGTCTAAGATGTAGATCATTAGGGCTTAGTCTAAGTGAACCACTCGGGTTGTGAGATGGTCATTGTGTTATGACTCAGAAACATGTAGGTAATGGGTATTGTATTGTTCTTGGAGGAAGCTTTGAAGCAACTCCAATGTGTGTCATGGAAGGGTGACTTCTACTTTTTTGTGTTTGAAAAGTTGTTGGAAATCAAGCTGTTGATGCAGTGGCGGAGAAGTTGACTGCTAGACATCATTGTGATGATTGGGAGTGAGATGAATTCTCTTATCTAGGGAGGACTTAGATAGAAGGGTCATTGGGTAGTGATTAAATTAGGTAGATTGTCAACTGGTCTGTTGAGTATGTAATTTGATACTACTAATAGTGGACTTCCTTCCTGGCTTGGTATGTCCCCAGATGTAGGTTGTTAGACCGAACTGGGTGAACAATCTTTGTGTGTTTTTTTTGGTGTTTTACATTGTCTATTGCAGAGTGAGTTGTTGTAACATCACACATAACATCACAGGCTTTTAGTGTCTTGTTCATACAGCAGATATTGATGTTGTGACATCGCACTTAACATCACATATCTGGTACCAGAATTTTAATTGGTATCAAAGCAGGCATCCTGTCTGTTTCTGGATGAGATCTTGGGAAGATACTTTCTGGTTCATGAGCAAGGAAGAGAGTTGTTTGGATGATCCCTTGAAGTGAAGGTTGGACTATTCATGATAAAGTATTGATGGCACGTGGTTTATGTTGATAGTGTACAGTGCTTGAAGGTTGTTGAGGAGTTGTTATGTGTTCCGCTGCATGGTATAACCCTGGTTGGTTCTTGCATCTCTGGTGTTGAGATTCTAGGAAGATATTCTCTTGGAAAGACATTAGGGTTTGGTCTCCTCAGCAGGGTGTCCTATGATAGCTTATGCAAGACAGCTTCAACCGGTTGGTTAGAGAGGCCAACGTTACTTGAGGATTATCTCATATCCTTGTTTGGGAGAGAAGTGTTCATGGATCTTCTAAATACTGTTTGACGTGGAAGAAGAATATATTTCAAGTCAGACATTGAAGACTAATCTGTTTAGTACAGTGATTCCTTCTTTATCATCTTTCTTGATGGTGAAAGAAGAGGGTAGAGCCAAAGCAAAAAAAGTATCACTGTTAAATCTTTCATGCGGGAGTGAAGATCTTGATAAGTCATATCTTAAGCTTAGTTGTGGTGACCTAAGGAGGAGGAAGTTTCATCAAGAAAGAAGCTGAGCTTAATATGTCAATGTCTCGACATTGCACTACACATTAGCAGTTTATGCATTTCAGTTGGAGCTGGTTGAAGAAAAGGTAGTAATCCTGATAGCAGAAGAGAAGGAGATGATCCTTGTTTGAGCTAAACTGTTTGAGGACAATATTATAGGGAAAATGCATCTAAGAGTCTGTGTGCAGTAGCAGTGTAAATCATCCTGTGGTCAATTGGTGTCTACATTAGTTGTATGGAATGAACTCTTCCAGTTTTGTGGCTTGAAGGATTGGAAGCAGCAGATTGTTTATGGTATGCTTATACTCTGGCTTTAGATGCAGAAGGATGGCAGTTATCACTCTTAAGTTAGACAAAAAGGTCTGAACCTTATGCTTGTAAGAAGAAGCTTCTGGAAGAGTGTGTTATGTAAGTTACTGCAGTTTTAGAAGTTGATAAGATGAAGATGGAAGACTATGAAGAGATTATAATCTTAATGGTTATAGCTTGAATCCGTTTATTTCTGATCTAAGTGGTTTGGAGCATGGTGTTTGCTCTGGTTGTGAAGGTCGAGGATAAGTGGCAGTTATCTCTGGCTCTCTACTGACAGCTCTACTAAGGGAAGTGACTTTCTTTAGTATTGCTATGGGGTAGTCTTGGACTACTTATTTTCTAAAGATTCAGATGTGGTAGGTTTGAAGTCTTTGGAGTTTCTAAGCGGGATAGAGGTTGTCTACTCAAACTTGATTGTTGAATCAAGTCTATGAGAGCATGGAAATCTATTTCTGCAAAGGGATGAGGTTATTCTGGGTGGCAGAAGGTAGAGCTAAATTCAACAGTTGGATGACATAATGTTCTGACATCTAGCTTAACATCAGGAGTCTCAGCTGGTGATATGGCACATCAGCTAATGATAGGGTGATCTACAGGAATGAACAATAGGATGCTTCAAAAAGAACGTTCTTTTGGCAGTTTGCGGGAACTGCAGGAAGGAGAAGATGTGGCATGACCATGGCTTAGGGAGTCTAAGTGTGTTTACTTTTGAGCAAGTGAGTTGAAGACTCAAGGAGATTATTCTTCTTGAAGGTGGAAGAGAGATGTTCTAACTTGTGTTGAGGTATTATCTGGTTGGATATCCTTGGTGAAGGATGTTTATGCTCTGGTTCAGGAACTTGGTGCCTACATTATGCATAAGGAGCGTCTACATAGTCATACGGGAGAATGATGAAGTAGAAGGTCTGCCTGGGATGGAGAATGTAGTGAAGACTGAAGTAGATCAGGATCTTGCAGCCTGTGAAGGGGACATGGACCTATTGTCAAGTCATGCTAGATCAGCCTGGCTAGATGTGAAGTTTTAGAGCATGTGAAGATAGCAAACCAAGAGGGAAGTATATCTGATGTTGGGACAACACTCCGAAGATGTTGAGTTTTCAGCCAAGAAAGTTAGTTGTGCTCATGGTGGAGTATCAGGTCAAGTCACTTACCTAATCTGACGAGATCAGCGGTGTGAATTTATAAAAGAGGGATCAGCTAGTGCCACAAGTGTACATAAAAGTATGTCAGACCAAATGTCATGCCTTGTGTGAGAAGGTAATCTTATTCTGTCTAATAGTAGATACTTTGACGGGAGACTTAGTATTTGTCTATTAGTGATGTTGTGCATAAGGGTAAATACTTTGACGGGAGACTGAGTATTTATCTAGAGAATTATGCAAATCTGTGTCTGGATAGTTTGTTTATGGCCATGATGGAGTAGCTTGATATTTGAAAATGACAACCTGGGGTAGCCTTATTAGCTGACTTTATCAAAAGTGTGTGAATGAAGGAGTGAGCATCATCTACTGTGTGTAAAGACCTTGTTGGGAGCTTGGCAGTTGTCTGATGTGTGGATGGAATTCAGTTTTCTGAACTGTGTGAGAGCTTATTCCTCTCTATTGTGATCAGGTGGTTATGATGCAGAAGATGTGAGCTGCTGATGTCCTACATGATGTTACAACATCTTTATCTTGTGTTGCAAGTGTACTAAAGACATTTATTATGGAATATGTGAGGAATTCCAAATCAAGTGGGCATTTATATTGGACTTGGCAGACCATGTATCTGAAATAAACATGATGAGATTATGCTCAACAAATACAAGAAGTGGCAGTTCTTAATGTTGAGAATGTGGCAATTTCATTGTGCCTTTATCTGGTGTCAAGTATTCATCTTCCTAAGGAGCATTGGGTGTTCATGTCAGGGGGAGATAAGGTTGTTGTCTATGGTCTTTACTGCAAGGGTGCAGATTGTGGTGAAGATTGCGCAGAGTGGTGTCAATCAACATGATGAGACATGTACTATTGAGTATGGTTGGGTGTTCCTAAGGATGGTATGCTAGTGCTTATAGGAGGCTGAAGAGCAGAATTGTTGTATCTGGGAAAAAATATTTTTCTGGAGGAATCTAGAAGGGATTGTGAGTTGTACTGATCAATAGATTTCGTGCTTGTGTGTTGGAATCTTTCGAAGTGTCTTGGGTTGATAATATTGTGAGCCAGCAGACAATGTCTGATGCGATGTCAGAACATGGTATAGGACATGTTTGTCTTGAGCCAGACAAGGAATTATTCTGGACGGTGGTGTAGGGATAAGGTGGAACACGTGTCTTCGACTATGCATGGAACTGTTTTGGCACAATTTATGGTAAAGAGCAGTTAGGAAACAATAAAAGTGGTCAAGACTGTTTTGGACGGTAGGCATTGAATTTGGAAGGAGTTTTTAGTACCTAAAATAGCGTTTTTGTGACCAAGAACCTTGACATGTTCAAAGCTCGTTAATTCCTAAGTAACTGATCAACTATTTATAAGGGTTATTCTGTTCTCCTTTAACTAGTGAGTGTTCTTGTTTCATAAGTCTTATGGCGTTTGTTCGTTTTTGGGTGAGCACTATTTGGGTCTGGTTCTGTGAGGGCTTTCTTTGCCAATTTGTGGCTAAATAGGGGGAGAAAGGAAAGGGTTTTGCTAAATGGTTTGCGCAGATGCATTGTCTGGAGTCTGCAGTTTCAGATGTCAAAGAGGTTGTCCTATCCTTAAGTTGGTGTTGAGTCTTTGTGACTTGTGTCCTGAGTTATGAACACAGTTGTGACTTGTGTTCTGAGTTACCTGGGTTGGCAGAATGACACTTCTTAAGTTTCATCTTATGCCACAGATTAAACCCAGTGTCTGATCACTGAAGGTGTGCAGAATTATCTTATGCCACCATTGGTCTTTTATGTATAGACAAACATTTCTTTTCTGGAGGAGTCTTCTACATTTGTTCTGGGTCTGTCCTGGAAGGAAAAAGAAATGTGTTGTGTTGAGGGGGAGTGTCAGATATCTTCTTTCTCATGTGCACCAAATGACTTCAGGACTGTCTACTACTTAGGTCCTGATGTGCTGCCTGGAGTTGCTGTTATATGGTGATGTTATGTCCAACATGATGTCCTAACATCATTCAAAATTAGCTAAGAAGATGATTCTCCATGATTGATGTACATAGTAGTTACTGATGATTACTGTTAGGATCAGATGACTTCTCACAGTAGTATAGAGTTGTAATTGCTGAGGTAATTAGAGTGGTAATGCTTATATATTTGTTTTAGCCAAAATTAGCCAAAGGGGGAGATTGTTAGTTCTTGTGATTGGCTGAAATTTTGGTAAGACATCATTGCGATGATTGGGAGTGAGATGTATTCTCTTATCTAGGGAGGACTTAGATAAAAGGGTCATTGGGTAGTGATTAAATTAGGTAGATTGTCAACTGGTCTGTTGAGTCTGTAATTTGATACTACTAATAGTGGACTTCCTTCCTGGCTTGGTATGCCCTCAGATGTAGGTTGTTAGACCGAACTGGGTGAGCAATCCTTGTGTGTTTTTCTGGTGTTTTACATTGTCTATTGCAGAGTGAGTTATTGTAACATCACACATAACATCACAGGCTTTTAGTGTCTTATTCATACAACAGATATTGATGTTGTGACATCGCACTTAACATCACATATCTGGTACCAGAATTTAAACTCTTATTCCCAAGTGTAAAAATCCAAAAACTTCAAAGGATTTCTACCCCATTAGTCTATGCAACAACATCATGAAGAATGTGACTAAGACCATCGCCAACAGACTCAAAAGGTATCTTCCAGACATGATTGATGAATAGCAAAGTGCATTCGTCCAATTAGGGTTGATTACAGACAATGCACTTATCACAATGGAATGCTTCCATTGGATGAAAAATATGAAAAAGGAAAAAAAAGGGTGTCATGGCTCTGAAAATGGATATGTCGAAAGCTTACGACAGATTGGAGTAGGATTTTGTGATTGGTACCTTGAAAGCGATGACGATGGGAACCAGAAGATTATGCTCCTGATGACTGCATAGCCAAACTTTGAGGATTCACTTAATAATCATAAGTACAAAGGGACAGACTCTAATCCATGATATTTGTATTTTCCATTGAACCAAACTTGCAAAATAGTGAAACCCTGATGCACTATGTAAACCCAAATTCTCTTTGATTATTGATCCAATATACCAAGCTTGTTGCTAATGAATGCATGATGTGTTTAAATGCCATAATGGAGGGTATGCACATGAGGAACACGAAAAACATAAGCCAAAAGATCTAAATGAAAGGGTATGACAAATTTGGGGTATGACAGCTATATGTTGTCAATTAGGAAATGGAGATTTAATGTCACGTGTTATTTTGCATAACTATGATTTGTGTGAAAAGTTAGTCAGCCATTAAATTACGCGTCGCCTCATGCCTGAAGAGTGTCATATGACTTATGTTTCATAGTATATATTCACATATAACCATCTTGCATATTAACTCTTTGTCTCTCAACAATCTTCTAAGTCTATTTTTTTTCTAATGTTTTCATTTCCTCTTCCATAGTATGAATCCAATTTTTATTTTTCGATGCCTCTTGAATAGATTGATAGAGTTCTTACAGAGTCAATAACTCCATTAAAATTTGAATACTGTAGAGAAAGTTGCTAATAAGAAACAAACTATATATATAATATGGGTTAGTATCGCAAGTATAAAAAATATAAAAATCGCCAATAAAATAATACTTTCCAATACTTATCTCGGGTTTAGATGATTGAATTTGTTTTTGGAGCGAGTCGAGATTACTTCTTCTATGATATACCAAAGTTGGTACTTAAAGGGGCTCCTTGTCACCTTTAAAGGTGACCCAAGCACTAATAGGTACACGCCTTACCTCAAGGGAGAATGGTGTCAACAAATATCCCTAATCGAGAGTCAACATAATTATACAGAAAAGGTCACACAAGGAATTAACAATAAAAGCAAGTAACATAAAGATGCACAATGGTTGTCGTTGTTTGAGTAATTACAAAAAGCACCTGTAGGGGTAAAGAAATACAACAAAAGGCCATCAGGGGCCAAGGGACGTCACAAGAAAACTCAAGCCATTAACTCTCTTCCTGAATTGCCTCCTTCTTGATGGCATCCTCCAATTGGGGGGCTACAGATTCACCTCCCTTCGTTCTGAGTGTTCTTGACGGGCGCAGAACCTTTAGGATCCAGAGGGGCCACCGTCTCTTCATCTACCAGCTAGCCATCACGAACAATTTTAAGGAAGTCCAACTTGCTCATATCCTACTTGGGATAGAATAAGGAAACTCGTTATTTTCCCGTTTAAAGTAAACGCCATAGGTCCATACTAGCTCGTCAATGAGCTCTTACACCACCCCCATCTAACTCCTTTTTAGAAATGAGGGGGCATCCAGATACTTCTGCAAGGGTTTCTCCTTAGCAGTGATCTCTACAACCTTGACCTTCACATTCGCTGACTTTTCCTCCCAAGTCTCATTGTCTTTTTACAAGGCCCCCAAAAACCTTTAGCTTACGGTATAATAATCTTTATACTTCTTAAGCTTTGTCTCCATCTCCTTCTCAACCTGATCTCACCTACCATGGTCAACATCCTCAAACATCAACACCCTCAGTAGAAGGTTATTGAAATTCTGGTACAGATGTGTGATGTCTTAGTGCAATGTCACAACATCAAACTCCGTTGCATGAACAAGGCAATAAAAACAGAATATGAACACAACCAATTGTTCACCCAGTTCGGTTCAACCAACCTACATCTGGGGGCATACCAAGCCAGGAAGGAAGTCCACTATTAGTAGTATCAAATTACAGACTCAACAGACCAGTTGACAATCTACCTAATTTAATCCCTACCCAATGACCCTTCTACCTAAGTTCTCCCTAGGTAAGAGACTCCATCTCACTTCCAATCATCTCAATGATGTCTAGCAGTCAACTACACCGTCACTGCATCAACAACTTGATTTCCTAATCTTTTCTATCACATAGACTTTGGAAGACACACTTCCATGACACCCCTTTGGAGTTACTTCAAAGCTTCCTCCAAGAATAAAACTAAACTCATTACCTACAGGTTTCTGAGTTAAACATAGTGACCATCTCACAACCCGAGTGGTTCACTTAGACAAAGCCCTAAAGTTCTACATCTTGGACTCGTGCCTATTCTAGGTTACAACCATTCTATTTATAATATAATCCCAACTGGATTTGGGCCTTCAAACATATCAAATCTTCTATATCAAATCTGAACCAGATTCTGCTCTTCAATAGATCTTCAATGAAATCTTCAATCAAATCTTCTTAATTAACTCTTAATTGTTCTCTATATCTTTCTGCATTAAATTAGCAACAAACTGATCTTCATATCTTTCTAATTCAGCTGCAAGATCTTCTCCACGCAAATAGGCAAGATCTTCTCCACACTGCAAGATCTTCTCCACACGAATAGGAACAATTCTCTATGTTTATTTGCACAAAAATAGCAACAAGATCTGCTCCACATTTGATTGTAACAGAATATATCTATTCCATGATATTCTCCTGCAATCTCTCAATCAGATCTTATCCTTAACAGACTTGCACATGCGCAGCCCTAAAACTTACCAAACTGATGTTCTGTCATCTGATGTTATGACATCGGGTTTGACATAGCACAAAACTGCAACCCTTAAAAACTTAACATAACCAGAATGTTAACTAAACATAACAAGGCTGTTAAAAACTCATGTTGAAACATCAACCATGACATCAACATTGTTTTACCAAAATTCTAGCCAACTACAAGAATTAACAGTTATCCTACATGCCTATGATTGTAGAACTCGATTTAGATTAGAGATCCCGGTAGTCATTAAGAAACTCTTTGGAAAAAGGGAAAGAGAACTCGTGAATTGGAAGGTATCAAAATCAGTGTCACTCAGTAGGAGGAGATGGTAGAGTTTCGTCTTCAGGTGGCATCTGAATGCTCGCCTCTCTTGGAACACGCGAGATGGTATCAACAGATTGAGAAGAGTCATCTTCCATCATTTGGGCCATCACATTGGGTGAATCGGGAGCTTGTTCCTCAGATTGCCTTTTTCTTCCTTTGATGATAAAGCCTTATATGTGACTCTATGGGCTATTAGTCTTCCCATGAGTAGCCTGGATCTTCTCCCATCTTTTCCTCCATAGAAATCCTCACCATCTGATCTGCAAAACAATGCACAATTGTCACATGTGTTATTTGAAAATATCCATAAAAGAGCCAGGTAATCTGAAAGTTACCTATGTAATTAATGAGATAATTATCACCTTTCAGCCATAGAGCAATCATTGTGCACAAATCCATGACCTTGAACTTCCCTACGAGGCTAATTATCCTCGCCTCTCCAGGGGTAAAATACTTATCATCATATCCCGCAAATGCCACCCGCTCATCCTTCCATGCCAGTAGAAAGAAAGGAGGCGCCATCAGCCCATAACACTACGAGAGAACCCTCTCACTCCTCTTGCAGACGAACCAATATTTCCAATTTTTATAGTGGTTGAAGTGAGGTATAAAGGGTGCCCTTCCCTATAAACCTCCTAAAGATACCCAATCTCCTATTGTAGGCCCGATAGCATAAAATGAGAGAAAAACTTCTACATTAGGAGTAATTTTCAGATCATCACAGACCATCTCAAAAGCCATAATAAAATTCCAAAATGTTAGGGAACAATTGGAAGGGCACAACATTGAGAACCCTCATGACCTCTATGATAAAATGGGAAAAGGGAAAGAGAACCCCCATATCCTTGACAAAAAGGAGGTAGAAATAGAAGTTATGGGAGAGAGGATTGAAAGAGACGTGCATGGTCATCCTCTCCGATGGTGAACAAGCCTCCAGGATAACCATTTCTTCATCTTCTAATGAAGAAACCCTCACTTCTGTTCAGAAAAGGAGGATGTGTTCGTCAGAAGTATAATGGGGCCCCTATGTCTTTTATGTCCTTAGGCATGATGGACGGGGGCATCCATAATTTTCAAAGGGGATGATTATCACCCTCAAAACCTACAAATATACGCTAACATAAACTATATTTCAAACATTTCTTTATAATCACTACTCACAATTATTATAGAAAGAAGGGAAGGAAAAATAAATATATACCTAAGAGAGTTGTGAACAAAGAATCAGGGGTCTATAGATAAGTTATGCAGTTTAAAGGAGCTTGCAGAAGTCATGAGAGGAAAATAGAGCAATAAAGGGGAAGAATAAGCTTTTATAAGGAAGTTAAAACCGCAAGGAACCTATTAAGATCCCCAAAATTTTGAAAATCTCAACAGGCTTATTGAACGTGGCACTTGTGTTTAAGGTATTGAAAAATAAGCCACCATTACTTACATTAAATGGAAGTAAGCATGTTCGTCTAAATGATTGATTGACATTCCCACCTGACATCCTGGTTAATCAGGAGACACCTGGCAAGAGGGAGGTGACTCATCCCCAATTAAAGGGATCACCTAAATGAAAAGGGAGGGATTCACCTCCCATCTAAGGTCTTCTTCAAATGAGGGATTCACCTCAAGCTAAGGGACTCACCTCCCATCTAAGGCCTCCTTTAGTTGAGGACTCGCCCCAAGTTGAGGGAATCATCTCCCACTTAAAGGGACCACGTCCCAAAATATTAAACTTGCCTCTTACCAAAAGACTCGCCTTAGACTGTAGGACAAAACCCAAAAGAAGCCTTAAAACACTTCTCCTTTTACAAGCCTTCGTGCTTGAGGGACTTTATATTGTTATATTTGTGAGAGCCCCAAATAAGAGCAACACAAGGGTTCCCGTCCCACGAGGTGACATATGGGCGTTACCTTTACGTATTATGGGAGTTCGCTCTCCTAATAAGACATGTGCACAACACCACTACCCCGCCACTAGTTATGCAAGCTGAGTCATGCCACGACTTCATGAAGAACAGGTAGTCAACAACCTCCCTCAATCAAGGGGGCAGTTACCACCTCACATAAGTTGACCTCTCATACCACTATAAATATCGTAAAATTACCATATAAGGCTTCTCACCGCCGTGGACATGCCTTAACCCCATTAACCTGTTATAAACCTACTAAGACCTCTGAGTATCTCATACCCTTGTAACGATACCACACACCTGTATTTTTTAATAGTACAACCATATTAAAGAATCCAAGTGTCCCTAAAAATACTATCAAAAATAGTAAAAGATCGAGAACACAATTTCTTACTAGTAATTGGTGAAGGCGTGCCATAATTTTTAACTTCTTCCATTGACGAGACATCAAAAAATAATGCCTTGAACAAACAATTGATAAAAACATTCATAACAAAAAAAATCTCTAAAAAAAGTATGTCAGAATTCAATTTTGTCCGCACAAACATAACGAGGGCAGACATACAAATAAATTGGCTATATCGTGGAAAATTGAGACAACACTGAGAATGAGGCTCGCGTGCCAGGATGAAGGTGTCACGTGATGGCACGTGAGGGCATGCGAGGGAACTTTGGGGACTGATCGATATAGGAGCAACAAACATAGTAGTGTGGTCGTTTGTACGAAACAATTTTTAAGTGAGTCAAATGAGATTTAAAAGTGATAAAAGTTAAACAAGGGTAAGAAATATAACAATATCACCAACTAGTGATCCAGGGAATGAATTTGAGCCCAAAACTTCTGGTTAAATAAGAGATTCATTATCATCTCATCCAAGTGCTTTTGTATTGTTTAAATGAGGTTTGCTAACTCACTTTATTCAACTTTACCAATTGAATTGCTACATAAGCACGAGTTAAATTTTTTGAGCAAAATTATCACAAAGAATCAAATTGATTTACAAAATAGTTTTTGAAAAATTAAAAAGTAACATTTATTAAATAAGAGACTAAAGTAAAATTTTAAATTAAATTTAAGAATTTCAAGAGCTAAAAGTAAACCCAATAGGCTTGTGTTCAATAAGTCTCAAATTAGTATTACAATTTGTCATTTCCCGTCTAATATTTATAATATTTTGCCTTAAATACACTTTTGGTCCCTCAGTTTAAAGTTTTAGTCATTCTATTTTAAAATCTGGCTTTTTAGTCCTTAGGATTTGGTTGGCCCCCTTCAATTTGCAGACATGGCACTGGTAATTAAGATTTTTTTAATGAATTGGAAATATTGACTAGGATAATTTATTATTTTATTTAATTATTAATGAATACAAGTTCTTAAAAGATATTTTTTGAGCCTGGGCCTAATTCACAACTACTTCTTTTAAACCCACACGTAAACATTATCATTTGTTTGAATAAGTTATATAAACAATGAATAAAACTCTAGCAATACCAATGTGGGACCAACATTATATCAACAATGCAAGAGTTTTCAAATCTAATAGTTGATGTGTATTCTTCGATAGGAATGTGACCAATGGAGTCATCTTTGAACAATACAAATGGTCTCCAGTTAGTCCAAGACCTTATGTAAGATGACATTGTTTTGTAATGTCAGCCTTGTAAAGTTTTCAACACTTATAATTCAAACATATATTGACACGATTCAAGGCATCTAATGTTCATCCACCTGCCATTAATTAATTCAACTGATATGGACACACGATACAATCTATAATACATTAGTCACTAACTAAAGCAGAGACATATTTAGTTATATTGCCTGATTATGGAAGTGTTTGACACAGATGGAATTGGAAAAGAAGAAATTTTCATCAATGGATAAGATTCTAAACAAGCTGAGAAATGCTCAGATGAAAGCTAAAAAGATGAGAAGCTTAACACCAGGTCAATAGGAGCAGCATGTTTCCAAGACTTGGAAACTATTTTCATCGACAAAATATGATTTCCAAATAGCTGCTTCACCAGCCAAGCTCTGTGATAAATTCCATATACACACCCATGTTCATTGTAGTTTTTATAGCTTTTTTTTTCTAAGAAAAACCGTTAGAAATATCATATTTCAATTCACAGACTCCACTTAGTATAACCTTTTGCACAATACATGTATACCTAAATAGTCAACTACATTTTCTTAATATCATCTATTGTATTTAAAAACTGTGGATGAGGAAGAGAAATAAGCCTTTCACACGTGCTATTTATATCAAAATCAAGACGATTCCTGCATATAACTTGCTTTTTTTTTATCTCCAATTGACCAAATTTTCTTTTAGGAACAAATGGATATACACTGCTAATCCATATGTGTTTTTCATCCTGCACTAAATAGGTATGCACTACAAAAATGGTTGAACAAGACATCGCGACTCAACAAAGAGAACAATAGCAAAGAGAGATGTATAATTATTGTTTTATCTGCAGATTTTTCTTATGGGGTGTTTGTTTCGCGGAGTCAAAATTTATTTTCAGGAATTACTTACCCGAAAAAATAAAGATAGAAAATTTATTTTAAGGAAGTTTTTTAAAAAAATTGTTTGGCAAATATTTTCACATTTCTTGGAAATTTTAAGGTTTTAATTAATTTTTTAAAAAAGTTTATAAAATTTCATGGGAATCCACATTTCCATCCTTTTTTTACTTGAAAATATGGAAAGTTATGAGAAGTTATTTTTTTTTCTTGGAATCTTTATATTCATGAAAAATTAGGCTTAATACCCTTTTCTGTCCCTTATCTTTTGTGTAGGGTTCATTTTGGTCCCTTAAGTTTAAAAAGGACCATTTTGGTCCCTCAGCTTTTCAAATTGGTTCACGTTTATCCTTTCCGTCCAAAACGTTAGTCAAAGTCAATTGAGATGCAAAGCTGGCACACACGTGTATTATTTTTTTATGACATGGCAATGCTGGCATACACGTATATTATTTTTTTATGACATAATGTCATGTAATATATAAAAGGGATATCATGTAGATTTTCACCCTAATGTCGCACTTGTCTGAAACTCACTCTCTCAAACTCACTCAGTAGAACGAGGAAGAGGATTTTGACGAACGAAGCGAAGAACGCGTTCAAGCACGAAGAGAAGGGATTTCTTTCCAGTATACTAATAATGTTATCGTACTTGTTTTTAATCTTCACCAATTTCTATTTTAGGGTTCATTCTATTTTAGGGTTCGTATGTGTTTACATTTTAGGGTTTGTCATGGATTTAGGGCTTTGTGTACCTGATTCCAAATGTTGTACTTTTTAGGTTTGTTATGGATGCATATGTTCATGTAGTTATACACCATGGGGGTTATTTAGAAGGTGATGATGAGTCAAGTTATGGGCGTTCAGTTGCTGATGTGAAGTGTGATGTTGATAAGTGGAGCTATTTTGAGGTGTTAAGGATTGTTAAAGAACTGGGATATGAGGATGCTGGAACAATAATATACAAGGAATAATATTTGGTTTGTTTACTTTGAGTGATGATAAAGGTGCCTTAGAGATAGTTGATTTATGTAAGTGTGTACCGTGAAAATTAGTAAACAACCGCTGGTCTTCCTAATCGAAAAGGAATCTGGTTACTTACAGGATCGACCATACTAATCCTAGGACACGTGCTAGTAAATCTTGAAATAAAGTTTGGAAAATGGTGAATACTTCGACAATATTCATGATCTAAAAGTTAACAACTTTAAAAGTTCAAAGAAAGTAAATTGCAGAAACTTAATCGAAAAGCAAGTAAATGCATTGAAAATAACTTCGGCAATAAAGAAGATAAACTCGTGGGTAAAAAGATAAAACTTCAGTTAAAGTATGAAGATATGGTGTTTCATCAAACGTACATTTTCTCAACACACTTTTTTCTCTGCACAAGGGTACTTTGAGTAATTTTAGAGATTTTGTACAACTTCGAACACACACAATCCTAACGCTAAGACTGCCTATTTATAATGATCGAAATAATTGCCTTTAACGACCTTCCTACGAAAATAAGACAAGTGGCGCTCGACATGTCTCCTTTTCTTAAAAATGCTCCACGTGTCTCTCTTAAAATCTGGATAAGAACAAAGTTCCCCCCTTTATTTGAATTCAAATCTTACGTCAAAACACCATCAGTAGCTCCCTGTCGAATCAACTTCCAAGACTTATAATATTTTTCCTAAATTTGTTCAACATATTCTCCTTGTACGACATGTGACTTCAACCAACAATACATAGGTTTCACAGTTTTGTCGAAACCTCTCATAACTTCATATAAATTGTTTCTTCCTTCTTTATTAATTCCATTAATCCAAACTAGGCGTCGAATTTGGGAGCTAACAAATTGCCCCCTAAAAATGTCATTTTCGACATTAAAGAAAAATATATTTTTTGATAGTCTTATTCGACGCCTCAAATGATCCATGTATGATTTGACGTTTCTCATGAATCAATGTTATAAAATGGTTCTCCTTCTTCAGCATGCTTTATGACGTCATGGTCATGATTGCGCCTTTTCTGAAATGCCCTTCATCCCACGTGAAAATCTTTGTCATCCTCACGCCTTCTAGACCCTAGGAGATCGTGGAGCTAGGCATTAACTGCCACTGTTCCATCAAGGATAGTGGGAAGGACATGCGTCCCACTCCTACTTTAACCATCAATGCCATCTTGAAACCACTTCCACTTACATCCTTATAAATACCCCCTTTTTCATTTCTTTTCACTTTTTACGCTTTCTGAACTCTCAACTCTCACAATCTTCTTATTCTTCATTAAAGAACCCAATTTTTTCCCTCTTCACATTTCAACAATGGCTTAATCAACCCGATCCAACAAAGATGCCAACAAAGCCACTAAGGAACCCACCAAGCCTGTGAAGTTTCCTAATAAAATTTCCCAGCTTCCTCTATTTGATACGATCACTGGTCCAACTATGGTGGGAAATCAACAATATCTGCCTAAACCACTTGCTGAGGAAAAGAGAAGAATTTATAACTCTCAGGTACTTATTCCTCTCACTGTTGCTGGTAAGCCTTTGGCTTTGTTAGGTCCTTTATCTAATGTTAATGCTGATCCTAGCAAACTTAGGGATTTCTTTCCAACTTACTATAAATACAAACCCATAGGTCATGCCAAAAAACCTAGGGCTAGTAATGAGGATCCCAATCCTACTAATCAGAGCAACCCTCTGACTGAAGAGGCAATTGATCTTAGGTACATGAATAACTTTAGGGTATTTCGAGCAAGCCCATCTTTTAAGGACCCCTTTGATTATCTAGGATGGTTAGAGAAATTGGAGAAAACAAAGTCCCAAGTCTGGAAAGACATGGGCATTTATGATTTAATTATGCTGTCGAAATGAGGTCCTGCCTACTGTTCGAACATGCTTGTCTCTTCCTTACATTTTTGGGACAACACCCATTACACTCTCCATCTTCCCTGTGGAATGATAACCCCCACCTTATTCGACGTAGCCCTTATCACAGAGCTCAAACCGACTGGCAACACATATGACCCCGACTACATATCTGACGATAACATCAACTTCGCAACCTCTAGGGCAGCATATTCGACCCACTTAGAACATTACCATGACAAGTATGTAGAGGAGGTTTTTGATGTAGAGCACATAACCTTCATAGCATTATGGCTGTCTCGTTGTGTCTTTTGTTCGAAGTCACTCCAAGTAGCCAAAAAATTCTTAACCATGGCGAACCAACTCCACTCTGGCCATAATTTATATTTGAGCGAACTGTTTCTGGCCAGTATTTATGAATCTATGAGCGAAGGTGTTACCCAACTTAAGTGTCTAGGAGACAAAGGGAATCTCCTCCTCTTCGGGCCTTTCTGGCTTCTGCAACTCTGGTTGAATACTTCATTCAAAGTTTGCCTTCCTTATAAAAAATTGATTAATGAGGATGTTGACGAAGTGAAGAACAGGAGAGTCGAAGGTCCACGCTTGGCAAAATTAACTCCTAGTGACGAAGGTCGACCTGTTCAACAAACCTTCACTAGCTATATCATGATGTTTTCCAAACACTACGACTTCACATCGAACATGGCTCCCTTCGATGCAAGGAAATGCGGTCTTGAATGGTTTACCAGGCCATTTCCAGCTCTGTCGAAGGCCTAAGAAGTAGAGTCCATTGCAATCTGGGAAGCCTTCCTAACTCCCAGAGTTTTAACCCTTAGATTTAATCTTTTGAAGAGTCTGGTTACCTTGATCTCTTATCAACCCAATCTTGTCGCTCTACAATTTGGATTAGTTCAAATCTTACCTAAACCTCTTTATGAGACGAAAAGCCTCCTCATCCTTTATAATGCAATCCACACTGAAGTTGTGACTATTAAGCAAATTGCTCGGTATGCTGGTCGAACACAACTTCTTCCTGTTGCTTTCGAACCAAGCTTTCTCTGTATCCAACAGTTTGATGAATGGTGGAAAGCTTATTATGCTAAAGAGTTTTTCGACGTGGTTGTTTTTACTCAACATATTAACAAGGTTTTCCTCTCTGTGCAGGAAAGAGTTAAGAAAGGTACTTCAACGCATATCAAGGAAATCCAAGCATTCCAGGAATACTTTGAAACTGCCTATAGGCCTAATGATATTGGTCAAACCGTCCGCGACGCAGCTGCTACTTTAAAGGAATTTTTTTAAAATAAAATGGAGAATCTAAAGATCCCTTCGTACGTTCCTCCCGAGAAACGGTACGAAACGACTTTTAACATGTATCCTCCCAAATTCCCTCGACTGCCAAGTGCTGACTTTAGAGTGGCCATTAGCCCTCCATTCCCAGATTGGTTCGTCTATGGGGATTCTATAAAAATCATTCGACAAGAATCATAAAAGCGTGCTCAGCGGGTGGTTGCGACTAAGCACACATTAGATAGTTTCAAAGGTCACCTTCATATTGGGATCGAAGATGTTCGCATTGAATCCGAAATATATGAAGGTGTGGAATGGGGAAGATTTCAACCAAACATTTTTCATTACTCATTCTCTTTTACTTATAATAACTATTTATGTTTTACTTTAGTCGTGAAGATTCCACCGAAGAAACCAACAACCAAGAAACCGATTGAAGTGAAGGAGGAGGGAGGAAGCAAGGCAGCAACAACAACAAGGGTATTTTATCCCCCTTATAAATTTTACCGCTTTTCCAAATGCTCTATTATATTTCTAACATTTCCTTTTCAGGGTGCTCGAAAACTACCCCCAACTCCCCAAAAAAGGAAATCCATGGAAACTGAGTCTTGGTGGTTGAGTCGGATGATGAAGACCTATCTTCGACTGCTGAACAACCCATCAAGAAAAGAAAAAGGCAACTCAAGATGGTTGAGGCTTTGGCCCAACCACAAACAAAAGGTGTGAAAGTTTCGACCAAGAAACCTACTACCCTAAAAAAACTGGAGCCAACTCCTGAGGAATTGTCGAAGAAAGCTGCGGATCAACCCCAAAGCGATAACTCCAGCCTTGGGGCCAATGTTTCCAAGGTACCAAATCTTATACCTTAGCTTTTACTTAGTAATCTTTTCGACTTACTGGCCTTCAATTGCCCTTTTCAAGATGGTGCAGGTAGTTCTACCCAACCAGCTACCAAGTCAACTAATACCACAATACTCAACAGCGAGGACGGACCTACGTATCATCCTACCTCTGCCAAAGATTATGAGAAAAGCTCTATGAGCGAGATTAATCAGACGGTCGAGGAACAACACAAGACTTCGCCGCCCAAAACTACAACTCAAAATTCCCACACCAGTAGGTCTGAGCGCAAAGATGACCCAGAGAAGGAAACCCAGGCAGAGACAACTAAGGATGATATGGAGGTAGAACACACTGAAGTCTGTGTCAAAGATGAAGCTTAGGATGGCTCCCCAAGAGTCGAAAATCTAGATGTTATCCCACAAGATCAAGACGATAATACGGAAGAAGTGGAAAATCGTTCCTTGTTCCAAAACTATTCCATGCCTCCTATTGAAGAGTTTGTGAATGAAGAAGACAATGCTGAGGAAAATGAAAACAAAGACGAAGAAGAAGAGGAGGAAACTCATGGTGATACAACCAACAAACCAGCTCGTGATCCTGACCTGGCAAATGTAAAGGATTCGACTAAGACCCCTGCAACCTTTTCTACAGAAGAACTGAAAGCTTTAAAAAAGAATAACCCTCGTGAATATCTAAAAACTCTGATTAGTTCTAGAGGGAGTTTGTCTAAAGGAGTCTTAGTTCTTCCTCAGTATCAGGTGGCCAATCCTCAAACAATCCTGCAAATGAAATACTTTTGAAGATCAAGGAGAAGATTTTTAAAGGTGACTTGTTTCGACTTTTGGAGTCCGACTCTACTTCTCACATTGCTTTAAAAGGTCTCCTTAAAAAGGTTGATATTCAGACTGCTTCTCCTGAAGTTGCGAATGTCATCCTGAAGCTGAATTCCATGATCGAGCTAGTTACTGTTGATCTTAACAGATTAACAAAAGTTTCAAAAGATATTGAAAGTAAGGATGGTTCTGCTGCAGCTGCATGGGACATCGCCTCCGAGTCAACTAACCGATTGGCAGATTTAGAGAAAGCTCAGGAACAAAACAAGGCTGAGATCGAAAGTAATAATCAAGATATCGCCTCTTGGGAGGAACAAATAAAAGTGCTACAAATCAAAATTTCAAAGGCCAGGAAACGAAATGCAGAATTTCTGAAGTTCGACAACTCGAAGGTGACCGCAGAGCTTGATATTGGACTGAGACATGTTAATAAAGCCTAAAAGTTGGAAGCAGAGTTAGAGACTCTAAGGTCGACCAAGTCTGTGTGTGAAAAGCAGTTAAAATTTCTGAGGGCAAAGTATTTCAATATGAAGGTTAATCTTCCATTTTAGCTCTAGTTTTTTTTTTTAAATTTATCATAACTCTGGATTTTATTATGTAATGATTTTGAGCCCTTCGTGGTTCTTTTTTATGTAACAGATTTAACCATTCTGGAAAAATTTTATTTTACCATGTCGGCTTCGACTATATCATATGTGATTACTCTTTTGATATTTTTATCTCTTGGAGTGCAGGTTTATACTTCTTCAAATATTTTCCATTCACTCTCAAGATCCTTTTATCCTTGCTCAACTCTTCGATCTCATATGCGTCGTTAGAGAATACTTGAATAACTTGAAAAGGACCTTCCCATTTATGGGACCATTTCCCTAAAGTCCTATCTTTTTGATCCATTGGAAGTATCACTTTCCAAACCAAGTCTTCAGGAAAAAACGCTTTAACTTTTACTTTCTTGTTATAAGCCTTTTCTACTCTTTTTTTTTGTCTTTTTAGCAATTCCAAGGCATTGAGTCTCTCTTCGTCCAGATCAAATAATTCGTCCAACATCATATTCCAATATGTTTCTGATGGAATTTCACGATGTCTTTGAATTCTTGTTGATTGTAAATAAATTTCCACCGGTAAAACTGCATCATGGCCAAATTGCAATCGAAATGGAGTCGTATTAGTAGCAATGTTTTAAAAACCGGATCGGAGATCGAACCGGTAAAACTTACGATTTAAGGTTCAATTGGTTAAACCGGTTAAACCTACGGTCGAACCGTTTATTAAATAAACTTATAATATGAAACTAAATTTCATAGATATGTCACACATTATTATATGTTCTCAACTTAATAAAATAAATATTTTAAAAATTCATTACAAATTTAATACAACAATATCAATAATATATAACATTAACATAATTCTACACTTTATTTCAACCATCATTTAAGAATATTTTGACTAAACTTAAGAATTACAACAAAATAAATTAAATTAATTCAAAGCAAGATTAAGATAATAGAATATAATAACTAAAATAAAGTTCAAATAATTAATAATACCTAAATTAAATAAGATAGAATATCAAAATATAAATAATACAATATACTTCATTAAACAACAAAAAATCGAATTTGAGTTGAACTACGACAAACAAGTCTTAATAGACAACAACAAATAATATTGACTTGAACGACAATCAATAGAGTTGAACATCGTGACTATGTTTGAAAGAGACGGCATAATGATGATGGAGTGTGCTATAATGGAGTGACAAAACTTAAAAGTTTGTATGGTTGTAAAAAACACACGAAATTCATTTTTGTGATTGGGGAATGTATGTTAAGTTTTGATATTAACATACTAAAATTTTTTAAAAAAATTTAAAAATGGTCAATTTGATGATTTTTTTGAACCGGGCGGTTTTACAAAACCGGCTCCGGTTCTTTGGTTCGAATGGTTTTGGACGGTTCAATCCGGTTTTTCCGGTTTAACCACGGTTTTGACCCACTAACGGTTTTGAAAGATTGACCCAACCAGATTTATCTCCGGGTCCTGGTGTAATCGGTTGAACCGGCCGATTCGGTCCGGTTTTTAAAACATTGATAGTAGCCTCCTTAGGGGATGTTCGACATGCCCAGAGGACCTGGTCTAAAGTCTTATGCCAGTTTCTAGGCATTTTCCCCACACGTTTCTTAATAAAACCAATGACAACCTTATTTGCTGCCTCGACTTGGCCATTAGCTCGAGCTTAGTAAGGTAGGTTTAAATGTCAATAGTTTGAAACCCATTTCCTTAGCAAATTCTTGAATCTTTCGACCAGTAAATACCGATCCTTGGTCTGTTGTAATAGTTTATGGAATTCCAAACCTGTAGATGATGTACTTCTTAATGAATCCGCTAATATCCTCTTGATCAACGTTCGTCAGTGGTACAACTTCAATCCATTTTTTAAAATAGTTAATACCAACCAAGACGTACCTTTGACTTTTGGGTGACGCTGGTCGAATTTCTTCAACAAGATCTAAAGCCCAGCTGTAATACGGTGGAGAACTGACTTTTTAATTTTGTTTTCGCAAAACATGTTGCGGTTAGCAAGAGTCGCCACCGACTTTTCTTTTATCCAATTTATTTAGGAAAGGTGAAAAGAACAGGAAATACCTTTTTGAAAAGATTTTGAGTTCGGGGGGTAAGTTATGAAAAGGGAAGGTGTTAGCACCCCTTTTCATCTGTAGTTATCTACGGGCTCTTAATTGCTTGCTCACTTTAACTTGCTTTTTTTTGAAATGTGGTGTGTGTTTAGAAAATATTTTGTAAAAGTTGACTTTGTAATAATTCGTGTAAGAATGTATACAAAGTGTTTGTTTTTGAAAATATTTTTGAAAGTGTGAGGTGTGAAAAGTATTTGTTTTTTTATAGTTGTGAGCAAGCATTTAAAAGTTACTTACCCTTAATTTATAAGCTCTTTCTTGTATTTATCATTTTCCTTGAGAGATAGTACTATCCATACCATTAGTGGGTAGGTAGTCCTATCTATTGGATGTGAAGGGACGACAAAGGGTCATCGAATGGTCATAGAAGGCAACATGTAAGGATACCTTAGCAATTCGAAGGGACTATCATCATTTTTCCGTAGGGTCATCGAGGGACAAGATCATCTTTTCGTAGGCAACTCGAATGGTCATCGAGGGACAAGATCATTTTTCGTAGGCAACTCGAAGGGTCATCGAGGGACTATGATCTTTATATCGAAGGGACTATGATGATATTATTCGTAAGCATCTTTTGCTAAAGTATCCCTACGTTCGAGGGACATGACCATGTTCGTAAGGCAACTGAGAGAGGCTACCCTAGAGGTGCAAGTGTGATTGAGTGGATTAGTTTCAATTATTTATCTTGAATTAGGGTTTTCTAGATTGTTTTTTAGTTTTGCCATACAAACCTTAATTAGTACACAGTTGTAAAATAAAATAGCGGAACGTAAAGTGCGGAAAGTAAAGTGCGGAAAGTAAAATCCCTACGCTATTACAAGGCTTTGGGAGAGATACATAAGTATAACAAACCTTGCGGGAAATAAAACTACGGCTATTACAAAAAGAAAAGCCATGCGACCTATACAATTTTTCTAGGAATTTAAATAGCAAATAAATAAATAAGTGAAAAGAAAAAAAATGTCAGAGAAAAAACTTGATACGAACCCTTATTAGTTAAAAAACGGAGAGAGGAGGCAGATCTAAAATTATAAAATAAAAATGCATAGAAAAATTAAAATTTTAAACGTCTTAAACAATAATGTTGCTAACGCACAAATGTGATCATCGCAATCATGGATCCGAATTGTACTGATCTAAATAAAAAGAAAAATAAAGTAAAAGAATTTTTAAGATTTGATAAAAACCAACAAAGTTGCTAACGCGAAAGCGCGATCATCGCAACCGGATCCAAATCGGGCAGATATGAATTTACAAAAAAAAAAGAAGCACAAATAAAAAGGAATTTTAAACGTAATAAAAATTCAATAATGTTGCTAACGCGAAATGCGATCATCGCAACTGGATCCGAATTGTACCGATCTAAATAAAAAGAAAAATAAAGTAAAAGAATTTTTAAGATTTGATAAAAAACCAACAAAGTTGCTAACGCGAAAGCGCGATCATCGCAACCGGATCCAAATTCTGCGGATCTGAATTTATAAAAATAGAAAAGCGAAAGGACTTTTAAAAGGTGTAAAAAAACAATAGAGTTGCTACTGCGGAAATTGGATCATCGCAACCAGATCGAACCAATACAAATGTCACGCATTATGCACGTCAATATGCAAATAGCGTATCGACACAGTTCAATATAAAAATAATAATATAATAAATAAATAATAAAAATAAATAAAAAGATGAACAAATAAAACTATATATTAAAAAGCAATATGTATTAACAATAGGATTATAAAAAAAATTATTATATATTATGAAAAAACGTTAGCATAACCAAATTTTAAATAATATATTTCAAATCAAAACTGAATTATAGGAATGTGTTATGCAATACTAGAATGTATCAATGCAAAATTATACTGTATCAATAGCAAATTAGTTTATATATACTTGTCAGTAATATGAATGAGTTTACGTGATGGTATGCCGATGGAAAAATCAGTGAGGATCGGAATGAGAAAAGATTGCTACGTTACTTACTATTTGACAAATCCAGCCACGTGTTTCTCTTAGTTTTTTTTTTCTTCCATCCTCCACTCCGTACACACACACACACACACACACACACACACACATATATATAATCAAACAAATTAGGGTTAACTATTTTCTAAAATCCAAAAAAGTCCTTAATGGATAATTTTAGACCCAAATTAAATAATACTAAATAAAAATTAAACAATAAAAATGATTAAAATTAAATTAAATTAAAAACAGTAATAATCCTATTGATCAAATAATATCTGAATAAAAATCAAATAGTATCTGATTTTTATGAGTACACAAAAAGAAAATATTTTTTTTGTATCTATTATGATTTTTGCACTCCTTTTTGGTAAAAAGTGCATAAAATCAAATAAATAACTATTTTTCAAAAATGCCTTAAAATAAAAAACGAAAATTAAAAACAAATATTAAAAAAATACAATTTTTGTGATTTTTTTGAAAATAATTTAAAATGGAAAAAAAGTTAGTAACAAATAACAGAAACAAATTCAAAATGTAACATGTGAGATTCGAACCTGCGACCTCGTACTTGCAAGCCTTATCTCCTTTCCAATTGTGGCAATTCATTTATTCGAAACAAAAATGCACTTGAAAGCATATGAAGGTCAAACAACTATTTGTTATTTAAACAATTTAAAGTAAATTGTTACCTATTTTTTTAGTAAAACTTACTGTTTAAATGTTAGTAAAAATTGAACCAAAAAACTTATAAAATCAAAGTTAAAAAATAATTTAAATGTTAGAAAATAGGGCAGACAAATTTTGGGGTACAACAGCTGCCCCTGTTCAATCTTCTTAAACCTGAAGAGTTAGATTGACATGTCTGCCATTCGTGATCTGAAGGTGGAAGAGGATTGAACACTTAAGTGCCCAAAAATTTGCAATCACGGGTGCACGAAGTAGCGCTTGTTGGTTGATTGTATTGCTTGATGGGCTTAAAGATGCCATTCAAAGTAACTGCTGATAGGAGTATCAGAATGAGTCTAGGTTTGCCTGTATCTGAGGAATATACTAGAATGAGTCTGTGTCCAACTGTATTTAGCAGACGTGCTGGGGAGTGCCAGAATGATTCTTATGCCTTGATTGTATCTGTATAATGTTCTAGAATGAGTCTACGTCTTGATTGTATCTATAAGGAGATCAGAATGAGTCTTTGCCTGACTGTATCTGAAAAATTAGTATTAGAATGAGTCTTCGACCGACTGTATCTAAAAGATGTACTGGAATAAGTATCAGAATGAATCTGTGTCTTGATTGTATCTGTATGATGTTCTAGAATGAGTCTACGTCTTGACTGTATCTATAAGGAGATCAGAATGAGTCTTTGCCTGACTGTATCTGAGAGCCGTATTAGAATGGGTCTACGTCCGACTGTATCTGAAAAATTAGTATTAGAATGAGTCTTCGACTGACTGTATCTAAAAGATGTACTGGAATAAGTATCAGAATGAATCTGTGTCTTGATTATATCTGAACTGTGTCTAGAAGATGTACTGAAATGAGTATCAGAATGAATCTGTGTCTTGATTGTATCTGAACTGTGTCTAGAAGATGTACTGGAATGAGTATCATAATGAATCTGTGTTTTGATTGTATCTGAACTGTGTCTAGAAGATGTACTGGAATGAGTCTACTCCTGACTGTATCCAAAGGAGTATCAGAATGAATCTTCGACTGATTGTATCTGAAGGATGATAAACTGTTGACAATATTTGTCCGTTTGGGAACTAACCTGAAAAAACCAAGTTAGTTTTATGCAATGTCATGATATATGTAATGCATTGCGTAATGATGCTCTTAAAATAACTGAGAATGTTATATGCGTTTTGTATGCATATGCTATGATGTATTGTAAATGATGTATGGGTACGAAATGTCGCTGAAGGTAGCAGTGGCTTTGAATAGTAACGTCTGATTGAGGAAAATAAATCCCTGACTGTTGCTGGGGATGGAGAAAATAAATCTTCAGATCCTGTTTAGAATGACTCTACTGGGGATTCAAACTTCCCGTTTGGGAATATTCCGCTGGGGATCATTGACTTCCGCTTGGGGATAAAAGTATTCTGTCAGGAGAGTCGGTCGTTCGTCATGCTTTTTATTGAAGGATTTGATTCTTATGTACCCTGACTGGGGATAAAAGAGATGGATAATCCTCCGATGCACTGTCTGACCAAGTTTCGGACATGGGTGACCACTCTTCTAGGAGTAGCAACCATGGACGAAATCCTGCTGGAGAAGAGAACTCTGTCGGGTAATTTGTAGTGTTGGAGAAGCAAACTCCGCTGGGGAATTGAATTCTGTATACTTCCAAGAGGGAATATTATCTGATGGGGATCAAAATTCCATAGGCTATGCTGAGGACATATCTGCAATAGGTTGGGGAATGATCAAATTCCTTTATCTGTTAGGGGATCTATTGGGGAAGATGATCATGTCAAGCCGTCAGTTGGGGAGGCTTCTTTATGTACTCTACTGGGGACGCAATCTCGATTAGACCTGGCTGAAGAGAGAAATTATGTCGTGAAGGAGATGTTGGAGAAATAAACTCCGTTGGGGAACTCTCTGGAGCGTGCTGTGGAAAGAATCAAACCTCTGTCTTGTTGGGCAATCCTTTGGGGATATGGGAGTGAATTGCTGGAAAGTATCCCAACTATTGCTTGAGAGTATGTTAATTCTACTAGGGAGTATATCTCTGTTGAGGATGATCTCCACTGGGGAGGCAACGCTGCTGAGGAATAAACTCTACCGGGGACGAGCTTGTGAAAATAGCTCTGTAGAGATAGTTCCATGGAGATTGCTCTGTGGGGATATTACCATGACACCGGCTCCGTGGGGGTGATTCTGTTAAGATCTGTTGGATACAGGACTTGCTGGGGATTCCGACCTCCAAGAGTCTTTAGTAAATGCTGATTCTGTGACAGCAAACCGGGTGGAAAAGATCACTTCGGGCTTTAACTCGGCTATTGCCCCTATGTCTTCAAGTATTTCATCACTTGCTGTCGATAGAAAATGATAAGATTGATATACGTTGTTTGAATGTAGTTGGCAATAAAAACTGGTACTGACTCGTAAGTGGACGATCCAACGGGACATAGTCGTACGCTTTAATCCCTAACTTCTGCCTGGACCGCCTTTTTAGGTTTTTAGTCCACCGGGATACCCTTTCTTGCCCAAGCCGCCTTTTCAGGTTTTCGACTTGCCGGGTGTACAATTCTTTTATATATGTCCCTAATTTTTTTCTCGAACCTTTTTGGTTCGTCGGGATGCCCTTATTTTTGCCTAGGCATGTCAACCTAGCGGGTCTTTTTCATGCGTAGTATTTTTTTACTATGTCCGCGTTCACAGGGTGCGAGAAATCTTCGCTGTCCATGGTAGTAATCCTCGTAGCGTCGTCAGAAAATATCTTCTTGATTACGAATGATTCTTCGCACGTAAGAGTTCGTTTGCCCCCAAGATCACCTGTATTTAGAACTTTTGATAGTCTCGACTTCCCCAAACAATTTCTAGGAATTATCATGACTGGATCCGAAGACATGATACTGACACCATTTGATACTATTGGCACAGACAAGTAACTCCCACAATGGCTCTTACTGAAACTCGGGATCAATGCCATGTAACAGGAGGAATGTGCTTCCAGACTGCGGTGGATCGTGTATTCCCTGGTTAATGGTTGAGGAACTTACAACTGAACTTGATCTGATCAGATTTGAAAAGAAAGCGTTGCCCCTAGCGGAGGATGATTTGCCCCAGAATGGAAGTATTTGAAAAGAGCTGCCTTAAGAGAAATAACCGGGATGCCCCATAATAATATGCCCCTGATTGGAAGATAGTGACCATGCCCCTTGTATACATTGGATTTTAACCAACTGAGTCAGCGCAGGAAATATTTATGCTTTTCGATGCACCTCTGAAGCAACTTTGTCTGTCGGGAGGACTTTTGTTCATTGAATGTTCATCATGTGAACTTCTCTGCTGTCAAACACTTAGTTATATGCAATCAATGATATTCAAAATGCAACGCTTATGTCTGTCTTGAAGTTTTGAAAAATAATTATTTAGCAAAACCAGGTTTGTAAAAACTGTGATGTCAACTCAATATTTATAATAAGCCCTAAAGGAGTCAGGATACCTTTTGGTAATAGTATGCCTTCGAACTAACCATGCTTCAGCTAGGACTTTTAAAGAGTTGTAACGTGGCCTGGTTCACGGTTTAAGAAACAAAGGATAAAGGCTCAAAGTTTATTTTTACCCAACCCATTCTCCGTGATGTTCTTCAGTCTTATACTCAGTTAACTATGCATTCAGATTCCTAGAGATTTTGGAATTTTAACACTGATGCTTGGTGATGGTTCAAAAACCGGAAGTTTATTTGAAAAGGTAGTCATTATTTTTTGTAACATTTTCTTTTGAGGGTTTGTAGTGACCTCTTTTTGACTTTGTTATCCCTAACTTTTGCCTGAACTGTTTATTTTGAGATCACAGTCAGCGGGAAGTCTCAATTTTTACTAAGTCTCCTTCATAGATTTTGACTTAGCAGGCTTTTCTTTTGATAGATATTGACTGCCTAACTTAATGATTACAGGGAACCATCACTAATTTTGTACAAAAGATCAACTGGCATAATTGAGTTAACTGAGGAACTACCCTGCCCCAGGTTATGATTAAGGGTTTTAATTTGCATGAGAAGGAAAACTCCTACTTCTTAGGCTCAAAGGGGTTGACTAGGGATTAACTTCCTTATAACTCCACTGTTTAGGATTTGAAACAAAGCATGTACATCGTCAGCACGGTCTGTTCAAAAGCATACCGTATGAAATTATAGTATCGTTTTCGTCATCCTCCCTCTAAAGGCTTACAGCTTTAACGAGAGTTAAATATCACAAAAGAGAAGTAAGAGTCATAGTTTAAATATAGTGAAACGAATGGATAAATTCAAGACGAACATACGCAATGCATTAATGTGAAAAAAACCAAAGTTTGACATAATAGTAAGTGCTTAAGCCAACAAAAGAAATTACAAATGAAAATTCAAATGATTTCAAAGCTTCCCTTCCTGAACCTGTCACTTCAGACGATGTGTCTTGCATCTTCGATATTAGATGAGCGATAGAAGAACTCAGTCTGACCATATGGTGTGAACTCGAGGACTCATTCGTTAATCAGGTCTTGGATCCTATGTTTCAATGGACCACAGTCTTCAGTATCTTGACCAGGACTATTCGAATGATAAGCACATCTTGCGTTAGGTTTGTAACCAGGAGCAGGGTTGGCTGGAGTTGAGTATGAAGGCAACAGAGTTATCAAGTTCTAATTGAGCAATTGTTGCAAAGCCTGAGACAGCGGCATGTGCAATGGGGTAAATGGTCGTTTAGGTTTGGATTTCTAAGTACGTTGACCACATTGCTGCCTATGCTGATCTTTCTGTTGTTGAACTGGTGGTGCGACAGCCCTATAAGGCATTCTTCCTTCAATTGAAATACTATCAGTAGTAACCTGTCTCTTTCCTTCTTTTATCCTCATCTTTTTCTCAACCAAGCCAGCTTGCTTCCTTGGAGGCTGACTGATGATCTGATCCCTGACTCTATTGTCTTGAAGTTTATTGACGAGGACTCTCAGCTCTTCTTGTCCCCGAGCTAAGTTTTGGATAAGAGCCATCTGACCATACATCTGGATTCTCATCTCTGCCATCTCATCTTGCAGTTGTTCCAATTGATCATCCTTGTTGTCTTCAGGATTTTTCTTTTTCATGTCCTTAGTGAGGAGGGTTTTCAACTCTTCTTGCCCCTTGAATAGGCTCAGGATCATCTCTTGGAATTGGGTGTTCTGAGTCTGGAGATCCTTGACAGCTCGTTCGAATGCCATTTTCTGCTTAAATAAACAGCAAGGAGATGAGAAACCCGTTGTGGAAACCTGTTATGATATGTATGTAAATGCATATGCAATGTTTTCAAGGATCTTTATGGAATCTAGTTTGCAACATTAGAAATTGAATTTGGTTGCAGCTTTGTCTGAAGAACTTTGACTTTTCATCTTTGAACGTCCTTCTATAAGAATCAAGCTCGCCATATCAAGTGGTTCATAGCCTCTGATTCAGGATACTATTCTTTTGAGTTTGAAGGCATCTGGCTAGAGGAAAATAAATCCTCTTGCCCCTTGATAGAAATCTGGCTTTTGATAATCCTTCCATAATAGCACCTGCAAATTGTACGCCATAAATCCCTAAGATCCTTAAAAAAAGGTTAGTTAACATGCTATGTTATGATGGTATGTGGATGCTATGCATTAAGTAAAAGCACGAGGACAAGTAAGTCCCACAAACAGTTCAAGTTGTTAGAGTACAGACAAATCCTGCAAGGAATTCAAGTCGTTAGATAGTGAATACAAACAAGTCACACAAGTAGCCTTAGGTTTAAAGGCTTGCATGAAGTCCAAAGGTAAGTACCCTTCCCATACCAAGGTTTAGTTGGTTCAACCTGTCCTAAAATAGTAACTGGGTTCTAGGAATCTCATATCACGGATCTTTCTCGCAGGCTTTATTTTGGTGCGACACTCGAGCGGCCGACCAAAACATCCCGAAAGTCCAATCTCAATGAGCGTAGTCTCGAGTATCAACCAACTTTGGAACATGCCAAACCGGCTATCTCACTACCTTCTAATGGCCAAGGCTAAGTTCAACTAGGGTTCTAAGAGCAAATTAGTGCTTAATGACACCACGCGGCAGCCTAATGTTATCCCCAATCCAAGACTTGAGGAACATCAGTACAAACCAAAGTGTTACACTAACGATGGCTACCATATCAACCGTAGCGGTACATGCCGTACAGTCTCCTTGGTCTCTTGCCACTTACCTAAGGTCCTAGATCCGGGTGTAGGATCATTTACCCAAGTAATACCCCCCAAGACAAAACCCTTAAAGTAAAGCACACAAAACAGATAATTAAAGCAGTTAAAGTGATCTAAACCCTAAGGTAACCCCTCTTTTAAGTATGTCCCCAGCAGAGTCGCCAGTTCTGTAATACGGTGGAGAACTGACTTTTTAATTTTGTTTTCGCAAAACATGTTGCGGTTAGCAAGAGTCGCCACCGACTTTTCTTTTATCCAATTTATTTAGGAAAGGTGAAAAGAACAGGAAAGACCTTTTTGAAAAGATTTTGAGTTCGGGGGGTAAGTTATGAAAAGGGAAGGTGTTAGCACCCCTTTTCATCCGTAGTTATCTACGGGCTCTTAATTGCTTGCTCACTTTAACTTGCCTTTTTTTGAAATGTGGTGCTTGTTTAGAAAATATTTTGTAAAAGTTGACTTTGTAATAATTCGTGTAAGAATGTATACAAAGTGTTTGTTTTTGAAAATATTTTTGAAAGTGTGAGGTGTGAAAAGTATTTGTTTTTTTTTAGTTGTGAGCAAGCATTTAAAAGTTACTTACCCTTAATTTATAAGCTCTTTCTTGTATTTATCATTTTCCTTGAGAGATAGTACTATCCATACCATTAGTGGGTAGGTAGTCCTATCTATTGGATGTGAAGGGACCGCAAAGGGTCATCGAATGGTCATAGAAGGCAACATGTAAGGATACCTTAGCAATTCGAAGGGACTATCATCATTTTTCCGTAGGGTCATCGAGGGACAAAATCATCTTTTCGTAGGCAACTCGAACGGTCATCGAGGGACAAGATCATTTTTCGTAGGCAACTCGAAGGGTCATCGAGGGACTATGATCTTTATATCGAAGGGACTATGATGATATTATTCGTAAGCGTCTTTTGCTAAAGTATCCCTACGTTCGAGGGACATGACCATGTTCATAAGGTAACTGAGAGAGGCTACCCTAGAGGTGCAAGTGTGATTGAGTGGATTAGTTTCAATTATTTATCTTGAATTAGGGTTTTCTAGATTGTTTTTTAGTTTTGCCATACAAACCTTAATTACTACACAATTGTAAAATAAAATAGCGGAATGTAAAGTGCGGAAAGTAAAGTGTGGAAAGTAAAATCCCTACGCTATTACAAGGCTTTGGGAGAGATACATAAGTATAACAAACCTTGCGGGAAATAAAACTACGACTATTACAAAAAGAAAAGCCATGCGACCTATACAATTTTTCTAGGAATTTAAATAGCAAATAAATAAATAAGTGAAAAGAAAAAAATGTCAGAGAAAAAACTTGATACGACCCTTATTAGTTAAAAAACAGAGAGAGGAGGCGGATCTAAAATTATAAAATAAAAATGCATAGAAAAATTAAAATTTTAAACGTCTTAAACAATAATGTTGCTAACGCACAAATGCGATCATCGCAATCATGGATCTGAATTGTACTGATCTAAATAAAAAGAAAAATAAAGTAAAAGAATTTTTAAGATTTGATAAAAACCAACAAAGTTGCTAACGCGAAAGCGCGATCATCGCAACCGGATCCAAATCGGGCAGATATGAATTTACAAAAAAAAAAAGAAGCACAAATAAAAAGGAATTTTGAATGTAATAAAAATTCAATAATGTTGCTAACAAGAAATGCGATCATCGCAACCGGATCCGAATTGTACCGCTCTAAATAAAAAGAAAAATAAAGCAAAAGAATTTTTAAGATTTGATAAAAAACCAACAAAGTTGCTAACGCGAAAGCGCGATCATCGCAACCGGATCCAAATTCTGCGGATCTAAATTTATAAAAATAGAAAAGTGAAAGGACTTTTAAAAGGTGTAAAAAAACAATAGAGTTGCTACTGCAGAAATTGAATCATCGCAACCAGATCGAACAAATACAAATGTCACGCATTATGCACATCAATATGCAAATAGCGTATCGACACGGTTCAATCGAAAAATAATAATATAATAAATAAATAATAAAAAAAAATAAAAAGATGAACAAATAAAACTATATATTAGAAAGCAATATGTATTAACAATAGGATTATAAAAAAAATTATTATATATTATGAAAAAACGTTAGCATAACCAAATTTTGAATAATATATTTCAAATCAAAACCGAATTATAGGAATGTGTTATGCAATACTAGAATGTATCAATGCAAAATTATACTGTATCAATAGCAAACTAGTTTATATATACTTGTCAGTAATATGAATGAGTTTACGTGATGGTATGCCGATGGAAAAATCAGTGAGGATCGGAATGAGAAAAGATTGCTACGTTACTTACTATTTGACAATTCCAGCCGCGTGTTTCTCTTAGTTTTTTTTTTCTTCCATCCTCCATTCCGTACACACACACACACACACACACACATATATATATATATATATATATATATATATATATATATATATATATATATATATATATATATATATATATATATATATATATATATATATATATAATGAAACAAATTAGGGTTAACTATTTTCTAAAATCCAAAAAAGTCCTTAATGGATAATTTTAGGCCCAAATTAAATAATACTAAATAAAAATTAAACAATAAAAATGATTAAATTTAAATTAAATTAAAAACAGTAATAATCCTATTGATCAAATAATATCTGAATAAAAATCAAATAGTATCTGATTTTTATGAGTACACAAAAAGAAAATATTTTTTTTGTATCTATTATGATTTTTGCACTCCTTTTTGGTAAAAAGTGCATAAAATCAAATAAATAACTATTTTTCAAAAATGCCTTAAAATAAAATACGAAAATTAAAAACAAATATTAAAAAAAATACAATTTTTGTGATTTTTTTGAAAATAATTTAAAATGGAAAGAAAGTTAGTAACAAATAACAGAAACAAATTCAAAATGTAACATGTGAGATTCGAACTCCCGACCTCGTACTTGCAAGCCTTATCTCCTTTCCAATTGTGCCAATTCATTTATTCGAAACAAAAATGCACTTGAAAGCATATGAAGGTCAAACAACTATTTGTTATTTAAACAATTTAAAGTAAATTGTTACCTATTTTTTGAGTAAAACTTACTGGTTAAATGTTAGTAAAAATTGAACCAAAAAACTTATAAAATCAAAGTTAAAAAATAATTTAAATGTTAGAAAATAGGGCAGGCAAAATTTGGGGTACAACACCAGCCTTTAAAGGACCATGGTTTGACTATAGAATGCAATTCACTTGCAGGAACATGTTGTATGCCTGCATGCACTTGACATTCTTCACACCCTTTGGCAAACTCAATACAGTCTTTCAACATGGTGGGCCAATACATTCCTTGTCGAAATAACAACCACTTCATTTTATGGCCCACCTGATGTGCCCCACATGCCTCACTATGGACGCTCGAAAGGGCTAGATATGCCTCAAATTCACTAAGACAATTAGCAAAACTCCCTCAGGAGTCTTTTTAAATAATTCATTTCCCAGAAGAACGTAACTTAAAGCTCGATACCTGATTTTTCGTTCAGTAGACGCCGTTGGGTTTTACAAATATTCCACTATTGGTTTTCTCCAATCTTCGTCCATCAGGCTGTCTATTGATAATATCTCAAAGTTCTCTTTGTCAACATATCCTAGCTTTGTTGTTTCTAGATCTGATGGGGATAAATTGTCTGACACAACCCCTCCTCTGCTCTCAATCGCATCTTGTAACTTTTCTTTTGAAATTTTATACCTAGAGGCAATCTGAGCCAAATCATTCGCTACTTGATTTTCCAATCGAGGAATGTGTCGAATACTAACCAACTCAAATCTTTTTAAGAGTCGATTGGCTATCAAGAAGTACATGATGAGATTTTATTTCACACTTTTGTACTCCTTTGTGATTTGTTTTATGACCAACTCTGAGTCACCCATTATTTCGACCCGAGTTGCCCCCAATTCCAACAATATTTCAAGTCCGGCTATAAGAGCCTCGTATTCAGCCTCATTATTTGAACAGAGACCTTCGACTTTATACTTGATTTTTGTTGGAATTTTACTAGGAGAAATAATCAAGACTTCTACGTCTGTTCCGTCTTTATGACTCGAACCATCGAAGTACAACTTCCAAGGTTCTAGTTCGAGGTAATTTAATGATTCCTCATTTATAGAGTAATCGACTATAAAATCTGCCACTACTTGTCCCTTAACAGCTTTTAAGGGCATATAAGTTAAAGAATATTCTATTAAAGCTAATGCCCTTTTGTCGATTCTACTATGTAAAATTGGTTTTGGCAACATATGCTTTATAACATCAAAATATGAGGAAACAAAAACGTCAACAGGTTTTATATAATGCTTTAGTTTTATACATGAGAAAAACAAACACATGCATAGTTTTTCGACTGTGTTGTACCTAGTTTCTGCATCGTTCAAGACCCTACTAAGATAATAAATGTCTCTTTCGACGCCATTTTCATCTTCTTGAGCTGACATGCTCCCTAAAGTCTTATCTGACGCAGATATATACAACCTAATACTCCTATTTCTACACGGTGGAATCAGAATTGGAGGGTGACTCAAGTACTCCTTAATTTTATCGAAAGCCTCTTGTTGAGCTTGCCCCCATTCGAATCCTTCCTTCTTGAATCGAAGCAGAGGTGAGAAGGCTTGAGTTTTGCCGCTAAGGTTCGAGATAAACCTTCTTAGGAAATTAATCTTGCGCAGCAATGACTGCAACTCCTTCTTTGTCAATGGCGCTTTCGCCTCCATTATGGCCTTGGTCTTGTTCTAGTTTATTTTGATTCCCTTTTTGTGGACCACAAAACCTAAGAAATCCCCCGCCTGTACACAAAAAGCACATTTGAGAGGATTCATTTTCAAACCATGTCTCCTCATCCTTTCGAAGGATTGTCGAAGATGGTCTATGTGATTTTTCCCTGAAATTGACTTTACAACAACATCATCAATATAGATCTGCATAAAAGTCTCAATAAAATCATGAAAAATCAAATTCATTGCCCTTTAGTATATTGGCCCAGGATTTTTTAAGCCAAAAGGTATCACCACCCATTCATAAGTGCCTAATGCTCTAGGACATCGAAATGCTGTTTTTGGGACACCCTCTTCAGCAATGAATATTTGATTATACCCCGAATATCCATCGAGCATACTAAGGTATTCATGTCCCACGGTAGAATCGATTAACATTTCCGCCACAGGCATCGAATACTCATCCTTTGGGTTTGCATAATTTAAATCTCTAAAATCTATGCAAACCCTCAAAGTATCATTTTTCTTAACAATTGGCACGATATTTGAAAGCCATTCGACATACCTGGCTGTGCGGATGAATTTGCAACGCAAAAGTATTTCGACCTCCTCTATAATCTTCGAGAGAACTTCAGGTGCAAACCGCCTTGGATTTTGCTTAATGGGCTTTTTCCCAGGCTTGATTAGCAACTTTAATTCAACCAACTCTCTGCTCAAACCAGGCATCTCGTCATAATCCTATTCGAAGCAGTCTTTGAACTCCTTCAACAATTGGATCACTTCGACTTTGAGTTGAGGGTTGATATTGGCACTGATATATGTTGGCCTTTTTGTCGCTGTAGCGAGTGATTTTTGGATGTGGTTGCGAAGCACGATCGCTCTGGTACTACAACTCGATTCATTTTTTATCCTATTAAAGCTGATGAAGGAAGGGAAATAGATGTCTCCAATTAACCCTGCTTGCATACTGAGATTAAACAGTCAAAACTGTTGGTTTACAGATGCTACAAAGATTCGAGGTTTCTCCTAGGTTATTTTGTTGACAAGGGGTGCTTTAGGCTATCGGTTAGGATGTTAGGATGAATGTATGAGAGTATGGGATTTTGGGTTTTTGTTTAGTGTGCTCGCTAAGATTTTTTCTTTCAATCTTATGCCTACGTATTCCCGTTTACCGAAATAGGGAAATCAGAGCGATCGTAGTTCCTCCTATTCTATGGGAGGAAATGGTTGTTTTGGTGTCTTGTTTAAAGCCCAAGACGTGAAGCGAAAGGTAGTTTGTATCTTGTTCAAAGCCCAAGATGTGAAGCTAAAAGGGTTGACCTTAGAGAGAATTTGTCATCTCTAAAGGGGTCTGTTTGTCACAACTGTTGGGTGACTGACTGTAAAGGAGGATTACTTTAACCGGGATTTGTGAATTCGGCAATGCCATAATTTCCTTTATAGGGGATTTTAACCTGAAGGAGAAGACTTTAACTCAGTTTAGAGCAATGCCGTCTTTCCTTAGGAATTTCTCATACTAAAAGAGGGACATTGGCATGGATGTAGATGATCCAGAGGCTTGCCGCTTACAGCAATTAGATGAAGGGGAAAGAGTTGTTGAAGTTTGTGTACTGTGAACGAGGCACAACTTTGATGCTAAAAGGTTGATTGGACCAACCAGTGGTTTTCTTATACAAAGCCTAAGAGGAGGCTAATATGTGCCTCGTACAAAGCCCGAGAGAGAGGCTAAAAGGTTTTGACTCGACGATGGAGTCTTTTGGTATCTCGTATAAAGCCCGAGATAGAGGCTATTTGACTCAACAAGAGAGTTTTTGTATCTCGTACAAAGCCCGAGATTGAGGCGAAAATTTGTTTGGTTCAATAAGAACCTTTTTGTATCTCGTATAAAGCCCGAGATGGAGGCGAAAGGGTGATTGACTCAACGAGGGAGTCTCTTTATGTGTCTCGTACAAAGCCCGAGAGAGAGGCTAAACGTTGTTTGACTCCGCTGGGGAGAATCATTGTATAAAGCCCAAGAGAGAGGCTATTGTAACTGGAGAAGGATCATTATACAAAGCCTAAGAGGAGGCTATGGTTACTATTTCAGTTGAGTGACAGGTCCAGTATGCTGATTTAAAGAGAAAATCAGTTCTTATATGAGCAACACCGTACTCGAGGATTTGATTCGAGGATCTGGGCTATTCCTGTTATTTAAGGGATTGGGAAATCTGAAGGGTATTGAGACTGTCCGAGTCTAGGTTTTCTTCCTATTTAACGAAGGGGTCACTTGAGAATGTCTGGAAAACTCAAGGAGATTAGACTGTCCGTGTCTAGAGTTTCATCTTTTGTACCATACTTTGAGAAACAGTAGTAGACTCTTTGAAAGGACTGTTCTATGCAGATGACTAATTTATGTTCCTATACCTCTAGGAGGTCGTCGGGACAATTTGTACGAAGCCCAAGAGAAGGCTGGAATATTTTAAGAAGCCGATCGGTCCTTATACGAAGCCCAAGATGAGGCTATCATTCCCGGAGGAAGAATCATTATACGAAGCCTAAGAGGAGGATGTGAATACTTCTAAGAAGCCGACGGGTCATTGTACTAAGCCCAAGAGGAGGCGGGGTTGCTGTTAGGAAGCCTGTGGGTCCTTGTATGATGCCCAAGAGGAGGCCGATGCTTTTAAGAAGCCCGTGGGTCCCCAAACCCCGAGAAATTCAAGGCAAGCTATTCACAAGGAATAGATCAAGTCAGGAAAGTTCAAGAATTTGGAAGAAACCCAAAGATGTCATTCACGAAGAATACATTCATCTCTGGGAGTAGAGTTTCTTGACAATTCCTAATGAGGACAGCCGAAGAGAAGACTGTATCTGGTGATCTTATTGGGGATCTAGTTGTCTATTTCTATGAATAAACGAAACGGCGTCACCTAGTTCTAGACGTAGTTGCCGGGGAAACTCGAAATATCTATACTATTATTACACAATTGATATGAGTTTATGAAAGAAGACTTACAGTGAAACAACCCCACAATACTGTTATATGTATATGAAAGCGGTAAATGAAAATAATAACCACTTACTCAGTTGTAGAGCTTCCATGCCGTTTGGTTAGTTGTTCAACAAAGAAAGATTGAAAACAACAGTATATTCAAAATCAAAGGAGAAAGTGCTTTGAAAAAGAAAGATTTAGGGCTTACAACTCAAGGAGAGGCCCAGGGTTTTATCAGTGAGCGCACTGTTTGAATTTTGTACAGAGGGACTTATACAAGTGACTGAGGCCCAAAAAGGTTTTCTGTACAAAGGGATGAGTCTTACACTCTCTCAATAGGCCCAAAAGGTTTAAAGAAAAAGAGTGGGGCTTATAACACGAGGGTAGGCCCAGTTGACTTTTCGTTAAAAATGGCGATCGCGCCGAGATTTTCTTTTAACGAGAAGGGCTTATACAATATCTGAGGCCCAAATGATTTTGGTTAAAAGGGGGTTGGGTCTTACACTCTATTAGAGGCCCAAAAATTTTGAATGGGTCTTACTACTCGAGGGTAGGCCCAGTTGGTTAATTTTAAACTGGCGACGATCGCGTCGTTTATTCAAAAATGTACAATGGGACTTATACAACGAATGAGGCCCAAAAAGTTCTATGTACAAAGGGGGTTGGGTCTTACACTCTAATAGAGGCCCAAAAGGTTTTAAGAAAAGAAATGGGTCTTACTACTCGGGGGTAGGCCCAGAAGGTTATTTTTCAAAAGGCGACGATCGCGCCGTTTGTTTTTTGACGGTATCGGGACTTATACAATATACTGAGGCCCAAAAATGATTTGGTCAAAAAAGGATTGGGTCTTACACTCTATTAGAGACCCAAAGTGTTTTGAAAATGATTTATGAGGGTTGAATTAATCCAAAAACCCTAATTTGTTTTCAAAAATGTGTTTTAATTGAATAAAAATTCAATTAAAATGATCAAAATTGTTTAACATAGGAAAAACAAATTGTGATCTTGGATTAATGCTTCAAAAATTAATTATTGACCTACAAAATAATTAGAAAGCATTAAAAGTTGCAAAATCAAGGTGGAAAAAATATTTTAAATGTCAAAAACAATTAAAACATTAATTCTTTGGAAAAATATCAATTATACAAAATAAATAATATTTTTGGGATTTTTTGGGAAAATAAAATATTTTAACATTTTTGTGAATTATTAAAAAAAAAATCAACTCAAAATCATTAAAACTCAGAGAGAAATTAATTTTTGAATCAATTAAATAAAATCACAAAATTCAAATATTCAAATATTGTAAAATGGCGCCAAGAACAAAGGCAAGAACACGCGCGTTTTTCAGTTTTGCCCAGATTTGCATTTTCTCTCCAATCTCACTGAATACTTAATCATATCATGCAATCCACATACCAATCAACTCGTTTCAACCTCACGATCATGTCTATGACAATTAATTTCATTTAAATTAAGCATAAAACAAGAAATCATGACAAATCCTCAAGAACCCTAATTTCTGCATGAAGGCTAGGATTTTTGATACACGATTCAAACAATGCAATTAATTGAGGGGAAACATTCCATGCATGATTATGAACATATGGCCAAATTATTGTGCAGCAAAAATTGCATAGATCATAGAGTTATAAGAGTTCATGCTTACCACTTGCAGCTGGTGATCGTGATTTGTGTTGGAGGTGTTACAGCTAGGTTCCAATGATCTGGATAGCTTCCCTAGGTGCCATGGAGTGTGTATGAATGCTTGGAATGGATTGAAATGGTTTGGAGCTGAAGATGGTACCTCAATTGCAAAACTGTCAAGAACTTGAGCAATTGGCTGGTGATTTTGTGAAATCTGTGTTCCAGATGTTATGTGAGTGTTTAGTTCACTTCTATATGATGTATGTGAGGTGTGTGTGTGATTGGTTTGATTGAAAAAGCTCCCAAACTCAAAACCCGACAGTGACTTGCCTTAGAAGGCAAAATTGGAGTGAAAGAAGAGATTTTGAGGAAAACATCTGTTTGATGGCTTTGGTGTACTCAAACTGATCACAATTGAGCTCTATTTATAGTAGAGCAAGTTTGTTTTGCAAGGAATAGTGAATGGCAACTGCTGAGTAGGTTTGGCCAATGTTGGCAAATGAAAATCCAAGTCTCCTTTAGCCATTAACTAGAGGTTAGGGCACAGGCTGCTGGTTCCCTTGGTCTTGGATAAGTCTTGACTGAATTCAGTTGAGAATGGCTCAGTCCATGCCACCTTGATGCTTCCATTGAATGCTCCAATCCAAAATTGGAGTCTTGTCCCTATTTTGGCAATTCTAGGTTCAATATGCTATTTCTTGTTCCAAAGACTTTAGAGGCTTGGCTCAGTGATTGCCCCCTTTAGATTCAATCCACAGAGGTGTCCAAGTGGATAGGAGCATTTGGATTTGGCTGATTTTGGTAAATCGAGCAAAAATGCAAAATCTGCCTTGCCTTGACAAATTTCAACAAGGCAACTTGCCAATGTTATATCTCATGACTCAAATTGAATTTGGTAATGTTCTTGGTCATTTTGGAAAGCCCTTACATGATACAACAACTGTTTGAACATGTTTGGTTTTGATCTCTTTTGAATCCAAGTGAAAAATCCCCCTACATTTGGCAAAAAGTAGGGTAAAATCTGACTTAGTGAAATTTTCACCAAGTGTTGGAACAAAGTGACTTTTCTTGATTTTGATCACTCCATAACTCAAAATCCATGAGGAATTTGGACATAGGTCAGTATGAAGCTTTTGTAGAGGGCAATGAGATCTACAAATCAAGCTTTGAATGGGGAACAATGGCCTTGTGGTTTAGGAGTTATGGTCCTCCAAAGTTGGCACATTAGTGTCACTTTTTCCATAACTTAGAAATTTTTCTAAGTTTTTATGGTTACCCCTTTTACAAGTTATCCCACTTTCTTTGATTTTTCTTGATGAATTATGATTCAAATCATACATTAACATCATTTTAGGGTTAAAAATCCATTTTGGTGAAAAATCTCAAAAAGTCAAAGTTGACTTTTGTGCACAGTTGACTTTTTATCAGATGAATTCCAAACTGTGCAATTCTTCATGAAATCATGTCCTTGACCTAAATCAAACTTGATGGACATGTCCCATGGGTGTCATAGGGTATATTGAATCATGTCTTAGGGCTTGGGAGCTTGTCCTGGTCAAAAGTCAAAGTTACAGTTGACTTTCCTCGCGAAACCCTAATTGTGGTGCAGATGAAATTGAGACTTGTTGCTCAAGCTTCTTGGATTAATCCATTGTTCCAAATGGATCAATATAGTTCATTAGAGACCCTCAAATCATGTCTTGAGGTCTTGGCTTATGATTTGTCCCAAAAGTCAACTTAGGGGGGAATTAGGTCAAGAAACCCTAATTCCTGATTTTTGATGAATGCATCCCCTGAGGCAAAATTGACTTGATGATTGGGTCCATGAGGTCCCATGAAGTATATTAGGTTATGTTTTGGATCATTGGCTTGTGCCCAGATGAAAAATTTCCATCTGGAGGCCCTAGTCGACCAAAACCCTAATTTGGTGACACTGTCGATCTTGAGACTTGATCCACCTAGAAGGGAGCAGCCTTGTGCTTGATCCTTGAAGTGGGAGTCCTTTTGATCCATTGTGGATGTTAGACAAGTTGAAGATCATGTCATTCCTTGATTGATCCTTTGTCTAAGGCTCTGAGAGGGCTTGAAACCCTAATTTTGATTGTAGTGGATGCTCACCCATCTTTGGGGAGACTGATGAAGTATGATGGTTCCTCCATATTGTGATGATGATTTGCACAATGATGGGAAATCTAAGTGGTCAAAATTTGGGGTATGACAGATGCCCCTATTTAATCTTCTTGGACACGAAGGTGTGAATGACGAAGGTATTCGGGCATTCGGGCATTCGGGGTGCAAGAGGATTAAATATCGGAATACCTAAAATTTTGACGGCGTCTATGAATGGTAATTCACGCATCCATCTTCTTTTGCTAAGTAATGATGCTTAGAAAAGGTAAACTTCCCCTCGATCCTGGTCTTCAGCCAAGGAACTGGTCTCAGTTTCTGATTTAAACTTCCCCTCGATCTTGGTTTCCTACCGAGGAACTGGTTTTAGTTTCTGATGTAAACTTCCCCTCGATCCTGGTTTCCTACCGAGGAACTGGTCTTAGTTTATGATGTAAACTTCTCCTCGATCCTGGTTTCCTACCAAGGAACTGGTCTTAGTTTTTGATGTAAACTTCCCTTCGATCCTGGTTTCCTACCAAGGAACTGGTCTTAGTTTCTTTCGTCAATAAACTTTACTGACAAGGGACGCTATTCGTAGCAGCCTTCCTTCAAACTTCTCGCCGAATTTTCCTGGGGAGATGCTATTTGAGTGGAAAAAGTTTTGATGTCAGACTTGCTGGGGAACCCAGTCGTCTGAGTTGTAGAGGTGCACAAACTTCTCTGTTTGGAGACGCCATTTGTTGAATCTACTGGGGAAAATGAGTCTCTTGAGAATCTGCTTTCGTTTGGGGTCTTTACATCATACTTTTCTCAGAGATCTTCTCGGAGAAATGCCATATGATGTGATCCAATTTTGAGGTGCCGATGACCTTTTCATCAGTGGGTTTTTCGGAGAAAAATGGTCGTATTGCCGAATCTCCGATTTAAGAGGCTTTCTCTCGGGATTTTCTTTAATCTGGGAAAACAAGGATATCATCTTCAATGGCGAAGAGTGATGTTAACTGAGGGCTCTCTGGTCTTTTAGAGGTTCAAGTTATCAAAGTGGTCGAGGACCCAACTTCAATCCAGAAATAAAATTGGAGGAGAGAGATTGTTCAGACATAACACTTCCTGACGAGGAAAGGGCTGACAACTCGATTGAGAGGACTTTTATCACTAGGGGACAAGATCGACTAGAGTGATAGTGATGCAATATGACTGTGAATGTAAATCAATAATGCATGATGCATGTATGTATATGCTGACAAAACTAACGCGACATACAAACTAAAAGATGAACACGACTGGATACTCGGCTATTGCAGGGCGAAGAAGTACCGCTGGTTCAAGATAACAATTCTGCCTTTCTTAGGAGAGATAGTCCCTGTTGGGAAATATGTTGATCGAGCTTAGGAGATGAGAACTCGGCCGAAGCGTGTCAGACGAAACGAGGTCTCTGACACAGTTGATCCCTTCATCCAGGCGTACTGGCGTAGAAGGAGTACTTTGATTCCGTACTTTGAGGTTCGATTACTTCTGGAGAAGTGACCGATGTTCTTCTGATGTTCAACAGTCAAAAGAAATTATCGTCTTTATTAAAAAGCAGAAAAAGTTTTAACAAGTAAATTCATTTTTGTTTTATTTCAAGAATCGTTAATCATGTTAACAACGGCGTTCTGTAAAACTAAAACAAATAAGAATTACAAACAAAAGCACAAGGGCTCAAATTTTATTGATAAAATGGAGATTAGCCAAACGCGTGATTCCATTGAGTATTTACAAAGTTAGAAAATGGTAATTTACAGGGAAAAGGGCTACGTTGAAACATAACGACCACTATCCTTCTACCAACTTTGAATTCGGGGCATCCTGAGCTTCTGTCGAAGATGACCTTGACTGGAGTTTTCCTCCGATGGATGGTGTAACTGCTGCTGAGGGACCTGCCTCTGTTGAACATAGTTACTTGCCATTATCCCTAACTTTTGCCTGGATTGTACTGTGATGTTTCCAATCCACCGGGATGATGATTTGTTTTTAGGCGAAGTATTTCTTGACTACATCAACATTTGTGGGGTAGGCAAATTCCTCTCCGTCCATGGTTGCAAGTCTCAAGGCGTCGTCTGAGAAAACTTTCGTGACCACATAGGGGCCATCATAATTCGGAGTCCACTTGCCCCGAGAATCAGTGAGAAATGATTGTATCTTCTTGAGCACAAGGTCTCCTTTCCTGAAGACGCGAGGTCGGACCTTTTTGTCGAACGCCTTTTTCATTCTCTGTTGATATAGCTGACCATGGAATAGTGCCGTGATTCGCTTCTCCTTGATCAGATTCAGTTCGTCGTGTCGACTTTGACACCATTCAGCTTCGGTGAGCTTAGCTTCCATCAATACTCGGATTGACGGGATCTCTACTTCTATGGGGAGCACTGCTTCCATGTCATACACTAGAGAGAAAAGGGTTGCCCCTGTTGAAGTGCGGACAAATGTTCGATAACCGTGAAGAGCAAAGGGTAGCATCTCGTGCCAGTCTTTGTAGGTTACAACCATCTTTTGAACGATCTTCTTGATGTTCTTATTGGCCGCTTCTACCGCTCCATTCATCTTGGGTCGGTAGGGAGATGAGTTGTGATGTTTAATCTTGAACTCTGCGCACAACTCCTTCATCATCTTGTTGTTCAAGTTAGATCCATTATCAGTAATGATCTCGCTTGGAACACCATAACGGCAGATGATATTGTTTTTGATAAATCGGACCACCACTTGTCGGGTTACATTGGCGAATGACGCTGCTTTGACCCACTTGGTGAAATAGTCAATGGCTACCAGGATGAACCGATGTCCGTTTGAAGCCTTAGGTTCAATCAAGCCAATCATGTCGATTCCCCATATGGAAAAAAGCCACGGGGAAGAAAGAACTTTGAGATGTGATGACGGTACATGAATTTTGTCGGAGTATATCTGACACTTGTGACACCTCCTCATGTACTTGTAGCAGTCGGATTCCATGGTCAACCAGTAGTACTCTGCTCTTAGAATTTTTCTCGCCATTGTGTGTCCGTTGGCATGAGTGCCAAAGGATCCTTCATGAATTTCTTTCATCAGCATTTCTGCTTCTGGTCTGTCTACGCATCGGAGCAAGACCATGTTAAAATTTTTCTTATAGAGAGTGTCACCGCTCAGGAAGAAGTTTCTAGCCAATCTTCTGAGGGTTTTCCTGTCTTTTCTTAGTGCCCCAGGTGGGTACTCTTGTTTCTGAAGGAAGCATTTGATATCATGATACCAAGGTTTGTCGTCTAGGACTGCTTCAATCGTGAAGATGTAAGCGGGCCGTTCAAGGCGCATTATGTCGATCTTAGGTAAGTTGTTCCATTGACCTACACTAATCATGGAAGAGAGAGTGGCTAATGCATCAGCCATGTGATTCTCCTCACGAGGGATATGATGAAACTCAACTCTGTTGAAGAAAGGTAGCAACCTTCTTGCATAGTCTTTGTAAGGAATCAATCCTGATTGGTATGTGTTCCAATCTCCTTTTATCTGATTGATAACCAAGGCTGAATCGCCGTATACGTCCAAGTTTTTGATCCTTAAATCAATTGCTTCCTTGAGACCCATAATACAAGCTTCGTATTCGGCCTCGTTGTTCGTACATTTGAACGTAAGTCTGGCAGTGAAAGGAATGTGGGTACCCTGAGGGGTAATAATGATTGCCCCAATTCTGTTTCCATAATGATTAACTGCTCCGTCAAAGACAAGTCCCCATTGGGAACCTGGTTCTGGCCCTTCACTGGGTAACGGTTCATCGCAATCTTTCATTTTTAGATACATGACATCTTCGTCTGGGAAGTCAAACCCGATTGATTCTTGATCGTCAATCGGTTGATGAGCCAAATGATCGGCTAAAATACTTCCCTTAACGGCTTTCTGAGCGTGGTACTCTATGTCATATTCTGATAACAGCATCTGCCAACGGGCAATCCTTCCCGTGAAAGCAGGTTTTTCAAAGACGTACTTGATTGGATCCATTTTGGAGATTAACCAAGTAGTATGACAAATCATGTATTGGCGAAGACGTTTGGCTGCCCAAGCCAAAACGCAGCAAGTTTTCTCGAGTATCGTGTACCGAGTTTCGCAGTCGGTGAATTTCTTGCTTAGATAGTAAATGGCAGACTCTTTCCGTTTGGTTTCATCTTGTTGGCCAAGTACACACCCCATTGAGTCTTCCAAGACTGTGAGGTAGATGATCAGTGGTCTTCCTTCCACTGGAGGTGATAGAATCGGCGGATTCAACAGGTATTCCTTGATACTGTCGAAGGCGGTTTGGCAGTCTTCTGACCAAACGCAATCCTGGTTCTTTTTGAGTAACTTGAAAACCGGCGCACATGTCACGGTCATGAGGAATATGAATCTGGAGATGTAGTTCAAACGTCCCAGGAATCCCCTGACTTGTTTTTCAGTTTTCGGAGAAGGCATTTCTTGAATGGCCTTGACCTTGTCAGGATCAACCTCAATTCCTTTTCGGCTGACGATGAACCCTAGTAATTTCCCTGAATGGACACCGAAGGTGCACTTGTTGGGATTCAAGCGGAGTTTGTACTTTCGCAAATGCTCGAATAGTTTTGACAGGTGGGTCACATGCTCCTCTTCTGTCTTAGATTTTGCAATCATATCATCGACATATACCTCGATCTCTTTGTGTATCATGTCATGAAAAAGAGTTGTCATGGCCCTTTGATAGGTTGCCCCGATGTTCTTTAAACCGAACGACATCACCTTGTAACAAAAGGTACCCCATGGGGTAATGAACGAAGTTTTCTCCATGTCTTTCGGCGCCATTTTGATCTGATTATAGCCCGAGAATCCATCCATGAAGGAGAAGACTTTGAACTTTGCTGTACTGTCAACCAACATGTCAATGTGTGGTAAAGAAAAGTCGTCCTTTGGACTAGCCTTGTTCAGATCTCGGTAGTCGACACACATTCTGACCTTTCCATCCTTTTTCGGAACGGGTACGATATTGGATAACCATTGAGGATATTCTGACGTGGTGAGGAAACCCGCATCAATCTGTTTCTGTACCTCCTCTTTGATTTTGATGGCCATGTCCGGGTGAGTCCGTCTCAACCTCTGCTTTACTGGCGGACATTCCGATCTCAACGGTAAGTGATGTTCCACGATGCTGGTATCCAACCCTGGCATGTCCTGATAGGACCAAGCGAATAAATCGGGGAATTTTTTGAGAAGCTTTATCAAACTCTCTTTGGCAGTTGGACTGAGAAGTGCCCCAATCCTGATTTCTTTTCTCTCTTGTTCTGAACCCAAGTTTACCGTTTCCAACGGTTCTTTATGAGGTTTAATGGACCTTTCCTCTTGTCTGAGTAGTCGGGAGATCTCTTCTAGAATTTCGTCGTCATTTTCTTCTTCAGCCTCGAATATCGGGAACTCAAAGTTGGGAGAAGGCATCAGATCGTATGTTTCAACGGGGTTTAAAACAAGAAATCTGCATGACGTGATGATTCGTGTTTAGAAGAGATAGAGAAAATGCAAGTGTGTGCAGTGTTTTATTTTACTGCTTGTTTTTATTATTGAATTGTTTTTTAGGATTACCATTTTCTGAAAAAGCAAAAAGAGAAAACAGCGATTAATGCGGAAATTACAAAACGACATTATTTTATTAATGAACAAGTCGATTCTTGAAACTACAGCCCTATAAAACAAAACTCTGTCGCTTTGGGCTAAGCGAAGAGGGAAAATTTACAGAAAGCGAGCCCTATCAAAACATCCGTTTCACCTGGGCAGGGTGAAAGGTTAAAGATGGAAATTAATTTGACTGATGAACGATCTTCGGAACCTCGACGGCAACCAATTGGAGGCGAACTCCTCGGTGAATCACAAAGTCTGGCACCTTCCTTGATTTGTCTTCAGAAATGACGCTGATTTCTGGTGGAGCAGGATCATTGGAATCTGTCTCCCAGGAAGAATTGTCGTAGGAGAATTCCTCAGTTGTATTTTGCATAGTACTTGTGCTCTCAGCTGTATCTCCCTATCCAGTAGGCAGGATGTCTTCGAACCTGATACGAGAGCTTTCGGGCGCAGTGTACTTGACCATATAGTCGTATTTTCCACTTGGTTCTCCCAGAGTGTCCCAAACTTCTTTGGAACTGGAGGAGTCATCTCTCTCGATGACGTTAACCTCAGGAAAAGCATAGTTGATGAATTCAAGTCCTATAAACATTGCGAATTCATCTTCATGTTGAGTAGCTTCAGGATGACCTGAGTGTTGATCCCATGACATAGTGGGGACACAAGTATTCTGTTCAATGATGGTCAGCTGATTTTCATTACTTGGCTGACTTTCTTGCCCCAAGTCTCTTGGGTAAGGTTGCCACATTGGCAGACCATCCATTGGGCCATAGTAGGTGTAGTCAAAATTGTCTTTCATCAGAGTGTCCTCCTCTAATGAGTTTGGCGGAGCACGACATCCTTCCGGATCACAATCTCCATAGATCATTTCGACATCTGACCGTGGTATAAATCTCGGACTCTGTGCGGGATAGCTAAATGGTATAGGCACCTCTTCCTGAGACATATAACCGTCCCCGTTAAGGTAGGACTTCCATTCTTCATCTGTGTCAGAGGGATCTTCCTCATTGATAACATGTACTGCTTGAGACACTGGGTGAAGGAAACCTCCACCGTGGAAGAAGTTTTGAAGGGGATGAAGACTTTCATCGTTGGCAACTGTCTGGGTACAGGTTGCAGAAAAACCAAGACCCTTCTTTGTTGTATTGCCAGTAGGAATGACAAGTTGTCCCCATCCTGTCGTATCGGTACTCTTGACCGCTTTGATAGCATCATTGTATGAAAAAATGGAAGTTCCTTTTTTGAACTGATTGTTCTTGCTCACCGACAGTGCTTGGAACTGAGTTCCAATAACCTCCTCGGGTTCTATACCAGCAGATGATGACAAGTTACTCACCAGCAAGGCCTGCTCCCCGCAGACTGTGATGAGTTGGCTGTTCAGGATTAACTTTAGCTTTTGGTGGAGGGTGGAAGTAACCGCCCCAGCCTGATGTATCCAAGGTCTTCCTAATAAATAACTGTACGTTGCCCGGATGTCCATGACCTAGAAAGTGACTTGGAAAGTATGAGGACCGATAGTTATAGGAAGATCAACTTCGCTGATAACTGTTTTTCTGGATCCGTCGAACGCTTTGACGACGACCTCGCTGATTCTCATCGGAGGGCCTTTGAATGATAATTGCATCAAAGTGGACTTCGGCATAACATTCAGGGCTGACCCTGTGTCTACCAGTACGCTGGCTAAAGCATCGTCCTGGCAGTTAACTGTGATATTGAGCGCCATGTTATGACGACGACCCTCTTCAGGTAACTCCTCATCACTAAATCCCAAATTATTGCAGGAAGTGATGTTAGAGACAATGCTATCGAACTGTCTGATTGTTACATCCTATTCCACAAAGGCTTGCTCCAAAACTTTCTGTAGAGCCTCCCTGTGCGCTTCTGAACTGAGTAACAGTGATAACACAGAAATCTTTGAAGGAGTTTGCAACAACTGATCAATAATGTTGTATTCAATCTTCTGGATGAGCTTTAATATCTCATCGTCATTTTTCGAAAGGTCGGGATTACTGGATTGACCGACTGGTGGATCGGGAGCTTCCGTCTGAAGTTCTTTTTCCTTGTTGGATTCTCCAACTCCTCGGTTAAAGATTCGACCACTCCGTGTTACACGATTGATGTCTGCAATATTCACGACGGAGGGTAATGGAATTTCCTTTCCATTTTCAATGGTTGTTGCACCGTATTTGTAAGGGATTACCTTAGCTGATTCATACGGTAATGGTCCCGACAGATAGATGACTACGGGAGTCTTCTGATTTTTCTGACCATCATAAACAATCTCGATCCGTTCCCGGTTGGGAACTCTCGATTCGTCAAGTAGAGGGATAATGGCAAAAACATCCCTGGTCCTATGATGACCAGATATTGTGACAGCATCCTCAACTTGATCGGCAAGGTGGTTCGGCGTCCAGTTGATGGGTCCAGAACCCGAATATGGACGAATCTCTCCACGATCCACCTGACCCTGAAGAGCTGCTCTCACAAGGTAACACCCTTGGTTACTTTCCGAACAGACGCTACAACGGTCATAATTGTGTGGTGGCACCTGGCCACGCCCACTTTGAATACAATGTAACCTCACTAGGTTAGCTTCCATTGATCAGACATCCTGACTCTGACGCCGAGTAGGATTCCTGTTACTGATACTAATTTGCTAAGTATCTTCATCCATGTAGATTGGCATCCACCAATGATTTCCAAGTGCTGAAGTGCCTCCTGGACAAGGGTACAACCTCGATCGTTTTCGCAACCCACTTTACAGCTTTGATAGTCATGTGATATTAAGAATCTGAGTCGGACCTGCTCAGCATGTAACTCTTCCAGGTTGGTATTCATCACGCGAATATCAAAGATCTGAACCATGTTGATTTGATAGGAATTCCTATCATGGTAGTCTTGGATCCATCCAAGATCCATCTGACGCTGGAGGGCTTCTTGTACAAAAGAGCAACCCTGTTTGTTTACCGAGCAAGTCAGACAAGAACTGTAATCGTGCCGCGGCAGATTATGGTACTGGCTTTGCCTTAAGTGCATTGCTACTAAGTTGACATTCATCGCACGGATGTCATGGTTTTGAATGACGTTAGAATTCATGTAGACCATGTTAACTCCACGAACTCGGTGCTCTTGGATCCATCCGAGATCCATTTGTTCTTGTAGGGTTGCTTGCACCACAGAACATCCCTGGTTGTCTTTAGAGCAGATATCACACTGGTGATAATTATAAGGTGGCACATGGCCATATCCACTCTGTCTACAATACATCTTGACCAGATTGGTTTTCAACAAGAGTACATCGTGAATTTGATAGACATCGTTAGTCTCTCCTTCTATCAAATTGACTGCAGCCTTCTCATGTTGAGGCAGCGGGTTCGTGAGAACATTAGGATTTGTATCCTTGAAGGATAAGACCCCGCTCCTAACAAGTTTTTGCACGTCGGACTTGAAATTGAGACAAGTCTCGATGTTATGCCTTGATCTTCCTTGGTGGTAAGGGCAAGTTTGATCCACCTTAAACCAAAAATGAGGATTTTCTGGTACTGTAAGAGGAGATTTAGTCTGAATGTGCCCCTTAGCCAGTAGTAATAGAAACAACTCTGCGTACGACACGGGTATAGGATCAAATCCTGGTGGCCGTGTTGTACGGTTGTTGTTATATGGAGGACGAGCCTGCTGAAGAGGCTGTTGTGTCCTTTGCTGATCAGGTTGGCTCTGCGCAACCTGAGGTTGATACGTAGGCGCGGTGCTGATAGCAGGAGTTACAGCTGCTACTGGTTGGTACCGTCGCCTTTGCTTTTCGAGAGAGATATTCCCAATATCTTGCTCTTTTTTCTTAGGGAGAGCACTACCGTATTTTTTAATACCGTCGTCGATCCAGTGTCTTTTACCAAACGTCCTTCTCGGACGGCTTCCTCAAGACGTACACCCATGCCCACCATCTCGGTGAAATCACTAGGTGCATTGGCAACCATTCGGTCATAGTAAAATGAGCTTAAGGTTTTTAAGAAGATCTTTGTCATCTCTTTTTCCTCAAGAGGTGGAAAAATTTGAGCGACAATCTCACGCCACCTTTGAGCATACTCCTTAAAGGTTTCCTTGTCCTTTTGCGACATCGATCTGAGTTGATCTCTGTCGGGTGCCATGTCCAAATTGTATTTGTATTGTTGGACGAAGGCAGTGCCAAGATCTCTGAATGTGCTGATCGTGGCACGGTTTAAACCCATGTACCATTTGAGTGCGGCACTGGTTAAACTATCCTGGAATTAATGAATCAGTAGGTCCTGATTCTCCGTCTAAGCTGACATCCGCCGAGCGTACATCACCAGATGGCTTTGAGGGCAAGAGTTACCCTTGTATTTTTCAAAGTCGGGCACTTGAAATTTGTGCGGAACTTTTACATTGGGGACCAAGCAGAGGTCTGCGGCGTCCTTTCCAAATAAATCCTGACCGCGAATGGCTTGCAGCTCCTTCTGCATTTCCAGAAACTGCTCATGGAATTCATCCATTCGGTCAAACATAGTTTCCTTTTTACCAGAAGGTATCTATGGAATCTGTCCTTCCGGGACAGTGTGCACCACAGGGGTTTCCCGAAGTTTGTAACCTTCAGGAGTCTTCAGTATGCCTCTGGCATCTTCGCTTTCCCGAAGTTTGTAACCTTCAGGCCCAGTGGCTTCAGTTGTGATTCCCTGATCTTCAGTGATCGGTGGAACATATCCTTCCGGGATATAGTTAACAGGCATGTCCCAAGGACGATCTTTCGGTATTTGATACCTAGGATCATACTTCTCCACTATGGGCGTTGGGGTGATCTCTGAGATCACAGTTCTTTGTAGCTGAGCTTCTGCCATGGCTTGCATGTCGTTACGAAGTTTTCTCATATCCTCTCTCAGAGCGTTGATCTCTTCTTTCAACTATCTATTTTCTTCCTCAAGATCATCCATCTTTTTCTGACGATTGGCCCGAGTATTGTACGAATGAGACAGTTTGACTCTAGAATCGAGATACAAACGTGAGATTCGTAGGGAAGAAGAGTACGTGATGTGAGAATGATGAATTCAATGATTATATTAATTTTTTTTTGGTTTAATCAAAATAAACTTCGACAATTAGATTGCAAATATCAAACAGTGGGGAAACCCCTTTTTATTGAATTCAAAGGATTACAGAAATGGAAATACAGTAGATTACAAGGTGCAGAAATAGAAACCTAAGCTAATGGGTCCCGAGTCCTCTCTGAAGAGAAATCGGGTGCAGACTCTTTCCTTTTCTTTGATCGGGGCTCTTGGGCCGTTGTCGGGTTATCATTCCTTTGCCAGGTGAAAGGAGCGAGCAAATTCCTTTGGTCATCTTGATTATCCACAGCATGTTGCTCTAAAATCTCGATCAGAGCATCCTTCTCTTTCAGTAGTTGCTGTATTTTGATGCACTCTATGTCGAGGGTGCGGTACTTGTTCTTCCAAGACCTTCTCTCCTTTTGAACTTTGTTGAGAGTAACCTGAAGCTTTTCAGTTTCCGTCATGAAGTACATGACAGATTCTCTCGGCGAAAGAATTATGTAACGAGGATAAGGCATCTTTAGCTTGAGAGCTCTAGTTTGTACCCAGTAGAGATAAGGCTCCACCGAGACACAGTCCGGTTTTCCTAGAGACTCTTGTCCTTTCTTATGAACGTGTTTCCAAGCGTGCACTATTTCCATCTTTAGTGCTATGTCATTTTCTCCTTCCTTGAAGAAAAGACCTTCCAGATGAGCACCCCGTGGGACGTGTCTCATCGGGTATCCAAATTGACGGCGAACTAACACCGGATGATAGTTGATTCCTCCTTTAGTTCCTATGAGGGGTACGTTGGGGAAGTTTCCACAACGATCAATGATTCTGATTCCATCATAGATCCTATTACACCAATCTATATCAGAGTTGGTAAGAGACATGATCTTCTGCGACCAACGTAAGGCACTCTTGCAATCCCAAAAAGCAGCAGACTTGGGCAAGTGGGAGATAAACCATTTGTAAAGCAAAGGTACACAGCATGTGATCTCCCCTCCGCTGTACAAATTTCCCAAATGTACAGAATGATACGCATCTACGAGCAAAGTCGGCACAGGGTTTTCAATGAGAAAAACCTTAATGGAGTTGATATCGACGAAGTTATTGATGTTGGGAAACAAAAATAACCCGTAGGTGAGAAAGACAAAGACGCTTTCAACAACAGTCACGTTTCCTGTACTGGCAAAATACAGGGCCTTCTTTGTCAAGAACTGGGCTGGCAAACCTTGGATGCCACCCTTAGTGGTTAGGTGAGTCCTAACCTCAGACTCGTCCAAATGAATTGCTCTTGCAATGGTCTGATTCTTTGGAATTTCTTCCAGTCCAGAAAATGGAGCTCGATCAGTAATGTGTAGATCAATCAGATGAGAATACTCCTCCAGCGTTGGTGCAAGCTGGTAATCCGGGAATGTGAAATAGTGATAAACTGGATCATAAAACTGAATGAGCACATCCATGATTCCCTCAATCACATGGACTCTTAACAGTGGTAGCAGACCTCCGTGCTTGGCTCTGAAAGCCTCAGGGTTAGTGATCACCCTCGCTAACCTTCTCAAATCCTCTAGCTTTGGAACCTTGAAGGTATACCTATGGGTTCTCTTTCTACTGAAATCCATTAGCGCAATCCTTTTCTCTGATATTTGCAATCACAGTCTTAGTTTAATTTGAAAAACAGAAAGACTAGAAGAGAAATTTTTTCTTGTTTTAATGTTTTTTAAATGAATGCAGCACACAAAAACATAGGAAAAACATGGGGTCAAAGGGTCGTTGTCATGAAGTCAAGGCTCTACCCATCCCCAAAGGTTTATACTAGGGTGATTTGTGTACCTGTACTCATTATCATCAGCTCCTCCCAGGAAAGCAAAACAACAAGCGGATCGCCAGCGAGTTATAGAGAGATCTTAGAGTAAGTGCTATTCACCGAGAATAGATCACCAGCCTCAAATGAGGGTAGTATCGCGTAACAACTATTCCCGATAGTTTTCGCACTATAAAAGGGTTTGGCTCCTCAGCTTCTCAGACATCACAATCGGCCCATTGTCTAGGTGAGAGAATGGGTTGCATTGGTCAGCCTCCACTGAGGTTGATGGTCGACCTCGTCGCCATCACTTATCTTAAGTGTATACTCAATCTTTCCACATGCGGCATCACACGCATTCCCATTAGCAGAAAAATAAACACGTATAGCAATTAGGAAAAGCAGTATATATATTTATCCTAATCATCCTAGACCTTTAAAGCTATGAATCCTAAGTTCCTGACAGAAAATGGGTTCCCCGACGGAATTACCATCCAGTGGTTTCATTCCAAATTAACGGCGTTTTGACCTAAGATCCTAATGACGTCAAGGTTTATATCTAGGGGACAAAAAAAGAACAAGATCCCTAAAGAGACCTGTAATTCTCCCCAGCAGAGTCGCCATTTTTCTGTAGCGAGTGATTTTTGGATGTGGTTGCGAAGCACGATCGCTCTGGTACTACAACTCGATTCATTTTTTATCCTATTAAAGCTGATGAAGGAAGGGAAATAGATGTCTCCAATTAACCCTGCTTGCATACTAAGATTAAATAGTCAAAACTGTTGGTTTACAGATGCTACAAAGATTTGGGGTTTCTCCTAGGTTATTTTGTTGACAAGGGGTGCTTTAGGCTATCAGTTAGGATGTTAGGACGAATGTATGAGAGTATGGGATTTTGGGTTTTTGTTTAGTATGCTCGCTAAGATTTTTTCTTTCAATCTTATGCCTACGTATTCCCGTTTACCGAAACAGGGAAATCAGAGCGATCGTAGTTCCTCCTATTCTATGAGAGGAAATGGTTGTTTTGGTGTCTTGTTCAAAGCCCAAGACATGAAGCGAAAGGTAGTTTGTATCTTGTTTAAAGCCCAAGATGTGAAGCTAAAAGGGTTGACCTTAGAGAGAATTTGTCATCTCTAAAGGGGTCGGTTTGTCACAACTGTTGGGTGACTGACTGTAAAGGAGGATTACTTTAACTGGGATTTGTGAATCCGGCAATGCCATAATTTCCTTTATAGGGGATTTTAACCTGAAGGAGAAGACTTTAACTCAGTTTAGAGCAATGCCATCTTTCCTTAGGAATTTCTCATACTAAAAGAGGGACATTGACATGGATGTAGATGATCCAGAGGCTTGCCGCTTACAGCAATTAGATGAAGGGGAAAGAGTTGTTGAAGTTTGTGTACTGTGAACGAGACACAACTTTGATGCTAAAAGGTTGATTGGACCAACAAGTGGTTTTCTTATACAAAGCCTAAGAGGAGGCTAATATGTGCCTCGTACAAAGCCCGAGAGAGAGGCTAAAAGGTTTTGACTCGACGATGGAGTCTTTTGGTATCTCGTATAAAGCCCGAGATGGAGGTTATTTGACTCAACAAGAGAGTTTTTGTATCTCGTACAAAGCCCGAGATGGAGGCGAAAATTTGTTTGGTTTAATAAGAACCTTTTTGTATCTCGTATAAAGCCCGAGATGGAGGCGAAAGGGTGATTGACTCAACGAGGGAGTCTCTTTATGTGTCTCGTACAAAGCCCGAGAGAGAGGCTAAACGTTGTTTGACTCCGCTGGGGAGAATCATTGTATAAAGCCCAAGAGAGAGGCTATTGTAATTGGAGAAGGATCATTATACAAAGCCTAAGAGGAGGCTATGGTTACTGTTTTAGTTGAGTGACAGGTCCAGTATGCTGATTTAAAGAGAAAACCAGTTCTTATATGAGCAACACCGTACTCGAGGATTTGATTCGAGGATCCAGGCTATTCCTGTTCTTTAAGGGATTGGGAAATCCAAAGGGTATTGAGACTGTCCAAGTCTACGGGTTTTCTTCCTATTTAACGAAGGGGTCACTTGAGAATGTCTGGAAAACTCAAGGAGATTAGATTGTCCGTGTCTAGAGTTTCATCTTTTATACCATGCTTTGAGAAACAGTAGTAGACTCTTTGAAAGGACTGTTCTATGCAGATGACTAATTTCTGTTCCTATACCTCTAGGAGGTCGTCGGGATAATTTGTACGAAGCCCAAGAGGAGGCTGGAAACTTTTAAGAAGTCGATCGGTCCTTGTACGAAGCCCAAGAGGAGGCTATCATTCCCGGAGGAAGAATCATTATACGAAGCCTAAGAGGAGGCTGTGAATACTTCTAAGAAGCCGACGGGTCCTTGTACTAAGCCCAAGAGGAGGCGGGGTTGCTTTTAGGAAGCCTGTGGGTCCTTGTATGATGGCCAAGAGGAGGCCGATGCTTTTAAGAAGCCCGTGGGTCCCCAAACCCCGAGAAATTCAAGGCAAGCTATTCACAAGGAATAGATCAAGTCAGGAAAGTTCGAGAATTTGGAAGAAACTCAAAGATGCCATTCACAGAGAATACATTCATCTCTGGGAGTAGAGTTTCTTAACAATTCCTAATGAGGACAGCCGAAGAGAAGACTGTATCTGGTGATCCTATTAGGGATCTAGTTGTCTATTTCTATGAATAAACGAAACGGCGTCACCTAGTTCTAGACGTAGTTGCCGGGGAAACTCAAAATATCTATACTATTATTACACAATTGATATGAGTTTATGAAAGAAGACTTATAGTGAAACAACCCCACAATACAGTTATATGTATATGAAAACGGTAAATGAAAGCAATAACTACTTACTCGGTTGTAGAGCTTCCATGCTGTTTGGTTAGTTGTTCAATAAAGAAAGATTGAAAACAACAGTATATTCAAAATCAAAGGAGAAAGTGCTTTGAAAAAGAAAGATTTGGGGCTTACAGCTCAAGGAGAGGCCCAGGGTTTTATCAGTGAGCACACTGTTTGAATTTTGTACAGAGGGACTTATACAAGTGACTGAGGCCCAAAAAGGTTTTCTGTACAAAGGGATGGGTCTTACACTCTCTCAATAGGCCCAAAAGGTTTAAAGAAAAAGAGTGGGGCTTACAACACGAGGGTAGGCCCAGTTGACTTTTCGTTAAAAATGGCGATCGCGCCGAGATTTTCTTTTAACGCGAAAGACTTATACAATATCTGAGGCCCAAATGATTTTGGTTAAAGGGGGTTGGGTCTTACACTCTATTAGAGGCCCACAAATTTTGAATGGGTCTTACTACTCGAGGGTAAGCCCAGTTGGTTAATTTTAAACTGGCGACGATCGCGTCGTTTATTCGAAAATGTACAGTGGGACTTATACAACGAATGAGGCCCAAAAAGTTCTATGTACAAAGGGGGTTGGGTCTTACACTCTAATAGAGGCCCAAAAGGTTTTAAGAAAAGAAATGGGTCTTACTACTCGAGGGTAGGCCCAGAAGGTTATTTTTCAAAAGGCGACGATCGCGCCGTTTGTTTTTTGACGGTATCGGGACTTATACAATATACTGAGGCCCAAAAATGATTTGGTCAAAAAAGGATTGGGTCTTACACTCTATTAGAGGCCCAAAGTGTTTTGAAAATGATTTATGAGGGTTGAATTAATCCAAAAACCCTAATTTGTTTTCAAAAATGTGTTTTAATTGAATAAAAATTCAATTAAAATGATCAAAATTGTTTAACATAGGAAAAACAAATTGTGATCTTGGATTAATGCTTCAAAAATTAAGTATTGACCTACAAAATAATTAGAAAGCATTAAAAGTTGCAAAATCAAGGTGGAAAAAATATTTTAAATGTCAAAAATAATTAAAACATTAATTCTTTGGAAAAATATCAATTATACAAAATAAATAATATTTTTGGGATTTTTTGGGAAAATAAAATATTTTAACATTTTTGTGAATTATTAAAAAAAAAAATCAACTCAAAATCATTAAAACTCTGAGAGAAATTAATTTTTGAATCAATTAAATAAAATCACAAAATTCAAATATTCAAATATTGGAAAATGGCGCCAAGAACAAAGGCAAGAACACGCACGTTTTTCAGTTTTGCCCAGATTTGCATTTTCTCTCCAATTTCACTGAATACTTAATCATATCATGCAATCCACATACCAATCAACTCGTTTCAACCTCACGATCATGTCTATGACAATTAATTTCATTTAAATTAAGCTTAAAACAAGAAATCACGAAAAATCCTCAAGAACCCTAATTTCTGCATGAAGGCTAGGATTTTTGATACACGATTCAAACAATGCAATTAATTGAGGGGAAACATTCCATGCATGATTATGAACATATGGCCAAATTATTGTGCAACAAAAATTGCATGGATCATAGAGTTAGAAGAGCTCATGCTTACCACTTGCAGCTGGTGATCGTGATTTGTGTTGGAGGTGTTACAGCTAGGTTCCAATGATCTAGATAGCTTCCCTAGGTGCCATAGAGTGTGTATGAATGCTTGGAATGGATTGAAATGGTTTGGAGCTGAAGATGGTACCTCAACTGCAAAACTGTCAAGAACTTGAGCAATTGGCTGGTGATTTTGTGAAATCTGTGTTCCAGATGTTATGTGAGTGTTTGGATCACTTCTATATGATGTATGTGAGGTGTGTGTGTGATTGGAAAGCTCCCAAACTCAAAACCCGATAGTGACTTGCCTTAGAAGGCAAAATTTGAGTGAAAGAAGAGATTTTGAGGAAAGCATCTGTTTGATGGCTTTGGTGTACTCAAACTGATCACAATTGAGCTCTATTTATAGTAGAGCAAGTTTGTTTTGTAAGGAATAGTGAATGGCAACTGCTGAGTAGGTTTGGCCAATGTTGGCAAATGAAAATCCAAGTCTCCTCTAGTCATTGACTAGAGGTTAGGGCACAGGCTGCTGGTTCCCTTGGTCTTGGATAAGTCTTGACTGAATTCAGTTGAGAACGACTCAGTCCATGCCACCTTGATGCTTCCATTCAATGCTCCAATCCAAAATTGGAGTCTTGTCCCTATTTTGACAATTCTAGGTTCAACATGTTATTTCTTGTTCCAAAGACTTTGGAGGCTTGGCTCAGTGATTGTCCCCTTTAGATTCAATCCTCAGAGGTGTCCAAGTGGATAGGAGCATTTGGATTTGGCTGATTTTGGCAAATCGAGCAAAAATGCAAAATCTGCCTTGCCTTGACAGATTTCAACAAGGCAACTTGCCAATGTTATATCTCATGACTCAAATTGAATTTGGTAATGTTCTTGGTCATTTTGGAAAGCCCTTACATGATACAACAATTGTTTGAACATGTTTGGTTTTGATCTCTTTTGAATCCGAGTGAAAAATCCCCCTACATTTGGCAAAAAGTAGGGTAAAATCTGAC